>CM027674.1:24297500-25740000 GCA_015731905.1 Salix dunnii | reverse complement strand
TGATTTTAATAAAGCTTTAAATAAAAAAATATTTTAAAAACATTACTTCATTCACGTTGCAAGAAGCTCTGAACACTACAAAAATACCCCCATACACACAGATACACTTTCCAGGAGCCCCCCCTCTCTTAATCAAAAATCCCATGTAATCTCTTGAATTAGAAAAGTAGGGAAAGCAGACCGAGAGACAAGCAGGAGAAGCAGCTAATAGCTGCTTCTCCCCAACCTGCGTTTTCTCCAATTTTTTATGGGCCCATGTAGCAATTTAAGTGCTTTTAACCATTAACCAAACATTATAATTGAGTGTTTTTTTGCAATCTCCGATTGCACCACAAAAACAAATACCTACTTCGTTTCTTAAATGAACCTATACTTAATCTCAGTTATATAAAAGATTGACCCTCTCCAAGCCTCTTAGATTAACTTGAATCCATGTTCTCTAATTATTATGTCTAGATGAGAATGCGAAATATCATATTTTTGTCCCTTATTATTTTAGTATATTACTCTTATTTGATTACTAATTATACCTATTATTTTATATTTTAATTTAAGATGCAAATAAAGGTGTTAATGGCAAAACAAAGTTAATTGAGAAATTATAAACAATTTAGACATATAACTGGGACATAAATCTCTCATATGAACTTCGAATGAGGTGATTCAAATTAATATGGAATCCTAAGAGACAAATATACAACTTTCATGCTTTTAGTTTGAGAGAGATTGATTGTACGGAGGTCAAACTCATGGATAAATATGTTGCACCCATACTTCTAATGAGGAATAAAACATGTAAAAGAAGAGGAGATCATATTTCATAGAGTCTCTCTTCCTATCTCTCTCTTCTTAATTTTTCCTAGGTTTCTTGCTCTTCTTTTTTATTTTTCATGATGGTATTGTATAACTAAACTTGACTTGATTTAAGAAAATGGAAGTCCCAAAAATAATAAAATTATGAGATCTAATTTGTTTTCATTATCCTTTTTATCCTTTGAGTACTGATTGTTTTAAGTGATTATTTTTCATGCTTATATCATTTAATTACTATAAGGTCTACTATTTTATTATTCATTGTAATCTATTATTATATTACATATCAAATTTGTAATTATTAGATTTATATAAATTATAACGTAACTAAGATTTGGTAATTTATTGCGTTCAAAATTAGGAAGAACTTTTGACTTAATTAAATACAACTACTTATGCTTGTGTTGTTTAGATTCAGAAATCTCTCTAAAGTCTAAGGCTACTACTATATTAAATTTTAGTGCTTATCTTGAATTGTTTAGTAGTGAAGGTTTATTGGATTTTTTTTCCCTTCTAATTAACTACAACTAAATAGAAAATAGAAAAATAGTTATAATGATGAAAAATCAAAATGTGAACATTAGTCTATGTCAACATCCATTATTTGGTCTTTCATAATTGATCAATGAAGCATATATATATATATATATATATATATATATATATATATATATATATATATATATATATATATATATGCTTCATTGATCAATTATGAAAGACCAAATAATGGATGTTGACATAGACTAATGTTTATTATTTAAATTAATTTTGATATTTTAATTGGAGTTGTTTCTTATTTATATGCTCCCTCTTTATTTGTTCAAGCAGCACAAATATAAGTTTAATGCTCTTTGTGGGAATCATCCTTAATCACATTACTATATATACTTTTAAGAGTTTAATTTTAATTTTTACTTTCTAATTACAACACATCATGATTCAATCAACTTGGCATTATCATCTACTAAGGACTAGGATAAAAACACTTGAGGCACTGTCACTATATACATCAACAATTTGATTTGTTTTTCAGGTTCTTAAATGTTTGGTCACCTAACTAGGATACCATTTCAATTCCCATAACTTATTTGTTAAACCTTGATTTTATAAAAACTTTGAGAAACAGAAGAAAATTGTTTTTAAGCTTATAAGATCATACAAAGAAAAAGAAATTACACCGAGTTTTTTAGCAAAACTTTAGTTTTTATTGATTAATAAGCAAAGTGTATTAGACATAATGTTTATTTACAATATCAAAGTTTATAGGTTTGTGAAGATTATCCCCATCCATATTGGTAAAAAAAGAAAGCTTCTTTAGGAAAAAAAAACCTTTTTCCTTCCTTATGTATACAGTCTTTTATAATTCGATGCCTATTTACTATAATCTTCTCTTGACATTGACAAGATCATCTTTAACACTAAGTATTTATTTTTAAACACTTTTGGTTTAACATTCTTGTTATATGCCTTATGCATTCTATTTTGGTACGATTGGTGGTAACAAATGGTTGCCAATCTTTTTTCCCTAATCAAGTTTAACCGCTCAAATCTCAGTTTTTCTATTTTGGTTCAATTAGTTATGCACCTTTTGAAACCCTTAATGATTAATTTTTTTCCATTCAATATACCAAAGATTAAGGGGTTGTAGTTGTAAAAGTTCTAATTGTGGTGTGGTATACGTAAAATGCTTATGAAAGCATCTCATTTCAATCTTTAGGTGACCACTATTTTTTGGATGATCTTTTTGACAGTTTATTAACTACCTCAACAACTTTATTAAATTTAGGTTTATAAGGGTAACAATTAAGGTGTTTTATCTTCTATTTAACATAAAGTTAAACAATTAGTTTCCTGTTAAACTTTTAAGCCTTATTTGTTATTAATCTTGCTAGTAAATTGTTACGACAAATCAAATATATCTCAACGAACCTTTTAACTACGTTTTTGTGACACTTGTACATAAGAGTTAACCTTTACTCATTTAGTGAAGTAGATGATGACCACTAAAATAAACTTATTTCCATTACTAGCCTTTAACTTGATTGGTTCTATGACATCTAACCCTTACAAATCCAAAGGACAAGATGAGATCATATTAAATAGTTAGAAGGGCATTTATCTTGGTGAAATCCAAGCGCTGAAAGATCCATTGGAGGTTACGGTTGATCTGGTTATAAGGCTTAGAGCTAAGAGGTTCAAAGAAGCTTTCAATAGACCTTTTTAAGTTACATGGGCTAAGGTGAATTTCAAGAGGATATTAAATAATGGGGAGCAAATCATGCTTAATCTTATTCATATTCAAGAGGGGCTTGTTGGTGGAATCAAGACCATTATACAAGGATTAGGAGAAGAAGATTAGATTCGATTCAATCAGTTTGACCTTTTGATACTTGTTTTATCATAATTGGAGTTAAAAGTCAAATTTTAAGGTGATTTAAATTGGTATGGAAACTAGACTTCTATACCTTTCCATTAGTATATGGAACACCTACTTTTTTTCTTATTATAATATAAGTTAATCATGTTATGCATGTCAGAAAAATATTGGAATGATAGAATAAATAATAAGGTTACCTGGCTAATAGAGAGCTTGCTATAGAGTTGCTTGTGGTTGTTGAATGGGATTACTATTGCTTTTGTATTGCAAGATTTTTTTTGGATAAGAGACTATTATCCATTGAAAAAGAAAAAGGAAGCTGATATAGTCCATTTCTATTGGTCATGGTGCAGATGATTGGTATGGCTGAGACAAAAAAATGTATCTTTTAGTAAAGTGAAAATGAGGGGGTTATTTTCTTTGTTTTTTCTTGTTTTTTTTTCTTTTTTTCCTTCCTATTTTTTTTTTGTTGGGATGTCTTTATTTATAAAGGATGAAAAAGGTTCCTTAACTCATTTAGAGCCAAATCTCATCCATTCATACCTCTAGGATTAATTATAACCCTTAATGCCAAGTTAAAACCATTTGACACTTAAACCAAAATTTTAAAGGTTGGTCAAGTCAATGGTTTTAGACCTACATTGCAACAATTACAGGGGGAAACAATTGATTTGAATTATAATGGTGTTGTACTATTAAAAAAAGGTGAGGTTGGGTAGTGTTTCATCTTGTTAGGAAGATAAAATAGGTGTTGAATTGTCTTACAATAAAGGTTATGAGGAAATGAACAACAAATAGACACATGTTATTTAGCTATTTTATTTGTTTTGCTGTGGTCAAATAACATAATTTTGAAGCAAAACTAAATGTGTTTTTTTGACAAATTAAACTAGATTGTTTTGATAACCTTTGGTCAATTAGGGTTCTAAAATTAGGATTTGACCGAAAGTTAAAGAGTCCCTCATCTTTTGACTCTTTTTTTTTTAATTTCAATTGTAATCACCTTATAAGTTCTAATTTCATGTAATATCACCACTACCAAAATTAAACACCAACCTTGTAGTTCAATGTCTTACTCAATTTGGTCATTACTTTCTAGTTTATGTAAATTGATCTTTAATTTATCATGCAACTTTAAATTTTTTTCATCCCTTTATTTTAACCCTTAAAGTCTTATACCATTTACAAGTTGTCCAATGATCTCATAAATTTTTATTTTACCTTAATTAACCCTAAAATTTTATTTTTCTTAAGGATTTGTCCCTACTTTGCCTCCAATTGAATTTGTAGAAATTTAATTTAGTCCTCTAAAATCTCAATTTTCTCAAATAAACCTAAATTAAGCTTCTAAACTTAAGTTTTCACCAATTAAATCACCGATAAGACTAATTTAACCTTTTAAAACTCTATTTAAGTCCTTGCATGCGACTTATTATTTCTCAAACTCAATCAAACATTTAGGTAGACTCATGATTAAATGCAATTGGCCTATTAAAATTCAAATTAAGCCTTCACAATTAATTTCCATACAAGTTTATAAAATAATTATTTAGTTTGACATTGAATTTGCATTATTCTTCAATTGTGGGTATAATAGGGTATAGTTGGGCTTCCCATTATATCCAAAATTCCACGTTAGATCTTTTATGTATTTTCAACTCTTTTTAGGCTTCTTCTGTCAGGTTGCCATTATTTTTTTTATTTAATTATTTTTGAAAAAAATATTCAGGAAACCTGATTATCAAGTTATGAAAAATTTCATATTGATGATTTAAATACTTATACTGCTCTTATAGTGTATGAAATATTATCCACTCATTTTACTTAAGAGTGAAAAGAACACATAAACAAAAACTAAAGAAAATTCTATTAATATATTGTATGTAAAAATTAAGATTATATGAATACAAAAAAAGACATTAAAAAGCAATTCAAAAGGTACATACAACATAATTAACACTCTTAACATCTAACATATGGTATATGTTTATGAACTAAAATGTAATTGTAATCATAATTAAACCACCTAATCGATCTCAAACATATCCTAAAATGATCGAATAAAAAGAATCAATTATACCCCACTACGCAGTTAATTAATCTACTGGTTCAACCTAACCGATTTATCAAAACCTAACATATAATTAGGCTACTCGTTTAACCCAGTCAGTTTACAAAACTCAACACACCAACAAGTCTACCAGTTAAATCTAATTGGTCGACCAAATCTAATAGCCAGTTGTTCTACAAATTGTAACCAATCGATTAACTAGTTTGGTGGAATTCCATACCAATTTCATCTAATACAACATATCCCAGATTTTAACCCAACGCCTTGAAAATCTATAACAATTCAATAAACCTATAGAAAGTAATATATACCACTTCAATTAATCCATCACATTATAACCAATTCATTAATTAAATCAATAAATAAACTTAAAGACCTTCAAAATCAACAATCTGAAAATATTAACATCAATTATACACATTCAAACTCAAATATTTCATTAAACATTTAATTTCTTCAACTTCTTATCAAATCTTTCTTTTATTTCAAAATATTATAACTTCATAGAGTCTTAAATTGAAAGGGGGAATTAAAAAGAAAAACTAAATTCATAAAAGAGTTCAAAAACAAATCAAGAGAATAAAAATCATATATAAAAAATAAATTGTTTAAAAGGATAAAAATAAAATTAACAAAATGAGAAGTCAATATGATATAACAAGTAAATGAAAAGAGTACTTAAATTTTTGAATAGAAAAGGAAAATTGAAAAGAAATAATAAATTCACAAAAAATTCCAAAACAAAAAACCTAAATTAATATAATAAGGATAAGCTTTGGAAAAAATAAGAATTATAATTATGGATTTGAGGATGAAGTGAAAACAAGCTGAAATTTCACAACATGGTCAAGAATAAAAAAATAAAAGTATTGATAACGAAATTACAAATATCGATAACTGAGAGTATATTTATCAAAGTTTACTTGATAGAAATGGATTTTGAGGGGAGGAGAGAGAAAAGAGAAGAAAAAGAGAAAATGGTTGTTGGTGACAAACCTTTGCATAAAACTCCACATCCACAACTCTATTTGGATAAAGATGTTGTGAAGCCTCCAACACGGTCATATAAGCAAATGTTCCACCACCGAATAGGGAGAAATATGCCTCCTAAAAAATATACTAAGTGTTTTAGATACTCACATATGCAACATTCGTGTCCCCATGTTTTTTAATACTATTTTTTATATAAAAGGCTAAAAAGTCCTTGGATTCTAGTTAAAAGTAATTTTAGTAATTTTGTTTTTGTTTTTGTTTTTAAAGGTAATGAAATCATTTTTTTGTTCTTAAACAAATAATAAAATTGATTGACCCTCAATCAATTTTTATAATATCAAATGAACGCTGTGAAAAAACAATTTTACCACTAGTTTTTGCTTCATTGGTTTTTACTATGGTGGGGAAAAAATATTATTATATTGTAGTGATTCAAAATGCAAAATTAATCTTGGTCCAAAATAAAATACTAATCATTATTATTTTATTTTATTTTATTTTGTTCTGCCAATGTTGCTAAACATAAATGTATCCTGGTAAATAGATATGATAACTCATGAATCTATCGTTGAACTAGACAGAACTTCAAAATAAACCATGTAAAACTTAATCTAGTATTGCCTAGTCAACATAGAAGGTGCACCTCAAAATTGATCAACCTAACAAAAACTTGGCTTTATTTTAAAAAGTTTTAGAACAACATTGACTTAACATTTTCATATAAGAAAATATTAAAATAATGATATTTTTTAATGATAAAGATTAAATCATGTCAACCACTTAATTTGTGACCTAAATCATGGCTTTACTTGTTATAATAACCTTGCATTCTATAATTCACTTATTATTTAATTAATTTTTTATATAAAAAAAAGACATTTGTAGCAAAAAAAGGAGTAGTTATTGAGGGTATATATATGTATGTATTATTAAAATTTTCTCTTTTTATAACATATTTAATGGAATATAAAATAATTTAGAGAAAATATAACATTTTGGAGCGTTATGTTTGAAGAAAAAACTCTTTATGATCATGAAAATAAGTTTCAATCATTAAAAAATTAATAAATTTGTCATGTCTTTGCAACTTCATGAGAAAAATGAGAACAATAAACATGAAAAACTAACACAAAATTAAGAAAAGTTTTCAATTCTCATTCAATTTTAATGAAAAAAATTATTATAAAACTTTCACATATCAAGTACTGCATATTTATCAATAAAGCAATCAATAATATCATCATAAAAAATTATACTAAAACAACAATGGAATGATACTTTTACCATGTATCATGTTTTAATAAAGGATGGCAACAATTAAAAAATGTTTGTTAAATATTTTTATACATATGATTGATTGCTTTAAGGAAACATGTTTTTTTTAGTTTTAAACACTTTTTATTATAAGCAAAAACCTATATGATCTGTAAAGCATGTTTTAAAAATATGAGAAAAATAACACATGATCAATGTAATTGATAGAATTTTGTTTTAATAAATATAGAAAATCATATTAAAAATATATTATTTTTTTAATATTCTTTTAATTAAATATTCATAAGCTATTTTTTATATTATGAACATAATAATTCAAAAGTAATTGGTACTATTATCAATAAAATATATAATATTATTTAATAATCATGGAAAAACTAAAAAGTAATTGAAATGTCATGTTAAGCTTCTTTTTGTTTTTTTAAGTGCAACTAAAATGAAAATTACAAAAAAAAAATAAACTATAGAAAAATATGGGGCCTGAATTCTTAGTTTAATAAAAGGAAGGCTTATCACAATTGGACAAGTAAGGCTAAACCCTCATGTTTAGTTATTTTGTTAAGGTACAAATAATATGTTGTCTTTATTTTTTCCGGATTTTTTTTTTAAAATCCATACACAACACATTGTTTCCTTTCTTAAATCTAGCCATTAGTAAGATAGTTAGGAAATTATTTATAGTTTTTTTAATGAAAATATCATTTATACACTTATTTTCACCTAATAAACACCCTTGGTATCTCAATAAATTATTATGATTTAATTTTAAACACTCTTAATTTATCTAAAAATTTAGTCGAGAAAAAAATATTTACATCTTTGATCTATTTTTTTGTCCAATATGAGAGGTGAAAAAACATATTAAGGACTATCTTATAAATAAATGAGACTTATTAATACTAAGATCAACTTTTATCGTTGTTAAAATATAGGCAACCAACTACTTTTCTCTCTTCTTCTTTATTTTTGACAACTCTTCTCTCAAACTCAAAGATTAAAACGTGAATAAAATAAAATTTTGAATCAAAATATAACAATCCTCAAGAAATAAGAATAATACAATGAGTAACAAAACTAAATTTGGAGACCAGAGTATTTGCATACACTCTTTATGTTTTTTTAAAAGGAAAAACATATTGAAGTCTTTTTTTCATTGTCAAATTCAACCCATAAGCTTTCATTTATTTTTAATTAATATAAATGAATTTTATTTTGCTAAATCGAGTATTAACTCAATATTAGAATTGTTTTCAACAAAACGAGAACCTCATATTAAATTAATTGAAACAAATTGTGAAGCTTTATTCCAAACAACTTAATTTGGAAGAACTAAGTAAGAATAAAAGTTAAGTGATTGGAAATAGATTTGAAGGACAAAAAAAAAGAAAAAAAAAGAAAAGATTGTGTCAGTCCAAAATCTTTTCACTCTTGGTATATGGTGCAAGCTAGAGATGTTTCAAATTTCTTACCAGTTATGTGAACCCCACTCCACCGCCAGTCATATATTTTTTTTTAAAAAAAAATTGTATATATAAGTTCTTACACTGTATATCTAACTTTAAAAAAATAGTGCAAATCAAAAGGTTTTTGCAAATATGTAGTCAAATGAATCAATAACTATGAGTGCTAATAAATAAATAAAAACTCATTAACAATACCTCAAACTTAAACTTCAAAAATTAAACAACATGTATGAATGAGGTGAAAAAAAGGTGAGGCGATGCTCGACCTCGCAAGCTAGATCAACCCATCTAGCCCATTTCATTATGGACCACACATGAAGTAAACTGGTGCAACTAGTATTTTGTTTTGTTTTTTGCATTCATCTACATAATTGTTTTTTAAAACAAGACATCAGACAACGCTTTGTCTAATCTTTCTTACATTTTGACCATTATGGTGTTGGTAAACCATGACTTACATTTTTAAACTAAAAACCAAATCTTTTAACCTATTGCTAACCTAAAATACCTTAAAAACCATGATAAATATATATTTGGCCTTAAAAAAACTAAAAACCTAAACTAAACATCAATTTGAGATTAGATATATTTTTTCATGAACTTTGAAGGTAAAAAGTACCTAATATAAACTTCTCTCATTAATAGAAACAATTTGATATAAATATTGTCTATTTTGGTGACCTAAATCGGTGTCAACAACATGTTTCTCTTTTTATCACTAGAATTTAGTGAACTCTCTCTCATCTTTCAACCATGTATTATAAAATAGAAAAAAACATCATTTTTTTTTTACCAAAACTGATTTTAGAGAATATTTAGGCATTAAAATTGTGTAACCTCTATTATTTTCTTAAGTTTAGGGACTGAAATACTTATTTTTCAAGATTATGGCACACCGTCCATGTTTGATGCCTTTTTCATCAGGGCTACCCTTCTTTCAATCTGACCATTTCATAATAAATAAAAATTAATTAGTCTTCAATTAGGACTAAATCACTAGAAAAATATTTGGGGATCAAATTGAAAAATAGTTGCATAACTCATCCATAATAGAATGTGAGAGGATGAATGATGAGATCATGCATAATAAAAAATGCATGCCTTTCAAATTTATATTTAATAATAAAGTTTTTTTTTTTAAATTTCAAATATTTTAGAAAAGATATTTACACTCTTAAAATATTTAGGAGCAAATTATTTTCAAAATTTTGATGTTACTCTTTTTCATTGTTGTTTTATTTACAATAAGTAATGGTTTATTACTTATCATAGTGGTTGGTGGAGTAACTCCTATGTTTTCTTTTATTGATCAAATGATATTGCATTTCTTTCTTTGATAAAGATTTATGCCAATAATGTGCTGTTAGTTTCTTTTTGTTTGAGCTCCTTACTACTAATCCTTAAGAATTGAGGTTATTTTTTATTTAGCATTTTACTAGTATGTTTAATATCTAAATCTTGTTTATTTGGTAGGTGTATGGTTTTGTAATATATTTTCTTATCAAAATAGATAGGCATTGTATTCTTCTAAACTGATATTTGGACAATTATTGTTGTTTTTATCTCTTTTCATAAGTCTAGGAAATATTGATACTCATAAAATTTACATCCTCCTTATCACTAAGTTTGTATGTTTTTTGTTCTGCATAGTATTTGTACCACTCATTGTCAATTAATTTATTAATCCTAAAAGTTCTAGCATATTATTTAGTCATAACTTGTTTAACTTTATCCCCAAGTCTTTAACTTTCGAAATAATTTTGATAGTTTCTAATACCTATATATATGGTTTTTAAAAAATAACATAGCTCTTATTTATACAACTTTCAATACTTGTCTCCTTTATCTTATCGACAATAAGATTTGTTCAAATATTTTTATCTTAAACGAGTATCCTTTACTATTATAGACCATCTAGCTTTATCTTGAAAGCATATCATTTGCTATCATCAACCATCTAGTTATTGCATCTTTACTACGAGGGTTTCCTCTTTAGGTTTTTTCAATATAACAATGGCAAATAGTTTACTTTTTATAAAAAGAAAAAGAAGTTGAGGGAATGAAATCATCAACAAAACTTCTTCAAACTTATGATTAGAATTTAATTTAATCATTGAAGGAGGATTTCAAGTATAATTTAGATAACAAATCATGTAAGTTTTCCTTAATGGATTATTTCTTACTTATTTTGCCAATGAATTTTCGTATTAAATATCATTCTTTATAAGAATATTGATGCTTAGGTATTTGGTTCCTACAATTCACTTCTTTATATTCATTTGCATTCCTTCTACAATGAGTTTAATGAACTCTTCCTTTAATATAATTGTAATACACTTGGCTTCTGGCGTCTTGAATCGGTAAGAGCATAACTTATTATAAGCTTTTTAGATCTTAGATTTTTTAGCTTTCTCTAATATAATTGTTACTTCTAGTTTTGTTTTGTATTATATAAATACTCATGGAAACAAATCTATATCTCATCAAAATGTTGATGGAGTTATATGGTAGCATAGAAAACTAGCAAGTTGTTTTGTTTTATTATTAAATAAAAAATACCGTGGCTTGTGATTGAGTAGTGGTGACGAATGAGAAAGTCTAATATATGTTAATTAATATTAAGTTATTTTTAATTGTATGCTAATTAATATTAATTATGTATTGGTGAATACATAATTAAATTAATAGTTGTTATGGATAGGGAGGTCACGTCACCTTTTGTTCAAAGTATTTTCTTTTCTCCAGGTGGACCAAAGACCATCGCTTCATCGTAGTCTGTCGTGCACGTGTTAGATAGTCTTTCCAAAAATCATATTCTCAGATTCTCTAGAAACAGAACAAGGCCGCTCTGTAGCATCACTGCTACTTTTCCCACCTAGACACGACTAGGGTTTGCTTTAGTTAACGGGAGGCATATGTTTCCAGTTTTCTACGGCAGCAAATTTCACCATGTCCACGGTTCTTGGAGCGGTAAGAGAATAAGTAAAATTTAAATCATGATTTTAGTATAAATTTATAAAATAATAATATTTAAATAGAAACAATGCCCACGCAAAATGATAAGAAACAGCGTACACAAAATTTATAAAATCATGATTCAAGTATAAATTTATAATATAATCATGGTTATTATAAGTTTGAAAATATAATTGATGTTGTATTTTAAAATAATTTTTATTTCAAATTGCATTAAAATATATTTTTTTTTGATATTAACATGCAAAAATAATTTAAAAATACTAAAACAATTCATTTAAAATGAAAAATAAAAATAATTTTTTTAATTTTTTTTAAAATATTTTCGAGAAGTAGTGACAATCTCATCCAAAGTTTCAAAAGTAATTTTCACTTTAAAATATATTAAATTATTATTTTTTAATAACTTTAATATGCTAATACTAATACTAAAAAAACACAAAAATACCTTTACAATATAGAACCAAACACGTGTTACGCATAACTATCTTCATGGATAATTAAAATCAAATAATGGAAACTTTCATTAATTAAAATCAAATATACAACAGAGTTATGTTATGGAATTTACCGTTACATTTGATTTGAGAAGCATGCAGGGTAAATCAGTCCTCCACGTGTAAGGCAAATTGCCTGTTTAGAGAATAATTAACTTTCTTTTTAGAATGTTTTTTTATTCTGAAATATATTAAAATAATATATATTTTTTTAATATCAACCTATACCAAAATAATATAAAAATAATAAATTGTTTTTATTTAAAATAAAAAATATATTTCTTAATTTTTTTAAGGCACAATATCAAACAATCATGAAACATGCTATAAAAACCATCCATTGACGGGAAAAAAAAACCTATCCATGTCTTTTGATTTTGAGCTCTTTTGCTTATTAAATCATGTTGTTTTATATTTTAAAGATATTTTTTAAGAATTTTTTATTATTTTTTAATATATTTTTAAATTGTTTTGATATACTAATTTTAAAAATAAAAGTTATTTCTAAAATAAAAATTATTATAAAACACCAACTGACCAAACCGCTTTAAAGCGGCAAAGCTAGCTACAAATTTCACCTCTCTGTTAGTCTCAATGTACAAGTAAGAGATCTCTCTCGCCTGTATTGAAAGTAAGGAACTTTCCATAGAAACACGAAAGGAATTTTTTCTACTTTCTGTGTATGTAAAACTTACAAGCATATTGAGCTTATTTACTTGTCAATCGTTTGCATGCTAGTTTCCTTTTCTCTCTCAAAGATTCATCAGAAAGAGTAGAATAACGGGTATCTATATCTTGTGTTTTGGTTGTGTTATGACATAATGTGGATATATTTTTAGTGGGAGTTGATCTGTTCTCCTTTTCTTTCTGGGAAAATTAAAGGGGCAAGTTTGAAGATCAGGCAACAAGCTATGAGAGGGGGCTTGTTTTTTAGCAAGCTATTAGCATTCTTGTGCATTGAATCCCAGTCTAGAGAAGAACATGGTCTGATTGGGAAAAAAGGATACTCTAGGGTGGTTTATTGCAATGACCCTGATAATCCAGAGGCTATTAAGCTTAATTATAGGGGAAATTATGTATCAACTACCAAGTATAATGCGCTTAATTTTATACCAAAGTCTTTGTTTGAGCAGTTTAGGAGGGTTGCAAATTTTTACTTCATTGTTGTAGCTTGTGTTTCATTTACTCCTATAGCCCCCTACACGGCACCTAGTGTTGCTGTACCTCTGCTCGTGGTGATTGGAGCCACCATGTGCAAAGAAGGTGTCGAAGATTGGAGGAGAAGAAAGCAGGTAACATTGTGTCTTCTTCTTCTTTTTTTATTCCCTCGTACCCTGTGGTTGTTGGTTCCCCTGTTGAGAAATTGCAGTCTGCATCGTCTGTCTAACATTTATTTTGACACATGAGGATCAATAACTGTAGAGGCCCTTTTCATTTATGGATTAGGATTAGAGCCTATCTTGAGAAATTAAATGTTATATTTATCTGTTTAAATTATAGAAAGAAAACATTAAACATTGAGTTATAACTGTTAAATAGCTTCATTTGCTTATTTATCATTGCTGTTTCTGATGACTATGTAACTGAGTTTTTCTTGTTTCTCTACTAATGATATCCTCCTCCTCCTCCTCCTACTATTTTTTTTTTTTTAAATTTTTATGGAAGAAATTTGAATTTAAATATGCTTTCAGATTACAAATTCCTTGCATCATTTTAGCGTTGATTCTCTGTCAACAAATTTATCATTTAAGACTGCAGTTTCCTGTCATCAATTGTGCATATTTATATATCTAAGTCACCATCCTACCCTTCCAGTTTCCACACATAATTTGGGGTGGCATCTGGGCGAGGGGGATTGAATACATGCCTCTAAATGCCTTCATTCAATATGTGTAACTGTTTATATAATACTAGGTTTTTTTACCTCTTCGTATTATTCATACGTTGATTATAAACTTTCATGCTGGATAAATCCATTTTTTTCTTATAATTTTCACTTGGTTCATATGTGTTCTCATTCAATTTGTTTACTGTTATTGCACGTGTTTATTCCTTTCAGAAAACAATTCCTTAGTGATTCTTTCATACTAGACTGATCTTTGAATGGTTTCAGGATATAGAGGCTAACAACAGAAGGGCCAACGTGTATCATAAAAATCATACCTTTCAAGAGACCAGATGGAAGAAACTCCGAGTTGGAGACATTGTTAAGGTGTCAAAGGATGAGTATTTTCCTGCTGATCTGCTTTTTCTTTCATCAAGCTATGAGGATGGATTTTGTTATGTTGAGACCAGGAATCTTGATGGAGAGACTAGTTTAAAATCGAAGCTTGCCTTAGAGGTGACATCCTCCCTACGTGAAGAAGAATCCTTGAAGAAATTTATGGCCAAGATTAAGTGTGAGGACCCAAACGATAATCTTTATTCCTTTGTTGGAACATTGAAGCATAATGGTAACAAGTACCCACTTTCACCTCGGCAAATTCTTTTAAGAGATTCCAAACTCAAGAACACTGAATTCATCTATGGTGTGGTTATTTTCACTGGACATGACACAAAAGTGATGCAGAATTCTCTAGATCCCCCTTCTAAGAGGAGTAAAATTGAGAGGAGAATGGACAAGATAGTTTATCTCCTTTTCAGCATGTTGATTTTGATATCATTTATTGGATCAATTTTTTTTGGAATTGAGACTGTGAGGGATTTTAGAGGCGGGAGGTTTAGAAGGTGGTATCTTCGTCCGGATGACACAACTGTGTTTTTTGACCCCCAAAGAGCACTAATTTCTGCATTTTTTCATTTCTTGACGGGACTTATGCTGTATGGATATCTGATACCAATATCCTTGTATGTGTCAATTGAAATTGTAAAGGTTTTACAAATCATTTTCATCAACCAAGATCAGGATATGTACGATGGGGAAACCGAAAAGCCTGCACAAGCTCGCACATCTAACTTGAATGAGGAGCTTGGGCAGGTTGAATACATAATGTCTGACAAAACTGGTACATTGACATGCAACTTAATGGAATTTGTCAAATGTTCTATAGCAGGAGTTGCTTATGGCCATGGCATGACAGAAGTAGAAGGGGCCTTGACAAGGATAACAGGTGATAGGCCACTGGAAGCTGTTGATACTTTATCTAATCTACCACGCTATCATGGTGATGCTAGAAGCTCAGGAAATTCAATCAAGGGATTCAACTTCAGAGATGAACGTATAATGAATGGAAAGTGGGTTAATGAACCTCATCCAGATGTCATAAAGCTGTTCTTTCAAATTTTAGCAGTCTGCAACACAGCAGTTCCTGAGAGAAACAAACAAACAGGTGAAATTACTTATGAAGCCGAGTCCCCAGATGAATCAGCCCTTGTCATATCTGCAAGGGAGATTGGCTTTGAGTTGTTTGAAAGGACACAATCAAGCATATCATTGCATGAGCTGGACCCTAAGACTGGTAAAAAAGTTACTAGGTGAGATTCTATCCATGGTAATTAGGATATCACATTTGTTATCTTGTTCTGTCCAAACATAGTCTCCTCTGAACAAATTTTATTGATTTCTGCTGTTTGCTTCATATAAGCGACACTGAAGTTTATTGATTATGTTATCTTTAATAATGCGGAAAACTCATTCATTGGAAGGAAAATTACAACCTTTTTGAGCTGTGACATTTGATTCCTTGGTCACCTCTCCCAATGAGTTATCAGCAGGATAAATACATTTCTGCTATAGTTTGACGTTTTTGAACTTGTCTTTAAATTTCCTTGCACCAAGGTTATCAAAATTGTCTTTTAGACATTTCTGTCAACTAGATCCTGCAGTAAAATTATAAACACTAGAAAAATGTGTCCTTCCTATTGCCAAGAAAAATATGTGTTTGCATAACTTTTGAATTCTGAAAGCCTACTTCAAATTGGGATGTTGGACAGTCCAAACTAGGGATTTATAAACTTCCTACGCCTTTTCTATAGGTTGCTATCAAATGAAGTTTGGGTGCTGAATACATAAGGTTCATGCAATAAAGATTGAAGTTTCAGGGGTTTGCTTTTCTTTTTCCTGGAAGGCATAAATCTTCTAACTACTAGAACAGTGGGAATATGTATCCCTATTACTGTTCTGTCTGATATATGTTATCAGACGCTCATCCTGTTTGCCCATGCAAAGACTGTCTCTCTCGAGTAATCTCTCTATCTCTCCAGAAAAGAAAAATTGTTCAGCGTACACAAAATTTGTTTAAATGAGGAGTTGAATGGAAATCATTCAAATTTAGGCATCACATCTATGGTTCCTTTTGTATGTAAATTTCACGTGACTGAGTTTATATATTCCAGGGTCTACCAGATACTTCAAATCTTAGAGTTCAGTAGTCATCGCAAAATGATGTCTGTAATTGTAAGAACTATGGAGGAGAAGATATTGCTTCTTTGCAAGGGTGCAGACAGGTTAGGATCTTGATGCAGAAAGTCCTAATAATAGAGTTTATGAAGCACACATAACTAAAATCATGTTGTTCTTTTATTTGTCTATATATAGTGAGATTTTGAATAGGCTCTCAGATGAGGGACGAGAATTTGAGGCTAAGACCAGGGAACATGTAAAAACATATGCAGAGGCAGGTTTACGGATCATGGTAATTGCATATCGTGAGCTTGGTGAAGATGAGTACAGAAAATGGAACGCTGAGTTTTCAAAGGCCAAAGCAACTGTAACTGCAGACCGAATTGAGATGATGGATGAAATTGCTGATAAGATTGAAAAGGATTTAATTCTTCTTGGCGCTACAGCTATTGAGGACAAATTACAAAAAGGAGTATGTACCCAACTTAAAGAATGCATTACAGATAAACTGCCATTGTTAGCTGTTTTGGCCCATGCCTATTTACTCTGCCATTTTTTTTTAAGTGTTGTAAACTGTCTCATCCAATAGAAAACAAGAAGGTATCGCTAACCAAACAAAAAGCTCAAATCATTATAGAGGGAAACTTAATTTCTCATTAATAATTTTGCTGATTGATAAGAACTGATATTGTCTTTTCATGTTAGGTTCCAGAGTGTATTGATAAGCTCGCACAGGCAACAATTAAAATATGGGTTTTAACTGGAGATAAGATGGAAACTGCTGTAAATATTGGGTATGGCGTGAAGCTTGTAACCAAATGATTTTTTTGGGGGGTGTTTCCACATTATAACTATCATGTTTTTTACAGGTATGCTTGCAATCTACTAAGACGAGGGATGGAACTGATTAATGTCACACTAGACTTGCCAGCTATTAAAGCCCTGGAAAGGCGAGGCGACAAGGAGGCTATTTTCAAGGTAGGATTCTAGAAAATGGATCAATTTATTTTTCAGATTCTGAAAAGTCTGAAATCTTTTATTGTCAGGCTTCTTTGGAAAGTGTTAAAAAGCAATTAAATGATGGAAAAAATCAAGTTGATTCTACTAAAGACCCAATTGAGTTTGGTTTGGTGATTGACGGGAAGTCCTTGGCTTTTGCGCTGGATGAGAAGCTGGAGAAGAAATTTTTGGAACTTGCACTTGCTTGTGCTTCTGTTCTATGTTGTCGGTCCACTCCCAAACAAAAAGCTCTTGTAAGCATCATAATCATTCTCATTTTAATGATTTGTTTGCTATAAGTTGCCCTTTTTTGTTGCAATTAATGTAAAAAATCTAAGAAAAGCATAGAAGATATGCAGGTCACGAGACTGGTGAAAACAGATTGTAGTAAAACAACATTGGCAATTGGTGATGGGGCGAATGATGTCAGCATGCTTCAGGAGGCTGATATTGGAGTTGGCATTATGGGTGTTGAAGGAATGCAGGTCACTATTTATATACATATATATTTTCAAAAAAAATCCACTTGTGTGGTTTTAGTTTTATTCCCAATACCATTTAGAGTTTGAGCTTAAATTCCTTTTACTTGATGTAGCTCCACAATATAATATCTTTGATGCCATCCCTTTTCAGTTAAATAGATGTGTGTCACATGTCAATATGGCATCAAAAATATTCATCATAGACTATGAAATACTAGTTTCTTTTTCTGATATTAGCTGTGTGTAACTGTATGCACCAAGTTGTGCGTACTTGTCTATTTTTATTTTAATCCTGAAGTTCTTGACCATTTCTTATGGATGTCAAGCTCGGTTGTGGCGTGATGCTGTTACAAGTTTTGAGTGTGAGGAAAGGTCTGGTGACTGATCCATTGGGATGCTATCTCTCAAAATTAAATGGTTCAACCTGTGGTTTAGATCTCCTTCCCTAGGATCTTTGTTTTGTAGGACCAGAATTCCATGAATTGGGCATTAACAGCTTTCCATTTAGCTATTTCCTTCTTCAAATCTTCAGCTTCAGCAAAGTACTCTATCTTTTATTTTATGTTGCGTGCCATAGCTCTTCTACCTTATTATATGAAAAGTTCAGCTTTAGATTTCATAAAATTAACTAGAGAAACTGAGCTTTGGCGGAGTCCACTGCTTGATGGTTGAGAGTATGCAGTTTAATCATCTGCATCTCTCTTCTCAAGCTTGATCATAGGTGGAAATATAAACCTTTTTGTATTGTTGAAGAGGAACAAATTTTTTGCGGTCTAAAAATCAGATCGTGTGGAAAAAGGGAATCAGCGGGTGAGATTTGCTTAACTGATGCCCATGTTTCCTTCTCTGTCACATTAAATTCTCCTTCCCATGTACCATTGCCTCTGGCTCTCCATTTTCGAACTATCCCACATATTGTTCCTGTTTCCACTCCTAGTTTTAAACAGTTGCATTTCTTTTTTTAAGTTGCATTCTTCATCTCAAGGCATAAATTAATTCCTTGAACAGAAACCACTGTTATAGCCCTCCCATCGATGATCTCTATTGAAACATTTCTCAAAATCAACTCATGACCTACTTACTGATTTCAGCTATTTCCTTAACTGCAGGCTGTGATGTCAAGTGACTTTGCAATTGCTCAATTTCGGTTTCTGGAACGGTTATTGCTGGTACATGGCCGCTGGTGTTACAGGCGAATAGCAATGATGGTAAAATTGCTTCTTCACATGTGATTCTCATCTTTCTAGAAGTTCATGTTAAATATATGGAGAAATGAAAATCACATTTCCCTTTGCAATAGGCTTTTTGTTATGCCATTTGAGGTTTTGTGCTGTTTGTCATCTTGTCCTTTTTTGGTTTCTGTTCCAAGAATTAATTCCTACAAAAGAAAACGAGCATTTGGCATTATGTGTCTCTGCATATTATGGAGAGATTTTAAAATGTTGGCCAACCATGGAGCTTGAAACTCTTGGATCCGTCTTTACATTGTCATTTAGAGAAAAGGAATCTGTATAGGCGGTCCTGAACTTGGGGTTAATTGAACTGAATTTCCTGCCATAATTTGTTTTATAGTAAACAATTAGGATCACATTAGTTGAAGAGGTAATTGCAATATTTTAGGAGAGCTGAACAAACTGTGGGGAGGCTATTCCATCCAGCTTGTAAAATGTAAAATTGTCGAATAAATGGATGTTTTAGCTGAATTAGTGTGCCACTGCATGTTTTTTTGTTTGTGTGGATGCAGGTATGCTACTTTTTCTACAAGAACATCGCATTTGGGTTTACTTTGTTCTGGTTCGAGGCCTATGCTTCCTTCTCTGGCCAGACTGCATATAATGACTGGTACATGTCATTCTACAATGTCTTCTTCACTTCGCTTCCTGTAATTGCTCTTGGTGTTTTTGATCAGGATGTTTCTGCACGGCTTTGTCTCAAGGTAGGGAATTCTTGCTATATAATGTTGGGCATATGTTAACAGAAAGAGGAAGAAAATGTCTAGACGTGGGAAAATCCAAATAGCCTCGATTACTGAATTTCAGAAATGCAGTAGTGTGTTATAAGAAACAGAAAAGGAATGTTAGAATAATTAATATTTGTGTCTTTTATATAGATACCAGAAGTAGCTTGTTTGCCGGGTAAAGGAAGGTGTCTGAATCAGAAACATGCTAGGTGGATAAGCAAATAGCATCTTAACATTTTCTAGAAAAGGAACTTGAGATTTGTGAATCATAATTAAAAAATGCGTTTGACATGGTTTATTGGCTGTGACACTGCTTTTCTTTATTAGACTGTCAATTACATGGCATTAGTTTTGATAAACTTCCTTCCTAATTGTTTTCCTCCTAGCTACCTGATTCTGAAAACCTTGG
The DNA here is from genome assembly GCA_015731905.1 of Salix dunnii. NCBI lineage: Eukaryota > Viridiplantae > Streptophyta > Magnoliopsida > Malpighiales > Salicaceae > Salix > Salix dunnii. Next base: position 25,719,340 of record CM027674.1, on the reverse strand, counting down.
TTTCACCAATATTCTTCTGACTTCTTGCTTCCCACTGGCTACCATAAGATGCAATTTTAATTTCATAATTGATAACTTGGAACAAGTCCATTGCATTTATTTGCTTCACCCCTCATGGACTATACTTTCATTAATAAGATGGTATTTGGGATCCGATCAAGATCTGGGGGAATGATTTTGTTACTGTTCACCCCCAAGAATGACTTGAAAACCCTTGAAGCTGATGCAAATCTGAAAGTATTAGAATGCGCATTCCCAAAAATATGAGGATATGAATATGCAGGGATGCAACAGTGAGCAACTGGAGTGGAAATTTTATGCTACAAACTCCATTTATTAGCACACAGTTGAATACTTTTTTCAATAATCAATACTTTCAAATGTTACCTCTATATGACTATGCACTGGAGTATTTCAAAAGAATCAAAAGGCCATTTGTTGACTGTAGATCATCTTTTTTACAGTATCCTTTGTTGTATAGAGAGGGGATAAAAAACATCCTCTTCAGCTGGCCCTGCATCCTTCTTTGGATATGTAATGGAGTTCTTAGTTCCATAATTATCTTCTTCTTCACCGTCAACTCCATGATCAATCAAGCCTTCCGGAGAGATGGTCAAGTTGTTGACTACGAGATCCTTGGGGCGACAATGTATACTTGTGTAGTTTGGGCCGTAAATTGCCAAATAGCACTCTCTATCAACTACTTCACCTGGATTCAGCACCTCTTGATCTGGGGAAGCATAGCCTTCTGGTATATATTTTTGGTGATATATGGTTTTCTTTCACCCAGAGTATCTACAACAGCATTTATGGTTTTTGTGGAAGCCTGTGCATCCAGTATTCTATATTGGCTTGTCACTCTTCTAGTTGTTATTTCGACGCTGCTACCATACTTCTCATTCAGGGCATTTCAATCTCGATTTCTACCCATGGACCATGAGAAGCTACAATCACAGAGATCAGAAGACTCGGAGGCTGAAATGGATCATGCGAAGGTAACTCTGAGGCAGATAAACGTCTCATGAAAATGTTTATTTTCAGCTGCCAACCGGGGTCAAATCAGGTGGCCTGATGCAAATATACAGTGGCAGGTGAGATTGTAGCTGGGAGTGTATATACGTATATGAAGATGTGGATGTTTTTATCAGTCTCCACTCTCCTGTGGATTAGATAAGGGGCAAACATCAACTTCTTCACCCATGCTTTGAACTATGCCGTTCCTGTGTTCATGGTTATAAACATTTCTATAAAGATTCTGATTGGGTTTGTAGGTAGGTTTTACGTTCTTCAGATGGTCCATGCATGATTCGTGGTGTGAAACCGATATATATATTTTTTGTTTCATTTAATTTTTTTTTATTATTATCGGGACCATAGCCGAAAAAAATAAAAATAAAATTCGAATCATTCACAAGGTGAGGCCGTACCTACTGCACCAGAACAAGGATACCCCGCAGTCGTTATGAAGAACAAGCCCCCCTCCAAAAAAAAAAACAGGACGATAGTTTCCTTGACGACATCTCCAATCTCTCTTCCCAGAACCAATGGCTACACAAGTAAAGATTCTCTTTTGTTATTTTTGACAGTACAGAGACACTAAAGAGCAAAACCAGCAATATACAATGGTTGTTATTTGTACAGCAAGATATATATATATATATATATATATATATATATATATATATATAATGGTTGTTATTTGTACAGCAAGATATATATATATATATATATATATATATATATATATATATATATATATATATATTATCGACTGAATCATTGTTTTATAGAAGAGTTTTGATAATAAATTTCAGACAAATAATGATAAGGTTTTAATAGAAAAAGAGCTCCATAGCAACTTTATTGACAACTAATTTTCTATTGGTGATCATCTTGACTCAATCTGCTCAGCATCGAAGATCACTTCTTCGACAACAAATAAATCTTCAACGCTCCTTACTTCTTTTACTGTAGACTCCAATTTTGTCCTCAAAGTTTCAAATCTTGTTTTAGATAAAAGCTTGGTTAACACATCAGTAAACTAGTCTTTTGTCTTGCAATAAATCAGATATACTTCTTTATATTTGTGAACTATAAGAAAATAGTACTTGAACTTGAAATGCTTTGTTTTGCCATGGAAAATTGAATTGTTAGATATTGCAATTGCAGCCTGATTAATAACATAAACCTTAATATCTTTCTTTTGTTTTATGTCCAACTTTGTTAAGCTCTTTCTAAACAATGAGACTTGATGTGTAGCTGCAGTTGTTGCAATGTACTTTGCTTATGCAGTTGACTGTACAATGATTCTTGTTTTTATGAACATCAAGAGAAAATTCTTGATCCAAAACTAAAATAATATCTAAAAATGCTCTTCATGTCATCAAAACTGTTATCCCAATCATTGTCTGGATGTCCTTGTAACTCATATTTTCAATACAATTGAGTTGAATGTCATAACCTAATATACCTTTGATATATCTCACTATTCTTTTTGCAGTCTTAAAATAAACTTTACTTGCACAATGCATGAATCTTGATAATAAGCTTACAACATGTTTGATGTCAGGTCTTGTCGATGTGAGGTATATATTAGACATCCAATCAAGCTTCAATAACTTCTTCTACTTATCAACCTCATTTTCCTTACAAAACTTTTCTTAAAATTCATTGACGTGTTTGTAAAATTTGCAATCTTCTATATTAAATTTACATAGAATCTTTATGGCATACTTTTGTTGGCCAATCAAAAATCCCATGCTAGTTTTGTTGCACCTCCATACCAAGAAAATAAGACATTTCATCAAGGTTTGTCATTTTCAAGACCTTCATCATTTCTACTTTGAATTGATCTATGATTTTTGGATTGTTTCCTATAACAAATAAATCATTAACATGGAGTAAACCCATAATATAATTAGAATTTGAGATTCTGATGTATAAGGTTGATTCACTCAAACTTTTTTTAAAATCATGATTGAGTAAATGCTCATCAACTTTTATAGTTTGTTTTAATCTGTATAAGACTTTCTTTAGTAAGTAAACCTTTTCTTCTTCTCCTATAGCAACAATCATTTAGGATGTTCCACAAAGATCTTCTCATATATATGGCCATTTTGAAATGCATATTTTACGTCAAGTTGAAATATTTTCCAACTTTATTTGAGTTGTAACTACAATTAGCATTTTAATGGTATCCAATCATGCTATTGATGTAAAGGTCTTTGAAGAATTTACACCAAAAATTTGTTTATAACCTTTAAATACCAATCTAGCTTTAAGTTTGTTGATGATGCCACCTATATTTAGTTTTGTTCAGTAACCCATTTTACATCAATAAGTTTTTTATGTTTTGACATGTCGGCCAATCATCCTTAGGTTTTTTTCATTACATCAATTCATTTCGAACCATTTTATATCCTTTACAAATTCTACAGGCTTCAGCATAACTACATTACAACTTTGATAAATATCATTAAGCAACTCTGACTAGTGTTTTTTTAATCAACATAACCACCAAGATCCTGTATGATCTCCTCTACTTTGAATTCTTTTTGTATCTTTGAAGTTTTTTTTTTTTTTTGCTTAAATGAACTTGATGTCTCTGTTAGCTATTATTTTTTCTATTTATGGTTGAAACACTCTAAAACCTTTTATTACACATTGCTTTAACCAATAAAGGTGTTAATTTTAACCTTTCTATTAAGTTTATATCTTTTTATCTAAGGAATATAAGTGAAACATAAACATTCAAAAGTCTTTAAATTCTGGAGCGAGGGTTTGTAACCATGTCAAACTTCAAATAGAGTTCTTTTTTGCAATGCTCTTATTGACAACATATTCAACAAGAAGACTAGTATTCACCGCTTCTACCCAAAATTTTTTGGGTAAATCTTTCTTAAATAACAGATACAATGCCATTTTCATGATTTTTCCCCGTTCATTTACACCATTTTGATGAAAAGTGTAAGGCATAATATATTGGTGTTCAATCCATACATCATGGCAAAACTTGGCAAACTTGTCTGAGGTGTATCTTGATTCATTATTAGATCTTACAACTTTAATTTTATGACCACTTTAATTTTCAATCCAATTTTTAAACTTCAAAAAAGATTTACTACCTCATTTTGCAACTTTAGGAAATACAACTAACATATTCTTGTTTAATAATAAATGAAAGCTATATAATAGGTGCTTCCATTCAAAGATATTGTCTTCAAAGTCCTAACAACATTAGTATGAATAAACTGAAGCTTTTCTATTGCTCTTTAAGCTTTGTTTAGAGGAAATAGTAGTCTTTTCTACTTGCTATATTAATAAGAGATATAGACTAAAATGTGTTCTTTCAGGTTTTCCATTCTTTACACCATCTTTTTTTTTTCTACATATGCACCAACATTGCTTAATGAAAATGCCCCAGCCTCTTATGCTATAATTCTATTTGATTTGCTATGTTTGGAAAAACTACTAACTTTTCTTTCATCAAGTTTCGTTTAAAACTTATTCTTTTCATTTTTATAATGTATATTTAAAATCTAAATGGGTAAGAAATTAAACAATATTTGTCTTTGAACACTACTAAATATCCTTTTTCAAGAAACTTACCAACACTTAATAAATTCTGATTATTTCAAATATAAAAGAACATCTGAAATGAGTTTTATACTTGAAATTCCTTCAATAACAATTGTTCTTTTCCCTTTGATAAGAATATATTTATCATTGCTAATTCTGACTTTAGAGACACTTGATTTGTCAAGTTGCTTGAATAAATTTTCATCCTTCATCAAATAATTTGTGCAACCACTGTCTATAAGCCAACAATCACTTGGATGTTTTCTAGCAAAACAAGTAGCCAAAAAATAATTTATACTCCTATTATAGACCATCAACTTGAGCTTCACCTTCTTGCTGATTGGTTCTGTTTTTTTTTTTTTTTAATTTTCTATGTGTCGTAATTGATTACATTTCTTGTAACTAACATCAAGTCTTCACTAATAATATTTATGTAAGTGATTTGTTTTCTTACAATGTTGACATGGAGGAAAGATTCCAATTCTTTCATTGTTGTTACTAACTCCTTTATTTATTTTTTGTGGCCTTTGTCTCTTTCTTCAAACCTATAATGTAGCTTGAAAGGCTTATTCTATGGACTCTTCTTGCCTTATTGCTCTTCTTTGTTCTTGTACCTGTAAAGCATTGAGAAATTTTGTAAAAAAAAGTTTTGACAAATCTTTAGATCGTTCCAATAAAAAAAAAATTACTTAAACTTTTTAGGTGAAGTCATAAGAATTTTTTTAACAACCCTTTTATTAGGAAGATCTTCCCCTAATAGTTTTAGTTTATTGACCATGACAAGCAGTTTATATAATAAATCTCTAATTGTTTTTTATTCCTTCATCTTTTGCATCTCAAACTCTTTTCTTAAATTTAAGACTTGCATTTGGATTGTTCTATCATTTCTTGAAATTCCTCCTTGAGATAATCCTAAATTTGCTCAACTATTTCAAATGCAATGATTCTTGGAAATATAGTTTCTGAAACAATTGAGAAAGGATATGTTTTTGCTTTGTACTTCTTGGTTTTCTTTTCATGATGATTTCTGATTTAAGAAAGAGTAGCATCTGCAAGCAGTGATTATGGATCATGATCATATTCTATGGCATCCCAAATATCATAGGTTTGCAAGTATGTTTTCATTCTTACAAACCACATTTCGTTTTCACCAGAAAACACTAGTGATGTTGATAGTGAAAAAAATATTTGATGCTATAAAAAATAATTGAAGGTTTAAGTGTTCGTTTTTTATGTGAAAAGAGTTCCTCACAGGTTACTCTCTTTAATCAAGCTGATCCATAAAAATCAATGTAGCTCTGATACCAATATGTTATTTTTTTTACAATATAGAGATGTTATAGAAAAAAGAAAAATCAGTAATATAAAATGGATTTTATTTGAACTACAAGGATACATATTTTATTGATTAAATCACTCTTTTATAGAAGAGTTATGATGACATATTTTAGAAAAATAATGATAATATTTTAACAGAAAAAAGTTGTTCTATAATAGTTTTATTTGCAACAACTTCATAAATTATTGGTGATTATCTTGATCCAATCTACTCGGCATCTTAGACCACTTTTTCAGCAATAAATAAAGTAATCTTCAACCTCTTGCACCACTAAAAGCATGCAGAATTGTGCTTTGCACATATTAGTCTTCCATACAACTTGAAGACTACATAAAGCACCTAACAACTCTGCTTTTAGTGGAAAATAACACCATAAATTAGCAACAAAACCTTTTAACCACCTCTAACCAACATCTTTAACTACGCCACCAACTGCTGTCAAATCTGAGTTCCCTCAATTTGATCCATTTGTTGGACTACAACCAAATAAGTTTAGTATAAAAAAAAAGAGATAAACAAACTATCACTTCATCCATTTTGTGTCTTCTTCATTCATTATTCCAAATAACTACTAACAAATTTAACTACTAACTGCTACAATATTGAATTGTAGACCCATTAGCAAACATAATTTATAGGAAACTTCCCCAATCTTTATATGATTTTACAAGGTTAAATTCAAATCTTGGATTAGACTTCATGTTTCTCCTTAGTGCTAAATTCATTTAATTATATGGTTGTAATCTAAAATAAACCAAATCACCAACATGACAAAATTTTTTGTTATCCTTTCCTAACATCTATTTCAATATGTTTCTAGAGCATTCCAATTGCAATTTAAGTCACCAATTCATATTTTTTTATTATTGAATAACTTCTTCCATAACTCATAACTATTACTAGAGTTGTAATAGATGAAACAATTTCAATATTAGGAGGACGGTAGCCATATAATACCTAGAATGGTGCTATTTTGATTGTTAAATGGTAACTTGAGTTATACAACCATTATGTTTGAGCTGACCAATTATGTCACTTAAGAGGATAATACATGGACATGCACCTTATGTAGTTTTTCAAGTAGCATTGACTTATTTTTTTTATATATATTTATCATCAATTTGAGGATGAAATAATACACTTATTAACAATATCACCTCTAAAAGTTTAAACATTTTTTTCTCCAAAATAGACTTGTAAGAACCTTATCTTTATTAGTCATAACAGAATAAGGTCATTCATTGAACCTATAAACATGTTCCATGAATAAATGAATAATTTTTTAAGTAGTAAATGAATGTGTAACAACTAAATAATATGCATATTTTAAGAGTTGATCCACAGTAAACAATGTGACATTCTTCCTTCATGGTCTTGTCAACCTTTCCATGAAATACATTATTATAATTCTCTAAATACCCTTAAGTGTATGCAATAAATGAAGTAGACTAACAAAAAATGCCCTTTCCATATCGACTTGTTTATTTTTCTGAATACTTATTACTTTAATTATCTTTTATTTGTTTTATATAAAAGAGAATGACATCTTAATAAAATCAAATAACATGGAAGAATATCTTCTTAACCAATCTACTTTCAAAACTACATCACATCTTCCTGGTCTTAAAACTCTTAAATTAGCTTAAAGCTTGTACATGTATATCTATATAAACCAAGTCAATTTAGGATATTTAGAATTACACCTTCCACATTTCTATTTGCCATAATTACTTCTAAAATAATGGATTTAATAAAAGTGACTTTGATTTCTAATACATATTTTCTCCCACATTTAAAACATTGACCCTCATGGAAACTCTTGACCTGATAACTTATTTTACTGCCATTTCTTGCTGCTTCTCATAGGATTTGTTCATCCACCTTCCTGTTATTCTCCTCTCAGGATTTTATTTTACCATTATTAACTATTAATCCGTGTTTTGGTTTTAGTAGCGATGGATCTTGGCTTTGGCTATGATACACTAATTGTTAGGCTACAGCCTGCAAGTTCATACCTTTGTCATTCATTATTCCATATTATATACAAGTTGGATTATTGCTTACAATTGATAACTTCTAACATGTTTAACTACCTGTTGGGCTTGTTTTAATTGCTTCTCGTCTTCTACGATAGATGACATTAATACTTAATATATTTTATGGTTTGTCTTTAAGAGGTATTATTTTTGTGAAGAACTTATGATATGTATAACATGTCTTGAATTTAAGTTAGTGCGTGTATTTTTTATAAAAACCTGGAATAACCAGAATTTTACTCGTCAAAATTTACAAAGTGTGTTTTTCAAAAATAAAATTTTCTTATATCCAAAAGAGATATTAAATCTCAAAAGAGACATTAAATCTTAATTATATTAAAATTAAATAAGTGTACAAGAAAAGAAAATGGATTGTTAAAATAATTCTTTTATTAAAAAAACTATATTTACATAATTAACTATAAAATAAAACCTGTGCAACATTTACTGTGCTTTTTCTACTATTCACACACACACAGATTACTATTCATTGCGATAGTAAAAATATCATTTTACTCCCAGGTCCAAAAATTTTTATCCCCCGGTACTAGGGGTATTTTTGAATTTTTCAAGGGACACAGGTGACATTTCTGGATTTGTTGCATAGTGAAACGATTCAAATAACCCCTGAAAATGACAAAAATATGACTTAGGTGCCAGGGGCTATTTTGGTTTTTCCCAATTATTTGCATAGTAAATCGACGGAAACAACCCCCAAAAATGACAAAATAGCGTAAAGTAAACGGAGGCAGTGCTGTATTTTCCCCTCTGGTTTTGTCGTGAATATTAGAAGATTCAAGGGTGTGTAGATAATTAGCCAATATATTAATATTTTTTTTCCAAAAGAACTGCTGGCGTGTTGTTTAGACGTGCCACCAGTTTTTCATGCGCACAAGCCTTTGAGGCGGCGAGTGCGGCTCCTTCAGGCGGTGCACCGCCATGTCCTTTGTCCACCGTCGTGGCTCATGCTGGTCATTGGTATTTGGGTAAGTGACGGTAGACCAAAATAAACTTCTTACATACGTCAGTTTTCTCTCTTTATGGTTTTTCAATATAACAATGGCAAATAGTTTGCTTTTTATAAAAAGAAAAAAAAGTTGAGGGAACTTGATGGCGGATCAAATTCAGATCGGGTCCCTGATGTATATAAGAAGTTTATTTTGGTCCTTGAGGTTTTGATTTTGGTTTTATTACTGATTTGTTTAATTGAAAGTTTGATTGTTTTCAATTGTGCCCTTAAATTAAAACTGATTATATAAGTAAGTTTTTACTTCAGTCCTTATTCTTTTGATTTTTGATTTCTTTTTGGTTCCTTTAATTTTTCCGGTACGGATGTTTTGATTTCTTTTAATTTGGTCCTCCAATTGAAATTGGTCATATAAATAATTTTTCATTTCAGTCCTTCTTCTTTTAATTTTTCGATAAAATTACTCAACAAATATCATTATTATTTCCATTATATATTTTGGTCCCAAGGTTTTTATTTATTTTAATTTTATCCTTCAATTGGAATTAATTATATATTTTATTTTTAATTTTAGTCCTTCTTCTTTTAATTTTTTATTTGATATTAATTCATTTGTTTTGTTTTTAATTCTTGGACAATGTTTATTTTTTATTCGTATTTATGCATTTATACTCTTAATTTTTGTTTTTATTTTTTTTATTGTAGTTTTATTTTTAATCGGTTCAATCCTGAAATTTTAATTTATGTTGGTAATCATTTTAAAATTAATATTGCTCTATTTTTCCCTTTATTCATTTTTTTTTTGTGTTTTTTTGTTATTTTTTTTTGTTATTTGGATTAGGTGATTTTCATGATTTTACTATTTGCGCGATAAAAATGATAATTTTAGTTATTAATTTTTATTGACTTTTTTTTAATGATTTTTCGGGTCAATTTAATTATTTTAATTATTTTAACAGTAATGTTGATAATAATTTTAACTATTATATCAATGATAATGACAATAACGTGAGGATGAATTTTCAATTTATATTTTCATTTTTTTTTGTGGATAAAAAATTAACTATTTATATTTTTTTTATTTGATTACTACAGATTTTTATTTGATATTATTTAATTTGTTTTTTTTAATTCTTGGACAATGTTTATTTTTTATCCGTATTTATGCATCTATACTTTTAGTTTTTGTTTTTTTATTGGGGTTTTATTTTTAATTGGTTCAGTCCTGAAATTTTAATTTATGTCGTTAATCATTTTAAAATTAATATTGATATCTTTTTCCCTTTATTCATTTTTTTCTATTTTTCTATTTTTATTTGCTATTTGGATTAGATGATTTTTGTGATTTTACTATTTTTGGAATGATAATGATAATTTTAGTGATTTTTTTAATTATTTTTTTATAAAAATCTTTTACTTTTTTTTAATGATTTTTCAGGGTAATTTAATTATTTTAATTATTTTGATAATAATTTTAGTTGTTATAGCAATGATAATGAAAATAATATATGGATGAATTTTCAATTTATGTTTTCGTCTGTGTGTGGATAGAAAATGAATTACTTATTTTTGTTATTTGATTATTACAACTATTTTCACAATTGATATTTTGTTTTTGTTTGATTTAAATTGAATTATAAAATAAATTAATCTTAATGTAGTGAATTTAATAATTCAAATATCCAAATCTTCTTACTTTTTTTAATGATGATGATAAATTTATGCTGGTTATTTCATTGAAAACTACTAAATAAATATATTTATTTTGATTTAAAATTCATATATTGTATAAAAAAACTTACAATTTACCGAATTTCTACACAAATTCATTATTTTAACTAAATTTATAATACCATAAAAATATATATTTAATATTTTTTATATTAAAAAAATATAATATCATCCTCGTGCGAGAGCGTTAGCTAGTATTATATATTTGTTACAAGGTGCCTCCGACACTTAGTGCTTGTTTGGCTAAGCGGCGGAAACGCCGTTTAGCCAAAATTCAATTTTATTTTTTTTGTATTTTAAATGAAATTTTTTTAGTATTTTTAAATCATTTTAATGTGCTAATATCAAAAATAATTTTTAAAAAATAAAAAAAATATCATTTTGATATATTTCGATATAAAAAATACTTTGAAAAACAACAACTATCATACTCCCAAACACCTCCCTGACAGACGAAACCTAAGACTTACGGTAGTTAATGGTAAGAATCTTAGAATATGCTTTAGATTTTTTTACATGCACTTCAAAGCTCAAATGATGAAAAGGCAAGTACAAGAGCCCGATACGGCAGAGCCCACGTGCCAGCTCTGTGGCTGTAGCCACTAATATCACACTGACTGGTAGAATTATTACTATTAATAAACAAAAAAAGAAACCAGTAAATGTAGAGAACACTCCAGCAGTTACTAAATCGATCGTGATCAGTCCACATCTAATTGCAAGTGGGGAAATGTCATCGTCGTCTCTGCAAATGCAACTCTCTTCTTTGTTCTGGGGTAGAGACTTATGCAGGCTCCACCGACATGCTTGTGGTGGTAATTATAGAAAGGGAAAATGTTCGAGTAAGGTTTATGCAATGTCAAGTAGCAGTAGCAGTGGCAATCCGGTTTATAAGATGAATCTGAATGAGTACATGGTCACTCTTGATAAACCTCTCGGAATTCGCTTCGCATTGTCCCTCGATGGCAAAGTCTTCGTTCACGCTCTCAAAAAAGGGGGAAATGCTGATAGGTCGAGGATAATAATGGTTGGCGATACTTTGAAAAAGGCTAGAGATTCTTCTTCTTCGACTACAACTGATTCCCTTAACCCCATCAATGATTTTGGTGAAACAGTGTAAGAAATACTCACTCCGTATGCTTTTATTTTCTGTACTTCATCATTCATTCTGATTTCTGGGTTTCTTCTATTTAGGAAGATTCTGTTGGAGAAAACAACAGGAGGAGGTGGAGCCTTCAGCCTTGTCCTTGAGAGGCCTTTTTCGCCTTTTCCAATTCATCAATTGAGTAGTGATTTTGATCTTATTTTTTTCAATAGAGGACGTGTTCCCACTGCCACTTGGAGCAAAACCATCCTCTCTTCGGCTTTTCAGGGAAATGGAAATTCTGGCTTTGTAACCTTTTCTTCCAAGTTTTCGACTCCCTATGGATGGAACAAGCTTTCCAATCATCAAATTGTTCCTTCACAACAAGACAACAGTAATCTTTCTCCTCTTGCTACCCAAATTGTCTCTATTTTTACTGAGCAAGAGCCTGGAGATGGGGAATGGTCGCATGGGAGCTTTCCATTGGAGGAATATATCAAGGCACTTGATCGTTCTAAAGGGGAGCTTTACTACAACCATTCTCTTGGTATGGGCTACAGTAAGGTGCGAACCAATGTCGCCAACCTTTCTTTTGTTATGTTATATTTACTAGGAGCTGGATACTTGCTTGCACCAAGTTTTATTTTATATTTATTACCTTCGTTCGTTGTGGTGGCAGGTTACAGAGCAAATATATGTGGGATCGTGTATACAAACACAAGCTGATGTGGAAAATCTGTCTAAACTGGTGAGTGCTTCCCTACCCTATTTGTTGAGAAACCATTTTTATTATTCCTAATATAAGTTCCTATTCACTTTGTAATAATAAAGATTCGATACAAAGGATGCCATTTGTTTTCCATTCAATGCTAATATCTAAACTTCAATGTTCATTGTTGATTCGGGAAATGTACTTCTTACATATTGTACTTCTAATTAATTGAAAGTTGGAAAGGATGCTCAAACTAACTGACTTACCACTTCTGTTTGCTTTATGTTCAGCCATCTTCATCAGTTTCCATATGCCTGTTGATGTGAAGTTCTAGTTTCTCATGCTACGCTTGGGAACACTTTTTCTATTTTCTTATTTGTCATATTTAAATATATCTTGGGAAAGGATAATTTTTAAGTGGGCTTATTTGAATATGATTAAGTTGTTTTAAGTTGGAAAAGGTTTGATATTCAAAGAACTTCCATGTATGCCTCTTCATGTTTCAAACTCCACTGCTCATTAAATTTCAAGTTAATTTATGCAACAGGGGGTCACTGCTGTGCTCAATTTCCAGAGTGCTATTGAAGCAGAAAACTGGGGAATCAATTCCAACTTGATCAATGAGTCATGCCAAAGATTCAATATCCTCATGATCAACTATCCTATAAGGCAAGTGTCTCGTTTGATACCTTTTTTTTTCTTTTTTCTTTAAGGAGGTGGTTCTATCTCGTACATATAGGGCATAAGTGTTTGTGTTTTCACACGTACACCCATGTACATGTTGTTGTGCACACATGATATTCCATGTGTTTCATGGAAAGAAAAATTTGCTTAACAACAAAAACTGTATTAAAATTTTTGCCTGGCCTCAAAGGAGAATTGAAATGGATCCAGGTACATATTATACAGCAGGCTTTTCTTTTCTTGAATATAATACAGGTAAATTTTCCTGCACTTTCTGTTTCAGGGATGCTGATTCCTTTGACATGCGGAAGAAACTACCATTTTGCGTGGGTCTTCTATTACGCCTACTAAAAAAGAATCATCGTGTGTTTGTCACTTGCACAACTGGATTTGATAGATCCCCTGCGTGTGTAATTGCATATCTCCATTGGATGACTGATACTTCCCTTCATGCGGCTTATAATTTTATCACTGGACTACATTCATGCCGGCCTGACAGGTTCTTCTCACTTATCTTCTTACTATGTATTTAATTTCAATTAGAACAACCCCTTGTTCCAAGTTCTTAGTTATGCACAAGTTTGTTTTTCTACTTCTGAAGTATGGAACATGATAGAGGTACCATTTCATAACATCCAAATTACTGGAACGCAGCTTGTTATTGTAATCACTCAGATACCTTATTCTTTAGCTTCTGGATCGGTTTTCAAGTCTAATAGTTCTGCTACTAATTGGTTTCTGGATGACCTTTACTTCCCTTGATGCAGCTTATAATGTTCTGAGCACTTCATTACCACAGTAATGCTGCAGCCACTTTTTTCTCTTAATTCTCTGCTGCGATTTCTAAACATGAAACACTGTAGATCCATATTTCCAGAACGACCCTGTTACTCTCACTGATTGCTAAGGATACCTTATGCTTTATCTCTTGGAACCCATTCTAAAGTTCAATGATTTTGCTCCTAATTGGATTAAAAAATTAGTCACTCAAATTCTGTAATATTTAATGCTGTGTGGTACAGAGCGCATTATAAATTAAATTATATATACTTTCATTTTTGTTTTTTCAAATCCAATGAAACATTTAATGGAACCTTAAATGCAGACCGGCTATTGCTTGGGCAACATGGGATCTTATAGCTATGGTGGAAAGTGACAGACATGAGGGACCAGCAACACATGCTCTGACTTTTGTGTGGACCGGACAAGAGGTAACTGGTGATTTTCAATGTGATGAAATTGTTGGTAACTTAAAGGAATATGAACTCAACTTTTTCTATAGCATATAACTTCTGTTGTCCACATGAAACTTGAGTAATTATGGACAAGTTTTTTTTTCTTACTTTGACTAAAAGGGAGAAGAAGTATCATTGGTTGGAGATTTTACTGGAAATTGGAAAGAACCAATGAAGGCAAGTCACAAGGGTGGTCCAAGATATGAAGTTGAAGTTAGACTTCCACAAGGAAAGTAAGTGATGCATTATGCATTAATTTATTTGTTTGCAAAACATAAGCATTTTAAAATAAGATGCGGTACTGCATTTTGGTTTGCTTTGGTGTTCAAGAATATCTAATTTCATGCTATTAACAATTCTTAACTCTGTCCTAGTTATGATGAAAAAAAAATATACCAGTAGTTGATTAGTTTAATTATTTATGCTGTTTGAAATATGAGGACACTTTTCCTCTGTTTTTTCATTTTTTTTTTTGGAAGTAGCCTTTCTTACCTTTAATGTTTCTGATTTTTTGCTGGGTTGATTGATGTGGTCGGATTTTTCCATTTCTCAAACTTCATCAATTACAATGGTATTTATCCCAATCAATAAGGACATAGTGATAGCGTTATAAATAGATAATGTCTTGTCCCCTGCTCATCTTTGATAATTCCTGCTGTTCTCTGTTTTCTTGCCGCTGTCAGAGTTGGATAGCTTCTGGAACATTAAACTGTGGCAACGTTTCACTTGTTTAGGTACTACTACAAGTATATAATTAATGGGCAGTGGCGGCATTCAACAGCTTCACCTACAGAAAGGGATGAAAGAGGGAATTTGAACAATGTGGTAGTGGTTGGTGATATTGCCAGTGTGAGGCCTTCTATTCAACAGCAAAAGAAGGTTGGTCAATAACATTCTTTATTCTATGAACTTGATATATTGGTGCCTTCGTATCGCTTTTTTTTTTTTTTTTGATAGATTTTTCATTTCTGGTTTGATACTTCCAAGGTCAGCCTATCTCATTAACTAAAACAAACATTTGAAATAGAGTGAGGAGAAGAGGATAGAACAATGCATAATGTTTTTAGGTTAGGAGAGTAGAAATCACATTTTTTTTTCCTCTTTTAAGCAAATATTAAACTTTTTGGTAACCAACAAGGCTGATTTCATTTTGTCGACTGGTTTGGCACTCATTTTTTCCCTCAACTACATCTTGAGTTTGTTCCCCAAATCACATGTCGTCATTGTTTATAAAAAGGGGAGGATAATGCTAATATTTTTGCACTGTTTTCTTTCTCAATATACTGGAACCACCTCAGAGCATGTCTTCAATAAGACTTACACAAGGGCAGATTGGTATAATACAAACCTCAGGAAAATGCCCTCCTGTATCCCAACAGACAAAGTACAATACTATACACGCAGTCTGTTTTATGAATTGGTGACTTACTCATTCATTGACTTTGGCGCTAGATGTTCCCAAAATAAAAAGGGTAGGATGAATTCAATAATAGATGTCTATTGGCATTCCAGCCTTTTCTTTATCCTTTCGAGCCTATCTGAAAGAAATCCAGTGCTTATTTGTTTGAATATCTGAATAGAATGGACTACCTTGTGGATATCTTTGCTTTGAAACAAAAGAATTAGAATTAGGGCTGATCAACTAGAGTGTGTATGTATTATCAATCAAATTCACCAGCGCTTGTGGGATATTTGTTTGTTCTATGGTCTCATCAACCATGTTGAGCGGAACTGAAAGATTTTAGGGGATACTATGCCAGCATTGTAATGATTAATGACCCAAAAAATGTTTATTAGATCAAGTGGGACGGTCTTTTTCTGACTATCATATGATTGAACTTACAGGACGCTAACATAGTGAAGGTAATTGAGAGGCCATTGACAGAGAATGAGCGCTTCATGTTGGCAAAGGCAGCACGCTGTGTTGCGTTCTCAGTTTGTCCAATCAGACTAGCTCCGAAGTAACTTTGTATGTGATGCCATCTCGGACGACTGTTGCCTTGTACATGGCCGCACATCCTCAACATGCTTCTCTCAAGGCTTATGCAAGCTCAAAGAAACTATCATGTCGATTACTTATACAGGTACCATTTTGTTACCCGAGGCATCTTGTAGAAATAAAACGCATTGTAAATGTAACATAAAGAGCGAAAATGTGCCCAGATTTTTAGATTTTATATGCAGTAATCAGATTTTGCCTAATCATTCATTTGGGTTGTTTGCTTAAATCTCCTGGCTACTTTTTACCTCATTCAAAGGGTTCAATTCACAGGAGTACCAACGTTTGCTGCTAGAGCCTTTTGGACTTCATCATCATCGTAGTGATGCGGGGTGTGTGCGTGTATATATATAGATAGATAGATTTTAGAAATGGTTAGATGTTATGGGCTTCACCCTATTGACATTAGCAATGGCTTTCACAGGATTCAACGACTATTTACCAATACTTCAAGTATAGAGATTGTAAATATTTTTTAATATTTATCTTTATTATAAAATTCATGTATAAATTTGAAAGCAATTTTCTTTTGAAAACATGTTAATTATGATATTTATTAAATTCAATCAATAAAAGCATAAATTATAGGAAAAATATTTTCTGAGTATAATATTAAATCACACATATATAGTTCAGCTTGAAAAGTGAAAAATAATGAGATTGAAAATTGAGTTTCCAAGCATTTTCCTTTATTTTCTTTATAGCTTCTTAATTTCTCTCAATTTTATTTATTTATTTTACAATGCCATCACCAATGAGTATCATCACGTTGAATTTTATTTGGTAGACTTCATCTAAAATCTGACTTGGTCAAGGCGCAAGATTAAAGAGTCAACCTATTAAGTTAGTGAGTTGATCTAGTTGGTCAATAAATACTCTATTTAATTGCATATCCTTTATGTACGAGTTTTTGATCTATTTGCCATTGCATTTTTAAAATGATTTTGAAAGAAACTAATTTTTTTTATTTGATTTTAAATTAAATATTTTTAGTATTTGTAGACTATTTTCACTTATTGATATCAAAAATGTTTTTTTAAAATAAAATAAAAATACTATTTTGATGTATTTTTAAACAAAAAATACTTAAAAAAATAATGTTAACCATACCTCGAGACACTTAATTGCGGGTAATATAGAAAAATGAATGCTTTAAATATTTTGTTTGGATAATCATTTTGAGACAAATAAAATGCAGCAAAATATCTTCGGGATAGAGAAATAAAATGTAATTTCAATTACATATATTTTTCTTTTCTTTTCTTTTCTTTTCCTTTTCCAAAGACAGCCTTTTGATTTGGTAGAGTTCAGATGAAGTGTTGACTTTGTTAATTAAGTAGATCAAGTTTGACTATGATGTTCTACTAGATTGGATGATGTTCTATCTGGTTAACAACAAAATCTAACCCCAGTCGGTTTTTAGCTACTGGGATTTTAGATCCATCTCCAGGCCAGGCAAGATGATTATAATGTTTCTTTCAGGTGGTGATTTGTGAATTGACAGACCCTTAGATTTAAAGGTTTTCGTTAGGGTTTTTTTTTCTACGGCTAGTGAGTTCAGATTGTGGCAAAGAAAAAGGTGTTTTTGTTATATAGTAGTGAGTAGACATATTTCTGTAATATTTATGTCATGTGAGCACCGACTCTTTTTCAAAAACATTGTTTCAACGGTAAAATAATGGTATTTTGGGATTACAAGGGCTTTTTAATTATTAAATTAAAAATATTTAAATAATTAAACAATTTTAATGATTTATCTGGATAGACCAAGTATATGATATAAATTCATACGAGTGCAACAAAAGCCAGTATAGAATATAAATTTATACCCGGGTAACAAAATTCAGATCGCAAAATATAGCTTTTCAAAAATCAACAAGCAAACGCAAATTTGACCAAATTATAGGATGGCAAGAGTAGTTTTCTCATGCAAAAAAAAAATAAAATAAACTTTTTAAATTTTTTATAGCAATAATATAATTAAATTACTCATAAACCTTGGTAGTACTTGTTTGAGAATGTGATTGTGATTGTTTTTTAAAGTATTTTTCATTTAGAAATATATCAAAATGATATTTTTTTTATTTTTTTTAAATTATTTTTGACATCAGCATATCAAAATGATTTAAAAACACTAAATTTTTTTAATTTAAAATAAAAAATAAAAATAAATTTTCTTTTAATTTTTTATATAAATACTTTCCGATCATAATGCCAGCCAACCCCGAAATATATTGATTGAAACTTGAAACTTTGTTTTTGTTCACAAAATAGGACAAGCTTGCTCGATGAAAACATATTTTAAACTTCCCACCTTGTAGTTACCCCCACCAAAATGTCCAAACGATGTTCACACTATGCCGAATAATGTTGTCATGTTTTCTCCAAAAAAAAAACAAATCTAAAATTGCAAGAAACTATATAACCTTCCATACTCCATGTTTCTTTCTCATTCAAGCTCGATATTCACTTGCTTGGAAAGTCACAATGTTTGTCGACCATCTAATTTATCGCTTCAAAATTTGGTTAAGTATGATTTTAGCTGGAGAATCCACAATCTTGTCGTCATAATGGTTGACGAACAGTATCAAAATATTGAACAAGGAGACCAGGGCATGAATTGCTCGATCGGGAGTTGGAATGCTCATTGAGGATCGAGAAAGAAGATTTTGCAACAAGTTTCCACTTCCTGGTTGAAGGTCTCATCCATGTCTACCAACTACGTTTATGGAATAAATACAAGGCACCAATGGGATCGAGTTTGTGTGTGTGTGTGTGTGTGTGTGTGTGTGTATCCTGCAAGAAAAATTATGGATCGAGGTACGTAAGAAATACTGTGTTTCTTTCCCATAAATGAATACCAGCAATACGATCGTATGACCAGCAAGGCAGGGCCATATTTTGTAGTTGTTTGGCTGTAAATTTCGTTGTCGAAGGCACACAGAAATGCAGCATCACTGATAAATCACGAGATCACACAAGGGAAAGCTCTAAGATGAGGTCACATTCAAGACCACACCTCTCGACATATCCTAATGTCAGTGGAGAATACAAGGGGTCTGTGGCTCGTCTGGATCACCAATAGCTCCAGAGCCATGTTTTAGGGATAGGATCTTATCTCTACTTTCCATCACCCATCATGAGTGTCTCATTTGCACCATTTATTCCACGGCTCGAAAGGATATAGCTATCTGCTTTTTAACCATAAAAAAAACGGTGTTTCATCTTCATCTTCTGCAATGCAGACACGTGTCACCCAGTCACCCATCTGCATGCTAGGGCTAGGATAGAGAGGTCTGTGTAACATAAAGCTCTTTCATTCATGAACCATCTAGAATTTGTTGAAGGGAAGATAATACCTCATACTGAGATAAATAAATTAGAACAGCATTTTGCAATGCAAGTACTCTAAATAACTACTGTGTGGAGTCACAATGTTTTTTTTGGTGTCTATATGTAAGTGAAATATTTGCCCATGATGAAATGATATGATTATTATTATTTTATATTTTATTTTTATTAAATAGAATAAAAATTATGAGATTCAAATTCATTGTTGGGTCAATAAGATTTTCATACTATATTAAAGAACTATTTCACTTAAAAATTTAATTATCTTGTAACATCTATAATATTACATGGGAGGCATATTTATTGATATTGTTAAATTAGCATATTTGAAAAGTGAATGTATTTTCAATTTTCGAACGCTGAGGGGGAAATTAAACTAAAAACACGAAGATGAAGAAGAATTAGCATGCATGATGAGGCTCGAGGCAGCATCGATCTCGAACGTCCAAACCTCATCTACAAGGGCAAAAGCTTTTATTCACCGAGCTATCGTTATCATTATCTACAAAAAAAGGGTATAAAGCCACTGAATCCTAAGGTCCCGTGCACAATGTCGACGGCTTCGATTAACAGCTGGTGTCTCACCTCTGTCTCTCCCTCTAAGAGGTCATCACCACCCACATTACGTCCCTCAGTCGTTGCCAGCCTCAATTCTTCTGTTTCTCCTCCCACCCTTATCAGAAACCAGCCTGTTTTCGCAGCCCCTGCTCCTATTCTCTATCCATCTCGGGTACAATACAATGCACCATGCAGCCTCGTTTTTTCCTCAGAATTTAATTACAGTGCATGCATATGCTGTTAATTATTATTTACTACTATATAATATGCATGACAGGCATCGTTTCAACCATAAACTAAAGGACTCACGAGGTTGATGGTGATAGAAATAAAAACTCTACCTAGTAAATGGACATGTAGTTTTTTCTTAAATTTTTGTATGGTAGATAGTTCATGCGTGGATCTTCTATACCTCGTATATTTACGTGCATAATTTCATATACCCAAAAGAAGGGGAGGAAATTAAAACTCATGAGTTCTGGTTTCCTCGCACACCAACATTTACAGTAAAGATTTCTCATTTGACAATTTTTTTATTAATTAATTGCATGTTTTAGCAACAGGCATTTGAATATATAGCTTTATTGACTCTCTGTTCATTTAATTTCCTGTAAATACTTTCTTCAGTTGACTTTTTTTTTCTTTCATTATGTAATTTACATGTACCCTTTTTCTTGAAATAAAATTAATATTCCTAAATTCTTTGGGTCGGGATTATCAGGGAGGCGAAGAAATGGGAAAGAACTACAACGAGGCCATTGAATCTCTCAAGAAACTCCTCAGGTAAAGATGAATATATATATATATATATATATATATATATATAAGCAATACTATGAACTGCCCAGATTGAAAACAGTTGTAAATCAGTGTTTCCATTTTCTTCCAACCCATGTATCCTTCTTCTTCCCTAAGTTCCCTTCATCCCTCCCCCAGTAGAGTGTACATAAGAACCAATTAAAAGATAAAAAAATTTGGTCCGAACAACAAAAATATCCCAATTTAAGCCTTCACAATGCCTCCTTTCTTAATGTGAGAAAAATAAAACATTCTACCAGCATGGCTGCTAATTATAACTGATAGCTCCTTAGGAAAAGAAAAATGAAAAGATCGAGAAAGAGAAAGCATGAGCTGAATGGCAGTGGGCAGAAGAAGTCTATATATAACTAAAGTATTGTAATGAAGTAACATGTACGTAGTTGATTGGTTCGTTGCAGTGAGAAGGAAGAGCTGAAAACTACAGCAGCTGCGAAAGTGGAGCAGATAACAGCTGAATTACAAACTGCCTCATCTTCTGACCCCAAGGCATTCGATCCTGTTGAGAGGATTAAATCCGGCTTCATTCACTTCAAGAAGGAGAAATACGAGTATGTCTCATTCTTCTTTTACAATTTTTCCAGTACACGTTTAATATGCATAGAAGTTTGTAGGTTATAGCTATGCCAAGCCAGGTGCATGAAGCATATTTATGTATTTAAAGTGGTTTTCGTGCTTTTTGTTTGGCAGCAAGAATCCGGCACTGTACTCCGAGCTTGCCAAAGGCCAAAGCCCCAAGGTACGCACGCTTAATTAAAGACATGCTGTGTTAATCAGTGGCTATAATTAAACCAATTCTGAATTTTTATAAAAAATAATATAAATTATATTTGAATTTTCTTTCGAAACTTAAAATTTTTAACATTTTATAGATGAGATAAATTTTTAATATGGTATTACAATCTTGTTAACCCACTATTTTCATTCTATTTTATATAAAAAAAAATAAAAATTAAGCATAAGATAACGTGGGTTTATACTGATTTCAAATCTAAAAAATTTTTACTTGAAAGAATATATTTAAAAATAATATAAATTATATTTCGAGAACTCAACTAAAAAAAATTAAATTTTTAAGATAGTTTTTTAATTTCTAATAAAACAAACAGTAAACTTGGATTATCTAGTTGCTATATGATAAAGAGAGATTACTGTCATATTGTACGTGACCCAAATCCAACGAGTCTCTTCATAGTAAACATGGGTTCTCCTGACAAATTCTTGTTGCTGCCCGTGCTGTCATGAAAATGTTACAGTTTATGGTGTTTGCATGCTCGGATTCCCGGGTTTGCCCATCCCATGTGCTTGATTTCCAACCAGGGGAAGCTTTTGTGGTCCGTAATGTTGCTAATATGGTCCCACCATATGATCAGGTCAATTACCCCATCATGCTAGTCTTCAATTCTTACTCTTCCCCGGCAATAAAACTATAATTTTCCCTGTGTTCATTAATTGCAACAGACCAAGTACGCTGGAGTTGGGGCAGCAGTAGAATATGCAGTTTTGCATCTTAAGGTCAGCTTGTTACTTATCTCGGTTCATGGTTTCGAGCTCAAATCTTTCACCTCAAGTATTTAAACTCAAGAAATAAAACTAATCCATTTTAATATGAATGTTGCAGGTGGAATACATTGTAGTCATCGGTCACAGCGCCTGTGGTGGAATCAAGGGCCTCATGTCCTTCCCTTATGATGGAACAACCTCTACGTACGAAAGCTAGCGTAATTAATACATACATACATATATATATATATATATATATATATATATATATATATATTAAATGATTGCATTACATTATCCCTGACATATTTAAGTTTAATTTAAATGAACGAAACTTACATGCAGTGATTTCATAGAAGATTGGGTCAAAGTTTGCTACCCTGCCAAGACTAAGGTTTTAGCAGAGCATGCCAATGCACCTTTCCCAGACCTCTGTACACAATGTGAAAAGGCAAGCGCTTAGCTACTCTCAGCTTTCCAATATCATTAATAATGATTTCCAAGCACTAATTCTAATCAAGTGGTGTTAATCTGGTAATAATAACATGTAAATTGATGATCACACTGCAGGAGGCAGTGAACGTATCCCTTGGACACCTGCTAACCTACCCATTTGTGAGAGATGGCCTGGTGAACAAAACTCTTGGGCTGAAGGGTGGCTACTATGATTTTGTGAAGGGCAGTTTTGAGCTCTGGGGGCTTGAGTACAGCCTTTCTCCCTCCCTCTCCGTATGATCATCAACCAAAATATCAGTGATCACCCTATCTTGTTTCTTAACTAGTATTCATTCTGTTTCCCAGATGTACCTTGTAGATGCTTAAATGAGCTATATTTGAGATCGAAATTAATAAACATGAAATGGAGATCACCAGCATCTCCTTTCTTAATAAACGCGCTGCTCTTGCCTGTCTTTTTTAATTCCCATGTAACATAATATACTTATTAATAAAACTGCTGTAATTATATATAGACTTTATTCACTGCTGCATTTTCCTTCTTTCTTCCCTTGTTAGGTAAAGGATGTGGCCACCATACTTCATTGGAAGCTATAGGGACTTGCTTAAAGGTCATTCCTGCAGAGATGAGGCTCTCTTCCCTCAATTTGTCACTTGTAATAACGGAGTGTGGGTTATATGTGTAGATATTCTACACAACTGTCGAGGCCAACTTCCTTAACTTGTGTCTTGCTTCTTCAGTGGACAAGGCTTGATTAATTAGCTGATTATTTATGTAAAATTCTACCAGAAAAACCCTAGCTGGTTTAAGCATCAAAATCATAAGCCATGTTTAGATGACAGCCATGAGGTTTCTGAGTTCCTCCACAAGGAAGAAGGGAAAATCCATGGTGTTCAAGCACATAAAAAAACATAATTCAAGGTACAAAACATGCCATCGATAGAGCAAACCACTTGGGAATTTAGACCTGGATATTAATGGATAAGCATTTACTTTCAGGGTTTTATTTGTATTAATTTTCGAAGAAGCATATCGCAGATGTTAAGAATGACGAATAATGGGTCAGGAAACATCCATGAATAACACTACACGCATGAATAAACATCACAATAGATCTCATCTTTATGGCATCTCTCTGTAACGGGCAGGTTGTGTTATTTACCCAAGCTAGCCTAAAAGACTGGGGATGTGGCTTGACCTTGCTACCTAGTCTGGTGATCGCAGTGATAGTGCTGTGCTACCATCAACACCTAACTTAGCAGTTGATGTTGGTTTTTTCAAAATATATTCATGCAGTGAAGATGATTGATTATCTAAAAATAAATTGAGAGTTATAAGGATTTTATTGGATAGATTTGGAGTTGTTTATGGTTTATAAGAATATTACCTGTAGATTGGATTTTCTTTTCAGCTTTGAATAATTGCTTCAAAACTATGATATCGCAAACCACAAGTTATTTAAATTTTCAATCTCTAAATATAATCCACACGAAACACTAGTGGGAAATCTCCTTAATTTTTTTAGTAGCAAGAGGTTATGTTTTTCAAGTGCTCGCTCTTTTCTTTTGTGTTTTTCAAATGTTTTGTAATTTACATAATTTTTGTACTATTTTCTCATAAAATATTTATAGGTAATCCATTATATTTCTTAATAAAATGACTCAAATATAAATCACAATTCTAAATAAAATAATATTAAATAAATTATATAAAGTAATTTATTGTTAATCAAACAATTAATTGATTTATATTTGAAAATCAAGTACAATGATTATCAATCTATCATGATCTTCTAAATATTAGAAAAACCATAGTGGTTGAACTTAACTTTCGGTGATCAGTTATTTAGTATAATTATGATCCCTTCATTAACGTAAAATGTATCTAATATGTCAAATCATGTTGATTCTCAATATCATAATCATTGATTAGTTTAATAAAATTTAAAACTCTTTTCAAATATTATTTCATCTCGTGTAGAGTTTTACAATCAATATTATTTGAGTACATATGAAATATTTTCATTAACTCACATAAGGTAATTGACCCTCTTTTTATTACTCATATACTTTCGTATAGATATTATTTTCAATATGTACTTGTTTATTACCCTTTATTAGAATAATATATAATAAGATCAAAATATAATATTGTCTATATAAGATAACTTCATGATTTTAAGTTTAAAAATCACTTACACAACTATCATATAAAACTTTCCATGGACACATGTAATTTCTCCATGTTAAAATTGTCATGTGGACGAGTTCATTTTACACGTCATCAAACAAAAACCTACATATTAGTTATAGGTATTACTCATACCTTAACTTAAAAAACTTCTTGTTTTATGTTATTACTTCATTCCATTAGTAAAAATTGAATCAAACATCAATTGATCATCAATAATGGCTATAGAAAACATAATTATTGCAAGTTCAAAAACCAAAAAGAAGAAAGAAACTATAACCATACCATGTCAAGCATGAACGTTGATATAGGCCTTAGCCGAAGCATGTCTAGGTTAATCGTAAATGGCAGCCTCACAAGGACACCAACTTGGTGCATCTTTAGCGATGCATTTCTTCAAGCTGGGAAATAGAGTTTGATGTCCAAGGAAGTTGAACAAATAAAGAGGGCAGTTTTTTTTTTACAAGAACCCTCGTCATTCATCAGCAACTTCAACACTGATCCACCACAAATAAATCTTAGATGGAAACCTGGCTAGAGCAACCAGCTTAACGCCAACCAAAATTTCAGGCCAACCTAGCAATACTGGAAACTGAGCCATAACTCCAAAATTGGAGTCATATGATAGTTGGTAAAGTAATATTCTACAACTCTATTGTCGGAACCTTGATCTGACATTAAATGGAAGATGCCATGAAGCAGTAAGAATAGTCAGGATGTGTGTGACATATGAAGATCAAATTTTGTGATTTCACTAAACATGGACTGCTTGACGTGATTTACAATTCCTCTTCTGACACGAATGATATCAAGCAGCATGATGAAGAGAGTTTGTGAGGCTGCATCCTTTCTAAGACAACTTACAAGGAATGCAGAAAGAACCTTCCTCGTGAAACAGTTAATACACAAAATAATCGTCAGCCTTTTACTGCATTCCCCCATATATGTACTGCATCAAATATACAGGCCAGACCTTTTACACATTAAGACTCGTCAGCCTTTGGTTCCAGTATTACAGGAATCTTCTCCTTGTGATCACCACGCAACACCTCCACTGTCACCTGAGTATCATATTGGTTTGATATCAAACAGTAACTATCAGAACAATTCACTGTCTCACATTTTTACTAAAGTCGCTCAAGGTTTGCATAACATAGTGACTTGTCCATCACATCAACAGTCATCGGCAAAGCATCCAAGAACCCATTAAGTGTATGGAACAGGAATACCCAACAACAGGTTTTCAAAGAATATCTTTCCCAGTATAATTGTACCACAACCACAAAGACATGCTATTGCTTAAATACTTTCAGTCATTGATCTCATCGCTACCACTTTAGCTAAAGAACAATTATTAGGTAGACTAAGTGTACCACATCACCTATAGACTAGGGAAACAAACACAAAATCATGTGGAATGCATAGAAGGGACCATTGTATTTTATCCATGTATCCTGTGTTTATTTTCAATGGATATCTATTGTATTTCACACATGTACCTCTAGACAATAATGGAACAGTTTTAAATTCCATTTGACTTTGAGTCATAAATTGAAAGTTAATTTTCATAAAATTTAAGATAAAAACGAGTTAGGATAAAAGTATGCATCCAAAAAATGGCTCAATTCACTTTTTGAAGAATGAAGGCATTAAAATCAATACGTAAAAGTTGCAAATTTGTACTTTTGATCAAAACAAAATTTATGGCTCGATTTCGTATCAACCTTATGGTTTAAGCCAAAATTTATTTCCAACCAAAAATATTTATAGCTTTTCTTTAAAGTCAGTTGTAATAACTATTAAAAAATTAACATAAAAAACCCACCAACTTGAATCAATTTGCATAATTTTTACCAAATCGAACCAACCCTTAATTGCCACAGCAACTTTCAAATTACTATACTCCAAAGTGGAAACATAGCAAACAACACTTACTCTTAAAACCAAACTCCCAACCTCGATCAAGGAAAGGAAAGATTAGTCAAAGGAAAAACAACAGAAGAAACCCAGAACCATACCTGCTCGCCCACTTTGCATTGGTCAAGTACCCTGTACAAGTCACTGCCATTTGAAATCTTTTTTCCGTTCACAGAAGTTATGATATCACCCAAAATAAGTCTGCCATAAGCATCACGTTTGGTTGGTTGCAAACCCTGCAAAAGAGAGTTTCACACATGAAAGGAAGTAGAACTTAAAATTTCTTATGACACCACCATTAAGAAGGACATGAAGCCCAATCATTTTGCCTAGTAAATAGAATGATGTTTTTAATAGAAAGTTTGATGAAGAAATGTGAAAGAAAGAATAAAGCATACCGCTTTGCCAGCTGGACCATTTGCAGGAGCATCTAAGACAAGCACTCCACTTACCCCCAACTGCTCCACAGATTGATCAGGTGCAAACTTAATACCCAAAATGGGTCTTGTTACTTTTCCAAACCTTACCAACTGATCAACAATGCCACTTACCTAGATTTGCAAAAAATGAGGATCAGTGAGTTATTCACAAGCACAACAAGACAAGAAACTTTCTCCTTCCGCTCAAATGCCATAATGTCTGAAGTTCACTGTGAAAACAAAAAAGCAAGGGCATGAGTCACTCACAGTGTCAACTGGAATCGAAAATCCAACGCCAGAGGATGCACCAGATGGAGAATATATGGCGGTATTTATTCCAATAAGGCTTCCTGAACTATCAAGAAGTGGCCCTCCACTATTACCAGGATTAATAGCTGCATCTGTCTGTATTACATCCTGAATTGGACGGCCAGTAGCAGCTGAACTGATTTCTCTACGAAGCCCACTAGAAAAAAGCAGAAATGTTGTGTTAGCAAAATGATGCCTCAGGCATATGGGTATATCAACACCGAAATGACAACCGGAACCATACATCTTATTCCTACATTCTTATTTGTTTGTTTGTTGTTCATTTAATAGTCAATGACATGGCAATAAAAACATAAGTGATCACTGCTGTATATGACATTCATATCTCCATCAAACACTAAACAGAAAGCAGAATCTAACCGTTAACAGTAATTACATGCTATTTCCAAATCTCTTCAGTTGAATCACGTCTTTAAAAGAAATTGCAGCCAGTTGTTGAAGCATTGGTGTTGATAGAGATCATAATCAAACCTATAATGTTTTTAATGATTTTGTGTATGTGTCTCTCATGGTAATAATACAAGCGAACTCAGTAAAATAAACTCTGCTGGATTTCATACCTGATGACGCCTGTTGTAAGAGTATGATCAAGTCCAAACTGAAAAATCAGAAAATCAGATAGCCAATTAGGGTAACCTTTACAATAAACTAAACAGTGGTGCAGTTACATGACGTCCAAAAAACCCTCAATCAGGAACTAGTAAATAAACTAAACAATGCTAAAAAAATCAGGTTTAGATCAATTTTTTTGGAGAATAAAAGGGACAAAATATACTATACATAAATTAATTTTAGGACTAAAAAAAGGGCGGGGGGATTCTAACTGCAAATTCATGATGTGGATTTCATAATCCAATGCTATATGCCGCCCAAATTCTAGGGTTAGGTAAATAATCAAACTCACTCACAGGGTTGCCAATAGCAAACACTTTCTGACCAACAAGCAAATCAGCGGAGACACCAACAGGAATGGGTCGTAGCTTATCTTTGGGTGCGTCAACTCGCAATACAGCAACATCCTTATCTTGATCAAAGCCAACAACTTTTGCATCATAAGTTGATTGATCAGCAAGAGTGACCCTAATTAAGGCACACACCAGAAACCAATTATAATCACTGTAATAACAGTAATATATTCAAGAAAAGTAAAAGCCATTAATGGGACTAACTTGAGATCAGAAGCACCACGAATGACGTGATAATTAGTGACAACGTGACCTTCTCTGTCCCACACGAACCCAGACCCTGATCCTTGAGGCACCTCCAGCACGTCCAACGTAAATGCATCCTGTCTGCAAATTTAATTCTATTAATCAATTTAAAGAAACACGAATATTTTAAAAAAAGAAAAGAAAAGAGAGTGCACCTGACAGCAAGATTGGTGATGTAAACGACGGAAGGAGTGTTTTCTTGAAAGAGCCGAACAGTAGCGAGTTCATCGGACTGCAACTTACGAGGAGTGGTATTGGTGATAACGAAAGCCAAAGCAGAGGAGTCGATATCCCCAATAAACAGAGAGAATGACAAGGCCACTGATGTACACACTACAAGAAAAGAATCCCTCAATAATTTGGTGGCGGAGGTGATGGTGTTTATAGCTAATATATGTTGCTTGTGATTGTGGAGGAATATTTTATTGTTGTGGGATTTGGAGGAGGATAGAGTGAGCGTCGTTGCCTTCTTCTTTGTAAACTGAGGATAATGACAGTTTTTGTTGTGTTTGAGAAGGAAGCCTGTTGATACAAGTGAAGAAGAAGACGCAGCTCCAGCCATTCCCTTCTTTCTATTTTTTCGATGTCGTCGGATGCAGTTGGCTTCGGTATTAAATACAGTCCACAAACAAAAACAAATATATATATATATATATATATATATATATATATGATTTATTAGTTACTTCATCAATCAACTCCTTGATCGCTCACAGTCACAGCAAGGTGATAATTATCATGGCCCGCGCCCTCCTTCACGCTACAAATTCACTCTTGTCAATTGCTCCCGCTGTCAGCTACTCTGATTTTGATTTTTCGAGTAACTTCTAGTTCTTTGGTTCTTGTATATCAGATTTGTTTCTTTCATCACGGGGGTTTCCATTATTATGATTAGAGATGTCATTATTAATACCATAATTATAGCACATAAAATTACTATACCTAACAATAAAAATTAATAAATTATTATGAGAAATAAAACAAAAAAAACAAAAAAAAATTACCAAAAGAGTAAGAAAAAAAACTTAAAATTATTATTATTATTATTATTATTATTACTATTGTATTAACAATGGATATCATAAAATTATCCCGAAAAATAAAATAAAAAACCTAAAAACTTTAAAAGGAGAGAGAACCAAAATAAATAACAAAATAAAAACAAATATTATTAGCATAAACAAAATACATTGACTAGAATAACAAATACAAATAATAAACCTAAAAAACACAAAGAGAAAAGAAAAAAAAGAAGATGAAATAAGAACTTTCAAATGATCATCAACACAACTTGAAATTGAAGACTAAATTGACTAAAAACATAACCTCAACAAAAGTGAAAATAATAAAAATTAAAAACCAAAAGTAATAGCATATCCATGTAAACATGGGCAAAAAAGTAGGAACTGTTTTAGAAGGACTGAAAAAATTAAATAAAAAATTAAAAGTACAGGAGCCAAAATGAAAAAAATACATGGTCAGTTTCAATTAAATGAAAAAATTGAAAAAAAATCAAAACTTCTATACCGAAAAATATTAAGGGATTTAATATCCAATCCAAAATTAAAAAAATAAGGACTGAAATGAAAAAAAAATACATGGTCAATTTTAATTGAAGGAAAAAATTGAAAGAAATCAATTTTTTTTATACCGAAAAGCATCAAGAGATTTAAAACCAAACCCAAAATTAAATGAATAATGACAAAAATAAAAAAAAACAAATAAATAATCAATTTCAATTGAAAGACAAAATTAAAACAAATCAAAACTTTTATATCAAAAAAAAATTATGGGATTTAAAATCAAACCCAAAAATTAAAAGAATAAGGACCGAAATGAAAACCAATATCTAATCATTTTCAATTGAAGGATTAAATTAAAACAAATCAAAACTTATAAAGTAGAAATCATAAAGAAAAGCACAATCAAAAGAACAAGGACTGAAATGATACAACTATAAACCAAGAGAATTTCCATGTAATTTAGGTTGTACAAGGAGAGAGAAAAGTGGAAAAGAAAGATCAATTGACCACCGGTATGTCTCTTACCACCATGAAACAACGTGTGAACCATCATTGGAAAGAAGATATAGCATCTAGCGAGACGGCAGACCGATATTTTTGACCAACAAAGGACTCCTCACACGCTAACTTAAGGGCTTGGGTGGAAAACAATTGTCAACGTGTCAGGTAGACACGCAAGCAATGTTTAAAGAAAAAAGAATTTAAAAAATATCAAATTGCCTAAGCATTAGCCAAAGCCTATGTAATAACTACTAAACCTCATAAGAAACTACGACGCTACCCTTGTAACAAGCTCTTCACTTTTGTTTTTTCCGAGAGTAATTCAGTATTTATGTTGCTCATGAATTAAAGAAAAACAAATAAAACTCCTCTTAACAATGTTTATTTTTTGTTTTATTTAAAGGCAAAATAGTTATTATATTGTTCATCACAAACTAAAATGTTTATAACACCTTTGACAACCGAGTAACTAAATTTTATGAATTTAAGAGTATAATAATAATTACACTGCTTCAATCCATAATAAATTGGGTCTCTAGTTACAATAAAAATATCACACGGTTTAACTTTTTGTAAAATTGCTCATGAACAATTGATTTTTTTATCATTTCAAAATGATGACAACACAATTGATTTTATCAAAATACAATAGTTTCGTGTTTCGTAATATAAACCATGCTGTTGTGGTTCAAGACTACATTTATAATAATCCCAAGGGGTGTAATTTCATTAATACTCTATTTTTGCTTTGAAGATATCATGATAAATTTTAGAGTTTTTGGAAGTTTATATGATTATTAATTTTAAGACCTATAAGATTAATTAAGATACACGAATATTTAAATATCTTGAACATAATTTTGTGCTTTGATCTTGTAATCAGTTTTCTCAAATTTAAGGCTTTCTAGCTTTTTCAATAATTTAAATATCCTGAATATTTATTTTGTAGCTGTTAATTTCATAACATCTTAACACATTATACGTACCATATATATATATATATATATATATATATATATATAAAGAAACTGCAAAATGAAAAAGAAATAATTTTTGTTATCAAATTATTCATATTAGTGAAATATTTAAATTTTATTGCTTTATGCAATTTCTAAAGACAGAAAAATCAAATATAATAATAACAACAACACAAAGTTGAAGTTATCTGTTTTAAAATAATATATACATAAATAATTATACGTGTGTTGGTGGAGCACATGGTGTTTTATATATATATATATATATATATATATATATATATATATATATATATATATATATATATATATATATATATATATATTCCGTGTTTTAGATTGTAAGCAACAAATTGATTGCATTAACAAAGTGATTTGACATAATCAGTCTCGCTTACCTGCATCTTCTTTTTCTATTTTTTTATTGTTTTTTGCACACTGAAATAGCGCTTTTAGCCCTCGAAAAAGACAAAAAACCGTTTATAGGTGTAGAGGCTCTACGGTAATTGTGCAATTTCGGACCGGACCGGTTCGGTCCGCCAACCTTTTCATTATTTAATATTTTTTCAAAAATAGCTAATTATCGGTTTGGCCCTTAATAAGATAAAATCTCTTACTTATGTACAGGGGCACGCCGGTAATTGACTATTCTTTTTTTTTTTTTTTCTTTTAATTGTCGGCGCGTGCGTCACACGCGGCCGACAGTGTTTCGCCCCACGCCCTCTTTAAGAGGCGCGTGCGGCGTGATGGAGTCGTCGGAGATGCGCTACCGGCGTATCTGTCAATGCGCCGCCTCCTGATCTTCCTCCCAGTGCAGCATGTTTCTCTCTCTAACGTCTGCGGACTCGGCGGCGGCCAGTTAAAGCCACAGCAACGTTTTCTCTCTCTCCTGCACGTCAAAGTGCAGGAGAGTCCCCCGAGTGTTATTCCTTTTTAATTTTGTTTATGGTCTTTATTTTTGTTATATAAGTTTTGATTTAGTTCGATTGAAATTAATTGGAAGAGCAATTTTCATTTCGATCCTCTTTCTTTTAATTTCTGGATTGGGTTTAAATAAATCAATAAATGCAGTACAGCAGTTTCACTTTATTCAATTTTTTTCTTTGATTGAAATTGATAATAAATTTGATTTTCATTTCGGTCCTTATACTTTTAATTTTTTTTCGGTACAGCAGTTTGAATTTTTTCAATTTTATCCTTTAATTGAAATTGATAATAAATTTGATTTTCATTTCAGTCCTTATATTTTTAATTTTGGATTTTAATCCCTTTATATTTGATTTCTCTTCCGGGCCTTATACTTTTAATGTTTTTTTTTTAATCCCTTGATTTTTTTTTATAATTTAAATTTTCGTAAAATTTTTATTGTTTTTTTACTCTTTTATTTATTTATTTTTTTCATTACTAGCACAATAATAATAATAATAATAATAATAATAATTTAATTGTTTTTTCTTACTTACTCTATTGTTAATGTTTTTGAGGGTTTTTTTTCTAGGGATAATCTGATAATGTTAATTGTTTTAGCAGTGATAGCAATGATAGTTTTTTGTTTTTGTTTTATTCTTTTATATGATCTTCTGTTGAAGTTCTTAGGATTTTTTTCCCTTCCATTTTTTCCCTTCCATTATTAACACAAAAATAAAATAAATAATGATAATGATAATGATAATGATTTAATTGTTTTTTCTTACTTACTCTATTGTTAATGTTTTTTAGGGTTTTTTTTCTCGGAATAATTTGATAATTTTTAATTTTTATTATTTTCACAGTGATAGCATCGATAATTTTTGTTTTTGTTTTATCTTTTGTTGAAGTTCTTCGGATTTTTTTTTCCTTCCATTTTTTCCCTTTCATTATTAAGACAAAAATAAAACAAAAATAATAATAATAATAATAATAATAATAATAATAATAATAATAATAATAATAATAATGTTAATAATAATAATAATAATAATTTAATTTTTTTTCTTTTTTACTCCTTTGTTAGTGTTTTTTAGGGTTTTTTTTCCCTTAGAACAATATGATAGTTTTTATTGTGTTGACAATGATAACAATGATAATTTTTAGTTTTTATTTTATTTTTTTGTTTGATCTTTTTTTGTAGTTTTTACAATTTTTCTAATCTTTAATTTATTTATTTGATCTTTGATAATAACAACAACAACAACAACAACAACAATAATTTAATTGTTTTCTTACTTACTATTTTGTTCATGCTTTTTATTTTTTTTTCTCGGTATAATTTGATTATTTTTATTATTTTGATAGTCACAACAATAATAATTTTAGATGTTAAGACTCCGATATTGTTATTGTTATAATATTTTAAATTAATAGTGCTTCCTTTTCCCCTTTATTTTTTTTATTATTTTTATCTGCACAATAAGAATTTTAGTGATTAATTTTTTTTCCTTATAAAAATATTTTTCTCTTTTTTTAATGTTAGTTTGTAATATTTTATGACGCAATACCTACATTCTAAAAGATGTAATATATGCTTGCGTAACAAACTCCACTTAAAATTTTATACATTTTATCTCTTAATCTAGAATTTTTATTTGATTAAATCATATAAATTTATCATTGTGAATTTAATTATGTTAAATTATATACACAAGTATACTCGCGGCAACGCGCGGGGGCACTTAGCTATAATAATAATTTAATTATTTTTTCTTGCTTACTCTATTGTTAATGTTTTTGAGGTTTTTTTTTTTTCTCGGGATGATTTATAATTTTTATTGTTTTCACAATGATAGCAACGATAGTTTTTGTTTTTGTTTTATTCTTTTGTTTTATCTTTTGTTGAAGTTCTTAAGATTTTTTTTTTCTTCCATTTTTTCCCTTTCATTATTAAGACAAAAATAAAACAAATAAATGAAAATAATAATAATAATAATAATAATAATAATAATAATAATTTAATTGTTTTTCTTTTTTACTCTTTTGTTAGGGTTTTTTAGGGTTTTTTTCTCTCAGAATAATTTGATAGTTTTTATTGTGTTGACAGTGATAAGAATGATAATTTTTAGTTTTTATTGTATTTTTTTGTTTGATCTTTTTTTGTAGTTTTTACAATTTTTCTAATCTTTCATTTATTTATTTGATCTTTCATAATAATAATATCAATAACAACAACAACAACAACAACAACAATAATAATTTAATTGTTTTCTTACTTGCTATTTTGTTCATGCATTTTTTTTTTCCCTCGGTATAATTTGATTATTTTTATTGTTTTGATAGTCACAACAACAATAATTTTAGATGTTAAGACTCCGATATTGCTATTGTTCTTTTCCCCTTTATTTTTTTTATTTTTATCTGCACAATAAGAATTTTAGTGATTAATTTTTTTTTCTTATAAAAATATTTTGCTCTTTTTTTTAATGTTAGTTTGCGCTCTTTTTTAATATTTTATGACGCAATACTTTTTTTTTTTTTGAATAAAATTTATGACGCAATACCTATATTCTAAAAAATATAATCTATGTTTGCGTAAGAAACTCTACTTAAAATTTTATACATTTTATCTCCTAATCTAGAATTTTTATTTAATTATATCATATAAATTTATCATTGTGAATTTAATTATGTTAAATTATATACACAAGAATACCCGCGGCAACGCGCGGGCCACTTAGCTAGTGTATATATATATATATGCTGCATCCCCAATCGTTTCAGTGTCTTAGATTTAATTTACGAAGGAAATCACATTAAGAAGTAAAAAAATCTGTCTTCTAGTTTTCCATGTGCCAAGTTAAGAATTTGTACCAAAAACACTAATCTCAAACCTCTGCCAAATTTAAATTTTCTAAGTCCACTAAACCAATTTTCGTTTACTGTAATATATGCACAAATAAAGTTGATGCTACTAAGTTTTCTTAGAAGATATATATTTTTTTTTCTCTCTCAAGATGAAGCAGCACCTTCATTAGATTGCCAGATAAAATGATATGATGGTGGTAAAAGAAGTGTTTAAATACATGCATTATTTCTTTGACTAATTAATCTAGGTAAGTATGCAAGACTTGCAAGAAAAGCAATGTGAGTTTAAATTTTTTGCTTCTCCAGATCATTTAGAGAGTGTTTAGGAGTGTGATTGTGGTTGCTTTTCAAAATGTTTTTCGTGCTGAAATATATCAAAATGATATTTTTTTATTTTTAAAAAATTATTTTTAACATCAACACATCAAAATAATCTAAACACACCTAACCACCGTCATTTAAAATAAAAAAAAGAAAAAAAGAAAAGGGAACCGCAGCTAACCTGTATTCTATGCAGCCATCGACAAAAAAAATGGACATCGTTGCCAAGATGCATACTTCGCTCATGTAAGCTCACTCTCCAGAACACTTAACACAACGTACCTGCATTGTATTGGTGCCTGGAATAACAAGAGCAATGTAGCCGCAACGCAACATGAGCAAATAAACTTGACCAAAAGAGAGAAAAATTAACAACAATAATAATAATCAGCATCCTGACCGATGTAAACTCAAGAATCTTAAATTAACAGAAAGATCTGTCAATGTTACACAAATTTTTGTCAACATTTTGCACCTCCAGAGTCCATACTGCAGGACAAATGACACCCAGGTTCCCTCTCTCCTGGCTAGGATATCAAACAGGTCAATGGAAATACCATGACAAGTTCTGCTATCTACTTAAACAAGAAGGTGCTTAGAAACTGAAATTTACAAAATCTTCCCGTGGGGTCTCAATTCCCTTGGTACACCATCAAAATTTCCTGCATTTACATCAGATTGCAGCATAGGCCGCTTCCCAATTTTCCAAATAATGTCCTCCGCCAGATGCTCCTTGCTTGGAGTCAGCATTACAAAATTTGGATCAGCTCTTTGATAACTGCATATGTGAGATATCAGTAAGGATATATGCACTTCAATTACCACATAGAGCTCAAGCTCACGCAAGCTCGTCAACATGTCATGCTCCAGTTGTCATAAAAACATGAAAACTTTATGATTTCTGGAACAAGTTTGATCATGTTTCTTGAGCTTGCTGAGTATCACCGCTCAGCAACATTTAAGATATTTACACTAGCCTACTAAAGGACAAACAAATTAATGAACCTGGCTTCTCTGAGATTTTCAATACGGATTCCAAAACCATATGATGTCTTTCCAATAGTACGATCTCTAGTAGCTACAAAACAATCAGATTATTAGCTTGGTTACAAAACTGAAAAGCCTCATAACAATTTAAATGCTTATAACAAAAGCAGCAAAAACAATATTTGTAATGAAATCAAAAAATGGAGCTTCATACAAGTAGCGTTGGAGGAGCAATGTATTCATACACAAGCAATTGACTTTCTCATTCCTCTGAACAAACACCTTGTTCTTACCTGGAGCAATGGGTAGTGCATATCAAGTGTGCAGAAGCGACTTCAAGTGTTTCGGTTCAAGCTTCAAAAAAGGGTTTTTATTTCTCCAAAATTTCAAAACCTGTTATTGAGATTTCTCCTAGGGGAGTATGACGCAGGAACAAGTAAGTTTACTTGTTTGTCTATAATTTAGTACATTTAGAATTTTATTATTATTCAGGTAGCTTACTACAATTTTATTGTTGTGGTTGTTAAAAAGTAATAATTTATTAGGATTTTTATTTCCTACTTATTTTGGTGTCCATATAAACACTATATTCTTTATAGAAGGCATGGAAAATTAATGATGATGGATTAAGGCTAAGAATTGAGCATCCTTTTTTCTATTTATTTGAATCCTCTCCCAAAAGCTTTTCTTTCAAGTGTTCAGCACTCTTCAATAGCAGTTTACCCTCTTCTGGAGGGTTTTCTTGATTCGAGTTCAATTTTTTCCTCTCCTGTAGGGAATATAGCTTCTTTCTACCAACGTATCCTAGATCAGTACATTTCTTACCAAAAAAAATTCTGATTGATTTATCATATCTGGATCAAAATGCCTAAGCATCAATAAAACAAGTCAACTCAGCATGTTATGCATCTACTAAAGCAGCAATCCCAATAGAAAACACTGACGCAGAACATCAGACAAAGTTTAAGCCATCTATTGTCTTTTAAGTGATTTTGAACCACACCCTCTTGTTTTGTACCATGATATGGGTGCCTCACTTCCACATTTCAAAGTTTACAGCATCTATTTCACTTTTATCATGATTACAATAATCCACAATTTGCCTGAGATAGATGCCACAATACATTTGAGCGTTTCATTTTACATTGCAAGCCTGAATACAAGTTAGTATATGCAGAGCACCATTCCTTGCATGTAATGTACCAAACTATGAATTATATGTAAGCCAAAAGGGTTTGAAAGAAATATTTTGGCCATATAATGTAGTAAATAATTATGATGTAATTCAGACTTATAATGGTCTAAGCTAAAAAAGAGAGGCAACCAACACCTATCCACAGACAGCACAGCAGAGTGAATACTTGAAACTATTTATAACCACTAGAACCTGAAATATTGAAGGTGAAGGAAGGTTTCCACCATGACTTGAATGCAAATGCTAATGTTGAGCTGAGAGGTCCAACCTTTCCCTGCAAAAGTTTGGAATACAAAAATGTGTCTAGCATAATACAATCTGTAACTATAACAATAATATTGCTCCAGAATTACAACTACCTTCAATAAGAAATTTTTATTTGCTTGCCAGGAAGCAGCAACTTGAAAGGTGGAATCTGGGATATCGTTTGATGTTTTGGGATCGTCAACCCTTCAAAACTCAAACACATTAAAAACTGATAATAACATTGATTACATCCCAAGAAAGTCTCTTGTAATACCTTGTCTGTAACTCAAATCCAAAGTCAATGTAATTAGTAATTCCAACTATTTCATTTTCTTCAAGCGGATTCTTTACCTGTGTAGTTGAAGCAGTACAGCTTGTCAGAATTCAGGAAAACATATTTATCTCCTAGGCATTCAGAATCCAATATCAGTGTTTCCTAACCAAGCTGCAGTATCAAATAATGGTTCATTCTAGTTTTGCTGTTCCTTGACCTTCTAATCGGCAGATGGGTAAGAAAACCAACCTACATTCAGATTCAAATCTCATTCTGAATTCTATAAGATCAAGATATATTAACCCTTTAATGGTTTCATTTAACATTTTCGCATATGAAAAATTCTTCAAACAAACTGCAACTAGCATACGAGAATCAATGAATAAGCCACCATATGCAAAACTTAAACATGTTTTAGCTAACATCTTACAATATAAAAAAGAAATCATATAGAAATATAATACAAATTGTTTGACCAATGATCTAGCTACAACAAATACTCTAACAATCTAGAAGTTAGATTATTTTTGTAATTAAAAATCCCCTGAACACAGGAGAAAGGAAATAATAAGGTTTTCATCTGGTTAATATAATTGACTGCACCTTATGTTACAAAAATGCTGGTAGAGATTATCTATCAGACTATATGCATGTCTTTTGATGAAAACCCACAAATGTCCAATCACTACTTGATAACTAATGTCTTCCAGCCCATGAAGTGTTCAATCTTATCTACCTAAACAGAAAGAACAGAATAAAACCTAGTACATGTAAAAACCAGGAATCGATTAATAATATGATAGCTTGTGTGAAATCAGCCTAATGGTCAACAAGTTTACGACACGCTGTATATATAATTAGTGGAAACAAAAGCCATTTTTAGGACAAAACAGATAGAGAAAAGAAGAATACCCGTCTCTGGACAACCACATGTTGATAGAATGAGGCAATGAACTACAGTTGAAAAAAAGCATATCAGCACTCAATATAGTGCATAGGATTAATATCAAGTTAAAATTTTAGCATAAGAAAATGATCATTATCTTCTAAAGTGCAATAGATGCTTTCACATTTTGATTGTTAGTCAAAATCCTGAATCTAGAGCTAGTATTCAAGTCATGTTAGAAATATTTTGGATTTTTGTCCTTTGAAGGATTCGTTGTGAGCAAGGGTTTGTTATTTGCGGAATTATGGTTGAATAGAGCTTGTTTAACAAGAAGAAAGGAGAAATCAGGTTGCAAACAGAAACCTGCAGCACTCTATCAGCAGAAAACAATGGCAAAGAGAATAGAAATTATAGGAAATGGGAGAACAAGAGAAAGGAGAACAAACCTTAGGCACCAGGCCTTCAAAATAATCAATTTCTTTCATAACTCAGCTCTGGTGAAAATTAAAACATACCATCTCTATCTATTTATAGAGATTAGAGAACCATGAAAGACTAGGATCACTGATCCTTAGAAACCAAATAGGAATAAACTATGAAAGAAGAAGACACGGAATCCTAAATAAAAGTAGACCTTCAAGGTAATTCTAGAAATTACCAAGAAAGGGAATCGAAGGGACATGCATACAATTCTGCCCCTACTTACAAAATAGTCCAAAACTAAAATTCAAATCCTTAAACTGAGAAACCTTACTTTATAACTTGTTCCTAGGCTAGAAAACCTCTTTGTTGAGGGAGAATTACATAGCTTAGTTTTGATTTTCTGTAGTAGATAATTCTTCTTTAACCATAACTGAAGTGTATCATCATTAAGGGGTCTAATATAGCAAAATCATGTAAAACCTGAAGCTAGCATTAAGATACCATTATCCACATAAAAAAAAAATGCTTAGACACCATGCAGTTTAATAAAGTTTTAAAGAATAAAATAAAAAAGCATAAGAAAATAACCTGGGAAGTTTTAGCAAGTTCAAGACAAAAATTGAAAGAAGGGCTCAAGGGGCTCCCAGATCCTACTCCATAGCCAACTGCGGCACTCCAATTCATTAAGTTCTTGTATGTAGATCCACCTTTGCTTCCATCTAATAGAGCAACATCAACAAGTTGAACATTACAGACCACTTTTTAAGAGTAGTCTCCTTGTATATCAAAAGAATTTTTAAAAAATAAAAATATGAAATATCATTTTTGACAAACTAACATATGGACCAGCAAATTGAAAAGTGCTAATAACTGGAAACCAATCTTCTATAATTTTTTTACAAAATTGGATATTATTTCTCCATTGTTCCATGACAAAAGACCCATTAAACATGCTTTAGGCATGTTCGGTACAAGACTGGACTAGACATGACAAGACAATGTCACTTGTGATGGTCTTTGTTATGCAAGTGGGACAAGACAAAAGCAGTTTTTCTCCCATCTCAGCCAAACTTTGGTCCCTGCATTTTTTTCATGGGACAATCTTGTCCCATCAAGTCCAGCTCAGAACTATCTAGTCCCATCTGCTCACCAAATGTACCTTA
This sequence comes from Salix dunnii, assembly GCA_015731905.1. NCBI lineage: Eukaryota > Viridiplantae > Streptophyta > Magnoliopsida > Malpighiales > Salicaceae > Salix > Salix dunnii. The sequence goes on along the minus strand of CM027674.1, from coordinate 25,677,950 downwards.
AGTCAGCATTCTTAGCAGTATAGCTAGTATTTTAGAAATTTTACAAGAAGATTAATTAGATCCCTCGAAAGATTTGTGTTATTTTCCTTAAAAGACAGTTACTGCAATCCACGTGACCATCAATTTCATTCATTTAATTGACAAAAAAAATATTCAGCCCAAACCCGCCGCCTAATCCTTGCAACCCTTCCCCTGTGCTCCTTTTTCTTCTATCTCAGAATGCTTGCCTTTACTAGAATACACTATACAAACTCTTTAATGTGCTAACAATTTAACAGAAGCGTGCTTGCACTCCAAAGATTATGAAAACCTTTATCAAAAGAAGTATAGGATGCAATCAAAAGAACTGACATCAGCTCCTTAAAGTAACTGAACTTAAGAAGTACATCAAGAAAAACAAGAATAAATAAGAAGATAAAAAAAAATACAACATCAAGAGAAGACAACCAACTTACATCTAGGAAAAGGAAGCAATATTCAGATTCATGAAGCTACTTTAAGAAACTTGTAAAATAATTTTAACATGGGAAAAACTTACATTGTGGCTCATATTGCACACCAACAGTTAGCCTTCCCATTTTGCTCACTAGCCATGCATGCTTTGGTGACTCATATTTAGCTAGAAATCACAACAATGATATCCATAATACATGTGAATAAATAGTATCTCCAATAGCTGGGAATCACTCATATTTGATGACTCATAATTTCTAGGATACAAAGCATCAATCAAGTAAACACATGCAAAGAAAGATAGTTTCTCCGATTCATAATATGACCAGATGATGATGGTCCCAGTAAGTGGAGTCAGGATTTTCCCTTTTCAGTCTAGTCACTCAATTAATTAATTATACATTACTAACAAACTTAGAAAAGTGGAAAGAAGAAGAATATATGAGCTGAAGACTATGAATTATGGTAACAAAAAGTCACTAGTCCCCTATGTCACCCCCACTCTCTTCTCTGAATTCTTTTATTTTGTTTTGTAGTTTATATCATTAAAGACCCATCTCTATAGAGGATAGAAATTATTCTAAATGTAAAGTAAAAGAGAGAATGGGTGAGGAATAATGGAAAGAATTATTAAATTAAATGACCAAATAGATGAGACCTTGATTTATTTATTGGATCAGTTGTTATTTCTCAGATACAAAACATTAAAGGCGTAAGAGCAAAATTCTTAATCTTAAATATTCAAATGAATATGTGTGTGTGTTCATGTATGTGAAGGTTTCTTTTTTATAATGAATGAAAAGTTTCTCGTTAATAGAGCATTAAAAGAAATACATGGATAAGGAATAGCAGCCCTCCTTTATTGCAATATGCATGATCAATTACGAAATACAACAATCAATCGTTTTTATAATCAAGGGATAAATTTGATTTCAGCTTCTTATCTTATGATTGAACATTGGTGTGTTAATGGGGTCTCAAATGACTAAAAGACCAAAATATTTGTATCACTTTTAGCTGTCTCTATTTTCAAAGTTGAATGGAGTTAATTAACCCCACTCACATACACTCAAAATACAGCTGGCTCTGTCCCTATGCCCCGTCATTTTTGCTTAAGAGAAAGGGAGATGTAATGGAAATAATAACATTTTAGCCAGGTTCTAGAACTGCAGTAAATTATGCAGAACTGGTTTAAATATAGATCATAGTCTTCGCAAACGATGAAGAGTAGAAATAATACAATACATCTGGCATTCAAATTTTGCATTCCTAAATAGATATCAGTTTAGCATTTATTCCCTGCCACACCCTACCCTCTACTACCTTTTTCCCCTGCATCCCATCTACATGTTATTTCAAGGAATAAAGCTAGAACGTTGATTCAACTTAAGAAAAATCACTGAAGATGTTAATGCAGTTTCATTACAAAGGAAAACTTCCGGACAGAAAGAATAAATAAAGATGAAAGCAGGAAAATGGAAAGCAGCAATTAAGGGAACCCATGGCCACACCCATACATGCATCCATCCACCCACCCACTTACATGCATATATGGCCATTAAAATGAATTATATATATGAAAAGATATTGTATAAATTTAGATTGCATACAGGCCAAGGGCATAAGTGTGGCTCCAACTGATAAATTTTCTGAGCCGTATCTGAGTCCCACAACACCATAATCTTCTGTAGATATTCTGCAACAGTAGTGAGCTTTGTGAAAGGATAAATTTGAAAAAATAACAGTCACCCGGATTCCCGAGGACTCATGTAACATCATTCTAGCAGTAAGGAGGGGCATACCTTTTTCGCAAAAGTAGTGGGAAAATGCCAAATGCTCCAAATCCATATTTAGGGTAGTAAGCAGAAGAGCGCATTTGCAAAATGCTGAGTTGTGTATTTAAAGTTTAGACGGCCTCAGCAAAGACACACACAAATACTATAAGAAAAGGAATATAACAAGGCAAGGTAATATTTTGCTCACGGGTCAGAACTTGAGACAAAAAGGTCCATGAACGAATGAGGGTCATCCAAATCACTGCTCATATAAAGACTCATAGTTAAAAAGGTTAAAATATAGCATTTAGACAGAGAAGAGAAACACACACAAACAACAACAAAAAAAAAAAAACCTTTGCCAGCGAAACAATGCATTTCCCACAATGTTTTCCTCCGGCTTATGGTTTAGCGGACCTGAAAGCTAACCATTTTATGGTCAAGGGGCAAAACAAAAAGAAGGTTAAATCACAAATCATATAATGCCTGTCTAATAGTAAAGTAACATAATTTTGAAAGTAAAAGGTTGTAAAATAAGGAAGAGGAACAGGGTGGAATGGATACATTTGCAATGAAATCGACGTGAGGATCATCAATTGGCTTCAGCATAATTCTTGTTGAAAAATGTGAAGCTTCCTCGAAGTAATCCTCAAAAAGGCACTTCAAAGCCAGCTTCCCAAATAATATGTTATAAGATGACTCCAGCATCCTACAATTTATATATATATATATATAATTCAACATAAATGTAATGCCATTCCAAACCTAAAATAGCAGCAAACTTATAACGAGAACGGTACTCTGCTCTCTCTCAAATCATTTTTTTAATGATTTCTCGCAAAATAAATAAATTTAAATAAAAACCTGGTGCGGGCAGCCAGAGGAGGGAAGTCGAAGAGAGGAGGGACCAGCACCATGGGTGGTGGCGGCTCCTTGTTCATCAAGTTCCCCATTCTCGGTTTTGTTTTTCTTCAACGTTGAGCAGATTTCTTCTGCTTAGGTATAAATAAAATTGGGAACCGATCAAATGTAATAAAACATAACAATAACATAACTAAGTGAAGAAGAGATGGTTAGTTTATGATTGCTCACTGCAGGAACAGAAACCTCTAAATCCTCGCGCATCCAACGCATCTCTCTCTCTGAGGTTGATGACGAATTCAACTCTCCACTCTTCTCTTCCCACATCTTTGCCAATCCCCACTCACGTGGCACCGCATACTGCTGCCATCATATTAGTTTTGTTACATAATTACAAATCTGTCCCTGTCCTTTTTATTAATCCATTTGAGGTTCACCTCGCGTTAAAATTGCGGGTCAGATATTTTTATTTTTTTATAAAATTAATTATATATTTAGGGTTTTTTAGTGTGTTTTTGTTGTTCAAAAATGTTAATTGCAAGTCAAAAGGTTTATAAATGTTTTGCGTGCTAATAAATAAATATTAATGATTTTTAAAAATATAATCTGAGAAATTGATAGATAAATATAGATAAAGATATTTAATCTCATAAAAATATATCAAATTGATTGAATAAAAAAGATATTATGCAAAGCTACACATTAAAAATATTATTTGAAAATAAATATATTTTTATTTGCAAAAATATAATTCATATGTACAAAAGATAAAGAAAACAATAGTAGATGGATCAGAATAAACCTTTTTCAAAATTAAATGTCCAAATAAAATATTATCATTATTTAAAAGAGATTCTCTAAACAAAATAAAATAAAGAATGAATAATAATCTAAATATAACAAAATTAAAAAAAAAAACATTTAAAAAGAAGTATTAGTTGAAGAAAAAAATGATGAATAAGAAAAAATCTCTTTACAAATTAAATGCCCAACCAAGAAATTATCATCATTTAACTCTCTAAATAAACTAAAAGAGAGAGCGAATAATAATCTAAATATAAATAAAGTATAAAACGAAGCATTAGTTGAAGAAAAAAATAGGTTAAGGGTTGTTGAGCTAGACCAGTCAGCTTAATCCAAGTCCTCAAAATCATGCAATTATTCCTTTTTTTACTGCACCTAGGGTTGATAGACAAGTCGTCCATCCTAATGTTTTATGAAAAATAAAATCAGATGACATGTCATCTGATTTGGTGGCAAAAAAAATTGGGGTTTAAGTTTTTTTTAACTCAAAACTTGTTTTCAACCTATTTTTTACAAAACAAAAAAAATCGTAGAAATCATGATAAGCTAGGGTCAAATATGTTTTCATGAACTTTAAAGACAAAAAAAGCACCTAATATAAACTCTCATAATCAAAAGGAATAATTTGAATTAAATATTATCTATTTTGGTGATCTGAATTTGTGTTAATGACACTTTCCTCTTTACCACTAGAATATAATGATTGCATTTTCTTCTCTTAGTCAGGGGCTAAAAACAAAAACAAAAAAGTATTGTAGCAAAATTGAGTTAGACAAATAGAGGTATTGGAATTTTGCAATTTGTGTAATTTTTAATTTTTAAGGATCAAAGTGTATCTTTTCCAAAACTTATAGTACTTTTCCCATATTTGGCACTTTTTATGTATCTTTTCTTCAATCTCATTCGTTCATAAGAAATAAAAATCAATTGTTATTCAATTAGGGCTAAATCACTGAAAAACAATTAAAGATCAAATTGAAGAAAAAAAAACATAAGAAAACTTGCAAGCTCATTCACAATAATATGTAAGAAGATGAATAGTGAAACCTTGAATGATGATAAACTCTTGAATTTTAGAGCCATACTTAACCAAATCATTGACTCTCATTATGCTACGGGTTAAATCAATTATTTTCTATAAAGAGACTCATATATTCATCTTTTTCTCACAAGTTCATTGTCTGAAATGTGTCAATAATAATGATGTTGACTTGTGATTTGTTTTTAACGAGGTTGTGTGACATATTCCCGCTGAGAATGTTGACTGCGATGGGGCTTACATGGAATGCTAGGGCTTCAAACATTATTAAGGGGAATAGTTGGAGGTTTTCAAGGGGCAATGGACAACTTCAGTCTTTGTAAGAATCTATCTTGTTCCAACCATGTGGCCATCAGGTTGACCAGCAATTCTGGGAGTGCAGTGCAAGGGGAAGGTTCACTTTACAATCAGTGCAGGAATAGGTCAGAACTACCAAGCAGCAAGAGGGCAGGAGCAAGCTTATCTGGCATAAATGGCACATCCCTCGTCACTTTTTCGTCTTGTAGCTCGCTTCGAGGGGACGATTGAGGGCAATGGACAGACTCCACAACCAGCCCCAACCCCAAGCACCTTATTTACTGTGTGGAAGCCAAGTAGAGGATCATAACCATATTTTTTTTCAAATGCACCTATTCAGCTAAGGTATGGCGTGAGATATCCCTGAAGGCTCAAGTGACCTAGCCGTTAGTTCCTTGAAGGCACGCTTGGGAGTGGGAAGCTGCATCGTACGGTACAGGCCACCACGTAAAGAACCATTTTCTAGGCATGGTGTTGGCAGCAACAGTCTACCATATTTGGAGAGAACATAATAGGAGGCTTCATAGTTAGCATTACAATAGTATTTAGAAGACTAAGGACGATGTTGTTTATATGGTCAGAGGCAGACTTGCTAATATTAAAGAAAGAAATGAGCTACCTGAAAGTATTTGGCACCAGTGGAACATCTGGTAGGGTTAAGTGGGTTGCAGGTCTCAATTAAGCTTGGTAGTGGTTATTAAAGGCTTGGCATTCTTCTTTGTTAAGGAAACGTGGGCTTTGGGGTAGGCTATCAGAGTGCTTTGTCAAAGTGCTTGGTAGTGGTTACCTAGCCTTGTAAGCCATTGAGGGCGTTGTTTAGTGTGTTTTTCGTCCTATTAAGGGGCATGTCGTGTAGCAGGCTGGTCGTCGGCTATTGCAAGTTGGTGACTCTTTTTCATTGTAAATCCCCCTTTATTAAATCCATATTTGAAATTGTTTAAAAAAAAATTATTTTGATGTAATTTTAGATATTATTTTATCAATCCTTGATTTGTGTTGATGTGTGTTAGGTTAATGAGCTTTGGCATGACCAATTTTTGATATTATATCATTGTTATGACATTTTGGAATCTAGGATTACTTTTCTTTTTTATTAATGTAAAAAAAAGAAAAGAATTAAGGTGATTTTATAACTTAAGTTGATTCGTGTGATTTGCTATGTGGTATTTATGATATTAAGCTAAAATGCTTAGCATTTCTAAATTGGTTCAAATTATATTATTGTATATTTATAGAAGAAGTTTAGCTTTTTTATTTTTGCAAGATCATCTCTTTCTTACACATGTATTTAGCACATTTGATTCATATTTGATTGAGGAAATATTAATATTGAATTATGTGATATTTATTCTTAAAAGGTATCAATGGTTTGCCATCATAAAAAGATATTGAGTTAATGATGATTTTACTTAAGAATGTGTTTTTATATTATTATTAACCTAAAATTTAATGAATATTATTGTTAATGTGCTTGAAAATCACACCTAGAACAATACATATGTTAATATACATTATATATTTCAAGATAATTTTATTTATTTTACATAAGTCTAACTTTGAATAAAGTATGATATTGAATATATTATGCATGTTACATTAATATCATATGCATTATAAAAAAAAAGAAGTAAAGATGTCTTTTTAGCATGTTTTATAATATATATGTTTCCACCACCCAAGTATTCCAAAACAACTAGAGAAAAATTATAGTTTATCCTTAAATGACTTTTGATTTTAGAAAACATGTGTATTGTGCTTTGTTCTACTACTTTATAGTAAAAAACATTCTTTTTTATTCTTCACATGTCTTTATTTCTTTTATATTTAAATTATATATTTGAACCCTATTTGTATCTTTAAGAGAGTTATATGAAAGAGAAACTATTTAAGTTGCCTCTTTTCCCTCTATCTTTTCTACATGACTTAAAATTAGTGGTAAGAATCATATATTCACATTACTTTCTAGTTTGCTAGATGTAAATCCCAATTTATAGATCTATTTTGAGAGTTATTTGTGTGTTTTCAAGCTCCGCACACCCCTTTCACATCTTACTTTTCTAGGATGACTAATTATTATTATAACATAATAAACTCTTAACTTTATTCATTCATATATTATTCTTCTATGGAATTAAAAATTTCATCTAACCAAAGAAAAAATTATGTTTTATTATTATATTCTGTGAGCTTGAAATCCTTTATTCATTTGATGAAAATCATTGTGAAAATTATAGGTGGCACTTGAACCACTTGTGTTTAAGGAAAATTATAAAATAAACTAAAATAGATTAGGAAAACACTATAGACTGTGAGACAAAACTTTGTGGATTGTAATAATGTGTTTTTGGGTTGGTTTGGTTTTTGAGTCATTCATGTTGGTCGGTTCACTGGTTTATTCATTTTTTATACTTATTTGCAAAGTTAAATAACATTTATGTCCCTAAAAAAAAAAGGGTGTAACCGAGAGAGGCTCCACGGGCATTTCATATTTTTTTTAAAATGATTAAATATTAAATTGCCCCCTAATAAGAAAAAAAAAACGATTATGGCCAGGAGGGATGCCATAGGAATTTCCCTTTTTTTTTTTAAATGACTAAATACTAATCTACCCCCAATAAGACAAAATTGAAGATTTGCTTGTAGGGGTGTTTCAGTAATTGACCATATTTTTTTTATTATTATCTTTTGAATATTGTGTGCACACGTGTCACACGCGTCCGATTGTAATCAGCCTCACGCCCGCTTTGAGCGGTGCGTGTGGCTACTTACAGTGTCTTAAAATACTCATTTGGCGTCTCACCCCGATGCGTCACCATGTACTCTTCCTCATAGTGTGGTGCGTCATGTTCCATGATAGCCGAGTAAGCGACGATGGTCGATTGAAGGTTGTTTTTTTTTCTTTTTTCTCTCCTACATGCTAAAGTATAGGGCAGACCCCTAGTTTTATGGTGATTTAATTTCAATCCCTAAACTTTTAACTTTTTTGCATGGTCCTAATTTTTGTTACATAGTTTTTTATTTGTTTCAATTGGGTCATTCAATTGAAATTGATTATATATTTAGGCTTCAATTCGGTCCTTATTCTTTTAATTTCCGGATTTATTTTAAATCCTTTAATATAATCGGTACAGAGGTTTTGATTTTTTCATTTTTGTCATTTCATTGAAATTGATAATATATTTGGTTTTTATTTTGGCTCTTATACTTTTAATTTTTTATTTTAATTTCTTTACTTTTTTCTATTTCTAAAATGTCCCTATATTTTGTTTATGTTTATATATGTATGATCTTAGCTTAAGTTTTTAAGTTTTATTATTTTCTAATTTATTGAAGTGATATTTTTTAAAAAAGTTTTATTTTTGAAATTTTAGTCTGTGTTTGTGATAATCTAAATATTGATATTTCTGTTTTTTTTTCTCTTTATTCTTTCTTTTAGTTTGTTTATTAGTTTTTATTATTATATTCAAGTTAGGTGATTTTTTTCAGCTAATAATTTTTTTTTGTTTTATCATTTATTTTATTTGCTCTTTTATTAAAGTTTTTAGGTTTTTTTGTCTTTGATTTAATTTTTTTATTACTAACACAATAATAATAATAATAATAATAATAATAATAATAATAATAATAATAATAATAATAATTTTAATTTTTGTTCTTACTTACTTTTCAGTTAATTTTTTCGAGTTTTTTTTCTTGGAATAATTTAATATTTTTTATTGTTTTAGCAGTATAGTAGTGATAATTTTAAATGTTAAGAATTCAATGTTGTTATTGTTATAATATGATGTGTTGATCTTATTCATTATATCAATTTTTTTTGAAATATTTATTCTTAAATTTTAGTCTGTGTTTATGATTATTTAAAAATTCATATTTCTTATTTTTCTTCTATTTTTCTTTCATTTAGTTTTTTATTATTTTTTTTTATTTATTTTCATATCAGATGATATTTTTTTCAGCTAATAATTTTTATTTTTATTTTATTTTTTATTTTATTTTTTGTTTGCTCTTTTGTTAAAGTTTTTAGGTTTTTTTTATTATTTGATTTAATTTTGTTTTTTTTCATTATTAACGCAATAATAATAATAATAATAATAATAATAATAATAATAATAATAATAATAATAATAATAATAATTGTAATGTTTTTTCTTGCTTCTTTTTTGTTATTGTTTTTGAGTTGTTTTTCCTCGGGGTTGTTTAATAAATTTTAATGATTTAGGAGTGATAATAATGATATTTTTAGATATTAAGGCTTCAATATTGTTATTGTTGTTATAATAGAGTGTGTTGATGTGTTTTATTATATCAAACTTTGCATCTATAGATATTATATTTTATTTTTGAACTAGCAAAACCTATTAATTATTTTAATCCCAACAGTCATAAAAATTATTTGCTCCACCTCCAATGTAGTGCGGGCAATTTAACTAATGAGTTTCTATAAGAGTTTGAGAGATAATGGTCTTTTAATCTTTAAGCCTATAAAATATTAATGTAAAAAGTGAGGCTTTATATTTGAAAAGGTCTATAGATAATAGAATATTATTTAGGCTTATCATTTAAGGAGCAAACTAAGCTATCGGAGAACATATAGTTGAATTGAATCTTTTTCTTATGTTTATATGTTTCACTAGTCAATATGAGTTACTTTAAGTTTAAAATTATTTTCAAATTATTTACAAAATAAAAGTTAAAGAGACTAAGAAGAAAAAAAAGTTTTAAATCACCTAATTCATTATTGCTTTAATATACTAGGCTTTCAAGCTTCATCACTAAAACACTATTACTTAAATAGAAAGATTTTGATCGGATACCTTAACATTATTATTTATAAATAACTTAATATATGTAAGTTATTAATTTTCAGTTTACATTAAGAATAACTAATTAAGGAGGGGAAATCATTGTTACCCTCATTACACATTACTATTCATTAAAACAATTTATTTTTTCCCTTTTCGTTTCCCTTTTACCTTTTTTTTGTTTGTTTTTCTAATTTTTTTATTTTTTTATTTCAATATTAGATTAATTAGAAATTGAAAATTTTATTTATTTTGATTTTCTTTAAACGAGGTTATCATGATCTTGGAAAAACATCTTCACATCAAATTAGTGCTTAGTTTATGATAATCTACTTTTTATATCATATTATTAAATAAACAATAGTTAAAAATATAATTATTATAAATTGAGCTTCATGATTTATTTCAATTTAATTTTTATAGGGTTATCATGTTTTTAGAAAAAAAAACATACCACTATTGGGTTAGTACTTATATATATATTAAATAAAAAAATAATTTCAGAAAAAATATAATGATTGAGAATTAGGTTTTATGAGTTATTTTACTTTATTTTATGAATGTATTATGGTTTAAGAAAAACATTTCATATTGAGCACCCAATTCTGCAAGCATCTATTATTTTTAAATATATAAAAATACTTTGTGTAAAAACAAAGTTATTAAACTCAATAGATCTTATAATCTAGATCTCGAGTTTGGCGGATTAACATAGGTTAACCTGAGTTAATTCAATGCATCGTCATCTCAATATTGTTTTAAAAATATTTCGCATTGAAAATATTTTTAAGTCAAACCATACTTTTATCAGTAATTTGAGTATTTTTTAACTATCAAGCCAACTTAAAGCTCGAGCTAGGAAAAGAGTTTGGTTATGAGGTTTTTGTTCAATCTACTAAGTTAGTTTAATGATATTATCAAATAATTTCACTTAGTCCACATATTGTTTTTTACATGTAAATATTCTTGGTCTAACCTCAACGTAGTTTAGGTAATTATCAAGTTAATATACTAGACATTTATTTCTTTAATTATTTTAGTTAAATCTTATTTAATTAAAACTCAATTTTATTTTATTATTATATACCTCTCACTCTTGATGTTTATGTATATATAAAGATCATATATATAAACATCAAGAGTCAGAGTGAGAGGTATATAATATTAAGATAATATATAGATAAATCTACCAATTACTTTTGTTGCACTCATTTTCTTCTCCATTCTATAATAACTAATAAATGATCACATTGTCATCCCCAACCAACCCTTCAAGCATTGACCTTAAAGGTTCATTCACACAAGGAATTGTTTAAACATAACTGAACAAAAATGTTTTGATGTATTTTAAAAGAAAATTTTAATTTTAAAAAATCAAATTAGAAGATGAAGGTGTTCTTTTTAATCCACATATGAAGTAATGAATTGTTACACATTCATATATTTTATACATTATAGGTGAATAACATGTTGACAATTACATAATTTACTTGGAAATTAAATAAACATGATAGATAACCAAATGAGATATTTGTAAAAACATTGGAATGTCGATCTTTTAAAGGCCTTTCAATGTGGGCCAAAACTTTTAATGGATTTTTTTAATATAAAACCCAATGAAAATGTTTGTATAAGTGTGGTCAAAACTTCTTGCATTATTTTTATATATAAGAAAGCAAACTCATGTGTAAAGAACACAATTGAATAACTACAAATATAAAACATGATTTATCTTAGATGCATAAAACCAAAAAGGCCTTAGAAACATATTGAATATATTGAAAATGCATGCTCATCTATAAAACATATTATGTTATAAAATAAACACACAAATAATTCAAATGTTCACATATGAAATTACTCTGAAAGTTTATCCAAACCCTTAAATTTCATCACAATATACATCAAATCTACCATAAATTTAAATAATTATTCATAATATATTTAGGGTTCAAAATGGACCTTTAAAAGTGGATAATGTGGAGCAGAAAAAAACTAAAACAATATATAGATGTAGCAAAACAATATGGGAAAATTTTTAAAACACTTTTAATGGAAGCTTGAGTTGTGAAAGATTGTTAACAATGCAAAGTGAAGAAGAGTGACTATGTTGGTAGGCTATACCACTTTCTCATCATTCTCCTAGTACTAGAGGTGTCAGTCACAACAATTCAGAGAATGATATTGGTTGCCAAAAAGGTTTGGCCTTTTTTTTATATTATATTAATAGCTTGAGTTGTGATACATTGTTGAGCTTATTAGAGGATAAATAAAGAGAGTGACCATGTTTTCAAGTTGCATCGTTCCTCCTTTTATTTCTTCTTTTTAATGGTAAAGGTGTTGGTCATTATCATTAGCTGGTTGTCATGCTGTTTTTTTTTTTGTTTGTTAGGTTTGATTCTTCCTTTTTATGTTTGTTTTTACAAGAGAAGGCTAAGGAAGTTGGCTAGGCGATGAAGAAAGATGAGAGAGATTTTAGGATTGTTGTTATGGTGGTCAAAATAATGGTGGTTCGCTAAAATCTAGAGAGGAAAACAAATAAAATAGATATGGATTAGGTTTTTATAAAGGACAAGATTGACTAGTTTCTCTTATCTTTTTTCTCTTCTATGTTCTATTTCTTTCTTTTTTAACTCTCTCCCTCACTTTTTCTCTATCTGTTATTATGGCTAGAGTTTTTATTTTTTGGAATACATGAAATTATAGATTTGTTTTGTGTATGAAATAAGGTTAGGTTTTCTAGTGGGATGGTTTTTAATAGAAGTAGTTAGGTTTCTCCCCTTTCATTTTCTCTTATCCTTTTAACTCATGATGGTTAGGTTATTTTTTGTTGGAAGAGATAAGGTCAAGTATTTTCTTATGAAAGAGATACGGTTAAGTTTTTTGTTTGATGGTTCATCCTTATCTAAATATTATTTAAACTTCTATTTATAGTCTAACTTAGGAATATTCTTACTTTTAACCTTATACTAAGAATATCCCAATTGTATATTTCTACTTATCGATTCTTTTTTTTTTCTTTTCACTTTAGCACATTGCCCATTTTTTCTCTATTTTAGTTTGTTTTCATTTTTTAAAATGTCAATATCATTTTTTTTTTAATCAAGAATTAGGAAATAGATGCAAATGAGTCAAAAAAATATTTTTGAATCTTGATTTTTTTAAAAGATACTAATAAGATAAAAATAGAAAGATTGTAAAAATATGTGTGTGATGGATAAAATGCATAAAAAATATATATTAATTATATTATTGTTTTATTTTTCATGTACTTGGGAAACACTTTTAAAATAAAATCAAAATATATGTTGTTATAGTTACCCCATCTTTATAATGCTTTCGATATAAAGTCTTATGAAAAATATTTTTCATATGCTTTTTATAGTAAGCTTATAAAGAAAAGACAGACTTTGTTGGGAATTATGTTTTTGATTTTTTATCCATTTAGAAAGGTGACTTGTTTTGTGGTTTAATAATGACTTATTTGGCCATTGTGATAGTTGAAATCTTTTAATCATTTATAATGGTTAGTCCATTTTGCTTTTTATTTTGATTTTTTTGTATTATGTTTATTTTTTTAAAAAAAAACAAGGTCAATCCAATTTAATAAAAAAAATACAAAATTATGAGATGGATGCAAATGCATCAAAATATATTTTTAAATTTCTATTTTTTTGAAAAGATATGAACAAGATAAAAATAGTACAAAATCATATAATAGGCGCACAAAATAGCCAAAAATATATCAAAAACATAGTTTTTGAATATTTTTCTCTTTTTTGTATTTAAGAATATTTTTTTAAAAAATTCAAATTCTGGGTGAAAACAATTCACATGTCTTTAATCTCATCAATCTATTCTTATTAAGAGTTGTAACTTCAATTTTTCCTCTTACATATTCACCCAAAAACTAATAAAAAATAGATCATGTGACTTGATTGATCAAATTAGATTCTATATATCTAAAACATTTTTTTTATTAAAAAAATTAAAAAGAAAATGCTAAATTTCTCTCTCTCTGTCTCTCTCTCTCGAAACTTATCACTTGTGAAATAGCTTACACAAACAACTTATTTAAATAAAATATAAATTTATTTAACCCTAATTAAAATATCAAAATTTGTACTCTTAGAGTAAGGTTGTGTTTGGTATTGTAGTTGCTGTTGTGGTTGAGGTTAAAAAAAAAACAGTTTCATAAAAAATGTTTTTACTACGGTTCAAAATAAGCAATGAAGTGTTTGGTCAAAACTGTGATTGAGTTTGAGGTTGATAAAAAACAGTTTCGTATATTTGTTTATCATATTTTTTGTTTTGCTATCAACTTGTGAAATTACTTTAAAGAATACACAAGCACGTGCGCGCGCACACACAAATATATATTGTTTTTTAAATATTTAATTATTATTATAATAAAAAAATATAATTAATAATTCAAGTAAATTAGATAGTTGTTTTTATTCTCCCATCAAACTACTTGTAATTTCATTACGAACTAAATTCATATATGAAGGCCTCTGCATCCCGGAACAATAGTAAAATATAATCTAAAACAAAATTAGGATTGTGAGACAAAAAATATATTGTAATATTCTTCTAATATATTTATTTATTGTAATTAATTTTTATATTATTTTAATATTAACAATATATTTTTTATAAGAATATATATATATATATATATATATATATATATATATATATATATATATATATATATATATATATATATATATTACCTAATATATAATTCCCGTGGCCATTTCACTGTACATAGATCCACTGTTCACAGAGGCACATTGCACTGTGGACTGAACATTTTTTATCCGTGCGTCACGTGGGTTCGTCAGCCTTTTTTTTGTTTTTCCCGATTATGAACAGTTGATTAACGAAAAAGCCCCCCGAAAATGAAAAAATAGTGCACAGGACCAGGGGCTTCACAGGTTTTTCTATTTTATTTGCATAGTGAATCGACAAAAAAAGCCCCCATAAACGACAAAATAGAGCACAGTGAATGGGGGCAGCTACGTCCTTTCCTTTACGGTTTTTCCATAAATATCAGTAAGGACAGGGGCTTCTTGGTAATTAATTTATATTTTATTATTTTTTTCAGATTAATTGTTGGCGCGTCACACGGAAGCGCCAGCACCGTTCAGCGCTTACGCGCCTCTTAGGTGGCGCGTGCGGCTTCGTTCCGCCGTAAAAACTTACCTTCCGCCATGCCAGAAGATGCGCCAGACGGTCCTCTATTTTCCGTCGCGGCGTATTCTGGTCATAGATGTTCGGATAATTGCGGAGGACGGTTTTTCATCAGCCGTCGCTTTTCTCTCTCCTGCTGCCACAAAGTCATCTCTGGTCCCTGATGTTTGTAATAAGTTTATTTTGGTCCCTAATGTTTTGATTTTGTTTTTATTACTGATTTATTGAAATTAAAATTTTATTGTTTTCAATTGTGCCCTCCAATTAAAACTGATTATGTAGGAACTTTTTATTTCAGTCCTTATACTTTTGATTTTTGATTTATTTTTTATTCCTTCAATTTTTCTAGTACAGATGTTTTGAATTCTTTAACTGGTCCTCGAATTGAAATTGGTAATATATACAAAGTTTGATTTTAGTCCTTCTTTTTCTGATTTTTTATAAAATGACAGCAATTTTCATTATTTATTTTTCGTCCTCCAATTGATTTTTGTTTTAATTTTATCCTTTAATTGGAATTAATTTTATATATGTTATTTTTCATTTCGGTCCTTATTCTTTTTATTTTTTATTTGGTATTAATTCATTTGTTTTGTTTTAATGTTTGTTTTTTTATTGATATTTATGCAACTATGATTTTAATTTTTCTCTTTTATTTATTTATTTTTAATCTATTCAATTCTGAAATTTTAATTTATGTTGATAATTAGTTTTAAATTCATATTGCACATTTGTTCTCTTTATTTTTTTTCCTGTTATTTTAATTTGTTTTTTTGATTAAATGATTTTTATGATTTTGCTATTTACGGAACAATAATAACAATTTTAGTGATTATTTTTTAATTGTTTTTTATACAAATCTTTTGCTTTTTTTGTAATGATTTTCTAGGCCAATTTAATTATTTGAATTTTTCTGATAGTAATATTGATAATAATTTTAACTGTTATAACACTCATTTATTTATTTATTTATTTTGGTCCCAAGATTTTTTTTTCAATTTTATCCTTCAATTAGAATTAATTATATATTTTATTTTTCATTTCAGCCCTTATTCTTTTGATTTTTTATTTTATATTAATTCATTTTGTTTTTTTTTTAAGTTGTTTGATAATGTTTATTTTTATTCATATTTATGCATTTATGCTTTTAGTTTTTTTTTTTGGGATTTTTTTAAACGGTTCAATTTTGAAATTGAATTTTTATTGGTAATCATTTTAAAATTAATATTGCTTCCCTTTTCCCTTTATTCATTTTTTTTTTCTGTTATTTTGATTTGTTTTTTGGATTAAATGATTTTTATGATTTTATTATTTACACGATAATAATGATAATTTTAGTGATTTTATTATTTATACAATGATAATGAAAATTATCCCTTTTCCTTATAAATCCTTTGCTTTTTTAATATTTTTTCTCCTTTTGTTCTTTCTTTTAGTTTTTTATTCCTTTTTGTATTTTTCTTATCAAAATATTTTGTTTTTTTTTAATGATTCTTCATATCAATTTAATTATTTCAATTATTTTGAAAATAATATTAATAATAATTTTGACTGTTATAATAATATTTTGCTTTTTATTTTTTTATTTTTACATCATATGACTTTTTTACCAAAGAATTTTTTTTTTATCTTTTGTTAAAGTTTTAATGATTTTTTTAGTTTTTCATTTATTTTTTTTTATTATTAACACAATAATAATAATAATAATAATAATAATAATAATGCTTTAATGGTTTTTCTTGCTTACTCTTTTGTTAAAGTTTTTTAGGTTTTTTTTCTCTCAGGATAATTTGATAATTTTTATTGTTTTGACATTAATAACAATG
Source organism: Salix dunnii (assembly GCA_015731905.1). Lineage (NCBI taxonomy): Eukaryota > Viridiplantae > Streptophyta > Magnoliopsida > Malpighiales > Salicaceae > Salix > Salix dunnii. The sequence continues at coordinate 25,660,894 of CM027674.1, read as the reverse complement.
ATATTTTTTTTTTTTATCTTTTGTTGAAGTTTTTAGGATTTTTGTAGTTTTTTTTTCTTTTCACTATTAACACAATAATAATAATAATAATAATAATAATTTAATTATTTTTCTTACTTACTCTTTGGTTAATGTTTTTTAGGTTTCTTTCCTCTTAGGAGAATTTGTTAATTTTTGTTGTTTTGACAATAATGACAATGATAATTTTTATTTTTATTTTATTTTTTTGTGTGATATTTTGTTGTTTATTTATTCTTTCAAAATAATAATAATAATAATAATAATAATAATAATAATAATAATAATAATAATAATTTATTTGTTTTTCTTGCTTGCTATTTTGTTTATGTTTTTTTTTTCTCGTTATAATTTGATAATTTTTATTTTTTTGATAGTGATAGCAATAATAAATATTGCTCCCTTTTTCCCTTTATCTATTGTTTATTTTCTTTTCTTTTATTTTTATTTGTTCTTTGAGTTAGATAATTTTTATGATTTTATTATTTGCGCAATAATAACGATAATTTTAGTTATTAATTTTTTATTATTTTCTTATAAAAATATTTTGCTTTTTTTTAATGTTATTTCATGTCGATTTAATTATTTCAATTGTTTTGACAATAATAATTTTAACTGTTATAACAATTATTATAACAATAATGGGAGGATGAATTTTCAGTTTATGCTGTTGTTTTTTATCGAAAGAATTTTAACTATTTATATTTGTTATTTGATTGTTGCAAATTTTTATTTAATATTAATTCATTTAGGTTTTTTTAATTATTGGATAATATTTATTTTTTATTTGTATTTATGCTTCTATACTTTTAATTTTTATTTTTTTATTTGGGTTTTAATTTTAATCGGTTCAGTTATGAAATTTTAATTTATATTGATAATCATTTTAAAATTAATATTGCTCCCTTTTTTCCTTTATTCATTTTTTTTGTATTTTATCTTATTTTTATTTGTTATTTGGATCAGATAATTTTTATAATTTTACTATTTGCGCAATGATAATAATAGTTTTTGTGATTTTTTTAATTGTTTGTTTATAAAAATATTTTGTTTATTTTTTTAATGATAATATGAATAATAATTTTAATTATTATAGCAATGATAATAAAAATAAATTGGGAATGGATTTTCAATTTATATTTTTCACTTTTTATTGATAAAAAATTAAGTATTTATTTTTGTTATTTTATTATTACAGATATTTTCTCAATTTATATTTTGTTTTTGTTTTGTTGAAATTGAATTATCAAATGAACTAATCTTAATGCAGTTGATTTAATAATTCAACTATCCGAATCTTCTTGCTTTTTTAATGATGATGATAAATTAATGTTGATTATTTCGTAAAAAATTGCTAAAAAGATAAATTTATAACGATTTAAAATTCATATATTTTATAGAAAACTCGCACTTCACAGGATTTATGTACAAATTTATTATTTTGGCTAAATTTATAATAAAATAAAAAAATCCATATAATTAATATTTTCTACATTGAAAAAAATATGATACCGCCCGATACGAGGCGCGGGTCATTTGGCTAGTATATATATATATATATATATATATATATATATATTGCAATGCACAGAAAACAATAATTTGTTGCTTGCCGTGAAATGTTGTTTTGACAATAAAAATAGGTGGGCTTCATAGTCAAAACAATTTTTGTTATACTTAACCAAACAGGTGCAAACTGTGTTTTTTTGGAAACGCCGTTTGCACCGCGTTACCAAACGGGCACTAAGTCCAATGGTAAAAGCCATTTTGGATAGATAAATTTCTAAAATAGTTTTTTAAATAGTGTAAATATAGCTTTTTTGTATATGTCTATTTCAATGGTAAAAGTCATTTAGAAGAGATATTTTTTATATATGATTTTAAATACAATTCAATTATTTTTTTATATAATTTAATTATACAATTAATTATACAATTAATAGGAATAAGTTATATAATTAAATAATTGCTTTTAAAAAACTTCCAAAAATATTATTATTATTATTTTAATTATATTTAAATTAAAGAATTTGAATTTAAAATATAGCAATTATTATTTTTTAAGTATTTTTTTTTATTAATTCTAATTAAAATTAAATAAAACTATAAAATACACTTGTTTTGGATTAAAATAGGGTTTCTGCTGTTATTTTGTTTGCTACGTGATATCTTCTAGTATTTTAAATTAAGTATGCTTTGTTTCTATCTTGATGATTAATTTGGGGCATTTTGTTTTACAGGTTCAGAAAGAAAACCCAGATGCAGAGTTCAAAGATATCTCTCATATTCTGGGGACAAAGTGAAAGACCATTGTTACAGAGGAGAATAAACCTTATAAGGAGCAGTATCAGGTTGAAACAGAAGCCTATATGAAGTTGATGACAAAGGAGAAGCGCGAGAGCGAAGCAATGAAGCTTTTGGAAGAGGAACAGAAGCAGAAGACTGCTATGGAATTGCTTGAACAATACCTCTAGTTCAAGCAGGAAGCAAATAAGGAAGAGGACATGAAGAACAAGACAGTGAAGTGATGAGAGGTGATGTTGCTAACAAATATTTTTAATACTTTTGCGTTTTGGCTTTGGTTCAGAGATGCTACAAATCGAGGGAGGGAAGAGCCATTTTGGTTGTTCGGATAATATATTCGTTGGAGCTGAAAAAAATAATCAAAATTGCTAAAAAGTATATTTTTTTAGCTTTTGCCTCTCCTTATGGCTGAGGTGTTGGAGATGTCTTTTTTTTTTTTTTTTTTTTTAATCGGGGTATTTGAGTTTTTGTTTACGTGTACTATAATTAATTATCGGATTGACTGAACATGTAAATCACCGCGAGAATAACAAACATATATGGTGGAACTTGAATCCTGGTATAGAGGAAGGAAACAAATCCTTTCAATCATAGACCAAAACCCCACTTGCGGATTCTCTTATTCTTATTTCTAGGTAAGATGTATTTTTGGCATGACTAAATATAATATTTGAAATGTAAGAATATATGGAATTATTTATAATTTGATATAATTTTCATTCTATATTATTATATATCAATTTTAAAATTAGCATGCATTATTTAATATAAATACAATGAGGATCCGAGTTACCCTATGGTGCGCATGTAGTAAAAAGTGATATCTATTTATTTTTTAAAATAAATACAAGTAAAAGAAAAGATAAAATTTGTAACCAATTAAAATAATAATAATAATATCTAGAATTTCTTGATTTTTTTTATATATATTAAATGAACACAAAATAAGAGTAATAATAATAATAAAAAAGCTTGGGGCAAGAAAAGGCACCACGTAAATAAAGGAGGAAAAGTGTGAGGCGGCGCATTACGCATAAAAGGAAGTAGTGGCGCGAATTTCGACGATGTTTCTGGTTCTGTTTTTTCTTCTACAAAAACAAGTCAAGTAGGTGGTAAGAAATTAAAGAGGGGCTGCCGTTGCTCCTCGGGATCATTATTTTAGCATACAATCGACCCTTCTCTTCTTCTACTCCAACAACCTATACCTTGAGATTCAAATTGCGTGTCTGGAGCCACATAATTAGGATAGAACCCAACCCAAGCTGTCATCGTAAGTTTTTGAGTTTTGGGTTGTTTATGATTAGTTAAGACATGAGTTTATGTGTGTTTTTTCATTGGATGTCGGGAAGAAAATCAAAAAGGGTGTGTGTCCTCAAAAATGAAGACAAAATGAATTGATTGGTACCAAAAGTGGGTTTTAAGGCGTGGGCTAACAGTCTTCTTTGTTTGCTTTTGTTTCTGCTAGAAATTAAATGACAACAAGTATAGCTGGTGGAAGCAGCAACCTCCACTACCGGTTAAGTTTCTGCAAGGCTAAAGGTTGTAGACAAAGTTCTCGGATTTCCAGTTTGACATTCAATGGATGCTTGAGGAATGATATCTCATGGTATAGTTGCCATGAATCTTGGTTTTACCATTTAAGTTTTGACTTATTGTACTTTGGATTTACGTTGTTGTTTATTTGTATGTTTGCACATGTTATTCTCCTTGCTTTGTAATTCCGAATTTTGAGAGGATTGCTGGTTCTTTAAATGTTTGTCTGTTGTTGAGGTCACGGCTGCTCTCTCGAGGAAAGTTTTTCACAAATATAATCGTACAAGCCTTTGATCTGGCTAGTTATTTATTTATGAAGTTACCACCTATTACTGCCTTGTAGTTATAGAGACATCCCTTTAGCTGCATCATTGGTGGATGGCTGCAGTCAATGGCCAACTTGTAAACCCACACATGCAGAAAAGATGATTTCTTCGTTGCTCTTTAAGATTATTTTTCTTTTGCCTCTATGGTGTTTGTTAAATAGACCACTAAAGAAATATAAGTTTAGAGTCCATTTCAATTTTTGGTGCTTATGTCACGAAGATGATTACTTGGCAATAGAATTGCCTGGTGAGATGAAAATAAAGCGTACTGGATAATGGTGCTAATCTTATGTGTGTCCTGATATTCGGTATTCTGGATTACATTTCATATAATTCCTTTCCCTGACATTATGTTGATTTCCGGAGTGATCTTCCAGGTCAGATGGGCTATCAAAGTTGTTGCAGTTCCAGAGACACAAATTTTCCCGATCTACCATTATCAAAACCTGGAAACCTCTCGGAACAAGAAAAGTCAGCGTATCATCTTGCTTGAGAGATAGTACAGCTAAGTACTTCGATTTTGCTGTCATTGGAAGTGGAGTTGCTGGTCTGCGCTATGCTCTTGAAGTTGCAAAATATGGAACTGTTGCTGTCATTACCAAGGCTGAGCCTCATGAGAGCAATACAAACTATGCCCAAGGTGGTGTTAGTGCAGTGCTGTCTCCATCAGACTCCGTGGAGAGTCACATGCAGGATACTATGGTAGCAGGTGCTTATCTATGTGATGAGGAGACTGTCAGAGTAAGATTCAGAATTTGTAACACTGTGAATCATTTAGTGTATAAACTGTAATTGCAGTCTGTTGACTTTGAAGAATTTTATTGAATGTATGCTGACTTTCTGTGAATTTAAAACATGCAATGAAAGGTTTTTAGGAACACTTTCTGTAAGCTTGTATGTGCATTGTCATACGTTTTTATTGATTGTTAATTAAAGAAATTCTCTGCTGCTTTATTGTGTTTTTCATCATGTTTCTACTTTGTCTAGGTTGTCTGCACAGAAGGACCTGACAGAATTAGAGAATTGATAGCTATGGGTGCAATGTTTGATCACGGGGAGGATGGAAACTTGCACCTAGCAAGGGAAGGGGGCCACTCTCACCATAGAATTGTTCATGCTGCTGATATGACTGGAAGGGAAATTGAGCGAGCTCTGCTGGAAGCGGTTGTCAATGATCCTAACATCTCTGTGTTTGAGCACCACTTTGCCATTGATTTGCTAACTTCTCAGGTTCACATTTTAACGATTTTTTTGTTAATAAAATCATGTGGTCTGAAACACTCTTATATGGTATAAGCATTAGTTGAACTGTTTCTAAAAGTATCCAGTGTTGTCAAAGGCAAAAGTAGCAAAAGGATGCCAAGCCTGTAAAATGCCTGAGGTGCTAGGCCCACGCCTAGGTGCTTGCCTGAATAAAACAAGGCGATATCTATAGATTAAAAAAAATATATATTATATAAATCTAAATTATTATCTTTTTAATTAAGATTAAATCATTAGAAAATTAAAAGAAAATATAAAATACCATAGCATAGTAAAAAAGCTATATTTTTCACCCTTCAAGCAAAATAAGATAATTTAAAATAGTAAGTAGTCGAATAGATTTAAAAGCATGCTTAAATATCATCATCATTCATTAATCTTCGAAAACATCTTCATCCATGCTTTCCTGCTATGTACGACTCTGTTCAATGCCAAGTGTTGTCAGTGTTTCTCGTCAAGTGCCCTTCCCTAGACTTCATGTCCCTCACTTAAATGATTTTTTTTTTAAAAAAATTCCTTTATTTTTTTTACAAAAATACCACTAAGAAGTTGTGGTAAATTTTAAAAAGAAGAAGACAAATGGTCCACATAAATCAGTTAAAAAAATCCAATAGAAAAATAAATATTTCAATTAGGTGCTCGCTTTAACGCCTGACACCTACTCACAAGACGCTCACCTGGGCAATGCTTCTTTGAAATTCATCGCCTGAGTCTAATAAAGGCGCTTCCTGTAGCACTTGGTGATCACCTCTTAACTACACTGAAAGTATTATAATATTGTCTTTAATATATTATTTTAAAATTGAGGGACTGAGTGAATACATTGATACCTCCATGACTTCACTCTTCATTCGGTTCTGTAAAAGTTCGAGTGTCCATAGCTGTGTGAAGTCTATAATGAGTTTTTTGTTTGACAGGGTGGGAAGAGAAGTCAACTCAAAATATCAATGAACAGTACATATAATGGCTAGAAGGATAAGAAAATTGATGGTGGAACTAGAAAAATAGGTTCATTGCTGGTAGACAACCTCCAAAATGTAAAATGATTGATAACAATACAAGACATGTCTGAGAAATAGCACAGGCAGCCCTATATATTGCAGGTCTAAATCCAAATCCTAACAGGAAAAGGACTACTGATAGAGAATCCAAATGACATAAGGATTGCTAAACTAAATTAGAAAAAATAATTTACTAGGGAAAGTATTAATTCTTACAAAAGTTCCTGCTTCATTGTTGCTGAAATTGCAGGACGGTCCTGACATGATTTGTCATGGTGTGGACACTTTGAACACTGAAACTCAACAGGTGATGACTGGTTCATTAAATCAGGATCCATTTTATATTTTACTATGGAAGTTGCTGTAACTTTATCCTGAAAATCTTATTTTCCCTCTCATTCCAGGTGGTTCGATTCATTTCGAAGGTGACTTTACTGGCATCAGGTGGGGCTGGGCATATCTACCCATCCACCACAAATCCTCAGGTACTAAAACTATTTTAAATGTTATTCCCCATGAGTATTTTGCTCCATCAGATGGTTTTTATTTCACGCTATCTTCTTACAGGTGGCAACAGGAGATGGAATGGCTATGGCTCACCGAGCTCAAGCTGTGATTTCCAACATGGAGTAAGTAGACACTCGTCGAATATTACCATGAAAAGGAATATTTTCCAGTCATTTCAATCCTTCTCTCTAGTATTGGTGACATAAATTGACAATTTGTGACTGCTTATACTATTTTTAGGAATGTGGAAGGAACCTAGATGAAATCATTGTCTTAGATATGTATAAGATCACTTTCAGATGGTTTGATGTCAAGGATGGAATGTCTGCCAGATACCTTATTCTTTAATATTATCAAGTAAGCTTAAAATGATCTAGATGATTAGCTGTGGAGGAACTAAATGATGATTTTGTTCTCATGTTACTGTTAGTAATTAAGTGCTCACTACTTGGTGAGCTTTTTTTGGTCGAAATTTGCCAAGCCATTTATTTTTAGGAGAATCGTTGCTTTCCTTTGGTATTTAAATACCATGTAGCATTTTATTTGGCTTAGAAAATTTCTCATCAGGTAATTGCCGCTTATCTTGTACTTTCCAGTAGATAATTGGAGTCATGTTAACTGGGATCTTTCTTTCTTTCTTCTGATTGGATCTTAGCATTCTACACTCCTGTTTTTTCAGATTTGTGCAGTTCCACCCAACTGCTTTAGCTGATGAAGGGCTTCCCATAAAACCAACCATAGCTCGAGAAAACGCATTTCTCATCACTGAAGCTGTAAGGGGTGATGGAGGCATCCTCTATAACTTAGACTGGGAAAGATTCATGCCCTTGTATGATGAGAGAGCTGAGCTAGCTCCTAGGGATGTAGTGGCTAGAAGCATAGATGACCAGCTTAAGAAGCGTTGTGAGAGGTATGTGCTACTTGATATTAGTCACAAGCCTAGAGAGAAGATTCTCTCTCACTTCCCCAACATAGCAGCTGAGTGCCTCCAGTATGGCCTGGATATAACCCGCCAACCAATTCCTGTGGTTCCTGCTGCCCATTACATGTGCGGTGGAGTCCGTGCTGGGCTTCAGGGGGAGACAAATGTGCAGGGCCTCTATGTGGCAGGTGAGGTTGCATGCACTGGTTTGCACGGGGCAAACCGACTTGCTAGCAATTCATTGCTGGAAGCACTAGTTTTTGCTCGTAGAGCTGTTCAGCCATCAATCGATCACATGAAGAGCTCCAGCCTTGATCTCAGTGCTTCAAACTGGTGGGCCAGACCGGTAGTGCCCCATTCACTTGGGAGCCATGTGATGGAGAATGTGTTGAGGAAGACAAGGGAAGTGAGGAAAGAGTTGCAGTCAATCATGTGGAAGTACGTCGGGATCGTGCGGTCAACAACAAGACTAGAAACTGCGGAGGTAGAAATCAACGAGTTAGAGGCCCAGTGGGAGAAGTGCTTGTTCGAGAAAGGATGGGAGCAGACAATGGTGGGGCTCGAGGCTTGTGAAATGAGAAACCTCTTTTGCTGTGCAAAGCTGGTTGTGAGTAGTGCACTCGCTAGGCATGAAAGCCGTGGGTTGCACTATACCATTGATTTTCCTCGTGTGGAGGAAAGTAAGAGGCTGCCGACAGTTATTTTCCCATCTCTTGTGAATAATACATGGAGCTCACGACAGCTACACAAGCAGGCCATTTTTTAGGATTTACAGCAGTGTTTTTCTTTATATTTTTTTCAGTGGCAACTGTGTATTCGATTTATAGGAGGGTATCTTTGATCGTTCACTTGAAAATTTGTTCTTGCAAGCCTTTGGCAAGGAATAAAATGTGCCTACAGCTGTGCTGTACAATTTATACGGTATCCCTGGGCAAGTTTTTAGCTGCGCTAAAATTAAAGAAAAAACACAAATTTAAATAGAAATAGTCGGAGAAAGGATCAACCCAGAATTGAAAATAATGATTATTAAAAAATATAAAGTCTAGGAACGGTTTGGACAGTTTGGCTTAAAATGATCTCAACAAAAGAAAAACTTGACTATCACTCCAATTATACAACCGAGATGAAAAGAGGCCAGTCACAAATCACAGCTAGGCAAGCAAGAATGAATCAGACTTCAAAACAAAAGGCTTGGGGGGGGGGGGGGGGGCGATAGAAAACAAAGAAGCCCAGTGCATGTCCCCCCGTTCTCCAGGTAAAATCTTTCTAGGCAAATCAACTGACAATTTTATACATGAGTACCAAGCAAAATGAGGCTACCGGCCAAACCATCCTCTCTGGGGCTGCACATAACCACCATTCATAAGCTTATCCAATACTACATTCAGGTCAACTGACTGGCCATTCTCTGTCAGCTTTTGCACCGTAGCTCTGACATGTTCCCTTGGAAATCCCATGTTCGTCACTTTGTCAACAACATCATCAAGGGGAACCCTGTTCCCAGTTCCAGAAGAGCCTGATCCACTACCAATCCCAGAAGCAGTTGGCAATGCCTGTGGTAATATCCGAGCAGTTGGAAGCTGGGGATATCCACTTCCACCACTCTGAGACACGGCAGGTTGCTGCTGTTTCATTGTGGGGCTGCTAACATACTGAGTAGGTGATCCACCATAAGGATATGGTTCAGTAGGCCCAGAAGGTGGCCCGTATCCAGCAGAAAACCCTGAACTGGGTCTACTTATTGATGCTTCATACATATTGGAAGGAGCTCCATAATATGACTGTGGAGGAGGTGCCCCCCTTGGTGGCTGAGTAGACAGCGGGCGAAGGCTGGGTGGGTAGCCCTGATGGGGAATGAAAGGAGTCTCTTCAGGGTTGTGAGTGAGTGAAGGTGGAGGTTGAGGTTGAGGTTGATGAGGCTGAGAATACTGTGGTTGAGGTGCATGATATGGTTGAAGTGGTGGTGCCACAGGAGGAGGAGGCTGCAGCTGCTGGGATGATGGTGCCTGATATTGGGGTTTTGGTGGTTCTTGAGGTTGACCAGGTGAAGTATAGTAAGGGTCTTTCTGAGGGACTGGAGGAATCTGGTTCTGTTGAAACTGATTTGAAAGCAGAGCAGGAGGTGACAGATTCTGCTGGGGAATAGGAGGGACAGAAGGAGGAAGAGAGACAGAAGGGACTGATTGAGGAAAAGTGAGGGGAGGAAGTTGGTGTGATTGAGGAGCAGATGCTCCTTGCTGCGCTGCATCCATTTGCCCAGTGAATTGAGTTTCCGATTTTTGCTGATCTTGCGTTGACACTTGCAGCTTAGTGAGCTGCAGCTGAGACTCTAGCATTTCCTGCTTGTCCTTTAAAACCTGTACACCTGTTTGCACCTGAAAATGATCGATGGGAAACATTAATCACACACGACATGGTGATCAATAAAGCAATATAATTTAGTATTCATTTATGAGCAGATTTCTACATAGAACATGGAAAACTACTCTACAGAGTTTGAGAAAATTTCAACATTTAATGAAATTTATGGGGAAACACTCTACTCATCAATTCTTGGAATTATTTCACAGTATGAAGGCTAATGAGAGAAGTATTACAAGCTTGCCTCAATTTGGATATGTTTTGTAAGAGGATAATGACCTTAAAAATTGCCTGCATGATAATTATGTGTTGGGTGTAAACAATATTATGGGGCGAATTTCATGTGGGCAAAAATTACCCCCAAAAAGGCGCAAAAGTGGGTAAGTTTTACCCCCCATGGATGGATGGAGATCGTTTTTACCTCCAAGTTTAAACATGTTTTACTCCTCTCTCTTCCATTTATTTAGAAAAGTACACTTAAATCATTTATTTCTCTTTCTTGTCATCAATATTTAGCAGTAGCATATTCTGCCACACCCCTGAGTACTTAATTATTTTTAGACGTCAAACTCTAATCACTGGAACCAAAAAAGAAACAATATGGCCTGGGCTGACTTTATGAAAATAATTTTCCCATTTCAATGATATTAAAATCATTTCTCTAAGAAAGTGAGTTATTAACTAATAATTTTCTAAAACAGAAAGCAAGGCCTTGGTTTGGATTGTTTTTAAAATAATAAAGGAAAAGGATGCATGATATGCAATCTAATGACCCTTGTTTTCTACAGGGGGGAATTGGAATTTCAACTTTCTAGGAATCTAAAAGTACAATCCATTTTCAAGAAGAAAGTATTTGATAAACATGTTTTCCACTGTTTTCTGTAATTCTGAGTTTTTTTCCCAGAACAAATGAAAATTCTCCCCGATGAAACATGACCTATAGTTCCTCGGTCCAAAGAGTAATACAAGAGCTGAAACACATGCTTCCACAAGAACTTGAGGAAAAATACACGGGTATTTCACCCACATAAAAACATAGGTCATATGCATAAGTTTAACTAAATGTATCTGCTCTCTGTTAAATGATCTCAGTGCTGTGTTAACCATGGAAATTGCCTGGGTGGAAAACCCAAGTCCTTGCGACACTATTATACTATTCATCCTATCATGTTTAAATCCCGGATTTAAGAGCCTAAATCTTAACCAAAAGTTGTCTCTAGGTAACCAAACTATGAGGTTAAGCACCAAGCTAATATGGATGATTGATCTTCAAATAATTAAGAGCCCAAGGAAAAATCAAGAGCAATTTCTTCTAAAATACATCCAATGCTTGTATGAGAAGATTGTTGGTTGTTTCTATGAAAAGGGATGCTACCGAGAAGGTCATTTACTGTATTTTGCCCAGAATTTTTAATCACTTATCCTGACTGAAATCTAGGAGTTTCAATGAGAGTTCAAGGAAAGGAATTTGGATATACAAGCGTATAGTTTTCCCCTTTCATTTCTTCACCATATCATCCACATTGATTGGCTGATTCAGTAACCTAGCTTGTATATGCCCAATTCTGGTCAGAGTCCAGACTCTCACGGGAAAAGGAGGGAAGAGACAGTTTCCAAGGAAAGTACCAGGCTCTTACTAACTCCTGTTTAACTCCCCAATTTTTTAATTAGAGACTAATAAGTAAAAATGATCTTGTTGTTCTAAGAAATTCACACAGCATCTCAGTTTGAAAAAATATAAAGAGCTATAAATTAAAAAATAAAAATCTCTAGGAGGAGGGAGTGTTGAGTTGAGCGGGTAGTGGGTTTCAAAAAGCATCACTCATCCTATATATCCATTCCCTAAACCTATAACAAAAGTGAGTTTGACATTGATTAACGATCATAGAAGATGCTTAAAAAAACAAGCACATTAAAGGGATGAGGAAGAAGGCAGGTACCTCCCTAAGAATGTTGTGGAGGTGTATCATATTCCCTTGAGTGCTCTCATGATTGTTCCCAACAGACAGTTTCAAATCATCTACAGAATTCTCCAGGTGTCTGGTTCTGCTCTCCAACTGTGTTAGTCGAGCACTAACACCTTCTAAACCATGCAGCAAATTATCAGAGAACTTGTTCATTGTTCTATCAATTTCAGATATAATCGAAGCAGCATCAAAAACATTCCGATCCTTTTCCACAACGACTCTCGCTGGTTCAATCGAGTCCAGAGAACCATAATTCTGGGACAACAGACAGAAAATAGCAACACCATGTGAAAAGAAAGATGATATGAAGAAACCTAATTTTATTTTATTTTTAGAAAAGCTTCCCATCCCTCAAAACAAAAACTAAAATCCTAAGTAACCAAACAACAGTAAAAAATCCGAAGAGCAGACGGAGGCTTACCCTGAGAGGAGAGGCGGATGAGGAAATGGATTTAGAATCAGAGGCGGTGGGATCGAAGACAGGGCGAATAGGCTGGAAATCGTAGCTCGGAACGATCTCTTCCCTCTTAATTCCATCATCGAGATCATCATCATCATCACCATCATCATTATTATTATGAGATTGTGAATCGTCTTGTGGAGGAGGAGGAGGAGGAGGATTCATTAGATCAATGAAGTCTTTGCTTCTGCTGCTATTGATTAATTTTGGAGAAGAGCTTAGGGCAAGCGATGGAGTTGATGATGATGAAGTCAAATCCATTATTTGTTTGTCCATAAACTGCGATGAATTCATCTGATCGGAGTTCAATTTATGACGAGGGTGAGAAACAAGGCAAGGGATGTACCTAAGAACTTGAAGTTCTAATTTTTGTTTTGGGGCTGTGCTGTCTGTGAATGAAATACAAACTCGTATGGACGACTCCTCTCGATTCTCACCATCATCTTCTTCTTTTTCTTCTTTTGCTTGTTTCAACTTTCAAGAGTTGTGGGGTTTGGGCTACTTCTATGGGCTACTTCTTTGGGCTGTTCTGGGCTTTCTACTTTTTTGCTTTAATCACGGCCTGCCTTGGACCCATATTCTTCTGGATGGACATCTCTCAGGCGGCCTTTTTTTCTTCTTCTTCCTTTTCTCTCTCCTAAAAACATTTTAAAAAAAATAAAAAATATTTTTTATTTTAAATTAAAAAAAAATATTATTTTTAGATCATTTTCATACTCTGATGTCAAAAATAATTTTTTTTAAAATAAAACAACATCATTTTAATGCATTCCTGAACAAAAAATATTTTAAAAATAACTTCAATCACACTCTCAAGCAGATACGTTATATTAACTAAATAAAAAACTAAAAGAATCATAGTTTTACGGTGTAGTAAAATAATATTTTTGACCTCTTTTATAACCGCTAAAAAATTTAGTATTGGGAGCAAAATGGTTTTTATTACGGATTCAAATGGTATTACTAAGATTAAAAAGGGTAAATTGGTATTTTTATATTTTCCCAATAAAATAAGTAATTTTACCTTTTAAAGAAAAAAAATTATATTGATATAGATAGAGATTTGAGTTTTCATGTCTTTCTCAAAATAGTAACATACTTAAATACAGATAGAATTTTGTTAGCACTAAAAGTTGTTCAAGTTTTTTTAGCATAGTAAAATGACTATATTGTCATTAAATGTACAAAAAAAAAAAAATGGCATCAGAGAAGAAATTCATATTTTCATCATGATCTTTTTAAATTATAATCAATTTGAATGAAGGGTAATTCAATTTTTTTAACAAATATAAAAATATTAATTAAAAAAAATTATTCACACTAACAAGCATCACTGAGTTGATGTCGTTTGTTGTCTTTAGGAGGCACATATAGCATAATAGAGTTGATAAAAAAATCCAGCCACCATGTTTTTTCGAAGCATCCAATGACAATACAGTTAATCAGGCATGGGGACATTAACGACCACTTGATAGCGATTGATTTTTTCCTCCTTTTATTTTCTTTTCTTTACCTAGGAATTCATGTTGGTCCAACCAAAATTCAATTTTATCATCTATTTTGTATTTATTTTAATTTTATCCCTTATTTTTTTATTGTTATTTTTTGTTGATTTAATGCTTCTAGAAGTTTATTTATTTTTCAATTTTGTCTTTGAGAATTTTACTTCATTTAATATTGTATTCAATTTGGTTTTTATTTTTTTTTGCTGTTGTTTTTTATCCTTTTCTTGATATAATATTTTTTTTTATTTTCATACTAAATATTTAATTTCATTTAATTCTTATATCCTATTTTGATCATCATTATTTTTATTTCTTTTTATATTTTTAATTAATTAATTATGTTTTTCAATTTAGTCTCTAATTATATTTTCATTTATTTTTTATACTAGATTTGGTCCTCACTGTTTTGGTTGCTATTTGATTTGTTTTTGAACTTTCTTATATTAGGAATTTCGCTTGGCGATATTTTTATATTTGTCTTCTACAAGGCTATCATAGTCCCTCAAGCATTTATTTTGATTATTATTCTAGTTTAACTTTAGTCATTTTTAGGTTGTTTTCTTATAAAAATATTTTTTTTCAATTTTATAATTAATATTGGGTTATTAGTCTTTGATCTTTGTGATTTATTTTAATTTTTTTAGTAAGGTTATCTTAATCTCATATCTGAGGATGGTTGGGTTGACTCGAGTTTTTTTATTGATTTAACTTCAAATTTTTTTCTAGGTTCTTTTCAATACATTTTTTTTTCATCTCATTCTCTTATAATAGATAACAAGTTAATCAAGTTAACTTGAGTTGACTCGACCTTATTATTTCTTTGATGTTTTTTTTTAATTGACTTTCTTTTTTTAATTTCAACCTTTGACATAGGTTATTAGGCCTTGAAGTTTAGGTTTTTTTTTTCTTTCCCTAAAGGTTATCTTAATCTCATATCTCAAGTTGCATGTCGATCAAGTTAATCCAAATTGACTAAGATTATCTTCTCCTGGACATCATTCATTTAAGTTAAGAAAACATTGATTAGGCCCAACATATATCACCAACAATAATTTAGGTATATATTAAAAAAAATGTTGTTTTGTTTTTTTCCCTTAAAGTTCATACACACATTTATATTTGTTGTAAAAGCATTGTTCTTTTTATCAAGATCAAATTATTTTTTTCTAAAAAATTAAGTGATTTTTGGAAATATATATTTGTTTTAATCTTTTGCATTTTGGGTTTGCATGCATTTATCTCTAATTTTATTTATCTTATAATTTGGAGAGAGAGAAAGAATCAATAGGGTAAAAAAGATAAGGAAAATAGTATAAAGCTTGTAAGTTATATTTAGCTATTCGTGACATGATCAAATAATTAATATCTATTCTCAAGTGCAAGAGTATCAAAGTAATAAATAGCTTGAAAAGACTAGGGTTGATCCACAGAGAGGTTAAGGATACAAGAAACAAAGTTAAAGAGATTAAAAAGATATGATATTAATGTAAAGATTTAACAAAGATAAAATTTTTTTGTCAAAGTTAGAGGGTCTATTAATGATATTTAAAATAAGTTTAGTCTAAATTTTTTCTATTGCTCATCTAGAAACCAATATAAAGAAGGATCTAATAGGATAATTTATCATGAATGACTCATTTTAAGTTATTATTATAATCATATAAATTGTATTTAACTACCTTATTTAAGTAGCACCAATATTTGTAAATATTGTCAAGTAGTACAGGTCCTAACTTATATCAACAACATATGAAGATCCTTTCATGATATTGAGGCCTGAACTTCATGTTCTAACCTATGAAAGAATTAAGTATTTGTTGTGCCAAAAATTGCATATCATGAATCAAGACTCATCATTAATAATGAGGGTATTGAGACTGATTAAAAATTACAATCATAACACATGTTAAACAACAAACTTTCTTTAAATTAAATATTAAAGTCCATGTTAAGTTTGTATTATACTTTTTTTGACACTATTAATGTAACTTTTTCACCTGGACAAAAATAAACATAATTAAAAAGAACAACATCAATAATCAAGATAAGAATATAACTATGATATAAATTAACCATGTATAATAAAGAAAATTAATGACATGAAGAAATATAATATATAAGAACAAAACTTTCCAAAACAATGAGGAATCACCAAATGGTAGGAAGTAATAAGAACCTAGTGACAACTTGATTGTTCCCATCACAATAAGTCCAAATAAACCCTTTTTGAGTTGCAAACTAGCAATTACCTAACATAATCCCTATAATAAAATAAACTCATAAGTAATGTATAATGTGTTAGAACAAATCCAAATTAAAAATAATAAATAAACATGAAATAAAATATAGTAATAAAAATAAAATCTTCATGCTAAAAGTCTTCAATATAGTTTGATTCTTTAATTGTCACACAATCTTGGTAGATTTAATTCTTATTTCAAACATGTTGTTCTCTCTCGTATGGATGAATTACTAGATATGCTATGTATAGTTGGAAAACTTGAGATGTATGGTTTCCGTCCCAACTTTAATCGTAGCAAAATTTTATTTGTAGCTTTATATATGTCTCAAACAATGCACAAAGTCTAGTTTGACAAAACTCATCTAGTACCTTCATCCCTTTTAAATAATTTGTTATTGAACTCCAATTGACTTGAAAAGTTCTCACAATAGTATTTTTCCTATAAAATTTCAGCAAGATGTGTACAGATTGTTAGATACATATGATCTCACAAAACTAATCAATAAGTTTTTTTAAAGTATAATTGGGGTCTGATTTAATTTATTTTATAAATTTAGTTAACTCATAATACCGGTCAAGTCTAATTTTTGAATTTTTAATCTAACTTCACACATTAGATGCATGTTGATTCGTAAAATTATATGAATATACGAGTTAATTGGTGATTTGGACAATAATAATTCTAGCTCTTCGAATGACCAAATAAAAGATAGCAATCAATAAATGATCGCTATATATATTTTTTTTTAAATTTCTATTGTGGATTAAAAGGGTGTTTGGCATTAAGGTCGGACCAGAGTTTGAGAAAAAAGTTGTGAAAATTGTGTTTGGTAATTAATGATAAGCAGGTTTGAAACATATGGACCCCCCACCCCCAAAATTCATTAAACCCCGGTGGCATGAAAAACAAATAATCGTTGCTTTTCATGCAACCTGTTTCTTGTGATTTTTTATTTCTTGGGAGTGAACTAAGCATTGAACGGAACACATAGTGCTTTAGCCTCTCTTACTTTCGCTTTGCCCCCTTTCTCAGCTTGTTATTCTACCTTTGATTTTTCATCACAGCCAAAGGACTTTTTAGATTTTGAAAAAGAAAGAACCAATTGCAAAATAAGTTATTATATATCAATAGCCAATTGATACAACTCTAAGCCCATTAGGCCAGATTTCTATTCTTTTCTTCGAAGTGAGGGAATAAGATGATTGTATTTTTTTATTCAGTTAATGAATTTTTAAAAAATATTTTTTTATTTTAAACTAATTTTTTGATGTTTTTAAATTATTTTGATACACTAATATCATAAATAATTTTTTAAATTTTCAAAAAATATTATTTTAATATGATTGTAATCACAATTTATCTCTAATGATTTTTTTCCAGATATTTTAGCTCGTGTAAATAGTCAGGAATTGAGTCAGGCATTGCACAAATCTTTACGTATAAATATTGTTCATGGTGACATTACAAGTAATTTGGTGAAAGAATAAAGAAAAGTGTCCAATTTACTTGAATTATTTATTACATTATATTATTATAATTATTAAATCTGCAATATTTAAAAAATTATATATATATGTGTGTGTGTGTGTGTGTGTGTGTGTGTGTGTGTGTGCCCTTTAAAGTAATTTTACAAGTTAAAAGCAATATGAAAAGCTTGGTAACCAAACACATGAAACTGCTTTTCATTAATCTCAAACTCAATAGCAGTTTTAACTAAACACTTCAAAACTTATTTTGAACCGTAGTTAAAGTGTTTTTATGAAACTACTATTATAAAACCTTAACCACAAAAGCAAAAGCAATAACAAACATGTTTTTTTGAGGTTCAAAATAGTTTGTTAATGTTCTCAGTTGATTTAAGGTATTTTGGAGATAAAAATGACATACAAATTTTATGTAAAAGGCCAAAATAAGTGACTCGTTGATTTTTAGGTTTTTTTCCATTGACAAAAGCTGCAGTATAAATCATTTACCTCCTCTATTTTTAATTTCATAGGCTACATGCAGGTCTGATAAGCACCTTCCATGGACTTTTTTTATTTTTATGATTTTTTATTATTATGTAATCAGCATCATATTCCCTCGATAAGTAATGGTTATTTTAATATTTCATTTAATGCCATAAAAACTTATTTGTTATTTTCCATATTTTTTCCTTATTCTATTTATTTTTCAAAACTTATTATCTTGAATAATAACTATTTTCAAAAATAATTATTTTCCATGCAACCTCATACAAAAAAAATGATTAATCATGGATATTATTTTTACAATAATAAAGGTTTGATAATTAATTATTAATTAACCATTAATTATTAATAGTGGTTAATAATCTATCTTCTTTTAGTTTTTATTTTTATTTTTTTTAATTGATTATGTCTCACTTTAAAGTTGATCATTTTTCAACATGTCAAAATTGCTTCCTTATTGCTAGGTGTTACCGTTCATCGATATAAATTTATAATTATATTTAAAAATAAGAAAATTGAAATTCAAACTTACATTATATAAAATAAATAAAAATCATCTTAGCTTAGATAATGTATAGTGTACTGAAAAATATTAGATTGGAATGAATGGTTGTTTTTATGAAGTTGTTTGATGTATTTTTTTAATAATATAATAATAAATTTGTCATATCCAAGACTATTCTAGTAAGGAAATTTTTATTTTTATAATAGAAAAAGAACAAGTTTGTTCCTAATTAATCTAGTTAATTTGGATCAATATAAAGATAAAAATAATTATTATAGTTTTATAATTTAACTACAAGCCAACTCGGGGAATGACTTGAATCAGAAGTCAAGTTGACTATTGATCTTAGTCAATATAAAAGTAAGAATGGTTATTAATATAGTTTTTAAACCCAATTCAATGGTTGATCTGAGGCCAAGCTCGGGTCATGAGTTGAGTTAACCATTCATTAGTATCAATTTAATGATAAAGATGATTATTATCATAATTTTAAAATTTGATTCTGGGTCAACCCGGGACCAAGTCTAGGTTATGGGTCGAGTTGACCATTGACCAAATTAATTTAGGGATAAAAATTATTATTATATTAATTTTAAATATTGATTCTAGGGTCAACTTAGAGTTAGTCCAGTTTCACAGGTAAAGTTGACTATTGACCTGAGTCAACATAGAGATAAAAATTATTACTATCATAATTTAAAAACTTAACTTGAGGATCGATCCAAGTCATGGGTAGGGTTGACCATGGACTTGGGTCAACATAAGGATAAAAAATATTATTATTATAGTTTTAAAACCGAACTTGAGGATAACCCAATGCTATAATGGGTCACAAGTCAAGTTAATCATTAACTCAGGTCAATGTGAGGATAAAATTGATTATTATTATAATTTTAAAACCTAACTGGGGAGTTGATCCAAAGTCAAGCCTAGTTCACGGGCCGAGTTGACTAGAGTCAATCCAAGAATAAAAAATAATTATTGTTATACTTATAAAACCCTACTTATGAGTTGACCCAAGACAACACTTAGATCATGAGTTGGGTTAACTTTTCTCCCAAGTCAATGTAAGAATAAAAATAATTATTATCATATTTGAAGACTCGACAAAGAGGTCGGATCGGGTCAAAATTCAAGTCATAGATCGAGATGGTCAACCATGATTCACCTAAATTAAGGGAAAAAATGAGGTTCTGGGTTGAATTAATTCTCTCTATTTTTTGTTAAGCCTAAACTAATCCAAACCTTAAGTTGATTGAGTCTCATTTAGTGTCTACTAAATAAAATAAGATAAATTGTTCAATTCAATCCAAAGCATAACATACAACAAGTCGATTTCTTTCCAATCAATATTATCTAACATACAAAACATTACTTTAAGTTTTGAAAATTTGTCATATTAGTCCTTTTGCTTTAAGTTTAATAACATAAGAGCTTATACTCTCAGTTATTGATCATTCATGGTGCTCAACTAATAATGTTGATTTACATAGTAATTTTTTTGGCCTATGTCATATGTTCAGGTTAGATTAAATAGGAAAAAAAATCAAAAAACATTTTTAAGAAGAAATTAAAGAAAAAGAACAACTTGTTATGAAAGGGTTAATTAATATAGAATTTATGAGATGTAGAGATTCATTGTAATCTCTCTCTTTAGTTTATCCAACTAATTCTAATAAACCTCAATTACAATCTCTAATATGATAAATGGTGTTTGATTATTTGGTTTTGATTTGAACTCAATTGGTAGAGAGATTTTAGGATTATTATCATATTGCATATATACTAAAAATAGATGTTGTTATCTTGTAAAAATAACATAGTTATAAATTATGTTAATCAAAATTACAAGTTTTATTTGTTTTTAGAAAAAAGGTTTTTCATTTTTTTCATACTTGGGATTTCTAGCATTTTGCACTTGGCCTACTTTTTACCATATACATATATACATGCATGCATACATACATATACATATGTATGTATGCATGTATATCTACATATGTATGTGTGTGTACATATACATATGTATGTATGCATATATGCATGTATACATGTATTTCTTATACTTTGAATACTTATCACTATACACCTAGACCATTCGTTTTATTTTTACTCTTTTTTATTTTCTTTTTCCAAAATTGTTATACAAAAACTATGGAAATAGTGTTTGCAATCACAACATTGTTATGTTCTTCTACAATATTCAAAAATTAGTTTCAGATTTTACATGTATTTTAGTAAAGTATATGATCTTTATTATATGTAAATATTGATTTTTTGATTTATGGTTATATATCTTACTTGATATCAAAAAAACATATTAATAACACCCACACATTAATGTTTTATGTGTTATTTGACCTATAATGAGGTGAGTTGAATAAACTAGTTAACACCTTTTTTTTTTTTACATTTATTAACTCATGGTTCTCGATATACTTAATTAAATGTATTTTTACACATTTTAATTTATAATGAGATTTTCTTTTTAAAAAACACATTTGGAAAGATTGTGTATTTTTTTTTTTTTTTTTGCAAAAACAATTATTTGAGCATGAGTCAATTTAAAGTAAAGAGGTTGATATGACTACTTTGCAAAACTTGAGTGACAATAGAATGCATTTTACAATTTAAACCTTGAAATTGGGGTTTAAACGGTATTATATAGGTGTTTGACATTGCGTTTCAAATATATTTTTGAAAAAAAATATTTTTTTATTTTTTATTTTAAATTAAAAAAATAGTGTTTTTAAATTATTTTCATGAGCTGATATCAAAAATAATTTTTTTAAAAATAAAATTTTATTATTATTTTGATGTATTTTTGAATGAAAAACACTTTAAAAAATAATCTTAACTACGCTCTCAAATAGTCACTATGTCAAGTCTATTTATAGCCATTAAAACGACACAATCCATGTTTTTTTTTTTTTTCTTCCTTTCATGTCTATTTCCTATATTGTTTTGTATTGATAACATACTTCATATAATGATTTTATTCTAACTTCTTATATATATATATATATATATATATTATTACCTATAATATAAATGGCGTGGGAAAAACACTGTAGATTGCTACAGTGTTTTTCCCAGCGCCATTTAGATTCGTAGATAATAATAAATTGTCCTATTTCGGTTTACGAGAGAACTGCACTATAAAGCCCCCGTGTGAAAAGGAAATATGGAAAAAGAAGTAGTGTTAGGTGCAAATCACGTTTGTTAACAGAGATGAAATTTTGGGGAGGGGGGGGAAAATTAATTTTATTTCTGAAAAAATTGAGCTTGCTTGGCATTACCTATTAACTAAAATATAAATATTTTGTCGTTTTTCCTGTAATGTTTTTTATTATTTATCTAGACACATTTTATAGTATATTACTACACTAAAATTATCATTTTATCCTGGGATATTTTAGAAATTTTCAGTGGACATAGATGATATTATCAAATTTATTACACGGTAAAACTATGAAAATAACCTCCAAAAATGACAAAATTTAACGCCTGGAACTGAGAGTATTAAAGTATTTTCACCCTCAATTTTTTTTAATAGATATCGATGGGTCCAAGGATATATGGGTAATTGACCAATTTATTATTATTATTATTTTTTCAAAACACTGCAAGCGCGTCATACAGACAAATTTATGTTGGTGATCATTTTAAAATTAATATTACTCCTTCTTTTTCTTTGTGCTTTTTTTGTTATTGGTGTTTTCTTTTATTTTTATCTATTTTTTGGATCAATTGATTTTATTATTTGCGCAATGATAATGATAATTTTAATTATTATTTTTTTGTAAGAATATATTTTTTTAATTCTTTGGGTCAATTTAATGATTTTAATTATTTGGGCAGTGATGCTGATAATAATTTTAACAGTTATAGTAATGATAATGTCGGTAACGTAGGGATGAATTTTCAATTTATATTTTCTTCTTTTTGGAGATAGAAACTTAACTTTTTATTTTTGTTATTTAATTATTACAGGTGTTTTCATAATTTATATTTTATTTGTTGTGTTTAATTTAAATTAAATTATAAAATGAAATAATCTTAATACAGTAAATTCAATAATTCAGATATTCAAATCTTCTTGCTTTTTTAATGATAATAATAATTTCATACTGGTTATTTCACTGAAACCTATTAAACATATAAATTTATATCTATTTAAAATTCATATATTTTATAGAAAACATGTACTTCACAGGTTTTCTGCATAAATTTATTATTTTGCCTAAATTTATATTATAATAAAAAATCTTACAAGATTAATATTTTTTGTGTTAAAAAAAATATGATATCACCCGCGACGAGACGCGAGTACATGTTCTAGTATATATATATGTATGGAAAACCGACTATCGCCCTTCATCAATTTTGACATCCTTTACTATGAATTTCCCACTATCGCCCTTCATCAATTTTGACATCCTTTACTATGAATTTCCCATCAAACATTTTACTTTTAATTTTTTCCATTTCTTTTTTTGTTTAAACACAAGGAAATATTGCTCTGTCCCTAATTTTTCTTCTAGCCAGAAAAAAAAACTTCAAGCATTACTCTTTTTTTTTCATGTGAATATTTTCTAGGGAAGAAAAACTCAAAAAAGTCATGAACTCATGCAACACATATGGTTGAACCTCTTCCTCCTGCTGCTGCTCAGAGAGTGCCCAATGGTGCTACTGATAAGATTCATTATTATAGCCACAGAGGTACTGGTCAAGAAAATGCTGAAGCTTGGGAACGGATCGATCATATTTTTCAAAGTATGCGACAAAAACTCCATATAGAAAAGAAATAAAACCCAGAATAAAATCGAACTGAATTAAGTTGAGATTTCTTTAATTGAAAGGCTTTTTGTCTACCCAAAATTGATCATAATTATTTTTTCTAGTAAAGATGTTGATGGTCATGGAAAGTCATCTCCCTCTTTCTAGTGAAATGGATAATGATTTGGGATGTGTTTGGTATTGCGATTGTTGTTGTAGTTGAGGTTTGAAAAAAAATAATTTCATGAAAAATAATTTTAGTTGCGGTTCATAACTTAAATTGAAATGTTTAGTTAAAACTGTGATTGAGTGTGATGTTTAATGAAAAGAAATTTCGGGTGTTTGCTTACCATACTTTTCATATTGCTGTTAACTTATGAAATTATTTTAAAAGGCATACATACACACACACATTATTTTTTAAATATTATAGATTTAATAATCATAATAACATGATATATTTAATAATTCAAGTAAATTGAACAATTCATTATATACTCATATTATCAATAGTCTCGAGAAAAATACGTGTATCGTGTGCACTACTTTCCCATCATGCCCATACAAACATGAATTATATGTCAAAACTACTAGTTACCATAATATTTTGTGTCGGTACATATTTTCTTCCAATAAATGGAATTTAATTTTTGGATGATATGGTGGCACAGATATGTGTTTCTATTAATAGAACTATTGTCGATTCACTCATCAACATTATATATATTATTAATGGTTATTTTACTGACAAACAATTTTGTTCATGTATTTGTTAAAAAAATAATTACTGATGAAAAATATATTACAATACCGACAAAAAAAAAACAATAATTTTTGGTTGTAATTACCATGACTTTATATAAAATACAAGAAAAACTAGGAATCATATCAGTGAAAAAAAATTTCAAATTAGATTTCTTTTAATTCTAATTTGTTTATAATTATGGTATCACAACAATTAAAATTTATTTATTCCTACCTTATTTAATATATAGTTTATGTATTCATAAATTATTTTAGCCTATATAATTTAGTTTATTTTTTATATTCCAAGTCAACTAAGATCTAAATAATAAAATAAAAATAAATATCAATAATTAAAATTATAGACTCGGATCAAGATTTATAATAAATTTATATTTATTTCCTAGATGTCCCAATTCACTAAAAATAAATATTCAAAGATTAATAAATATATAATCTCTCTCTTGAAAAGTCTTGAATGAATTTCTATTTGTTAACATTTCAAATGAAATGGTCTCTAGAATGAAATATGTGGTTGAGAAACAATGAAAAGCAGTTATTTTTGAATCGGTATATGTTGTTAAGAAACAATGAAAAGCAATTATTTCTGAAACGGTGTTTTGATAATTTTATTATATGAGACCTACATAAATTTTTCAGATTTTTTACACTAACAAAACACTAAACCCCTAGCTTTGTTTTGAAACTCAGTTTATACCATAACACCAATCAAGTACTTGGTCTGCTAGAATCATTCCACAGGCGGTGTGTTTACTATTAGGTTAGCACGAGCGAACTTGCCCACGCGATGCGCTGAGCTTTTATTTATGTGGAAAATTGATTGATTTATACGTGTTATAATTAGTTATTTTAATATTTAATTAGTAAAATTATTAAATTGAATTTGTTGATGATTGAGTTTTTTTTAACGGCAACAAATGATTTAACCGGCAGATAGCAAAAGTGCAACCGCTAAAATCTATCAAAGATGGATTATTTTTTGTTGATTGCTATTGTGTGTCAATTTATTTAATTCATATATTGCAAAACTACAATTGATTGATTGTTTGGTGTGTCTTAATTATTTTGACAATTATATAATCGGTTGATAAACAAAATGCAATCGATCAAATCATTTAGAGATGAATTACTTTTTTTTGTAGTCAATTGGGTATTCATTGATGGTTGGATGTGTCGTAATTGTTCGACTTATTATTCTCTCTTTTTTTTTATTCTTCCAAGCCAAATAATGTTTTAAAATCTAATATATTTATTTTTGTTTTGTCATTTATTTTATTTTTTAATTGCTTTTTATTTTTAATATTAGTAGGTGTTGAAATTTTTAATTATTGTAGATAAGGTATTAAAAATAATGATAATACTTATTTGTCAATTTTTTTCCTATAAATATGCTAGACTAATTATATATTTTGCTATTTATTTCATATTAGCGCTTTAAAAATAATGATAATAATTATTTGTAATTTTTTGATCAAGACACCTCGGTTATAAAAAAATTATAGTGCGTGTAAGCTGATCCAGACACCTAGGTTGTAAAAAAAAGCAGAAAAAATTGTACAAGTAGCAAAACAAAACAGGGAAAAAATATAAAAAAAAATAAAAATGAATCCGGAGATTAGTCATGATGTACATAAACTAGCCCAGACACCTCAGTTATTTAAAAAAAATATATTTTTCAAAAAACCAGTTATTAAAAAAAATCTGATTTTAAAACAAAAACCGTTTTTTTTTTTTTATAAAAAACCAGTTATTAAAAAAAAACAATATGTTTTTTTTAAATAGTTTTTTTTTTAAAAAAAACCAGTTATATATATATAAAAAAAAAACTGAATTCACATAGACGCGAGGTAGCAAAGCAAATGTCTAGTGAAATAAAAAATTAAGTTATAAAAAAAAATCCAATTTTTTTTAAAAAATCATTTTTTAAAACAAAAAATCAGTTATGTAAAAAAAAAAACTAAGCTCACTTAGACGCGAGGCAGCAGAGCAAAGGTCCAGTGAAATAAAAAAACAAGTTATTTAAAAAAAATATGGTTTAAAAAAAATCGAGCTTACGTAGACGTGAAGCAGCAGAGGAAATGTCCAGTGAAATAAAAAAATCCAGTTTTTTTTTTTTTAAACAATCTTTTTTTGAAACAAAAAACTAATTATGTAAAAAAAAAAAATAGTTATTAAAAAGAAACCAAGTTCACGTAGGCGTGAAGCAACAGAGCAAATATCCAGTGAAAAAAAAAACAATCCGTTTTTTTTCTAAAAACTAGTGATAAAAAAAAATATTGAGCTCACATAGACGCGAGGCAGCAGAGCAAATGTCCAGTAAAATAAAAAAAAATATTTATTTAAAAAAAACTGGTTAAAAAAAACAGTTTAAAAAAAATCGAGCTTACATAGATGCGAGGCAACAGAGCAAATGTCTAGTGAAATAAAAAATCAAGTTATAAAAAAAAAAACCAGTTTTCTTTTAAATCGTTTTTTTTAAACAAAAAACCAGTTATGTAAAAAAAAAATTGAGCTCACGTAGACGCGAGGCAGCAAAACAAATGTCTAGTGAAATAAAAAAAACTAGTTATTTTAAAAAAATCTGGCTTAAAAAAAAAAATCAAGCTTACGTAGACGCGAAGCAGCAGAGGAAATGTCTAGTGAAATAAAAAATCCAATTATAAAAAAAATCTAGTTTTTTTTTTTAAAACAATCATTTTTTTTAAACAAAAAAATCAGTTATGTAAAAAAAAAAAAAAAAAAAACCAAACTCACATAGATGCAGCACCAAAATAAATATCCAAACAGTAAATAACCGATCTCTTTTAGTTTTATTAGTGATTACTAATTACTAATACGATATGCAGCAGCAAACTACGAGACATCAGAGCTTATTGAATCCTATTCGGTACTTGTGCGGCACTCCTTGAGCACAAGGATAATAAATCTCCTTGTTTGTTTCATTATTTTTTTTCAAGCGATTTTTTAAAAATAAAATAAATCCTCGGAATTATAGAAATAAGTTCATCATACAACAAAGCAAATACGACATTTCACTTTTTATTTATGAATAAGAAGAAGCAAAAAGCGAGGAGAAAATATACATTATACGTATTGCAGTTTGTTTTTTTAATATCTTTTTTGAAGGAATATTTCCCTTTCCCCCACTAATCTACAGCTCTCCCTCACTTGCGTTTTCCCTTTTAGGTTAAAAAGACTATGCGACTAACCGATCTATCTAGTCTATATACTCTTACCAGCGGCTATTCACCTCACCATATCCAGGAATCATGACTTATTTGTTGCTTTACGGAAAGATCCCAGCACAGACTGCCCAACAGAGAGCATGAACAACCAAATAAATACACGGGATTTGATCAGATATTTTATCACAAAATAAAATGTGGAAAACTTGAAATTTACCATATCAAGAAGGCGGAAAGCAGCTGGACGAGTGAATTTTCTAGCAAAAAGAAAACACCTGGATGGTTTCCCTTTGCTGCTGCACCATTCTCTTCGGTACTCCGTCTCATAATAAATATTGTCAATGTCCTGCAAAATTCATCACAAATTCAAAAATTGTCCTCCCTCATTTTATAACCAATTAATATTCTGCAAAAAACAATTGCACTAGCTCTAGCCTGCACCTTGAATAATATTTGTCCCATTACGTAAAACTATACTCAAATCAGAAAGTTGGTACATAGAATAAATCTTATGTGTATATTTACTTCTCCTTGAAACTAAATCAGAAAGGCAGGTAATTTGCCTGGCATCAATGTTTGTAGTTTATCCCTGTACATTAGCGTATGAAACTTCTTGATGCATATCCAAATCGGAAACAAAGCAAAAGGATTTATTTGGATGGAGTATGCCAAGTTTCTTTGAAGGTTCTACAAATTAATACATATTGCTGGATCAGTGATTAAGCTGAAATCAGAAATAGGATGGCAATATATACGCAACAGTGGAGACAGCATGATGATGAAGGTCATGCTGGCCTGGGCACAGGCGATAGAGGAACTGTATGAAAAGAGTAAATTTTAGTTCCTTCATCATATGAACTAGAAACTGGTATATTCATGTGCTGGGTAGCCGTAACCGATACAACTTTCTTATGGAGTTGAATTCTATCTAGGGTATTTAATATTGGGCAAACCTAAAAATTACCATCAAATAATTTTTATATTAATGTTAGTCTCAAACTTTCAGAAACTCTCAATCATGGACTTCCATCCATTTTTAAGGCTTTCTGTTATAGGCAACTTAACGTTTTCTGTTAGTGATTCTAATAGAAACCTGTGATTGAGAAATTAAAACTAGTGTAGTAGTAAAATTAGTACAAAAAAATAGTTTTACTAGAAAATTGATAATACCCCAATGGTTTAGTGGTATATTTGATGTTAGACCTTTAAAATTTAGTTCAAAACATGATCAGAGTCCGAGATAAAGTACGTCAGAAGTGAATCACCATATTCTCCTTTTCACTTGAAAAGGAATTTACGAGAAAAAAAGAAACATATGACAAGAATTACAGAGCAGATGCATTCATAACTTTATGTACAG
The DNA here is from genome assembly GCA_015731905.1 of Salix dunnii. Classification (NCBI taxonomy): domain Eukaryota; kingdom Viridiplantae; phylum Streptophyta; class Magnoliopsida; order Malpighiales; family Salicaceae; genus Salix; species Salix dunnii. Next base: position 25,631,920 of record CM027674.1, on the reverse strand, counting down.
AAAAGACAGAGCATACCTTAATAGATTGTATAAGCATGGGAGTAGCATCAGAAAACTTATAGGTAACAGGATGCCATCCACGGCGTTCAGGGTCTTTAGAGGATGAAAGATCCCACAAACTATGTGTCAGTGATCTTCGTGTTATTTCTCCTTCAAGGCCCTCTCGCTAAATTTTGGAGAAAAAAATAAGGTAAGAATTAGGTAAGGAGATGGAGGGGGTATACTGATCAAACCTTTCAGTTTAAGTGTTAGTTCCAATTAAACTTAAACCTTCAAAAAAGGTAAAAATTGTATAAGGAGTTGGGGAAGGGGGATACTAATTAAACTTTCAGTTTAAGTTTTAGTTCCACTTAAACCTAAACCTTCAACGTGCCCCTTCTGTATTGGACAACGCAGTTTCAGGAAAAGGGTCCCAGGACCTTCTTAGTGCATATATCTGACACAAGGTCTTTTTAAATTTAGGTGTCTAGAAAAAAATTAGTATCATTAAATTTGCAAGCATAAAATTCACAGAATTTATTGGGAACTGACTATTTTATTTCTAAAGCTCACTCCAGCAGCTATTTTCCGGGGTTAATGCTGGAAAAACTTTGGATTTACAGTACTTATTGGGCACTGATAACTTGATCTAAAGTTCACTCCAGTTCAGGAGATCAATGATGAAAAACTTTAGATTTAAACATATAATAAAAAAGTTTCCTGGAATGGAGCTAGCCTTGACTGGTAGATTGAAACTACAGCCAATCAATCAAGCTATCTAAAATAATTTATATGTAAAAACAAAAGTCCACAAGAGAAAAAAGAGAGACAATTTTGGGGTTATGGTATTCTTCAAATGAGATTATCAATGATAATTAACTAATGGAAGGCTTCCTGCCACTTATCCATCCAATCAAGTCCGATTTTTTTCTCTGTTTTTCCTTGTGTATGGTCCATTATAAGGCTTTGTAGAGATGAGTAAGAATGAATCTTACAGCCAGTAATGTCTGGACATAATGTTCATCAGGAATGCAATTATGTTCCATGGATGTATCAGCTGGCTGCACATCAGAATTCAAACTACTTTAAGGCTTTATCCCTTAAAAGCAGATAAACATCAAGATAATGGGCTTGAGTATTAATTTAAGATAGAAACAGAGTAATGGAGATTACTTACAATGGGGTGATCCCGCCAAAACTCAGGTAGCGTTCTTCGCTGCAACATTTTCATGCATCAATAACATAAATTAAGTGAAAATTACTACATTTTCAAACAAATAAGAAAACTCAAAATCAATGACCTAATTTTGAGAAAACAATGATACAAGAAAATTTTATTTTTTACTGGCATCTCAGAAGTTGTAAGCACTTAGATCTTAGATAACCAAAACATTACTTTTCCATGCTAACTCTTCCTCGTAAACAGTTAAATTTGACATTATAGTTGATGTTGAGTTTCTAAAATGCCACCAAAGAATATTCATACATGTTCATATATGCAAGGAATCATAATTAAATCAAGTCATCCATAGTGAAATTAGACAGCCGCCAACTTTTGTTCTTTCTCCACTCACACAAGTAACATAGTAACACAAACTTAAGCACCAATCATGTGCAAAAGCTGCCTCTCGGGAACTAAAAGGTCAAAAAGCATCATTACCTTACAATGCTGTTGAAACATAGGAAAGACAGTGGTGTCATTCACTACAACTTCTGCATGCTTTCTGGTCAGAACCACCCACTGCAAAAAGAAAAGGCAAGATACAGGAATTGGAGAGTGAACAGCTTGCTTGATGGATGATGCTAAACAGCTCATATTATTTTGCAATTATGTGTATGTAAACCTCAAGAAGCAATCATGCCTTGAAAATGACCCCTTACCTGAGATCCTTTCCTCCAGTTATTAACAGGAACAAGCGGAGCCATTTTTGGATTGTAGCGACCTTCTTTTGTATCAGCAAAGCTGCATCCAGCATTCAAATTGCTAGTTAAAATTATCCGATTCATAAACTACAAATAGTAAAACTTTCTAATTCAAAATGTACTAATAATATCAAGACCACTTCATGGTAAAAGTTAATGCGGATAAAAGCATTGTGCAAGTGTGCTTGCAAAATTCTGATTAAAAGATTCAGAAAACTTCATCTGGAAAAAAAAAAACTTATTGTAATCTAAAAAATACAAAGTCAATTAGGATGTCAGCTCCTATTACAAATGTTTATATAAGAACAATGCTCAAAATTTAATATCCATGTTATAATTTTCCAATCCATGATTGCCTGCTAACAAGACTAACTTCGCTGTTAGATTTCAGGTAAAAACACTTGAAGATTTTAGAAAATCTAAAGTCGTGGTTAATAATAAAAGAGACATACAGAAAGAAACATTGTAAATATAGGTGCGAACAAGGATGGTGAATAGATGCCCATGTGGACCTCAAAATACCATTTTATCTTGTCATTTCAGTAGTCTATGGGAAGAGAGAGGCAGAAGAAGATCTATTAAATCTTTATGGTTGAACTGGAGAACTGACAAGCCTCACCATTTACACAAAATCCAGAAAGCATGTCCCCTGCTTGTATGCTAGAGAGGGGTTTCTTACATTTTAAAGCCCAGAAGGCAACTGTGTGCACAACTGATGAAGGTGGAAAAGGATGACAGCACCTCAGTTGCCGTTGTCAGAAAGTATAAGACATGGCCTACATATTGAAATGGTAAAATGCTACAAGAAGCAGAATAGCAAGTAATCGCTTCAATGCTCAGCTGTGAGCTACAACATCTCCTTTACAGTCTATGCTCAACTGTGAGCTACTACATCTCCTTAACAGTTTCATTGACTACATGTGATATAAATTTGTGGTGTTTGGCAATAATAAACCTGCTCAGTAATGAATAGTAACCAGGGTTTGATTTTATTTTAATTTGGCAACTCTTCAGCTAAACAGGTCAAAAAGTTAAAAATTCAGACTAAAAACAAGACAGGTATATTTTACTGTAGGATTCTTTAAGAAACAAACTTATGTGGTTCAATGCTAACATTATGCTGTATTGCATCCCTGATGCTGGTAATCGGCAGTTCATTGCTAACTAGTACTCTGTATATTACGAAAGGATATTTGGGTAGATTTAGAATATGAAGTCATCTCTGATCAACAAAATTCTTAAATCCAGTAAAGTTCTTCTGAAAAACATAAACTATGCAAACTTTTTTAATCACCAGATATGCAAGAAAGGAACATTATCTCTTCATATATGTCACCAGAACAATACTTATAAAATATAACCTCTACTAATCTTAATTTCAGTTGCAGAGCATCTAAAGTGAAAATAAGTGGGCACAGCCACTAACCTGTCTACAAAACTAGTTGACGTGGACATAATATAGTCGTATGTGTAGCTGAAGTTGTAGAGAGGTATGCAGCTGAGAAGAGATCAGGTAACTGAGATATGGTTAGGTATTAAAATATATAATAAATAAAAGATTTTCATTGATTTCTCGATACAAAAAGCACTTCGTTAAGCAAAACAGAATCCCTCGTATATTGAAGAGATTGATTTTTTTTGCTGGAAATTGCAACCTCAGACAAAAGACACGTGCCATAAAAATCATGAAACCACTGTTAACATTAGTCTCAGCCTCACCTGTCTGAAAGAAAAACAAAGCGTTCATTCAGTGGATCCACAAGTGCATGTCTGAGCAATATGCGCTCAGCCTCGATCATCGATGCTTCACCCCAATCCACCTGGTTTAATATCAATATTATCATAGCAGTATGAGTCTCAAAATGAATTAATCTAACATGAATAAATTCAACTAAATTAACAAAATTCACCGAAAGACGACCCGAGACTTTCAACTACTTCAACACACACACAGCCGCACACATGCACGCAAATTCTTTTCAAGCTCGTGCAACAAGGAGTTTATTGTTGAGTTTTGTGTGTTATGTGTAGCTGGTTGATACAAAGCAGCAGAAACATTGCAACAACAATAATAAAACTCAATTAAGGTTGAATGGCAAGGAAACAAACCTGTGTGCTATCATTAACTTGACGATTTAAAAAATATTCAGATCTCGTATTTGCCTTGTTGAACAGAAACCCAGGCCTAGAATGAACAAAAATGGAAAATCTAGATTCCTGACCCTGCAAAAATAATTATATATATTAAAAACCTGACCGATATTAAAAGTTCAGACAATTTTTTTGAACAGGTAAAGAAAGTCAAGAATACCTTGAAGAAAGCATCCCAGAGCATTTCAAGAGGTAGGCGATTTCGAGCTATAAAGAGAAAGGCAATTTTAGGATTTTGAACAACGAAATGAGAGCGCAAAGATGCGAGCGTCAGAATTCTACTTCTTGTTGTGCTTGCAGTCGTAGAATTAAGAGTCAAAACAAAGCAAGATCCTATCAATAATAACAATGACAGCATCACAAATATCTTCCTCTTCTTCCATTGATTATAATAGTATACAGATTTCTGATGCGTCGATTTTCGCTGCTTCATTTATCTCCTCTCTATCGATCAATCCTCCATCTCAAGATCAAAATGCACTAATTTTGAATTAGATCCCTTGAATGAAACGGTTTTTTTTTTATGAAGAAGAGAGTGGAGAGGAGGGGCGAGTTAACATGAGGGTGACTTGGTTTCGCAAAGCCTTTTCCTTCAGTTTTCTAGTTGCTGCACTGACTGTCAAGTGCCAACTTGTGATTTCTTTTTGGCTCGGTTCCTTCCGAAGCGTCCAACGATAGCGTGCGATTTAGGATTGGGAATCGCTTTTGGCCAAGAATGTCGTTCGTTTTTATCAGAAACTTCAATACAGTCCCTAACTTATATACTAGTTTTCAATTACATCCAAAAATTATAATTTGTAATCATTAGATCCCATATATTTCCTGCATCTCTCACTGGTGTCAGTTTCTATTATTAGTTCAAGTCTTGTATGTGTATTTAAAGTCCTAATAAAATCATTTTTATTTGAGAAAGAAATAAATTAGCATTAACACTTTCAGTCTACTGTGCTTGTTTATGCACTAAAATGGATTAATTTAAAGAGATCTTTGGTATCTAATCAATAAGTTTTATAGATTTGAGACTGAATCGAGAATGAGTATCTATGCAGAGGACGAAATTGATTTAATTAAAAATTTATTCAAATATAAAGAAAATATAAATTAATCGGTATATTGCATAATAATGAATTAAATATAATTGACGCGGTTGTTAGGGGAAATGATTGGTTTTTGAGAGAAGCATAACAACAAACCAATTCGGTTGATGGGGTAATGAATATATTCTTGAGACTTTAAAAAAAAAAAAACAAAGAAAGAAAAATGAAAGCAAACGGCCAGCTAACACCCGTCTGGGGAGTTGCCGTTTTGAGTTTTCTCAGCTTAAAACGCTGCAGGCACCGTTTGGTGAATAAAAAATTGAGATAGGGCTTATTTGGGCTTCACGATCAGAACGCAGAAGCCATTTTGCATAATAAATTGCGTTAAGATTTAAAATAATATTTTTTTTCTTGCTCATTTAGGGAGTGTTTATACTACATTTCAAAAATATTTAAAAAATAATAATTTTTTTATTTTTTATTTTAAATTAATTTATTTCTGTGTTTTTTTTATTATTTTGATATGTTGATGTTAGAAATATTTAAAAAAATATAAAAAAAAATTATTTTAATACATTTTTAAATGAAAAATATTTTAAAAAACAACATCAACTATATTGTCAAACCGTCACTTATAATCAAGTTATATGGGAGCTTAATAACATAGTTACTATTTTTTTGTTAATAACCCAACCATAAACCTTTAAGTTATATACTAAATACAATACTTTCAATTTATTAATTTTATGTAGCCAAAAAAATAATAAGTATTTGTCTTCAGAATACTATTTACAATTGATATATTATTTAAATATATCAACTGTATATTATATTGTGATAAAAAAAAAATATAATGAAGTTACTTGCATCAATTTACAAATACTCTTTTGATAATGAAATGACATGAAAGTATAAAATATGATAATGAGATTGTGGTGATGAATATATATATATATATATATATATATATATATATATATATATATATATATATAAGGTAAGCATTGTTCTTCTATGATTAAGGTAACAATAACACCTAGGATGTGGGTGAATTAAGTGTTTCACTAATAGTAACATATATTATAATTAATTTAATAAAATATAATTTTATTGTGTAAAGTAAAGAGTAGAGGGATAGAAGTTGCAAACTCAATTTTTAATATGGTTCAAAAAGCTTATATTCATACCTTAAGAACCAAATCATACTTGAGTATTGTAGTTTTCATTAATTCAAGTTCAAAGATACAATGTCACTTGGTAAATCCATACCAAGCTCGTTTTTCATTACTTGAAGAAAATCCTTCTTTCAGAGTTACCTTGATGATGACCCTCACCAATAACTAAGAGTTTTTCACCTGAATTATCAAAGTTTACAATTGTGTGATTTTTATTCACAAGAAAAACTATTTCAAAAATTGGATAATATAATTAAAATTTGTGTCTTTATAATTCACTTAATAACACTTAGAATATTTGAAAGTGTTTAAGTGTAGTAAGTATGAGAATAGATATTGTTGTGCTAGAATATGAATGTTCAATCTAGCATAACCTTAAAGTTTGATATGATTGATGATTTTTGTTGGTTTATTTCTTAAAATACCTTATATAATATATATATTTTCAGAATATTTATTTTTTCTTGTAAGAATGAGAGCTATTTATAAGTTTTCAAAAGAAATTAGTCATTTTTAGCAATTAGAACCGTTCTGATAGATAAATATTTGAATAATTCAAATTTGCCAAACCATTTGGTCGATCAGTTTAGTAGATTCCAAAGTGTTCATCTATGATGAGCAAGTAGTCAACCACTTCAACTTAAAATTTAGATTTTAACAGTTAGAACTTGGTGACTCTTGAATTATTAATCAATCCTATATGCATGTAGAGTAAACTTTATAGGTTCATTTTAATTGTGATATAAATATTTACATATTTTACTAAAAAGAATGCTTAATTATATGTCTTCACTTACTCTTTTCTTGGACTTTTTTTTTCATTTTTCTTATTGATATGTTATTCAAATAAACTTATATAAATTTATTCTCAACAAGATAATATTAGTCCTTTACTTTTTAATAATTATCATCAAATTATATAAAAACATGAATATATGATCAAAACATCAACAATCTCCCTATTTTTAACTATGACAATTAATATATAAATTTAGATATAAAAATAAGTCCCCCATATATTTCACAATACAATGTCTGGAAAAATTTAAAAAATAATATATTGCTTGTTATTTCTCCCCTTTTATATAATAATTATATTCTTTTCTTTTTATTTTTATTGTTTATATCGACATTATTTACTCCTCTCCCTTTCTCATCAATGAAAAACAATAAAAGAAAGAAAAATATACAAAAAAAATATAGAGAAAATATGTTAAAAATAATCTTTAAAAGTTTCAATATCTATTACAAACTAGAAGAGAAAGTACAAAAACATTAAAACTATGAAAAACAAATGTATACCTTATACAATAGCCTATAATGATACATAGTTAAAAAAAATATATATTAGCCATCATAACTCTTATATATGTTTGGTGTCTTATATATAATGCACATCCTCTTATATTTGGTACACTTCACTTTTAATATTATATAGTCGATTTTACATCTAGACATCCAACTATTCATACTAATCTTTTTTATAAAAGGGCATCATTAAAGGCATATCAAACATTGTTCTAAACTTATTGTCACTATCAACAAGTTATATCTCTCCTCAACATTTTCTTCCTCTGTATAAGCCCTATTAGTATATCTTTTTATTTTGAGGCATCTCATCTTGAAGGATTTTAGTGTATCTTTATATTTTGGGATTACAACTTCTTATTTTTACATATGAGAAATATCTCAAAATGCTAAGAAGTTATGGTAAGACACTCACTATAAGGAAAAAAAATTATTTTTTTATTTCTCAAATTATTTTATTTCCAAGTTTTTATTACCAATATTGAATTTGAATTTATGTTTAAAGCATAATTAGATATCTTATTAATTATTATTTGCTAGTTTCCTTATTTTAAGGCTATGATGTAGTCATTGAATTTTTTGACATAAATTAAATAGGGTTTGTTTTGAATATTTTTTATTAATTTCAATTTTCATTTTTTTTTTATTTACTAATCATGAATTGCATTCTTAAGATGTTGACTGAAGTAACGAGAATTAAACTTTAGTATTAGTTCATGAATTCATCAAACATTACCTTGTAATTCAAAAATAAATACACATCATTATGACCTCATTCAAAACTCCCACAAAGCATAATGAATTTATATTAATTTATGTTATCATAACAATAAATATAAGATTAATATAGGTTCAGGTGTTATACCTTGAAAGAGGATTTTAAATATAAAAAAATATCATTGTAATTATCAAAACATTAATGCAAAAAACTGGGTTTAAATTAAATGAAAGGGTTCAACTGATGAAATTGAAGCCTAGAAACTTTCATATTTGATTTTAAAAAAAAATACAATCAATCAAGGTAGATTGGGATTGTTTAAATAATATAGGAAATTTCTTATACTGGTACTTGAATGTCCTACTCATGAAACCCTTACTCTCTTTACCTTGTTCTACTTATAAAATATCCATTTATTTGTGGTAAGCTCTAAGGGACATCAACCATTTTCCTCTATAACTAGATGACCTATTTATATGGGTATACTATTAAAGTTTTATATGAATACCTAAATCTATTCGTACATAAACTATTCATATTAGATAATAAAATTACGTGATGAATCTTAATACAAATTGAATTCTAACTTATTATGCATCTCATGTATGGTAATTATATGAATCCTAACTTATTTTGTAAACATTTATTAAAATTGCTATAGGCTCTTAATCTCAATAATATTGAGTCTTTTAATTGATTACATGAACTCTTATTGTTATGGCTAAATGCTTTCCCTTTTTCGATCATGACTTGTTGTCATATAGTTGAACATTTCTCAAAATTACTTTCACCACTCACAATCAATTTTAGGTTTTGTTTCTTTGTTTAATATTAAGCAAATCCTAATTTTATTTAGTCAGCATGTGGATGTTTATTTTTTATATAGATGATGTTCATTTTCCTTTATTTAAGATAAATGAGGGAATATTGACTTACCTATTATGCTCCAATATTTTGACAAAATGATTGCTACATAATGTGGTTAACATTTTCTTTTGCTAGATTAGGCTCAATTATATCTTGCAATAATTATGTTTATGGTCGATCATTAACATCACAAATTAAGTTTAGGAAGAGTGTTTGTCATCATTGACTATTAACTAAAATATTGGTTTTTTATTAACCTAAAAACTCGTTCCTTTAGGAAGATGTATGATTTAATACTTTCTCATCTGTCTATTTAATTATTGTAACTTTATAAACTAGGTTCTGATTGATTGACATTGTTTCCATATTCTAACAAGTTTAAAAGATGCTGGAAAATGATAGGCAATTTGTCATACTCATAACTAAGTTTTGATAATTTCTATGATGGCTTATGCTTATACTATTTTCTTCATGAGACTTTTTTGGATTTAAGGTCTCAAACTTTCATTACATACTAATTTATTAAGCTTTCCCTCTCAAGTCTTTTCTTAGATAAAATTATATGCTAAGTAGGATATCTAAATATTTCATAGAGAGATTTATCATAATTTGTTTTGTACTAATACTTTGACCTTATACCAATTGACATAACTTTAACCTGTAGTAGCATCATTGACCAACTCCAAACTTTTTCATAATCAATTAGGCTTGGTCTCTTGTATTTCTCCTTTACAAAAAAGTAATATTGATTTATGAGTAACCATTATTGTTATTACCTTAAGAAAAAGATTTAGAATTCTTTATATTCATCGCTTGCTTTAGTCTCTTTTGTATCTTTACCAATATACTTGTTAGCATTTAGGTTTTATTAAAACAACATTAAATATGTTTTCCCTCTCAAAGTTCTATAACTAACACTAATTATTATTAAACTTCTATGAAGTCCTTATTGTAGTCTAAATCGCTTATTAAATGAGCCATCATGATCTTATTGAAAATGCTAACTAGATATGTTTCCCTTGCTTATTAACCACCATCAGGTCCAAAGAGTATATAAGGATTGAGATTGTTTTGCTAAAAGACAACTTGTGGAGCATTGAATTGTCCAATTGAGCTAGTTTTGGATAAAATAGTTAGGTCATTTAATTCATTTGATGCACACATGTAGGGGTAAATGGTACGATATAAATAAATTGTGATAGAGAGCTAGGTATTGCCATAATATTAAATAAGTTTTAAATTAATCTTCCACATGTTTAAATGAAAAAAAAAAGTTGGTAACAATTGTTTTTTTCATTTTTAATGTGAGGCACATGGTTATATTTGCATGACAAACTAACTATCTATCACAATTTACTCATATTGTATCATTTATCCCCCACAAGTGTATACACAATCTCAAGCTAATTACATCACCTAATCATCTTATCCATAATTAATTCTACTTGTAAGGAGGTCATCTCAAATTTATAGAATGAATTACTATATTTAAAAATTATTAAAAATATCTACACCAGATTAATTTCAATGTTTTGCTTCAAGAACATTAATAGTTTTTTTTTTATTTTTATTTATTTTTTTTGTAATTGGAGTGTTGTGTGCTTCTCAACTAAATTCCCTGACTTTTGTGTATGTGTCTACATAAATGATCCACACAAGAACATGGTATGTCATTAGTTTTCAACACCAGAAAAATGAAACCGAACCCTAAATCTTAAAAAAAACATATCTTGTAAGCTCAAGATCTTTACAACCACGTTAACCCTTTAAACTTACATTAATAGTAATGTTGGTTTGCACTAAGATGTATTTTGTTTCTATTTCCATTTCCTAGGTATCACATGTAGAACTAGCTATTTTGATTTTATATACCTTCTTTTTTATCGGATCCAGATTCAAGCAGATGGTAATCTTCAGGAGCAGAGGAGTTTGTGCTGCAGGAAGGACTGAAAAACATGCCACCCCATTGAGGGAAGAAGATGAAGGTGACTGGGAGAGTACAGATAATCATCATGAGGCCCATGAGAGAAATGCTTGTTTGCAATGAGAATCTAGAGCCTGAGAACAATAACATCTGGGTCACCACCGCTCCTATCGTCCCTCCACTCCCCGTCATCCCTGCTATTACTCCCAGTGACCTGCAACAATAAAACGTCGACGGATCACCATTTAAATATGATGCTGATGAGCTACAGTATGCTACTTTATTCGAACCAGGTGCATATTATTTCCCTAATCATGGGGGCACGTTGAAGAAGTTTAAGCCGGAACTTCGACTCACTAGTTTGCTTGCCTCTGTTCTGATAAGTGCAGGTTCTTTCATCCAGTTCCATTACTATGGATGCTGCTATATGCTAAGAACTGTATTGTCACATCCCAAGCCCAGAGAAAGGGTTTGGCAAGCAATTGAGCAATCTACAGGTATAATTTCTCCTAATTCTTTAAAATAAATTCCATGTTTCATAAATAATTTCTTTTATTGAAAGAAAAATGTCAATATAAAAATATTTCAATATCAAATAATTATTGAAAAAAATGGGGTATTTTAAAAATTAGAAATTAAATGTAAGTTAGAAACTCAAATTAATTTAAACGTGTTGGGTAAAGTTAGAATTTCCCCCTCTCCCTATAACCAGGGACAAGATTGGGAACTAGAAATTAAAAAAAAAAAAAAATAGATTAAATTAAAATTATTGGCTAAGGTATAAATCTATATTTCCGCTTATATTAAAATTATAAATTAACTTAATAGTAAGAAAACGTACAATAAAATTATCTCTTTAATTTCTTATGTCAAGCTCGAAGTAAAGGAAGTATAAATTACATCATTTTATATGCTATTTAATTATATTATATACGAATTATAGTAAAACTTGAATTTTAAATGATAAAATCAACTCGTTTGAATTTCATGGCTATTATTGTAAATAACGAGATATTTATTATTTCAACACTAGAGGCTGTATTTCACCTCCTATTTAATCTACCATAAAAAATAAATTGATATATTGATTTTATATGAGGATCACAATTCTTGATGTGATGAATAGTTTATAAATGATAGTATCATAGATGATGGGAGTAAGGCCTAAGATAAAAATCACTTTTAAATTCAAATGAGTTATTTTTCAAATATATATATATAAATTACATTTTTTTTATTATTCTCAAATTGTTTTTATATAAAAAATAAATATTAAAAAATTATTTTAATGATTTTTTTTTTAAAAAAACAATATTATTGAAATAGTAACCTGCTAAAACTAAACGGCGGTGAAGCTGTACAAGTGTGTGGCTTAGTAATTTTATAAAAAGAAAAAATATGTACCTTTTGGAAACGAAGGGGACAACCCCGAACGTAAGCCCAGAAGCAGCTTGGACAAACACAGAGAACATACATAGGACAGCTATGGAACCCCACAGCGAGTTGACTCTTCCGAGCAGCACGCACAGCAAGCCAGCCACTGTCTGAACCAACCACAGCCCCCACAATCTTCCTCTCATCCCGAAGCTCCTTCCCATCTTATCTGACAACGCCCCGCCCATAGGCCTTGAAAACAAATTCGCCAGCCCAACACTTGCAGCAATCATCCCTGCAACCTGAAGATTCACTCCAAACCTATCGTAAAAGTACTGTGCAATAATATTATCAGTTGTCAATTCTGAACCAAAGCAGTAGCCGTATGTTAAAGCTAGAATCCATCCCCTGTAATTTGTTAACCCGTTATAAAGCATATCTGTAAAGCTATCTTTTGGTGTTCTGATTGCCTTCCTGAAATCTTTGTAGCTTCCTGAAGGAAGGTCTTGGCCATAAGCCAAAACCATTATAGCTGTTACAGCTTGAAAGAATCCAGGGATTAGAAACGAGACTCGCCACGCAGTGGATGAAGGTAGGTCCAGCAGGGAGATAAGAAGATAGTATATTTGTGGCATGACTAACTGCGCCGCTCCTGCTCCCATGTTAGCCCAGCCAGCGGAGACTCCATTGGCGAGTCCAACAACACTTGGCGAGAACATGGAGGTCATCCAAAACTGGTTGGCTACGAAGTTGGCTAATGAAAATCCTACTCCAAAGCGAATGAGAATAAAAGAGGTAGGAGATGTGACTAAAGAAGCAGACATGATAATGGGAGCGGTGGTGAGAGAGAGCGCGGCGGAGGCAATACGTGGTCCCATCAGGTCGCAGGCAGGTCCCATGGCAAGGCGGGAAAATATGGAACCGACAAAGGAGGCGATGCCAGCGTTGCCAATATCAGTTTCAGTGAGTTTGAGGTCATCTCGGATGACGGGCAGAAGTGGAGGGATGGAGAAGGTGGAGAAGAAGCAGCAAAACAGAGAGAACCATGCAAGGTGAAAGGCACGCATGTGGGGGGCTGATATTTGGAGTGGACGGAATTCAGTAGCTTTGTTGTCTGAATCCACCGGTAAAGAGAAGGGAGATTGTAGTTTCAGAGAACCAGCTGGTTCCATATTGGAGATGATCCCAGTTGGTCAGGATACAGAATTTACATGAATAATTGGGAGGAGATTCTGTGCATTTCTCTTCTCCTACACACTTCTCTGATGTTGATTTTGTGCCCTCATAATTTTACTCGAAGTTCTCTTGTTGCTTTCCTATAGGATATTTTGTGTTTTTTATTTTTTTAGTAAAAATGGCAGGGGTCCGAAGTAGATCGGACCTTCATGGTGAAAGCAAAAGTCGATATTCATGTCTCCGTCGTGGCGGTGATTCATCTTCCTCTTTTTGTCCTTCTAACCGGTTGACTAACACTACCGGTTAGCTCATGACGTCCATTCTATATATATATATATATCTTACACGCATATTATATTCATCGCTGTTTTGTTGTGGTTTGGATCTGGAATATAAAAAAAATATCTTATCAAAAACTTTTTGATACTAGCAGTCAAACTTGTATTTAAATTATATTATATAAAATTTATTTTTCGTATGATACTATTTATCAAGTATGGCTAAAAAGTCACGAAGAAATGTAATGACAAAAAACTGTTATCTCTATAATAAATTTTAAATTTGAACGTGGATATGTATTTCTTATAAAAATATAAAATAATTGATATTAACTCAATTGACATAGTTTTCTTCCTTTTCTTTTTAATAGATTTCTCTCTAATTTTGTTGTGTAATATTGTGTTTTATAGTTAATTAAATTTAATGATTTTATTTTAGTTTGCTTTTTATTAGGTTATTATGACCTTCTGATCTAGAAATATTATTTAACGAGTTAATCTGAGTTGAATTGATTTATTTTTTGTGTTATATTTTTAATTAAAAATCATTACAAGTTTTTATATGTTTTTTTTATAGAGTTATGTCAATGTTACGACCAAAATAACAAATTTAGCAAATTAACCCGATTTAAATCATGTTATTTTTTTTTATTTTCTTTATACAAGTTTATCTCGGTGTGATAACTTGGGTCTTAACCCTGATTAAATTGAGTTATTTTTTAATATATAATTTTTAATTTTATCCTTTAATGTTAGACCGATTATGGATTAAAATTTGTAATTTATTTCAATTTTCTTTCTAGGTAGGGTTTTAGATTTGACAAATTAACTTATGTTTTTTTAGGTATTTTTTTAATTGATTTTTTTTTAATTTCTTCCTTTAACATTGGATGATTAATAGTTAAACTTCATAATGTGTTTTGTTTTGCTTTTTATAGGGTTATCATTGTTCTATAATCTAGATTGTGGATTTGACATGTTAATCTAAGTTGATCCAAGGTAATATAATATTCTGTTATTTTAATATTAAAAAAACATTATCTTAATTTTTTTTAAAGTCAAACTATGTTCAGGTATGTTATAAATATTTACAACTATCCTCCTTTCTTTTACTTTATCATCTTCTTTTTAAACCATCTTACTATTTTTATCAATTTTAGTTAATTGTTGTTTAAGTTAATTATAAATTCTTAATCATATAAATTGGAAGGGCCCTAAAAGTAATGCAGGCGTTTGTGTTTTTAAGAAACGAATGACTTGAGATTTAATGCTTTGTGTTATCTATTTTCTCTAGATTCCCTTTGTAATTTAGGTTTTCCCCGGCTATATCTATGCCCAGGTTTGTTTCCGGGTTGTGTTTATAATGAAAATTTTTCTAGGTTGTCACTTTTATCTTCTTTTTTTCTCGTATACTTTTTATATATATATATATATATATATATGAATTCAATCAAGCATAATATATATTAGAATTGAGGAAAAATTTATTGTTTTTATGAGATTATTATGGTTTCATAATCTAGATCGTGAATTTTACATGTTAACTTGGGTTGGTTTAAATTCATTAAATATGTTATAGTTTTAATATTTTTTTTAAATATTATCTTAAAGTATTTTTAATCAAATTATATTTTTTGTTAATGTTTTTAAATGTGCTAAATTGAAAAAAATTATATCGAATCAATTTCTATATTTTAATATTTATATTTTAAAAAAACACACATTAACAATATTTAAAATTATAGTTTAATAGATCTTTTTCAAAAATATCTAATCGACACCGTATCGCCACTAAATAATTACTATCACGCTACAGTGCAAAATTATAGATCGTAGGTGTAGAGGGTTTTTTTTAAGATACTTGTACCATGTAAACATAACATTCCTTGTTAAAAAACAAGAAGAAAAGAAAGAAGACAGCACACGGGGTAACCGGATGCAACCGGTTTGCCATTAAAACGTGCATCGTTTGAAATTTTGCATGGTTTGGAACTTTATTTTAAAAGTATTTTAAAAAAATAATTTTTTTTATTATTATATTTTATTTTAAATTATTATTTTTTGTTTTTTTAGATAATTTTAATGTTATGATGTATTTTAAAAAATAAAAAATATTATTTTGATATTTTTAAATAAAAAATAACTTGAAAAACAATATGATAATACTCCAAATTAAGTTTTCATGTTTGAAAAATCCTACTGGAACACTTACTGTCGGTTGCAGTAACTTATATATATATATATATATATATATATATATATATATATATATATATATATATATATAGTTGAAACAGATAAGAAAGACTCGAGGAGATCACAGCCAGAATAATAATGGTGGATATTGTTTTTGTTTTTTTAGAAATATATTAAAATAATATTTTTTATTTTTTAAGAATTATTTTTGATATTGTGAAAATAATCTAAAAACATTATTTTTTAATATAAATTAAAAAAAATAAAATATTTTTTTTATAAAAACACTTTTAAAATACATAACTTATTGTTTGCTGATAAAATAACGTTTGGACGGAAATAATTTGGCTGTCGCTTCCCCAGTAATAATGCTTGTATCTTACAGTTTAGGAATCTTGGCTGGTAGCGCATCATTGATGGAAACTATATTTTTGCAATTACCACACCAAAAAGATTTTATTTTTATATTCTAAAAAAATTATTTAATAATTTTATATTACTTTACATGTAATATAAAAAATAATTAAAAAAATATTATCTTAATACATTTTAAAATTAAAAAATATTTTAAAAGATAACTAATACTACATTGACATCTCTAAGCCCTACCCCCAAGGCAAAGGTAAAGTTAGAACCGTCTGTTTTCCGAGTGTCACGTCACATTTCCGTCTTTGCCAGCCGTTAAAGCTTTGCGGTGAAGGTCATATTTGGCCAGGTGTTTTTGGCGATGATTGTTTACAGGTGGGGTACTCGCGAGGCCAAAGCCACTCGATTTGAACCTCCTCGTGGGTGAAAATTCCCCACGTAGTTTTTAGTCTACCCCCTGAAAAGACAATTGAATAGCTGTGTTTTATGTATGATTTTATAATTAAGGTGATTGCTATAATTAAATTAATTGTTATAATAAGAAAAGCTAAATGTTAATGGTATTTTTCCTACATTACTCTTCATTTTCTCATGTTTTATTATAGATTATAATAAATTAATTTCCTTGTGCTTTGCCGAGGCAAAATTATTTTTATTTTAAAAGTACAAATATTTTTTACAATGCTATAAATTTTTAATTTTTTATATTTAATTTTTGCTTAGTTTGAGTTCCTGCTGAATACATATAAAACCTTACTCAGTGTGAGTTTGTTTGTTTAATAGATTTAAATAAAACTAGGATGATTATTTTTTCTTTTTAAAAAACTAATATTAAACAATAAAATTTTACAAAATAAACAAAAATAAAAGAAAACATTGAGTGATAACTTTTTTAAGTAAATAATCTGAGATATTAAATCTGAAACACTATATATGAAGAAGTTGTAAGACTCAATTTCTTATAATTATAACATCGAATGATAAATTATTATAATCATTATTCTCGTCGTTATTATTAGAATTAATAAATGATCACTATTAAAGATGTTTACAAATAGTGGGAATGACTGAGTGTCTCCTTACCATCATAAAGAGAAGTCTATTTCTTATATATAACATATAGACAACTATACAATCCTATATAATAGGAAAGATGAGGGTACAATTAATGGCGTAATTATCCTACAACTATACATTAGCAAGATTCCATGAACAGAAGGGATCGCAACGTATATTATGGAGAATCACGAGATTCTCCCTTATCACCCCCTTGCAAGGTGAGCGTGGGAGAAGGGAGAATGCTAAGCTTGCTTCGAAAGAAGAAAAACTAAGGCTTGGTGAATCCTTTGGTAAGTAAATCAGCGAGCTGCAAATGGGAAGGAACAAAATCTATTTTCAAAGAGCCATTAACAATAAGTTCTCGGATAAGGTGATAGTCAATGACAATGTGTTTGGACTGAGGGCGAATAACAGGATTAATAGCCATAAAGATTGCACTTTGATTATCACAAAGAATGCAGGGCGGAGCTAGAAGTGGAACCTGAAGATCTCGAAGTAGTTGAATAAGCCATACAACATCAGCAGTGGCAACAACTAAAGAGTGATATTCAGTTTCTACACTTGAACGAGATACGGTGCTTTGTTTCTTAGAGTACCAAGAGATTAAATTAACTCCAACAAAAATAGCATAGCCGGTAGTCGAGCGACATGTATCAAGACAATCAGCCCAGTCTGCATCATAATTGGCAATAAGATTATGAGTCGATACTTTGTGCAGCTGAAATCCATGATGAACTGTGCCTTTAACATAGCGTAAAATACGCTTGATAGCACAAAAATGGTTTTCGATTGGAGCATGCATAAATTGACAATATAGAATTACTAGAAAATGATAAATCTAGCCTGGTGATGGTTAAGTACTTAAGAGCACCCGTTAGAGAGTAGAATAAGTTGGATAAGACAACAACTGGTCTTCGACGGATAGATGTCGACCAACAACAAAGGGTGTAGAAATCAGTTTAGCATCAGTCATCGAAGCGTTTTGTAAGAGATCAAGAGCATACTTGGTTTAACTAAGAAACAAACCCTTTTCATTAGGTTGAACTTTCACCCCAAGAAAATAATGAAGATCACCCCAAGATTTTTTACAATGCTATAAATTTTTAATTCTTCATATTTAATTTTTGCTTAGTTTGAGTTTCTATTAAATACATATAAAACCTAACTCGGTGTGAGTTTGTTTGTTTAATGGATTTAAACAAAACTAGGATGATTATTTTTTCTTTTTTAAAAAAACTAATATTAAACAATAAAATTTAAAAAAAAAAGAACATTGAGTGACAATTTTTTTAAGTCAATAATCTGAAATATTGAATTTGAAACACTATAAATGAAGAAGTTGTAAGACTCAATTTCTAATAATTATAACACCGAATGATAAATTATTACAGTCATTACTCTCGTCGTAATTATCATAACTGATAAATTATCACTACCATTACAACTATCACTAGTATCATTGCTATCAATAATCAATATTCTAATTATTATTATTGTTATTGTTATTGTTATTGTTATTGTTATTGTTATTATTAATAATAATAATATTATTGATGTTATCATTATCGTTATAATCATTACTATTTATATTATTGTTATAGTTATTATCACCATAACTATAACTAATATTACCATTATTTTTTATTAACATTAGCTCATTATTATTAAGAAAAGTTAAATTATATGGTTTTTTCACTGTAGCTACATAATTGTTTATTTTTTTTCATGTTTTATTATATAACATAATAGAGCATTTATTTAAAAAATAATTATTGTATTTTATTTTATTTTTGCATAATTGATCCCAAATTAGAGTTTAGCTGCATGTTTTTTTATGAGAGTTAAATTGCAAGACATAAGATGAAGTGCAATACACTGATAACATAGGCAATAAATTCAACTTTATTGGTAAAATACATTTTGTGCCTTGTATTCTTTTTTCTATAAGCTGACTAATCCTTTATATTTTTTTAAAAAATTCATTTTAGTATTAAATTTCAATTTTATTATTTTTCAATTTCTTTTGGGTGAGAGAAGAGAGAGGTAATAGTCAGGATCCCATCTCGAGAGAAAAATATATCATTTCAATTATTCTAAACACCATAACATTAGATTGTTGTTCCAAATAATTCTATATGATGAGGTAAGTTTGAATCAAATGTTTTTTTACCTTAAAAACCAAGAGGTAAAACCCCTCGGGTTGCTTCATATATATTTTCTCATTTAAATCTCCATTTAAAAAAGTCGTTATAACATCCATTTGATGAACATATAATTTATAAATTGATGCTAACAAATAAAACTCTAATGGATGTAACTCTTGACGCTAGAGAATAAGTGTCGAAATAATCAACACCCTCTTTTTGAATAAAATCTTCGAAAACTAATCTTGCCTTGAAATATGTTCCAAATATTCATGAGTGGACTGGACTAATTTTAATGAATTTATTGAGCGATACAAAGTTAGGTTGGTTGCGATATAGTATGAATTATGAGATATTTGTTTTTATTGCAAAAATAGGTACTATTCATACTCTTATTGTAACAATTTTGATTCATCAATGACATATCTATCAAAATGATGTTAAAATTATCTTATTGAATGAATATCTTCAAGACAAAGTTTCATATGATGTTGGGTGTGTTTACAAACTCAAGTGTTATATAGTTTTTAACAAGTATAACATACCTCATGTTTGGTTTGCAAAATTCTATGTTGTGATCTCTTTCTTTGGATTAGTTTATAGTAGTCATGATGTTGACCTTTTTGTCAAGTCTATTAATACAAGTCGTATTATTATGTCTTTATATGTTAATGACATGATTATTACTAGTTATGATATTAATAGTATTTTAGTTTTGAAGAAAAGTTTAGCTAAATAGTTCAAAATTAAGGATTTAATTTCTTTATGAATTTTTTTGGGTATTAAAATAGTCTACTTGCTAAGAGATTATCTTTTTTTTTTCCAGTCAAAATATGTTGCAAATATTCATGAGTGGATTGGACTTATTGATAGTAAGACTACAAATACTTTCATTGAGGTTAATGCAAAGTATTTTTCTTTGAATGATTTACTCTTGTTAGATCCTTCTATTATCAAAAGCTTGATATATCTTATTATTATTCATCAAAACATTGCATATGTTATTAGTTAGTTTGTTGTTTCTCCTCTTACCATTCATTAGTCAACTGTTCTTGGTATCTTGCTATATATTTTGAGTATAGTTTTTCATATCTATATATCTATATATATATATGTGTGTGTGTGTGTGTGTGTATTTTACTTTAATCATGAAAATGATTTCATAGATCACAAGTCTATTACTAGTTTTTATATCTTTTTTTTGGTAGTTATATTTTTTTTTAGAAGAGTAAGAAACAATCCATTGTTTTGTTTCATTGTTCCATTGTCTTGTTTCATTGTTTCTTACTCTTCATCTGAAACAGAATTTCATGCTATGATGTCTATTATATATATAAAAAAAAATGCTAAGGTACGTTGGTTTCTTGGAGACATAAAAGTTTTTTTTCATCACCACACTAAGGTACGTATTGTGTGAGTTTTATTCAATTTTTTCACAAATCAGTTTTTCATGATTAAACTAAACCTATTAAAATCGATTATCATTTTACTCGTCATCATCTCAAACATGACACTATTGCTTTGTCCTTTGTTTTCTTCTTCCTTGGAGATTGCATATTCCTTTACCATGTCTCATTTTATTTTTCTCTATTATTTTTTATTTAGCAAACTCTTGATGCTTATACTTGTTACATCATAATTTTGTGTCTATTTGGCAAGCAGCCAAACCGACGTTTTGGCAAAATTTTAAATTTTTTTTTTCATTTTAAATAAAAAAAATTTGGTGTCTTTATATCATTTTTATATGCTGATATCAAAAATAATTTTTTAAAAATAAAAAAAATATCATTTTAATGTATTTCTAAACGAAAAGCACTTTGAAAAGCAATCGCAACCATACTTCCAAATACCCCCTTTGAGTGGAGATGTTAAGAATTATATAATTATTTTTATTTATTTATTAAGAGATAATAGTCTCTTCCTTTTCTTTTGTTTATATATATATATATATATATATATATAGTCTCTTTGTATCTAGGTTAGGACTTATAAGTATTTGATGATGTGATGCGTTGCCACTGGAACCCCAACTTCTTCCTCTTTTATTTTTGTGTTTCTCTTTATTTCCTTGGATTAATTAACGAAAAAACAATGAAAAACCAGTTGAAATTAATAATATGGACCAAAACACACTGAACCAGCACTTCATCTTTGACACAAAACAGGTGGTCCCTTTTCTTATCAATTTCCTGACAAAAGGCTCCAAATAGCCTGGTGATGCATGTAGATTTACAAAGTTGATTCGGGCTTACTTGATTTATGTTTTTAAGTTTTATCCGCTATATTTTTTTTATTTTCGATTATATTTTATGTGATTTTGAAAGTAATTAGGTTAACTTGAAAAATATTTTGACTTTTTTTGAATTTGTTTTTTCTAAAATTATTTTATTTTCAATTAAATTAAATTAAATTAACGGTATAAAAATAAATATGAGATGCTCGATTTATAGTGTTTTTTTACTCTCGAGTCATTACATGCTAGTTTTTTTCGGTTAACAAATTTTTAGATTTTCCTTATTTTAAAAAATATTAGTATTACATAAACATTAATTTTTATATTAATAAATAATTAACCGGGAGCGCAATTAAGCGCAGGCCAATTATATAGCCTACGGAGTACAAACGCTCAATGCATTTGGCGTGCGTGCGGTGACTGCTCTCTCTCTCTCCCGCCAAAAAGCTCTTGAAGTCAGTATAAATATTGCCTAGCTCATCACTCTCTAATTATAGCTCTGCAAAATCCTAATCGAAAGCTTCCATTCTCTATCGCCCTGCCCCTGCTTCTCCAGACTTCTCTTTATAACTCTCTTCCTCCTCATCTTTGTTGGTAAATTTGCGTTATCAGAGTATTTAAAGTGATTTGTTTTCAGAATTTGAAAATGATTTCACTGATCTGCTTTCCATAGTGACTTCTCTTTCGATTAATTTTCATTCAAATCAATTTATAGATATATAGATAGATATGCAGTGATCCATCGGTGAATTGATGGAGAGAAATCAAATGATTAGTCATTGAAATTCCTATTCAATCCATGCTAGCTATGCTTCTTGGAATTAACATAATTCCATTCAAATCATTATTGTTTCTTTGCTTTCAATTTGCTATGATCGATTGATCTAGGGTTATGGTATTTGCTACTACTTCATGAGTTGATATTTTATTTTTCAGAAATTAGGATCACCAAGGAAAGAACTAGTTGTTCGATAATGGATTCGTATACGCTCAAGTCCATGTCAGATCTGCCACCGCCCTTTCGTTCGGTTTTTAGCTTCAGGTACCAATCTTATTGATTTAGGTTAGTTGCAGGTTGCCAATCCTTACATCTTGTTTTTTTTTTTTTTTTTGGCCTTAGTTTTATCAATTTTTAGACGAAAATTCTACTTGTGGAATCGATCAGTTAAACGCAAATCATGTGATAAGTAAGGAAATGCATCTGCTGATATTGTTTGTGTAAAATGGCCTAAATAGTTGCCACGTATTGATGTTCTTACTCCATTATTTCTGTTGCAAGACAAATGGAAGATGAATCAATTACAGATATTCTGTTTTTGTTTCTTATACGTGCAGGTATTTTAATTCCTTGCAAAGTGAATGTTTCCCTGTCTGCTACCATTCAGATGTAAACATGGTTATCTCAGCACCAACTGGTAGCGGTAAAACAGTGCTATTTGAACTGTGCATATTGAGGCTTCTGTCAAGGTTTATCTCTGAAGGGAGATTTGTGCATGTCAAAGGAATACTAAAAACAGTAAGTATCCAAATAAAATGAAAAATATAAGGTTCAACGAGTCCATTTCGAAATTCAACAACTACACTAGACAAATGATTTCATGATTATGAGTTCTATACAAGTCACTGGAAACAATGACTACGCTGCATCACTATTTCTGTCGTATCACCTTTGATTTTTCTTATTCCTCTGTTTCATTCTAACCTGGATAGTGGTGCCCTATTTTTTATCAAGAGGATAATCCATGCTTACTTTCCTCGTTCATTATCCTAGACTAGGTGTTTCCATTATCAAGAGGATTCCGTGCTTTCCTTTATCACGAGGATTCCATGCTTTTCTTACTGGTTCATTAGTTATCACTTGTTTCCTTCCTTCCTTCCTTCCATGTCATATGAAGATCTACATAGCCCCATCTAAAGCTTTAGTTCAAGAAAAACTCCGTGATTGGACTCAGAAGTTTGGACCACTGGGGATAAATTGCCTGGAGCTGACTGGTGACAACGAATTCTACAACGCAAGGACTATACAAGAAGCAGACATTATTCTAACTACTCCTGAGGTCAGTATGCAATGATATGAAGAGCTTCCATTCCACCATTACTTCAAAAAAAAAAAAGAAAAAAAGAAAAAGAAAAGCAGCATGCTAGTAAATACCATACAAAATTGCAGATATTTTTACATACAGATGCTTGCGTGCATGCATATGCTGGCTTCAAATGAAGAATGCCTTGCTATAATTGTTTGTCTTTGGCCGCCTAAATCAAGCCTTCATGTTTTCATTGATAATTCTTTGATTCAGCAGTTTGTTTTACATTTTCATATTTGCGCTGTTTTTCCTCATTCAGCCTCTACTCACTGTCCATGTGTACACGTTTCTAAAATTTCTTAAAATACATAATGCATTCAAGTTTTTGTCCTATTATTGTTTTGAGTTCCCCTGTACGGTTTCTATTTGATGAATTGGAAAATGATTGAATGCATTTTCTTTTCCTCTATATAGAAATTTGATGCTGTCACTCGGTATCGAATAAAGGATGGTGGGTTGAGCTTTTTCAGTGACATTGGCCTGGTTCTTATTGATGAAGTTCACCTGCTGAATGATCCTCGTGGAGCTGCTTTAGAGGCAATTGTTAGTAGAATAAAGATGCTTGCTAACAATCCTGAAATGAAATCAAGTCCTCTATCTTGTGTTCGTTTTTTAGCAGTTTCAGCAACAATTCCAAATATTGAAGATCTTGGTAAATCTAATACTGTGTTGTTTCTGTTTGTTAAAGAGTTAAATCCATTAGTATATATCTACAGACATTAAGAACATAAGAGCTGTTTATTTATTTAACAACTTACTTATGGCATATGATGACTACAGCTGAGTGGCTTAATGTTCCAGTACAAGGTATTAAAAGGTACCTTTAAGCTATTCCATGTCAACTATTATTCTTCCATTAAGCATATGCTTATATCAACTAGCTTTCTAATGCCTTGGCAGGTTTGGAGAAGAAATGAGGCCTGTAAAGTTGACCACCAAAGTTTTTGGTATACTTAAATGTCTCATTTCGAATTTAGTTTCTCACCAATCATGTTAGCATACTTTTTCTCATGATCACATGACTAAGATACATATTATAATAGGATGGTTTACATTTCTCATTTCACCATTTTACTCGCATAGAATTTTGTAGATTTAAAAATGGAGGACGAGCTAGAGCTATCAATCGTATGTAGCATTGTTATACTGTATTCTCATCACTTTTGTTATGTCCTTTTGCAGGCTATGCTCCCGCAAAAAATGATTTTCTATTTGAAAAGGTATCTGCATACTCATTGGACTGAAATTCTGGCCAATTTAAGACGTAAAAAATTCTAGGAAATTTTCTCACATCTTTCTGATGGATTATTTTTCTCTTATATCCAGCGCCTTGAAAACTATATTTTTGGTAAGTGGAAATATTTTGCACAAATTTTATTAAGTGTTCATTTAAGTTTGTGTTTTTCTTCTAAATTTTCAATCTCCAAAGAGATCGCGACTGATACCTGTCTTTATAAGTGATATTCAGATATTCTGATGCACTATTCAAGAGGGAAATCTGCTCTGGTGTTTTGCTCGACAAGGAAAGGGGCACAGGAAGCAGCATTGAAACTATCTCAGACAGCAATAACCTTTGGTTATTCAAATCCTTTCATTAAAGACAAAGAACAGCAGGAAAGGCTAAGGGAAGCTTCTCTGTCATGCAGTGACAAACAACTACAGTCTTACATCCTATATGGTGGTATGGGGCTGGTCTGTTCTGTTATAATGTACCCAATATCATGATTCTTTAAGCTGGTCTTGAATACTGTAATTTATTTAACGAGTGGCATGCTTGCAGTTGGTTATCACAATGGTGGGCTTTGCCTGAAAGATCGGAGCCTTGTTGAGGGTCTTTTTCTTAAGGGTGATATTAAAATCCTGTGCACCACTAACACCCTAGCTCATGGAATCAACTTACCAGCACATACAGTAGTTATAAAATCAACACAGCACTTGTAAGTCAAGAAACTTTGCTAGACATCTTCATCTTCTAGTATAAATTAAGAGATCAAGAGATATAAGATCTTTTTTTGTTCTGATTCATCAAAAACTTGTATTTTGTGACAGCAACAAGGAAAAAGGTCTTTATATGGAATATGATCGTTCCACGATACTACAGGTATGTAACTTCTTTTGACCCTTCCTAACACTAGTCTATGATTTTACTTTCTGCTCAGGTATCAATTACACACACAAAGCTGTCCAAATGTTGTCCTCTGGGTGGATATATCCCATGGGGAGTGCTGGTTGGATTCCTCTGTGATTTTAAATCTTTATGGTAGAAATTGTATGGTGTAAAAATTCTTGTGATTTTAGTCTATAATTTTGGTGTGTAGAGATTTGTGAACCCAAACTCTATATGAACTGGGAAGATCAAAAACAGCCAATGATGCCTTTCTCTTTTGATTTCAAATAATACTTACTGGAAAGATACTCTTGTCAATTCTAACATGTGAGAAAGTAAAATGTCATACTAAAACAAATATGTTGTGGATCATATACTCATCCGGTCATATTAACCATGCCCGACCCCTTTATGAGGAAAAAATATTGTTTTCTCTAAATCCCTAAACTAAAATTTAAAAGTATCATGCAGATGTGTGGAAGGGCAGGTCGGCCACCGTTTGATGATACAGGGATGGTTATAATCATGACAAGAAGAGAAACAGTAATCCAATACTTTTCTCTCTCTCTCTTGCATGTTTGGTGTTTCTTTGTTATTGATTTTTTCTCTAGTTGATGTGAGAAATGTTTGTCCTGTCTGAATTTTCCTTCTGTTCTGATTATTACGACAGGTTTATTTGTATGAAAATCTCTTGAATGGATGTGAAATGGTGGAATCACAGTATGTTTACAACCTTTAATATCATACTGTGTTTCTCAGAACAGTGGTGCAGACTATAAAAATTGTGCATTCTTCAATTAAGTTACTAACTTTTCTTGTTCATGGAGATTGCTTTCATGCGTGACGGAGCACTTGACTGCAGAGATAGTACAGTTGACTGTTTCTGATATTGCACGGGCAATTGAATGGATGAAGTTCTCATACTTGTACGTTAGGATTAAAAAGGCATGCATTTCTGGGCCTCAAAAAAAATATAGCACACGGGCATTCTTTTCCTTTTAACAGATTTGAAACTTTGATGAATTTTCAGAACCCTGAGCATTATGCTGTTAAGAAAGGAATTTCTAGAGACCGCATAGAAAAGCATATGCAAGGTACTGTTCTTAGGTATTGGTAGATTTCTCTCCCATCTCCCCTTCTCATCCATGCAATTCCATGCCAGAGATAACTGTTCAGAAAGTTAACGAGTTATCACACCACCAAATGATCTGGACTGACAAAGATGGTTTTCTACTGAAGCCACAAGGTACTTTAAATTCATTTATAGTTCCTTTTCTTCTACGATTGGAATTCCTATTTTTTCATTTTTTGATTTCTTCAGAGCCTGGACGGTTGATGACCAGGTACTATTTGAAATTCAATACAATGAAGCATGTCATGCAGACCCCAGAAAACTGCAGCTTGGAAGATGCACTTAATGTTATATGTCATGCCGAGGAAATTGCATGTATGTATACTTTTCCAATAGCTCTTTTCCTACCCCTACTTCAAATAGTTAACCTTAGAACGATACATTTACTTTTGCTGAAAATGAAGGGATACAACTTAGGCGCAATGAGAAAAAGCTTCTGAATGATATCAACATTGATAAAGATTGTCGGATTCGGTTTCACATCAATGGGGATAAGCAGAAACGGAAAAAGCGTATTCAAACTAGAGAAGAGAAGATATTTGTTTTGGCAAATGACTGCTTGACTGGAGATCCTTCTGTTCATGATTTATCCCTAACCCAGGTTTCTTTCTGTCAGTCATTTAAAAAGTTTTTGCTGTATTATACTCAAGCTGGAAGCTTACTGATGAGACTATACTCTGGTGTTTGTAACTAGGACATGAATTCTATATGTTCGATTGGGTGTAGAATTTCTAAGTGCATGAAAGAGTATTTTATTTTCAAAAGGAATTACAAAGGAGCCATCAACTCAACCCTTCTAGCAAAATCATTATATCAGAAACTCTGGGATGATAGTCCATACTTGCTGAAGCAATTACCTGGCATTGGAATGGTGACTGCCAAGGTTAACTCACTTTACTGCAGTTTGGTGGCTCTTGCCATCATCTTTTGGTGATTTTTTTTATATATAAAAAAAACTCTTCTGATTTCTAATCCCTTGTATGTTAATTTTTTTCTGTCCCTACATATTTCTGCCTTCAGGCTCTACATTCAATGGGAATTAAGTCATTTGACACGCTAGCTGAAGCTGATCCAAGAAAAATAGAGATTGTCACTGGCCGTAAATTCCCCTTTGGGAACCATATCAAGGAGTCTCTCCGATCATTACCTCCAAAAGTCAATATGAGTATTGAGGAAAATGAGTGCCATAGGAGAGGCATGTCTAAGTTTGTTGTGACATTGACTAGGATATCACAACCACTCCAGTCAACTAAACGACATTATGCTGATATGGTATGTTTCCAGAATGTAGATGCTTCTTTTTCTTTAAACCTAATGGAAGCGGTGCCAATTGTACTGCAATAAAAAAAGCACAGCTAAGAACTGTTTGTCTTACTGATTGTTATGTCCAAAGAATAACATTAACACTATACATATATTATTTTTTTGTTCAGATTGTCGCTACAGAAGAAGATAACTTGATTCACTTTCATGAGAAAATAAGGTAATGTGCTCTTTTCATTTATATGCAGATTCAGTAATTGGATATTACCGCACCAGTCAAGCATAATACCAAAATTGATATCTCCTAAACAGCTGCTTTAAAAAATCATGTGCTCCTCTATTTTAGTCTGGAAAAGCTAAATGTTCTTTGCAGAATCGATTCTTCTAATCTAATAGCTTAGCAATCCCTAATTATATGCTTACTTTTTCATGAGATCGTTGTCACCTACATGTTTGCTTTGTCCCAAATGGTTGCTGCAGAGTGGATGAGTTCTCAAGGTACGCAGATTTAAACTCCAGGCTCCCTTCCTATTGATATTCATTACTGTGGTCTAAGCAATAGTTTTATTTACCTCAACAAATGAAATGATGAAAGTCAGCAAATGTATTATGCAGGCTTGTGAAATCAATAATTATGAAAAAAAAATTAATATTACTATTGAGAGGGGAAAAAAAATATAATTCCTTCACTTCTATTTAATTACAATTATTGATACGAGCAGAAATGATCTATAAACTTTGCAATATCATTTACTATAGAACTAACTCTCTCCGGAAGAATGAGAAGATCAACA
Source organism: Salix dunnii (assembly GCA_015731905.1). Classification (NCBI taxonomy): domain Eukaryota; kingdom Viridiplantae; phylum Streptophyta; class Magnoliopsida; order Malpighiales; family Salicaceae; genus Salix; species Salix dunnii. The sequence continues at coordinate 25,602,632 of CM027674.1, read as the reverse complement.
ACAGTAAAGAAAGCATATCTTTGTTTCTTGGGAAAAGTTACTTTACTGCTCAAAGTGAGTGTTTAGCAACTACTTGTACCATTACAAGCTTAGCTCGTTTGTCTTTCACTGCAGCCCCTATTGTGCAACAATTCTCCTGTCAATCCCGCAACAGCAAAAGCTGACTTTGAAGGCTGATCTTATTTTTGAAGAATACAGTAATCGCAATTTTCAAACATAATTTTTTTATTATTATTACTTAGTTGACTACAAAGTTAATTTGGAGAGTTTTATTGTTCATACAGTTGGTCTTGATTTCCACCAAAAACTTCTATTGCTGAAGGAAAGCAATCCAGAAACAAACAAGCACAGACGCAAGCAGCCTTCCCAGTTTCCTCCACCTGGGGACGTTTGCGTCATAGAAGACGAAAGTGAAATGACATCTTGTGGTCCAGCTGAAATGCCTTGCAATTTGACAAAATCTAAATCAATGAACAATTCAATGTAAGTATTTTTTCCAATATAAAAGCTTCTTTCTATCTTTTTGATACCATGGAACAACTTACATATTTTTTTCTGCGTTATTAATCCATATGGTTTCTCTATCCCAGGCCAAGTTTCAAACTCATTGATGAGGATTTGGAATTGGGAGAAGGTATAGCTTGCATACTATTAATTTTCTTTATAAAAAAAATTGCATTTGTGTTACTATCTGTACTGATTTTCACTGACAATTTCCACCTTGCAATACAGAAGGGGAGCCTGGTTTTGAAATCCAAAATGACAGTTGTAAAATCGTATCTGAACAAACGATATTTGATCACATACGTGTAAAGGCCAAGAACTTTCCTCTCTTGACTACTTCAAGCAATGTTTGTTCTCCATCTGAAGCCAAGCTTCTCACAAGAAAACGTCCTCGTGACAAGGCCATTGAACATGATAGTGCACCGACTGTTATGGGAGAGACAGGAGGAAGCAAGATTTCACTAGCTTTGCTCAATGTGATTTCAGAACAAGGAGAGAGAGAACAGTATGAACATGATAGCAACAAGCTTCTGACTCCAAAGCATGACACTATCCCCGGAAGGTTTGTTGCAGATCTTGTGGATGATTCAGGTGCACTTTTAACCAGATAACAAGGTTAAATTGTCTTTTCTTTGTATCTTTTTCCTTGTGAATCATCCTTTTTTACTTCTCAATGAATCACTTTCATTATTGAAGGTGTACTTCCTTCTAAATCTGAAACAAGTGGGCTCCATGGTCTAACACAAGATACAATATTTGATCACATAAAGAAAAAAGCTCAGTATTTTCCAGCGTTGTCAAGAACCATGCAGTTTGACTCTGTAGTCGGGACAAAGGAACACTCGTTTGCTAATCAACCTGACCTTTGCATTGCTGCTTCGCAAGTTTTGAAAGCGGTGAATACTGATAAATCTACCAGAGATACCACAATCATTTCAGACTCGAAAACCAGGACAGGCTTAGATGCATATAGTACAAAGCCAGGATCAGATGATAAATTTTCTCGAAGACCGCATGGAGAAGGCGGAAGTTGGAGTGCTCCTCCAACAAAAGTTTCATGCATCAACACGGATCCAGCTTCTATCGAAATGCTAGCTTTCGACAATTGTATGATAAAACATAATAGTCGACTAGCAGATTCAAGAAACTCCAAGGCGCTTGGCAGGAAGAAGCAGTCTTCTCCAAACGGATCCAAAAAGCACTGGCGCGCATTGGAAATGGCTGGTAAAAATAGGGAAGTGGACTCTTTTCTTGGGTTTACTAGTGTCTTTTCATTTCTCTGAATACTCCTCTTTAACCATAATGTGAGAGATTGAAGAAGCTTGCTGCTGTCTCGACGTCATATGTACAGCTTCTTGGGGTCCTCTCTCTCTCTCTCTCTCTCTCTCTCGGTGTGTTTTAATGAAGCATTGCTAGCTTGCTACGTTTAATGGAGGGAGGGGGGAAAGCAGCACAAAAGGAATAACACACAAAAAGATTCAGCGGCAGGCTTGGTGAGACAATACTCGACCCAAACAGCTTTATTCCTTCTTTTTTTAATAGGGTATCGAGTGTAGGATGAACACCCTGCGCAATGGGCATCATGAATACCCTGTTCCAAAATCTTGGCATGCTGGACGTGTTTTTCTTTTTACATATCTTCAAGTATTTCGTTCATTTAAATTGAATTACGTATATTGATTAACAGTCATGTTAAATTTATTATCTTTTGTGCTTAAGAGAATTGAGAAAAAAAAAATATAAAACTAGAAATAATAACCGTACCAATTTTAATATGTAATTATCAGTTGCTGATTTATTTCTTGAATCACTTCATTGTCTTGTGAATACAACATTGAATTTGAGACGTACACCCCTACAAAAAACTCATCCGGGGAAGAAAACACTTGGCACGAAATTTTTGTGAGATAGCTGGCGTATCTACTCTCGTTTAACTATTTTGAAGAGATAAATTTTTAAAATAATTTTTTAATAGTATATATATATAATTTTTTTTATTAATATATACTATAATGGTAAAAATTATTTTACAGAGTTATTTTTATATTATTTTAAATATAGTGTAATTATTTTGTATATAATTTAATTACATCATTAATTATACAATTAATAAGAACATATTATGTAATTAAATAATTATTTTTAAAAAATCCTTCAACAATATAATTATTAATTTTATATATAATTTTTACTCTCTTGCTGAGGTATTTTTAAATAATTTTTTATAATATAATTATATTATTTTCTAATATATATAATATATATATATAAATAAAGAAGATGGCCCCAAGATGGGGCCAAAATTTTACCTTTCTCACTTATGAGCTACTATAAATAACAGCTGATGAAGAGGATGCTATTTTTGACTCTGTAAAAGGCACCATGTTATAGTGCGAAAAATTAAACAAAGAACTAAATAATTATATTTTATTTATGCCTCCTCGTATAGTTGGACCGGAGATGCTCTTATCCCAAAAATGCGACATTTGCTGCCTGTTCACTGCTCATCCATCCAATTCGGCAACAGGAACTCTAATTTCGAAGATAATTACACCCTAGAAATAAAAGTTTAAAATCAATCTAAATAGATAGTTTTTTTATACTAACTTTACCTGATAAATAATGAATAATATATGACTATTATCGATTTTTAACAAATCTCATTAAAATATATGCATTGGTATCATATATATAACATTTATATTTTTAAAAATCTAATATAATGTATGCATAACTCCAGTATTTCGCAATATATATTTTATTTATATATGTACACATACATCAAATATAAATACTACTAATATGATTAATAAAATATCTTATTATTTATTTCATTTACAATTAGAAACGTACTAGTGGTATTTTATTAATTACTTCCTGTATTTATATTGAAAAAGAAACATGCAAAGAAAAGAAGGAAATCGAACCTCACCAGATAACATTGTTACCACCAATTTGTAGATATGCAACGCTTGTCCATGTACAAATATGACCTGTTTTTCAATTTCTTAAAATAAAAAATGGCTTAAAAATGAAGTTTTCAAAAAAATAATATAGAAACTGAATTGAAACATAAGATATTGCAAATTAAATTTACCCTATGAAATGACATTAAGAAGTTTTGGACCAAAGATTTATTTTGTGCATATCCAAGGGATCAAAATACAATTTGAGAAAAATATCAAGGAACTAATTCATAGAAAGAAATTGAATTGACAATATTGGTTAAAAATAGATTATATTTTTCACTCATTTGTTTTTACAAAATTACATATCAACTAAATGTGAGAGTATTTATTTGACATTGTGATAATTCATTAGAAAGCATCATGGAATGAAAAAAAAAGTTAGATGACTAGAGTATAAAAGGCCATAGGGAAAAAAAGATCATTATAGTCCTTCATTAACTTACCAGGCTCTATGTGCCCGTTTGGCAAAGCTTTTTTTCCTCCGTTTTAAAAAAAACGGCTTGAAAAAAAGCAGAAGTGTGTTTAGTTAAGTGAAAAATTGAAAAAAACTTGGTGGGTCCCACGGGTAAACCACGGTTCCATGAGAAGCTGATAAATATTGCTTTTCTTGCGCCTTTGCTGCAGAGAAAGGAAAGAATCAGAGAAAGGGTGAATAAATATAAATATATATATATATATATATATATATATATATATATATGTTTATTAATATAAAAAATATATTTTGAATATTAAAATAATCTAAAAATTAATTAACATATGAATAATGTTTACATAATATATGTTTATTAATATAATATATATATATTTTTAATATTAAAATAATCTAAAAACTAATTAAAATATAAATAATGTTTACAATATATGTTTATTAATATAATTTTTTTAAATATTAAAATAATCCAAAAATTAATTAACATATGAATAATGTTTACATAATATATGTTTATTAATATAAAATATATTTTTAATATTAAAATAATATAAAAATTAATTAAAATATAAATATATTTTTTTTACCTCAAACTCAACCACAGTTTTAACCAAACACTTCATAACTTATTTTGAACCACAGCAAAAGTGATTTTTTTGAAACTTCTTTTTTCAAACCTCAACCGCAAAAGCAAAAGCAATACCAAACAGGCCCTATAACGGGTTGAATCAAAAGTTAATTTCTACATCAACAAAAAGTCTTTTCAAATGCCCTTAATTTTTTTATATAAATTTTAATTATAACTAAAAAATTGTTGGGTTGGACTTTTATCTAGATTTAAAATAAATTAGAATGGATTTGATTTTATATACCACAACCAATTAAGCAAGTCAAAACATGACGTTATCAACACAATAACCAAAGTTAATTAAAAACAAATACTCAAAGTACAGGCATTCTAACATTTATTTTTTAAATACCGAGACAATGGTATTTAGGATCAAATTTGATTATCTTGCCAATTATGTGACTTTATGAAGTATAAAAACTTTATTTTATAAAGTTATTTTTATTTAATTATACAATAATAAAAATAAGCATACACAAGAAGTAAATAAAATATTTTTTTTAAAAAAAAAAACACCCTTGGAACTTCAGTAAATCAGTTTCTCAATCAAAACACTTTTAAATTGATTCGAAAGCATAGAATCTTCTTCCATCAAGATTAAAAGACAAAACACTTGAATGAAACTTTTCTAGTCAAATAAATTGATTGCCACCAAGAGCGTATTTTGTTTTTCTCTCTAAAATATGGACAACAAATGGCTTTCACCTTCTTATCTTGGTGGCTTCCTCCCTCCATTTTCTCAAAACACGAACAAAATAAAGTTTTCGATCAAACTTATGGTTGTGAAACTAAAGGGACCACAATAAAATAAAATAAAAAATCATGAGATATTTTGCCAAAAACATGTTAAATGAATATTACTGTAATAGCCTCTCTTGATACAATTTGAGAAAAATATCAAGGGACTCCTTTCTATAAATAAATTGAATTGGCAATATTGGTTAAATTATATTTTGCACTAATTAGTTTTTGCAGAATTTCATATTGATTAAATACAAGAGTGTTTATTTGACATTGTGATAATTTGTTAGAAAACATCATGAAATGATGAAATAAAAAAGAAAGTTAAGATGACTAGAATACAAAAAATTAAAGAAGAAAAACAAAGATTATTATAGTCCCTCATTAACTTACCAGGCTCCATCATGGATTGGATCAAAAGTTATATTTCTACAGCAACAAATTTCACTCAAAACTGAAAACTTGTTGGGTTGGACTTTTATCTGAATTGAGTTTTAAAATAAATCAAAGTCCCGTTTATTTGCTGGAAAGTGATTTTTGGGGAAAATGAATTCCTGGAAAGTGAATTCCTAGAAAGTGAATTCCGATGTTTGGCAGTGTTATGGAAAATGAACTGGAAAACACTTTCCAGTGTTTGTTTATGTTATGGAAAATGATCTGGAAAATAATTTATTGATAAATTAATTTTTTTTAAAAGTTTATTAAAATAATGAGGAACAAATCTTACAAATTAAAAAGTTGAATGAGAATGAAATTGAAAAAAAATATAATTTCATAAATTATCTCAAATAAAATAAATAATAATCCAAATAATAAAGATCAAATCTAAAAAATTTAAAAAAAAAGAAAAGGTGAATAAATTAAAATAATAATAATTAACATTTCATAAATTATTTCAAATAAAATAAGTAACAATAAAAAAAATGAGGACCAAATTTGATAGATAAAAAATTTCAATAAAAAAATGATAAGAAAAAAGCAAATAGCAATTATAAAAATAAGAACCAAAATTAATATAAAAATTAAATTTTAAGAGATGGAATTGAAAAATAAATATTCAAAACAAATTATATATAACAATCAAAAGTTTGAGGATCAAATTTGATATAATCAGCAAATAATGACATTTCTAAATTTTTCACAACTTCCAGAAAGTGTTTTCCGCCTAAATTTTCCGGAAAACACTTTCCTGAAAACCAAGTCAAATTCTTCTTTGACTGGAAAGTGTTTTCCGTTGACCGGAAAGTGTTTTCCGTTGACCAACTTTCCAGAAGACAAACAAACACATGAAAGTTTGGAAAGTGATTTCCCGAAAAGTGAATTCCGAGAAACAAACGGGGTCCAAGTTGGATTTAATTTTATATAACACAGTCAACTAAGATTAAAATTGACTAAAAAAAAATACTCAAAGCATAAGCGTTCTAGCATTGTTTTTTAAAATACCGAGATAATGATATTTAGGATCAAATTCAATTACCTTACAAACTATATGACTCTATGAAGTCTAACAACTTTATTTTATAAAGTTATTTTTATTTAATTACACGATCATAAAATAGGCATACACAATAGGTAAATAAAATATTTTTTTTAAAACAAAACATCCTTGGAGCTTTAGTAAATTAATTTCTCAACTCGAAACATTATTAAATTGATTTAAAAACATATAATCCAATCTACTTCTTTCATCAAGATTAAAATACAGTCAACTTAAATGAAACTTTCTTCATCCAATAAATTCATCGACACCAAGAATGTGTTTTTTTTTTCTTTCTAAAATGCAGACCAAGAATGACTTTCACTTTTGGGGGTGTTTGGGATTGGTTGCGGTTGTTTTTCAAAGTGATTTTCGTTTAGAAATACATTAAAATGATATTTTTTTTATTTAAAAAAAATTATTTTTAACATCAGCATATCAAAATGATCTAAAAACACTAAAATTTTTTCATTTAAAACGCAAAAAAAAAAAAAATCAAATTTCAACAAAAAAATCAGTTAAAATACAGTGCTAAACAGACACTTCTTATGTTTGTGGCTCCCTCCCTCAACTTTCTCAAAACATGAACAAAATAAAGTTGTATTTAAAAATATAATATTTTTTTAAATATAAAAATAGAAATTTTTCTTTGTGTGGTGAAATCTTGTTGTAATACTAATAATAATCCCCACGCGATGGGAAGATCCGATACTTCGGAAAGATGGTTTTGTCTCTTCAAAATATAAAAAAGAACATATCAAAATAATAGAATATATAAAAAATAATAATTAAAATATCGTGAAACAAGTTATGTGAATACAATAAAACAAATCTTGAGGAATCTAACCAGCGGCCCAGCCACACTTTGCTTTGGTTTTTAGAGCAGCATGCTAAATAAAAAATAAAAAATAAAAAAATAAATATTATTTAGGAGGTTCAATGTATATTTTACATTTTATAAATAAAATATTAAAATATATTCTCTCTTTCAATAAAGTCAAAATCAACAAATTAAGGTCAGCAATAAAATAAACCAATTAAATACAGTAATCTGAAAAACAAGGCATTTAATACATGCTTATATGTTTCGCAAATTAAACATAAATTAATCATTTTATTTCAAATCGAGTATTTTATTTTTATTTTTTCTATTTTAGGGCATGCATTCAAATCAAGTTTCATTAAGGAATTGTAAATGATCTTTATCAAAAGAGAAACCTTGGAAGAGTAAATCAGGCGGTGTTATTTTTTTATTTTATCAAAACGTCACAGTATCAATTTCTTATCCTCTTAATTAATGGATTAATTATAATAATAGTAGTAGTAGTAGTAGTAGATGATTATTTTGGCCCTTGTACTGTTGTACATGACAGATGAAGATCGTACGAGCATCCACGTGTGTTCGTTTGAATATCACTCGCCTCGTGCGAAAGATATTAATTAATTTAATTCAATAATATTTTGATTATTTTAGTGTGTATCTAAATTTAAAAAAAAAGGAGAAGAAAATATCCTTGTCTTCCGGCCCTTGATTATTATTATTATTATTATTATTATTGTTATTGTTATTTATTGTATTATTCACAATTAGTTTGTTGGAGATTAAATTTCATAATTCATATTGATTTTTTATATGGATTATTTTTGTTATCTCAACAAAGAAAAATTTAAATATCATAAAAACAAAATTGCTTATATAAAAATTAATTTGATTCCTAACTTGAAGGTAGTGTTTAAAATTGTGGTATTTAAAAAATATATTTTTCTTTAAATATATTAAAATAATATTTTTATTTTTATCTTTTTAAATTTATTTTTAATATGCTAACATTAAATAAAAAATAATAATCCTAAAAGTATTTTTTAATACAAAAACAAGTACGTACACTCGTAGATCGTAGTTAAGGTAATGGTAGTAAAGATGCCCTCATCTGATATTTTGGTACGGTAAGAGCAGAGACCTTTCTCTACAAATTATCACCCAGAGTTTTTCTTTTCTTCATGTATATAACATTTACAATTTTCACGCTTAGCTTTGTTAGCTAGCGAAGGAATCATGGAAGCTAGGTCTAGTGATTGCAAGTATCATGTGATTTTATTCCCTTTCATGTCGAAGGGCCACACTATCCCACTCCTCGGCCTGGCCCGCCTGCTCCTCCGCAGTCCGGATTTCATCGTCACTGTGTTCACCACCTCTGGAAACCACAGTTTCATAGCTAATTCTCTTTCCGATACCACTGCCTTTATCATTGATCTACCCTTCCCACAAAATGTCCCTCAAATCCCTGCCGGTGTTGAAAGCACCGATTAACTCCCTTCCATGTCTCTCTTTGCCCCATTTGCCCTTTCCACCAAGCTCATGCAACCCGACTTTGAAAAAGCTATCGAAACTCTTCCTCGCATCAGCTTCATGGTATCGGACGGCTTCTTATGGTGGACTTTAGATTCTGCAATCAAGTTTGGTTTTCCAAGATTGGTTTCTTATGGCATGTCTATTTACTCTTCATGTCTGTGCAAAGCTGTGGTTGAGCGTAGACTTCTATTTGGTCCAGAGTCAGATGACGAGCTAATCACGCTGCCTCAGTTTCCATGGATTAAAGTCACCAGAAACGATTTTGATCTACCTTTTACCGACTCTGAACCAAGCGGTCCTCTCTTTGAGTTCAACATGGCGTCCATCACAGCAACAATTAACAGTTATGGTACCATCATTAATAGCTTCTACGAGCTCGAGGCAACGTTTGCTGATTACTGGAACAAAGAGAGTGGAAACAAGACCTGGTGTGTTGGACCCCTATGTCTGGTTGATGCACCTCGGGCAGAGCATGAACCGCACAAGAAACCCACTTGGATTAAGTGGCTAGATCAAAAGCTGGAGCAAGGTCGGCCAGTCCTATATGTAGCGTTTGGATCTCAGGTAGATATCTCGCCACAGCAACTCAAGGAAATAGCTATCGGGTTAAAGGAGTCTGAGGTGAATTTCTTGTGGGTGACGAGAGCCAAAGAGCTAGAACTTGGTGGTGAGTTTGAACTCGAGGAGAGGATCGGGGACAGAGGGATTATCGTGAGAGAGTGGGTAGATCAAAGAGAGATATTGATGCACCAAAGTGTGAGTGGCTTTTTGAGTCACTGTGGATGGAACTCGGTAGTGGAAAGCATACGCGCAGGAGTGCCGATTCTAGCATGGCCCATGATGGCTGAGCAGCCTTTGAATGCACGAATGGTAGCGGAGGAGATAAAAGTAGGGCTGAGAGTGGAGACGTGCAATGGATCAGTGCGAGGGTTTGTGAAGTGGAAGGGTTTGAAGAAGATGGTGAAGGAGTTGATGGAAGGAGAGATGGGTAAAGAGGCGAGGAAGAACGTGGAGGAGTACGGGGAGCTTGCCAAAAAAGCTATGGAGGTGGGAAGTGGATCTTCATGGCGCAGTTTCGACGCGCTGGTTAAAGACCTGACCTGTGTGCGCGCAGTCAATGGAATCCATTGATGAGCTGCAATGCATCCAGCTCATAGCATTTAGTAGGCGTCTCTCTCTTTTCTTTTTTTCTCGTTGGTTGGAACAATAACAAGGTATCTGAGGGGGGAAGGTCGACCAGTGGTAAAAGCTAGTGATTCGGTGCTATGAAAGTATATATGTCGGGAATGGGATGTGGTGAGTTAGAATGTAAGCTGGAATTTGGGAAATGGTAGAAATACTTTATTTTGGAAGGATAAATGGTTGGTGGATCATGGTCCTCTCAATACTCTGTTAAATACGGAAGCGAGGGTAGATACGCTAAATTATACAGTGACAGACATGGTGGATAGTAGGGGTAACTGGAAATGGGAGTTGTTTGCACATTTACTGCCTATACAAAGTGTGATGAACATTGCTGGCCACATTCCTCCTATACAGGATACTAGAGCAGACTCTATGGTGTGGGATCATTCATCAAATAGGCGGTTATCAGTTCGATCTGCTTATATGATTCAGGAGGAAGGAGGGGTTATGGATAGAGACCCTCTGTGGCGGATTATTTGGAAGTGGAAAGGAATGGAACGGATCAAAGTTTTTCTTTGGACCGTAGGCCACAATGCTATTATGACTAATGAAGAGAGATGGAGAAGGAATATGTCACATAATAAATTTTGTGGGCATTGTGTCAATGGTGTAGAATCGGTAACTCATGCGCTACGTGATTGCCCTAAAGCTCGGAAAATATGGGAGGTATTTGTTAGGGGCGAAGAGAGGGGCCTATTTTTCAGCCAAAATTGGTATGCATGGTTGGTTTCTAACTTAAAACCCAGAAAGGAAAGCTCCCGATATGGAGGTTGGCACCTAGTTTTCGGTATAGCCTTATGGTATATTTGGAAAGAGAGATGTAATACAACGTTTGGAGGTAACCAGGGTAATTGGTTTGGGACTGTTTTGGCGATAAAACGGATGGCTGAAGATAATAAGAGGATTCAGCGGAACGGAAATGAGGATATAACGGAGGTTGCTAATATAGGATGGAAGAACCCAGCGGAAGATTGGATCAAACTTAACGTGGATGGATGCAGCAAGGGTAACCTAGGGAGAGCCGGTGCGGGAGGAGTAATAAGAGATCATATGGGATCTTGGATCGGGGGGTTTGCAAGAAATATTGGTTTTTGTTTGTCGGTAGCTGCAGAATTATGGGCAATCTATGTGGGGTTAAATTTAACGTGGGATAAAGGATTTAGGAAGGTAATTTTGGAGTCAGATTCCAGGGTTGTAATTGGGCTAATTAATGGGGAGAGTGTGAGAGTGGATAGAAATTTTAATCTGATTATGCAGATTAAAAATATATTGGGTAGGGATTGGGAGGTGAATAGTTTACATGTTTATCGGGAGGCCAATTGTGTGGCTGATTGGTTGGCAAATTTTGGGTTATCTAGAGACTTATTAGATAGGGGGGCAGATACTATAACTGACCCACCGGCAAGGATTTTTCCCTTATTGTATTATGACCTTATTGGGTCTACTATTCCTCGTTTAATTTAAAAGGACATACGCCCCGATCATTACCAAAAAAAAAAAACAAGGTATCCATCGCCGGCTTCTCAAATCTAAAGATCATTTTTACTTCTGGTCGAGAAACTGATAACTGATTTGAAAAGAATTTATAAAAGATATCAATGAACCAGTGCCACGTAGAAGCCCCCTTTTTATATAAAAATAAATAAATAATGTTTGTATGTCATAAATGCGTTTTAAAAAAGAATACAAGTTCAAGTCATTAGACCCCACTGGCAACCTGGTTAATTAAATTGATTTTATTTTAATTAAATAAAAAAATAGACAGTAATAACTTGTTTATCATATTAAAAAAAAGTTAATCACGGTAAGCTAAGAAAACAAAATTAAAAGGAGATAAATATTAAACTCAATTCTCAAACAATTAAAAATAAAATAATGAATTTTGGTGAAAAAACAACTTAAAAAAATTAGTTTAAGTGAAATTAAATTAGCATGACAATCATGTACTCCTATTAATCACATGAGCCAATCTAAGTTGTTCCGCTACACGTGAATCAACTCATGAGATTGAGATAATTTAATAAATGAATCAAGTCATGAGATTGGAATAATTTAATAAATAATAGAATAATAAAAATCACAAATCTTTTTTTTTCTTTTTTTAAAAAAGCAATGTCAGCTTGCATTATGTTTTCAAACTCCTCGATCCATACACTACACATTCTATTTAAAAGAACCATTAAACTTAATTTTTAATTAATCAAATATTCAAGGATGAAATTAAAAAAATATATAAAAAAATAAGAAAATAAAAATAAAAATTTAAATATAAAATAAACTTAATTTGTGATTGAAAAGTGAAACTAAAACGAAAAATCAATTTAACTATAAAACCTAAATTGTTTTAAGTTGAAACAAGTCCAACCCTAATCAAATGAACAATAGAACATGAAGTATAATTTATGTTCTATTATTCACATATAAAGTATGAACAATGGAGTGTAAATTATAATTTACTCTCTACTATTCATATGCATTATATAAATAACGACATCAAAAGCAAAAGAGAAGAGAGATTACCTAGTGTTCCAGTGGTTGTTGTTTAATGATGAGGTTCGGCTAGTAGCTTAGAAGGGGTTTATGAGAGTGTGGTGGTTGACATTGGTCGTAGGAGAAAAAGGAAGAGGTTGCAAAGAGAAAATAGGATTATTGTTGATACACGAGGAGGAAGAATAGCGTTGTTGCTGGGAAAGCTTGGTTACAATGGAGAGAAAGAAAGAGAATGTCATGGTAAAAGATGAAAGTTGTTGTTATGTTTAGCCAAATATGAGGGTTTTGTGGTGGAGTGTTTGGCTAAAAATAATTAATTTATGGTAATGTTAAGCAAAATAGTGATTAGGTGCATCTTTTCTTTCTTTTTTGTTAGTATTGGTAAGGAGAGTATTTTTAGGTGTGAGGGAGGTTATGCTATGAATTTCTACATTAAGAAATGTTGTCTTTTGTAGTTTAAAAAGAAAACAGACTATTCCCCTTCCGATGGTAACACAGGTTATAATGATGATCTTTGTGTAACGATGGAGGTTGTAGCATGCTTGCATTGTAATGATAGAGGTAGGAGTATGCTTGCATTAAATCATGACACAAGAGCAACAAGAATGCCTTTGATTGGTTGCTTTCAAACTATAAAGAACAATGTTGTCTTTAGCTATAACCATAAATTTATTATTGTTATTTTTTAGTTTTTTATATTTTATTTTTAGTAAATTTAGGGAATAACACATAATTAGTTTTTGACTAGGAGGGAACTTGAGATTTTACCATGCTTAAAATTCTAAAAAGATATATAAATACCATATAAGTCCTTTATTGGTTATTGTCCTAGGACAAAAAAGATGCTAATATTGAAAAACATAAATATGTTTGGTTAAAGAGATAAGTACAAAAATATAAAAATAAATAAATCTTTATGATGATTATGGAGAGAGTTTTTATACTTCAAAATAAAAAAGAAAAGAGGGAATCTGTCTTCATATACAATATTTTTTTCTCCTAAAATATCTTTGTAAAAAACTCTCAATTCTAAAATTGTTCAATTAGGATATGTAAACATATAAAAATTATTATTATCATAGTTTTAAAACTCGATTGATCTCATGCAAAGCTCAGGTCACGAGTCTATTTGACCTGAGTTAGTCTAAGAATAAAAATGATTATTATTATATATTTAAAACATGACTCAGATGTCAATCCAAAGCAAAGCCAAGGTCATGAATGAGGTTGATCATTAATCCTAGTAAAAGCAAGGACACAAAAGATTATTATTATTATAGTTTTAAAAATCAATTCAAAGGTTGATCATTAAATACCCCAGTCACATGTCAGAAGATCAACACGAATCAACCAAATTCAACATAAAATAAAAATAGTTATTATTATAACTTTAAAATTGAATTTGGTTAACTGAGATTGATCCAGGTTAAAATAAAGATAATTGTTATTATTACAATTCTAAAACTCAGATTGAGGATCAACTAGGAAAAGGCTCAAGTCACAATTCAGGAGAGTTAACATGGCTTAAACTGAGTCAACATATGAATAAAATTATTATTGTTATAATTTTAAAACTTGACCTAAAAATTGACCCAAGGTAAGGAGTTACTGGTTTTTAATAAAATAAAAATAATCAAAGCAACCTTTTATGATAAAAATAAAATAAAAAACAAAATTTTTTTGACCACTGTTTTATCTTGGATTTAGTTGGGTATTTATGAGGTCAAGTTGAGTTAATCATTCCTTTATTATTTTTTTTAAACTCGGACCAACCCAGATCCTGAGTTAACCTATCAAGTGAATCTTAATTAGTTTTATAAATAAATTTATTGTAATATTAGTAATTTCAACAATCAATATAAACTAAAGTAAAAGAAACTAATTATTTTTATAATGTTTTGTTCATCATAATCAATCACGATACAAAGATAATTATTTTAACTTGTACATATCATTGCCGGATATAATATTGCCCTCATTTTATTTTATATCCCATCTTTTCTATCTACATTATCTTGTCTCTTATATTCCAAATTAATAATTAAATATTATCTTAATAACTAATAAAACACTCGTAAGAACAATTGATTTGTTTTTTTTTTTTGGGAAGAACAAATCTATTGTGTTTCTATTCTAATTAATAATATAAATAAGTGTTTTTTAATGCCCAGTTAGTTTTCTTAATATAATCCATCACCCAAAACAATTTTTTTTACCTTGATTTCCATCAGATTTAATTAATTAATGTATTATAAATATACTATATTGTCTATGTTTCTATAATAATAATAATAATAATAATAATAATAATAATTTTTAAAAAACGCAAAGGAGATAGCGATCTTCGACTGGAGGGGATTTTACAAGAGAAGGCCACGTTGATTCGTCCTAGAGATGATAAACCATATAGATCTCAACCATACTTGATAAATCTGTTCCGTTTCACCCAGAACGGTTGGAATATTTTATTTTGTTAAAAGATTTAAGATAAAATAATGTTTTTTCATTTTGGTTTTAACCCAGTTTGTTTCGGAAATACCTATTAAATTCCGGTTAAAATGTTTCGGTATTATTTTGGGTGTGCTGTTCCGGCTTTAAAATCCCTTTTATTTTGATTAATTTGTGATTTTATTTCTAATTTTGAGATTATATTTGTTTGACTTTATGTTTGTATTGTATAATTTAAAGTTAATTTATCTTAAATTTTAATTATATTTGTTAAATTAATATTTATTTTATATATATATATATATATATATATATATATATATATATATATATATATATAACCCCGAAACAATACGACAAAATATTCTAAAATTAAAACATTTTATATCAATAAAAAAACCAAAAAAACAACCATAACAATTTTATGAAATTGATATCTAACAACTCAGCTTTAGAGAATTGTGAAAGGCGACAAATTCACGGTCACTTGTACACCACTAATTAATGCCACACATTGATTGAAGGAAAGAAACATGAAAATTATTATTATTATTATTATTATTAAGTACCAATTATCAATTATGTATATATACCCGTAAAAAAAACTACGTATATATTCAATTAAATTATTAAGCACTCTATAAACTGATAAAAAAAGTTATATATATATATATATATATATATATATATATATATATATATATATGTAGAAATAATAAAAATACAAACACTGCATCATTAACTCTTGTGGAACAATGAACTTTTAAATAATTTATGATCTAAAAATGAATTGACCCAGCATTAGAAACAGTTTCCTTGCTCTCTTTTCTCTCACTATATGTATTAAGAGAAAAATACATCATGCATCTTCAGCTGCTAACATGAGCTTTCAATTGATTTGAGATCAGCAATAAACCTCGTGTAAGAATTTTTAACGCTAAGTTGAATGAGAAATTGTTGGGATTTTGCTGGGAAAACTAGCAGCTCGTGCATTAGATACCTCACTTCTTGTTTGGCCATCTGAGCTGTGCATGCTTGAGGAATCCAAGGAAGTGGAGGAAGCTTCAACTTCTGTCGGCCCACTTGAAACCAAGCTGTTTATGCTATAAGACCTCCTGGAATTTTCAGTCTCTAGCAGTGAAGTGTTCATATACGGAGGTTGATTTGGAGTAGGAATTTCGCAATCATTATTCGTCAAAAAATGAACTACTTGTGCCATTGATGGTCTTAAGGCTGCTGAAGCTTGGGTGCAAAGCAGTCCAATTTGAAGCACACACGATGCCTCTTGCGCAGGAAATTCGTCTCGGAGGCAAGGGTCAACAGCATCAACCAATCTATTTGATCTGTAAAGCTGCCATACCTGAGGCCCAAAGGTGAAAAAATATAAAGCTTCCACAGCAGCTAACAGCACAAAATTAATGTTATCAAGCCTAATTGGTCTGGTTAATATGGACTAATTTAATGCATAGGAGAGCATTCTCTCCTTGAGAATGACGGGCTATTATTCACACAGAAAATTAAGATGGACATCATACTGTTTGTAGTAGGGATCCAGAGTTCTCCATGAAGGCATTGCACCTCTTGCCGCCTAAAATCTCAAGAACCAGGACTCCAAAACTATAAACATCTGCTTTATCTGTGAGTTTTCCGCGGATGAGATACTCAGGAGCCATGTAGCCTCTGCACCATCAATTTGTATATGTTTCAGACAGCTGCTGGTTAAATGAAAAGAAGCAACACAAATAAATAGAAGCAGCGAGGACTCACATTGTCCCTGCAATGCCAGTGCTAAGATGCGATTTATCAGCACCTAAACACCTAACAAGTCCAAAGTCTGCAATCTTTGGAGTGAGATTATCATCAAGAAGGACATTGCTGCTTTTTATGTCCCTGTGTATTATCCTCACTTGAGAGCCCCCGTGAAGATGTGCAAGCCCTTCTGCTGTTCCAAGAATTATTTCAAAACGCTGCTTCCAATTTAGAGTCCTCCTTTTAGTCTTATCTGCATAAGAATAAAAGTCAGTCATCCCTAAAATTCCAATACTTCATATGGCCTGTTCTTTAAATTTTTTTATTACTTTAAGTAGATGTACTAGAATTTAAGAAATGATATATCAAATACAATCAAACTTTAAATATTAAGGAAATTGGTGAACAAATAAAAATCTGGCTCCATAAGAATTGAGGTAAAGGGTTAACAATTACCAAAAAGGAACTGATCGAGGCTCTTGTTCGGAGCATACTCATAAACCAGCAGACTCTCAGGGCCTTCGATGCTGCATCCCAGCAGTTTCACGAGATTCTTGTGCTGAATCCCACTGATCAAATTGACTTCATTGAAGAACTCGTCCACCCATTGCCTGGTGTTGAAAATCAATCTCTTCACAGCTACAGTTTCTCCATTTGGAAGAGTCCCGATGAATACAGAACCAGCTCCTCCTTGGCCTAGTTTCCTTGATGGACTGAAAAAATCCGTTGCCTTCTCCAAGATCTCATATTTGAAGCTCAAACTGGATTTTTTGAAAGAGATTGGAACCTTGCCGAGATTGTTGCGTTCTAGGAAATGTGAGGAGCGACACAAGTCACAACAAATCAGCACATCACTTGTGTTTTAAGCCACCACTGCTTAAAAATATTACATGCTCCCAGTGAGCTTGGGGTTAACTTTAAAATCTTGAGGCTACAGTAATTACCTTGTTTTGCCTTCAGCAACCATACACAGCTGGCATAAGCAGCAAAGAAGGAAAGCATGAGACACGCGGCAGTTGCTAAAACTATAGCAGTGGTGATTCCTAGGCCAGAAAATCCTGGAAAACAGCAGAACAAAGCAGTCAGATGGCATAGCCCATAAATAGATGCACCTCATAAAAATTATCATATCAAAGAAAGAAAAGTTATTATTAAAGATCTTTTCCCGAGAAAGCAGTTGATTCCCAGGATCAAGACTAGATTAATCCTTGACACATTAATTGAGCCTAGCTCGATTATTCAAATTAAGTTGGACATGGAGTTTGGTTTAAGAAAACTAAAACTACTCCAAAAACCATGCCTTCCCTTCATTTTCCCTGTATTTAAGAAAACTAAAACTACTCCAAAAACCATGCCTTCCCTTCATTTCCCCTGTATTCTCTCTCATTAATCAGGGCAGAATGATAAAAACTGCAACCAAACCAACCCAGCCCACAAACCATAACATGGAACCAGTTGCAAAAAACTAATGTGAGAGGTTACCATGAGCATTCCCTTTCTCTCCCCCCCCACTCTTGTAAAACTTGTCTGTCGAGTACCTCAAGTAACAGCCAGCATTCATTCCTCTCCCTTCCTTCTTGGGCACGCAACCTCTCGCCGCCTTGCCGGCCATCTCCAAGCACCCTCTACACCCTTCTCTGCCAACACTATCCCAACACTGAGCCAAGGCGTAAATGCCGCTAACCTTGACGACTGCAAACCCACCATTCTTCACAGCTTGAATCGTCACATTAACAACAGCATCGCCAACTCCTGTGAAAAACTCGAGGTAATTGCCGTCGTCGTCAACATCAAAATACTCATCACCGCAATTGAAAGTATCAAAAGAAGAAGAAATAGATTCTTGATAGAAGCTGTAGTTGTCATAACGCAAGAAGCAGCCATCAAGATAGATGCGGGCAGACAGGGAGGGTAGGCAGCGAGGGAGCTTGGTGCGAGAAGCAGCATAGCAAAGAAGGCAGTCGGTTTGGGAGAGATCTTGGTGGCATTGGGCTAATGCATATAAAGTGGAAGTAGAAGAGTAGTTGAGATTGTGAGTGGCAAAATGGCTAGTGGTTATGAGTTGAGAGAGAGTTTCCATCTCCTTAACAAAAGTTGGGATATTAATGGTAGATTTCGAGCTCCCACAGTAGAGACCAGATTGTGTTATCCTAGGATCAGAGAGCGAGAGGGAGAAGAGGAAGCTGGCCGAGTAGATGAAGGACAAGAAGAGCCATCTTTGAAGATTAATAATAATTAGTTGTGGATGAAGATGCAGGGAGATCATGTTTTTGCTTGAAATTCTGAGTTAAAGCAGAAGGAAAGAGCTGGGACTGAACTGGCTTCTGTCTTCGTTTCTTACAGTCCTATATACACGCATTGTCCACAATCTTCGGCTCTGTTTCTCCTCCTGCTTTTGTGGAAGACTTGTTTTGGGGATGGACCTTTTTCCTAGCTAGTATCTAAAGATATGATAATATTCATGCTGAATGGTTTTGTGTATATATATATATATATATAAAGAGAATTTAGAGAAAAAAATAATTGAAAAACGTCTCATCTCATTGCAGTTAAAATGATAGTTGAATTTTCTCAGTCAAGATTTCACCCAACCTGTTGTTTTTCTGATGATGTTTTTTCAATTTCTCTTAGGAAATTATATTTGTTTTAGGAAAATATATTTGTGGGAAAAAAAGAATAGGTAGTTGAAATGAGCATAATTTCTTGTGGACACAGACTGAAGGGGCAGGTGTGAGGTGTTCGTTCTTTGGAGAGCTATATATATCCACCTGCCTGCCTGGTGAACAGCATTTATTAATTGTCATTGTGCACCACCTGGTAGGACCACCCTTCTTTTGACTCCCATTTCTCCCATTCACATCCTCTCTCTCTCTCACTCAACACACACACACACACACACACACACACACACACACACAGTGTTTTTTCTTCTTTTTACACTTGTACAGTAAAAAAACAAATTGATAAAATAAATAGTTTAAAATTAGGAAATGACACGTGTGTTTGTGACTAACAGCACAAGATTCAGTAAATAGATAGGGGGGAGAGAGAGAGAGAGAGGAGGGAGACAAAAAAGGACTTTATAGTCAAAGGAAAACATTAATGGTATTGTAAGAAATATATTAATAAGATGAACCCAGTCATTAATGTGAGTTATTTAGCGGTCTAAAAACAATTGAGTCTTGATATCTCTAGACGATTCGCGTGGCTCTCTCTCTCTCTCTCTCTCTCTCTATATATATATATATATATTGTTAGTATATATATAGTGATTATTTTGTAATTATATTAAGTGTGTTTAGTTTTTTTTTTAAATGCTAGTATGCTTCATCTATATTTTTTTTATATAGATTAATATTTTTTATATGTGCAAACTTTTAAACTATTATGTTTATTTTTATTTTTTTAATAAATTTTATTTGTATCAATTTCTATTACACTTTGATTTTGATAGTTAAATTCATTAGACATAACCATGTTTTTATTAGATATATTGTCTACATTGGTATCGTAATTTTTTCAATTATGTTTTTATTTTTCTTTTTTCATTTTTTATGAAGTGTTATTCTTTTTAATTGGTTTATATTCTGCTATCATTGCTCCTTTTTTTTTTTTGCCCTATATAATTCAAATTAGACCAGTAAATTATATGATGAAAGCCACTCAGATATTTTACATGTATTTAAGAGTGTGATTGAAAGTTATTTTTGAAAATAATTTTTGTTTATAAATACATCAAGATATATTTTTTATTTTTTTAAAATTATTTTTAATATTAACGTATGAGAATAATACAAAGATATTAAAAAAAATTAATTTAAAATATTTTTTTTAAAATATTTTTAAATAGAATGCAAAATAATTTCGAATCCTTTGCTCCCACAGTCAACAGCGAGTGGTCTTGTCTAGCTGGCAAATCCGAGAATGCCGTGTTAGTTGTCAACCCCAAAAGCCACTCCTGTGGTCCGTACATTCAATTTCTTGCTTTTCTATCTGATATTTTCTTTCAAAAAGTCTCAAATTGGGGCTCAAGCTCCATCCATAAGTTCAAATACAAATTGAAAAGCAAAATTAAAATATACATCATGCAGATATGCTTCCTTTTCGTTTGAGCTAAATTTGTAGTTGCATTATGCTGATTTTATATTAAATTTTATTTTAACTTCAGCTTATATAGGAAAATTTCAATTACTACATAAAAAATATTAATTAAAAAAAATATCAAGAAAGAAAAATATTGGGTATAGATGGAAGTAAAATCAGGCCTACAATTTTATTGTTATAAAAAAAAAAAAATATTTTCAACTTATTTGAACCACAAACCATCCTACAAAACACTCCTAGTACACAGATATCAACCTAACAAGCTAATAAAACAATAGTCCAAACCACAAAATCAAACATGAAAACATATTTCTTCCTTGACTCGAGCTATATTGAGACTTAAAACAACCACCATAGAACACTAAAGGGTATTTTACAAACAATTTACAAAGCAATCATCTATGTTATTCGTGTTTTTTACTTCAATCCTATCCTATAATTCAACATTTCCTTCCACGAAAAACAATGTGGTTGGGCGTTATTTTAAGCTCATTGTAAAAAATAAGAGTTTAAGGATCAAATTAAAAAAGAAAAACACTGATCTACAATAATTTATGAGATGATGAACAATGTTTTGTGTTACAGGTTTATAAAATCTGTGTGATACTTGCCTAATTGAAAGTGATTGTAGTTGTTTTTGAAAATATTTTTTGTTTAGAAATACATCAAAATAATATATATTTTTTATTTTTTAAAAATCATTTTTGACATCAGCACATCAAAATGATTTAAAAAAACTACAATTTTTTATTTTATAATAAAAAAATAAAAAAAAAATTTCAAATTTTTTCATAAACACTTTCGGATCACAATGCCAAACATCCATGATCATTTTTTGTACCAAAAAGACTAGAAGACCAAAAAATTTAAATAAAGACTAAAATATTATAAAACTAAAATAGGAATTAAAATAATTTTAAAAAACAAAAAAGGGACTAACAAAGCTTTTGACAAAGGGAGACTGGTTATGATTATTACAGTTGTATTTACGAGTGAAGAAAATTATGCATAGACCTTCAAATGAAACTACAGTCTGTCATTGTTTAGCTAATTGATTTTGTGATCATCCTAGCTCCTTTTTTTTTTATTATCATAATTGCATACCTTTACGTGTATTCATTGCCTGAATTGCCAGTTCATGCTTAGTTTTCTAATTAAAAAAACAAAAATATTACCACTCACGAGCGCGCGCGCACCGAGGGGCTTTGGCTGCTGCTCGGCTCCCCTTCCTTGAAAGGCCAAGATCTTTCAATGGCTTTCAAGCCTAATAACAGGTGGGATTTCACATATTAAAATTTTCAAATATCCAAGTAGAGAGCCAAGAGAAAATAAAACAAAGAGAATGAATGACAAGTGTTCTTCCAACTTCATCATGTCAACAGAAGATGAAATAGGCAAACCCTAGAGCGATACCAGCACTCAATTTGCTTCAAAACATTGAGCGAAATCAATATACTAGAATTAGATTCTCCTCACCTTTCTAACATTAGGCCACTATCTGTTCTCTAACAGTTATAGATACCAACTCCATAAAACGAGATTACAATCAGAGATATCTGGCTAACCCTAGCTAAACAAAAATTTCACGGCCAAAATGACCATTTATAATGCACTTAAATAACACTGCACTTGCTGATCACCTGAAGTTTAACTGGCATGTTGTCATCCCATTCCGTACTACACTCCGGGTTGGAGTCTCCATGTAACCAAAAAAAAAGAGGGAAGGGCATAGCTTTGTAAAGTGAGACTGCTGCTCAAACCGAAGATCCATCTGCCGATTGGATTATTGAACATAAATAAACTCAATCATATGCAACTTTCAATCAAAATTTCTACCACCATTTTGACGTTCAGCTCCTTGTAGATACATGAGCTTCTTGCAATTCAGCATCTGCTCGTTACTATCTATGTTAAGACATTGGAAAGTCAATGAGCATCATTCATCATCCACCAAGGACATAACTGGAAGTCCCTTGCTAGAAAAGCTTGTACACTTGACTAGCAACTCATCACCAATTTCAAAGTCCCTCTTTCCATTGGTCTGCATGGAGATGCAAAGATGGTGATTTTCACGGACTAAAGAAATGCCGAGCAGAAAATGAGGGAGGAAAAAAACCCTTTTGTTGTACAAGTCATTTGAATTTCAGATATTTTATTTTATTCGAGAATAAGATCCATTATATCAACAAAACAAAAGATCAAAACACGACTGATCATAGCCTAGAAAAAGTGCCCCTAATTTAAAATCAGATTCTTATAAAAAAAGTCTCCAAAGCTTTTAAAAGACTGGAACCCTTTCATTATAAATGAGTGAATGAATTTACAAAGATTGTGCTGTCAACCAACAAACTTAATCAACAAACAAATAATTTTTTATCCTCAAAAATGATTACTATACACAGTGGCAGCAAAGAAAAAAGATATGAAATGCAGAATATTGTTCTAGAAACACATGCCAATTCAGAACCATAAGCAATGCGTACCTCAAACCGATACATTCCACGAACTCCATTACCCAAATCAAGGACTAACCCAAGTGCCCGAATTTGATAAACCTTGGCAGTAACCTGCATTCCAAGTTTCAGACTTTTTGCACTCAAAGGTGACACCACTTTGGCATCCTCATCATTCAAACGATCTACAGTATGTGAAGAGAGACCAGAACTAAAGATTGATGCATCAGAATCATCACTTTCAGGCACCTTTGTTTTTTGCTTACGACCCTTTTTCGCAGCCTGTAAAGTATTAGAATTGCTCTTAGAACCCTGATTCAAACCAACAGTTTTGTCCTCCTCATCACACTCTGCAGCACTTCGAATCAGAAAACCAGGAATTGAGGGAGTCAAAGGCTTTGCTGTAAGTTTCTGCTCTTCTTGTTCACTAGGCATATTCCCAACTGAGGTCCAAACTTTAGGTTCTTCTTTACTAACAGGAACGGGTTCCTCAGTAACATTACTTTTCTTAGAGCTCACCTGGGGTAAAGTTGCTTTAAGGGATAATTTGATGTTGCCACGGACATCCTGACCTATGCACATCAAGGATAGCTGCTGCCCAACAGATATTACATCTGAAATCTTGGAGACCTGATGAATGGAAAGGATGTAAAACTGTGTAGAACTAACATATAAGCGTAAGAATTTTAATCCATTTAAAAGCCCTATGGTGAGAAATCTGAATTCTGAAGGTATCAATACTAAAAGGTTGAGCACAAATTTCAACAGATAGGACATTCTTCAATTTCAATCACAGTTTGTTTCAAAACATAAATCTAATGCACCAAAGAGTTATATCACATCTGAAAAGCAAAACATAACCGAACCATGAAGACAAAATGTTTCAAACATGGCATGAAAAATCCATAAAGACTTGATAGTCAATTCCCCTGTTAATTGGTTGTCCAACTTTTTTTTTCCAATTATTTCTATAAGGTGTCCTCTTTCAGATAATTAAATGCACCAAAGTGTTATGTCACATCTGAAAAGCAAATCATAACCAAACCATGAAAGCAAAATGTTTCAAACAAGACATGAAAAATCCATAACGACTTGATAGCCAATTCCCCTGTTAATTGGTTGTCCAACTTCTTTTTTTTTTTCAATTATTTCTATAAGGTGTCCTCTTTCAGATAATTAAATGCAACTATCATTATCCAGGTAAAAGATTCTGCTGAAAATATTTGTCCCTCAGCAAATGATAGTTGGTACAACTGATGGCCTCATTGCAAAACATGAAACAGGCCAGGGGTGCTTGCCAACTTGCATCTTGCCCCCCAAAACAGAATGGCCTTCCCACCCCTACATCTAAACTGCTCTTTTGTCCAAGGTGGTAGATTTAATTTATTTAAAGTTTTTTCAATCCATGACACTCCCTTGTTTTGTGCTAGTATTCACTTCCAAGGCCCTTTAGCTCCATGAATTATTGTCAGCTTTAATTGTCATATGACAGTGTCATACTCTATCCAAAACCAGAACACAGAAGGAAGACAAAAACACTGCAAAGATTTGATATAAAAATATAAAACCTCTTAATTTGTACTAGCAAAGGATAATGCTCAACAAAGACACAACAGACTCAAGACCATGTTTGATCATTCAACAAGGACAAAGTATAAAGAAGACCTCAGCTAATCATCAACATCCTGAAATTGGCACCTTCAAGTTTCAAGTATAAGGTCCGCTTAACTTCCTATGGCAGTAAATTTGAATTTTAGGACTCAGAATAAACTCAAGTTTAAAATAAAAGAAATATGCTTTGATAATCTTTAATTAAATTCATCTCAAGGATGAAAAAGGTCATTTATTTTAAGAACATGACATAGAATGCATAAGATTGCCAGAGATTTATGCATTTCTATAACATGTCCCACTACTGGGTATTTAAGCAACAGAATATTGGACCCAAATAAATTGTGCAGCCAAGCAGCTACACACAACATTCAAGAAGAAAATGTAGGGAATGCAATTAATAGAGCTCCAATTTACATTATGTCACCATGCTATTTCATACCGGTTCATGTGATAACTCAGAAACATGTAGCAGACCTTGCTGGCCACCATTAAACTCCACAAAAGCACCATATTCCTTTATTGAAGAAACGATGCCTTTGTAAATCCCACCGACTTCAATTTCACGGCCGATTATAAAATCAATCTGAGGAGAAAAATGTAGAAGCAATCATGCAGCTTAACAAGCAATAGATCCCCCAATCACCACTCATTAAACCATCAAATATGAATTAATTGCCGTGTAAAACATATGACACATAGAGGGTAAAACTGCTGTCCAAGAGAATATTGCATTTTATTTCTAAAACATAAAAAGAGAGACTCGGGCATTTATCTAAGATCTATAATTCTTTTTTCTGTGAGTGGGGGGAGGGATAAGTTTTTGCAAACTTTGAGAGCGGAGCAATTTGACAATATTAAGGATTCAGATTAAAACCCTTGGAGCACTTGATTCCCTTTGTTCAAATTAGCATGAAAAAGCTCCTGAAGTGACTAGATTTCTGCCTGTTAATAGTTCCATAGCTTGGGAAAAAGGCAGCAAAGTTCTGAGGCATAGTATGATGACTTGAAATAATAACTGAGCTAGTGACATGAAAATTCAAGTTTTTCTATGTTACGCACTGATCAAGACAACCAGATCTCAATCAAAATAAGGAAAAATGTAAATGGTTGAACAGATGACAAAAGAGAAAAACAAAACCTTCTCTTGCACTCTCTCCAGTACAGTCTGATTCTTGGCAATTATAGTAAGTGTTTCATCACTTACAGACATCCGCGCGCCTAGATTATGCAATAATGCACACAAAAATTGTAATATAGTCAACATCAAATTGATATCTAACCATAATAGTTAAAATTTTCTAAAATTTACAGCATGAAGAGTTGTTTGGAATATTCTAAAAATTATTGCATTAGGTTACCACAGACTGGCAAGCATATATAAGATGTAATGGTTTGGTTTCGCACGGGAAATAAAAAGAATAATCCAGAAGTCTGAAATACTTGTAACGTGTTCGTAAATTGTCATTGATAACTCATCCCTACCTTATAGTGCCTACATTCTTTTATGTAAAAAAAACACTAATATTCTTGTCCCGAACTTTAAGTGTTATTAGAGGAATAAACTAGTGAAGAGAGTCTTAAATAACACCTCAAAAAATTGAAATGTTCTAACAAATCATATGGGAATAAGGAAAGCAAGTTGGAAGTGGGATGATTGACCAAGGCTTGAATATATAATATACTTTCATGGACGTGTCCTGAATACTAGAATTTGAAATGAAGAATTTCATACTAAGTTATGCAAACACCCTGAAAGGCAAGACAAAGTAGAAATACTAGGTTATTAAAATGTCATCATACTCTGGCACTATTTCTTCTCAATATGCCATCTATTATCAGATAATATGGAGAAGTATCAAACAATAGTCAAATCACAATTCAGTGCCAAAAGATCCTATCAATTGAGTGGAGCTATAATAATTTATATAATGCCACACATAGCATTGTTAAGTTTGAGTTGAACCTGTATCCTCTTCAATTTTTCTCTTAAGTACACCTAGAGGCCCAATCAAGCGACGAAGAGCATCATTGCTGAACTTTAAGGTAGCTGCATCATGGATGAAAAGTTTTGAGCAAGAAGAAAATGAATATAGTCAGCACAATGATAGAAAACATGCACTGTGGATGTTGAAAAACCAACCTAATCGGGGAGAATTTCTATGATCCTGAGAGCGTGGTGCACTTATCTCTTGTTCCATGTGGGCAAGGATTTGAAGACGTCCTTTTAGTGCTGGCTCTAAACACTCACAAATGATATCTAAAGGAATTCCGGCAGGTTTTATATCCAACTGAACTGCAGTAACTCCCTTACGTGTTCCAGCAATTTTGAAGTCCATGTCCCCTAAATGATCTTCCAGGCCCTTGAAAAACCCAAATCCAATAAAAATGAAACTGAGCAAAAGTTTGGAGGGATTTTCAAAAGCTGAAAACAGATAACATGAAAACTAAGAAATTCTTGTACAAGTCCAAACGATTGCATAATAATAGTAGCAGATACAATTGACATTAGTTAAATAGAGAAGCTTCTAAACCAATTACTAAGGAAGGAAATAACAAGCAAAAATCCTACCAGCTTGCAATGACCTTCAGCAATGAAAATAAAAAATTACCAATATGTAAAAGAACATACTACAATCCACAATAGAATGATGCAAACAAACCAAGTAAGAATCTCACCAAAATATCAGTCACTATACGATAGTCCTTAATTTCACCAGTTGATGGATCAACTTCACTAACAAGACCCACGGAAACACCAGCAACATGTTCTTGCAATGGAATGCCAGCATCCATCAAGGCCATACTGCCTATTTGGCAGGGGGAGAAAACGAAACATATGTCATGCTAGCTATTAACAAAAGGCTGAAATGAATAAACCTGCATAGATTTATATAGTCACATGACATAAACTAAAGTTGTCAAGTTTTTTTAAAACTTGTACCAAAATCCCTCACAGCCTAGTCAACTTATCCTATGGTAATCACAAGACAGTTCAATCCAACTCTTTAGGCAGGTAATAAGCATAAAAGGCAAACAACGGGAAAACGATGAGCTATTATAGTTGTAAGTTGAAATGGGAACCTCCACAAACGGTTGCCATTGATGTTGAACCATCAGATGCCATTACTTCTGAATTGATACGAACAGTATATGGAAAATCATCCTCAGTAGGCATAACAGCAAGCAAGGCTTTCTCTGCAAGAGTTCCTAGAAATGATGAAGACAGCATACACAGAATATGGGTTAGAAAATCATTTAGATGCACAGGTAATTTAGTACGCATCAATTGCAGAGCAAGGTTATCAAAGTTCTAGCACAATCAAGGCCTCAAGGGAAAGCTGGGAAGAAAAGCACTATCCTCTACCCATATCCTTTTCACTCATTCTCTAGTTTCCCAGACATGGTGCAAAAGGTAGATATCTATGGTTGTCCAATTAATTTTTAATCAACCATTCCTCAGCATATAAAAAATTTATGCCCCACAAACAAAAACAAATGAATACAATTCCATTATTAGTGATAAAAAACAAGATTTGACAGCCAGCATATGCCACTACTTCTAGGTTGGTTCTGTAATTTATTCATTTCCAAGTGCAACATTGCTACTATTTTAGAATCTTATACAAACTAGATTGGAATACAGATTCAACAAGGCAAAATCTTGAGCAGATTACTTAAAAGTGTATACAGTGGTTGATTGTTGTTAAGCTACATACCAGCTCCAACCATATTTTTTAGGATATGTTAAAAAACTCTTGCCCTGCATCAGTGTTTGGAAGATAACACATGCACCATTTCAGACTAACTGCACTTTAATAAACATATATAAAGCCAATTCTATAATCTCAAATCAGCACACAGATTAAGCTGAATGTTATATGGACTTGCTTGCTCTATGAAACTTCCAAAACACTGGAAAATAGGAAATACATGTTGTAGAAAAACTAAAGCTCCACCATAATTATATAAAGTTTGACAAATTTTAAAATTAAACTGCCAAATTTGAATTAACTCAAGCTGTGAAAATATTATCGCAAGTCTCTGAACATCAACTTGAAAGAAACAAGCTTTTGCATGCTTCATTATTGCACTCATATGACATAGTAATATGAAAGTGAAATTGGGTTTACCATGACCAACTTCACGTCTGTTCAGACCAACTCTTTTGCCAACTTCATTAATTGAAAATGGAGGGAAACTGTAATGAAGCATGAAACGCTTTGTTGGGGATCCAACCAAGGAATCCAAACGTTGAGCATCCCTAGGTGCACCAAGAGTGACAGTACAAAGAACCTAGAGATCATCAAATATACCCTGGATTCAAAAATACTATCACCAAAACATAGCATTATCCTTGATTCAGGGCTTATATTTCTTGATCAAACATTTCAGCACTGTATGTCATCAAATACAGGCAAGAGAAAAATGCAGACTAACCTGAGTATCCCCACGAGAAAAAAGTGACGATCCATGCAAATTAGGTAGATAACCTGCTTCACAATACAATGGCCTCACTTCATCAAGGCGTCTCCCATCAACTCTAAACCCCTCTGCAATAATCCTGTTGCGGACAACCTGAAATTTAATTTTTACAAGATATGAAAACTGTGAGCCCTGAGCAATCCAAGTGCAAAATATGAATAAATGTAAACAACTAATATGACTGCAAAAGAAAAATGTGGTGTTATTTCCACAGGAAACTATACAGATCAGCCCTTGGCGGAGGGCGGAAGGGGGAGGGGGGGCGGAGGTTCAGGCCAGCTAATCAATTTTAGTAACCATCTGTAAATTTGCACTAGAGTATTAATGAAAAACTGAACAGTGTACCGTTAGATAGCTATTTGTGTGCACAGCTTACCCCTTTCCGTACTCTGTCTACAACCTTTGAAAGAACTGTTAAGCTTTCTGTATCACATTCTTCTTCAAGGGTTCTTTTTGCTTCCTGTGCAATGTTCTCT
This sequence comes from Salix dunnii, assembly GCA_015731905.1. NCBI lineage: Eukaryota > Viridiplantae > Streptophyta > Magnoliopsida > Malpighiales > Salicaceae > Salix > Salix dunnii. The sequence goes on along the minus strand of CM027674.1, from coordinate 25,572,526 downwards.
AAGGCTTCTCCACGCTCAAACTGAACAAGTAAAAATAAGTATGATATAAAACCTGAAATCATAGAGAAATATAGTATATAGTGTAGTCAATGTGTTCGTACGTAGATGCACACAAGCAAACACAGCATGCTCAACACACGTGTAAAGAACTTAGACTGCCGGATAACTTGATGACATCAGATATTCACGCACCTTACCATATGAAGGATCTGTAAAGACAGCTTCAATCTTTGCTTCTGTCAAGTTTCGAAGTTTTTCCAATGTTCTATCTGACACCAAAGATAGTTTGTAATCCTTCTTATGCTTCCCAGCTTTCGCAGCTAGTCTGATTTGAGGTTCAATATACTTCACTGCCTGATAATCAGAATCAAGCATAACAATCCAATCCATAAACAGAAATATGGTGGAAAATTTATAAAGTTTAACTGCTCACCTCTGGATGTGCCACTCTTAACCCGGCTTCTAGATCTTTCTCTGAGATCTCACGAGCTTGCACATCTATCATTAGAGTTTTGTCCCTTGTACAGGCATATACTAAGTTCAGATCACTTAAGCTAAGCTGCATAAACCCGAAGAGTAACAATCAGATGGAATGATATACGTGCATATGACAGAACAATATCCATGTACTAGCTAGTTCTAAATCTTTTCAGGGTATATAACTACCTGAAGCAGTTTTATCATAGGCCAGGAAAGCTTGTTTTCAGAGTCAAGCATGTATGTTAAAAAGGAGTTTAAGTATAGACCAGAAATGAGCACAAAACTCTTCAGATCACAAGAGAAAGCATGTTTGTAACTGATTGTGGAAGAATTTGCTCTCCTAAAATGAACTAAACAAATATGATTTGCTATAGCAGCTATGGCTCTATAAGTTTCAGGTCTCACAAAAGTCAAGATCTTATTACTAGATTCACAGGCTCATAATATTTGAAGACAGGAAAGAACAAAGAAATGAACCAAAAAATAAAGGATTGAATAATATACAGTTTCAAGAACTAGGTGCAAAAATCACACAATTTCAATACGCATAAGAACTATGCAACCATGTGCCTTCATGATAAGCATCCAACAAATCACAAGAAACAACAAGAACTGATCTCATAACCTATACCTACTCCAAAATATTGAACTAGGCATTGTTCTGAATAAAAAGATAAGCAAAGCAATCCACAGGGAGTATCACCTCATCCATGGTTGGATTAACAATAAACTGTCCACATATTCTTCCTAAGCGAATCACTCCAATGGGACCACCCCAAGGAATATCAGACAGCATAAGAGCAGCAGATGTTGCATTAGCTGCCATTACATCTGGATCTCGTTTCCCATCTGAAGAGAGAACACTTGCCATCACCTATGAAGAAATCCATATTTATCAGTAGACATTAAAGCATCAAAGCATAAAAAGGGTGTCAGAGAAGTTACCAAAAGTGAAGGGCAAACAAAACAGTAACAACATACCTGAACCTCGTGGAAAAATCCAGCAGGAAAGAGTGGTCTTATTGGTCGATCAATAAGCCGACCGCATAAGAGTTCACGTTCTTTTGGTGCACCCTCTCTTCGCAGGTAGGTACTGGGAATCACTCCTTGAGCAAATTGTTTTTCTTGATAATCAACCTTTCAAAAGAAATATAAGAAGAACAGCGGCATCATATAGGGCCATTTGGTATGATTTACGGTTTCCATTTTCTTTGGTTTTTTCTCTCAAGAAATTCCAGTTAATGCTGGTTATAGAAAGCAAACCATTTTCATTTCATATGAATTCTAGCAGCCAATAAAAGAGCATATCTTCTGAAAACCAATAATATATTATTGTTTGTTTTAAACATGGTAATTAACAAAAAGGAGAATTAACTGATTAAAAAGATAATATCATACTGTGAGAGGCAAAAAATCGCGAACAGAATCGCCTTTAGAAGAAGTGACAGTAGAAAGCACTTTAGTCTCTTCCATCCCCAAAACGACAGAGCCATTAGCGAATCGAGCAATTTTGCCAGTTTCAATAGTGATTAAGCTCGAACCGATCTCGAATTCTTCTCTAAAAGTCTCGAGGAACTTGGTACCGGCAGTGGAAACGGGTGGTACCGGGTCGGGGTCGGGGTCGGAGGGAGCGAAGCCGAGACGGCCACTACAAATGGTGCGGAACCCTAAGGATCGCCATGTGAGGAAGCGAGGGAGCGATTTTAAAAGAGGATTTGATCTCCTTGCTGCCATCATCGAGGGCATTTTATTGAAATCTGATTAACTGTGTGAGAGAGACAGAGAGAGAGACGTTATATTGTAGGGTTTAAGGAGGTTCGGAAATGTCCCTAATGAAAATGTCAATAAGGGTTTTAGAGTTTTCATTGGGTGCTATGTGGTGTAGGTTAAGTTGGTTGAGTTTTGGGAGGTGGCTACAGTGTAGAATTAAAAACAAAAGGTACTGAGTTAGAAGTAAAACTTAAAAAGAATAAGATACAAATTAGTCCTCTTAGTTTTTAAAAATGAATTAATTAGTCTTTTTATTTAAAAAAAATAATTATTTATTCTTTAACTGATGTTGATTATAATTTAATAATATATATTTTTTTTATTATCACAATTCTTATTTATCTTAGATAACACGATATTTTTAACCTGAAGTGTTATTTCAATTTAAAAGAAAAACAAAATTATTAAAAAAAAATTGAAATAATACGTTTTCATATTTTATATATGATTGAAAGCTAACAAAATTATAAATATAACAAAATATATTAAAATATTTTAATAATAATAATAATAATAATAATAATAATAATAATAATAATTAACCGAGAGATTTCACAAACCATTTATTATTAATATTTTTAGTTTAACATCAAATACATATTAGTTAAAAAATAATACAGAAAAATGCAAGTATAAATTCATATCAGTATTTTAAAAATCATAAATTCAGTAAATTGTAAGAGTGAGCTGATCATATCCCCGTTCAATAACAGGGGTGGAATGCATAGAGTTAGTAGTAGCGGTGCTGCTGCTAAGAATCTAACGACAACAATTAAACCAGGTGCGATGCCGGCAATTGCTACTGCTGCTGCTGCTAACACAATAAGAAGAAGCCCTAACTTCTTCCATTTCTCTTCCAATTCTCGGAATTATGGAAATGGAGTATCAGGGGGTGCTTTTGTCAGGAATCGCGTCACCTTTTCTTCTTCTGCTTCTCACTTCTCTCGCGCCCTTTCGCTTCGATGTTTCTCTTCTTCTTCAAGTGGCTTTGACCGGGTTCAAGTTCAAAATCCCATCGTTGAAATGGACGGTAACCAAAATAAATATAAGACTCCCCTAAACCCTTGCTTTCTTCTTGCATGTTTTTCAATTATTAATGTTTCTTTCTCTCCTGTTTTGGTTCTGATTACTGAAATTGATTTGCAGTTTCTATTGTTATTTTTATCTGATTGTTCCTATCTTGGACAGTAACCACAAATTAACAAAAAGTCTCCCTTAAACTCTTTTTTTTTTTTTTTTTTTTTGCGTCGATTATGCCGCGTTATTCTTAATTTAATTGAATTTAATTTAATTTATAGCTTTCAAATTCGGGGATTTTTTTTTTTATCAAATTAGAGCCTTTATTTTTTTTTTATTAGATTTGTTTCTGTTTTTCTTCATTACTAATCTTTTTATTACGCACTGTTTCTTAATTTTATGTTGTTTTTCCTTCTCTTTTTTTTACTAATAGGTGATGAAATGGCGAGGATAATTTGGAAAATGATAAAAGACAAGGTCTGTTTATGTGGTTATTTTCTTCTTTTTATATTATTTTTTTTTCTTTATTTTGTTTTGGATTCAATCTATTTGGGAATAAGGCTGCCTTACTATCAGGAATTGAGTGATTAGTAGTAATGGGGATTTTTATTTTCCTGGTGGCTACAGCTTATATATCCTTATCTGGATTTGGATATCAAGTATTTTGATTTGGGAATATTGAATCGTGATGCTACTGATGATAAGGTTACTGTAGAAAGTGCTCTTGCTGCTCTTGAGTAAGTTTTCTTATCTAAAGACCTCGATTTTATGGAATTGTGTTGCGTAGCTTTTGCTACTAAGAACACGCAGTGGTATGCACTCTGAAATTTGAACCAATTGAGTACTGCTTGTGTTACCATCAGTTGTAAATAATTAGGCATTAGTATTTGTAGAACTTTCTTAAACTGTAGAGAGAGCACCCTAGTTGCTGGAGCATTTCTGGTTATGTATCTCTTTTTTATTTTGTTTTTTTTCCTTTTGACTGAAAGGTTAATTTTTTCATGATTGATATTGAGAGAGTGGGAAATAGTCATGACATAAGATACTGCTGCTCACTTGATAGGGCACAATAACTGCAATTGAATGATAGTGAGATCTTTCCTCCTGGTTTGATCTCTTAATGACTTATATTGAGGGGTTGTCGTCTTCTTGGTTTAGTAATTTCTTCGAAATAGTGTATAATTTTCCCCACAAAAAGATGTACTGAATGTGCACAGAAGCTTGTAACTTAAGGGGAAAAAAGGGGGGTGGCAAGATAAAGAGGTCTTGACACATACACATGCACACACGATTAAATTGAATAGTTTAATATTTAAAAGCTTGGAATATCATAACTCTAGTGAAACCTGTTATTCTCATGGTTTGTGCATTGCAGGTACAATGTTGCTGTTAAGTGTGCTACAATAACTCCTGGTTGGTCATTCTAGTCTCTTTCCTGCTTTTTTGGCTTCATTTAGGACCGCTGAAAAACATAGTTTCCTGAACTTGCTTACTATGTTGATTGCAACAGTTGATACAAACACTGATTAAGTCTTCATAGGACATATCAATTGGTTTACTTTATGATAACTCTATTTATTATGGTTTATTTAGCTTGCATATGGTTTTAAGGTTTCCATTCTCTGCAGATGAGGCAAGAGTTAAAGAATTTGGCCTGAAGTCAATGTGGAAGAGTCCTAATGGCACCATTAGAAACATCTTAAATGGTCTGTATTCAATACATTTGTTTCTCCCATTCTTTTATGAAATATTTCATGCCTTCAATGCAAACAACATGGTTTTGATTCATGTATGGTTGCATGTGAAGCAAATGGTAAAACAGCCAACTGTCCTATTTTCTTCTGCCTGAGAATAATATGAATACAAATTGAAGTTTTCATCACCGTTATAAACATTTATAACAGAGAGCCATTCATAGCCTATTGATAAATGAAGCAAGACCTCTAAGATTTTTGTTTTACTATTATTTTTATTTGATAGTTCTAGATTTTATTACTTGTCTCAGGAGTTTAATTTGAAAATCAACTAGATATAAACATGCTTCATCACCCATATTTTAGATTGAAGTTGCTAATGACCTTGTGCCCTTGGTGGTATAATTTCTATTTTAAATTATGTATATTTAAATAATGCACAATAGTTATAAGATTTCTTGAGGACCATGAATCTTTTATCTGACAGTTCTCCCTTTTTTGGGCTTGCAATTGATTTTTTTTCTTTTGTAGATAATAATTAAAAAACTACCTTTTAAAAGCTTATTATATTATTTATAATCTACAAATAACGTTTCTCCGTTTTCTTTCATTTTTTTCCTCATAAACATCTTAGGATGTAGAGTATTGGAATGAAACATGTTGAGATATTTATTGAAATTCTAAACTTTTCTGATTTTTCACAATCTCTAGCAGGTTATGTTAGTAATATGGCTGGCATTTTATAATTCAATTTGAGTATAACAATGGTGATTGAATGAGGTGGAGAATAATGAAGCTGTGAGGTGGTCTTTTGAGTGTTGACAATTCTTGCATCTAAATTGTTTGTGTTGTATAGATGTCCTCTAAGAAGTACGCCTTGTTTGCCTTTCCGCCCCTTGTTTATCTTGATACAGTGTTGGAATAGTGAAGTTATATTGTTTAGTTTCTCTTGGGACATATTTATATTAGACTCATCTTTCATTTTTTTTTTTTAATGTTCTCTGCTGTATAGGTACTGTTTTCCGTGAACCTATCCTCTGTCAAAACATTCCAAGAATTGTTCCTGGTAATTTATTTATATTTCTCCTAATGTAAAGTTTGCATACCTATTAAATATTGCGAGACACCATTTAGTGCTTATAGATTTGATCTACAGGTTGGAAGAAACCCATATGCATTGGTAGGCATGCCTTTGGTGATCAATATAGTGCCACAGATTCAATTATTACAGGGCCTGGAAAACTTAAAATGGTTTTTGGTGAGCTGATTTCAGTTTCAATATTGCTGCATATACAAGTAACTAATTTTAGAATCTCTATTCTCCTGAGTTACCATTGGTGCTGACCAAATTTCTCTTCCTATTACTAGTCCCAGAAGATGGTGAAGTCCCAGTGGAGCTTGATGTTTATAATTTCAAAGGCCCAGGCATAGCACTTGCAATGTATAATGTTGACGAGGTTGCTTTTCTATGTATTCTCATAAATGTTGACTGCACTACATCAGTTATTTTCCTAATATTTATGTGATTGACCAGTCTATTCGAAATTTTGCGGAGTCATCAATGTCATTGGCATTTGCAAAGAAGTGGCCTCTTTACTTGAGCACCAAAAACACAATTCTGAAGAAATATGATGGCAGGTAATTACTTCTTGTAATGAACTTCTTTCCAATCCTTTTCTTTTGGTGATGTAACAAATTTCTCAGAACCTTGACCTTCATCAATTAATGCTCCAATTTTCAATCAAAACAAATCCAAAAATCTGCTCACTGATATAGTTTTTCACAGGTTTAAGGACATATTCCAGGAGGTATATGAAGAAAAGTGGAGGCAGAAGTTTGAAGAAAATTCAATATGGTATGCTTCTATCAATTGTGCGGGATGACTCTCTGTGTCTCTTTTATCATTGTTATTAAAAATGGTTGATTCAAAGTCTTTTTGTTGCTCAGGTATGAGCATCGTCTAATAGATGACATGGTAGCTTATGCATTAAAAAGTGAGGGCGGATATGTCTGGGCTTGCAAAAACTATGACGGAGATGTTCTAAGTGATTTACTTGCTCAAGGTGCTGTAACTTGCTCTAACTTTTAGAGTTACACACATCAATACGGTTCTTGTTCCGTTACTTGAATGCTGAGGACACTTATATTTTGGCTATTTTTTCCATCAGTCTCTTTGCAAATTGAGTTTTTTCTGAGGGAGCTGTTTTCTAATTAATATTTTTTTTTATTAATTGATTGGCAAAATCAAGTCTTAAACATTTTATTTTTGATTTAGATTAAGCTAGCCTTGCTTTGCGCAGAAAACTTAATCTAAAATATATTTAATTTCATTATTCATTAACTATGGTTTCTTGGGTTTAAGTGCCATGGTTGATAGCAATGGACCGACTTTGTTTCAGTTTTTTCTGTTGCAGTCCTCTTTTATTAAAGATAACAGTTCTATTGTTCTTGAAGAGAGATACCAAGTGACTTAGTGAACAGATAAATGACAATTCTGTTAGTGTGACTGACCTGAAGGATGCATTATCAGTATGCAATTTTCCTTTTTAAACCATTCTAAACTTGGTTTCTTTTGGGCAGGATTTGGCTCACTAGGCCTCATGACCTCTGTGCTGGTTTGTATCCAATTACTGGTGTCAACCTCAATGCTGACTTTTTCTTTATTTAGTTTTTGCAAAATCTTATATCTTCAAAATGTACAGTTATCTTCCGATGCCAAGACACTGGAAGCTGAGGCAGCTCATGGGACTGTAACCCGACATTTCCGGTTGTATCAAAAGGGACAGGAAACCAGCACAAATAGTATTGCTTCAATGTTTGCATGGACACGGGCTTTAGAACATAGGTATTGTTCGCTTTATCTAATTAACCAAAAATGAAACAGATAAATTGTTTCAATTTTGATTTCGTCTTCTATAATATTTCTATTGCTGAATCCTCTTCATAACCATCATCCAAGTTTAGAATTTGTTTGTCGTCTCTGGCTGTATGTTCTTATGCTCTTCATAAGCTTCAATAAAGCAGCTTCATTTCTTTTAAAATTATACATTATTATTCAAACTGCTGTTAATTAACTTCACCCCCTGAAAAATGAATGAATGAGTCTTTATGCTTTTTATTTTTCTTTCATTCCTGTCCTTTCTCTCTCAGGGCCAAGCTGGATAACAATGAAAAGTTGCTTGATTTTGTTCTCAAGTTGGAGGCTTCATAAGCTTCATTAAAGCAGCTTCATTTCTTTTAAAATTATACATTATTATTCAAACTGCTGTTAATTAACTTCACCCCTTGAAAAATGAATGAATGAGTCTTTATGCTTTTTATTTTTCTTTCATTCCTGTCCTTTCTCTCTCAGGGCCAAGCTGGATAACAATGAAAAGTTGCTTGATTTTGTTCTCAAGTTGGAGGCTTCATGCATTGGAACTGTTGAGGCCGGAAAAATGACCAAGGATCTTGCCATTTTGACCCATGGCCCGAGGTAAGTGGTATTGTGTTTTTATGTCATGTTCTTGATCACATAATTTATTGGCTGGGTCATTTTTTTTCATATCTAAGTTCAATTTATGGAAATTCCAGTAAAGATTCAACAGAATCACCCTACATGGTCATGTACCTAATAATAAGAAGTGAATACTGATACATATTGTGGAGAACAAATGTTTCTGGTGTCACGGGTGAAGGATTTGGCTCAGGTTCATGTAAACCTTCAAAAACAAAATGAATGGTTCTAGGGGCATACTTTTTTCTTATCTTGCTGGAGCATTCTAAACCTTCTAGACCTGTTTGGGGCACGAGTCATGAAGAATGAGACTTTAAGAGTATCAAAATACCAGGATACTGAGTTTGTATGAAGCAGAATCTGGGGAGTGGAGAACTAAAGTAGATAATTACATTGGTCGACTTGGAGTGAAGCATATTATATGTGATGGAAGCAAAATATAAGTGCATGGAGATTTAATCATAATGCCATCATTGCTGGATTTGCTTAGAACATTTCTATAGGAACAGATGTAAATGGGGTAATGTGCTGTGAAAATAAATGGAAACATGGGATAAGAACATAAGAATAGAGGATTGAGACTTTGAGAAGTGGTACTTGTGCATGATTCCATGACTGGATTTTGACTTCTGAAGCTAGTTGATAATTTATCCCGACCCATCTAATTCCTTTTCCATCCATGAAATGGTACCATGAGGCTTTCTTCTCTCTCCACTTTTAGGAGCTCTCTACTTCACATGTTTAAATCTGAGGGGAAAAAGGTGGTCGTTTCATGTAAAGTATACTGTTTGGTTCCAGTGCTGGAGTGGTTGTAATTGAATCAGTCAGAACAAGTGGCCTCCAGTCCTTCAAACATTATATTGAGCCTTTTCCCCTTCAAAATTTTTACTATGATGATCTGTTCATACCTTGTTAAGAAAGTTGTACTCGTAGTTACTGAGATACTGCTGATGCTTGCAGGGTATCAAGGGAATTTTATCTTAACACTGAAGAGTTCATCGATGCCGTCGCACAAAATCTAGAAACAAAGCTTAGGGAGCCTGCTGTTGTCTAAGCGGAGAGTGGTATCATGCGGTTGAAATATGAAATTCCGAGGATTGGGATAAAATTTCCAGAACCATATACTCTTTTAATTTTCTCGATCATCATGGTAGATGCAATTTTCACAGCATTACATGAAAGGTTGGTTTCAATTTATATCTGGAAGTTTGGGGTGAATTTAGATTTTTTCCCTTGGCTGTTTCGATTTTATGTTTGTGCTCCACGTATTGATGTCTAGGCTTAAAAAAACTGCATCTGCTACCCCAGTTTCTCCAAGAAAAATACCATTTGGAGCTTGGATGTTGACTGAAGATGCGATTTCTTGAAAAACTGATAGAGGGCGGGGTTGAGAAACTTGCGATTTTTAAAAAAAAAAACATGAGCCCTGTCTTTTCCCTCTAGTTATCGTTAATGATCTTTTTGGTATTTTTATATTTATTTCATCAATCATTAATGAGATTTTTTAGTATTTTTATATTTATTTCATCAAGATCTTTATAATAATTTTGATAGTGTTATAATGAAAGATTCAATATGTATTTGAGATATTTTGTAGTCTTTCTTTCTTTTTATTGTGTTCATTGCAATCAATTTCATAGCTTATTTGAAATTATGAGTATTTAAAAATAGTCTAAGTTTGAAATGTCATGTTTTTCGATCACATGTACAAATTGTTGCCTTGCGAATTTTTTAAAAAACTATTAATATTTAAAAAAAAATCATGCCAACAAGCAAAAATTAACCATTACCATGGTGCTAACTATATAAAAGTACTAAGATCCCCTTCAAATTTCTAATGTATTCTTTTTTATCTCACCATGGACTCGGTTGACATTTGTGTTATTTTAGGTATGTATTGTTTATATATATATATATAAACAATTAGTAAAATAATAATAATACAAATATAATTTCAATTCAAATTCAAAGACAAATTAATTAGAAATTGTACAATTTAAATTTCAAAAATAAGTGAAAAAATGAATTGAATTGATATGACTTAATCAATTTGACTCGTCCAAAAATAACATGAATAACTGGTAAAAATATAGTTTGGTTTGAAAAAACTTAAGATAATATTATTTTATAAAACATATTAAGATGATAATATATCAGATTTACTAGGATCAATCTAAGTTAACTTTTTAAATTTATGATCTGGGTCATGAGATCATAATAATCTCAAATCAAAATAAATTATAAAACTCAATTAATAATAAATTTATAGTTGAATAATAAAATTAAGAATATTTTTTTAATATAAAATAGAATAAAATAACTTTTTTTTTATCAAAATTATAAATTTAAATAAAATTACAACAATATTGCCAACAATCTTGCATGGGCTTTCTATTATTCGATTGCTCTAAAATTTTAATTTAAGATATATCAATAAATTTGAAGACTCATTGTAATAAAATTTTAGATATTATAAATCAATTATTATTTTTTTTAAAACAATGTTATTAGTTTGAAGAAATTTTTAGAAGAAGCCAAAAATTTAAAAGAAATAATGATGAATTGGATTTTAGAAGAATTTATAGAACCAGCTAAGATTTTAAAAGAAATAAAATTTATTATTTTGATATGAAAGGAGAGGAGTCCTCGGCTACCCCCAATGCCAACTTGGTAAGCGACAAACCTGGTGCCTGTGTGTAACCTCTTGTCTTCTTCTAGGAGTTAAAGATTTGAATTAATATTTGGCCGAACATGTGAACCCAGAGATTCCATCCAGTTTTTTTTATTATTATTATTATAAACGACCTCGTATGGAGAGAGAAGACTTTTCTTTCAAGTTGACTATTGGAAACTGTCCAGGCGATGCCGACTTCAATATTTTAAATTCTAATTCCTGTTTGTAACGGTCTTTGAAAAGAATTTTAAAAAATTATTTGTTTATTTTTTATTTTAAATTAATTTTTTTAATTATTTTTTATTTCTTGTACTAATATCATTTCTTTATTGTTTTTATAAAAAATATATAAAAATTTAATTTAAAAATAAAATAAAATAAAATTCCTTTTTTAAAATAATTGACAGACCACAAAAAAATAAGAGATTATAGGGTGATTGAGAATGCAGTAGTAATCATACTTATTGATCCCGTTCCGTTCCGACCGGAACGGCCGGAACGGCCCGTTCCAATATAAAATCCGGGACAAAACGGCGACGTTTTTGTCCCGGTCAAAATCCCGGCCCGATCCGGCAATTCCGGCCGGATTCCGGCCGGAACGCCCCGGTTCCGTACCGGGCGTTCCGTTCCGGATTCAAAAAAAAAAAAAAAAAAAAAAACTCAACCCATAAATTATATATTAGTAAAAATAAAAAATTAAAATCATAAAAGTTAACATATCAAATACAACAATAAGTAACATTAATTAATTTCAAATACAACAACCATAAAAAAACATTGAATTACTTGAAAAACATACAATAAGTAGCTTAAATTTCAAATATTTTGGATCTTTTAATTATAATTAAATTCATTCTTTATTTTTTATTTTTTAAAAAATAATTTTATTGTTGGAATTTTTGAGATGTTTCTAATTTTGAGATTATGTTTGTTTGATTTTGTGTTTGTATTGTATAATTTAAAGTTAATTTATCTTGAATTTTAATTATATTTGTTAAAATATTTTTTTTCATATATATATATATAATTAATTTATATGAACAGTACAAAACCAGAACGGAACGCCGGAATGCACCGAAACCGGAACGTTCCGTTCCAAACAAAAAACCGGAACGGTACCCGGAACGGATTTTACAACATTGGTAGTAATTACTTTTTATATAAAAATAAATCAAAATAATCAACTACAATAATATAATAATAATAAAATAATTTAATATTTTTTTAATAATAAAGTAAAAAAGAAAAACCGACACGGCATCGTTGTGATATTTACTGATCATGTTCCTTAAATCTGTTAAGCGCACGACACAAAATAGAATACGCGGTCCAGAAGGTTTCTCGATTGTCCTTGCGTGCTTCAGCCTCTCAACTTAATGTGTATATATAGCGAGACGGTAGGGCACAGAAAATGCTAGGAATCGTGCTTGGAATTTAGGGTTAAGAAAAGAAGAGAGAGGGAGAGAGAAAATGGCAATGAACAAGGCGAAAGAGCTGGTATCCACCAATTCCGTGGTGGTTTTCAGGTTCACTTTCAATTCAATATCATACGGATCTGTTTACTCTTCCTTTTAGATTAATATATTTGTGTGATATTTATGTCTTTTGAAAAAACTCTGCTCACAGCAAGACATTCTGCCCATATTGCGATAAAGTGAAGCAGCTTCTGAATCAATTAGGAGCCAAATACATTGCTGTGGAATTGGATACCGAGAGTGAGTTTTTCCATATACATGCTCTTGCTTTTGACAAAAATGATTAATACATTTGGAAATTACTGATCTACTTTTTTTGCTTTACTGTAATTAAATGTATTTAAAAGAAATCGTGATTCATTGTATAATCCCATCAGTTAAGAAAACGGAGGATTCTGGTAGAATTGATAGAGGCAGTCATGCCATTTAAAATAGAGTCTTCTTCCCCCAAATAGTTTTAAGAAAGAAGGCACATGAATCCAATCATAAGAGCTGGGAGGGGACGTGATGGGATCTAATCAATCACCAGATATAGTATTATTGTTATGATGATGAGAAACATACCCATTAAGGAATTTTGTTTTGCATCATATGCTATGAACGTGATTTTTGTGCGCCACACGTTCTTGTCTGTCCTTCTGAATATATATTGATTTACGTGTATGGATTTACATGTCTGTTTGTTTCGTCTCTACGCTACAGGCATAGTCATATTATATACATGTATGCATTCCTTTGAAAGGGTCAATATGTATCATGTTAACTAGGGATTTGATTAATTGATTACTGCACTTTCATGCTCTTTGTGTTCTTAAGAGGACGGAAAGGAAATCCAATCAGCGTTGCTTGAGTGGACTGGACAACGCACGGTGCCAAATGTTTTCATCGGCGGGAACCACATTGGGGGCTGTGACAGTATGCCTTCCTATTCAAAACTTTTCTCTCTCTGTTCCGTTGTTATTGTTTTCTCCACTATTCATCGGTGGCTCTTTTTACTATTTCCAGAAACCACAGGCTTGCACCAGGAAGGAAAGCTGGTTCCTCTTCTTACTGATGCCGGAGCTGTTGCTGTTGCTGTTGCCAAAGCAACTGCTTAAAGGAGTTTCAGTTATGTCTTGTAATAATCAACTATTTTGTTTGGTTTAAGTTCATGTCTTGTCTTTTGACTCGTAAGAAAGTGTCTTTGCGTTCTATAATAGTTTAATTGTTCAAGTCTAGTTTTTTATACCTTTGAATTTCTGTTTGCTGTGGAATCTAAAGCTAAGCTGTGTGTCGATCAGTGATGAAATATCAGCTGTCCATGGCTGGGATTTACCATGACCACTAGACAGACTTAACATGAAATGCTAGTCAAATTCTATTTGACTTTAGATGAATCAAGACTGTTACTCTCGACTAGTAGAAATTAGAAACCTTGTAAAAATTGAGGTTTCTCGTAGCCACAATGCAAGAATCCCACCTGTTTTCTATGCCCATCTGCACCTGCCCTGCCTGGGGTTTGTAGCAAACTTCTGTCTGGATCAAGTTTACTCGAGACTCTTGAAGTCGTTTCCAAGCAAGGAAACTATATTGACTCCACTTCCTGAGTTCTTGTTATGCAGACAGAGGAAGATGGGATAGACTAGAATGATGGGTTTGGATTGCGGAGAAGCTAACAATCCAAGCTGACAGCCCAGATGACATTTAGAAATCTACGAGAGAGTGAATTTCGATGCCGTGCGAAAAGACTTTTCAATCATGTTCCCAAAAAAAAGAATAATATCACCAATTAGAAAATAATTTACCAGAGCGGTCACCTGAGCTTCCCCGTGGACTGTTTTTTTTTTAAGAAAAAAGGTAAATAAAAATACTTAGATGATGATAAAATTAATCCAACTAATTCATAATCTAGAATATAAGTAAAGAAAAACATAAAAAAATCCATAAGTCTCCAGGTCCAACAATCAAATATCAAATGGTAAAAGCAAACAAAAATCTATTTAAAAAAAAAGACAAGTCAAAGAAAAAAAAACTAAAATCAACTTAGGTTAATTTTTAAATGACCCGTCAAACACAATATGATACCATGATTAAAAAATTAATTAAAAAAACTAGAAGAAAGACCAAATTTAAATCAACAACAATAATAAACAAAAAAACCTAAGCAATCATGAGCTAACTTGACTATACTTGCTTTCAATATAACCTTGCATAGAGAAAAGTTCAGATTTTTACAAACTTTAATGGTCAATAATTTAATATTAAATTATTAAATTAAAAAAAAAAAAACCTAAACGTAGAGTTAACTCGACTAACATGTAATCCAAGATACAAGATATTAATAACCCCATAAAAACAAAAGTAAAATGAATAACAAAGCATAATATCTAATAACTCAATATCGAATTATGAAAATGATAGTTTTTTTCTTGAAAGGGACTTGAAAAATTATCAAACTTAAACCATATTAATCTTTTAAATTAGTAGACCTTTACGAGAATAGGATTACCCCATAGATGACAGAAAGGAAAAAAATAACGAAGCAACAATCCCTATCATAAAAAAAAAAATAAAAAAAATGAAGAGTAAATCTTGCACATAAAATAATTGATAGAAAATAATTAGGTATAAAATTAAAAAAAAAAAAGATAAGAATAGGATAAAAAAGAGAGAAAAAAATAAGGACCGAAATTGGAAATAATAAATAAAAAAAGTTGAAGAAAAAAATTCATGTAAAGGATAAAAACAGTAACTAAAAGAATGAGGGTAAAATTTGATAAAAAAAAATTAAATGAAATAAAATGTTGAGAGAGGAAGTTGAATAAATAAATAAATGTAAAAAAAATAAAAATAAAAAAAAATGAGAATTAAACTTAACATAAATACAAACAGGAAGATACATGTGAATTGTTATGGGCTCGACGTAAATACAAGAGAACAAA
Organism: Salix dunnii; assembly: GCA_015731905.1. Lineage (NCBI taxonomy): Eukaryota > Viridiplantae > Streptophyta > Magnoliopsida > Malpighiales > Salicaceae > Salix > Salix dunnii. Next base: position 25,556,999 of record CM027674.1, on the reverse strand, counting down.
AAAGAAACGGAGGAGAAAATATAGCCAACTCCCAAAGCATTGATTAACACACAAGTCAATTTTGTTTTTTGATTTATTAATATTTTAATACTTCAAATTATTAAACAGACTATGAAATCATCTAAATATTATTAAAAAAAATCATAATATAAAGACAAAAACACCCTTCCAAACCATCATTAGATTTTTTTTATTGTAAGATTAATTTGGTCTTTTTATTAGTAAGACTACTCTAGTATAAGGATAGGGATCAAAGTGGTACTAAAATTTTTTAAATGAATATTGAAAAAAATTATGAATATTTTTTTAATTAATATGTATTTTGTATTATTTAGCACCATTTGTTTTTTTTTATTATGAGTTTAAATATATATTACAAATTCGTATTACTTTGATAAATAATCTGGGAAGCTTGTAATAAATTATTTGTATTATCTTTAAAAGAATCAATAACTGAAAAAAGACAAGAATCTACGACGGGCAATTTATGCTGAAAGGGCGGTTAATTTAAATAATTGATTCCATTACTATAGATAATAAAAAAAAAAATTATTTTTTTTAAAAAATATTTTTTTAGATTTAAATTAACGAATAAAACTCCAGCTATCTCAAATTCTTATAAAAAATACACGTTATAAATTGAACTCAAGATTTATTATACATAATATAAATCCCTTATAATCATATCACGTTTATTAGGTCCTCGTTAATGTAATTTTTAACATCAAATTTTCTTAACACTTGCAGATGAATCCAGTTTTAAAACCAGATATTTTTAGTTAAAAAATTAATATAAATTAAAAGATAAATTAGTCACTATCATTAGTGCTGATAATTGCTCTAAAAAAGGGCGTTATATTCAATGTTAATCTAATTTAATATTTTAAAACCTCAATTACTGTAAGAAAACAAATGGCCATTAGTTATCATTTTAAAACAGTTTTTTATTATTTTTTTTTTAAAATATAAAATATCAAAACACCTCCCAAATCTTTTTTTATTAAATATACAAAATACCCGTGTAAGCCAGTTACCAAAATACCTCCAATATATATATTCTAAGGTTAACATCTTTCTTTCACTGTATTTGAAAATTATAAAACTGAAATACCCTTGTCTGGCGGCACAGGCATTACACATAAACAAACAGAAGCTCCCACGTTCTGGTGAAGTTGCAGCAAATTGTCTCTCGTAACATTTACAGCATCAAAGTCAAAGGTTACAATTAGGTCAAGAGTTCAAGGGTCAGGGTATAAATGACCATGTCAAGAAAATACTTCCAGGCATTTCCTAACAGGTGAAGAGGTTCTGTACCCTAAGCCTTCATACTTTCAAAATGCATATTTTTGAAGAATATATAAAAGAGAATTGCTGAATGGATGAAAATCAGAGTTGAAGATTATTAGCTTGTTTTTAGTTTTATTTCTCTTTGGTGGATTCTATCGAGTGGTTAGCTGCTCCAAACTCTGATTTCTAAGATAGTGATTTTCTTCTTGTTTCCATCTTTCTATTTGTTCTTTCCCTCCATCCACATATTCATAATTTCCACTGAAATTCCAGCTCCCGTTTTCCATATCAGTAATGTACACCACCTTGGCTGGTGAAGATAGCTGGATACTTCTTCTTGCTGTTTGTTGAAGCTCGTATTGATGGCTAAAATGCACCGACAAATCTCTAGTTATGGTTGAGCTCGTAAGTTTCTTCAACATCATTTCACCAAGCAGAAAATGTCGAAACCTCTTCTGTAGAAGCTAACATGTTCTATATTTTTCAGCAATCTATTGCCAAGTGTTCTAATATGTGGATTGCGCTACCATCCATTCATTTCTGGACCGGGACTGCTTTCTGATCTTATTTACGTATTAGTCTACAATGGAAATGGACTTTCAGCTAGCTTCTTCGAAGTTCATATTGTGGGTACCTTGCACGTTTTCTTGCTCAAATGGGTAATTGTGATTGGTGTTATGTCAAACTCAAACTTTACTGAGAAAATATCTTACGTTCTTTTCTGAAGTGGGTGTGGAGTGTGGTGTCCCACTCAAAAGAAAGAAATATCTGAACTAGGAAGGAAGGGTTCTTCAATGTTTCCTTATCCATAGCTTCAGAATTTGGCCACTATTTTATAATCATATCATATCAATAAAAAAACTAGAGGATCAGTGGAAGATATGTCAGTTTCTCTACTCCCAGTCGATCATCTTTCAATGCCAAAAGCTTTCCAAATTCAAGCCAGCTACTTTAATCCTTACAAGACCATCTCGAGGTACTTCTTTCTCCAGTGAAGTGTCGGTAAAGATGATGATTTTGCTTTAAAAAGTAATAATTACCAAGCAAATGTTACCAAATGAAACAGCAAAACAACTTGCTTTTGTTTTATCTATACATCATCTGAAGCTCCCTCCCAAGTGAGGAAGTCGCTTTTTTTTCTTTTTTAACATGATGTTTTCTAGTTTGGATGAAAATGGAACGTGGTCACTGTTTTAGTAGACGTAAAAAAAGTAAGTTTGATTTCAAGATGTAGGCTCAAATGCTCCCCAGTCAGATGTTGTGATAGAAGACGGGAAGGGACTGTAAGAACAAAGAAGAATCACTATGAGTTGCTGGGAGTTTCAGCTGATTCCAGTACCCAGAAAATCAAGGAGGCTTATAGGCAGTTACTAAAGAAATATCACCCTGATATTGCTGGACATAAGGTGCTTTCAATGAACCACTACTAATTTGTAAATTACTGACACTAGTATTAGCAAAATATGATGCTTCTATCCTAATGAACCCTTTTTGAATCTTTCTTTAGGGCCATGAGTACACTCTACTGCTGAATGAAGCCTATAATGTCCTGATGACAGAGGATCTTAGGACAAAGTATGATGCTTCCATTGGTCATATGACAGTGCAGTTTGGGAAAAACAGCTATGTTAATGTCAAGGGTTCCAGTTCATGGAAAGGGTCATTGAGACCCCAAGCTCTGTTTGTAGATGAAAATGCATGCATAGGTCAAGCTTACAGCCCCCATGCACTTACAAAAGCATTAAACACAACTAATCAGCTAGTAATCTTCACTTGTTTTTCTTTTTCTTTTTCTATTATATGTTCTGTGATCAGCTTCTAAATCAAAATAGTCTACTCTACAGGGTGCAGAGAATGTGTGCACCATGCTAGCAACACATTCATCCTTGATGAATCAACTGGATGCGCACGAGTAAAAACTCAATATGGAGATGATGAACAAAAAATTGAGGTAACTTAAGCGTGATCTTGTCGAGGAGACCATAAGACATTTTTAACAACATGATATGTTCCGTGTCTTCTGTCACAGCTATTGTGTCAGTACTAAATGTTTGAATGAGCTAAGGATATGATGAGGAAATTAACTTACAGGTGTCAGTTGAATCATGTCCTGTGAACTGCATATACTGGGTGGATAGGGAAGAATTGGCACTTCTTGAGTTCCTGACTCAACCACAGCCAAAGCAAGGTTGTGGTGTATATGGGCAAGGCTGGGAAAAACCTGCTAATGTTTTCATGGCAGCAAAGACATTGAGTAAGCAGTTGAGACAGCAGGCTGAGCAAAATCACAACAATGGTAAGTGTAAGCCATATTGCTTCTTCTAAATGATTGAAAGGAACAATTGCGATCATCAAGATGATTTCACCTGCAAATCCCTTCTTCTAAATGATTTGAACTAAACAAGGTTCATGGCAATTGCAGTGCGAACAACTGTAGAGGAAGAAACCCCTGCTCAAGCTGAGGCTCGTACCAATGCTAGCTTGAAAATCAAGATGGAGAGTTTCTCAAAAATTTGGGATTCATTGAATGGAATTTTTGGTTAAAACAGCTCATTCGGGGCCACTTCAGAAAATATGGAACTTTCCTAGTTGTGCTTCTTTGCAAACTCCTTTAAGATGTCCAGGAAGTCAAAAAAGAGAGGAAAAAAGAAACTGTATATGATTTTTTTTTAGTTTGAAATCTGTAATCCTAGATGGTTAATCACATTGTAATAGATGCAGTTCAAGTGGAAGAGGTTTGAAGCATGGATGAGCTTCTTCTTCTTCTCCTTTTTCTTAAAATATAGCGTTATTACTGTCTAACAATTTACCCTTGTCCTTCTGAAACTAGGGATTGTTTCTAGCTGCTTTCAAAAAACTGCCGCTAGCAAGCTTCTCACGCACCACTATAAACCAAAATCAGATTAATATCTCTCTCAATACATCCATCATGCAAGTATAGACCATCAGGAATCTTAACACCAAGCAGAATCGTGTTCCTCAGCTAAATTTTACGTCCATGTCTCTCTATTCTGTGTAATATATACACATTCTTTTCTCCTCCTCATCAATCTCTTTCTCTCTGTAGATTACCAAAAATATGAATAGATACGGAGCCATCCCAAGTTCCCAACAGAAGCACACCCATCATCAGACTTGCAATTCATTTCAAATGTAAAGGGCAGGATTTCATCAACCCTAGCTACAACAAGATCATGGAAAGAAATAATCCAACCACAATCTCTGTCTTCCCACCACATTCACAGAATACGGTTGAAGAATCAAAATGAGTGCTGGGTATTATCGCATGAACTATGTTATCATCACCTTGTTTCTTCTCTTCCGCAGCTTGCTGTGGCACCCCAATTCCTTGATCGTCCTTACAGCCACGATGACTGCATGTTTATTCTTGTATCTTGTACAAGACTATCCCTTGATGGTTTTCCGCCATGTAATCTATGACAGCGCAGCCATAATATTCTTGTTACTTTGATTCATTGAGCATTCAGAAATTCTTATTATCTGATCATTGTGGATCATGAAACTGGTTTTAGATCAGCCTCGTCAAGTACCCGCGATGTTAATACAACTACTGTGCCTCTAAGCAATGCTGCATCGTCTTTTGTTTTTTCCTGCCTCCTAGCTAATGATCCTTGTTATCTATTATTAGTTCATCAAGGCAGCAAAATGTATTCTGTGTTCATGCGTTATCAGTAAGGTTTATTTATTGCAGGCAGTGAGTTTTGAAAGAGGCTCAAGTACAGTATGTCATTGTTTTTTCTAATTTATTCGCTTTTATTTTTTGAATTATTTTGGAGGGGTGTGTGTGTGTGGCTGGGCCTTTTTTCTTTCATCATGAATTGTTCAATTTCTATCACTAAATAAGAAAAAAAATCTCTTTTTTTGCCAACTCACCTGCAGTTCATTTTCTGATTCACAATGTCAATCAACGAAATGCATTCAAGCTATATTTTTAAGAAGAAATTAAGATTATCTTATTTGAATTTATATTAATTAACTGATTCTAATTAAGTACAGAAACTATTGAGTAAGCATTCAGATCCTAATAAAATGTAGAGTAAACAAGATACCTTTAACTTCTGATAAATGTATAAACAGCAAACGTTTTAGAGGAAATTATAGACTCGTGGCCTTCAAGCATCACAGATTCTGAACCATCCTGTCATCAAATATTTCCACATTTTGATCTACTAGTTCCTTCAATCATGACATCAGATGCACTAATGAAGCAAAGTTATTTTGTGAATTGAAAGATAAAATGCTCTTAGCTATTTTGAATGCTGAGAGGTAGTTGTCAATGCCCTAACAACTATTACTCAAAAAAGGGCAAGGGTTAGATTGATCGAAAATGCACAGCTTACTAAGATCAACAAATTCAACAAGAATTATTTCTCTTAACAATCCACATGCAAACCACAACAAATTTCTTAAACTCAAATTTAGGCCAAACTCCACCGAATAATGGATCTTGTCGAGGTGATATGGCCAAGAGTCATCCAACACAATCTCCATAGATGCAATTAATTGATATGGTTCATTAAATAAAATCTTCATGCATGTACACACAAAGGAACTTACCATTGCCATGAGCAGGCTGCTTATGGAAATTAATCAGTGAGACTTCGACCTGGTTAATTATCTGCCACCAGAGCCTTGTTTACACCAAAGGTCGTCTGCTGGCATAATTTCCATCAAAAGTAGAGAGAAAAATCAAAGTACAAGTTCCAGGGATCACTTCAGTGTTGGCAACATTTGACGTTCTTATTAATGAAATGGTTACAATTGATGAGGTTAGATTCACACCTAAACATAAATACTAGTACTATTACCCAACCTGTCCTCCTTGCATTTACTATTTTCTGTCAAATTGACTTACAATGTTGCTTCATTGAAAATTCTGCAGAACATCTTAGATCCATTGTGGTCTAAAATATGCTCTATGTGCTCTTGTCATGTTTCCAATCCAAGTGGAGGTAGAAAAGTTGTCTGGAGAAAAAAAAAAGACAAGAAAAGGAAAAACACAAGAAAGCCTGACACATTTGAACTGACTTTATACCTCCAAGGATCAAGAATTCAGATTCAGCCACACCAGATGAAGATGGGATGAAGGCATCTGGACTTGAAGTTAGGACAAAACAGTGTCACGTCACTGATTTGCAGAGGGAAAATTTTGGACACAGAGTGCTGTTTTTATTTTAACAGCTATAGGACTGAGGAAACCATTTTGTTAACAAGTTATGCTTTATTTTGACAAATAACATGAAGAGGCCATAGCTTGGTATATGCATCATTGCCACGAGTAAGTACCTGTACATCCATAGCACAAACAGAAAAGAATCAAATACACTTGTACTTCGAAGATCAGGCATGTTTTCTTAATTTAACCAGGCAGAGGAGACAGTAAAAGAATGAAAAGAGCTTCTGATAAGAGTAGCCTTCTGCAGAAAAGGAATTAATAGGATGCGCACCTGGCTTAGAAATATTATCCTGGACTATGACATTTTAAACTCAATAAATTTTATATGAGAATTAACTAAATATAATTTGCTCAAACTTGTAATTTATTATAAGAACCTTGGACGAGATATAGAGAAAAATAGAGCTACTGATATCTTCTGTTTCAAAATAATAAAAATTATGACAGGATGCATGTAGATCACTGCAGAAGGATAACTCGTTGAAACCACCATGTGTATGCATCAAGACATGGATATCATCTTCTTTATTTCAAGAATATCCACAAGTTATTTTGTTAGGAAAATTAAGCTGAAAATTTTGCGAGGAATACATTGGATAAAATCTACCATAGCAGAACAGTAATGAGATGTACTAGGTACAAACCATAATGGGGCATATGGAGAGGACAAGTCAAGAAATGGGTATGGCCACCTGAAGCAAACAGAAAACCATTATCGGTGAGTGAAACAAATACACACATAAATGTTAAGAGAAAAAGGAGACAAAAATTACCAAATTGATACACAAGCATGCACAATCCATTGGAAAATGACAAAAAATCCCGTCCACATAATGAAGTAAGAAATCCGAAACCAAGGGAATGGCTGAAAATGAGCAGGTAGAGCTAATCAATGATAATTTCAAAGGGAAATACTGGAAAAGAGGGTGGAGGGATGGACACAATATTAATTTACCAAGCGATTCAAAGCTGTGTCCCCAAGAAGTAAGACAGCATTGAGTGAATGCATACTCACTGTTAGCTGACATGAAGAAAACATGGACTTTTCAGATATAGAGGAGCACATGCAGCACAGTGAACAACATATTGACAAACAACAACAGCATCATCATCAACAAAAACAGCATAAAAAATAGTTGATTAGAAGCTGATTCATCATAACCACAAAGCATTACAAATAATGTAACACCATGCATGTCCAATTTACTTCTCCATAAAAGAAAAGACCTAACAATGGTAGATATAGTCAAATCAACTAGATTATGTATAAGTTGAGGCCTTTTCTACACGTGACCAGGATAATTTTCATGATGGGTCACATGCTTATGTGAGAGGGAGGGGTGGGGGGGGGGGGGGGGGGGTTACGACTCTAAGAGTACCTGCTAATTCTTGGGATGAAGGTATTTCAGGGAGCAAGCATGAACCTTTTCCTCTTAGAATCAAAGACCCTTTTGTATTCATGAACAGGCCTACCATGTGGAAGAACCAAAGTAAAGACAAAGGTTACCAAACTAAGCCAGCCTAATTAGCAACCTCTAAGCAACAAACACAAATAGGAAAGGAAATAAGAATAGGAGTGATTAATAACCCATGCAACCAAGCAACACATAGCCAAGTGCATTTAACCCAAACTTGTCTCTTTGTTTGCTAACCATAATCCCACAATATTTATCTATCTCAACAATCAATAAAAAGGAATGCAGCTAGCTTGTAAAGAGGCCTAGACATGTGATAAGGAGCAGCAGTTTCTTGATTTGCTAAATACAAGAATAGGTGCAACATGATTTACCCAGGTTCAACATAAATCATGATGCTGCCAAGAACTGAAAGCAACAAGTCATAATGTAAGGCAGCAAGAAAAGAATATATATATATGAGTTTTAAATCAAATGCAGGTCCAGAGCACATCTAGAGCACACAGAACTTACAAAATCCAGTGAGTAATCTCTGATGGTAAGAAACGGAAAAATAATGAACCAATAAATAGAATCAGTAAGCATCACTGCACCAGCAGTCATCTGTTTATTAGAGATCAAACAGAAAACCAATTAGATAACAAACAACTGCATGCAGCTATAATATTCTCATGACATGCCTTAAAGTGTTTTCAAAATTTTACAGAACACAATCTAAGCGGAAAATCTTGAAGTGAAGACAACTGAAGTATCAAAAGCATCTATGTCCAATAGCTGTATTAATACTAAACAACGAGTCTAAAATTTAAAGTTCTGGACCAGGAAATCAGAACCCTGAAAAGGGTCAATTTGTGCCCACCAATATGAAAGATCTCAGAACACATGAGATAAGGTTAATCAAAATTCTGCCAAGGATCAACTGCAAGATTTATTAAAAATTCATTTTTCACAGATTATATTTTTTTTAGCTAAACATGCAGACCTGGACCAAGGACAGACGAAGAAGAAGAGAAGTAAAAGAATAAAGCTGTGGAGAAAATAATATGGACCATCTGTAAAACATACAGATACCAACCAAAAAGAGCAACTGAACAACAACAACTTAGATTCATGGAAAGAGAATGATAAGTTTAATTTACAAACTAGTGGGCTAGTGGCCAACCAAAGAAACATGGCATGAAGCTTGTTTATTATAGTCCTTATCTGTAGCACTAAAACTACTTGATAGTACAAAGAAATGTACCTGGAAAATAACCTGAAAAAGATAACTACAAATGCTTGCAGCTTGAGAAGATCGAGTTTCCTCTGGGGGTTCTGAGGAATTTCTTTTTTCCAGTACGTTTGCCCTGTCCCCATGAGGTAGAGGTATGTAATACCCTTGCTCATTGTCTCTCCCGACATGAGGTTCATAGAATTCAGCATTACCCCTTTTGTGATACATGTAACATCCATAAATGGAGAGCAGTGATCCAAACTAAAAAAGAAAATATCAATACCATAACACGTACTTGGCACCAATTAAAGATGGTGTTATTATGAATGTGGTCAAATTTTGGATGTACAGAGCAGAAGCTTATAAAGAAAGCAAAATCAAACACATACCCCAAAATAAATGGTAACGGAAGTGAAAGTCAACCTGTTAAGCACCCCAAAACATTCAAACAGCGAAGTTAAGATTTAAGAGCACATCTAGCAAAAAGAAAGAAATGAGAAACAGGTAATTAAAAAAACTCATTTGCCAAAACGTAATTAAAAAAAGGTCAAGGTTATTTGAGTCCATTAAGAAAAGCCTTCTCTCACTCCCTGATTGAGCTTACTGGGTATAGTAATAAAACATGACGAATCCATTACGAGAAACTTTGGCAATGAGGATCGCCAAAAGCAAAGAGAAGGAAATAAGTCGATAAGCCAACAACCAAATAGGGTGAACATGAATAAGACATGATCTCCACGGTTGATTGCCGCACAACGAATGGGCTACCTCTTGCTGAGTTTTTCCTTTGCATGATCCCAAACATTCATATTTCCGTATAAGGAAGAATGCTACAGCCATAGGTGTAAGCACCCAGATTGCACAAAGCAAGACCCTCCAGTTCAACCAGTAATTTAGGGTGGTTGTATCGGAAGTAACCATTAGCTGCTGCATTCTGATAAAGGAATGACCACTCTGTTAGTAACTCCATCAACCCAATTCCTGACCATTGATCAAATGATTATTTCATAAAATGCATGCTTGATTTCTAATTATTTCAACATCATTAATAAATGAAATGTGTGCTACTGCATCATCAAAGCACATGGATTCATTCACTTACTCTCTTAATGGAGCCATAAAATGAGATGAAGCTCATTGTTTACTTAAAACTAGTAATCAAGACTACTCATTTTATTAACCGAGGAGTTGGTGCTAAGTTATAAATCAATAACATTAAGAGTCAATACTATAAAGAAGAAGTCCACCCACAATCAATCAATTAAACGTAACTAAATTAAAAACTGATGTATATATAGCCAATTCAAGCAGCCCCAGATGACAAAAAGAGTGAAAAGCAATACAGAAGGGCACTTACATCGAAAGAAAATGAAAGCTTGTTTGGCTATGAACTGGAAGAAAAGCAGGCTCAATACATGGTATGATGTTGTTCGTACGTATAATTAATAGATAGATAAATATTGACAGAGAAGAGAGAAATGTGAAGCAGTCTGGGTTTGTTTAGGGATCGATCCAACAAGAGACTGTCTAAAAACAAAATGCAGAAGGCAGAGAGAGAGAGGGAGAGAGACAGAGTTTAATAGCAGCACAGCATCCATATCATACTCGAGCAGACAGAAGCCACTTGAGTTTCCCTCGGTCACAGTGATCCCAGCTTCATTTTGTTTTTTTCTAACGTAATCCCTATAGTCTACCAAAACTACTCAAGTAGTACTTTCATTTTATTTACAATTCCTATATTTTTAACTTTCTTCACAACATGGTCCTCACTCAGTCCAATTACTTCATGTTATTTTGCAATTAATTTTGTTTTTTTAAATAGAAAAAAGATTGAGTGAGTGAGAAAGACAAGAAATTTCTTTATTGTGAAGTAATGCATTATTCAGGAAAAAAAGAATATTCATAGCTGACCTGAGATATTATTTAATTAATTTAAAGATGAATTACAAGTTAAATGGGGCAGGTTTGTCCACGTTTTGAATAAAAAGATAGCGACTTGTTGGCAATGGGATGGCCATACCACCATGGATGGAATTTGGAATGATTTTAAACGTCAATTCCCCATTTCTCCTTTACCGTTCTACCATTCCATGTGTTCGTATTCTAAAAGCAAAGGTTATGTCAAATAAAATGGGTTTGTCACCATGTTTCAAAAGCATTTTAATATATATATTGCCTAGGGTTAGAAGGTTAGGTCATATCAAATGGCTTCTTGTCTAGATTATCCCATTGTTTCATTCAAGAAGAACTACCCCACAAAACCATGTATTGCCTCTTTTTGACACTTTTGAACTTTTAATAGTGTGATTATCCTCAAACTAACCTCTAAGTTTAGTTATCCTTCATTCCTTCTTAAAAGACAATTTCATATTAATGAAATCAAACAAAATTGGTGAATAAATTCCTTGCCAATCCACTCCTAAAACCATGTCATACCTTCCAAACTTTAACATTTTTAAATCTACTTGAAACTTGTGCATTTGCATTAACCATAAAAATTATAGACAAGACATATTATATCTTATGAAAGTTTTATCAGAAATAGTTATTACTAACACAATGGTATTCTCCATAATAGCTATTCCTTTCAGTTGATTGGATTCGTTTTGCTACATGACCTAATCGAATGCTTGTATTTAAGCTTTAAAATCTTCAATACTAGTCTAATGTAATCTTTGAGTCCATTGATAAAGATAAAAACAAAAAAAGCAATATAATTCTACAAGTAAAGGATTTAGAGTGCTTATTAATGACTTAATCTCCTTATATCTTTTATATACTCATCTACCTCTTTAGTATGTATAAAACATATCTACTACATCCTTTTAGCTACCAAACCTTGTACAAATATGTCGTACAAACTTCTCATAATTAGAAGATCACGAGGTAACTTGCTCGCACGCTAAGCCAGGCTTTTTTCTATGTAGAAAACTGATTGATTTTTTTATGTGCTATAATTGGTTATTTTAATATTTAATTAAAAAAATTATAATACATAAAATATGCTAGAAATGAGTTTTTTTCCACCTCGAAGAAACATTGTAATCGAAACATAAGGAAAGTGGTTCGTATATTTTTTAATTGTAGATAACTTAGGCAAATTTGTCTACCCATTTGGTTTATTTGTTGCTTTTTTTTAACATAATATTATATCTAAAATATTATACATAAAAATATTATAAAAGTATTAAAAAAAAAAACAACCTAAACCAAGAATTAAATTTTTCTAAGAAATAAAACCTAAACAAAATAGGAAATAATTAGAATTAAAAACCAAAATTAAGAGTGTATATACATAAACATGTATAAAAATAGAAACTATTTAGAAATATATCTAAAAAATAAAGGAATTAAAAGTATATAGACCGAAATGAAAACAAAATATGTAAATAATATAACCGAAGGACTATATTAACACAATTAAAAGTGTTGCATGGAAAAAATAATTATTTCTTTTATTTCTTAACTTAGTTTCTATCCATTTATTTTTTTAGTAATTTGTATAACTCTAAATAATTTGTTTGTATTTATGTCTTTATACTCTTAGTTTTGACTTTTAATTTTTAATAGAATTTATCTTTGTATTAAATATAACTTTGGTTATAAAATTAAGTAAGTTTACCTTTGATGATGTGAAATGAAAGTAAAACTTTCTCTAATACATGTATAGTTAATCTTCAGTTGTTAATTATTTGTTATATTTTTTAAGGAATTAATATTGAACAAATATCATAATATATAATTATTTTTAAGAGAAAAAACCTTTAAAATAATCTTTCTAATTTTTTTTAAATGCATCATCTATAATAAAATAAATATATTAAAAAACTAAATAGTTGGAAGTCTTGTAGATTGATTACTTCGCCCTAATGTATAGCGCTATTAAAAAAATCAAGAACCATTAATATTTTTTGATATGTTATAAAATTTGATTTTGTTTGAGGTGAAGCGCGGGGCAACTGATTCATTTTTTTTATATAGATAATTTGACCAAATTTTTTTACCTGTTTTGTCTATGAGTAGTTTCATATATTTTTTATTCATATAATATTAGATATGAAATATTATACATAAAAAGTTATGAAAGTCAATTTTTCAGAAAAACAACATCGATTAATGATTATCTTGATTCTTCTTCTTCTTATTATTATTGTTAAATTATCACAATTATTAAAGTTTTTATTTGAAAAATTATTGTAAGTAATTAATATTCTAATAATTACTGACAATATTAGCGTTGTCACTATCATTATCGTTATAAAAAGAAATTCAAATTTGTAAAATTTTCCAAGATATGTTCTTCATATTATTATATTTGAAGTATTTCATAATACTAAGATTAAATTAATTTGAGATGTTTAAAAAAAAAATTCATTATATATATATATATATATATATATATATATATATATATATATATATATATATATATATATATATATTCTAAGGTGTTAATATTAATAAAATATCAAAATATATAATTATTTTTAAGATAAAAATCATTAAAAATAATTGATATCATTATTTTAAATATATTTTACATAATAAAATGAATATATAAAAACTTGATATACAATAATAATTATTATAATCATTGTAAATATTTTTGCTATAAAAAGAACCGAAAGTTTTGTAGGCTGATTATTTTGTTCAAATATATAGCATTATAAAAAAAAAAATCTAAAACCACTAATATTTTTTTTGCATTTGAAAATTTTTGTTTATAGCTACGGTGAAGTGGAGAGCAGTTGACTCTTATTTTTTCATTGTAGATAATTTGCTCTAATTTTTTGACCTATTTCATCTATGTGTGATTTCGTATATTTTTTGTTCATGTAATGTTACATATGAAATATCATACATAAAAAAAACTATAAAAGTCAATCTCTAAGAAAAATAACATCAATTGATTAATTATTTTGATTATTATTTCCATTGTTATTTTCATGACTGTTAAATTATCACAATTCTTATAGTTTTCATTATAAATATTATTATAACTAATTTATATTCTAATTATTATTGCTCATACTATCGATGACACCATAATTATTGTTAGAAAACAAATTATATTGTTTTTTTATTTTATAAGATTTATTCCTCATATTATTATATTAAAAGTATTTCAGAATAATCATATTATTATTTTTTTTCAAAGAAACTAGGTCAATATATATATAGATATATATTAAGGACCTAATATTAAATATCAAAATATATAATTAGCCTCACATCTTTATAAGAAGAAAAAATTAAACAATCATTATCATTATTTTGAATACCTTATTTATAATAATTAGAAATTTTAACACTTAACAATATTAACAAAAAAGCAATTAACAAACCAAATAAATGAAAAAACAAAAATAAATATTAATAGATTTTAAAAAATTATTTGACTTAAAGAATAAATAAAAATAAAAATTTAAAAATAAAGATAAAAAAATAATAAATATCAATTTTCAAATGATCACAAACACAAATAAAAATTTAAACATCACATAAAAAATTAACTTTAACAAAAGTGAAAATAATAAAAATTGAAAAAAAAAATTAAGAGCATGTATATATAAATGTAGAAAAAAAATAGGAACCATTTAAGAAATGTATATAAACAATAAAGGAATTAAAATAAAATCAAAGATTAAAAGTATAAGGGCCGAAATGGAAAACACATATATAATAAATTTAATTTAATGGATAAAATTAAAACAAATCAAAGCTTTGATACCAAAAAAATTAAAGAATTTAACACAAAATTGGAAATTAAAATATTGGAAGCCGAAATGGAACTAAAATATATAATCAATTTGAAATGAATGATATAATTGAAATAAATCAAAACTATGATACCGAAAATATTAAGGATTTCTAGCCAATCAAGAAATGAAAAGACTAAGGATCGAAATGAAACTGCAATATATAATCAGTTGCAATTAAATGACCAAATAAAAACAAATAAAAACTTTCATAACAAAAATAAGGACCATAAAACAAAATGGAAAGACTAGGGACTATAATGAACAATCCATAAATAGAGGGGGATGACAGGTACTTTGGTACGCAAGAGAGAGAAAAGGAGGAAAAAAACTTCAACCAACCACCGACATGACTTCGCTCATATTCGAACCCCACGCACTGCACCATGAGGAAGAAAACATGACGGAGAATAATTCTAAAGGTTGGTAGGGTTTTTTTGAACATTGGAAACCGCAGCACGTGCCATCTGAAACCCGCATGTGTGCGGAAACAAACGGCGTGTCCGGTGACGTGCCAATAGTACCACGTCAAAATATATATTAAAAAAATGATAAATTATCAGCATACCCCTGCATCTAACTCTTGGTTTTTATTTGATATGAGGTGTATAAGTATTTGACCATTTAAAAATATATGCAGTTACCTTACTGACCGTAGGGTTTACTATTCTTTTTTGTCTTATTAAGGAGTATTTTCGTATTTAGCTATTTAAAAAAATATGTGCAATAACCTTAATGCCCTGGCGGTAATTGTGTATTTTTATCTTATTCATGAATATTATGGTCATTTCATTGTGTAAAGGAAGGTAAAAAATCAAAAATACCCCCAGACCTAAGACTAGAAGGACAATAAATAAAAAATCAAAATAATAATTTGACTATTCCAATCTACAATGCTTCAAGACTAAATGAACACTGCAAAATACTGTTCATTATTGCTTAGAAACCTTACTCTTTTAGCTTTTGTGTAATAATAATAATAATTTTGTGTGTTTATTTTAAAGGTTATCATGTAACAGTTCATATCTTTATTACATTCCCTTTTCAAGTTTAAGGCCATATTTTGATTCTGTTTTTGACAAAATCGAACCTTTGTTTCGTCCATTTCTATTTTTCTGTTTCTGATTTATCTCTTCTTGGTTTTCTCTATCCTGCGAACTCAAAGTTCTACATTTCATCTCTCCCTATCTTTACTTTGAAAAAGCTAGATCACATCGTTCTCGTTCTTTCACTGTTGCTATTCTTACATAGCAGTACTGTGGATTGAACACTGTGGATTGCTATAATTAAAGAATGATATGATTTAGCTTTATACTTAACAATACTTAATACTTAATGACCTCCTATGAAAATCCTTCAAACAACACTCTCAGCATTTTTTCCAGCCATGAATGTGTGAATGGTAGCCATCAATGTATCAATTTGCAGTCAGCTTTCCGTTCCACTTGACTTGTTCTTCCCCACCCTCTTTTTTTCAGCTGTGAAATTTTGCAACTTTTGTCGAAGAACTTTCATTCTTTGACCGCCATGCTCGTCCAGAGCTCTGCATGTAGAGAATGGGATTGAGAGTTAGAAGAGATGAGAGAAGAAGAAGGCGAGTTCTGCAGATTACAAGATATCCAAGGTGAGGGATCTCCATAGGACTACTGTGGGTTGGGTGGTGCTGTATTTTTGGACCTACCCCAACCAATGGTGGCCATTCCATCAGCTGGAAAAATGTTGAAACAAGATGGGACTCTGTGCTCCTTTTCACCTTGCATTGAGCAAGTACAGCGCTCTTGAGAATGTGGCTAGCTCATCCAGCCATGTTCTTTTGTAGCCCTTGTATTTGATAGGCTATAAAAGTTTTGAAAGAAAATTTCCCCGAGTAAAAGTAACGTGCAATAATATAAATTATATTATGTGAATTTATTTAATAATTTAAGTTTTGAGATAAAATAATTTTTTAACATGATATCAAAATCTTGTTAACTAGCAGTCATTAGTTTGAATCTCACTATCTTTATTTTATTTGATAAAAATCAAGTATAAGGTAGTTTAGGTCTGTAAAAGTTTTAAACTCAAAAAATTTTTACTTAAAAGGACGTGTTGAAAAATAATATAAATCATATTATAAGAATTTATTTAATAATTTTAATTTTTAATTGAGATGATTCTTTAAAAAAAAAAAATCAAGCAGACCGGCATTGTGAAGAAAGATCGTCGGAGTAAAGTTCCGGGAAGTTGATCGTGGGATGTCAATCTTTTCCAAGGCTGGTGGTCCATGATTGTTGTCGATGATAGTTGCCACTCTCAAATTGGAGTACTTGAAGCCACAAGTTTCCTACTCGTGAAACTTGAAATTCGTATCGTCCATTCATTTCGATACTCTTGCTTGCGACTCTTCAAATTCGTATCGTCCATTCATTTCGAAACTCTTGGTAGCCACCATTAAAATTATAAAACGACTAACCACAATATTCCACTAGTAATAAGTCTTCTCTTTAAGTCAGTCTCTTAGTTTCAATCACTGATTCGCTCGGCAGTAACAGCAGCCCGTCAGTACACGCTATCTGTTAAAACTATTATCCAGTACTGGATTTTTATATAGTCTTTCGGTCAAGCAATCCATTTCTTCAAGTAGCAGACAGATATGAGAGTTCGTTCTGATAACTTCTTTATTTGTTAATCATTTTTTATGGGATGGTCAAAGTTTTAGCTACAAAATGAAAGATTCTTTGAACAATGGCTAGTTCTTAGAAGTTCACTTCCCATTTAAAAATTGAAATGAAACTACCATTAAACAAGGTGCCAAGAACAAAACCAAGGCTTTTGTACTATTCATGCAACGCTTAAATATCTCTGCCTATCCTTTTCTCTCTTGTTCTTCCACTCCAAAATGCTGAGCACAGCATTAGCTCTGTCTCTTCCAACCCCAATTCTTAGACCACAAAAACCTTTATACGGCCAATCTAACCCCAGATTTAGCACAAATATCAACCTCCCTTCTTTAAAACCGCTTGACACTATTTGTTACCATGGCTTCTCTCGTCGAAAAACTTCATTGTCAGCTTCTTGTTTGAGTTGCAATACTCGAATCTCAGCATTTACCTGTCGAAATCATGGGTATAACAGTATCAAGGTCCGGGCAGCCTCTATTCCTGAAAGTACTAGCGAATTTGAGAAATTAAGTGATTTTGCTGGGACAATGCAGCTAGGTGCTATGTTTGGAATTTGGTATCTTTTGAATATCTTCTTCAACATCTTTAACAAGCAGGTTCATTTCCATATCTCTGTATGACATTTCATTTCACCTTGAGAAATTGATTTGTCATTCTTTGTTTTTATTTTTCGATGTTTATATAATTTGTATGGTTTTGATTGTCTTTTTTATTAAAGTGGTGACACTTCGTCTTTTCTATGTCACCCTGCTATCACCTAATATAATTCTACAAAGAAAAGCTGTGCTCTCAAAGCTACAAAATTGGATACGAAATTAATGGTCATCACTTATTAACTATTTAATCAGTATAGAGATAGTCTTCTTCAGGAAATGATCAAGGCATAAAAATAATAATATATGCAGAAAATGTATGGAAAGGTGAGTATTTCTAGTTTTCCTCCATTCCAGTATTTGAGTAGAGTGAAAGAATCTGTTTTCTATTCTTTGTTGTAGATTCTGAAGGTATATCCATTTCCAGCAACAATTACAGCTTTCCAATTTGGCTGTGGGACTGTGATGATCATCGTAATGTGGGCACTAAACCTCTGCAACAGACCAAAGCTCACTCGTCCACAGGTACTTGCTGGTATCGGACAGAAGAATCAGTATTCCTCCTGTTTGTTTTGTCACTTATCGTGTTCTCTTCGCAGATTTTAGCAATCCTACCTTTGGCTGTAGCACACACATTTGGTAACCTTCTGACAAATGTTAGTCTGGGAAAGGTTGCTGTTTCCTTCACTCATACAATCAAAGCGTTGGAACCCTTTTTCACAGTGTTATTTGCTGCATTGTTTCTTGATGAGGTAAGGATTTGTGATCAGAATTTTGCAATCTTACCACTGTAGGATCTTTGGGATGTAACAAAGTACTGTTGCCGATGTGTCTAGTAGAACTTCAAAAACATTTTCGTTGGGACAATAATGCTGCTGTAAAATTCCTCATTTAGGAACCAAAATTTAGATTAACGTTCGTTTGCCAATCCCAGTACCGTAAGAATAATAGGGGTCCAGATTCAAAACAGTGCAAGGCTGTTGATATTCATTCAATTGTACACAGTTAGAACTGTAGAGGTAGTAATTCACTTCACCAGTTAAGTCTTGATGAGACTCAGTGTATGCTGTCCTGGAAAACAAAATCCTTGTGATGGAGTCAGATAGAAGCATAAAGCCCCCTAATTCAGTGGCAATGAATTTATTGTTAAACAGTTGTGCTGTCCCTAAATGTTTTAAGCTGCCTTTGTTCGTGCTATTATCTTGATTTTTTTTTCCCCATATAACAACACAGTTATAAAGTCTATTTTGTAAGATGCAATGATTAGTTTTCTCTATCAACGGACAACTTGTTGTCCATTATTCCCAGCTGTTAAGAACTCATTGTAGGTGCAGGGATAGGTGCAGGTTACCGTTATATGTATATTTCCCTTCTTGTGTAACATTGTTACAGTCTAGGATGGCAAAGTAGTATAGTAGGTACAGAAAGTCTATTCTTTTATTGTGTATATATTCAGTTCTACAATACAATGAAGAGGACACAATTTTCAGACAATCTTTGAGTAATAGTTTGACATGGTATCAGAGCTCTCTCGGTTTGTAAACTAACCTTTGTTAAGCACCTCTCGGTTTCTTGGATTTTGGCTCTGAAGTTTCTTTGGGTCTCTCGGTAATCTCTGTCAACAAGGCTCTCAGATTACATCAGCCTCTAATCTCTGGTTTTCGAGCGGCATCTTCTGTCCAAACTCTCGGCACCTTCTGGGTCTGTCAAAACAGATCGGGATCTATTTATTTTCTTGGTTCTCGGCATCATCTGTTCAAACTCTCGGCTTCTTTCAAAATCTCCAGGTTCTTCTTGCTCTCGGTTCCAATTTGAAGAATTTGTTTTTCTTTCGGCACCTGGGTCTCTCAAAATCTCCAAGTTCTTCTTGCTCTCGGTTTCAATTTGAAGAAATTTTTCCTCTTGGCACCTGGGTCTGTCAAAATCTTCAGCTTCTTCTTGCTCTCGGTTTCAATTTTGAGCAAAATTTCTCTCGGCACCACCTGGGTCAGTCCAGTTTCCAGTTTCCAGGTTCTTCTGTCCATTTTTTTCACACTTCAGTTATTTATTGCTCTCGGTCACTCTTCATATTTTTTTTTCCATAATTTATTTACCTTTTCCAATTAGTAACTGAAAAAAAAAAGAGTAAAAAAAAAAAAAAATTTGCTCTCGGTTTTATTCTTTACTCTTGGTCTGTCGAAAATCTGTGTGTTTATTTGTCTTGGGTTATATATTTACTTAAGATGGATTCCGCTACTATATGTGTCAAATTTTCAGGGACAAATTACTCTACCTGGGCGTTTCAATTTGAACTTTTTCTCCTAGGAAAGGATTTTTGGGGCTATATTGATGGCACTGATGCTGCCCCAAAAGATGATACACCAAAAGAACCTAAGGACTCTCCCTCTTGGGCTGTGCTTGATGCCTGAATTATGTCTTGGCTTCTTAGTTCGGTGGAACCGCACATTGTTCCAAATTTGCGAGCCCATCGTACTGCTCAATCTATGTGGAAGCATTTGAAGCAAGTGTATCATCAAGTTGATGGTGCTCGTCGATTTCAGCTAGAACATGTTATTGCCATGTTTCAACATGGAAATCTTTCTATTCAAGACTACTACTCTGCATTTTTGACCCTTTGGCATGAATATTCTGATTTGGTTACAGCGAATGTCCCTATTGCCACTCTTCCTACTATTCAGAGTCTTCATGAAAATAGCCGACGAGATCAGTTTCTTATGAAATTGCGCCCAGAATTTGAATCCGTCCGGTCTTCTTTACTGAATAGATCTCCTGTTCCTTCTCTAGACATCTGTTTCGGTGAGTTGCTTCGCGAAGAACAACGGCTTAGTACTCAAGCCATTTTGGAGCACTCTCATGGTAGTTCTGGGCCAGCAACAATGGCGTATGTTGCTTATGGGCGAGGATCATCTATGCCTTCTAAAAACTTGCAATGTTTCTGTTGCAAGGGATATGGACATGTTGCTGTCAATTGTCCTAAGAAATTCTGCTCTTATTGTAAGAAAAAGGGTCATATTATTAAAGAATGTCGTATCCGTCCTCAGAATCGTCAGGCCAGAGCATTTCATGCCTCTCTTAATGTGCCCCCAGCAGAAAATTATGTTCCACATGCCTCTTCTTCAGGTGGTATCTCCACTCTTCCACCTCCAGCAGGAAATTATTGTACACCAGAAATGGTGCAACAAATGCTAATTTCTGCATTATCTGCCATGGGGTTGCAAGGTAAAAATTCTACTAAACTCTGGTACATAGACTCGGGGGCAGAAAATCATATGACAAATACTACTACTGTCTTGAGTCATGTTCGACCCTATGATGGTCAATCGACTATTCAAACGGCCAATGGTAGTTTCTTGCCCATTACTGCTGTTGGTGATGCCTCTTCTACATTCACTAATGTGTTTCTTGCTCCTAAACTTTCCTCGAATCTTATCTCGGTTGGACAATTAGTTGATGATAATTGTAATGTTCATTTT
Source organism: Salix dunnii (assembly GCA_015731905.1). Classification (NCBI taxonomy): domain Eukaryota; kingdom Viridiplantae; phylum Streptophyta; class Magnoliopsida; order Malpighiales; family Salicaceae; genus Salix; species Salix dunnii. The sequence goes on along the minus strand of CM027674.1, from coordinate 25,535,402 downwards.
TCTAGCGCTGGTTGTGTTGTGCAGGACCAGGTATCAGGGAAGCCGATCGCGAGGGGACCTAAAGTGGGGCGTTTGTTTCCACTATTTTTACCTGTTCCAACATTTTCTCCCATGAAGTCTTTTGCTTGTAATACAATTCCTGTTCTTAGTATGGTGTGGCATCATCGTTTAGGTCATCCCAATAATCAGATTTTATCTCATGTATTGAACTCTGGTTTTATTGGTAATAAAGCATATCCTTCTTTATCTCTTGAGTGTGATCCTTGCAAAATTGATAAAAGCAAAATTCTTCCATTTCCTTTGCATGCTAGCCGCGCTTCCCACTGCTTTGATCTTATCCATAGTGATGTTTGGGGACCTTCCCCGGTCAATTCTCATGAAAAATTCAAATACTATGTGACATTCATTGATGATTATAGCAGATTTACTTGGGTCTATTGTCTTCGCTCTAAATCTGAAGTTTATCGGATCTTCACTGAGTTTTTAGCGTATGTCGCTAATCATTTTTCTACTACTATTAAAACACTACGCACAGATTCTGGTGGTGAATACTTGTCTACTGAGTTTCAGGCTTTCTTAGCATCTCATGGTATTATTCATCACCGTTCATGTCCTGCTACTCCTCAACAGAATGGGGTAGCTGAACGGAAAAATCGTCACCTTCTTGATGTGGTACGTACTCTCTTGTTAGCATCCTCTGTTCCTGCCATGTTTTGGGTTGAAGCTCTAAAAACTGCTACTTACTTGATTAATCGCTTACCCTCTCAAGCCTTACAAATGGAGTCTCCATTTTTTCGCTTGTTCGCCAAACAACCTAGTTATGATAATCTTCGTATTTTCGGTTGTGTCTGTTTTGCTCACTTACCACCTCATGAGCGACATAAATTATCAGCTCAATCTGTACGATGTGCATTCTTGGGATATAATTTATGTCAAAAAGGCTTTGTCTGTTATGATCCTACTTTACGACGTACACGTATTTCTAGGAATGTTATTTTTTTTTAGAATCAACAATTCTTTCCGGTATCCTCTTTGTCCTCTCCTTCCACTACGGTCCTCCCTTCATTTGAGTCACAAGTATCTGATCTTCATCCAGTCAACTCTCATTTTAAACCAGGTATTGTGTATACAAGACGCTCCCGCCCTCAGTCTCCTCCAGCGGCTAACTTAATATCTGATCCTCCCCCACTCCAAATTCAGACTCATGATGAACCACCAGAACCCCGGGTACGTCACTCATCTCGAGTGTCCGTACCCCCGGATAGATATGGGTTTCCTACTTCTGGTAACTCTATTTCAGCTCTTACTGTTGCACTGTCTAATTTTGATATACCTACATGCTACTCACACGCTGCCAAGCATGATTGTTGGCGACAGGCTATGCAGGAAGAAATAGCTGCTCTAGAGGCTAATCACACTTGGGACATTGAGCCATGTCCGTCATCTATTATTCCCCTGGGTTGCAAGTGGGTTTACTCAGTCAAAGTCCGATCTAATGGCAGTTTCGACCGTTACAAGGCCAGGCTTGTTGCGCTTGGGAATCATCAGGAATATGGGGTCAATTATGAAGAGACATTTGCTCCAGTGGCTAAAATGACTACTGTGCGTATGATTCTGGCTCTTGCTGCTTCTAGTCATTGGCCGCTCCATCAGATGGATGTCAAAAATGCATTTCTTCATGGGGATCTTAAAGAATGCATTTATATGAAGCCGCCTTCGGGATTATTTTCTTCTCCAACTTCACATGTGTGTAAGCTTCGTCGCTCTCTTTACGATCTCAAACAGGCTCCGAGGGCCTGGTTTGATAAATTCCGCATCACTTTACTACAGTTCTCCTTTCAACAGAGCAAGCATGATACTTCCTTATTCCTTAGGAAATCAGTCGTGGGTATTGTTGTTCTTTTGGTGTATGTTGACGACATTGTGATTACGGGTTCCGATTCAGCTCTACTTGATCAACTCAAAACTCATCTTTCAGAAGCATTTCATATGAAAGATCTTGGGTCCCTCACTTATTTTCTTGGTCTTGAAGTGCATCGTAGCTCCTCGGGTATTTCTCTAAATCAGCATAAGTATGCTCGTGATGTGGTGACTACAGCTGGTCTACAGGATGCTACTTCGGTTGATACTCCTATGGAAGTGAATATCAAGCTTCGTAAAGAAGAGGGTGACTTAATTGCTGATCCTAGCTTATATCGAAAATTGGTAGGCAGCCTTGTTTATCTCACCATTACTAGACCGGACATCTCATTTGTCGTACAACAAGTCAGCCAGTTTCTTCAGACTCCTCGCCATCTTCATTTGGCTGCTGTTCATCGGATCTTACGCTATGTTCACGGCACGGTAGCTCGTGGGTTATTTTTTCCTACAAACAACCCTCTTCGCCTTACCGCTTATAGTGATGCGGATTGGGCAGGTTGTGCAGATATTCGTCGATTTGTCACTGGTTGGTGTATGTTCTTAGGAGATGCATTGATCTCTTGGAAGAGTAAGAAACAAGATCGAGTATCTAAGTCCTCAACAAAATCTGAGTATCGGGCAATGTCTCTTGCTTGTTCTAAAATCATTTGGCTTCGAGGGTTGCTTGATGAGCTTAATTTTTCTACCATTGACCCTACACCTCTCCATGCCGATAATACGAGTGCTATTCAGATCACGGCTAATCCTGTCTTTCATGAGCGAACGAAGCATATTGAGGTGGACTGTCACTCTATTCGTGAAGCCTACGATGCTCGCGTTATTACTCTTCCTCATATATCCACTGACTTGCAAATTGCTGGTATTTTCACCAAAGCCCTCACACGTCAACGGCATTGTTTTCTACATCGCAAATTGATGCTGATTGATCATCCTGCATCAATTTGAGGGGGGCTGTCAACGGACAACTTGTTGTCCTTTACTCCCAGCTGTTAAGAACTCATTGTAGGTGCAGGGATAGGTGCAGGTTACCGTTATGTGTATATTTCCTTTCTTGTGTAACATTGCTACAGTCTAGGATGACAAAGTAGTATAGTAGGTACAGAAAGTCTATTCTTTTATTGTGTATATATTCAGTTCTACAATACAATGAAGAGGACACAATTTTCAGACAATCTTTGAGTAATAGTTTGACATTCTCACTCTGGGAACAGAAGCCTGCTTTCTGGGCACTTTCCTCCCTTGTTCCAATAGCAGGTGGAGTAGCTTTGGCATCATTAACTGAGGCCTCTTTTAATTGGTAAGAAACCATTCTCAATAACAGTCATTCTGAGAAACTAATTTCATATATTTTTGGTTGCACGAAGGACTCAATATTCAACAGCTTACATTATATTTGTCTAAACTAAATGATTTTCGAGTCCATTATTACCTGCTCCTGAACATGATTAGCTATTTTGACATTAACAGGATCGGTTTCTGTAGTGCAATGGCTTCCAACGTGACTAATCAATCACGAAATGTATTTAGCAAAAAGTTGATGGTTAACAAAGAGGTAAGAGGCGCAAGGTCTTCGCAGGAATAAGCATTTCAAACTTAATTTCTCTAATTTTATACTAGTAGTAATTCCTCTACTTGCATCGTTTACCATGCTCAATTTGATTTCGCCCGTAACCAGCAGCACTTTGTTCTTGTTAGGAAACTTTGGACAACATCAATCTCTTCTCTGTCATAACCATCATTTCTTTTATCCTGCTGGTTCCTGCTGCTATTTTCATGGAAGGCTTTAAGTTTACTCCATCATACCTGCAGTCTGCTGTGAGTAGTAGACATAAAGTTTAAAGTTAACTAGGACTTAATAAGTTTACTCCATGATACCTGCAGTCTGCCGTGAGTAGTGTACATAATTTTTTTGGTTAACCGGGACTCCAAACTATCATAGATTGATTCTTCAAAAGCCACCAGCAAGATGCATGATGTTTTCTTTTCTTCATGTTTCAGGCAAACCAAGGGTTGAATGTTAAAGAGCTATGCATAAGATCTCTTCTCGCCGGATTCTGCTTCCACTCTTATCAACAAGTGATATTCTTTTATATCTCCATTATTTATCATAGCTTTACAACTCTCACCATCCCAGCCACTGCTCAGGAACGAAAAACTATTGGACTTGTAGATGATTATATTAGAGAATACTATAAACTATATTCTGGCTTTATCTAACAGTTTAAGTTTTTAAGTGAAATAATTATTTGATATAGTATCAAAGTTTTGTTAACTCAACGGTCACGAGTTCAAATCTCATCATCTTCATTCTATTTAATAAAAATCAAACACAAGATAATATATATCTGTTCAAGTTTCAAAGTTAAAAAGCTTTAACTTGAGAGTGTATGTTAGAAAATAATATAAATTATATTTTAGACATTTAACATTTTAAGATTTTAAATGAAATGGTTCTTGATAGTTTAATTTAGGAATGAAAAATATGGTAATCAACCCTTAACCGATAAAATCCATCTGCTAATAGCAAGCAGAGGTAAATCCTGTCATAGATTATGCTAGAACAGCCTGATACAGCTCCAAAGTGACGACTGAACTGCCTATGCCATTAATTACTTAATTTGATTTCCTTGCAGGTCTCCTACATGATATTACAGATGGTAAATCCTGTCACACATGCTGTTGGAAATTGCGTGAAGCGTGTGGTGGTCATAGTCTCATCAGTCATCTTCTTTCAAACGCCTGTGTCACCTATAAACTCCATTGGTAAGCTTCTTTCGTAATGCTCTTTCCTGGTTCAAACTACAACTCGCTATCCCTTCTCCACATTCTATAGTAAGTTTACAAGTATTGGAAGATTTTTCTTGTTTGCTAATCCATGGACCTGGTGATTTGATTACCTACAGGAACTGCTATGGCCCTTGCTGGAGTCTTCCTGTATTCAAGAGCCAAGCGAATGAAGCCGGAGACAAAGCCTAAGGCTGCATGATTTTCCTCCAGAAAAATTACACTTAGCTTTCGTGTTTGTTTTTCATTTATAAGCTGTAGTTTTGAAAATTACGGTTTCATCCTCAACTTTGTACTATATCTTTTTCTACTTTTTTTTTTTAATTATTTTCAATATTATTATTATAAATAGTTTTATATTAAATATTTCAAGTTTGGTATTAACAATTACGACTTCACAATTATTTGTTTTTTAATTGAATTTCTATAAATATGAACTAAAGGCACATTCTTTGCATTGAGATGAAGGAAAACAAGTCGAAGCATAAAAAGTATCCTTACAGAGATCCAAAGCAAACACAATTACGACAAGAATTGCAACACTCTCTTAGCTTTTATTTAGTATTATATTTTAAAAATATATTTAAATAAATTTGTAATTATTTTATTTGAAATAAAAATTTTTTAGTATTTTTAAATTATTTTCATGTGCTAGTATCAAAAATTATTTTAAAAAAATAAAAATATTATTTTAATATATTTCTGAACAAAAAAACACTTTTTTAATCACCTCAACCATACTTTCAAACATACACTTGGAAAATATAGAGCCAAAACTTCCTTAATATTAGATAAGAAATTCAATATTCAAAATGAAACGAATTTAGAAGCTCGAGAAGATATCCAAACTGTAAAACAATGAACAATGCAGGGAAACTTTGAAAAGCTTAATTAATGAGTAAGAAAAGTAAATAATTATAGGTAAAATTATGAACCTAGAAAAAATATTTATGCATGAAGACTCTCTCATCAAATTGATCAACTAGTAGTTGGACTCTCTCCTTTTGTTTTTGGAGAAATTATAATTTAGGAACCAATCCAATGAAGAAAGCCATTTCTAAATTAAAAAAGTCATGTTCTTCCTAAGCTTTAATGTGGATTTTTTCTAGAGATTTAAGAAAAACATAATTAATTGTTTTGCTTTTAAAATCCTAATAGTAGAAGAAAAGAAAAATAGGTTAGAAATACTAGATTTTGATTTTGATTTGGGGCCAAATTATCATGAGATAAGAGAAACAAATTATACAAAGTTAAAAAATTACGTCTTGAAAAGAAATTTTTATGAGTTTTGTATTAGTTTTTTTTGCTCAATTTGAAATTTTGTGTTGATATAGAATATAAATTGCAATTCTTGGATTATATAACAAGAAAGTAAAAAAAAAAAAAAACTGACTAAACTACATGTATTTGTTTTCATGGTTGATTTTACATTTGTTGTGGGGTGCAATCCTTAATAACATAAAATACAATATCAAAAGCATGAAAATCATGTTTTGATATTTAGTTTTTTTCCTTTAGTGGTGGGCTCTACCACTAAAAGAGTAAAAAAAATATAATAACAAAAACAAACACACACTACATATGCCAATGATAATATTTCCTCTTTTTTCGAGAAAATTACACTTCTCAGAAAGAGCATATTGTGGGTCCTGGTGACCTCAGCTGTCCCAAGCTCTTATAAAAAATATACGTTCTAACTCAAACTCAAAACTTGCTTTGCAGATCTTCAACCCTTTATCATTATGCCACACCCCTTGGAGACTCCTTTTTCTTTTCATTGTATCCTCTTTTAACAATAATATTTTAATTTTAAACCACCCATTACTAATTTTCATGGCTTATATTATGTTTCTTTTTTCTCTTTCAAAGAAATATCTCGGTTAAAAAAACTTAAATAAGAATTTAAAAATAATTTCAAATTACTTGTTTTCATTTTTATAGCTTTATCCAAGACTCCAACATTAGATAAGATGGCATGTACACCTATATCATATCATATTACAAATGTCTCATTATAAAAATCAAAGCAATGCCTTTTTGTATTGAACCAAATTAAATTCAACTAAGACCATGTTTGAATCCCTTCTATTTTTGTGAACATTTATTCAGCACAGTTTAATGCTTAAAATATTAGTTTGTTTTTAGAATTTTATAAAAATCCTAGAAATGTTTTTAGATTTTTTATGTCATTTTGTAGAAAATATTATAAGAGTTTTTTTTTTTGTCATTTGAATAAAATACTTCCATATTATGTTTTTGAATTTCTCCAAGAACACTTAAGAAACAACCAATTTATTGTGAATGTTTTTTATTCCAAGTTTTTCAAATAAACTTTATCTTAAGCAAGTGTAGTCTTAAGATGTCAAAAAGTAAAAATATGAATTAGCATTTCAATTTGCTCAATCAGATCATTAATGAATTGAAACTAATTGACGTGAAGTTCAACAATGAAGACATGTTTAACGAAGACATGTTACTAAATTCCCTACTTTATTCTTCTCCATATAAAAATTTAGTTTTGTTTGATCTTAAGATGTTAAAAGGTAGAAATTTGAATCAACATATCAATATGAAGTTTGATGACACATATAAGGTGTTGATGTTATTGAATTCCCTGAATTTTTTCCTATATACAAAAACTTGGTTTTTGATGCGGGAAAAAAAACCTTTAAATTGGAAGAGATCATAAATATTCTATTAAGTTTTGATCTAAGAAAGAAAGTTAGTGATAGAAATTCACAAGGAGAGGGAGGGGTTAGTGCTGAGGAGTAATCAAGAGCATGAAAGAAACAAATCTCAAAATGAATTGATGAACTATAAAGTTTGGTCCAAATCTAGGAAGAGGAAGGATATACAATGTTATAAGTGTGGAAAAATAGAGCATATAAAATGAGAATGTCTATAGAAAAAGAAGTGGGATTTAGAGAACAAAGAGAGTTCATCAAAGTTTGTGGATGCAACGGAAAAAGACTCAAAAAATGACGACAAATACATGCTTTCCTTTCATCAAGTTCATATGATGCCATTAATTCTTGGATATTGTATTCGACATGTTCTTATCACATGATTCTTAACAAAAATTAGTTAGATAACTACATGTTAGTCAATTTTACTTTTGTTATGATAAACAAAGATGATCCATGTAGAGTTGTTGAAATAGAAAATGTAAAATGTTTTATGATGTTAGACATAAACAAAATTTTGAAGGAGAATTTGATTTTACTAAGCACTTTAAACCATAATGGGTTTAGTTTCAAGTTTGAAGATGGAAAAGTGAAGGTCTTATATTAAAGAATAAAGATTTTTACGAAATATTTATAGATTATTACGTACCACAATTGTAGGTGGAGCTACAATCATAGAATTAGGGGTGAGCAAAAAAATTGAAAAACAGATTAAACCAAAAAAATTAACCAAGAAGAACCGAACTGAAAAAACCAGTTAAATCAATTAGATTTAAAAAAAAAAAAAGACTGATTTGGTTTTTGAAGTAAAAAATTGGTAAACCAAACTTATTCAATTCAAATTAAACAAAAAATATGCTATATATTTTTTTTATTCTTCAAGTTCAATTCAAATTTTATGGTTTGTTTCCATTTTGGTTAAATAGAAAAAGGGGAAACATGGTTAAAGTTATTTAAAAAAAGCAAAAAAAAAGATTTTTTTCTAATTTTTTTATTAAAAAAACCGAACTGAAACCAATTGATTTAAGTCAAGTCCAGTTCGGTTTGGTTTTTTGTTTTGAATCTTTTTTTTTCAGTTTAGTTGTTTTTATTGATAAAAAAACGAATTAAACTGAAAATGCTCACTCATACATAGAATACAAGTCAAATAACATGGTTTTGTAGCACTTGTGATTAGGTTATACAGGTGAGGTTGAGATGATGGAGTTTTATAAAAAAAAAAATCAATTAAAAGGTTTTAAAACACGCAAACATGATTATATTGTATTGTGTTCGAAGAAAACAAAATAAGATGAAGTTAAAGACATCCACACACAAAATATAGAGGATTCTTAATTATGTTCTTACATATATTTAAGGTCTAGTAAAGGTAGTATAACATGAAGGGCACATGTATTTTATAATTTTTATTGATGATTATTCATTAAAAAAAAATGAATGCACTTCACTAACAATAATTTACTTCAATCTATTAAGTATAAATAGATCAAGAGAAAGACCAATTTGGTGAAGAATTCACCCACCCTATCACTTGACAAGACATTTTTAATATTTTTTATTAGTATATGTAATTATTTATAAACCTTAGAAATAAAGCTTCATATTTAATTTTTAACGAAATCTTACTTTATATAAAAAAAAAAGTTTCTTCATTAGTATGATTACTTAAAGGAAATATATAAATATATATATATAAAGCACATATATCCACTACAAATTAGTCCATGAACTTTCTGAAAAGCATTACTGGTGCAAGGAAGAAAACAAGCATTGAAAGCATTCCACTGGAAAAAAAGAAATAAAGCCCAGTAATTAATTACACCCTCATAACCATGAAGATTTTCTCGAAGAACAATCTCTTTGCATGCAGCTCTGACGAAAAGCTTAGTGAATAATTCCTTGGCTGATCATCTCTACCAGATCCATCTCCTTCTTCACTTCAGCACTCTTCATCAAACTATCCAACTCCGATATCTCAAACTCCATATTGCTCTCATCAACCACACAGCTGCAAGGCATCTCTTCCAGGAAGGACATAAGCCCATAACTGTCAAGAAACAGGTTACTGTCAAAAGATAACTTGGATTCCTCATTGTTACGGTCATGTTCATATGGGATTTCCAGGTCTGTCGAGGATGAACCCGAGCTCTCGTTTAGGTTTTGTGAATTGGAATTCACGTCGTCTGTTTTCGCTTCCTCTTTATTTTCTTGTGCTGATGAGGATGAAGTCACCATTTGAATGTAGCTCTGCAAGAGGGTGATTTTAGAATTCAAGTCCTTTCCGGATCTACGCCTTGAAAATTGCCTTCTCTTGGTCGCATTCCAGTGATTCTTTATGGTGTTCTCTGTTCTTCCAGGTAATCTCTTGGCAATCTCAGCCCATCTATTTCCAATATCTTTGTGGGCATTGATCAGTATTTCATCCTCTTCCTCGCTCCATGCATCCTTCTGCATGTTGGATGAATTAAAATCATAGAGCTTCATTCGAGCACAAGCATGGCCACATACATGTAAAACAACGCAAGCTAGCTAGCTAGGGTTAGCTAATTAACGATGCATATATGTGATCAAACATACTTAACCCAATGCAGAAGCTATTCGACGTGAAAAAAGCTTAAAGATTTAAGAATTTGCGTTCTGATATAATAACAGCGCATCAAAAGAAATTAAATTCTGGAGATTTAAAAACATTTACTGAATTAAACGTCCAAATATCATAACTATTTTTCACGAGTATACCAGTTCTTAATTATCACTAATTCTCTAACATTCAAGATGATTTTAAAAGAAAAGAAAACATCACTCATATGATCCTCCATATATATATGATTTATTTCTGCAAGTTATAATCCAACTTGATACTTAGCAACTCTACATATTAATGCGTTGTCAAACTTCTATAAGAGACCAAATATGAAGTTTTATGATTTATCGTCTAGTGGCAAGATGATATCTTAACACAAAATGTCAAAAAAAATCATAAATATAGCATCATTTTTATGTAATTCTCTAAAATTAAAGATAATATATATATATATATATATATATATATATATATATATATATATATATATATATATATATATAAGATTAAGGATGACGGCAGCATCACTCGTTATCCTCCAGGTAAGATTTGTTTCAGCAAATCCAACTTGACACTCAGTCATTATGCATGTTGATGCGTTGTCACAACTTCCGCAATAGACCAAATATGAGGTTTTATGATCTTTATTCTCGTGGGGGGGTGTTGGTGATAAGAATAAAACATTAAAATTGTCTTAATTTCATTAACATACCAACCTTTTTTCTCATTATTTCTCCAAAAATGGAAGATAATTTCAACTTTTTCTGAAAAAAAAAGAAAAGAAAAAAAAAGTAGCAATAGCATCCCTCGTTAATTATCCTCCTCGTCAAGTTTGTTTTGGTAAGCTGTAATCCAATCTGACACTCGGTCACTTTGCATGATTATTGACAAGAAGAGTATATGTATAATATGTGAATTTCTTTTATATGGATGCATAAATGTAGTTATATTTCTATTAATTTTTCATTTATAAGGAAGGTAGGGGAGAAAAGGGAAGAAACCTTGATGTCTGGTCGCAGATGGTTATGCCATCTCTCTCGACACTGCTTTCCTACTCTGCCTTCCAGCATCTTTGCAATCAGAGACCATTTCTTTATTCCATACTGCTTCACCAAGTGCACCAGTAGTCTACCGATAAAGATTCACAAATTCAGTTATTTCTAACCCGAGTCGATAACATGTAGCGAACGCATGCAAGAACCCTAATTAATGAAAAGATAAACAGCAAGAGAAAGTGAGAATCCTATCTACCTGTCCTCTTGAGGACTCCATTGGCCTTTGATAACATGAGATCTCCTATCAACTTTGGAATCTTTTTCCAGCATCAACTTTCTGGCCTTCCTGTGATGATCAGCTTGCTTGTGATACTTGGAATCTTCAGTACTCACACACGAGACCTCATCAGTGGATACCCCATTGTTAGCAGCACTCATCAACCCGATTTCTTCAAACTTGCGTTGCCCCTTCATTTCCTTTTGACTCAAGGAGCGAGCTTCAAATATTTTTTGATAATCATATTCCCGAACCGGCCCTCCTGGTAAGCCATGCAATAGCCTATCCCCGCAACCTGCAGGCAACAAAGGTGTGGATTTACAGGCATTGAGATCATGACTAGAGAAGCCACCTGCCAAAGAATCAAGGCGAGCCGGATCTGTGCATGTTCCTGAAAATGGATTCTTCGAGGAGCCTTCCATGGTAAAATGATCAAGATAGGAGGGAGTGATTAGGGGAGTATTATTAATGAGATGGCTGTTATCAAGATGGTGAAGATTGTAAAAAAGGCCCTTGGAAGAGAAAGCTTCTTCATCAAGGGAAAAGTCATCAGTTCCCTCTGGATTCAAGCTATATTCAGAGAGAAGGCTTGAAAGAAAAGGGAATTCCTCTTTCAGCTTTGTATTAAACTCCATGCAGCAGAGAGGGTAGCTAGCTGCTAGGACTCAAGAGAGAGCAGAAATGAGAGAGAGAGCTAGAAAGGAAGGATGGTTCAATTTTAATTTCAGGAGTGGGGCTTTATTGGTGAAGTGAGAAGAGGTTGGTGTACACTTGGCTGATTTTTAGCCATTGATGATACTACATTCAAGGGCTCATATTGCTTCTTGTTAATGACTGTTCAGCTTCTTTTTGCTACTTGTAAAATTATTAGTAGTTTTTATTATTATTATTATTTGTTTTTGCAATATTGATAGTCATTATGATATGGTTTGTATTTTAGGAAAATTCTATGTGAGTTGAAGGACACATGGCATACATGTAGGCCCTCTCGTTTCTTTTACAATCTAGTTTATATATAATTTTATAAGTAAATAAATTTTATATATAATTTCATATTGCCCTAATGGTAAGTTTGTGAGTGCACTTGCCATCTATTTGGCTTGGACAAATCCTTCGGCCATTAATCGCTCTCTCTCTCTCTCTCTCTCTCTTTTCTTTTTTGCTAACAATTATTGCCTTAAATGCTATTATCTTCGTAATTACAAATTAAAGAGAGTCAAATTGCAAATTAAAAGTGCTGGACGAAGAAGGGACTGAATTTACTCGACCTCACCAAATATATATGATTTAATCTTTTCTTTGACAACTCTCCTTGTCTTTAAGAAAAACAGTAGTGGAATAAAGGGTTTGTGTAGGAATAAACTCTCTCAAAATAAAAATAAGGTATATAATTATGTGAAGAAATTTACGTATGAAGATTTGTTTTTCGTTCAAAAATACATGAAAATAATATATATTTTTTAAAATTTATTCAAGGATAAATAAACGGGCAAGGTTGTCATCTTTGTGGGAGGCTAATTTGAGGGCAGTAGTAAAGAGAGGTATTTTTGTGAGGAGGTGAGAACGAAAAGCAGCCTCCTCCTCCTTTCTGTAACTGAATGTGTGTGTGTATAAAAATATATATGTATGTATGTATATGTATATAAATATATATATTTAATGTCTTTCCTAGTTAGCTTGTATTGGAATTCACTGTCCAATTAAAAGTCAAATGTAAGAGCATAAATATTTTGAATATTTGTCCTGAGTTTTAGCTTTATCACTCTCTGCGGAGACCAAGCAATTCTGCATTTAACCCTAGCCCTTCAAAGGCATTCAAGTTCTAGTCTTCAATGCCTTTTACTCTTCTTAAATATGTTTGAAAATCAAAAGAAATGAACCCAGCCAGCCCCTCCTTATCTCTACCGAATTCGAATTCACACACCGAGCAAAAAATTATTTACTTGATTCTGGGTTAGAACAGGTTGAACAAGTTGTCTTGTAAATAGATGAACTCAACTGTAAGAATAACCAGAGCTAGACGGTTTATTCTGTCATCAAAAGATTCTTCTTTTTTACAGAGACTGCACTGTCCTCCTCCAAAAATTATGTGGGGTCCATCACTGGCATTCTCATGTAATATCAACCTTATCGATTTCTTTTGTTTTTTTAATTACAATAAAATATTTTGGTTTTACAGTATTTTAATATACTATTTTAGAGTTGTAATGTTGTTTATATTATATATATAATTAAATATATTAATTTAAAAAAATAGTTAAACTCTAAAAATAAAATTATTTAGAATTATACAATTTAATCTAAAAAACATAATAAAATGATTTTTGTTAATAAAAGTATGAACATGTATAATATTACGTGAATGTCATATCAATCTCCCAAGATTATTACATTTTCTTATTGCTCTTAAATTTTAAGATAATATATATAAATATATCAAAAGAATCCTCATAAAATTTCATATAATCTAACAGTCAGATTCAGATTAAAAGATATGGTTAATATTGTAAAAATATTTATTATTTAAAAAATATTATTTAACAGGAACACAACAAATAAAACCAGAATATTTCAACCGATGTTTAGAAAGAGAAAAAAAACCCAAAATAGACCGAATTTAAACAAAGAAAAACAAAGTTATTGAATTTAATTGTTTTAACTTATGACGTAACATTTCAGCCACAATAATAGAACAAAACTAACAACCCCGTGTAATATCTGTTCTTGTGAAAGGTCCTCGTGTTTTTACCGAAGCTCCATCAATTAATTAAGATTGTGATGATTCCTAGCCAAGCACATAAACGACATTACGAGGTTCGGGCACACCGAGAAGCTTTCACCAGCCCCCAAGATGAATTAAAATAATAATAAATATACAGAAATCAAGGATTTCTGTTCACATGCTCAGGAAGAAGATTAGCCAGAAAAAATTAGGGTTGCGGAGTTAGAAAGAAAATACATCATAAAATTCATAACTTGGTATATTACATACATTTAAACAGAATCTCTGAGAACGGGACTTCCGGTTAAAGTTTTCATTGTTCAGAATTAAGGGGCACATCCACCAAAAATCAACTACCCGCCTTTATTCCCCTTGTTACGGCTGCGATTCCCCCTACTTTCCAGCTACACCAAAAGGAGCCGTACAAAACAGACCGCAGCTACTATCTCACCAATACCATCGTCAAGGAGATCAGTGGCGTTTTTCCTCTCGAGGTATCATGCCGTTTTCATCAGCTGGAATCAGTCCTTCCTCCTCCTCCTCTCCCAAATAAGTACGAGGCCCGCCATTAAATCCTCTATCATGTCCGCTGCTCAGTGATCTCCCCCGCTCCTGCTGGGCATGGTAAGAGGATGGCCGACCTTGTTCTGTCATTTCCTTGTGGAAACTCCCACCACTACCATGATAAGGGGATCGAGACCTCTCACGGTGGACTTGTCGTGGTGGGGATGCCCGACCTCTTTCCACTATTGCCTTGTGAAAATTGCTACCACCAGCAGCTGCGCTAGGTGATCGAGACCTCTCATGCTGAGTTTGAATAGGTGGGGATGCCCGACCCTTTTCCATCATTGCCTGGTGAAAGCTGCGCACTGGTGGAGCCCTGTCATGCCTGTCCGGGCTCCTACTACGGCTTCTATCACGGTTCCAACTTTTACTGCGATCACCCCAACCTGATCCCTTGTCAGGACTCCGATTGTGATTGTGGCCTTTATCATGTCCATCACCATATCCCCGATCATACCTGTCCACAAGTGTCAGAGGCGTTGCAACATTAGGAAAAGTTGTAGCTTGGAATTAATTTGCATCTTCACAAATTCAACTTCAACCCAAATAAAGTACATAAAACAGTTCTGTTGATAACAAATCGCAAAGGTCATTTATTAAAACCATGAAGAACCTAAATGCAAAAAAAAAAAAAAAAAAGATTGCCATTGAGTTGAAAGAAAACAAATAAATACTACTGCAAAAAGGACAAAAAAAAAAACATGTTATAATCATTATTAGTACAATGGAATAATTTGAATAAATGTAATGTTGTATTGGATGCAACAAGTTTCCATTTCAGTGCAAACAAACTAAAATCACTTCATATTTCCAAGGTTGCCCGGATGAAAATAAGATATTTAAAGTTTTGAAATGATTCAAACAAGCCAACGTACCTGTCCCGCGACTCATGGTCATATCCACGGCCTCCACCTCTTTCTGGTCTGCCAGAAGAAGAATTAGACATTCCCCAACTACCCCTTCCACCAAAACCAAAATCACTGCGTCCACCACGCCCCCCATCATGACCACCAGAACCCCAACGTCTAAACCTTCCCATCCCCCCACCACCACGTGAAGCCATATCTCGTATCTCTGGAGGGACTTGCTGATTTGCTCCTTCCAGCACTTTGATAAGATCTGATGCGTACTTTGCATCCTGATCACCAAAGAATGTGTAGGCCAATCCAGTGGCCCCTGCCCTCCCAGTTCTCCCAATCCTATGAACATAATCTTCCACTCCAGTAGGGAAGTCATAATTGATAACCACTCTGAAACAAAATCACCACTAATTATTACCATAGTTATTTATCTTGTCAACTAAAACAGGAAAATCAGGAAATGTGAAAAGGCATGTATGGTTATCAATGAAGCGTGGACAACTCATAACATATTCAAGTTCATCATCCAAACGTTAGTTGGTATTGAAAATCCAACTGACAGAATGATGGAAATGAAATATAAAAGCTTCTGCATGAATAAAAAACTGGCAGTCATTGCACAAATGGGCACACAATGGGATGCAGAAGACACTTGCTTCCAAATAAAGACTTGCAGCTCCTAGAATTCTCATTAGTTAGTGTTCGCAATGCAAATAAAGATGTTTGAAAGCTTTGTTTAATGAAAAGCTTTCCAAAAACTTTTTTTATCAGGTATATTAATTAAAACTTGCATTGTTTTCTGATTAATTCAATGAAGGAATTCTAAGGCTCTGTTTGTTTTGGAAACAAATTCCATTGAAATTACCCTGAGAAAACAAAACACTGATGATGTTTGGCTATGTCATGGAAAAATCAGTGGACAATGTTTTCCTGTATTTGGCATGAACCGGGAATCAACTTCATATTACCTTTTTTGAATCATAAAATTGGTATGATGAAATATCTTTTTTAATGATATGATGATGATACTTCAATACAATTTTTTTTTTTTTTTTTTGCAGGTTCTTCAGGCTGACGAATCTTTAGGATACGTTTTTCCTTTGTAGAAAAGGGAAAACAAATTCCCCCAAACAAAGCATAGTTTTTCAATTTCTGCAAAACATTCCTGACTGGTTTTCTTAAATTGCACCAAATGTGGAAAACAAGAAATGTTCTCAAAATTTGTTGACATCCCAAAGAAATACAGCATGCAGCCGGGCTCAGGAATCAAGACTTTATAGCTTTATTGTATCCAATTGCCCAGAAGCTAAGAAACTTCACAATTAATAAGACCGCAGTTTGTAATCAATACAAACATTCTAGCTACAATATATAGGGACAGTCCCTCACCTGATATCTTTAATGTCTAGTCCTCGAGCAGCTACATCAGTGGCTACAAGTATTGGAGACCTCCCAGTTCGGAACTGACTCAGAACATAATCCCTCTCACTCTGAGATTTGTCACCATGAATAGCAGCAGCTCCAAATTGGCGGGTTAGGTTGCGAGCAAGTTGATCACACATCTTCTTGGTTGAGCAAAATATAATAATCTTTGATCCAGATTCTTGTGACCGCAATATCTGTTCTAACCGTCTATGTTTTTCCAAGGGTGCCAGTAATTCAACATGCTGAATGAGCACATAGCATATAAAAGTTATTCAACCAAACAAATGTTAATGAATATACTCTTGCTCTTAAGTTATACTGAAAAGCAAGGAAGTTTAAAATGAAAAAAACATCCAATCTAATTACTGAAAGTCCAACTATACTTTGGGCAACAACAGAACAGTTAAAGTAGAGTTCAGACCTGTGTGATCGACTTGTTTGCCACAAGCTCATCTACGTTGCCGATATTAACCTGAACAGGATTGACAAGAAGATCTGCTGCAATTTTCCTGACTTCCTTTGGCCAAGTTGCTGTGTACATGAGGGTCTGGCGACGAGCAGGCACTTCCTTTACAATCTTTCGTATCTGGGGTTCAAAACCCATGTCCAACATGCGATCAGCCTCATCTAGTACAAGGTAAGAAACTTGACTGAGGCTAACTCTCCTCATTTCTAGAATGTCATTCAATCGGCCAGGAGTGGCAACCACAATATCTGCTCCTCTTTCTAATTCTTTTAGCTGGGGACCCTTTGGCGCTCCTCCATACAAGCACTGAAACACAACATATCACAGAAAACATCAGTAACATCACAAAAAGGCATTGATACAAAGCTCGGAATAAATTAATAAATAGAATAACAAATAAATTTGGAAACAAAAATACACATACATGTGAAAAGATCTATATAGCACATGCATATGAAACCATGATTAGCATACCGTGCAGGAAAATCTTGATGACTTTCCAAACTTCACAGCTTCAACTTGTATTTGTGTTGCCAACTCTCTTGTTGGTGATAATACCAGCACCGTTGGACCCAGTCGAGGGTCATTGCAGCACCGCTTGAGATGGATAAAGCCAGGAATCAGGTAACCTAATGTTTTACCCGAACCAGTCTTAGCAACAGCCACTATATCTCTACTTTGCAATGCGATCGGCCATGATTGTGCCTGGATTGGAGTTGGGGCCGAGAACCCAGCATTGAGTACCTGGAAAAAGCAAAAATCCAGCAAGGCCCATAAGCTGAGGTACTTGCTTCAAGATTCTGGTTGATTTTCTTTGGACTTATAGAATGGCGAATGGCAGAAGAAGCATCATCCCCCATATGCAGTCGGCAAATGCTTGCTGATGCACGCTGGAGCAGGAGGAGGCCTCTTCTTCCGTTCGGACGTTCGGACCAAGTGGTAGACTATAACATCACCAACGACAGTCCCAGTCACGAACTTGGGCGATTCAGAAAACCCTCCCATAAAAATGGTCCACCATACAAGGGCGCTCCAAATTATATGCAAGGCCCCAAAGGGAGGGCAGCACAGCGTACGACATTAGCTCCTCGCAGGAGCAAATATCGCACCTGCGACAAAAAGTACAGAGGGCAAAAGCATTAACGAGTCTGAAACTCAACATTGGACCTCCATCAATCACATAACTTAGCATGAGAAACACTTTTCATAGTTTTTCTAACTTACAACAGCTCCACTCCACAGGTGCTCTACACACAGAGAGATAAGAAACTAGAAGCACATACCTCTTTTAAAATCTCGGAAGGAAAGCCAGTAGTCTCAAATGATGTTAGAGGAGGGGGCACTTCATCACCCTGTTATAGGTTATCAGGGAAATTTTTAACATCTTATCTAATGATCCACTACAAAGTTAATATAAACAAGGACTGCATGCAGGTTCTAAACCACTCATGCTCACAGATTAATTTTACAAAAATAATTATGTATCATATAGGCTAATCTACTTTTTAAAGCAAAAATCGCACATTCCTATGAGAACATCCACAAAAAAAATCATGTCCGGTGAAAAAGGGAAAGGTGCAGGGAAGAAAGAGATAGAGATAGATTCAGCTAATAAAGGGAATATTCTGTAAATTCTGGTCCCTGTTATTAGTGTCAATGGATTAGTATGACTATTCTGATCCAAAATTCGCACAGGAATGTTGTATGGAGAATATCTGAAATTAACTCTATGTTCAGATTTAACAATCTGCTTGATTAGTATAAGAAGTTGTTCCAAATGCGCTTGAGAACATACTTTTACGTGAAGTTCCAAGAAAAAGTAAAAAAGATTCACATTCTGTGCCTCATAAGATGGACAAGTAAAAATGCCAAAGCATAAACAGCACATCACATGTGTAAGAATCACCAAAACAAAACTAATTCAAGGAATTCCATGAGCTCACAGTGACAGTAATTTCATGGCGGCGACGGTAAGCTTCTCCAGACAAACCACTTCCTCCAGCTGATGATCCATATACTCTAGCAGAGAGTCCATTGGCTGTTCCATTTGGGACATTTTCAGACTGAATTGCTGCACCTCTTGCGCTCTAAGCAAAATTAAGGACATCGCATCAGATCACCACAAAACAAAATTACATCTTGGCTAGGATTTCTATGCAGGACAGCTTAAACAGACAATTCAACACCTCCACACATTCACATTCGTTAGAGTTAGAAATCATATATCAGCAATGTCATAACTTTGATGGCAATCCATACCTGACTACTACCACTAATGCTCCTGATTACAGCATCAGGTTTTGATCCAGCATTGTTGGCTCTTCCATACCTATCATCTTCCTTTACCGAGGTATTGTACCCCCGATAAGAAGACTGGTGAACTTGAACAGAAGAGGTTACGGGTAGTGACGGCACCGACTTAGGCGGAACAGGCCTCTCGTACTGGGTAACGTTGGTCTCTGGATTCCAAAAGTAAAGGTAACCGGTTTTACCATCAACTAAACCTCTCCAAGGTTTCGGGAGAGTCGGGTCCTCCGGTGCATAACGTGGACCCGCAGAAGACGCAGTCGCTGTAGCAGCCATTTGAATCAAATCCCTAAAACAAATACCCCAATAAGCTTAGATGATTATAAAAATAAAAGTAAAAAACTTCAAAAAAAATCAAGCAGCAAAAGGAAAGAAATGAAAAGGCAGATCTAATTTTTTAATACAAGTACTTTCTCAGCAATCAAACAGGTTACAGAGACTCTTGATTCTATATTTTCTAGGATCAAACAGATTCAGATCTGATATTAAAAAGAGCAATAATTATATTGGACCATAGAAGAGAAAATAGTACCTGACGGCGTCGTTACAAAGAGAAGAGAAAAGTTGTGGTTCTTTCTCTCTCCCACCCTCTCTTGAATGTTTTTAGATGCTTTTTAGAGAGAGAAGCTTCGAGGGAGAGAAAGTAGGAGGAGGAAAGAGGGAGGCACCTACCGCCGAGCGTGTACTATATATAGATATATGGCAGGAAAGCTAAGCATATATTATTTACTTATTTTATTTTGGAGTAAATTCTACATGCTATCTGCCGATCAGATTAATTTTTGTTTAAGTTCAAAAACAAATATTAGAAATATATATTATTATTAAATTGAATCAATTGTTTAACCAACTTTTATTTATTTATTTTTATCTTGGAATCATTTTTCTCAAGTTTTTAATAAAATTATGTGAGAGTTGATTCAAAATAAATTATTCAATTTAAAAATATTTTAAATTATCAATAAAAATAATACTTAACTTTTCAATCTATAATTGCTAAAAAAAATAAAGTGAAACCCTAAACTCTTATACAAATCTAATTTTTAAACTTTATAAATATTATTAAATTTGACTGAAGTTTTGGACCAGAAAGAGCAATATTTCTATTAACAATACACTAAATTACATGGGACAACACTAAAGCACTAAATCACATAATATTGTTGATTGTAACAGTATTTTTTCTTCTTTTTTTTTTTTGTTTCTTGTTTCTTCTTCTTTTGCTTTTTTGTTTTTTTTTTATTACATTTTTTTCTTTCAAATTATTTTTTCTCTTTTTTTTTGTTTCTTGCTTTTTTTTTGTTTTTTTCTAATTATTTTTTTCCATAAAATATTTTTTTATTGGTTATACTTTTTTATTTTTTTATGTTTCCACTAATATATATATTATTTGTTTTTTTATAGTTGGGGTATCTAGGCTAGCTTAAACACACCACGATTAATCCTCGCATTCAATTTTTTTATAGCTTTTTTTTCCTGATTATGTTTTTTTTTCCTGATTATATTTTTTTTATTTTTTCCATGAAACATTGTTTTTGCTGGTTAAACTTTTTTATTTTTTTTTCCACTTATATTTTTTTGTTTTTTCATGATCGAAGTGTTCGAACTAGCTTAAACGCACCACAATTAATCCCTGATTCTAATTTTTTTTATAATCATAGTGTTCAGACCAATTTATGTGTACTACGACTAATTCTCGGACCCTTTTTTTTTTCTAAAGTGTTTTCTCGCTGGTACATTTTTTTTCCTTTTTTTTCTTATACTTATGTTATGTTAACTTATACATTTTTTTTATAACTGAGATCTACAATCCAGCTTAAGTACACCAAGACTAATTCCCAGACTGAATTTGTTTTTAAAACAATATGGATTGCTACAGCGCTTTCATGCTATATTTTTTCTTTGTTTTCTTATATATTTTTTTTATAATCATGATCTCTGAGCCAATTTAAACTCTCTTTTTTTACTTATATATCTTTTTTTATAAAAAAGATCTCCAGGACACCTTAAGTGCACCGCGACTAATCCCCGGATCAAATTTATTTATGATAACCGAAGTATTCAGGGCAGCTTATGTTCACCACGACTAATCCTCAAACCAATTTATTATTTATTTTTTAATTTTTTCCGTATACTTTTTTGTTCACTTATGCATTTTTTTTCCTTATCCCTGGACCAAATTGTTTTTTGATAATTGAGGTCTCTAGGTCAGTTTAAGCACACAGCGACTAATTCTCAAACTAATTTTTTTTTTTAAAAAAAAAATGTAGATTGTAAATGGTGTGGGGAAAACACTGTAACTCCCCACACATAGTATTTTTTATTGCAACAGTGCTTTTTCCCTCCGTTTTCTGCTTCTTCTTTTTTGCTTTTTTCTTTTCTTCCTTATTATGTTTTTTTTTTCATTTTTTTATTATATTTTTTTGTTTTTTTTCCCAAAAATTTGTTTTGCCTGTTATACTTTTTTATATATTTTTTCTTTTTTTACTTATATATTTTTTTCTTTTTTGTTTATAACCAGGGTGCCCGAGCTAGCATAAGTGCACCACGATTAATCTTTAGATCTATTTTTATTTGATAACCAAGGTGTCCAGGCAATCCCAACACCTGACCCATTTTTTTTTTTTTTAAATGCTTTCTTGTTGGTACATTTTTTTTCTTTTTTTTCTTATACTTTTGTTTTGTTCACTTATACATTATTTTTTTTTATAACTGGGGTCTCCGGACCAACTTAAGCACGCCACAATTAATTATTGAACTGATTTAAAAAAAAAAAAACAATACGGATTCCTACAGTGCTTCCACGCTTATATTTTTTTTTCACTCATATATTTTTTTTATAACTAGGATCTCCTGGGCAATTTAAGTGCACCACCACCACTCCCTAGCCCAAATTTGTTTTTTTGATAATTGGGATGTTCAGGCTAGCTTAAGCACACCACTAAACACCAAAACCAATTTATTATTTTTTTCTTTATATTTTTTTTTTGTTCACTTATATATATTTTTTTATAACCGAAATCTTCGATCCAGCTTAAGCGCACCACATCTAATTCCCAAACTGATTTTTTTTAAAACGATATGGATTGCTATAGTGTTTTCATACTTATATTTTTTTTTTCACTTATATATTTTTTTATAACCGGTGTCTCTAAGCCAACTTAATTTTTTTTTTTTTTTACTTGCATATTTTTTTATAACTAAGGTCTCTGGGTTAGCTTAAGCGCACCATAACTAATCCTCTGATTTTTTTATAATCGGGGTGTTCGGGTCAGTTGATACACACCATGAGCTGTATAAATCCGTATATACCCCTATAAGACAAAATTCAAGAGTTGGTTATAGGGGTGTGTTAGTAATTTACCAGTTTTTAGTTATATTTTTATGTCGTGGTGTTGAGTGTGCATCTTCGGATGCAACGTCAATTTCATAGATCATGCACATTTTGGATGGCACGTGCGGTATAGTAAAACTTCTATATATATATTCATTATATTATGTAAAATGTGTTTAAAATAATATCATGGTGTCAAAGGTATTTTCAATTTTTTTTATTTTTGTGCATAGTACAATAATCATAATACCCTCAAATAAGACAAAAGAGAAGAGTTACCTACGGTGGTGTTTCAAACATTTTATATTTAACTATACATGTATAAGAAAAAGTTTCACTCTCATTTTATACCATCAAAGCTAAACTTACTATGTTTTTTTAACACGATTTGTATTTAATACAAATAAAAATGACAATAAAAATTAAAAATTTAAATTAATAGTAAAGATGTATAGATACAAACAAAAAATTTTAAACTATCTTAAAAGAACTGAAAAAATTAAGGGATCACAACTAAAAAAATAAAAGAATAAAAACCAAAATAAAAAATAAAAAATTATGTGTTAAAACTAGGTAAAAAAATTAATCACTACGACGGAGCGCGGGTTTATGACTCATCAAATCTAATATCCGACTTTATCCTTTCAAGTTCTACTCGCATCCAAACTATATATTAATTTTCCAATTCATTTGGGTAATCCAAGTCAATATTCATTAAATTCAAATGAAATTATCATCTCTACTAGCAAATTACAAATATACAAAATACCTAGGGTTTCACTATATTAGTTTTTGTTGAAAATGGACAAAATTAAAACAAACAGTATCAAAGTTTAAGACAAGGAGAAACCTCAAAGCCAATTTAAAATTTGAGATAAAGCATCTTTTTCATGGTAATACTTTTTTTATCTTTTTCATGGTAATACTTTTTTTAGTCCCTATATATTTTATAATTTTAATTTTGATATCAAAGTTTATTTTATTATCATTATGGATTCAAATCAAAGAGATGATGGAAACTCGCTTATAAAAATCGAGAAAGAAAGTGACCAATATATCCAACGAAACTCGTCATTGTTAATGTGGTTTCACAAACTTGCACCATAAGAAAATCGATTCCATTAACACACACACACACACACACATATATATATATATATGCATGTATGGATGTATGCATGTATACATGTATATATGCATGCATGTATGAATGATTATGGAGTGTTTTAAGGTTCGCTTGTAATTTAGGAAGATTTTTATCATGATTTTCATTGAAAAAAACTCAATCGTCACAGTGGTAGTTCCCAACATGTGACATGTCGCCAGAATAATAATAATAATAATAATAATAAAAAGGTACTGTATAAATAAATAAAATATTATAGAATAACTAAAGTAGCAGTATCAAACGCGTAGAATAACTAAACTTGCACGAGAAAAGTTAAAATAGAGCAGCAATACATATATTGGTCAACTAAAATAGGTCCAATTTACTGGCTACCATTATCCTCGGGATAAAAGAGCAGCCTACTCCCATCAACAGACTTATTCATCAGCATGAGAGAAATTCCGGCAGCACCGTCGTCAAACAAGGCCCACTTGACAACTTCATCCTCCTATTTTTAAAATTCTTCAATGTAACCACATATATTTAGACAAATTGTTAGGCGGTCTACCATTATTAAACTGCCATAAAAAATGGAAATGGGAGAAAAAATCTGAAAAAAAATAGATCTATTACATCAATTCAACTGTTGTATCTAGATGTTAAATTCTTAACCACATCTAGGATACGACAGTAATCAAAGAAGAGGGAAGATTCTTTGCCCTCAAGTCCATCACGGTGATGGCGATTGCTACCTGCCAGATTGTTGCATGGACTCCCCCCCACAACAAGATCAAAACTGCCATACATGGTCATCAAGTGCTCCAACCTATCAGCAGTTAGGTGTTGCACATCTTCAATGTGGATCAAATTCCCAGTCTGATTAGTTTGCTCCCACCAGCAGCTCATGATACTCCTATTCACATTTGAGATCTCAACCGACACCACAGTCTTCAAGCGAATACCAAGACGATGAAGAGCTACTTCAGCACCACCAATTCCAGAGAAAAGAGACAGAAGATTGATCCCTCCTGGGAACAAGTCCTTCAAACTTGACAGATGATAAGCAACAGTATCAACCTGAAAGTGTAAAAAAAGTGAGCAAAATGCAACATAAAGCTATAAAAAGGCAAATTTAAAATGAAATTTTAGGAAATATATAGAGGAAATACATGAGCTTCCTGAAGGAAATTAGTGAGAATATTAATTCATGCAAATATTGAATCAAATGCAGAAATGATTTGATGCACAGCCATGGATTATACAATTAATGCGATGAAACCCACCTGGAATGAGTTACCTAGTGACTTGTATCTGTCAGTCCTACTTATACCGCCTCCCCTGGTGTGGTTCCTTGGAAATCCCAAAAGCATTTCAACTTCATCAGCCTCAAGAGGAGCAAGCTTATTCCTTCCAACCCAAACCAGGTTCCATTTCCGGCATTCATCCAATACATACTTCTGGACATGCAAGGGGGGCTCCCCTTCATAAGCTTCAAGGGCCTTCCGTATCCTCTCAGTCAGCTTTGCACTAGCAATGCAAGTCTGTAAGCAATTCAGTTTTGTTCTCTCATCCCATGCAGGCCACCATTTCCTTGTTAAGGGTAGAGCTTCATGTATTGTGTGTGGAGGAAGCGGAAGAAGTGGAAATCTGTTATGAAGGGGAAGATTGTGAATGTACCCTCTTTTCCTTGCAGCAGCACAAAAGTACTTGGAATCCACAAATTCTGGCTCCACATCGTACAAAAACCTTGAAATTGTCTGCCAAACCCCTTTTGGAGCCAACGCTACATTTTCATAATAAAAGAAGGGGGGGCCTATGGCAGCCTCTGAAAGTGTTCTACAAGTGACAATTCCTGGTTCTGTAGGCACCCCAAACCCAACCATTGGATTTGGAAGCCGAACTCCCTCATCATCTCCATTCTCCAACCTCTTCTGCCTTTTCTTTTCCAACATGTCAGACTCCAAAAAACTCCTCTTCTTCTGTTTGTCCAAATGCTTAGGCTTTTTCTGCTAAAATAAGAGGTAAGAGGTGATATATCATGGACCTTGAAAACATAGTATTATAAAATGAGCACTAAATACAAGCTGGATGTTTTTATATGAACCACAAATGCATGTTGGACAAATACATAAATCTATACCTGTACCAATAATTTAAAGCACCATATATTTAATTTTGTAATGAGAGCAAAAAAACCACCTCATCTTCAGCAAAGAAAGCATCATCTGCCTTTGCTATTTGAGCTGCACAAATGAAATCTGCCAGCTCTGAAATTGTCGCTTCCGTTCCTACAACATATGATGAAGGCCCACGTTAACTAGGCCTGGGTATTTTACAACATGACAGGAATTCATCTGTGCTCCAAAAGTTTCCATAGCAGAAAACTAGAAACAGAAGCAGCACACATCTACTCTCATCAGCAAGTGCTGATAAAAAAAAGGGGACAAAGAAATTAAAATATTGAATCCTCCGATGTACACCAGAGAACTCAAACCTTGTCCACCCAATGCATCAAAAAAACTTTAAAAGAAAAGAAAAGAAATGAAAAGGTGGATAAGCAAGGTAGATATGAAAAATCTGCATGTCAGATCATGGTGTGGCTCTTCACAGAGAATAACATTATCATTGACAATAAGATTCGAAGCAAAAGCAATTACTTCAATGTCATACAGTGAACCATGCCAAACGATTACAAATTTGCTACGAGTTACAGTGCATACCGCATCTAGTTATGGCTATTGAAGCATCTGCCTCTTTGTAACCCATCCTTCTTAAAAAGGCTAATTTATTATCCTCATCAGAAACAGTCTCCGTAATTACCTGAAGATAAATCAATCAGAACACTAAAACTAGAGCATGTATGACAAAAAAAAACACAATATTTATTCATAAACCTGAAAGAAACTTATACACAGTAGTGTAAATGTGTTCATAGGGGCATGCAAGCATACAATTTCAATAAACAAGATTTTAAAATTCTATTATATATACAGAGGCATGTATCTGAGACCCAAAAATTTATACAGTGCTTGGAAATGATGTCACATAGCATATAAATCAAATCCATATATCATAATCAATAAAATATTCTACATAGCTACCTCATTGTCAGCACTATCTACATCTGAAAAATCATCCAGAAAGCTTCCTTCATGTTCTGAGGAGAAATGATCAGAATCATTGTTGGGCTGTTCTCGAGGAGATTTTCCAATGGCCTGCAAGAAATAGATGACCAAAAATTCACAGATCAAAATGACTGACAGTAGCAGCCAAAAAGAGGCAGGGTTGATTCTAGTGATCAACGCATATAATTCATAGATTTGTTCAGTGGTATCTCTCATGTAATTAGAGTGACAGGCCATTGATTGAGACTGTCAAGCTCGTGTAATTGGTCTAATAGCAAATCATATCAATAATACCACTTGCTCACTAGTTGGAGATACCTGTGAACTTATCATATTTATAATTCCATTACTCCTATGCTCATTATATGCAGAGGATACTAGCTGGATGCCTAAAACAGCCATGCTTTGATATACTCACAAGGCAGCACTAGGATTTCTTAAAATTTTACACCTGGGTATATGATAAAATCCACATGGTAGATAGTTAGCATTCATTGAATCTTAATTGAAATAGCTGACAGCTACTGATTTTTTGTATAGCTATAGCCTACAGAATTAATAACATACACCTTGTAACAATGAGTTTTCTGGAGTCCTGGGGAAAAAACCCTTGTAATCTGCTTGTATTAGATGTTAGGAACATGACATTGTAGTTTAACTAATCAACAAGACAATTGTACAGTGAATGGCAGGGTCATCTCAACCACCATACAAAATTGAAGTGGAGTTAACAAGGTGATTGGCTATTGGAATAGTTTGACAGCATCTTACTGCGTATGTGAGGAGAGTTTCCAAAAGTGAATCTGCATCTCCCTCTCCTGAAAATTTAGTAAAGAGATATTTTTGGATCTTTAATGGTAAAAATTAATGGTAGACAAAACAAGTCAAAAACCTTTACCATTTTCCTGAATTGCTTTGGCAACCATTTTCTCTTCAAACCCCATCCCTACAAAACGATCAAATAATTTGGAGCCAGAAGAGCTTGCAGATGAACTTGTCTTCAAGAGGGAAATGGAAATCAATTGTCAGTATCAACAAAAACAAATTGTATCAGCCTGCAATAAATGTCCGCCTTCTTATATACTCGCAACCAACATATATTCAAAATAAATGATAAGCAATTTTGAGGATTCAAGATGAGCATCACCGAGTACTTAAGAAGTGTTTCAAGTATTGAATCTTCATCTTCCTCTCCTGAATAAGTAGCCAGAATTACAAAGAAGTCTTTGATGGAAAGAAGTGTGTATACATGTAGGTGTACACATAATACTAACATGCATATTTATTTCAGATTGAAACAGCAGAGAACCTTTACAGTTTTCCTGAATTGCTTCGGCAACCATTTTTTCAGGAAACCCCATTTTTACAAAATGACCGGTCATTTTGGAACCAGAAGATGAACCTACAGATGAGCTTGCCTTGAGGCAACATAGGAATTACATGTTAGTTACGCAATGGGAACTTACATTGTCTATATAAACTAAATAAACACATACACAAATACAAATGTGCCTCAAAACACAAAGCAACTTCCATGCAATATCATTGCAAAACTGTGAAGCCAAGTAGATATATAAAAAAGCAGGTGCGTGACTTTTAGAGAGCATATTCCTCCACACAAACAGAGATTTCTAGGAATTGAGATTCTGTAAGATATATGTGAAGCAAGGCAAATCATATCTCCTTATAACACGAGCACGTGAAATCCACACATGCAAATGAAAAAATTGTAAGCAACAATAGACATTCAAGCATTATTCAGCTAAGGATTAATCTCATGTCTGGTCCCTGTACATTTTCTTAATGCAGCTCCACTACTCCATTTTTATTTAGTTGGTCCCTCAACTCTAGAAGATTTCTGAATGTGGTCTCTCTACTCTAGAGTTTTTTTCCAATATAGCCCCTCCCAATTTACCTATAATTATTGACAACATGTCACAAAAGAGAACACTTGTCAAGAATTACAGTAAAAAGGATGGAAGTTGGGCAAAGAGACCACATTAAGAAATCTTCTTGACTAGAGGGCCCAACAAAATAAAAAGAGAAGATTGGCAGGTCAATGTCAAGGGTACATGGTCCAACTATACAATTAATCCCAGCAAAATTCAATCCATAAAAACATTCAAAAAATGAAACAGTGGCATCATCAAATAATTCTTCAATGGCAAAATAGAGATTGTTACCCAGATGGCACCAATTTTTTGAAATCAACAATAAAATTCTATATATTGAAATAACTTCATTGTAATTTTCCCATTTGACTCACACAGCAAAAAATGACAATAAAAATCCCAACGGAAAATAAAAACCACTCACCTCGACAGAGCTCGACCTAGTTTCCACATGAGGAAGTCTCAGACTTGATGAAGAAGATGAAGCAAAATTCTCAATTTCCTTTTCATCTTCACTGTCCCAGTCAAAATCATCATTATCCCCGCATAAAGAATCGCCAGCCTGCGCAAATTTATAAATAAATACACGCACAAAACCAACATACATGAAACTCAAATACGTATGAAAACATTTATTGTTTACTTTTCTTCATTATTCAAAACACACAAGGGTTGTCAAGAAAAACAAATTATCAGCAATGCAAGGAAAAGGCAAAATAAAAACAATTAACATGACAAATAAAATGTGGAAAGAAAGGTACCATTCTTTGACAGCTGCAGTTGAGCCCAATTCAAAGATTTTCAGCTGTAAAGAAATAACTGAGTAAGTTATAGAAAAATGCAAGCCATTAAAGAGAAATCATAACATATTTCCATTGTATTGCTACCTCACTAATATAAAAATGGGACCCAAGGGTAGGATATTATGGTGTCACTTTTAAGTGAGTGAGGGAGCACTATAACAGGAGTAAAATAACTAATGCAAAGCATAACTGGAAATTAATTCTTTTTAGGTGATTTTCAATGGTTTTGATGTGCTCATGTCAAAAACAAAAAATATGGAAAAAAATTATTTTGATAAATTTTCAATTGAAAAGCATCTTGCAACACATTACCAAACGCATACTAAAAAAGAATAGTAGTGTTTACTTGTGCGGCAATGTAAGACACTATTGCACTAGGAATGGTAGAAAATCAGTGTCTATACAGCCTTCAATCAACTAGGATGTTTTATTTCACCAATTGTATTAGTGAGTATGTGATGGAATCCATCTCAAATGTAAGTCTTAAGTAAAGATTAATTGTTTGGGTTTTCTTCTCAGGCACCCTTCTTTATATCTTCAATCCTAAGATGCTGTCCCAGAATTCAACTTGCCGTTCCAGCATCCTGATTAATCCCTCAAACATCCATACATTTGTCCCCAATCCAATTCATTCTTCTTTTATTTAAACCCTATAATCACTGTTTTTTTTTCAGGCCCTATGACACTAAAATATAGTTAATGAACATATACTCATCTCTCTCCAGATTCAGCCAGTTTCCTGGTTCCACCTTGGCATGTTATCATCAAGGAATCTAACACCTCCCCTATTGGTCTATCATGTGTCATTTATCTGCTCAGGTGATTTCATAATACATTACGAGACTTCAAGTCATTACACGAAACTTCATGGTTAGTAATGAATAAGTGCAAAATAAAAGGCATAAGCACTGTACAGCACTATCATCCATTGATGGATAGTGGCGTGAAAACAAGATTTGACAAAAGAAAGCAGCAATCACCATAAAACACTTGTCGGAAAGAAACTCAAATATAACCTGTTGCACTTTGTTTAAGGTTTCCATCTTTGGTGTGTTCCACAAAACTCTAACAAGAAATTCAGTATAAGACATTGGCCACAATCATTAGAATAATTTTTTTTTTTGACATAGAAATGATCCATAGAAAGCAAAGCACTTGGTGGTTTTTCCCTGTAAAACCCTAATCATCTCTATGATTACAAGTGGCATAACATTCCAATATCTAAACATTCTACATGCAAATGCAACAACTATGCAGACTTTACATAAGGAACTGTAAATAACTTCATGTTGTTCCTATGCTTTCAAGTTTTTGCTAAGCCAAACAAAATATTCCTTGGTTAGACTCTGAAATCACATTAGTATTTAGAATACTAGTATGAGATTAGCTTCATGGTTATCAATGAGTGAATGCAAAAGAAGGATAACTTCAGAGTAATGTTAAGAGATGAAATAAGATTTTATGAGAGGAAACACATGTAAAATACTTGCTCGAGTCAGATCTGTCCTGTCTTACTCAGTTTAAGTGGTATCTGGTTCATGGAATCGGAGAAAGTGGTATTTCAAGGATCATTATAACAAGGATATGATGGAAATCTATACTGACTATATGATTTCCAACCAAAAGTAATATTTCTTAGGAAGTGCCAATAAAACATAAAAGTTTTAGATGTGAAAGTGTGAGCCAAAAACCACCTTAAAGTTTTTATCTTAGGTGTGTCATCAACAAAAATCTAACAGAAATTTGTTATATAGCGCTGGCAGCAGCCATAAGAGTAAGATTTTTTCTACAAACATGTCCGAAGATAGGCCAACTCAGTGAATTTTGCTATAAAACCCTAGTCATGACATTATAAATGGCTTCACATTGCCATATCTCTAAATAACACAAATGTAATCACCAATTATAAAACCCTAACCATTCCATGATTATAAATGCCTTAACATTGCCATATCCCTATATACCACAAACGTCATCAGCAAACAGACTTCGATAAACATATTTAAAAATAGGCCACACCAAAAACACATAAGCAAAAGACACAAGACCCACATTCTTTACTAAAAATGTTATAACAAAATCTGGGGCACAAGAGATAGAGGCCATGACCCTTAAAAATTCGACAGGTATTCATAGGTAAACCAGTAACTCTTTATAACCTATATAAAAAAAATAACTGCTTATACACGTATTCTGCATTTACACAAAAGTAAACCTAACCACGAAAGCGCAATCACTATTAAATTAAATTATATGAGATCAAAAGGAAAAAATTGGTCCCTTGAATGAACATTTCACGATTTTCTATTGAGCTTCACTTCTTAGAATAAATAAAGAGAAATCGTTTCTTGACTGCTGAACAAAAAATAGAATTTCCCAAGAAAATACAAGTAATTTTTTTTTTGGAGAGAGTGAGAGATTACCGAGTCGCATGCGAAATCAGTACGGGAGCGAGAAAAAGAATTGGTGGGGGTGGGGGTTGAAGGGTAGAAAATATTTGAGAGGAAAGAGAGAGCAGATGCACCGATATAATTATTTGTGTTATTTGGGAGAAAAAATAACCATGTTGCCCTCGCGACAAGTCTTATAACAAGAGCTATTTTTAAAAGTTAAATTATAAAAATAATTCTTTAAATAGTATATAAATAACTCTTGAATTAATGTAATCTCTAATGGTAAGAGTTATTTATTTTATTTTATTTTAAATAAAATTCAATTATTTTATATATAGTATAATTATATAATTCATTATACAATTAATATGAGTAAGTTATATAATTAAATAATTGTTTTTGAGAAATTCGTCAACAATAAAATTATTTTTTAAAAATAAAAAAATAAAATTATCTATTTACGAATAAATGCACAACATTTCTAAACACAAAATTTACACAGTTTAAACATCTAACAGTAAATTTAAAACATGTAATTAAGCTAATTGATTCACAAATTCATAATTTATCAATTTCGCATAATTATTTTTTTACTACATATTATTATTAATGACCTCCTTTTATTTTCTTAAATATTATTATTAATTACCTCTACAACAGTTCCAAATACAAAATTTACACAATTTTTAAATCTAACAATAAATTTAAAACATGTAATTAATCTAATTGATAAAAAAATTCATAATTTATTAAATTCATAATTAATCTAAAATATTATATTTTTTTACTAAATATTATTATTAATTACCTATTTTTTCCCTAAATATTATTAATATACCCCCCCCACACACACATGCTGAAACCCTATATATCTGTGCAGTTTTTATTTTAAGCCGCCGCACGCACTTCATCTCCACTACTCGCCTCCATAGTCTCCCATAGCGATCGTCCCTCTCCCATGGCTATCTCGCCTCTGTCCCTCCCCCTCTCACTCTACTATTTCCCCCCTCTCCCTCGGCTCCCTCTCACTCTACTCTCCCCTCTCTCCCTTGGCTCCATCCCCCCTCACTCTGCTCCTTGCTCCCTCCCCCCCTCTCCCTCGGGCTTCATATCATTTTCGATCTTTGGCACGCATCAATTGCTGAAGAAGAAATCAAAGCTTCTGCTTTGATTTTGTTGTTCAAGTTTCTATATCATGGGTTCTTGTTCAAATAGAAATCAAAGCTTCTGTGAAATTTCTATTAGGTGGGTTCTTGTTCAAATATCATGGGTTCTTATTCAAATTGCGATTTTTCTTGTTCGAGTTTGCTGTAAAATATATTGTGTTTTTGCAATTGTTGAATTCATTGTATTATTGTGTTGATGTCTGTTTTTATTTGAAGAATGGCAATGGTAACATTTTTACAACGGTCGGATTTATTTGTTTTGCCTTTCAATATTTTTGATAGGGAAAAAAATATTTTTTTGATAGGGAAAAAAATTAACCCATTTCAATAATTTTTTTTTAATTCAACCATTCCTTCCAAAAGAAACTTGTAATTGGGTTCAACTCTAGCTTAAAATGCCTAATCATGAAAAAAGAAATTTGAGGATTAATATATTTTTTTTTGAAAAAATAATATTATTACAATTCATAGTAAATTATGACATGGTGAACAGTAAAAAAAGCTACAATATTTTACCCACAATCTTTTATTAATGTTAAAAAATATAAAAACATAAAAACTTCATTTAATTATTTTAGTAATTGGTATTATGATAGTTTTCATAGTCATGATTAGAAAATATTTGTAGTTGTGATATTTTTTAAAAAAAGGTTTAAAAGGATATATGTTTTGTTAAAATTGTTGCAAGAATGATTTTGTATCCAAAATAAATTAAAATCAATGTATATAACCTAGTGTAAAAAATATAAATTATTTAACTAACCAAGTGATTTTTTTTTCATTTAGATTTGACAAAAAAAAATTAAAAGTATCACAATATCAATCTTTTTATAAGAATAGCTTTTAAAGCTTCTCAACTATAATTATATTCATGACTTTTTTATGCATTTTAATTATCATTTTAAGTATATTAATACAAATACACTTCATTTGTATATTTTATCAAATACTTTTTCCATAACTACGACCAAAAATAAAATTTATCTCTAATACCAAATACATTTATTGGATTAAAAAAAGAAGAAGGAATCTCTATGATGATGTCTCAAAAATCCAAGTAGGTTAGAAATAAAAATTTTAGGTTAAATAATTAGTTAATCAATTGGTTATAGAAATCTCATTTATTTCCCCTAGATAAGGTGGTG
Source organism: Salix dunnii (assembly GCA_015731905.1). Classification (NCBI taxonomy): domain Eukaryota; kingdom Viridiplantae; phylum Streptophyta; class Magnoliopsida; order Malpighiales; family Salicaceae; genus Salix; species Salix dunnii. Next base: position 25,500,848 of record CM027674.1, on the reverse strand, counting down.
GATAACTACTACTTGGTATTTGGTAAACCAAGGTGATTTGTGGCTAATACCTGTAAAAACATTTTTTTTTATGGATACGGGGGGACTATTAGATGCTTGAGTGTTTTTTAGAAAGAGAAAATAAAATAATATCCTAGATAGAGATGCTCTCAGACATATAGGTTGTAGACAATGGAGATTGTGAATCTCTTACTTGGATGATTAAAAAGATATTTAAATCCTTTAAAAATTATCATTTTCAGGACAGAGAAAGACTATAAAGTCAGAAATCCCTTGCTTTTGATAATGTTAATGATAAGCCAAATTTTTACATATTTTATTAATAAGGTATAAATATCCCTTATATATGATTAATGAGATGTTGTGTATAGTGGGCTCATTGTGAGATATTTTGTATGTTTAAGAATATAAAAAGATCATTTAAGATTCAATATATAGTTGTGAAACCCGAAAATCTTTGAATCTAAGTGTTTTGGGTCTAACATGTGTTGGCATACCCATGTTTTCAGTGTAAAACTTTAATCTTATTCGAGTCATAAGTTTGATATGCTAGTTTAAGTTATCTAGTTTATAGATTTGACGAAATTACCAATTAACCAATTTTTTTTTTTTGGTTTGTGATTTTTTTAATAATTTTTTATTTATTTTATTTTTATTAAGTTTATCATCTTTTCAATTTTTTATTAGGTTGATGCTCATTTTTATAACTATATATTCTTATATAATTTAAAAAAATATATAGAAAAATTTAAACACAATGATGTCATGATATAATTTACTTGGGACTAAAATCGATGTAATATGTCATATTAAGGTTTTGTTAAAAAATAAATTATGTTTATATCAATTATTAAAAATATATTTTAATATGTGAAATTAATTAATTTAATTCGGGCTAAATGTAATTTAGTTTGAAATTTATGTAATTTAGTTTGAAATTTATGTTAAGTAAAAGGTAAGTTTAATAATAATAGTAAAAGAAAACTCTTAGTACTTTTAATATATATTTTTTAAAAATTATTTCAACTGGCGGCGGAGCTAATTTGGTGTCCTTAACATCTTGTAAGAGAATCATGTGAATTTGTTCTGCATTCACTTTCCCACTTTTCAATATGGTGGACCAATGCTTTGGAAACACAAATTCATGATAAAAAATTTAATTGCACAATAAAAATAAAATAATAAATAATTAAAAAATTTCCCATGATTTTTTTAAAACGTTGTTGATATTATTTAAATTTAAATTTTAAAAATAGATATTATTTTTATCATAACAATAATAATAATTATTTGATTTTCTATTCTAAAATAAATAAATATTTTCATCATCCTAAAATATTTTGTTATCACATTTCCATCCAAAAATATTTTTAGTGCATAAAATATTTCATAGTAAAAATTATCTCATGAAAAATTATTTCATTTTATATTTTGTTTATTTTCAATGACATGATGAGCATGATACTTATTATCTATTCTTACATTATTTGTTTGTTATTAAATAAGGTGATAAAATTGTAATTTTAAAAGAACTATGCTCAATATTCTTTTTATTCATGTATCATTTTTTTTCTCTCAAACTCCAAAGCTTTAATTTATCCTTTCTTGTAAGAAAATCATTTGGAAAAACAAAACTTTTTATCTTATTTTTTTTATTTTTGGTAACAACTAGTTTTAGTTTTTTTCCCCTATAAATACAAAATTAACTTCCATATAATACCTCTCTCACACTCCTACTCCTTTACAATCTTTCATATTGATGCTTTGAATTAATTTTATTCTAAAATTTTTTTATTTATCTTTGTATTCTCTTAAAATGCATTGAACCTTATATTGTATCAAATCATTTTTTAACCTTTGTAAGATAGATTATATTTTTATAAGACCTAAGCTTAATATTTATAATTTTCTTAAGAGGTGAATATCTCTTATGAGATAAATATTATCTGTGAAAGTTAATGTGACACTTGAAATCACTTAGAGAATATTTGGTTGAGAACCATTTAGTGATATGTTTAGTCCGAAACCTTTCAAAAGATTGTGATAGGTTTTCAACTTTGATCTTATAAATATATTGTGATAGGTTTGATCTTAAGCCCTAAAAAGAATTAGGCTTTCAATCTTGATCTTGTAAAAAAAGTGTGCAAGACTTGATCTTAAGTTCGTAAAAGGATTGGATTTAATCTTGAGCTTGTAAAAAAATTGAATTAAATCCTAAACCCATAAAATAATTTGGAGATATTTCCAATATTTGAAATGTGAAAAAAATTGAGTATAGACTTTGTTTCAACTAAAGAAAACACCATGTATAATACTAAACATCTCATGTTTTAGTAGTAAATTTAGTCAATGTTTTATATAACATACATGAAAATAAGGTCTTTTTTTAAGTCCATTATCCTTTCCAAGCAAATCAAATATCACTTTTTACCATCCGATTTATTTCAACAGAAATTTATAGGTTACATGCTATTGAACTCTCTATCTTGATTTATAACTTTCATATTCTTATATTCTTCTTATCATCAATTGTTTATTACATTTGTATTGTTTTAATATAGATATTAAATACTTAATCTGCATTTATAACATTACCAACTCTTCATTTCATATACTTCTTTTCTAAATCATCTCTTTCACATTGCATAATATATCTAAATGACTATTTAAAGGATTTGTTAGATTTAATAAAAAAGCAATTGTTAGTCTCTAAAGGGAACTCTATCAAAAAATTTGTCCTACAACATCCTATATCAAACACATTATCATAATCTCCACACAAATGTCGCAAACATACCACCAATCCATTAAAATTTCTTATAGTTCATTCATAATTAATTATACCAATTACTATTTTTCTTTCTATGTGATCAATATAATGAATGCATGAAGGAATTTAATATAAAATAGTTAAAATTATAACTATTTAATATTCTATAATTAAACATATATACAAAAAGAATTATTACCATAACATAATACTTATATTATATAAATGATATCTCGGACAAAATAGAATACAATAACTATTGTTAGTATGATCCCACTAAATGAGATAGACTTGCAAATAATATAGCATTTAGAAGTAAAATTATGTGAAACATGAGGGGGTGATATCTATTGAGTGTAAGTAAATGAGGTAGTACAAAATAATATATTTTTCTTCATATGAGTATGCTTTTCACATCTTTATGATGTTAGCCAAAAATGGATCATCACCGGTAAAGGTTATAAATGAGATGACTAAATTAAAAACTAAAATAGCTAGGCTTCAAAATGGGCTAATAAATAGAGCTTAGAATGGGAAAAAGGCAAGTGAAATGACTGCTAATGAATCTATAACTAAAAATATAGATAAAACGGATAAGGATTTTGATCATGAATATGATGTTAGGTTTTGATAACATAAGACTTACAAACATAAAAGAGGTAGGTAAAATAATTATTTTAACCTTAGAAGAGCAAATATAGAGTATGTTTTCATAATGGTTTGGATAGAAACTTAAAGAGTATTAAGATGAAAATTTTAGCTTGTTAGAAAAAATGATCCTTAATAGTATTTGAAATAGAACAAAAAAGTAGACTCAAGTTTTTATTGTCACCATTACTTTGAGAAAAAAATGGAAAATTTGATGTTATTGAGTTTAATGGCCATGTTATTACTTATAGATCAAATTGTTTAGGTGAAAGAAGAAATGGATGGAGATTCATAAAAACTTAGGATGCGATGAAAACAATCATAAGAAATAGATTTATTCTTGGATATTAATATATAGAATTATTTTAGAGATTATAGATTATAATTCACTAGTATAAAATTATAGAGTATTACCATAAAAAAAAAAGATGAACATTTTCATGATTAGAACTAATATTATAGATAATAAAGAGGCTATAATAACAAGATTTCTGAATGGTTTGAATAGAAAGATCTCTAATAAGGTTGAATTGTAATATTATATTGGATTAGAGGGCATGGTGTGCATCGCTACCAAGGTAAAAAACAATTGAAAAGAAAGGACATGCTAACAAGGTAATTTCATTTTTTTCCCTAGCTTGGGGGCCAAATTATAAAAGAGATATGGTGTTTCATCAAAGCCAAGTACAATGATAACTATAACAAATGATCCAACTACTGTTGTCCAGGTGAAGCTTAAACTCAGACTAATCATAACTATAATATTAAGTGTTTCAAGTATTTGGAAAATATACATAGAGCTTCACAATATCTAAACATGAAAGTTGTAGTTATAAAAAAATAAAAAAAAGAGATTCAATATGAAAATCACAAATCTAAGAAGGATGATATGCCATGTTTTGAGAATTTTAGTGACCTTAAGTTTCCGACAAAATGGAAAAGCTTTCGTGTTTGGAATATAGCTTGATATTCAAATTAAGAATGATGATACAAAGCTTCAAAGAGAGTAAACCATTCATACTAGATGCTATATAAGTAAAAAAGTATATAGTATGATAGTGAGAATTGTATTAATGCTATTAGTTTCATACTTGTTATAAAGTTGAATCTGAACATTATTAATCATGAAAGGCCTTATAGACTTGAATGATTGAATAAATATGATGAAGTAAGAGTTAATAAACATGTTTGGTTAAAAGTATAAAGATGATGTTTTGTGTAATGTACTTCATATGTATGTTACTCATCTATTGTTGGGGCATCCTTGATAATTTAATAGGAAAACCTGGCATGATTGGTCTAAGAACATATATTCTCTTGAAATAATAATAAAAAACTTTTATACTTGTATCATTATCACTTATGTAGGTTTTTGAAGACTAATTAAAGTTGAAAAAAAAATAAAACCTAAAGTAAAGAACAAGTATACAAGAATGCAAGGAAAAATAAAGATAATGAGAGCAACAAGAGAATACTTTTTTAAAAAAATGGAGGAGAATAGGTTTTTGGCTAAGAGAAGAAAGAAAGTGTGAGAAAAATGTAGAAAAAAAAATAAAGAAACAAGTTAGTTTTTATTTAAAAAGGAATCAAATTAAAAATGTTTTTTGTAATGACATGTGTATGACTTTACTTGTATATAAAGAGATATATTTTAACACTTATAAACTTGATCTTTGTATTCCCACAGTATTTGGCCTCCCACTCATTTTGGGAGGCTTGTGCAAAGTGTTTTGGTATTGGAAAATATCCATTTGGCGTCTCTTTAGATGTGTCGCCGTATCCTTTTACTCATGGTATGACGCGTGACCTTTCAAGTTGGTCGGAGACGTGACGGTGGTCTGTTAAATTTTTTTCCTCTCTTTTCTCTCTTCTTCATGCTAAACTACACGGTAGCCCCCTGATTTTATGGTTATTTCATTTCGGTCTCTGATCATTTAATTGTGCTGTATGATTCTTATTTCTTTTATGTAAGTTTTGATTTGTTTCAATTTTATCATTTGATTAAAATTATTATATATTATATTTTCATTTTAGTCCTTATTCTTTTAATTTTTGATTTAGTTTTAAATCCCTTAATATTTTCGATATAGAAGATTTTATTTTTTCAATTTTATCCTTTGAGTGAAATTGATAATATATTTAGTTTTCATTTCGACTCTTATACTTTTAATTTTTAATTTTTTTATATTTCTTAAATAGTCCCTATTGTTGTCCATGTTTATATATATGTACTCTTAGTTTTGATTTTTTTTTTATTTTTTTGTTGAGGTAACATTTTTTTGAAAAAAAAATATTCTTAAATTTTACTTTGTATGTATGATGATTTGAAAATTAATACTTTTTTATTTTTTTTCCTTTTTTCTTTTTTTTAATAATTTTCATGTCAAATGATTATTTAGCTAATAATTTTTATTTTTTTATCATTTTTTTTTTACTTTTTTGTTAAAGTTTTTATGCTTTTTTTTATTATGTGTGTCGCACGTCGCAGCGCAGCGTCCCCCCCGGCTGGAGGGGTCTTTTGGGGTCTCACAATGGAGTTGTTGAGGAGTCGCCACCTAGCTGTTGAGGGTCGCTAGGAACACCCGATTTGCACTGGTCTAATCAGAGATTCAAAAGTACGAGACTGGTTGCGTAAAGGGAAGGTATTGACACCCCTATTATGCCTTACCTGAGGTAAATTGCATTGGTTACTTTGATGTGATTTAGATTTTGGGAAAGAAAGACACGGGGGGGGGGCAACTGCACCAAAAGGTTGGCGGCTGCTCCCCCGGGAGAGAAAGAGATAGATTAGGGTTTTTTTAGGGTTTTGTGATGTGTGTAAATTTTTTTGATCCCTCTCTTTGTTGAAGATGCATTCTATTTATAGAGTTTTTCATTGGCAAAATTCACAATCAGCCCTCAGCTTGCGCGCCTTTTCAATTTGGTCCTTGATTTTCAATTTATGCGATTTGACCCTGTATTGACTGTTAAATTCTCAATTTATTCAATTTTGCCTCCGTACCAAGATATTTTTTGGATTTTATCTTTTTTTATATTTTTTTGAACTTTTTTTCGAAACATAAAAATAAGTTGTCAAAATTTGGGTAGCAACAATCTGATTGATTTCCCCCCATTATTAAAGCAATAATAATAATAATAATAATAATATCATTTTTTTCTCTTTTGTTAATGGTCATCTTTTGTTAATATTTATGAGTTTTTTTCTCAGGATAATTTAATAATTTTTATTATTTTAAAAGTAATAGTAATAATATTTTTAGATGTTAAGACTTCGATATTGTTATTGTTATAATAAAATATGTTGATATATTGTATTATATCAAATCGTACATATATATATATATATATATATATAAATATTATATTTTATTTTTAAATTAACCTTATTAATTAAAAATTATTTATTGGGCTCGTTCCTAACTATTTTAACGAGGGACAGAAAATTGGCGGGTACAGAGGATAGGCTCCCGCGCCCAAACATTTCAATCCTTTCCATATTCTCTAACAAGGTCCAACAAATTAGAAACCCTAGCCATCCGGCCACCCAGATCGGACACAGCGACGGACACGCTTGCTCTGGATTTATGCTCTGTAAGTTTTTCATTGCTGGATTTGATTTGGATATCTTCAGTTCTAGATAAAAGAAGATTACGCCTCTTCCTTCTCTTTTACTTCCCCTTGTTTGATAATTAATGGAAGATATTTAGTAATCGCTGCCGGTGTAGGCAGCTAAGTAGAAAGAAACCCTAAACAGGTGACCCAAGAGAAGAATTTTGTTTTTTCTTGGAACATTTTTAGCGTTCATTTCATTATTTATTTTTTCGAGGTAGAAATTATGGAAAAATCATCACGGATAAATGGAGCGGAATCAGTGTTAAATCTTGAACCAAACTCATCGATTGCTATTGGTTATCACGCTCTCTTTGGTTCTCATGATGATCTGATGCTCCTTGAGATTGATGAGAAACTCCTCCCTGATATCCTCCACGAGAGGTATAAGTTCAATTTAGTTGTATAAACTCAATGGACTTGTACCTTTTTTTATATAAAAAAATAAAATAAATTGATTTCTTTGTAGGGTGGCGTTAAGAGGCCAGCCGGATGAAGATTCAGTGCTTTGTACTCCGTCAAAAACTTATGCCATTAAGTTTGTTGGAACTTCTAATTCTCCATTCCTTATACCCCCGTCAGGTCAATTCCCACTCTCTGAAAATCCACAAGATTTTGATGGGGAAGCTCATGGTTTTGCACCTGTCATTAAAGTTGCACCTGGAAACATGGAGCTCGTTGAGGTTGCTCCAAAGCTTGACAAGCTTAAACTGCTTCTTTCTGAAAATCCTTATGGCTATGAGGATGCTTTAGAAATGGACTTCATGGAGGACGTGGAGAAAAATAAAGCAAGATTGTATAATTGGGATGATCTGGTTGGAAGTGTTCAGGCTAGTGATGAGGAGTTGAGGAATGGATTATGGGCTCTTTCAGCTGTGGAGATTGACGGGTTTTGGAGAGTTGTCGATGAAAAATACATGGACATGATTCTGAGGATGCTTTTGCACAATTCAGTTTTGAATGACTGGTCACTGGATGCGCTCCACGAAGATGATGTTGTGAGTGTGCTGGTGTCTGATGGATTTCCTGAGAAACTTGCCTCTCATTGTTTGCATGTTTATGGCAGTAAGGTGGATGGGGATGTGGGAGGCAGTTGTGTTTGGAGGCTGGATGAGAGACGTGTATGTGTGCATTTTGCAAGACAAATCTTGAGCACAGGGAAGCAGAAGATGGAGACTTTTATGGCTGAATGGCTGCAGAGGATTCCGGGTGGGATGCAGATAAGTTTCGACATGTTGGAAGGTGAAGTTTTGACGGAGAAGCTTGGCATTGAGACATGGGTTTATTCCTTCAGTGTTTCTTCATTGCCCTTAACACCTTCTGAACGTTTCAATATGCTCTTTAGAGAGCGGTCAAAATGGGAGTGGAAGGATTTACAGCCATATATAAGGTTTGATCCTACTTTTCTTTTCTGTTTTCTGTTTTCTCTTGATCTGACATTTGATTTGATTCAACTTCCCTGTATGAAATTTATTTTTCAGAGATCTAAAAGTACCTGGCCTTTCTTCAGAAGGCTTGCTGCTCAAGTACACTCGAAGATCACAACCAACCTTAGATGCAGATCCTGTTTTCAGTTCAAGATAGTGCAAAAATTTATTGCAGATCATGCAGATCACAGCCGACCTGAAGTTTATCATTTGATGTGGTCCAATATGTGCTTGCGTTATTTGTGCATACCCTTCTTGACGAAGTGTTGCTTGTCATCTTTGAAAAGGAAAACACAAAATGCTCCTGCATAATATGTTGACTGCAAAAGTTCTTAAGTTAACCCCCAGTTCACAAACTTTGAGTCTGGCAAATATTCGAGGGAACAAAATTAATCATCATGAAGAAGCTTCTGCTTGAAAGAAAAAATAAAATGGTAGTAACAGTTGAATTTAATGGGTCAGAAAGGTTTACGAGGAAGATCTCTCTGTTTCCGACTTTAGTGGCATTGCTCCTGTCACTGGTGCTTGCAGCCATTAGAGTTTCTGATTTATCATTGGAATGGTTTGCTTGTTTCTACTGACCAGGAAGCTAAAGTTCCTTTTTCCATGGCAGGGAAACTTCCGATGCTGTTTACATCTGCGTGATATGGAGTTGGCATCCACCCCATCTGCTATTGCATCTCTAATGTATTTATCGTTATTATTATCATCGATAAATGATTGCTCTTGTTTCTTCGTTGTAATTTCATGTGTTATTAAAGATTTGGCGAGATCCTTGGATTTTTAAATTATCATCACATTTGCTTCCCATGTTTTTTATAGGGATTTAAGAATTTTGATCATAATTTTAGCACTAGTATTAGTTCAATCAAGAGCATCCAAACATACATATTAGTTATGGATTTACCAGGAAGCATTTTGAATAATTCACATTGATAATTTAATATCAACTTTAAACTCTTTAACTTGGTTAGTTTCTTCACGAGTTACTTGTAAAACATGTTATGTAGCTTTATTATGTTTGTTTTATATGATTATGTTAAATTAACTTGTATTTAATATACAATATGGAGTATTCATAGCTTTAACATTAATTAAATTGATTTTTTTTATCATTATTTATATTTTCACTTCTATATTTTGTAGTTTTAATACCATCTTCAAATTTAATGTCTGTTATGATTATTTTATATGGATAGCCATGAATCATAGTAAATGGATTGAAAATCAATAATCATTCCATCTTTAAAAAATGATAAAATGACTCAAAGTCATAAAAAATGATAAAAAATGATTAGCATAATCATTATCATAAAAAATGACCTAAAGGTAGATGATATTTAATTATGAAGATTATAATTAGTGATTGTCATTTACTCATAGTCTATGCAAAGTTTATAAAGAAAAACTAAGTTCTAATATCGATTGTTGTTATAAGATTAAAACAATTATAACACCTGTGAAACGAGTGAATTATATGAATTAATAATATTAATAAATAAAACATATCAATTCAAATAAACACAATAACCAATAATATAATTAAAATGCTAAAAGTAAAGAGATAAAAAAAAGAATTTACAAACTCATTTTTAATATGATAAATCTACATCAACACCTCAAATACCAAACCAAACTTTAGAGTACAATGACCACTTAATGAATCTACACTAAAAAATATTTTATTTTCAAGATATTTTCTCACTCCATATTTAATATTTATAAAATAAAATATTTTATTTTACAAGTGTTATTATTGTTATCATAATTTACTTTTTTAATATAATAAATATTATAATATTAACTTTTAATATCTCAATATCTCACAAGATAACATTTATAGGATTAAAAAGAGTTTAAGTTCAGTGAAAATGAAATTTTATACTTTTGTGTTAGATTATTAAGGTTTGATTGCACAAATTTTGCACTTAAAATAACTTGTATATAATGTATGTTTAGAATTCCCTAGTAATTTTTCAATTAAAAAACACACGCACACACTAGTCATTCAAAGTCATTATAACTCCACAAACAACTGAAATGGTTGATCGATTCTTGTAGAATTCTTTGGTGTTTATCATTGATGAATAAGCAGTCGACCAATTTACTTATTTATAGAAAAAAATTGATCGATTCATGCAAAATCTTATTTTTGATAAATTAAACTAATTTGATTATTAAAATCATTCATTTTATATTATATCATATTATTTATCTGAAGTGTATTCATTCCTTTTAATTATGCTATCAAGTAACATATAAATATATACTGAGCACTAAAATAAAAACTTAGTCAAAAACTTCATTTTGGTTCATTCTTGGACTTCTTGATGGATTTCTTCATGAAATCTATTATGCTTGTTGATATGTTTTTTTTTAAATAAGTAATTTTAAAACTTATTGTTAATAAGACTTATTATTAGTTCATTTTCCAGTCTATCATCATCATCAAAATATATAAAAACATGAATATTTTTCCTAAAAGTCAACAACATATCATAAAGACCAAAGCTGTATTTGCCTTCAAAAATTATGTATAATTTCTTATCCATAAATGACTTAAGAATTTTGGATGTGCTAATGGATATGCTTTAAATATAATTATATTAGTGAATTTAGGAGAATACAAATTGTAGAAAATGAAGAGTCCTGACAACCACCGTATGTTTATCCAAACACTTATTCTGATTTCTTTTAAGGATTTGATTTTAAAAAGGATATAAGATATACTAATAGAGATTAATAATTTTTTTTAAGATATCTCTTTGAGAAAGTTGCATAGCCATCACATTGAGCAATTTGAAACATATATTATTAAGGTAAATTACAAGTTTGAAATGATCTTTCCTCACTCATTTGACTCGATGGAGAATTTGCTTATACATTTTGCATATGAAGAAAAAGTTGAAGGCTATGTGTGGTATATATGGATCAATACATTTATGAGATCATGGTCTACATGAATCATAAGTAGTTTTACATTATCTTTCAACTAAAATTCAAATAAGCACCTCTAATTACTTGTGTAAGGATACCTATTCAAGCTTAAGAGAAAAGTAGAAAACAAAGTGCATGATGAGACTTTGTTATGCAAAACTTCAATTGTTAAAGTGTTTTTAAAATTTACCTTGTATTATTTTAAGACTCACTTGAGAACAAGAGCCAAACACATTCTAAGATACAATGATTATGATAAAGTGTTTTAAAGTGAAAATTAGTAAATATTTTACCTTTGTGGACAATAATTATCAAAGAATATAATAAGATAAAGACATTTGATAAACATCAAATTCAAAAAAGCATAAAATTATGTGTTATTCAACTGTGATGGATTAAGATCTTTTATTCGGTAAGTCAATTTTACAATTATATTTTTTAAACCATTTTACTCATATTCTTATATAGACTCAATTCAATAACTTTCTTATAAGCAACACAATAAGTTATTATTATGATCTTAAAATTTAAATGCTATTAAAGCTGCACACAAAGAGCAATGAAATGGCCATCTTCCTTTAATAAATAATAGTAGAAAAAAAATAGGAAAAGGGGTCTTAGTCTTAGTTTTTATAACCAGAAAGACATGCACTTCTCCTCCCTAAGTACTGGCATCCTTAGTGCTCTTCCATCTAGCAACCTCATTCCTTCAGCTATAGTCCTAGTTTCTTCATCTTTAGCTGATAGTCACCGTCATCACCATTAAACCCATAAATGGTTTTATGGATCTGAGGAAGGTGATGATGGAGCTAGGATTGCGCAGGAGAAGGGGGGGAGAGAGCTGCAAAATAGGGAAGGAGAGAGAGGGAGTTGCTATAATAGGAGGTTGGTTGTCACTGGAGCTAAGGAGGAAAAGTTGGACTTGTTGGTGGAGACAGAGAGGGAGCTGCTGCTGGAGGAGAGGTGCTGTTGTCGGTGATGAAGAGGGTTGTTGAGGGAGAGGATGAGGGGTTGTCACGGGTCTATTTTTTCAGTGTTTATGCATGCCCCTGTCTATGGATTTTTTTATGTTCCTCCTATTCCTGTTTTTTTCAGTGTTTCCCCACGTATTATTTCATTATCTCTCTTTGAATTTGTGTATTTTTTTAAATGTTCATCCCCTCTCAATGTAATTCTCTCCCTCTATAAAATTCTCTATTTTTTTAAGTTTTCCCCTCCCTTAGTGCATGGTTTTTTTTTGCCATTTATAGGTGAAGAAAGTGAGTTGTATGTAGTGGTGGCTTAACGCTGGCGATAGCGATGTGGTGGCCTGTCAGCAGTGGCATGCCTGTAGTGATGGCTTGTTGGTAGCGGGGGTCTTGTAGTGGTGGTAGGTCAGCAGCGGTAGCGACATGCATTAAGGTGGGATTGTAGTTTTAGGAGAAGGTGAAAGTGCATTTTGGTCCTTCCATTTATAATTGTTCTAATTGCACCCCTATTTGACTTTGAACTTTTAATTCTGTGCAATTATATCCTCGTCACAGCATCAACAACAACCCTAGCTTTGTACGCCTTTTTTATTTTGGTTCTTGGTTTTCGATTTGTGCGATTTGATCCTTAATTGACCATTAAACTCTCAATTATTTTCAATTTAACCCATAACTTTGCACAATTAGCTTGAAAAAAATTTAATTGAGTCTCTAAAATTTTGATCTTCTCAACTGAGCCCAAATTAAACTTAAGAGTTTGATTTTTCATCAATTAAGCTCTTAATAAAATTAATCTAACCAATTTAAAGTATAATTAAGTCCTTACACTTAATTAGATCCTTCATTTAGATCCTAGATTAATTTCTAAACATAATAATACTTTAAATTAGCCCATGATTAAATCAAATTGGCCTATAAAAAAATATAATTATGATTTTTGGTTTAATTCTTACCTCCAAATTTGCATTTTCTCATATTTTTGGGCATAAAAGAGGTACAATCAGGCTTTTGAAAACTACCAAAATTTCCACATTGATTTTTCTACCAATACAAACCCTTTTTAATTTTTTTTTGTTATTTTTTAGTAGATTTTGTGGAGTAACCCAGAAATTGGATTAAGACAATTACAACCCTTTATTCTCCTTTTGTAGCAATTGCTCCTCTTCTCAGTAGCCAACCATTAGTCATCTTTTTTGTCCTTCAACTGCAATCTTTTATCTCCTCCCATGACTATCACAGATTGCCATTCTCGACACCACCATCACTAACAAAACCAGCTCGACATCCTACACACGATGATAATCACAAGTTCACCTTTCATCTCCTTCTCTCCTCCTCCTTGCACTGTTTACATGCATTGCATGTGAACGGTGGAACATGATTTAATTCATATCTCATGGTGAACAGTGGATGGTGGTCGAGCTGGATGTGGTGTTCATCCTAATCACTAAGAGGGGTGGGCCATTTTGTCTACTATGATAAAGTTATATGATAACTCATGTTATTGGAATCATGAGAGGTTGCAGAGATTCAAAGAAATTACAAAGACGAAGAAGGAGGAACAAAGCGATATTTAGAACAGAGAAAGAGAGAGCAGAGTAGAAAGAGAGGGAGAATGAAAATTTCAAATTTATTTATTGTTCAATATTTCTACACAACTTTACCGTGTGCTCTTGACAACTTTATATACACACTTCAAATATCATAAACTACCATTATGTATATTCTAGAATACACTTTCATTATTCCAGAATATACATTCATTTATACTCTAACATCCCTCCCTCAATCTTTTGCTTTGATACACCATGTATGAGATTGCTACATTGTAATTGAAATAGAGGAGTACTTAGCTCTTTTGTGAGAATATCAGCAAATTGTTCTTTGGAAGAGACAAATTGCACAAAGAGGTGATTGCTAGCCACGCTTTCATGAACAAAATGCACATCAATCTCAATGTGTTTAGTTCGTTGATGCTAAACAAGATTAAATGACAGAGCAATAGCTGAAAGATTGTCGTAAAAGAGAACAGGAGGCTGAACAATGGCAACACATATAAACACTAACAATTGCTTGAGCCAATCAATTTTAGCAGCAGTGGATGATAATGTTCTATATTCTGTCACTGTAGAAGATCTAGAAACAGTACATTATTTCTTAGAGGACCAAGAAATAGGATTAGATCCAAGGAAAATGACTAAGCCAGTAGTAGACCTTCTATCGTTTGGATCTCCTACCCAATCTGCATCACTGAAAGCTTTAAGTTCTAAAGATCCATGAGCATACCTCATTCTATAGATGATAGTGCCCTTGAGATAACGTAAAATAAACTTAACTATAGTGAAATGAGACACCATGAGGTTCTGCATAAACTGGTAGACTTGATGAACTGCAAATGCTATGTCTAGACGAGTGAATGTTAAATACTGCAGAGCTCCTACAATACACCTTTATAGAGTGGGATCATTAAATGGCACACCATCATCCTTAGACAATCGTTGATATGGAAGACAAGGAACATGGCAGGCCTTAGCATCAGACATGTCAGTTTTGCATACCAAATCAGTGATATATTTAGACTAAGACATAATTAAGCCAGTATGAGTGTGAGAAATTTGAATCCCCAGAAAATAATGCAAGTCACCCAAATATGTGATTTCGAATTTAGCATTGAGAGAGTCAATAACCCTTTGAATATCACAAGAGGCAGTGCCAATAATGATAATATCATCTACATATACTAGCAAAATGATGATGCCATGATTAAGAGACTTAATGAATAAGGATGAATTAGCATGAGTGTGCTTAAATCCCAGTGTTGGTAGACAAGTAGTAAATTTGTCATTCCATGCTCTGGGGGCTTGTTTAAGTCTGTACAAAGACTTATGAAGTTTACATACCAGCTGTGGATGTTTTGAGTCTATAAATCCAAGTGGTTGAGCCATGTTTACCTCCTCCTGAAGAATTCCATGAAGGAAGACATTCTTTACATCTAATTGTCATAAATCATAATTTCTAGTTATGATGAGCAGCTAGAGCCAATATAATTCAGACAGTGGTTGATTTAACCACAGGGCTGAAAGTCTCACCATAATCTAAATCAGGTTCTTGGCTAAACCCTTGAGCAACCAGACATGCCTTATATCTAGCAATGGAACCATCTGCATGCTTCTTGAGCTTGAAGATCCATTTGCACCCTACTAGGTTCTTATGAGGAGGCAACTTAACAAGACTCCATGTACCCTAAGAATGCATAGCAGAAAACCAAACTGGAGTTTTTAAAGTAGATTTATAGGTCAGAGGTTTACTCAATGACATGACTGTTGTATTGGATTGATGAATTGTAGTCAAACAAGATCGTTTAGGTAGAGCCCCACTTTTACTACGGGTCTGTATAGAATGAATATTCATAGAAGAAATATGTAGAACAACATATAATTTCTTAGCATTAAAAGGCTCCCTATAGACGAAGAGTTAAGATGCATACCTTTAGTGCTATATTCAGGCGCCACAGGTATAGAGGAGAAGGACAAAGGAGCAGGAATAACAAACTGAGATGATGTTAATGATGAGGAAATGTCATGTGAATTTAATGAGTTAGGAGGAGGAGGAGATGGTGAATCCATATTGGTATTTATGATAAGAGGTAAAATTAGAGAAGGAGATGATGAAACCATACTAGTGTTTGTGATAGAAGATAGAATTGACACCGTAGAAGAAATAGGTGATGGATTAGAGGATGTAAGCTGTGTGATGAAGTCTTTGTAGGGAAACACATTTTCATTAAACACAACATGTCTAGATATATATAATTTCTTGCTAGAAATATTATAACATATATACCCTTTTATATTGAGGGGCATATCTTAGAAATACACACATAATGGTTTTTGTTTGTAATTTATGTTGAAGATAGGGACGAAGTAAAGGAAGAAATGCACAACCAAATATTCTGAGATGTGAGAAAGAGGGTTCCCAAACAACATTTCAAAGGGAGACTTGTGATGTAAAACAACATAAGACATTCAATTAATTAAGAAAGATGCAATGTGTACAACATAAGTCCAAAAATAAGAGGGCAACTTAACATGTTGTAGGAGAGTTATTGTTGTTTCAATAAGGTATCTATGCTTACGTTCAACCAACCCATTTTGATTAGGAATATATGGATAAGATTTATGGTGTATGATGCCTTTAATGTCAATAAAATGTTTCAATGGTTTGTTAACATACTTCCCTCATCACTTTGAAGAATCTGAATGCATTTAAAGAATTGAGTGTGAACATATTGATATAAAGTTATGAACAAAGAACACACATCACTCTTATTGATAAGGGGGAACAACTAGCAATACTGTGAGAAATCATCAACAAAAATTATATAAAATTTATAGCCATCAATGGAAACACTTGGGGAAGGACCTGAAAGGTCACTATGTATAATGTGAAAAGGGGTTACAGACATGAATGCTAGACTGAAAAGGAAGTTTAGAAAATTTACCCTGTAAACAACTAACACAGACATCAAGATTAGTGTTTGAGGAACACTGAATATTGGCTTTTTGTAACATGAGCTTGACAATTTTATTTGCTGGATGTCCTAACCTATGATGCCAAATGGAAGATAACACTAACCGACCAATGCAGGCCTTAAAAGGAGAGCTGGGGGGAAACCGAGTAGAAGGGGGCATAAAAGGAAGCGAATAAAATCCATTACTATACTGTCCTTTGTACATGATCATCTATGTGACTTTGTCCTGAATCTTAAAAAAAATAATCAAATATCAGATAAAAATTATTATCCAAACAGACTTAATGAACTAATAACAGATTTTGAGTCAATTTGGGTACATATAAGACTGAATTCAACTTGATTGGCTAAGGTTGAGTGGGGATAAGTGCTTAACCAATATGACACACTAGCAGACCTTCACCACTAGCAGTCTGCACCGTGTCATTTGCAGGATTAGAGGGACTCAAAGAGAGATTAGACAAGTCTGCAGTTATATGGTTGGTGGCCCCTGAATCAGTAATCCACACCTGTGGTTAAACTGAGGATTGCTGTGGAGATAGACATACATTGTCCATAGCATTCAAAGCATGTTGCTGAGGAGATGAAGAATCACTTGTAGTGTTACCAGGAAAATTAGGACCATTCTCATTGTAAAAATAGAACTAGGTTGTGTGAGTAAATTTGCCATAAATGCTGCATTTAAACCTCGCATAGTTTTTAAGACCACATACTGGAGCAATATGTCTTTCACCATTATATAATTGACATATGGTAACATTCTATAAAGTAGAGGGAGTATATGGAGATGCAGAGTATGAACCAAGAATACCAGGAGTGGAGGTTGCAATTGTATGAGCTTTAGCATGAACTGATGTTCTCTGAAAAACATTTTGTTTGCCTGAATTGGACCTACCCCTGCCTTGACTTCTATTGAAGGATCTATAGTTACCATTTTCATAAGAATTGTAGCCGTTTTGACCACAGGTTGGTCTAAAAGATGACTCGGGAGGTTTGTAACTACCATTAGAAATGGTATGCATGGTAGTGAGATAGGTTGAATTATCAATGTTCTCAACAATTTGTTTTTCAACAAGTAGCTGAAAACAAAATTCTTTTAGAGTGATCACACTCTCTCCCCTTAACTACACATCTAAATGTATCATACTCAGGTGGAAAACCATTTAGGGCCAGAATGACAATATCCTCATCAGCAAAATACACTCTAACAGCCATTAAATAATCTCTCGCCTCTTTAATTTTCAAAAGATATTGACTGATATTATCTGATCCTTTCCTAATATTCTTTAGATTAAACTTCAATTGGAAAATACTTGTCTTAGATATGGTAGAAAATTGCTTTTTCAATCTCATCCATAATTCTCTAGAACTTTTACTACCAGTAGCATAAGATAAAGCTATTGGAGACACGGTGGCAGGAACGAGTTGCATTACAGCCCTATCATGTATTTTCCAAATCAGCATAGCATCATAATCAATTATAGAAGAAGAAGAGTTAGGGTCACTTATACCACAGTCACCAGAAGCAACAATAGAAGGAGAAGGGCACGGTTGAAAGCCATCCACAAACCCAAAAATTCCATTGCTCTCGAACAGTAATTGAATTTGAAAATTCCAGTTTAGGTAATTAGAATCATCTAATTTCACATTCACAGATATTGAAATTATGGAGATAAGGTTTGTGATCGGAGATTGGAGAATTTGTAATTGTGCAGTTGTCACCATTGTTGACAGAAGACAGAGTATATCAAAGGAGTTTTTTATGAAGAATTTGTTTAATTAGACACTGCAATCAGGAGTGTCTTAACTTGAGAAGATTAGAGCAAAGATTGTTCAGTGAGAAATCTTTGTAATTCTTTGGTGAAGAACAGTAAATCGACAAAGAAGATTTTCTTGAATCAATTTGTGGAAGTAAGATGATTAGATCACTTTAATTTGACTATGTGAGCATTATAAGCTCTGATACCATGTTGGAATCATGAGAGGTTGCAGAAATTCAAAGGAATCACATAGACGAAGAAGGAGGAACATAGTGATATTCAGAATAGAGAAAGAGAGAGAAGAGTAGAAAGAGCGGGAGAATGAAAATCTCAAATTTATTTACTGTTCAATATTTTTACACACCTTTACCGTGTTCTCTTGACAACTTTATATACACAATTCATATACCATATACTATCATTATGTATATTCTAGAATACACTTTCATTATTCCAGAATATACATTCATTTATACTCTACCACATGTAAGGAAGACAAATATAGAAAAAAGAATGAAGAATTTTGTTGATAGCAAAGTAAGAGTTTTTTTTTTTGTTTCTTTTAAGGAAAACTATAATGCCACAATGGTTGAAAAACATGGAGAAAAAACTTCCACCCATCCTCCCCACGATTCTTATGGATGAAAGCTAGAGTAATTTATGGACCCTATAGAAATCGAGTTTATGGGAAGTCTATGACATCGACCAACAAAATAAGGTCGAGCTATATTGCTTCAACTTTAGAAACACAACAATTTGATCCAACCTAGTCAATGCAAGAAATTTATTTGAGAAGCGAATTCATTGACGATATGAATTGCGAATGGAATGGTGTTTATAC
Organism: Salix dunnii; assembly: GCA_015731905.1. Classification (NCBI taxonomy): domain Eukaryota; kingdom Viridiplantae; phylum Streptophyta; class Magnoliopsida; order Malpighiales; family Salicaceae; genus Salix; species Salix dunnii. Next base: position 25,481,357 of record CM027674.1, on the reverse strand, counting down.
GCTGACAAAATATTCCATCAAATATTTTTAATTTTCTTGTTGAAAGAAAAATAAAATATCAAGCATAATATTTATTCCTAAACTAAATAGGAAAGAAATACAAACAACTAAGGAAATTGTTTAAATTTCTATATCTTGCTACATCTTTTTTTTTTGGGGAATATACAAGAGTTGAACTTTCTTTTATATTACAATGTAAATATAAAATACCTTTTCTTTTATATGGATTACAAGTATTTTTAATTTTGGTATGTAGAGTATTATCCTCTTAATATTTTTAAAATTTAAAAAATAGAGAGTTCATGGTTTTTATATGAAAGATTTAAACGGTGGTTTCTTGAAGCTGAATATTCTTTTAGCATTTACTAGTTAGATTGCTCGCACTATGTTGCGGGCAATATACAATTTTTATAATTGTTGAATTTGAAGCAATTTATAGATTTTACTAATTTAAACATAAAATATAATATTTACACATGTAAAGTATAATATGATACAACACATCAATACACACTACCGCAATAATAATATCGAAGCTTTAACATCAAAGAGATGTTTATAACTGTTGTTAAAATATGGGAAAACATAGTTTTTTTTCCAACGTTTACATCAACCTTTGTGATGTTGTCAGTTTGTACTACGTCATAAGTCAAGTAAATATTTTTTATAACTGTTGAGATTAAAATAGAATATTTATACATGTAAAGTTTGATATAATAAAACAGGTGAACATACCTTATTATAACAACAGTAACATCAAAGTTTTAACATCTAAAATTATCATCATTATTACTGCCAAAATAATAAAATTAATAAATTACTCCGAGAAAAAAATACAAAATTTTTTTTAACAGGAAAGCAAATAATAATAATAATAATAATAATAATAATAATAATAATATTATATTATTATTATTATTATTATTATTATTATTATTATTATTATTATTGTTCTAGTAATGAAAAAAGAAAAATTAAATCAAAGCCTAAAAAACCAATAAAAAGTTTAATAAAAGAGCAAAAAAAAAATAAAAAATAATAATAGATGATAAAACAAGAATAAAAATTATTAGCTTAAAAAAATCATTTAACTTGAAAATTAAAAAAAATATTCGCTCTACGTTGCGGGCTGAGCAAATTTTTTTATAAGATTTGCTAGATCAAAATTAAATTATAATATTTATATATGCAAACTTTAATATAATGAAATAGATCAACACACTTTATTGTAACAATTGCAACATCGGAGTCTTAATATCTAAAATTATCATTGCTATTGCTATCAAAATAATAAAAATTATCAAATTATTCTGAGAAAAAAAACTAAAAAACATTAACAAAATAGTAAGCAAGAAAAACAATTAAAATATTATTATTATTATTATTATTATTATTATTAAAGAAAAAATAAATAAATGAAAGACTAAAAAAATCCTAAAATCTTTAATAAAAGATAAAACAATAAAATAAAATAAAACAAAAATTATCATTGTTATTACTGTCAAAATAATAAAAATTATCAAATTATCCCGAGAAAGAGAATCTAAAAAACATGAACAAAAAAGTAAGTAAGAAAAATAATTAAATTATTATTATTATTATTATTATTATTATTATTATTATTATTATTATTATTATTATTATTATTATTATGTTAATAATAAAAGAAAAAAAATAAAAGACTAAAAAATTCAAACAAAAAATAAAATAAAAATTATTAGGTAAAAAAAAGTCATTTGACTTGAAAATAAAAATAAAGAAACAAATAAAAAACTAAAAGAAAGAACAAAGGGAGAAAAAAAATAGAAATATTAATTTTCAAATCATAAATACAAAATAAAATTTAAGAGCTAATTTTTTTTGAAAAAAATATCACCTCAACAAATAAGAAAATAACAAAAATAAAAAATCAACGATAAGACCACACTTATATATACATGGACAAATATAGAGATTATTCTAGAAATATAAAGAAATAAAAGGATTAAAATAAAAAATTAACATTATAAGGGCTGAAATAAAAATTAAATATATTATCAATTTCAGTCAAAGGATAAAATTGAAAAAACTAAAACTACTATACCAAATAAATTAATCTTTTTAAACTCAATCTAGAAATTAAAAAAGGAGGACCGAAGTGAAACATTAACAATTATTTAATTTCAATCGAAGGACCCAATCGAACTAAATCAAAACTTATATATTAATAATAAGGACCATAAACAAAATTAAAACTACAGGGACCAAAGTGAAAAAGAACAAAAACTGGGGGACTCTTTTGCAGTTTGACGTGCAGGAGAGAGAGAAACGACTCCAGCAGCTTTAACAGACCGCCACAGTATCCACGACCGCCTTTGGACAAAACACGCCGAATCGGGAGGAAGACCTCATGGCGGCACATCGAGAGAGACGTTGAGAGGTCATCTCCAGTGACAGGATTACGCTTCACGCGCCAACTAAATAGGGCATGGGGTGGAACACTATCGGTCATGTGTGACACACACGCCGATAGTAAAAAGAAAAAATAATAAAAATTATGGTCAATTACCGGTATACCCCTATGCCCAAGTCATCAATTTTATCTTATTAGGGGCTAAATCTGTATTTAGTTATTTTAAAAAAAATATAAAATAATAAAAAGGTAGGTGGACCGGACCGGTCCGATCCGAAAATGTGCAATTATCGCGGAGCTCCTCCACCAAGAAGCCGTTTTTTTATCTTTTTCAAGGGCTAAAAATGTTAATTTATTATGCAAATAATGATAAAAAAATATAAAAAGTGGCAAACTAACCAAATCGAATGAACCGGGAACTGAACCAACTCAAAAATTCATTATTATATATCTTGGCAATATTATATAATTTTTAATTATAGCTTTTTAAAAAAAATAATTTTTTTAAGATTATAAATAAATAATCTTGGTTGTAAAAAATCTCATGAATTCTTAAATATAAATAAATAAATAAATAAATAAATAAATAAAATATGATATTATAGTTTATATAAGATTACATGTAAAAACAAATACTATTTAGCAAGTCAAATAATGTTTTATATATAAATGAGCAAAAAAAATTAAAAACTAAACCAATACTAAAATATACTTTTATAATTTAAAGACTCAATAAATCCATTAAAATAATTTTGTGCCGGTTTAGATAATATTTGATATTGTAATAATAATGATTTCTTATGAATATTTTTATCTAAAATATATATTGAAATAATATTTTACTTATTCATTAAATGCATATTTTTAAAATTATACATGATAATAATTTTAAAAAATTATTATTATTTTCACAAATCATATATTTGCTTGCCAGCTATTTCTCCTAGTCTTAAACAATATTATATAATTTTTAAAACTTTTAGTTTTTCTACAATAACATGTAAAAATAGAATCCCAAAGAACAAAAAATCATTTTAGCTATTGATCTAATAAGATGTAAAAATAGAATCTCAAAAAAAAAAAAAAATCATTTTAGCTATTGATATAGCTATTGGGTTGTAAAAGTAAACAGTGTATCCAAGTTCTAATAGCTAAAACGAGCGGTATTGCCCTCGCGATGCGCTGGGATTTTTAATCTGTATAGAAAATTGATTAATTTAATATGTGTTGTATTATATTATTTTAATATTTAATCAGTAAAATTATAATTGATAAAATCTGTTAGAAACGGGTTTCCCCCCCTTAAAAAGTGATTGAATGTTGCTACTGTTAAAATTCTTTTGATAAAATCTATTAGAAATAATTTTTTTCTACGTAAAAAACTGATTGTAAAATTTATTACTCATATTATTATATTAAAAATATTTTAGAATAATAATAAATAGGTCATTCATATATATATATATATATATTAAGGTGTTGATATTAAATAAATATCAAAATATATAATTAGCCTCACATATTGATAGGAAAAAAATATTACAAATAATCATTATCAATTTTTGAATGTCATATCTATAATAATAAGAAATTTTAAAACCTAACTTTTTTAACAATATTAACAAAAAAGCAACTAGAATAAATGAAAAAAATTAAAAAGATATTATTAGATTTTAAAAAAATTATTTGAATGGAAGAATAAAAAAAAAGAAAAAAAAAAGAAAATATCATATTTGAAATGATTACGAACATAAATTAAAATATAAACATTAAAAAAAATAACCTTAATAACAACGAAAATAATAAAAATTGGTGAGGCCATAATTATTGTTAAAGAAAAAAAATTCAATTTTATTTTTTACTTTCATATCATGATATTAAAAGTATTTAAGAACAATGACATTAATTTTGTTTTCTTCAAAAAAACATAGGTCATTTATATAAATTAAGGCTCTAATATTAAATATATATTTAAACATATAATTAGTCTGATATATTTAAAAGAAAATAAAACTTACAAATAATAATAATAATAATTATTTTAAATGTTTTATCTGTAATAATTAGAAAATTCAATACCTAGCAATATTAACAACAAATAAATATTATTATATTTAAAGAAATTACTTAACTTGAAGAATAAAAAAAATGAAATAATAACAAACATTATTTTTTTAAATAATTACAAATATAAATTAAAATTTAATCATTAAAAAAATCTTAATAAAAGTGCAATTAAAAAAATTGAAAAAAAAAAACGAAGAGCATGTACATATAAATATAAACAGAACTGAGAAATATGTAAGAAATATATAAAAAAAAGATTGTTTTTTTTTCAAATAATAATGAAAAGTAAAAACCACAGTTGAAATAACTGTTAATTATTGTTTGAAATTGTGATCTGCTTTAGTCATTCTATAAAATAATAGTCGTGATGCCCGTAAGCTGACCCAGATACCCTGATTATAAAAAAAAAAATTATAAGTAGAAAAAAGAAACAGAAAAAAAATGTAAAAAAAAAAAGTGGTTCAAGGGATTATTCGTGGCACGCATAAGCTATTATGGACAGTCCGGTTAAAAAAAACAATGTATACGTGGGGGGAAACAGGGAAAAAAATGTAGAGAAAAAAAAGTATATGTGGGTTTAGAGATAAGAAAAAAGCATACATGAGAAAAAAATTATGGTGCACGTAAGCTAGCCTACACACCTTGCTTATAAAAAAACAAAAAAAATATATAATTGAAAAAAAAAAGATTTTTTTTTAAAAAGAGCGGGTTCAAAGATTAATCGTGGTGTGGATAAGCTAGGGCAGACACCTCGTTCGAAAAAAGAAACAGAAGCCTGGTTTATAAAAAAAAAAAGAAATTACGTTTTCAAACAATAATGAGAAAAAAAAATTGTGGTGCGTGTAAACTGATCCAGACACTATGGTCATGGAAAAAAAATGTATAAAGGGGGAAAAATCGAGAAAAAATGTTCAAACAAAAGGTGGATCTGAAGATTAGTCGTGGTGCACGTAAGCTACCACGGATACCCCGGTTAAAAAAACACAAAAAAAGAAGCTTCGTTAAAAGAGAAAGAAAAAAAAGCTGACTTGGACACCCTAGTTATAAAAAATGAAAAAAAAAGGTCCTTGTTTATTAAAAAAACAAAACAAAAAAAGCCAAGTTATATATATAAAAAAAATATAAGGGGAAAACATTTTTTTAAACAGTAATGAAAAAAAAAATTATGGTGCATGTAAACTAATCCGGATACTCTAGTCATAAAAAATAATGTTTAAGTGGAAAAAAAAAGGGAAAAAAATATTTAAAAAAATGGATCCGGATATTAGTTGTGGTGCGCATAAGCTGTCACGGATAACCCGGTTTAAAAAAAAAACAAATAAAAAGTCCGGTTAAAAAAGAAGAAGAAAACACCTTTCTAAACAGCACTGCACAGTGAAAATAAATGTTAAAAAAAATGCAGGGAAAAGTACATTTTTAAACAACAATGAGAAAAGAAATTATTGTGCGCGTAAATTAACATGTACACCCCAGTTATGAGAAAAAAACAAAAAAAAAATATAAGTGAAAAAAAACAGGGAAAAAAATGGATCTGGAAATTAGTTGTGGTGCGTGTAACCTGCCACGGATATCCTGGTTTAAAAAAAAGCAAGAAAGAAGCTTGCTAAAAAAAAAAACAACAATTTAAGATAGATTTTGTGAACAGTTAATTAGTTGTGGGCGCGTGAACATTTTGTGAATAGTAAATCACCGATCTCCTATGGCTCTTTTATAGTTAATTGGCCGCACTTTGTTGTGGCCCAAGCAAATATATTTTTTAATTGTTGGAATTAAAATAATTAATAGATTTTGCTAGTTTAAAAATAAAATATAATATCTATATATGCAAGGTTTGATATAATAAAATACATCTTATTATAACAATAGCAACATCAAAGGTTTAACACCTAAAAATATTATTATTATTATTATTATTATTATTATTATTTCTAAAACAGTAAAAAAAATGTTAAATTATTCTGAGGAGAAAAAAACTCAAAAATATTAATAAAAGAAATCAAGGGAAAAACTATTATTATTATTATTATTATTATTATTATTATTATTATTATTATTATTATTATTATAGCATGAATAATGGAAAATTAAATTCAATAAAAGAATAAAAAAGCTCAAAAACTTTAACAAAAGAGTAAAAAAATAAAAATTATTAGCTAAAAAAATTATTTGACGTGAAAATAAATAAAAAAACTAATAAAAAAACCAAAAGAAAAAACAAAGGAAAACAAATAAGAAATATCAATTTTTAAATGATCATAAACACAAACTAAAATTTAAGAGCAAAAGTTTTGGGAAAAAATGTTATCTCAATAAATAAAGAAATAATAAAAATTAAAATCCAAAATTAAAGGCACACATATATATATATATAAACATAAATAAAAATAGGAGATATGTAAGAACTATAAAAAAAAATAAAGGAATTAAAATAAAAAAAATCAAAAGTATAAGGGCTTGAAAAATATTATCAATTTCAATCAAGGGAAAAAAATTTAAAAATAAAATAAAATATAACATACATACTTGCAAGATTTGATAAAATGAAACATATTAACATACCATATTATAACAACAGGAACATCAAAATCTTAACATATAAAAATATCATTATTATTATTGCCAAAATAATAAAAATTATTAAATTATACTGAAAAAAATTAAAATTATTATTCTTATGGCGTCAATAATAGAAAATAAAAATCAATAAATAAAAAAAATCATTAACTTTAACAAAAGAAGAAGAAGAAGAAGAAAATTATAAGCAAGAAAAAACTAAATAAATAAAAAAAATAAAAAATAAAACTAATAAAAAAACAATCAAAAGAAACAAAAAAGAAGAAAAACGACAAAAAAGAGCACAACTCAAGAAACAATAAAAAGAAAGGGAAAAAAACGAAAAAAAAAAATAGAGCATTGCTCAATTAAGCTGGCGCGAGGCGCAAGGATCGAACCCTGCCCTCTATGTTTTCCAAGCGTTTTCCACTGAGCTACAAATATCTGGAGCTCTTTAGCCGCTTAAATATAAATAAATATTATTTAAAAGGCGAGGTAACACCACACTTAAATGATATTTGCTACACCAGATCACGCATTCCAGTCTGAATCTGGACATAAACAGTAAAATTCGGAGCTGTTTTAGCTATTTAGTAAGAGTAATAGCTCATATAGCTAGTGGGTTGGAGATGCTCACAAAAAAAAAAAAAAAAAAAAAATACACAGAAAAATATACAATCAAGTTTTAAAAGTCTTGTTAATTATATTGAAAAATCTTTCATTAAAAGATATGGGGATTCTTTTATGAGAAATTAAAAATATTTATATTGAATTTATGATATGTAGGATGAAATGTTGTGGGCTGCTGCATGGCTTCACCGCGCCACCAATGATGAAATATACCTTGATTACCTGGGTGCATCTACGAATACTGGTGGCATCAGAACCGTATTTTCCTGGGATGACAAGTTTCTGGGCGCGCAACTTCTTGTTGCTAAGGTGCTTCATGCCATCCCTAACAATTTTTCAATTGCCATTTTGATCGCCCATTCTTCTTAATTCGGTTTCCTCTCCCGATTCAAACGATTTATTTTCTTATACCATGAAATAATATAATTTTAATCCTTTTGATTTCCTGTTTAATTTCAAATATATTATTCGTAAGAGGGAGTCTATCCGTTGTAAACACTTCCCTTCTAATCAAGGAGAGAAGATTGAAGACAATAAATTTGATTGCTTGGATGCAGCTTGTATTAGAGGGCAAGGTTCCAGACACAGGGACATGGGGTCAATACAAGAGTCAGGCAGAAGAGTTTATATGCTCATGAATTCAAAAGGGAAGCAAGAATGTGAAGAAAACACCAGGTGGTCTGTTGTGGTTTCTTGAATGGGATGGCCTTCAATATGTTGCCACAGCTTCACTGGTAGCAGCTGCTTATGGTAACTTTCTGCAAATCATGCCTCCATCTGCTGCGCTGGTGTTACTGTTCAAACCTCTGATCTTTTTCATCTAGCCCAATCCCAGGTATAAAATCAAAATCACCAGCCCTTGTTAATCTATTAATGCACAAAAACAATGGCCTACTAGCTACACACGTGCTGTATCTGTTTATATTTTACCAGTAAAAGCATCGTTCACAAAATACAAATATCAATTCGTTATCGTCATTTCAGATATGATTTAGCTTCTAATATGCTTATATAACACGTTACTTAGTCATCGATCTCTGTGTGAACATATAGGTAGACTATATATTGGGGTCAAATCCAAAGGGTATGAGCTACATGGATGGATTTGGATCGAATTATCCAACCCAGCCTCATCACAGAGGAGCATCCATTGTAACGATCAAGAAGGATCCTAAACCAGTGACATGTCAAGAAGGTTACCGGGTGTGGTTCAACAGGAATGCACCCAACCCTAACGTGCTGGACGGACCAATTGTGGGAGGCCCAGATGAACATGATGCGTACATTGACACTAGGTCTGACTACCAACTGGCTGAACCCGCAACTGTTACTGTTGCACCACTAGGTGGTGTTCTGGCTCGCGTTGCTACAAATTAACTTGTATGCATGAACTTATTCATCTGTCGAAGGTGATGTTTCTGGACATAAAAATCACATCATGCGCGTTCGTCATCCATCATCTATCTATCTATCTATGGTGATAGTGACCTTCGAAATCTAGTAATAAGGCATGGGGCCTCCCCATTAATGGATGATTTGCTATATATTGAATTTTTTACGAGGTGAGAAATTGAATGCATGGGGCCTCCCCGTTAATGGATGGTTTGCTATATATTTGAATTTTTTACGAGGTGAGAAAATGACCTTCCATATAAGATTATTTAAGGGAAATATATATATAGTAGGTGATAATGACCTTCGAAATCTTTTAATAATGCATGGGGCCTCCCCGTTAATGGATGATTTGCTGTATTTTGAATTTTTTACGAGGTGAGAAAATGACCTTCCATATAAGATTATTTTATGGGAAATATTTTGATTTAACATGCTTGTTAGATATCATTTCGACCAATTACTTTAACTTAGCTAACATAGCTAAGTGATGATTATAACTATTCATGTTACTATAGGTGGTGATTTTTTTGTCTCATAAAAGTAACATATGTAAGCATGTTAGAGAATGGGATCTTAAATGATTAAAAGTTGCTCGATATTTATGAAGTGTTAAATTTTTTCATAAAAAACAGGCTTTTAACAAGTTGCCATCATCGGCCATAATATGTAAACTTATGAAAAGATTTGTATTTGAGTTTATTGATTATTAGGCTTGACCGGTGGCTAGAAATTTGCCTAAGAAAAAATCACTTGAGAAACATAGGTAGATAGAAATAATGAGTTTGAGAAATTGTTGCTTCTTGTGTTACTTAGTAACTCAAGGTACCTATAGACTTTGGACACATCAGCTCATATTAAGAGTCGTATAAAATTGATTTGTGACAACAATGATGCCCATCATTAGATACAATGTCTCACATATTATTGGTGAAGTGGCTGATACAATGTTTGCTAAAATATATATTGCCTACATGTAAAAAGATTTGAGCTTGTAAACAATATATATATATATTTAAAAGGTTCACATATATGAGTAGTGTCTGATGTCATATTCTAACTCCTTATAACTTAAGAAAATATTGATTACATTACCTTTTGCGACCATGAGAATATTACCATTTTATGCATTATGAATATGTTTGTATAAGGGTTCTCCTTATAACATTCTTAGCATTTTTGAAAGATAGAGAAGAGTTTAATTATATATTTTTTTTATAATAGAAGCAATGTAGTAATAAGAATTGAGTGTAAAATGAATAAAATGGTTTATATAGGTGTTCAAGATGTAAAAACGTATTCTCTAAATAGTCATAAAAAGTGAAAAAAATATTTGATCTTTTTGGAGACAAGTGGTGTTGAAGTGGAGAAGAATCCTTGATATTTTTTTTGAGACAAAAGGTCATAAGGACCTGAAAAAAGTGATCACAAGTATATGAAGAGGGATTTTAGATATATTTGGAGAAATAAAAACCTTACAAAGAAGATTTTCATAAAAACATGTTTGGAGACATGAAGACCTTGTTTAAAGCATCTTGTGTACAAGTGAAAGGTGCAACTCTTTTTTAGTATAAAAACACGAGCATTACTTGTTTAAATGTCATCCTGGCTTGTAGGAAACTAAAGTCATTGTTCCATATATAAAGGTACAAGCATTAAGCTTGTTATTGAGAAGAAGCAAAAAACATGAAACCACAATTTCATCGAGAAAATGCACTGGATGAGAGAAGTTTTGGAGACCTGGGGGTTGAAGTTCTTGTGTTAAAGAGATTAGTTACTATTCTTCATCTTTAGGTCCTAAGCATTTGAGCAAAAATCTAGATTTTTTCCTCTTGTATAGGAGTATAATGATTGCTTTCATCTTGGAAGCTCTTTAAACTATTTGTGATTGATCTTGGAAATCAATTCAAAAACACTAATGTCATTTAGAACCTTTGTTTGTACTTGAGAAAATTTCAGAAACTATTTTATTTATATTGTTTAATCAATTTTTTTAACCGTGAAATTTTCTTTCCTTTGTTTGTCATGATAATCATTTTGGTAAAAAAATATGATTAATTGATCAATGATACTGACAAAGATAACATCATGAAAAAAGTTATTTTGTACTCTTATCCATATCAAACCAAGTCATTGGTTTCTGTATTGTTTTTTTTATTGAAAAACATTAATAAGGTTAGGTAAGCTTTTAATAAGGTTTGTGCATATAATATGATTTAGAGTTAGAGTTGTATGTTTACACTTATGTTCTCTAGATAAGTTGTTAATTATAAGTAATGAATCCTCAATCATTATGATTGATTGTGCTCCTAACTTCAAGAGTATCTTTAGGCCTTATATTAATCAAATCAATAGGGTAAAGTTATCATTATTACACTCTTTCTCTTTTAAAGATTTAATTTCATTCTCTTTGATGAACAATACAAAAGGTTTCTTATTAAACCTTTAGTTAACATTTCAATAATATATTTTTCTTTAACGTATCTTTAGATTTAATCTCATTGCCTTGCTAAAAAATGATTTTTTTTTGCTTTAAATGATTTTTTTTATTTTTTTATCGTTTTTATGTGCTGATATCAAAAATAAATTTTGAGAAATAAAAAATATATTATTTTGATGTGTCTTCGAACAAAAAAATACTTTGAAAAACAACTATTATCACAATGTTAAACACTACCTTAATCATATAATCATAGCTATTTCAAATTAGCATGCCATCCACATAGAGATATATAATGACATGACCTTCACTTGTTTATTTTTTCATAAAGGAATTTATCAACTTCATTAATTTTAAACTCATTTGAGAATATAATTTTACCAATATTTTCATGTCATTTTATTTTTAAATTATTTGATGACTGTCTTTTGAAATGAAAGAAAAAATAATATTAAACTTTAAAGACCAAATTTAGAAAATAATTGTGCTATAAGAAACATAAAAACATAAAACACCTCGACAATACAATTTATTTTTCCATGTATCATATACAAAGCAAAGGTATTAAAAGACATGGACATTTCCCAAAGGCATCTCGAAAAAATATGCTAGATGGAAAGAAAAAAAAATAAAAAATTAATTTTACTTTTCAATGCTTGTTTCACGTGCATATCCTACAAAAATTGCAAAAGCATACAAAATACTATGTATTTCAATAATGTCTCTTTTTACTAAATCAATTTGCTTTGATATTTTGAAATTTATGTTTTTTCAGTTTCTTTTATATGAAACGATCATAGTCTCGTAACTTCATGGAGGATGTGGAGAAAAATAAAGCAAGATTGTATAGTTGGGATGATCTGGTTGGAAGGGTTCAGGCTAGTGATGAATAGTTGAGGAATGGATTATGGGCTCTTTCAGTTGTGGAGATTGATGAGTTTTGGAGAACTGTTGATGAAAAATACATGGACATGTTTCTGAGGATGCTTTTGCACAATTCAGTTTTGAATGACTGGTCACTCGATGCACTCCACGAAGATGATGTTATGAGTGTGCTGGTGTCTGATGGATTTCTTGAGAAGCTTGCCTCTCATTGTTTGCATGTTTATGGAAGTATGGTGGATGGGTAAAAGATAATACAAGAACAATTGTATTTTGATGAATAATGTCTTTTTACTAATCTGCATGTTTTGTACAATAATGCTATATATATAACATTTACAACAACCTAACGTATCTATTGTTCTTGCTATACAATTGTGTATATTTAATTTGCAAGATCATATCCTTCTCAATTATGGTAGGTCCAGTCATCGCTACCTTCATAGAGGATTATCTGTTGCTGTAATCATGGGGTTTGTTGCCTCTACTGCTTGGTCAATTTTCTGATCTTCATCTTAGAGATGAGCAACTGTTACTTGGTCTTCTACATGACCCCTGAATCTGGAGGGTAGTTCACGCACATGCAGATTGAGTTGCACTTGTTTGAATTTGATTGGTGGCAAAGGCTTCGTACATGCATCTACTAATTGGTCTTTGCTAGAAATAAATTGAACTACGAGTTCTTTGTTACACACTTTGTCATGGACAAAGTAGAAGTCAATTTCGATGTGTTTGGTTTTTGCATGAAATATAGAATTTGATTCAAGCTACGTAGCATCAATATTGTTTACCCCATCTGCTATTGCATCTCTAATGTATTTATCATTATTACCATTATCGATAAATGATTGCTCTTGTTTCTTCATTGTAATTTCACTTGTTATTAAAGAACCAATGAGCTCCTCAAATAAAAATTTGGCGAGATCCTTGGATTTTTAAATTATCATCACATTTGTTTCCCATGTCTTTTATAGGGATTTAAGAATTTTGATCATAATTTTAGCATTAATATTAGTCCATTCAAAAGCATCCAAACAATTAGTTATTACAATTATTCTAGTAAACATATTAGATATGGATTTACCAAGAAGCATTTTGAATAATTCATATTGATGAATCAACATATCAACTTTAAATTCTTCAACTTGGTTAAATCCTTCACGAGTTATCTGTAAAACATGTCATATAGCTCTATTGTTTTTGCGTGATATGGTTATGTTGAATTCACTTATATTTAATACACAATATAGAGTATTCATAGCTTTAACATCCATAAAAACTAATCTTTTATCATTATTTTTATTTTCACTTCTATCTTTTGGAATTTTAATCAATCTTCAAATTTAATAGGTCTGTTAGGATAATTTTATATGGACAACTATAAATCACAATAAATGAATTGAAAATAAATAATTATTCTACCGTTCTAATAAGCATAATCATTATCATAAAAAATGGCCAAAAGATAGATGACATATAATTGTGGAGATTATAGTTAGTGATAGTCATTTACTCAAAGTCTATGCAAAGTTTATAAATAAGAACTAAGTTTTAATACCGATTTTTGTTATAGGATTGAAACAACTATAACACCTATGAAATGAGTTAATTATATGTATCACTAATATTAATAAATAAAACATATCAATTCAAATAAACACAATAACCAATAATATAATTAAAATGCCAAAAGTAAAGAGATAAAGAAAAAAATTTACAGACTCATTTTTAATATGGTTTGATAAATCTACATCAACACCTCAAATACTAAACCAAACTTTTAAGTGCAATGACCACTTAATGAATCTATACCAAGATATTTTATCTTCAAGATTTTTTCTCACTTTATATTCAAAATTTTTCTCTTAGTGAAAATACCTCAACAAAACCAAGATTTTCCCCCCTAAGTCATAATTTAGTTTTTTAATAGAATAAATCTTAAGTTTTAGTATCTCAATATCTCACAAGATAACACTTATAGGATTAAAGAGAGTTTAACTGTAATGAAAATGAAAATTTATACTCTTGTGTTAGATAATTAAGGTTTGATTGCACAAACTCAAGTAAAATCAATAATGGATGTTTTTGAATTATTTGTACACTTAAAATAGATTTTATATAATATATGTTCAGAATTCCCTACTAATTTTTCAATTATAGACAATACACACACACACTAGCCATTCATAATGATTATAACTCTACAAACAACTGAAATGGTTGATCAATTCTTGTAGAACCCTTTGTTTTTTTTTTTTTTTTTTTTTTTTTTTTTTTTTTATCATTGATGAATAAAGAGTTGACCAATTTATTTGGTCATAGGAATCATTCGATCGATTTATACAAAATATTATGTTTCATAAATTAAACTAGGTGGATTCTTAAAATTATTCATTTTAGATTATATCATGTTATTTATCAATCCCTTACTTGATGTATAGTGAAGTGTATGCATTCATTTTAATTATACTATTAAGTATCATATAAATATTTATATTGATCTTTAAAATGAAAACTTAATCAAAGACCTCACTTTGGTTCATTCTTAGACTTCTTGATGGATTTCTTCATGAAATATATTATGCATGTTGATATATTTTTTAAATATATATTTTTAAACTTATTCTTAAATAGGCTTATTATTAGTCCATTTTCTATTATTATTATTATTATTATTATTATTATTAGTATTAGTATTGGTATTAGTATTAGTATTAGTATTAGTATTATCATCATAATATATATAAACATGAATATTTTACCTAAAGGTTAACAATATGTCACGAAGACCAAAGCCATATTTGCCTTAAAAAATGATGTATAGTTTATTATCCATAAATGACTTAAGAATTTTGGATTTTCTAATGGATATGCTTTAAATATAATTATATTGGTGAATTTAGGACAATACAAACTATATGAAATGAAGAGTCAAGAGGGCCGCCATGTGTTTATACAAACACTTACTCTGATTTCTTATAAGGATTTGATTTTAAAAAAGGATAAAAGATACACTAACAGAGATTAATCATTTTTTTAAAGATATATTCTTTGAGAAAGTTGTATAGCCATCATATTAAGCAACTTGAAACATACATTATTGAGATAATTTACAAATTTGAAATGATCTTTCCTCACTCATTTGACTTGAATGAGAATTTGCTAACACATTTAGAATGTGAGAAAAAAGTTGGAGGCCTTGTGTAGTATATATGGATTAATACATGTATGAGATTAGGGATTACATGAATCATAAGTGATTATACATTATATTTTTATAAAAAATCAATTAATCACCTCTAATTATTTGCGTTAGGATACCTGTTCAAGCTTAAGAGAAAAGTTAAAAAACAAAGTGAATGTAAAGACTTCAATATGCAAAACTTAAATTGATAAAGAGGTTCTAAAATTTACCTTGTATTATTTTAAGACTCACTTGAGAGCAAGAACCAAACATATTCTAGGATACAATGATAGTAATAAATTGTTTTATAGTAAAAATTTGTCAATATTTTACCCTTGTGGACAATAGTTATAAAAAATATAATAAGATGAAGATATTTGACAAACATCGAATTCAAACAAAAATAAAATTATGTGTTATTCAACTGTGTAGCATTAAGATCTTTTATTTAGTAAGTCAATTTTGCAATTATATTTTTTATACCATTTTTACTCCTATTATTATATAGACTCAATTCAATAACTTTCTTGCAAGCAACATCATCAATTATTATTATGATCTTAAAATTTAAATGCTATTAAATCTAAAATCTTTCATTTACAAGATAAATAATTCACCACATGGTTTAAAACACACAAATATTTAATAATTTGTAACTCTTAAGAATAAATTTACTTATGGTTTTTCTTTGACTTTTAATGATTGTTAATTAAATTTAACCATGTTATTAACATAAGAGGCAATGCTAGTAGATTTAAATTCCCATCTTTGGGTCATGTAAGAAATTCTAATGATTTAATAAGTTTTTGATCAATCAATACATTTTGTACTAAAAAGTATGGCAATGGTATAAAGACATATAATAATAGGGTTTATGTAAAGCACTCAACTTCCAATGAATTTAAAGTTAATTATTATGAAATGGTGGTAGAGGTTATTGAATTGTGATATCAAAGTGAACACAAAACATTGATTTTTATTCAAATACTATTAAAGAAATTAAAGTAAATTAAAGTAAATTCTCACTATTAAAGAAATTAAAGTAAATTCTCACTATAGTATTTGTTATAAACCCTTTCTGGGCTATACCATAAAAATAAAAAATAACAAACATAAAATAAAAAGGCTAACTTTGCAAAAAAAATTAAGTTGAAAATTTTGAATGAATTGGAGAGACCGATTATACCTCTGTCATGCCCAAAAAATAAAGAAAAATACATATTCAAGGATAAAATAATTTATTATTGGATAAATCTAAATAAAAATTAAGTCAAAAAGTATAATTATATTTTCATAGAACAATTTGATTTAATCATGATCTAAGATAAAATATAATTATGTTTAGTAATTAATTTAGGATCCAATTGAAGGATTTAAGTAAGTGAAAAGAATTAATTATACTTTAAATTTTCAAATTAATTTTATTATGGGTTTAATTGATGAAAAATCATGTTTGAAGCATAATTAAGGTTTAATTTAGAAGACCAGAATTTTAGGAGACTAAATTCAATTTTTTCCAAGTCATTTAGGTGAATTCATGGGTGGAATTCAAGAAAATTAAAGTTTAATAGTTAATTGAGGATCATATTTCATAAATCCAAAACCAAGAACCGAAGTAAAAGGGTGTGTAAATTGGAGGCTTCTATTAAGGTTTCGTGAGAGGATAAAATTGTATAAAATCAAAAGTTTAAAGCTAATCAAGAGTGTAATTACAACAATTAAAAATCAATGCACCTGAGCCATCTGCAGGATTTGCAGGCGTGACTGCATTGTTCAATGTCCTAAACAATGTAAGCACATCGTTGTAAAAATGGAAGAGGTGACTCATCACTGCATGTAAAGAGCTTAAAAGGTCACCTTATTTCTATAAATAACAAAAGAACAAACAAAAGAAAGGGCCACAATCTCTGTTTTTCCTATCATCGATAGGATATTAACTTCTTTTTCTTCAACACTGACAACTTCAGTTCTCTGCCATCCGCGAAACTCATTCCTTATTTTCTCCACTTTAGCCACAATCCCAGTTTCTTCACCTTCAACTGATAGTCACCTTCTTCTTTATCAATAAACCATTCTTCTCCCTCAATAACAACTGCTTTTTTGCTCGACAATCAACCAGTAACTTTTTAATATCATTCAGTGACAACGACAATGGTTTCTCTCTTCTAGTGATAAATTTAGTAGAAGTTGTCTTCTCCCTCCTTTAGATGACGTCTTTCATCTCCTCCTATGATCACCAAAGACCATTATTCTCGGCACTACAACCACCAGAAGAACCAATCCAACCTCCTCCACACAACAGTAGTGATAGGTACACCTTTAATCTCCCTCCCCCTCCTCCTTACACTATTCACCGCAAGTTAATAGTGGATGGTGGTTGGGTTGGACGAGTGTTCAGCTAGACCACTATAAGGGATGTGCCATTTTTAGCCCATTTAGGCTTGTAGTTCAGCCCTAAAATAATGGCCAGTTTCGGCCCACTAGAGTTAAACATCCCAACCCCAAAATAATGGGTTGTTTCAGCCGATTTAGGTTAGGCTGCTAGCCAAAAAAATAAATAAAAGACAAAAAAAATGCATAAAAAATATACTCAAAGTACAAAATGCGTCTTGTTTTATAAAATATTTTGTTCTCATGTATACTACTAAATTCTGAATTTTCTAAGCATATTTCTCGTAAAAATTCGCATCTTATCTCATGTTTTAAAATAAAAAAAATAGGATATTGTAACTAGTTTATGATTAACCATTTGGCCAAAATATCAAAAATCTTTCAACAATCATTTTATTTATTTTTTAGTTGTAAAATTTAATTATATAGGTGTAAAAATAGATTGTAAAATGCACAATTAGATATTAAAGTATGATAAATTTAGTGCTAAAATTTAGACTTTAAAACAATTAGATTTTTGACCCAATATTGTAGAAACTCCCTCACAAAGTGAGATATGTTTTATGGTTATAAAAAATTCCTTTTTCACAAACCTCCTCCTATCTCCGAGAATGGCAGCGCACAAAGCGCAAAATGACCATCGCAATAGTACGACCGAGATAAATGAAAAAGGTAGACTTAATAACAACAATAATGTTTTTGATTTTGCCAAACCAAACCAAGAAGTGTATTATGCATTCACTCATTCCTTTATAAATGACATAATAGAGTTAATTGACTGTTAGTTATTAAAAAACCAAACCTAGGACTTATTTCCAACTTGAAGCTGTTAAATATGGTAATGATAAAATAAATGGAGGAGACAATGTATTGCAAATGGATGGGCTAGTTAATCTATATCAAGTTACTCTATCTATTGAGTTAGAAAATCCATTTTTTCATGCAACGAAGAATATTTATGTTGATGTTAATATTGATGAGTAAAATATAAACTTAAGTGTAAAAAGAGAAAAAAGATGAAGAGCATGAGATCAACCAACTTAAATTCAACAAAAAAAAGATGATGCAAACAAAGATTCTATTTAAAGGTTATTGCATTAATTTAGATGTAAAACAATCATTTTAAAATTTATATTAAATGAATATGACTGGTTTTATATGAATTTTTCTTTAGGATAATAAATATTGAACCATATGTTTTATCATACATGTGATGAAATCATTTTTCGAAAAACCACCATTTCAATAGATTTAACTTTAGCATTATGGATAATATTGTAGATTTGTTTATGGGGGAATGTTTAAAAGTAATATAAAATATATATTTTCAAGTTAGTTACATATTTTTTTTATTTTAAAAAACTAATTAATCTATGAATTGACAATGCAAAAAAAAAAATCATGGAAAAATAATAATGAGGGGGTGGTCAGAAAAGTGTGGGGAACAAAATACCATCAGACAAATGTCAAGCAATTAATAATTTTATATTTAAAATAGTAATATTAAATTTCCTAATATTATTTATATTTAATAATGTTTTTTTAAAATTAAGTGATTTGTGATATGATGCTCACAAATATACAAAAAGCAAAGCTGACTCTAATGACATTATGGTATGGAAAAAGTATAAACTGATCGTTGTTAAAGAGTATAACTGGATGTCCCCAAATGACGTAGCATGATGGCAATAGGTTTAAGATCTGAACAACAGGTCTTGAGTTCGAGTTAGAATGTGCATTTCTTGTAAGAGTATGGAACAATCAGGGTTTTTACTCGCTAAATTGGTTCCACAAAGAGTACTTTTTGGGAGGTGGAGTTTCCTCAAATCCAAAAAAGCAGAGTATAATTGGGTGAAGTTTTAAGAATTTCAAAGTTGCATAACCAAAACAAAAAAACGCATTATTCGGTGAGCAAGGAGGATTGCTTTCATTTATCAAACATGCAAAACACTTGGTATGCATTTTTAAATGATTTTTTCTTTAATTTTTAATTTACTGTTTATTTTTTAGACTTTTCATAAATTATATATTTTGTAAGAACAAAAGCTTGGGCATATTTGTTTCTTCAATTTTTAATTTATTTGTTAGACTTTTTACAGCTTATTTATCTTATAGGAACAAAAGCTTGGGTGTGAGTCTACTATGATAAAGTTATATGATAGCACTCATGTAAGGAAGACAAATATGGAAAAAAGAATGAAGAATTTTGTTGACAGCAAAGTAAGAGTTTTTTATTTATTTGTTTAAGGAAAACTATAATGCCATAATGGTTGAAAAACTAGGAGAAAAAACTTCCACCCATCCTCCCCATGATTCTTAGTTATGGCTGGAAGCTGGAGCAATTGATGGACCCTACAGAAATCACATTGAACCAACAAAATAAGGTCGAGCCGTATTGCTTCAACTTTAGACACACAACAAGTTGATCTAAGCAAGTCAATGCAAGAACTTGATCCGAGCATAAAATTCATTGACGATATAAATTGCTGATGGAATTATGTTCACATGGCGACAAAATATTCCATCAAATGTTTTTATTTTTCTTGTTGAAAGAAAAATAAAATATCAAGCATAATATTTATTCCTAAACTAAATAGGAAAGAAATACAAATTACTAAGGAAATTGTTTAAATTTGTACATCTTGCAACACCTATTATTTAGGAATATACAAGAGATGAACTTTTTTTTTTATATTACAATGTAAATATAAAATACCTTTTCTTTTATATAAATTACAAGTATTTTTAATTTTGGTATGTAGAATATTATTCAAGGTAAGATGATACACAAAATTCACTTAATATTTTTAAAATTAAAAAAAATAGAGAGTTCATGGTTTTTATATGAAAAATTTAAACGGTGGTTTCTTGGAGTTGAATATTCTTTTAGCATTTATGCTAAGTGCAATGAAGCTTATCTTATCTTATCTTATCTTATTTATTTATTTATTTCATATTATTTCTACTACTACTACTATTATTATTACTATTATTATTATTATAATGACAATGAAGCCATTTATGGCCTTATTAATGTGATTAATTTATTATGGTAAGGAATGATAAGGTGTCAATAATTTCGTATAGCCACAGTCTCTAATTTTGTCTATAAATGCAGCAAATATTCTTCTGTAAGTTACTTGACCATATTCTCTTGATCTAGGTGCAACTTTCAGTCAGATATAATGTTTTGTAACTGTTTGCTGGGTTTTATCGGCCTCTCCATCTTCCTGCTGATGAATGGAGCTGTTTCACATGACTATGGAGCAGCACTTACTAAATCTTTATTATATTACGAGGCCCAACGCTCAGGAAAATTGCCCCCTAACCAAAGAGTGCAGTGGCGTGGAGATTCTGGCCTTAAAGATGGCAGTGATGCTGGAGTAAGATAATCGTTCTTCTAGGCTTTCACGTACTCATGTTATCTAGTTTTCCCTGAAGCAAAATTTATAGACTTAATTTTGAGTATTATATCGTATATTATCAATCATGTTTCTACAGAAACTAATAATTACACAACCGCAATTAAAAACGATAATATTTTTAAGCAATTTTTGTTGCCAAGCAGATGGATCTCGTGGGAGGATACTACGATGCTGGAGACAATATGAAGTTTGGATTTCCGATGGCATTTACCATAACAATGCTTTCATGGAGCACTGTTGAATTCAGTTCGCAACTGAAAGCTCGAAAAGAGCTCTCCAATGCACTAAACGCCATCAAGTGGGGCACTGACTACTTCATCAAAGCACACCCTCAGCCACACGTCCTCTATGGTCAAGTTGGCGACGGCGATTCCGACCACGCTTGCTGGGAGCGGCCAGAGGACATGACGACGCTCAGAACCAGTTTTAAGATCGATGACCACCATCCTGGAGCTGATCTAGCTGCTGAGACAGCCGCTGCTTTCGCTGCAGCATCTATTGCTTTCAGCTCTTCCAACCCTGCATACTCTGCCCAACTTGTGAACCATGCAAAACAGGTACTACGTTCGGACACCAGATCATGTCCCATATATAGTTTCGTTAATGAACTAGATAGCTAGTGTAATACTAATCGTCGTTTTCATGTCATGCCGCAGCTTTTTGAGTTTGCCCATGATCACCCTGGTCTTTACCATGATAGCATCCCTGCAGCAAAGTTCTACACCAGCAGTGGATATGAGGTAATCATTTGATGTAAAAGAGAACTGTTTATTTCTAACATGCATGCAATGATGCAGATCCCGATAATTTGTTTTATAAATCCTAGTAAATTAATGTCCTAAAATCGTATATAAAGTGCTTTATTTACACTATTGTTAAACGCCAGCTGGATTCTTTTGTTTTTTCTTTAATAGAATAAATTTTAATTAATTAGTACAGGAGTAATTGTGATTGTGTTTTTCTATAAATTTAGGATAAATTGTTATTGTATTTTTCTATAAATTCCTACTATAAGAGTAACTCCAATGCAAAATACTTTTTTCGATAACTAAAGTGATAATATAGCTTGTTGAATAATGTAAATATAATTTTTTTTTATATATATGTATTATGATGGTAAGAGACATTTAATATAACCAAATATATTTTAATATATATTAACCAATAATATAAAACAAATTTTACTGGAACATATAATATTATAATTTTTTTCACTATTTTCTTATATTATTTAAAATGCTACCGGACAATATTATATAATTTTTAATTATAGTTTTTTTTTTAAATTAAATTTTAAAAATATATATCTTGTTGAAAAATCTCATGAATTCTTAGTATAAATAAATAAATAAATAAAATATAATATTATAGTTTATATAAGATTAAATGTAAAAACAAATACTATTTAGCAAATCAAATAATATTTTATATATAATTGAGCAAAAAATATTAAAAACTAACCAATACTAAAATATCCTTTTATAATTTAAAGACTCGATAAATCCATTAAAATATTTTTTTACCAGTTTAGATAATATTTGATATTGTAATAATAATGATTTCTTACGAATATTTTTATCTAAAATATATATTGAAATAATATTTTACTTATTCATGAAATGCATATTTTTTAAATTATATATGAAAACAATTTAAAAAAAAAATTATTATTTTCACAAATCATATATTTGCTTGCCAACTATTTCTCCTAGTCTCAAACAATATCATATAATTTTAAAATTTTTAGCTTTTCTACAATAACATGTAAAAATAGCATCTCAAGAATTATTTTAGTTATTAATATAGCTATTGGGTTGTAAAAGTAAAAAGTGCTTCCAATAGCTAAAAATAGCTCATGTAGCTAAATAGCTCATGTAGCTAGTGGGTTGGAGATGCTCACAAATTAAAACGAAATACACAAAAAAATATACAATCAAGTTTTAAAAGTCTTGTTAATTATATTGAAAAATCTTCCATTAAAAGATATGGGAATTCTTTTATGAGAAATTAAAAATATTTATATTGAATTTATGATATGTAGGATGAAATGTTGTGGGCTGCTGCATGGCTCCACCGCGCCACCAATGATGAAATATACCTTGATTACCTGGGTGCATCTACGAATACTGGTGGCATCAGAACCGCATTTTCGTGGGATGACAAGTTTCTGGGCGCGCAGCTTCTTGTTGCTAAGGTGCTTCATGCCATCCCTAACAATTTTTCAATTGCCATTTTGATCGCCTATTCTTCTTAATTCGGTTTCCTCTCCCGATTCAAACGATTTATTTTCTTATACCATGAAATAATATAATTTTAATCCTTTTGATTTCCTGTTTAATTTCAAATATATTATTCGTAAGAGGGAGTCTATCCGTTGTAAACACTTCCCTTCTAATCAAGGAGAGAAGATTGAAGACAATAAATTTGATTGCTTGGATGCAGCTTGTATTAGAGGGCAAGGTTCCAGACACAGGGACATGGGGTCAATACAAGAGTCAGGCAGAAGAGTTTATATGCTCATGCATTCAAAAGGGAAGCAAGAATGTGAAGAAAACACCAGGTGGTCTGTTGTGGTTTCTTGAATGGGATGGCCTTCAATATGTTGCCACAGCTTCACTGGTAGCAGCTGCTTATGGTAACTATCTTTCTGGAAATCATGCCTCCATCTGCTGCGCTGGTTTTACTGTTCAACCCACCGATCTTTTTCATCTAGCCCAATCCCAGGTATAAAATCAAAATCACCAGCCTTTGTTAATCTATTAATGCACAAAAACAATGGATTAACAAATATGATTTAGCTTCTAATATGCTGTCCTGATCGTATATAACACGTTACTTAGTCATCGATCTCTGTGAGAACATATAGGTAGACTATATATTGGGGTCAAATCCGATGGGTATGAGCTACATGGTTGGATTTGGATCGAATTATCCAACCCAGCCTCATCACAGAGGAGCATCCATTGTAACAATCAAGAAGGATCCTAAACCAGTGACATGTCAAGAAGGTTACCGGATGTGGTTCAACAGGAATGCACCCAACCCTAACGTGCTGGACGGAGCAATTGTGGGAGGCCCAGATGAACATGATGCGTACATTGACACTAGGTCTGACTACCAACTGGCTGAACCCGCAACTGTCACTGTTGCACCACTAGTTGGTGTTCTGGCTCGCGTTGCTACAAATTAACTTGTATGCAGGAACATACTCATCTGTCGAAGTTGATGTTTCTGGACATTATTAATCAGATAATGCGCGTCCCCAATCCGTCATGTGTGTGTGTGTGTGTGTGTTTGTGTAGTAGGTGATAGTGACCTTCGAAATGTGTGTGTGTTTGTGTAGAAGGTGATAGTGACCTTTGTGTGTGTGTGTGTGTTTGTGTAGTAGGTGATAGTGACCTTCGAAATGTGTGTGTGTTTGTGTAGAAGGTGATAGTGACCTTCGCAATGTATTAATAATGCATGGGGCCTCCCCGTTAATGGATGGTTTGCTATATTTTGAATCTTTTACGTGGTGAGAACATGACCTTCCATATAAGATTATTTTATCGGAAATATTTTGATTCAACACGCTTGTTAGATATCACTTCGACCAATTCCTTTAACTTCACTTCGACCAATTGATGATTATAACTATTCATGTTACTTTAGGTGGTGATTTCTTTGTTTCATAGGAGTAACATATGTAAAGTATATTAGAGAAGGGGATCTTAATTAATTTAAAATTGCTCGATATTTATGAAGCCTTAAAAAAATTCATAAACAATACACTTTCAACAAGTTGTGATCATAGGCCAACATATGTAAACTTAATAAAGGCTTTGTGTTTGAGTGTATTGATTATTAGGCTTCACCGGTGACTAGGAATTTGCCTAAGAAAAAGTCACTTAAGAAACATAAGTATAGAAAAGTATTGAGTTTGAGAAATTATGACTTATTGTGTTATTTAATAACTCAAGATATTTATAGACTTTGAACACATCAGCTCATATTAAAAGTTACATGAAAATTGATTTGTGACAAAGCTGATGCCCATCATTAGATATAGTGTCTCACATACTATTGGTAAAATGGTTGGTAAATATCAGTGACATGTTTGTTAAAAAATAGATATTATTAAAAAAAAAAAATGTCTAGTTGCATAGATTATGGTGCATATTTACTTTGTCAACCATTGCCTAGAAGATATGATGCATATTTACACTATCAACCCTTGAGTAGAAGATATGGTGCCTACATATTAAAAGATTTGAACTTGCAAACAATATATCAGTAAAAATATATATAAAAAAGGTTTATATATAAGGGTAGTGTTTGATGTCATATTTTAATTCCTTAAAACTTATGAAAATATTTATTTCATTACCTTTTGCGATCATTACCATTTTATGCATTATGAATATGTTTTTGTAATGGTTCTCCATATAACTTAAGAAAATATTTATTACATTATCTTTTGCGACCATTACTATTTTATGCGTTATGAATATGTTTCTGTAATGGTTCTCCATATAACTTAAGAAAATATTTATTACATTATCTTTTGCGACCATTACCATTTTATGCATTATGAATATGTTTGTGTAATGGTTTTCCTTATAACTTTCTTACCATTTTTTGAAAGAGAGAATAGAAGCAATGTAGTAATAAGAATTGACTGTAAAAATAAATAATATGGTTTGTGTATGTGTTCAATTCTACAATAAAAAGTGAAAAAAGGATATTTGATCCTTTTTGAGACAAGTGGTTTTGAAGTGGATAAGAATCCTTGATCTTTTTTTTTTAGAGATATTGAAGACATATATAAAGATTCATTAGAGATATATTTGGAGAAATAAAAATCTCCCAAAGAAGATTTTTATAAAAACATGTTTGGAGATATGAAGTTCTTGTTTAAAGCATCTTGTGTAAGAGCGATAGATGCAACTCTTTTTTAGTATAAAGACATGAGCGTTACTTGTTTAATTGTCATCCTGGCTTGTCTCTTAAGGAAACTAAAGTCGTCGTTCCACATTTAAAGATACATGCATTCAACTTGTTATTGCGAAGAAGAAAAAAATATGAAACTACAATTTCATCAAGTAAATGCAATGGGCAAATATATCTTTATATATACCAACCAATAATACAAAACAAATTTTACATGAACACATAATATTATAAATTTTTCATTTTTTTCTTATATTATTTAAAATGCTACCTCACAATGTTATATAATTTTTAATTATTTTTTAAATAATTTTTAAAAAATATATATCTTGTTGAAAAATCTCATGAATTCTTAAATATAAATATATAAATTATCTTAATAAATAAATAAATAAAATATAATACTATAGTTTATATAAGATTACATGTAAAAAAAACACTACTAAGCAAATCAAATAATGTTTTATATATAATTAAGCAAAAAAAAAAAAAAAACTAACCCAATACAAAATATTCTTTTATAATTTAAAGACTTGATAAATCCATTAAAATAATTTTGTGACGGTTTAGATAATATTTAATATTATAATAATATTGATTTCTTAAGAATATTGTTATCTAAAATATATAATAAAATAAGATTTTACTTATTCATGAAAAACATATTTTTAAAATCATATATGAAAACAATTTTAAAAAATAATGATTATTGTCACAAATCATATGTTTGCTCACCAACTATTTTTCCTAGTCTCTTGATATAGCTATTGGATTGTAAGAGTAAAAAGTACTTACAATAACTAAGGCTCCGTTTGACATTGCGATCCAACCTGTTTTTTGTTGCTTTTCGTTGTTTTTTTATTTATTTTAAAAACCGACGGTTTAGTGTTTTTAGATCATTTTGATGTATTGATGTCAAAAATAATTTTTAAAAAATAAAAAAATATCATTTTAATATATTTCGGCATGAAAAGTACTTTCAAAAACTACCACAACTACACTATAAAACAGACCTAAAATTAGCTCATGTAGCTAGTGGGGTGGAGATGCTCTGAAAAAGAAATACAGAGAAAAATATACAATCAAGTTTTAAAAGTCGTGTTGTGGGCTGCTGCATGGCTCCACCGCGCCACCAATGATGAAATATACGTTGATTCCCTGGGTGCATCTACGAATACTGGTGGCATCAGAACCGCATTTTCCTGGGATGACAAGTTTCTGGGTGCGCAACTTCTTGTATGCAGGAACTTACTCATCTGTCGAAGGTGATGTGTCGAAGGTGGTGATGTTTCTGGACATTATTAATCAGATCAGGGGCGTTCCCCATCCAACATGTATGTGACCTTCGAAATCTATTAATAATGCATGGGGCCTCCCCGTTAATGGATGATTTCCTAAATTTTGAATCTTTAACATGGTGAGAAAATGACCTTCCATATAAGATTATTTTATGGGAAATATTTTGATTTAACAGGCATCTTAGATATCATTGCGACCAATTCCTTTAACTTAGCTAAAATGGCTAAGTGATAATTTTTGCGACGGCAATTTTTTCAAGTTTGGGGGACAACGGCGCGTGGTGAAAATAGAAAGGTTTTTTTTATAGTCATAAAAATTACGACTATAAATATCAGGAGTTGTCACCTAGTATTAAAGTCACTATGAACCTATTGGTCTGCTAGAATCTGAGTAAAGGGGCTTGTTATGCAAGGAAAAACGCATCACCTAGTGCACCCTACCTAAGGTAAGCTGCATTGTTGTATGATTGTTTTTTTTTTCTAAATTAAAAAAAATATTTTTACACTGTATTTTCAAAAAACCATTTTTTCTGTCTGCGGGTCTACTTTACAATGTAATTTTACACCGCAGTTAAAAACCTTTTTCTTTTCTACATATGTACTTTACAAAATCATTTTACATCGTAGTTAAAACCTTTTTTTTTATCTACGAATATATTATACAATGTAATTTTACACCGTAGTAAATTTTTTTTATCTGTGGGTGTACTTTACAATATAATTTTACACCCTGATAGTTAAAAAAAAATAATTATTAATTTTTTTGATATTTTGACCAAATTCCAACGGATAATCATAAACTGGTTACAATACCCAATTTTTATTTTGAAATATGAGTAAGATGCAACATATGTTTTACAAAAAAATATGATGAGAAAAATCTTGGAATCTGGCCGTATGCATGAAAATAATATATTTTTTATTTTTTATAAATGCAATTTTCTTGTTTTTTGTTTTTAAATAAAAATAAAAATTAAAAAAAATCAGACTTGGCCTGGCCCGGCTAAAAGGGCCGACCTAGCTGAGACTGGCCAAGGGCCCAACTATGACAGACTTAGGCTGGACTGGACTTTCCAGCCCTGATGGGCTAAGAGGCCCATCAACTTTGGTAGGTGGATCAGAAACTGAACCCGACGCAAATGACCTAACAGGGGAGTGAATTAATTCACTCCCTCCAGTGTGAGGAAGAAGGCAATGAACAATAAAATGGTCGACCATGACGAGAGGTTTACTTGCTAATGCCACCGGGTAGAAGAGGTCAAGGTGGCACTCCCTGTTGTGGCGGCATCGAAAATGGCGGCTTGTGGTGGCCAAGGGAAGCTTCTGAAGTGGCGGTCTATGCTGGAGTTGTTACTTCTCTTTGTCGCTGCCATGTCACCAGAGCTAGAGAATGAAGGATGTGGCTGGCGACGGAGCTAAGGAGGGAGACCAGATGGTGGTCATCGACTGCGCTAGTGGAAAAGAGGGCTGCTTGACGTGCTGGTTTTTAAAGAGAGAGAGGATGCTGTCAGGGAGAGAGAAAGAAGGAAGTTGTAGTGGAGAAAAGGAGAGGGATGTAGCTGCTATAGGATGGTGGATTGTCATGGTTCTTGGTGGTCGACGGTGAAGATGGAGAGAGAGGGACGCTAGCGTTGTGGCTTGTTTTAGAGAGAGAGAGAGAACAGAGAAAATGTAGGAGCTGCGACGAGGGTGGTCGCCGGTGCAAATAGAAGAGGATGCATTGTGTTTGTGTTCGTGTGCAACCTTTGTTTTGTAGTGTTCAACAATCATTCCCTCTGTGTATTCTCTCGGTTTCAAAATCCCCCCTTATTAGATAGATTTTATCTTTTTCTCCCTCCCCTTTGCATGGTTTCTCCAGGCTCTATTTATAGATGCAGGAGGCAACCAGGGCATGAAGCATTGGGTTATCTCCTATGGCAACATCAATGCAGTTGCGGCTGTTAACGGTCGCGTACCTGCAATAGAGGCTTTTTGGCAGCTGGGTACCTGCAGTGACGGCTTGTCGGCGGCGTGCTGTTGAAAATTGTTGAAAGTGCAGATACATTTTGGTCCTTCAATTTATAATTGTTTAAACTGCACCTTCAATCAGTTTTAAACTTTTAATTTCTTCAATTTTGCCCCTAATTTCACACAATTAACTTGGAAAAAATTCAATTTGATCTCCGAAAATTCCAATCTCTTCAATTTAACCTAGATTAGGCTTTCAAAGTTACTTTCTCACCAATTAAGCCAGTAATAAAATTAATTTTTCCCATTTAAAGTATAATTAAGCCCTTGTGCTTAATTAAATCCTTCAATTAGGCTCTCAATTAATCCCCAAATATAATTACACTTTAAATTGACCGATAATTAAATCAAATTAGCTCATAAAATATAATGATGCCTTTCAATTTAATTTTTACGCATATTTATTCAATTATAAATTATTTTAGCCTTTAATCTGTATTTTCTTTTATTTTTGGGTAAAAAAAGAAGTACAACCGGGCTCTCGAAAATATCTAAAATTTTCACCTTGATTTTTCTACCAATGCCAGCCCCTTTTATTTTATTTTTGTTATTTTTGGGTAGATTTTGGGAAGTAACCCAGAAATTAGGTTATGATAGTTGCCCCTCTCTTTACAAAGTTTACGACCTTATAAAAGACTTTAGATAGTAAGCATTGTAAAGAAAAGAGTGGATTTACCAAATCAAGAAATAGTTGATCCATCCAGAAATGAGAATGAGGGCTATAAAGTGTACTCAAAAGGGAATGATAAGATAGGGCTAAAAAACACACTACCTAAGAATTGAGGCCTAAAGAGGACAATTAAAGGATGAAAGATGATGATGTTTGTGAATGACACAGGAAAAATGTCTCATTGTAATGGGTGACCTATCTAGGTGAGAATGGTGAAGACGGTAAGAAACACAAAGATGGTCTAGTTGTAATGGACGACCTGCCCAATGGGAGATGGTGAAGATGGTAAAAAACACAAGGATGATCTAGTTGTAATGGGTGACCTACCCAGGTGAGAATGATGGAGATTTCATGAAATGAAAAATAGGGCTAGAAAGCTCGTTACCTAGAATATATGGTTAAGAGTTGGAAGACGCACTCAAAAATGAGGGGAAATAGGTTTGGAAAGCATACTATTTGAGCTGATGGTTAAAGGCTAAGAAATGCATCCAAAACAAGGAGGATAGAGATGGAAAACACACTATTTTAATTGATGGTTGAGGGTTGAAAAACTCACTCAAAAGAGTAAGAAAAAAATAGGGCTGGAAAGTACACTATTTTAGCTTATGGTTAAGGGTTGAAAAACAAACTTAAATAAGGAGGATAGTGATGGAAAATGCACTATTTTAATTGATGGTTGAATATTGGAAAACTCACTCAAAAGAGGAAGAAAAATAGGGTTGGAAAACACATCATTTTAGCTTATGGTTAAGGGTTGGAAAACGTACTTAAAAAAGGAAGAGATAAGGTTGAAAGTGCGCTATCTTAATTGATTTTTGAGGGTTGGAAAACACATTTGACGATGAGGGAAAATAGGACTGAAAAGCACACTAATTTAATTTATGGTCGGTAGAAAGCTCACCCATGTTATGGAAAGAGATAGAACTTAAAAGCACACTATCTGAGTTAGTTGATAACTAGAAAACACACTCAAATAAGAAAAGAGATAGGATTGAAAAACACTCTATATAGCTGATGAAAGGCTAGCAAACACATTTAGGGAAGTGAAAATGGTAAGGGCTCAAAGGAGCACATAAAAATGATGAGTAGAGGTTTTTAAATTACAATCCCTCCAAGACACTTTTTAGATTCCTGATGGGAATGCAATGCATGATGACACCTAAATTCAGGAAGGAGATAAAGATAAAAAGTGAGCTTCAAGGAAATAAAAGAGGTGAGTACTTAAAGGCGTACACAAAAATGATGAATGAAGGTTTGTAAATTACAATCCCTCCAAATTATTTCCTAGATTCTCAATGGGAATGCAATGCATGATGACACCCAAATTTAGGAAAGAGATAAGGCCAAAAAATATGCTCAAGGAAATGAAAGAGGTGAGAGCTCAAAGGCGTACACAAAAATGATGAATGAAAGTTCATAAATTACGATCCCTCCAAATCATTTTCTAGATTCTCAATGGGAATGCAATGCATGGTGATGCATGTATACTTACCTGAAAGGCTTAGGTCCCCTTTCTTATGGTCTTCTCTTTTCAAGGTTTGGACCTCTAGATTTAGTGGCTTCTTGTTTCTGCTTACTCGAGCCGCAATTTATGATTTTGACCACTGGAGATGGTAAATCTTCCATATCAACATGCCCCTTTGAGTTCTTATCAATATTCTTTGAAAAGGAATTATGGAGTTAGCTTTAAATGTAATTATAGATTGCCCCCCAGCCAGGTCATGCCACACAAGTATTTTAAGCTTCAAGTGTTTGGAGGAAAGAGTTTTTTATTTGATAAGATTGATTTCACATAAGACTTTTAAAATTTCAAAGTCATTCCAAGCACAAAAACCATTTTGATGCTTGTTTAAACAAACTTGTTCTCAAAAGAATTCAAGTAATCTCATTGTCAGGTTTTATGTTGATTTTGACAAGAATGTGAAATGATGCGTGTTCGAATGTCTTGCATTTCAAAAAAGCTTCGTTCAAGTTTGGTGAGGTATTTGTAAGGCTTGTTTTGAATGGAAAAGCATTGTCTATTGATCCAAATTACTCATATTTGATCAGAAAGGGCTTTATCAAGCTTGTAACATAGGCTTAGGTTACTGGCTACAAAAAATAGATATTTGTAGGCTTAAAAAGTGTTTAAGGATTTTCTAGACTAAAGATCACTTAGTGCTTATTCTTAGAACTCCATTTAGCCCTTATGATTGATTTTCATAGTGACCTAGCATGCCCCCCAGTATTTGTTTGGGTTTTCATCTTGACATGCCCCCTAGTATTTGTTTAGGCTTTCATCTTGACATGCTCGCTAGTATTTGCCTAGGATTTCTATCATAAGTTTTTTAATAGTGTCGTCATGTTAACTTAACATGCCCCTATTATTTTATTTGGGTCTTTTGTCATTGGTTTTTGGCACTAACATCATGTTGACTTATTATTGTATGCTAAAACCTTTTTTCTTTTTTTTTTTCCCCAAAGCTATGTCATTGAGGACTATTTTATGAATGAAAGTTCTTCCTTCTTTTTTCTTCGCACTTGCCCCTAGTGTAGGGTGTGATCCTTGTCAGGGTTAATTATTAAGAAATAATTATTAGGCTCAAAAAAGGACTATAAGGGATATTTGAGATTTTGTGAAGGCATATCAAAGATGGCCTCTCCTCATTTCAAAAACATGCAATCAGGATCGATAGGCTTGGCTTGTCCATGCAAAATGATTTATTGATTTTTTAGATTATTTGTTTAACTAAGAGCTTAGCTTTATTATGTGGGTTTTGGTGGTATGAGATCACCTTTCAATGAAACCTCTTGAATTCCCAGAACACATTTGTTAAACAAACATTAATTTGACATTTCTTTTTGTACTAGACTTTGATTTGCAAAAAATCTTTATGAAATCATAGGATCATGTATAATTTGAATGAAAGGTTATAAGGTGTGCTAAGAGCTTGTGTTATTTAAACAAAAAGTAAGAACATATCATGAACACAAGAAAATAGATGATAACTAAAAGAAAGGTTTCCTTAACAACAAAAAAAGTCTTGTGGTGTTACAAGTAAAATTATCGACAAATCAAATCCAAAACACCATATGAGGACATGATCAAAATAGAAGGCAATTATGAAGCAAACTTAATTTTCCAATGCTGGCACACTCCCTCTTTCAAAAGCTTCTACCGAGGTCACTTTAATGTTACGGACACTTTGTACCCCATTTAAATTGTAATTACAAATTCAAATATCATGTATCAAAAAAAATTTATCCTTTATTTAAATTGTAAATGATTAATGTGTATATGTGTGTCTATATATGTGTGTGTGTGTGTGAAATTACCATAATGGGTTCACCAGATTGATTGATATCAATGTGGGATTATCAGATTGATTAAGTTCTGAATAGAAATGCCAGAATGATTGGCAAACATGATGGGTTCACTAAATTGATTGATATCTAAAGAAATTACCAAAACAATTGGTTTTTAATGGATGTTGGAATGAATAACCATTCCAAGAGTATTATGACACCTCTCATTTAGTCTAAGAAGCAAAGAATTAGATTATCATATAGATTTAATGAGATCATTCAGTAATGAAATAGTATTTTAAAAGTTTAATTAGTTATTAATATTTAAGTTCTAATAAACAAAATTGATCCTTATTTCAAGGTTGTCATGAGTACCTATTAAATATATCTTCTTTGATCAAGACTGACTTTTTGCATGATGTTGTATTAATCTTAATTTTGAAACATTTCTTTTCATATTTTAATTGTGACGTATAAAATTTTAAACACTTATAATTGTGATAAATTAGTATAATATATATTTTTTTATCTCTTGAAAATATGTAATCGTAACATACCTTGAAAAACTAAGAGGTTTGATAATTTTACAGTGTAAAATTTCATTATATAGTATGTCATAATTAATTACGGAATGAAACAATGCATTTTCTTTTTATTCGTTTTATTTTATGTTATACCATTTTTATTTTTAATTTTGTTCCTTTAAGAACAAATTAGTGTAAAATTGCTTCCAATTTAATTAAAAAGACATGATTTAAAGAAAAAAAAATCAAATAGAAAAAGAAAAAAAGTGTAGCGACATGTTTTTGTTAAAAAAAATATGTGAAAGGTCTTGGTCTTCCTCGTACTTTTCAATTGATAATTGTTTTGTACTTGTTATTTTTAAAACTTTTATTTGGTAGAAAACTTTATTTTTTTTTTATCCTTAATTAGAGAGATAAGA
The DNA here is from genome assembly GCA_015731905.1 of Salix dunnii. NCBI lineage: Eukaryota > Viridiplantae > Streptophyta > Magnoliopsida > Malpighiales > Salicaceae > Salix > Salix dunnii. The sequence continues at coordinate 25,446,869 of CM027674.1, read as the reverse complement.
GAGAGACTAGTTGAATTTCGATGATAAAAAGAGAAAATCTTAATTAACACCTTTTTTAACTACTAAAATGATTGATTTTCGTGTCAACATGTTTTCTTTTACTTTGGTATTGCTTATTTGAGGTAAAAAAAAAAGTTTAAAATATATTTCTAGGTGTAAAAAACCTTAGACCTAACTTTCTGATAACTAAAATTTGGGCTGCTAACAACATATTGTTAATCTAATGCAATAAAGGGGGAAAAAAAACCCTCCATTGTGAAACCCTTTATTCTTCTAATAGTCCAAGTTCTCTAGGCCTATGCTGGTAGGCCTACACGTTGGAATGTCTTTTTATGCTATTTAATGCAAATAATCCCATCCATTTTTATTTAAATGTCTTGTTTTTTTATGAAATGTTTTTAATAATGAATTTTTTATTTAATTTAAGAAAAAAAACTAAGTCTTCTTTTGTTATACAGTACCACACACCTATCTTTTTTTCAAGTTGTTATTCGGTAAAAATCTCATCGATAGAAAATCTATTAAATCCATTAGGTTACATGATTTGGATCGCAAATCCTGAAAGTTGATCGGGGTTTTTTCATGTCATTTATTGGTTTTTGGGCTCTAGAAATTAAAGTTTACCTAAACAAAATAAATGTTGAATTAATATTAGATATTATTCAAAACTTTATACATATGTGAAATGCTTGAGATTTTTTAAATTATTGGGTAGAATCTGTCAAAATTTTAGTAGAATATTAAACAGCTAAAAATCAGAGTAAAAATAAGTTCAATGACAAGAGCTATTTTGGAGAGTCAAATATTTAAAATAATTTTTTAAATTGTATATATATATGGTTTTTTTGTTGATATGTGCTCCAATAAAAATTATTTTGGAAAATTATTTTTTTATATTATTTAAAATAAAATTCATTGATTTTGTATATAGTTTAATTATGCAATTAATTATACAATTAATAGGAGTAAGTTATATAATTAAATAATTACTTTTGAAAAACCCTCTAACAATAATTTTTTTTTAAACATCATTATCAACATACAAATTATGAATAAATACACAATACCTTTAAACATAAAATTTAAACAGTTTATAAATTTAACAGTAAATTTAAAGTATATAGTTAAGCTAACTCACAAAAAAAATCCTAATTTTTACCAATTTCATATAATTATTTTTTTTACTTACTATTATTATAATTATTAATAATAATTATCATAAACCCCCCTAATAATTAGTATAACCCCCTCCCCCGTGCCAAATAGAAACCCTACCCGCCACCCCACACACCAAACACACCCAGCCCCCTGTTAACCCCCCCCCATACACACCAGCACCCCCCCCCCCCCACCACTCGGTTCCACCCCCTCCCCAAGCAATTTCTCTCTGCTGCGTTGCCTCCCCCATGCCATCTCCCTTTGTTGCATCGCTTTCAGTCTATTCTCCTCGTGCCTAATATGATGAAGGTATTTGTTGTGTTGAGTTCTGCAAAATTAAAATCTATTGTGTTGTTTTTTCTTGTTCTGATTGTCTGGCAAGAGAAGGAACATATTGCAAATGTTACTATGTTCTTCAATTAAGTGATTGGCTAGGAAGAAATTTTTAATTATCTGTGTTTCTTTTAATTGATTCAACTGTGGTCCTCGTTGATGTTGTTGTGTTTTAATCTGTGTTTCAATGAATTCCAACGACTATATAATTTTTGGCTTTACAGTGCAAAATATGTAGGAATGACTACTCGATTGAAGAAAAAGTATTTTGCCTATCAAGATACCTCTCCCGTTAAAGACATGAAATTGAGCAAACGAAGCTAAAAATTCAAAAATATAACTTTGTCTCTTGGGATGCCTCTCTTGTTGGACTTGATCTATCTTGTAATCATGAATTATGAAAATGAAAATAGAAAGAAAAATATTTATGGGTATTTCTTGAATGGTTCACGACTAGCAAATTGATTGAACGTGTTTTAAAAGTTGAAGTTTTAGAAGAAAAATGAATTGTGAAACTCTACATGAATCATATTAGAAAATCATGCAAGTATGTCGGATTGATTTTTTAAAATCAATCTCAGAGTCATCCTTAATTTATTATCATCTGACATGACTTCTTTTTAATAGCAAATTCTACAAGCGATCGACAATCACGGCAGTAAAACTCTCAAGACACAAAATCTCATATTAATTACAAATCTGCGACGATGGCATGGCATCATCATTAGCATTGTATTGTTTCAAACTCGAAACATTTATAAATTATGAGCAATAATTTCCTGCCAGAGAGTTCTGATTTTCCACCCGACAGTCTCCAAAGATACCATGGAATTATAATTCTATATAAAAATAAAGACTAGCTGTCTAACGATTGTAAATACATCCTCATGTGAGTTGAAACGATGGAACTCACATGCCTAACAGCTAGAGACTGGACTTGATACGTTGAGGCATGCGATCGACGACAGGACTTTAAATTTATACACGGAGCTGTTTATCATTTGGTAACGGTCAGGTCATAATGTTCAAATATATTACTAACTGTATATAATGGTGGATCCATCATTATATATATATATATATATATATATATATATATATATATCGACCATTATAAATACATTGAACATGATTTTCTTTTTATTAATATGAATGTTTGAGTCAATTTTTACATATTTTAACTAATTCTATATGTTCTAGAGTTAATGACTATTATATTAATAATCATAGAATTCAGACTTGAAATAACTAAAAAAACAAACCACTTAATTTCAATCTTTTTCTAGTCGAGCACCTCCGTCAAGAAATTAAATAAACAGATTGTGTTCTCTTCTTTAACGCAACAATAGTTTTTTTTATAATAAATCCCATGTATGTTTTTATAGAAGGAGATGTACAAGAGAGAGAGGAGTTGACCCAGAGAGGGTGACTGTACCAGGTTTTCGGAGCGTGGCAGCACAATCCCATGAGCCAAGGCACCATATCTGGGATTAACAGACTTAACTGTTTTCTCCTGTCTGTATTAATAATCCAACTTCTAATAGTAGTTGATCACATGTAACTGTCACTTTCATTCTTTGAAAAAAAAACATGGATGATCCTATTGGCCATTACTTTCTCAAAGATCTTGTCATGTTTTTAGCCTCCTTTCATGACTTTAAGTATATTTTGTGTATATTTTTTCCTCTTAATACACATGACCTGGGCTTAAACTATAATATATGTGAAATGTTTTGCACGTAAGGTACAATGATCTCACGTCGGAGCTGATAGCAAGCAAGCTGTTACTGGGATCCATGACTTTTCTTCTATCACGGGATGAGAAAATACAAGGATTTGGCTCGTGATCTATAGGGGTTATATACGATAAGTATTCCTTCCTTACACGGGCTGCTTTGTGATCTCTGAATTGTGGCTGATTGACAGCAACGCCGATCTCGTTCACTGAATATTGCCAATGAAATTTGTTTTTCATGTGACATTGAACTTTGTAGTTGTTTTTAAGGGGTTTTGGACCGATTAATAACGACAGTTTATTCCTTCAGTTGAACGTTTTCTCTCCTCTTAGGAGCCTTCTGCTTACTGTCGATCTTCTAGTAATGTAGTGGAGAAAGAATGAAAAACAAACATTTTTTTAATTATACCAAAAATATTACGAAAATTATGTCGAAGTAGTGGGGATGGGGGTTCCCTACTCTTTGGAGGAGGAGCCTGCAGTTCTCAAGGGATTTTGGACCAATTAATAGTACATCATTTACATTTGCCTGTCTATTTAGATTTGTCTTTGAATTCTTTTGGTTTTGTTATCTATTTGTGTTTTGTAGTGTCAGTGTGTGTGTGTGTGTGTGTGTGTGTGTGTGTGTAATGTAAGAAATTTGAAAAATCTAAAAATAGGTCGTGCAAGTGATTGATAATTAATTAAATTGTATTAGCCCAAGAAATAAATTGCATATAAAATATTATCAATACATAGAACTATATGGTAAAAACAAAAACCTTATTTTTTGAAAAAAAATACTGAAAAAATTAATGCTCAAAACAAAAAGAGGAAGCTGAATTTAGATTTTCAAAACAAAATCAAGAGGTTAATTATTCTAGTGATTGAGCATTGCTCTCTTCCTTGGTTTTTTAAATTTAAATCTTATAATAATCATCCTGGAAAATTTATTAAAGTACTCTAAATGAATAATGTGTGCCTTAAAATTGTTAGAAAAGAGACTTTATTATAAGTTGACTTCCTAGCTGCTATAAGAATTTTTTATTTTTATAGGAGGAAACCCTATTGTTTTTAGATATTTTTTGTGGGTTCGAGTTAAGCGAGTAAAACATCAGTTGTCCTATATTTTTACAAGATAAATACGTCCTAATTTGAATCCAAAATTTATAAGATAAATTTCAAATTATTTGCCATCACGCTTCGTCTCTTAGATTAAGTGAGTAAGAATATTGTTTCAAATAAAACCCCAGCTATCTCATATTCCTAGCAAACGAGCATATCCTGATTCAAATTGAAGACCTACAAGATAAATCTTAAATTATTTATCACCATGCAACGTCTCTTGGGTTAAGAGAGGAAAAATATCCTTTGTGGTTGAATAAAAAAAAAAAGGTGGTTTCTTTTAATTGCTTCAAAATTAAATATATATTGTACTAGCATTTGCCAAATGTACGAAGCTTTATTCTTGTTAGGGTTTTCGTACCTTTCTTTTTTATTAATCTTATAATAATGAGAAAATTAATGGCTTAACCTATCCTTATGTTGTTATCTAACCTATTATTATATTGTTAATTGAGTCAATGTCATGTAATATAAATGAGCTTTCAGTTGTCCTTGTAATAATATTTTTTTCGTTAAATTAATCATGTGAATCAGTCACATGACCAGATACGTGTGAGTGAATATTATTAAAAAAAATGATTTTGAGATAAAAGATAAATTAGCTCAATTCATCATTTTATTTTATATCTTGTCTGTGATATGTCGCTGTAAGTTTGATTATTTCCAATTTGTCCGTGAATATAGATTATACTAGTCACTTACCTGTGATTTGGCCGGAAATATATTTTTCTTAATATAAAAAAATATTAGTTATATAATTTTTTATATTATAATATAAATTGAAAAAAATAAATATGTATAGAATTCCTATGAAGTATAAGTTTCCTATAAATATATGAATTTTAAATCGATATAAATTTTTCTGTTTAGTAAGTTTCAATGAAATCACGAGCATAATATTATTATCATCATTAAAAAAGGAAAAACATCTAGATACCTGGATTATTGAATTCAGTATATTCGAATTAGTTTATTTTATAATTTAATTTAAATTAAACACAAAAAATAAAATGTAAATTCTGAAAAACACCTATAGTAATCAAATAAAATATAAGTACTTAATTTTCTATCTATAAAAAGAAAAAATATCAGTGAAAAATCATCTATATGTTACCATCATTATCATGAATATAATAGTTAAAATTATTATCAATATTATTTCTCAAACAATTAAAATCATTAAATTGCCCCCCAAAAAAGAAAAGTATTTTTACAAAAATAATAATAATAATTGTCGCACACCAAAAAATGAACGCTGCGTCGCGGCGACCTTCCCCGTGAAAACAAAAAGAATGGTCTTATCTTTATTTTTGAAAAAGGAGGAATTCTTCAATGTCAGGTCTAAGTTTTTTTTTTGTGGAAAAAGAGAGTCGCCACCTAGTATTATTGTTACTAGGAAACCTAAAACTGGTCTTTCAGAGATTATAAGGCAAGGGACTGGTTGTGTAAAGGGAAGGTTTTAGCACCCCTAATACACCCTATCTAAGGTAAGCTGCTTGAATGTTTTGGTTTGTTTATGATTGGTTATAGTTTTGATCTTTTAAAAAATATGTTGGTTAAATGGTGATGGTGTATTATCCCGCTGAATATTTTGGATATTAACCCCTTAGGATTTATTTATCCAAATACTAACAGTGAATAATAGCATATCATTCCCGCCGAATATTTTGGGTATTAACCCCTTATGATTTATTTATCCAAATACCAACAGTGAATAATAGCATATCATTCCCGCCGAATATTTTGGATATTAACCCCTTAGGATTTATTTATTCAAACACCGACAGTGAATAATAGCATATCATTCCCGCCGAATATTTTGGATATTAACCCCTTAGGATTTATTTATCCAAACACCGACAGTGAATAACAGCATATCATTCCCACCGAATATTTTAGATATTAACCCCTTAGGATTTATTTATCCAAATAACAACAATGAATAATAAATCCCCAAAAAGGAGATTTTTATATTTTTGAAATATTGGCCAATACTCTTTGGATTTTACAAACATGTTGCAGAATCCAAAAAAACGAGAAATGATTTTCTTTGTGAAATTCATGCTCAAATACATTTTTTCTTAAAATTTAATATATTTTTTTGAAACAAAAAGATTTTTTAAAATATGCTAGTGTATTGGCCGTATGCACAAAAGCACATTTTTGTTTAAATTATTTTCTCATAAAAAAAATTATATTTTTTTTATCAAATTTGTATTTTATTTTATTTTTTTATTTTTTTATTTATTTATCTGAAGGGTGGGCTGCCAGCCTGCCTATGGAGGTGGTCCATCTGTTATTTGGCCGAACTTTTCGGCCCCTTCGTCTCGGGCTTGGACTGATTTTTCAGTCCAGCCCACTTCCCTTTGAACCTGGGCCGGGCATTCCACTTGGCCTGCATGAACAGTGGAATGCGAATTGCATCCCACTACATGTAGGCGAAGTGGAGAAGACGCGTGAACAATAATTTTTTCACTATGAAGAAAGGAGAAACGGTTAGTACCTTTGAGTAGAGGAGGTTGAGGTGATGATTTTTGTCATGGTGGCGTCAAGAACGGGGGTCTGTGGTGGCCAGAGTGGACGTCGGAAGTGACGCGGTTGGCGTTGCAGCTGCTGGGGCTGTTCTGCCTTGGCTTCAACAGAGACCTTGATGGGATGCCTTGCGTGGTAGGGATGGTTTTTGTGATGACGAGGAGGTGAGAAGGTGGCCTGAGCTGACGCTGGAGTTGCTGATCGTGAGGGGAGGAGAGAGAGAGAACTCTCTGGTTTTAGAGAGAGAGAGAGGGAAACAAATTCACTCAAAATTTTCACGCAAATGGTTATGTGACTCTAATCTCTCTGCTTTCTTTACTGTCTTCAAAAAACTCCTCACTGCCACCACCTTCCTCCCTTTTTTTTCCGTTCTTGCATGCTGCTATTTAAAGCAGAGCAAGAATATCTCTTCGGCTGCCAAATGCTTATCGCCGCTAAACAATTTAATGCAGGCGCGTATTCATTTAAGGCCGGGCTTACCGGAGCATTCAACAATGCAAATTTTCAAAATTATGCAGCCGGAACAATGCAGTGCAACTTTCAAAATTTTAAAGGCAAAACATGCAGTGCAATTTTCAAAACTTTAAAAGGTAAAAGTATAGATTTAGTCCCCCAATTTATAATTTCTTTAATTGCACCCAATTGCGATTACATCCCCTCAAAAATTCAATCTCAACCTTAGCTTTGCGCGATCTTTTTATTTTGGTCCTTGGTTTATGATTTGCGCGATTTAATCCTCCAATCAACCATTAAACTCTCAATCTGTTCAATTTGGCCCTCGATTTCGCGTAATTGGCTTGCAATAATTTAAAAACGGTCTCCAAAAATTCCCATCTCATCAATTACACCCGAATTAAATTCAAGAACTTGATTTCTCATTGACTAAACCTTAATAAATTAAATTTGATCAATTTAAAGTATAATTAAATCCACACGCTTAAATAAAATCCTTCAATTGGACCAAAAATTAATTCTCAAACATAATTATACTTTTAAATTGGCCAATGATTAAATCGAATTGGCCCATAAAAATATAATTATATCCTTCGACTTAATTTCTACACAGATTTATCCGATTATAAATTACATTAACCTTGAATCTGCATTTTCCTTCATTTCCGAGCACAAAAAAAATATGATCTAGATCTCGAAAACATCCAACATTTTTACCTTGATTTTTCAGCCAACACCGACCCTCTTTTATTTTATTTTATTGTATTTTTGGATAGTTTTGGGGAATGACCCAAAATTGGGTTATGACAATAATAATCGATAAAATTATCATTATCATTGGGCAAATAATGAAATCATAAAATCATCTTACTAGAAGAACATATAAAAATAACAAAAAACAAAAAAAAAACAACAAAAATTAAAAAAAAAACTAAAAGCATAGATGTATAAATACGAGTAAAAAATAAATATTTTCCAAAAGGACCGAAAAAATAAAAATTCAAAGAATAAGGGTTAAAATGAAAAATAAAATATATAATTAATTCCAATTGAAGAAAAAAATTGAAATAAATAAAGGCATTTTAAAAAACAATTACAATGTAATGTTGTTGAAAAATTAAAAGAATAAGAACAAAATAAAAAGTAGCATATAAGACCAATTTCAATAGGAGGAAGAAATAAAAAAAAAAAAATCTCCATACCAAAAAAATTTAAAAAACCAAAAACAAATAAAAGATCAAAAGAATAAGGACTAAAATGAAAACTAATATATATAATAAATTACAATGAAGGGCACAATTAAAAAAATTAAAATTTTAATTAAAAATTAGGGACTAAAATAAAACAATCATAAATATGAAGGACTTACACATAATTTTTACGGCAAGAGAGAGAAAATAGAGAAAAACCTAAAAATTATTCACCGGCAATTCACTGACCATTTTTCATCAACACATGCCATACAGGGAGGTAGAGAACAAGGAGACATACCAAGTAACATGACGGACGAGCAATTTCACTACCTAAAAACACCGCACGTGCCACCTAAAAGGAGTGTGCTCGTGAAACACTACGCATTGCAGTGTTTTAGAAAAAAGTAATAATAAAAAAGGGTAAATTACTTATACACCCTTATAACCAGCTATAATAATAAAAAAAAAACCCTGGGGGGAAGTATGATAATACCCCGACTCCAAGGCTTATTTTTATCTTTTTGGGATTATTTTCGTAGTTTTACTATTCATGAATTTGTGAAAAAACAAAATTACACCCACTATTCAATATCCTTTTATTAGCACTCGGGAGTAAAATAGTAGTTTTACTGTGTAAAGATCAGAAATACCATTATTGTCCCTGAAAATGTCGACAATAACCCCGGTCCTAGGGGTTAAATTTTCCGGACCTGGGGTAAAATGATAATTTTACTATCACAATCCACAATAATTTGTGTATATATGCACAATGAAAAATTATGCAGGAAAAACACCACACCATTTTTTTTTAGTTCATGTCCTATTATTTAATATTTTCATCCAAATTTAACCTACATGAGAATTCATTTTCTTTTCAAATTTATTATTCATTTTGGTTTATAAATTAGTTAGGTGAGGTTAAAGCTTCTTAAATGATGATATTTTTATTGGTTTACATGAAAGATAATAATAATAAAAAAAAAAAAAAAAAAAAAGAGAGAGAAGGGAATTTTGTTATACGTTTCCTTATAAAACACTATTCACTAAAATATTTTTTTTTTAAATTCAATTATATATTTTAATATTAAATTTATTGATAATTGATTTTTATAATATTTTTATAATTTACTTTATGAGGTTATTGTAGTTTCTTAACATAGATTGCGACCTTGATGAGTTGATTTAATTTCTTTTATTTTTTATCAATTATTTTTTAATAATTCATTATTTAATATTAAGTTATTTGAAAATTAAACTTTGTGATTTGTTTCATTTTTCTTTCTATGAAATTATTTCTATCTTATAACTTAGATCATGGTTTTGGTGATTTAACTTTGTTTAACTCGAGATTTTTTTTTATGATTTTTTTAATATTAACTTAAAACACTTGATTGATTGTGAATTGAACTTTACTAGTTATTTTCTATTAGGTTATCTTGGTCTTATTTTTTAGATCGTGAGTTTAGTGTGTTAAGCTGGTTAACATATGTTATTTTTTATCTTTTTAATTGATTTGTTTTTCCATTTTTGAATTTATTGAAAATAAGTTTTTTATATTTTTTAAATGAGATTATTATAATCTTATGACCTAACATGCTAATTGATAAGTTAACCTGAGTTTATCTAAATCGATACAATATGTTTTTATCTCAATATTTATATAAAAATATCTCATCTTTAATAATTATTTTTATATAAAATTATATTTTTACTGATCATCTAGGTTGTTTTTAATATCATCAAGTGAACAGGGTCATATCGATTAAAATTTTTTTCTCCATAAATATTAACAATATCTAAATATATTTTTTTCTATATAAAAAAATAAATTAATCCGACCTTTAAAGTAGCATGGCAAAAACTCTAGCATTTACTGGAAGGATAGATGATTGAATAATATATATAAAATATATTGGGAGAGTAGCCTTTTAACGATAAATAGGAAACTGAACTTAAAATAATAATAATAATAATAATAATAATAAGAATTGAGATCAGGGTCATTTTTGGTATAATAATAAGTCATGTTCATATCGAGCAGAGTCTTCATTAATATGAATTATTTCCTCTATAATTTTAATATATTTGTGTTGAATCCGTGAATCGATTACGACGTGATGGACTCAATGAAAAAGTGGAAGCACCAAATTCAAACGGCTCTTAACTAGAAACTATACAATTGGCATTTTATTTTTCTCTCTCTATCAAACCCTAAAATAATTTATCATTTGTTATCATGTTTTTGTTTTATTATCTGATTATATTTATTATGATGAGATTATCAAACTTTCTTTCAATTTTTTTTCTTGAAGCATTCAAAGAGGCCATACTCATAAAACATGTAAGAAGATATGTGTAATAATATCCATTTTGTTTTTATAGAATGGGATGAGAATTCAATACCTAAAAAAATAATATAAATTATATTTTAGGGTTTTACCTAACAACTTGAGATTTTAGCTGAAATAATTTCTTAACATGATATCAGAGTTTTGTTCATCTAGTGATCACGAGTTTAAATCTAACAATCCTCATTCTATTTAATAAAAATGAAGCACAAGATAGTATGGACCTATATGCAAGCTTCAAGCATAAAAATCTTTCACTTGAAAGTAAGTGTTAGATAATAATATAAATTATATTCTAAGATCTCACCTAACAGCTAAAATTTTTAGGTAAAATGGTTCTTTGACAATTTATATTTCTATTTTTAATTGAGTTTGCTAATTTTTTTCCTTAAAAAATATTAGGTTTTAATCTATTTTTTTATTAAGTAATGTTTTCCACCTAAATTAACATAATAAATTATAAACATAACTTAATAATATACTGAAATTTTTTTTTTAATTGTTTCATTACTCAAAGGAAAATAAAAACTTTCTACTAAAATATTATAACAGAAACATTATTTGATTGCTAGCTATACGTAGTATTTGTTTTTTATATACACATATATGTATATATAAAAAACAAGAGCATGGTAGCTTGACCTTCCTATAAATATCCCCACCATCTCCTCACTAACAATAAGGAAATCCACCAGCATCTCCTCTCTGTTACACCCTTTCACTCGAAGATGAATTGTTTCGAAAACTACTCGCTCGTCATCCTCAACATTGTTTTGTTTCTGTGGTCTTCAAGAATTGAAACTTGCCATGCTAGAGAAGGCAATCTGTGGAGTTTAAAAAGCATATCTGCCCCTGCAAACTCTGTGCTAGACGTGGAGAAAGAAAAAGGTTATGGTGGGACTGCTGGTAGCAGTCATCAGCACGCTGGTCGTAGTACCATGTCGAAGTTTACTGGTAATAAAGACATGGGGGTTGACGATACCATGTCAACACCGCAAGGAGGGAGCTCTAAATCTTTTAATGTATTAGATTTTGGTGCTAAAGGTGATGGAAATACAGATGACTCACAGGTGATTGTTTCCTTGGGCTTTCATTTTTATTTGTTTTTATATACACAGCCTTGCGATTTGCACTAACATGTTTTGAGTTCAAGTCAGATAAATGCCTAGAATAGCAGGGTTTTATACCCTTATCTGGACCAAAAAGTATTGGCTACATGCATTATTCTGTTTGACAAACGTTTTGAAATTATTGTTAAAATGCGAGCCAGGCATTTGAAGCGACGTGGGCAGCTGCTTGTAAAGTGGAGGCATCGACAATGATAGTTCCATCTGGATCTGTTTTCCTTCTCCATTACATATCTTTCTCAGGTCCTGATTGTGCAGCCGACATTGTATTTCAGGTATACTTCCCCATATGAACATCTCTCTCTCTCCAATTCTTATGTTTGATTTACCTAAAATAAACACTTGTTTAATTTAATTCCACGCAGTTGGATGGTAAGATCATAGCTCCTACTTCTCCTGGAGCTTGGAAATCTGGGCTCTTACAATGGATTGAGTTCACAAAGCTGAATGGAATCACTATTCAAGGCAAAGGAGTTATTGATGGACAGGGTTCAGTCTGGTGGAACAACTTGCCAACATATAATCCTGAAGACTCAGAGGTAAGAGATACAATCAAGCCATAGTTCTCAATCTCGTCAAAGAAACTGTATTTTTAGCAGTTTCTATTTAAAGTTTTGGCAAAAACTAATTTTCCTCGTCTCCTGCAAATAGGGCATTATGAGTGCAAAAATGCCAGGAACCAAGCCAACGGTAATCACATTTCTCTATGCCTTCTCGATGTATAAAATTAATGTTGCCACAAGGATGTCGATGTCACTCTTAACAATGCACTGCAGGTTCTAAGATTTTATGGAAGTACTCGTGTGATAGTTACCGGCATCACAATCCAAAACAGTCCTCAAACCCACCTCAAATTCGACGATTGCACAACTGTTCAAGTTTCTGATTTCAAAGCAGCATCACCTGAGAACAGCCCGAACACAGACGGAATCCATCTGCAGAACTCCCAAGATGTGCTCATTTACAGTTCCGATCTTGCTTGTGGTAATTCTGGAACTTCAAATTACCTACACCACAACTGAATTAAATTGCATCACTCTTAACAATCAACTGAATTATATATCTTGCTCCAATCTTCAGGGGATGACTGTGTATCTATACAGACAGGATGCTCAAAGGTGTATATACACAATGTTAACTGCGGACCTGGACACGGAATTAGTATTGGAGGACTGGGAAAAGGTAACAGCAAAGCCTGCGTTTCAAACGTCACTGTCCGAGACGTAGCAATGCTCAATACTTTAACTGGTGTCAGAATAAAGACATGGCAGGTATAATAGAATCCATCCTTTGCTAGTAATTTGTTCGCCAGTGACATGATATTTCGGAACCAAATACCTAGCTAGAAGGGTTTTTTTTTTTTTTTTATGCAGGGAGGCTCTGGCTCAGTACAAGGAGTCACTTTCTCAAACATACAAGTTAGTGGAGTTAAAACACCAATCATGATTGATCAGTTCTACTGTGACGGGAGCAAATGCCAGAATGAATCTTCAGCTGTGGCTGTGTCAGACATAAACTACATAAATATAAAAGGCACATACACATCAAACCCTGTACACTTAGCATGCAGTGATGGCCTGCCATGCACTGGAATATCGTTTTCTGCCATAGAACTAAAACCAGTTCAAGAAGACAGCCAACCTTTCTGTTGGAACACATATGGGGAACTTAGAAGCTCCACTGTTCCTCCCATAAATTGCCTAAAAATGGGCAAATCAAGTAAAACCGTTGTCGATTGCTGAGCCTAGCGTAGGACTATATATATAGGGATTGTGTGATATGATTGGCGAGGTGATGATGCAGTACAGTGCTGTAATATTATTGATTGCTATACTCTTCTGTTTAATAATAAGATTAGCTAGGCACTAAAATATAAAAAGCTTAATGCATTCTATCTTTAATTTGAAAGTACATCTCAAAATAAAAACCCTCTGTAGCTGAATGTTTAAGCATCCGCAGAAAACAAGGATGGAGTGATGTGGCACCGGAAACGTCTCGCTGCCAGAATTCGCATAAAATTAACGAATGACTTCAGAGGTAGTCAAAGAAAAACATTAAGCCAGACAAAGAATCCCAACAAAAACAGAGTACAAGTAAACAGCAAAATACTCTGGTATTTCTGAATCTGCAGAAAACATCACATTTGTGGATAGGATTACAATGCTGAGAAGCAGGATTCCAGGGAAGCAGGAACAATATAATCACTTTTTCCGAACTATCAAGAATATATAACCAGGAGCCATTCATTTCGAAAACTTGAAGTCAAAGTCAGTTCTCAGATTCAGTTCCATAGAGTTTCCATGAGGTGAATTACGTGGAAAGAACATACATCAGGTTTATTGATAAAAGAAGCCTGAATCTGTGACATTTGATTCTCAAAAACCAGCAGCCTTATTCATCAATAACAGTGGCGACCATCTTTAAAACTAAGGATTGCTGGATAAGTTAATTATTCCTCCTAAATTAAATATTGATTTAGTAGAGAACAGATAAAATGAAACAGGCGGTATCTTTTATATTATATGATATATCATAATAAACATGAGGGAATAAAAGGAGAAGAATTAAAAAGAAAACATTAAATTGTGAGACAAAAATTGTTACACATTTTGTAGTTAATAAAAAATAACCATAATTTTGACACTACAGATACATAATTTGGAAGTATATTAAATGATAATAAATTTTAACTCAAGTATTCTCAAAAGGAGACATCCTACAAAAAAACAAAAAGAAAAACCAACTTAGTGTAAGAGACCTAATCTTTTTCTTAAAAAACAAAAAAAAAAAAATATCTCTCCAGCAATCCAGTTAATTTCATTACTAAATTTACGTGTTGTTACACTATAGATGATTAGAGTTTTATCAATTACTAGGGTTATTTCAGGGAGTAGATATGGATCAAAATTTTCTAGTACACCTTGTAAGCAAGAACACTCGTACTATGATATTAATTATAATGATACGTTAATAGTTACGCTCATTAAAAAAATATAAGGTGGTTGGTAAGAGAATATGAGTTGCTTAATAGAAGAAATTTGTTGATTTAAACTATACTATAAAATTTGTTTTGTTGATTACTAATATAAGTGGCATATATGTAGATATTTTTTATAAGAGCTTCATCATGGAAGAAATAATTGTAACATAAAAAATTGCTATATAGTTGAAACAAAGAGAGAAAAAGACCGGAGCCCTTAGTTGGGCATCTATAAAATCAAAACAAAAACGATTTCAACCAACTCAAGGACGATTTTCTCCATCTAACTAGTTAATTTAAGAGCCTATCAATTCATTGGAGTATTAGATGTCACACAATTAGCATTTGACATATTGCTAGGGTTTCTTATGAACCCAAAATTCTATTATCTTGTTCCAACATAAATTTTATCTTAATTTTAGCCATCGTTCAGCTATAATTTCTGTTTTCTATTGTTTTCCCCTTGAAAATTTGGTCAGAGAGAGAGAAAAGCCAAACACGCTTCAGGGTAAGAAAAGTTGCTGCATAAGAGGACTAGTATATATAGACAGATGGGATCATCCCAGTAAACAGTACAAGCTACAATATCCCTACCACCATTATTTGTTAAAATGCAAGTGGGATACAAATATTTCTGTTGCAAATAACTTTGTAAGCCAACCATCTATTGCCACCGCCAAACCATGTACCAAGCAGTTCTTGTGTTCAAAACTTTTCAGCGCTTGCCCCAGCATCTGATGATATGTGCAGCATCAGCCTAAATTTCAGCTGTTATTGCAATTGCATATTTGTAAAACAGAAGAATCCATGTGGAGAACTAGATAATTGTGTACATGTGTCAGGGGGAACAGACATGTTTATATATAGTTTCCACATTACCTCATGCAGTAAATAGAAGCGATGCCTCTGTTTATAATTTTCCAAAACCTGCAGCAACCTTCTTTGATCTGCGTGTTTCTATTCTTTCAGGGCTTGGGAATCCAGTCTTATCCTCGTACTTCTTTTCCAAGGCCTGTTAAAATTAGATCAGGATTAAGAAATTAGTATTATGTCCACACTGTCAAATGGCGAGCTGGTTATTATATAAATGCATTTAGCATTTCTTCAGCGAACCATGAAGATGAATAAATAGAGAAGAAACTCGTACAGAAGTGATTTTGAATATGATCACTATAGAAGTTTAATCTTTTGTACATGGATGGGAAAATGGCTTGGCTAGCTGCAACTGTTGAAATTATAGTTATCTGGGTGTAAAAAAAGGCCAGCAGCAATTTGATCAGTCTACCTCGTCAGATGTTGAAAGAGTGATAGAGGGACCATTGCAATACCAGCCATATCATGAAATTCAGTATTACACTCGTAGTATCGAAGGAAATAATATAGCCATGCTTTCCCTTTTCCCAATAAACAAAAAAATAATTCGTAGAAAATAAGCAACCTTTCTCCTTAAGTCCATCAACTTGTGCATAATTACCATATTAACATTTGTAAATTGAGGGCTGGAATGTGAGACAAGACATATGGCACCTCCCACGCTCAATTTTACATCCAAGAAATGTTCTTTCACATTGCATGGGCTTTTTGTCCCTTTAGTCTATGTAACTATTAACAAGCTTTGTTGCATTGATTCCAGACAAATATTTCCTATAGAAGAAAAAGGGAATCCTTCTCATTGTTAATGGAAAACATATTAGTTTTGGCATGCTTACTCACCTGTAGCCCTTCACGAATACTATCAAGAACTTCTTCAGTCATTCTATCGAAGAACAGAATCCCCTGCAAGACCATGAGCAATCTTCATAAAAAGGCTTAACTTTAGCTAATATGCAGCTGGAATGGAATCCCTAGGTTTGTTGACTTATTGCTTCTCTTAAAGTGGTGAATGTCTCAATCTCCTTGTTTATCTGCATATGCTGACTCCTCTAACAAAATATTTCCTGAAGTCTTTACTTACAAAACTATTTGTCTGTGTGTGACAAGATCTCTGTGATATTATAGGACCTTCAATAAGCATATCAGCTAAAGAATTGTCATTTGGCTTAAAATGCAATATTGTGACGGTAGGATCATAGAAAGTTTTGAGGAATAAAGGGTAATAATTACTCGTTTCAAGAACACTAGAAGCACAGAATTTGTTTTAACAAATATAGTTAACTGGAATCCAGAATCATATATAAAAACACAAACTCCTTAAAAACTTTTGCTTGATTGTTATACCCTTAATATATTATTAATACTATAACACCAATATTAATATGTAAATCCTAACCCACCTCTAATTGAAAAAAAGAAGACATTTTTTTTCTTTCACAAGAACACGACATTTTAAAAAGTTATTGAATTAATAATAATAAAAAAAAAGGTTAATCCTGTTTATTCATTATTTTCCAATTTATAAACCACCCAAAACCCTGAAAAACATAAAATAAGCTTTTTTAAATTACTCATACTCTTTAAAGGACTCTAATGAAACTTTATATTGACCATCAAAACTCTGAAAAAATTTAAAATTTATAAAAATATAGTAACTGATTTTATTTTATTTTCAATGTCTAGCACTAAATACTATTACTAACAACTATTATACAGCTCGAGCTTATTTGTTATGCCAAACCTCCTGAAATTTCACTTCAATTCAGAAATATATTCTTCCCAGCACAAGAAGAAATATTTTGGATAAAGCAGATCTCTTAAATCCATAGGTAACTTCATGTTTACTAACAGCTACCATACAACTCAGGCTTATTTGTAAAACTTGCAAATGCAACACTCATATATGATCTTGTCATCAAACCAAGAAGAAGAAGAAAAGAGCAGAATGTTGATGAAGAAAATACCTCTAAATGGTCAAATTCATGCTGGAAAACCCGTGCAGGAAGACCAGACAAGTTGACACTAAACCTTGCTCCATTAATGTCCCTTGCATCAATCTTTACAGATTCTGGTCTCTGAAAGTATAGATTTCAGTTGAAATAAAGTGTGTTAAAAACTCTTTATGAAGAAGAATCACATTGTTAGCTAAAATATCATAAATTAAAAAGCTTTTTCACATTATCTGTTGATTTGGCTCACATGAGCACACAAGACAAACGACTTCCCACAAAAATCAAAATGTTAAGCAGACAAATATAGAACACGTCAACAGAGTCTCAAAACCATCTCTCTGTGAACCAGAAAAAAAAAAAAAAAAAAAAAAAGGGCCACCAATGCAGCTCGAATTTCAGCTAATAATAACTAGGAATTATAATATGCCAAATTCTACGTTCCACTGTGTCCTATAGGAGCCTTTTTTATCTTATAGTCCTCAATACTCCAGTTTGAACTTGACACTCAAAGCAGAACATCAATACCTTTACATCGGCGTATATCCCGGGAAAGGATAGGCAACCTTCATTAAAGAGCACGGTTTTCTTCGAATACTTGTTAACTCTGGGATTAACAAGAACAATCTCGTCTCCTTCGCCATGCTCATCAGCTGGATTAAATACCATAAGTTGAACATTAATTCCTACTTGCGGTGCGGAGAGTCCAATTCCATCAGTTCTGTTCAAATGCAAGCCAACGAGTATTTGTTCACTAACATGTAAATAAATAAACATTTGTTTTTCTTTCAAAAAGCATCTAACTATAAATTATGCAAATATTCTTTCAATAAGATTTCCCTCCACGAACATCTTGAAACCAGAATCAATAACAAATAACACTAAAATATCACAAAAGATCAATTGGGTTCTTACTTGTACATGACATCGAACATTTCATCAACTAATTTCTTCAAATTGTCATCAAAAGTATCAATTCGCTTGTTTTTGGCTCTGAGTATAGGTTCTGGATATTCCACGATTTTTAATGGTGCCTCGAATTCAAGATCACCTGCCAGTAAAAGTCAATATAAGATCGCCAGCATAAAAAACATTATTATCAATTCTTTCCTTTTCTTTTTCTTGATGGCTTACTAGTTGCTGCAACTTGGTCTTGTTTGAAAAAGGATCCACGCTTGGCCTGACTGCGAACGAAAAGTGGGGGAGGTCTGGGCTGCTTCATGGTTGAACTGAACCGGGCAATGCTGATGGGCTCGCATAAGGTTTGTGTTAGGCTATGGAGATAAGGAAAGAGGAGAGCACGAGATAGCGAGGAGCTGCGAGGACAAGTCGCCATATGAGTTACGACCCCACACCTAGTCATTCTCTGGTTAATGTTCTGTCTTGTGCTATTTATTTGTACTGTTTTTTTTTTTTTTATTAAATTAAAAATCCGAATATTTTATATAAAGTTTGATAATTTATAATTCAATAAATTTATTTAACTTTTAGGAGATCTTTCATTATAAAAACAGAAGTAATTCCATATGCCAATATAATTACAATTATTAAAAAATAAACTAAATGAGATACATATTTTATTATGGTTGAAAATTTAATGTTTTTTTTTGTAAGTGTGGTTGAAGTTGTTTTTGCAAGTGCTAAAATTATTTTTTTTATTTTTTAATTATTTTTTATAATCTAAAAACATCGATTTTTTTTAATTTAAATTAAAAAAAATTCAAAAATATTTTTGAAATGTAGTGTCAAACACACCCTTAACTACACTAGATTACATACACACACAGCACCAAAGATCAAATTATAATTGTTTTATTTATTTATTTTTTCAATTTAATTCTTTTATATTATGATAATACAATTTAAAACTCGGTGAATGCATTTCAATTAATTGATACATAATGCTTGTCATGTCAAAGAATATATACAATAAAAATAATTCCCTTTTCTATTTATTTCTTTTACTTTATTAAGTATAATTTAGTTCTTGAATTGTTTGATTGTTAAGCTTTGGTCTTATTATATGAGAATTTTCTATTTAAATCCTAAATTTTATTTATTTTGCATTTTAGTCTCTAGCTTTTAAGAAAAGAGAAAGTCATTGAAAAATTGATATTAGTGTCATTAAGTTCTTCAATATTTTAGAGAAAGATGAATTCATGTTTTTATTTAATTTAATCTTATGTTTTTTTTATCGATTCACTAGTTTATTGAGATTATAAATTTGTTTATTAAGTTCATATGTTGTTTATTTAGTGCTTTTATGGAAAAATAAATGAAAAAAAAATTAGATTTAGTAATCATTACCCAACTTCTTGATTACACAATTAGGCAACCACCATACAAACACATTAATTCCCCATAGCAAATTAAGTTTGATAAAAGTGTAATATAAAAGTAACTTGTATCTAAACGCTAATATTATTGTAAATGAAAAACCTAAAGCTGCATAAATCACCTGTTTGGCTTAATTGACCTTACTTTATTCCCAAAACCTCTTTGGTTTTTAGGTTACCAAATTCCTCCCTAATAGCCTAAGGTCTCATCCTCAAACACCATAACCAAGGTCATCAACTTCCTCCTTAAAATCCTCATAATTAGCCTACCTTAGTGTTTTCACTATATTGTCATTGTTTGATTTTGGTTTAGTCCCAACTTTTCTCATATGTTAGATAATTGTACTAGTTTCATTACCATATTTCTCCACCTTTTGAAGTCTATTACACATGTTTCTCGTTATAAAATCCATTCTCTTTGTCATGGCTTGCATTTAAAACTTGAGGTCAACCTCAAGAGGGACTAGTGTGTTATTCTGATACTATATGATGATACCTGTAAAAATTAGTTAGTGGTAAGAAAATACCTTTATGTTGCTCGTGTTTCACTTGAAATTAAGCTTTTCCTTTTGCCTTACCTTCTTTCAAGTCTTGTGAAACTAAATCCAATATCAAATAGAACAAATTTAACAATGAAGTGCAAATAAGTGTACATGATTTAAGAAGCAATAAAAGCATGAAAACTAGTAAAATAAAATTATAATGATAGTCTCGTGAGTAGCAAGTGATTTCTATTTGAAATATGAATGAACTTAAAAACTTGAATAAAAATACAAGCAAAGTATGCAAAAACAATGAAAACAATGCCCAAATATGTTATAAATGATGAATATATTTTGCAAAAACATAAACAACATAAAAAAAAAATTCAAAAATTGACGCAAACAAATCTATATATGACAAATTTATTCTAAATTTAGAACCTAAGGTAACCGATGTCTAATTGATTTAAAATTTGAGATATAGTTTGATATCAACCCAAAATAATAAAATATTAAATTTGATCAATTTATGATAAGATTTGATTTACTGATGCAAAATTATTATGACTTAGACTTGATTAGATCTAAAATTCAAATGTTAAGAAACGACATGAAATTCAACCTAAAAGTCATTTATAAAGCTCCTAGAACTCCATGGATGGTTAAAGAACACTGAAGGTGAGCTAATTCTGAGTTGATTTGATCCAATTTCCTCTTGTTTAGTTTTCTACGACAAAAACAAATAACATCTTTTTTTGAACATCGTTTCTTTTCTCTTTCTCTATATTTTGGTAAAAGAAAAATAAAATAATATTTTTTTTTATCTAAAATGCCATAAATTTAAGGAGTATAAGAGATTGGACATTGAAATTTTTTTTATATAGAATAAACAAAAACAAAATTTTTAAAAGGATACAGCCTGATTAATAGAGCTAAGCTCTCAATATTAAATAATGCAAACCTCTTGATCACATGTTCAAGCAATCCATATGCAAAGATATTAATTTGTGAAAATCTAAGTAAATCAGGTTTAATAGAAGTATGATACAAAGATAACTTGTATTTAGACATTAACACTATTGAAATTGAAAACCCCCTGATGAATATTGATTCATGAATAAGAAGTAAAAAAATTATATCATGATGTTAGTTACTCTTTGATAAGTCATTTTTTCAAGTTCTTAGAGAACAAATATATATATATATATATATATATATATATATATATATATATATATATATATATATATATTACCAACACACATAAACAACGTTATGATAAAAGAATTTAGTAATCTAATTTTTATAGCCCTTACATGTTAGATCTGACCATTATTCCTTCACCATTGATCATCTTATCTCTTGAAATAGAACATAAGAATAATGACTAAGTGATATAGTCATTGAGGGCCTAATCAAGGAGATTGTGCCCATCCTTGTCATAGAGAACAATATTTTAAAATTTGTCAAACATCTAATATAGCTCTTGAAAGAGATTCTTTCTTTAAAGCTCGATGATTAATTATATCATGGTGTGAAATAATATTGTGAGAGAAGTCTTAGGAAAGTTATGAAAGAATATTGACCTTTTTATAAATACCAAATATGTGTGTAACAAAAGTGCTACAAGCTATAACACTTCATATCACAGAACTTTTAAAGATTCATATTTTCTCTATGAATCTTCTAGTCTTTATATATCGATCATATAATTTTCATTCATGTGAGGGATTGGCAAAAAAAAAAATTAGTTCAAATATGTTTAATAAGCATATTTAAGGTCAAATTAGGTCCACTCAAATTTTGCGTTAAAACTTTATCGAAAGTTAAATAAAGTGTTTTAACAAGAAGTATTAACATGTTTAAAATAAATTATAGGTGAATTAGAAATTGAACAAAAAACTATTTGTTTGAAATGTTTCTAATTAATCAAAAATTCTCAATCCCATGTTGAAAGATTACAATAGTGTTTTAGTAGCTTATATAGTGAAAAGTTAAACCAAGTTTTTGTAAACACTTAATTTTTGAGAATTACATGTATTTTGTTGTATGCTTATTTTGTCTTTGAGTATTTGTTATTTGATTGTTATAATACAATGTTATGTTTACAAAATTAATAAAATAAGAATTTTATTTTTATATTCACTCAGGCCCTGTTTGTTTGCTGGAAAGTGGTTTCCTTTTGGAAAGTGAATTCCGGGGGAAGTGAATTCCTGGAAAGTGAATTCCTGGAAAGTAAATTCTGATGTTTGGCAGTGTTATGGAAAATGAACTGGAAAACACTTTCCAGTGTTTGTTTGTGTTATGGAAAATGAACTGGAAAATAATTTATTAATAAAAATTTTTTTTCAAGTTTATCCTAGATATATTAAATATTTAATATAAAATATTTAATCACTTTAAATAAAAAAATAAAATCAAATAAGTATAATGATGAATTTTTTTTATTATATCCTATATTCATACATAGCTTATTTTATAAAATATCACAATATATGTCATATCATATTATAGAGAAATAAATTTGTTAAATATTTTGTAAGTAAAAATTATTCAATTTTAAAAGCTTTAAATAATTTGTTTTTTCATATTAAGAAAGCCAAATTAGTTTACGTTGAGAGTTATATGTTTGGGTTTTTGTTTTTGGTATGAAGTATTTTTGAAAAGATAAATAGATACAATAATATTTTGATGCGTATTTTAGATAAAAAAAAAAATTGGGTAAAGGCAATTATCCCTTTAATATCTATAAAATAAACATCAAGAAATAAATATTTATACCTAACATCAAGAAACAAATAGTCATGTTACCCATTATTTTTTCTAACTAAACTTTATTTAAAACAGATGATTTAACCAATCTTTTCCCTTGTCAAATACAACAAAATCCACAATTATCAATCAACTAGTTATAATAATTCAACAAATATCTTTAGTTTTAAAAATGTATTTAAAACAAATGGAGTGGAAATCACCATATCTCACTGTGGCAACAAGATTGCAATAATAGCAACTCAGTTTCCCTATAAGGCACGTTTTTGTTTAATTCAATTTATCCTTCATGGCGATAGGCATACCAAAAGTCATGCACCCGTTAGCAAAATTGCAATACCCCACAAAATAAAGCACAACATGAACAAGCTCAAATGAAATAATGATGAAAATTTTATACAAAACTTTCTTTAGGGTGCAGAGAGATGAGGCAAAGACGCGGAAAGTGTTTTCCTTTTGTGCAGGAGCGGAAAACACTTTCCGTGTGTGAAAGTATAATTTTAAGTTGACCGGGAAAGTGATAGAAATCATTTTCTTTTGACTACTTTTTCAAAGTGTTGCCAAACACAAGAATTCAGTTTCCTTGAAACAAACGGGACATCAATGTTTATATTATATACAATAAAAGAAAACTTTAACACATTTTTATCTTAAGAATTCAGTTTCCTTGAAACAAACGAGGCATCAATGTTCATATTATATACAGTAAAAGAAAACTTTAACACACTTTTATCTCAGAGATATTTGCTACTAAGAACATGGTTAGGTCAAAGACTCATCTGTAACACATATATAGTCAAATTACAAGCTAAATAATATTATATATTATCTTATATTTCCTCTACAAAAACCCATAGCAACTCTCCACATCTCATCATATATCCCCCCTCCCCCCTCTCTTCTTCTCTTTCAAACCTTTTATACTTCTCTCTCTCTCTCTCTCTCTCTCTCTCCAAGAAAAAGAAATGGATAAAAGTCCATGCAACTCTCAGGAAGTCGAAGTGAGAAAAGGGCCATGGACCTTGGAAGAAGACTTGATCTTAACCAATTACATCGCGAACCATGGTGAAGGTGTATGGAACTCGCTTGCAAGAGCTGCAGGTAATCTGCTGCACCATTTCTTCTCTCTCAGCCCCTTTTCCTGTGAAAATGAGATCATAATTTTATTAAAAGCAACAAAACAAATAGACGAAAATGGCTA
The DNA here is from genome assembly GCA_015731905.1 of Salix dunnii. Lineage (NCBI taxonomy): Eukaryota > Viridiplantae > Streptophyta > Magnoliopsida > Malpighiales > Salicaceae > Salix > Salix dunnii. The sequence goes on along the minus strand of CM027674.1, from coordinate 25,422,293 downwards.
TCTAAAACGACAGCAAAGATGGCCACTTGAAAAAAGAAACCAAAAACAACCCAAAAGCACAATGATCACGAAGAGAGAAATCTGATGATCATGCAAACAGAACAAAAACCAAACAAAGTAGGAAAGATGAAGTAGCACAACGATGATTTTTCAAATGTTTGTAACTGAAAATAGTGTACATGTATGATCAGCACGTTGCACCGAAATTTCTTATATTATCATCTGATTTTGTTGTTGTTATATTAGTTTATGAAAACACAATATATATACAGCCTTTAAATAGATACAGCATTTAAATTGTTTTGATCAGCAAGCAACAAAAGCCATCTTTTTGTCTGATAACCTTGTAGGTCTGAAACGTACCGGAAAGAGTTGTAGGCTCCGGTGGCTCAACTACCTGCGGCCAGACCTTCGAAGAGGGAACATTACTCCTGAAGAACAGCTCTTGATCATGGAACTGCATGCTAAGTTGGGAAACAGGTTCAAGAAATATATGCATAAATACGTGTGTGTGGGTGCACTAACTTTCCTTTCTCCGCCATGCTGATCCAGAAATAAAAAAAATATATATATTGCATTGTATGTTTGTCGTTATTGGAAGACGCTGAAGAGATCCAATCCCTGATCTCGTAGCTCTAGTTTCTTAATTAGAGTCCCTAGCTAGTTTCTTCGTACAGCCTCAATGTACATGATCAGGGTGAGAAATAAATGTTGCAAGCTGGTAGGGTCTGGGTTTTTCCTAGCCAAGAATCTGAATTCAACACATGGGGATTTACAACATGTGGTGGCTAGCAAAACTTTTCAGCTTTAATTAAAATATTTTCTCTAGTTTTAGGTTTTATATGATAAGATGGAGCTAGCTAGCTGGAGGCTCATCACTTTTCAATGAAATCTATCCTCCATAAGACCCGATTATTTGAAGAGACGCTCGGTTTCTTCTTCTTTTATATATCAAATCCATAACCCCAAAAACTATAACTACAAGAAGAATATATTTAAGGTGAAATAGCTAATTTCACCAAAATTATTAGAAAATTGCGGCTACCTGGGGGCTAGATGCATGAAGAATGATGGATCCCCATTCAACGGTGTAAATTTTGATTTTGATATTCTTATTTACATTGATTTTTATTGCGCGATATTTTGGATTACTCAAAAAATGAAAGTATTTTTTTTCTTCAACACACACAAAAAGGAGTCTTTCACACCCGTCGACGTCCTGAAAGGGTTCTGAACACATATCAGAATCTAATATTATATCGGCCACTTGTGGGCAACGTGAATGAAATTCACACAGAATTGGCAACAGAAGTTTCTAGTTTCTTATTTACTATTTTAAGGGTTTTTTTTTTTTTTTCAAAGTTGACATATGGGAATCCCTCCTTTTCCGAGAAAGAGAAGCTGTTCTGAATGGATTGACGTAGACATCAACCTTATTGTTCTAACTCTTTTATTTGTGATGAAGTGTTAGTTTCCTTTTATTGTCTGATATTTTTTTTTTACCATGGTTGTAGGTGTACATTTAATTGCGAGTTTGATATATATTCTACTCAGAATTGCTCGATATCTCTATATATACATGCACACATATTTGTGTAGATGTGTTTTTTTTTTTTTTTCAGAATTGTTTGATACATATTTGCATACATAATCAAAATTACACTTGAAATGACAAAAACTCGTATCTCCTTCTTGAATAATTAGAGATCTGAACACTTAAAAAACTGGGAAACTTCAAATAAAATCCTTGGCATTTGATGTACAGATGTCTTTTCTATTGCAGACTCTGGTTTTTTAAACCATTTTTTTTTTTCAAAAATGTAGTGCAAGGATCTCCTACCACTGTAATTCAGCATTTCAAAAGTCAGTCATCCTCTAAATCTAGCTAACACATTCGACCATTCATGGGGATGGTAATTATTATTTACATAAACAATTCCTATATCTTTTCTTTAGCTTAAGGAAGAGGGGACCTCACGAAGCTATCTTGGTTTAATTTTAGGACAATATGCGTCTTGTCAACGAAAAAAAAAAAGTGCTGTCTTGTGTGGTCATGTCAATAAGGTCTGCAATCATCGGGCAGACCTGTAGAAAAGTATTTGCACTAAGATTAATTTATTATGATTTCATTTGCATAAATTTATGACAAAATAATTTACTGGTATAGACATAAGTTCTTACTGAAGCTTTTCTTTTGTAATTCAAAGTGGCTCAAGGTCAAGCGTAACTTCTAATAAATAAATAAATAGATCAATATTCAGTTCCTGGCCTTAATATTAGGATTTGTTTTTTCTTTTCACTTAGATCGACATCTTGAATTTGGTTCGTTCTTCCAGGTGATGGATTTTTATTGCCATATATAGTACTTGAATGTCTTGCGTTCACTCTTAATTTTGCCATGGTAAATCTGATCCCTGACTATTGAGTACTGTTTTCTATAGTAACTTTAGCTGGTTTACAGACTGCCCGAATCATTTCTAGAGCTTTGTTTTTCAAACTCTTCCTGAAACATAGATCATATGCATATCATAAAAGAGCTGACCAGCAGGACATTCTTGGCACGTCTAGGTGGTCGAAAATTGCAAAGCATCTTCCAGGGAGGACCGACAACGAAATAAAGAATTACTGGAGGACTAGGATCAAGAAGCATTCTAAGCAAACTGAAACATCAGCGGCGGAGAGTTCTGAGACCAATGAACATGGGAGCAATGCTTGCCAAGTTTCCAGTACAACCGACCAAATGGAGACCTATTGTCCACCATTCTACCAAGGAGATAACGTGGGGGCTTTCTCTGCTGGGAATTTACCTCAAGAACTGAACGAAAACTATTGGAGCATGGAGGATCTCTGGTCCATGCAGCTACTTAATGGCGATTAAATATGTATGAACATCCAAGGTTATAGTCCGAATGATGATTCTGTTAATTTCGGGTCAATATTTAGGTTAATTTGTCTATAGTTGCCTATCCTATCCGTGTCCTCTATGCCCTAAAACTCATAATTATGCATCTACGTACGGTTTGTAATATATATATTTATTTATACATACATCTATATAAAGTATGTTATAAATACTTTGCATCCGCTTAATTAATTAGCCATGATATATATATATATATATTGAAGCTTTTAGTTAACAGTGTTCACTAACACTAAGGCTAGCAGAGAGAAAGATCGATAAATATGCTTAATCTGATCATCCGTGACTCACAAAAAACAAAACAAAATGTACTATAATCAGCTATATATATGATAACTGAAAACTATGGCTTATATATAAGATAGGGCAGCACTACATTTCAAATTAAGACTTTACGAGTAGCTTAATTAGGATTAAAGTGTTCTGGGGAGTATTATATTAATATAAAGAATTTAGAATTGGCTAGAGTCCAACATCTTAGCAACCCAATATAGCTTGGGATAGTAAATACATGAAGCCAAAAACGTACGGGTCCATTGATGGGCTATCGAGAAGCTCAATTAAAGGGATTTCTAGTCAAAGAAAGAAATCAAAAATAGAATCAAAGTCACTCATCGAATGTACTTAATATCCTGTCTAAACTCAATTATAAATCTAAACCTGGTGGCCCGGCCGGTCGATAAAATGGATATATAGATCTCTGATAGAAAATTGACTCCCGTAAGTTATATTCTTAGAAAATGTTAGCTTTGCTTTCCATTTTGATAAAAAAAAATTGACGAACGACAATGGCCTAACTCTTGCAATTGAAGCAAGGAAACCTTCACATGCTCTTTATAAATTCCCTGCCCACTTGTCCATCTTGCTACCTCGAAGCCACTTTCTGACTTTTGAATTCGTTTTTCCATCGAAATTTTGCTAAAAATTATGGTAATTGACTAATAAAATTTTGACAGCCTAGCTATTAACGGATCTACGCACCCTTGCGTTCCATATAGAACTCTTACTCGATCACAGAACTACGCACGAGCATGCAAAATTGAGGAACTATTGCTAGCTATATTGTGTGTGTGTGTCAGCTTGATGGATTCTCTTTTTCTTTTTTTCATTTTGCTCTTTGATTATGTTACTGGTTTTTTTCTTAATTAGGTTATATATAGGTGTTCAAATCTGAACTCTTGTTCATCAGCTGCAGTAACCCTAAACTCCACGACTGAGCAATATCGGCATGTGCAGAAAAGACTGGAGTTTTTTAGAATACGAACTAACAGAAGTCAGGTCAAGCGATAACAACAGGAGTACTGGCTATACAAGAGTTTGCATTTACAGCTTACCAACCTTTAACTTTAGCAACAAACTCTTTTCTAGATTAAGAGTTCTGGACATAATGCCAAGCCCCATTTCCTCTGTTTTTGCGCTGGCTTATATAGGAAAGATGGTAGAGGACGTCAAATAATTGATTGAGCTTTCATTGCTGCCTTGTATCACACGAGGAAGACCTAACTTTTGAGCCCCCACTTTCTTTTCCTCACATGTTTAATGTGCACAAACCTTTCATGTGAAAGACAAGGAAAACCCACATGTTGGGTCGGCCATGAATACACAACTCCAAAATGTCATCATGATCGAGTAATGTGCTCAAGCTCGGGCTTCCTATCAAGCTCTCTCCTTTTTCCTTTTCTTTTCTAAGTCGGCACACCTTGATTTATCCTTCCAATTTCGATTTGTTTTAAATTATCCACGACTTGAGGGTTTTTTGTATCATATGCATAAGATATCAAGTGGATCATCACCATGCAAATCATGTTATTAGATTAAGCAGACGAGTACACAAAAAAAAAATATAATAATTGATTCAATAAGACTATAAGGATTGTAAACACAAGTTTATTTTATCCAATTAACTGATATTTATAAACGCTTAGTTAAGTGATGTCAAAGAATAATATCAATCATATCTAAAAACCTCACTTATAAGTTTAAATCTGAAGTAATGTGAATTTATAATCAAGTTTCAAATTTACAGAATTTTCATTTATAGAGATCTGTCGGAAAATAATATAAATTATATTAATGGATCTCACTTATAATTAAGATTAAATTTTTAGATGAGATGATTATTTATCAGGTGTTAATTAAAGACTTTCTTAAAATAAATAAAAAAACTTTTCGAGTAACAACCTTTTAAGGTGTCCTATTCTATATTTTCATTGTCAACGATATACAAATCTTCAATAACTTAAGAATATATTTATAAATCGATCTTAATGCAATAATCTATGATTTGCTAAAACTAGATGGCATGTTTGACTCCATATTAGGGTATTTCTTGCTCTTGCTAGTAAGCGGCCAAACCATTAACAGACACTTTTCCTAATCTTATTTCATGCATGAAATAATCAAAGTACAATTTAACACATCTTCTAGTTGGCTAAAACATCCATAGCCTCACTACACTAAACTTTATCAATCCAAATATATATATGATTTTTTTAGGTAGATTAGAGTCCATTTTTGCATGCAGACAAATAATAAATTGATTTTGGCATTTCTTTATATCATCGGTCCCAAGTGTTCTATCCTCAAAAACTTTCAAATTATGTCATCTAAGATCTTTGATGTTCATGTGGTTAAGGGTTCTGTTTCCTTATTCAACTCATAATATTACTTAGTTGTCTTGGACGTTGTTATCATCTCCTTTTAATTATTCCAAGCTCTAATACGAGGTGTAAAAAAATACTAATTACACAAATATTTATCCTCTTAACCTTATATATTTATAGTAGGAAGATTATAGGTTCTAACTTTTAAACTGTGATAAAAAATTCCCAGCATCACCGAAGCACATAATTTCTAGAGCCAGTAGAGCCACCAAATCTTAATCATTCAAGCATCCCCTTGGAGGCTAGATGCATGTGTTCGTCGCCATACTTGGCTCATCTGTGGAACTGTCATTGATTATCAGTATACGATGACGGCGACCACTTATAGACAACATATGGGATAAGGAAAGTGAAGTTTCTTGAGCTGACAAAAATGTAATGATGATTCCATCTTTACACGCGTATTGCTTGTTACTTTTTCTAGAATAGCTGAGCGGATTTGCTCGAGTGATGGGCTAAGTTTTTTTATTTTTTAAAAAATTTAATGGATTTTATATATATTATATTTTTATAATTTAATATTTAATGAGTAAAAATATAGTTAATAAAATCTATTAAAAATGGTTTTTTCTATTACAAAGCAATTGATTGTTGTTGATGCTAAAATTCTTTTGATAAAAATTATTATAATTGATTTTTTTCATATATCGGAAACTGATTGTAAAATTTATTTGTCATATCCTTATATTAAAAATATTTTAGAATAATATATACATATACATATATATATGTATATATATGAATAAATATTATAAATAAAAATTATTGTAATTTTTTTACGAAATAAACTTAATTTTTTTGCGTACTATAATTAGTTATTTTAATATTTAATTGGCAAAATTGTATAAGATATAATATGTTAGAAATTATTTTTTTCCCTGAACATTGTTATCGAAACGGGAAGCGGTTTGTATAGTTTTCTAATTGCAGATAACCTAGGTAAATTCATCTTCCTGTTTTTTTTAGTTGTTTTTTTTCCAGTAACATTAGTCTAAAATATTATACATAAAAATATTATTTTATTTTATCAGATTTATTTATTATATTATTATATTAAATTTATTTTAAAATATTGATATGAATATGTTTATCTGAAAAAATCCTAGGTCATTTTGTTTCTTTTTATATATATTTTTAGGCAATAATTTTAAATAAATATTAAAATATATAATCAATCTCACATATGTATAAGGAAAAAATGTAAAAATAATTATTATCATTATTTTGAATACTTTATCTAGGCTTTTCTCTATGTAGGAAATGAAATGGAATGATTTTATACGTGTTGTAACTGGTTAATTTACTATTTAAACAGTAAAATTATAATTATTGGAATATGCTAGAAAGGTTGTTTTTCTACCTAAAAGTGATTGAATGTTGTCGCCTTTAAAACTATTTTGATAATTATTGTATCGGTAGATTATACAGTTGGAATTGAAAAAATTCTATTCAAATGAGTTATGAGCTCCGTGTAACATACTGATTGATATAACAATCAATTTGATGAGTTGATTTGATAACGGCTATAGTTGGAATTTTTTCGTTAGCAAATAGTTAAATTACAGTTATTGAATTTTAGCACAGATGAGTGATTTATTTTATGCTTCAAACAATTTGATTGGTTTTTTTTTTAATTAATTTGACAATAATTTAATTGGTAGATAACAAAACTATAATCGATGATATGGACTATATATATATATATATATATATATATATATATATATATATATATATATATATATATATTAAAACGTTTATATTACATAAATATACAAAAATAAAAATAATTTGACATACCTAAAAGAAAAAAAAAATAACAAATGATCAATATAAATAAAAAAATTTCAAAACAACATAAAAAGATAAAATAAATATTATTTGATGTTAAGAAATTATTTGAATATGTCATCATAAATATTATATACATAATTAATATTTTAATCATTATTGGTTATAATATCGATAACACCATAACTATTGCTAAATTTATTTATTTTATTTATAAGATTTATTTGTCATATTATTATATTAGAAGTATTTGAAAAAAATTATCATCAACTACGATTTTATTTGCAAAGAATAAATAGGATACATACATACATACATACATTCATATATATATATATATATATGAGGACGTTAATATTAAACAAATATAAAAATATATATCTAGCTTATAGTGAACAAACAATAAATGTGAAAATTTGAAAATTAAATAGAAAAATTTCATGATATTGGAAATAAAGTGAAATTGGAAAGAAAAACAAAGATTATATATATATAAACATGGACAGAAATAGAAACTATGCAAAAAATATGTATAAGAAATAAATGAACCAAAATAAAATACCACATTAAAAGTATAAGGGATAAAATAAAATAAAAACATATGTAAGAAATTTCATTTAAATGAAAAACTTGAAATAAATCCCAATATTGAAATTTCATAATCTGAAATAAAACCAGAAATTAGAAGAATTGAGACCGAAATGGAACTCAAATACGTAATTTATTTGCATGGAAAGATAAAATTGAAATAAATCAAAGCTTTGATACCAAAAATATTAAGAATTTCAGGCTAAAAACAAAAATTAAAAGCACAGGGACCGAACTGAAATTGCATTCTATAATTACTTTGAATTAAAGGGCGAAATTAAAACAAATCCAAACTTATATAATTGTAATCAGGGCCAGAAAAATAAAATCGAACATTCATGGACTGAAATGAAATTTGACAAAAAACAGTTGCGCTGATGTCAGCTTGCACAGGGAGGAGAGAGAAATGGGGGGGAATTCAAACGACCATTGACACCTCTCCGGACACCATCTAGCTACATGCGCCACTCCATGTGGAAGATAGCATGGTGGAAAATCATTTTAGACGCTGGTTGGGTATTTTTGGACGTCGTATGACGACTCAAGCGTTATCCGAAACACGCGTGAGGGCAGAAACGGACGGCACGTCCAGTGACACGCCACACAGTAACTCGGCGTGAAAAAGAAAAAAAATAGCTAATTACCGTATCACCCCTCCCATCCAGTTATGTGTTTTTTCCTTTTTGAGGGTTAACATTGTTATTTCACTGTTCAAACAAATATTAAAAAAAAATCAGCCAGACAAACTGAACCGGATCGAAAACGCGTAATGACCGTGGAGCTCCTCAGACCAGACGCCCTTTTTTGTCCTTATCGAGGGACAATAGCATGATTACACTGTTCATGGATGAAAAAAAATAAAAAAAATCGGGCAAACGAACTCGCGCGATGCACCAGTGCAAATTGCAAATCCATAGTGCTTTGTGTGTGCGTGTACAATGCATGTACAGTGAAATGCAGAGCTATTTTAGCTCTTGATGTAATTATAAGGCTAGACATTTAATAAGTTATTCAAGCATTATTTGAGTATATGATTTACACAGCAAAATATATAAAGACAATAAAAAAATTTAAGAAATGTTGATGGTGTGATTTGGACCCGCATTAAATCATGGGTAAGAATTTAACAAGGTACTTTAGAAATATTATATAATAATAAATCTATTTATATGAATCGACAACATATTAATTCACTAACTAACTTGTTAATTATACTTTGTGTATAAATTTCTTTATTCTCATGCTAACTCAATTAACTTTTTCACATATTCATTTATTTGACGAGGACTTGTATGACAAATTAATTACGGCTACTTATTCTTATATTTTAGCCATGTATTGGTTTTTTCATGGTCAATAGCCTGGAAATTTAGTAACATTCCTCAAGTCCATAACCATCAATCTCATGATGACTAAATGTTCATTTACAATTTGTCCTTAGTTACCTTTTATCAAGAGCTAAGTATTTCAAACTCATATCCTTAGTCATTAACATTATGGTTACTAAGTTTCACGCTCATATTATAACCTTAGTTGCCATTCCACGATCCTGTGTATGCCTCTATGAGTTAGCCTTGGTTCCCAATTGGTTTTGGGCATATTCATTAACATGAAAAATGTTCAATAACAACTTGTATAGATGTGAAAAACTAGACATGGAAGACTAATTGAGAATGCAATGTTGAGAAAGCCTAAAAAGGTCACAAAACATAGTAGTTAAGATGTAAAGGCTACCAAAATAGCTGAAGATAAGGAGTAGTATTTTAATATCAAGAGAGATAATATTTATCCGGTTCATGACTAGGAGAAAAATTAAGTTCTTTAATAGTCATATTATTTTTAACATTGATAAAATCAAGGTGAAACCATTGTATAATGAAACCAACATTTACTTAGTCTTGAGAAACAAAATCTAAATGCACCTATTTCCTAGATAAAAAAAAGATATTAAAAAAGATAATAATCCACCCCCTAAAATCATTAAAATAGTGGTTTTTTTAAAAGCTTAATGGGCTATTTATAAAATAAAAGTTGTAAAATCTAAAAGTTGATAGACCACAACAAAGAATTGAGTTGGTCATGGATAGTAGTAGCAGGGAAAAAATGTATAGACCTTGGATAAGCTAAAAGCATGCTTAGACAAGCCTAAACTATATCTTATAATAAGGCTTATAAATATCATATATACCAAATGATTCTTTCAAAAGGTATAAACTTTAGAGAAAATGTTAAACAAGTTATACCTCAAAGACTTGCTAGACAAATTAACAATGACTGACAAGCACTAGCCACAATAAAAAGCATTCAATCATTATGATGAGGAGTAGGATGATGACTTTGTAAGCCATCACCAATATCTCTTAGATATAGAAAAGATAAAATTATACAATTTGATTTTATATTAAAAAAAAAACACGAATAAGCAATTTGCTTATAAAAATGGTATAAGAGTTGAGTTTTTTTAAAAAAATATTATATACAAATGACAATTTATTGATAGAAAATAACATTCATTTACCATAGTAAGTAAGGACTTTGTTTTCTAATAATGTTTTCATGAAAGATAGAGGATACAAAACCTATATACCAAGAATAAAGACTCATAAAGATTTATCTAAAAGGTTGCTTAAATTGTCATAATTCCTAAACATATATAAGATGCTAAAATGGTTTAATATAGAATAATCTAAAAGATAATACTTATCTATTTCACAAGAAGCATATCTCTCAAATGATATGTTTTCTAAGATAAAAATTGAGAGAGATGGAGTGGTAAAGATAACTCAAGCTTCAACTACATGATCGATCATGTATGTGATTTTATGTACAAGACTAGATGTATCTTAAGCTTAATGAGTAGATACCAGTTTATTCTAGGTAAGGGTAACTGATAGTTATAAGAATTTTGAAGCACTTAAAAAGGACTAAGAATGTCTTTTTGATCAATGGAGGAGATGAACCAATAGTTTATGGTTATTTAAATGTTTGTATCAAGATAACATTGATGATAGAAAATCTTAGTGAAATTATGTTTTTACTTTAAAACGTTTTGTTATAAGTAAAAGTGGTTTTAAACAAGATATCATTGCATAGTCTACAGTCCTCAAGGGGTATGGTGTGATGGCAAAAGATTTGAGAATTGCACAACAGGTCTTAGTTTGAGTCAGAGTGTGCATTTCTTGTAAAAATTACGACAACCAAGATTTTATTCGCTCACTTGGGTTCACAAAATACACTTTCCAGGAGGTTGAGTTTCCTTGAATCCAAAAAAAAATGCATATTCTACAATAAAATTTGAATGTCTCCCTATATCTAAAGTGGTAAAAGAGGTTATTTAGATTAGAAAGTTCAACATTGAGTTAAGTGTGGTTTCTTGTATTGTTTATCTAGTGGTGTGGTTTCTTGTATTTTTTATCTAGTGGCGCTATAGTAAGATAAAAAAAAGCTTTTATATAAGTAAAGGAGCCAAAGTCTTATTTAATTAGAGAGATTATCCAAAAAAGAAAAAGTATTGACAGTACCCACTAAAAAGAATCTCACAAATGTTTTCATTAAAACATCATCTCACCATTTCACTAAAACGAATCCATTTCGGCCAGTGACCATGCGAGCTTGGGTTGGGTCCAACCTAGATAGATAGGTCGTACCTGACCCAAAAAAAAAACATTTGTCGGGTTGCCTTTGGCTCAACTCAAATAAGCCAAATCCAACCCATATAATATTAATAATAATAAAATAATATTATTTAAAAAAATCCAAATAAAAAATGAAATGGTTATTTTAATTTTTTATGATTTTATCACATATTTTCCCAATAATTTTGTATAATATTGAGTTGTAGACTTATACTAAATTATATATATATATATATATATATATATATATATATATATATATATATATATATAAGAAACTTTTTATTATTTTCTAAGAAACACCTAAGTTTAAAATTCTCATGATCTAATCCCTTTTAAAGATTATATCATCCATAAGTTGACCTTTTAAATTTAATTAGCAACAACTTAATCTAGGTTTTTTTTTATGAAATCTACATCACATTTGTTGTTTTTGAACAACAAATACTCAATTTCTCGAGGACTAAACCCTTTTAAGAATTTTACCTCCTCAATGTTAATTATTTAACAAAAATAAGGGTCAATAACTAATAAAAGGAGAAAACAAAAATCCATATAATCATAGTATTATAATACAAATCCCATAATAATCAACGAACACTTGCACCATGAAAATGACTAACGTAGAACAAATTCAAAACAGATAGATTGATTCATTAGGGTTTGAAATCAGCATTTGAGAAATGCTCGGGCTGGCCTAGAGTTGCAGGAATTAAGACTGGTAGTATCGGCACATGTTGGGTCATGAGGTAGCATTTGCAGCAACATTTGAGCAGGATATGTAATAAATTATGTTTAGTGGTGCTATTACAAACTTTGTTATCATATGTAGAGAATTATAATCCGGTGGTAATAAGGTGATGCTTGGTATGGTAGATAATATTAATTTAACTTTACTAGACTAGACAGAGTTATATTAGATTAATAACTATCTTGTCTTGGCTCTAAGTGCATTGGATTGAATAATTTGATATGTTTTGTGTTTGGTAGATGGGACAGGAAAGAATAATAAGAATAATATATTTGTCTTGTCTAATGTTTGAAGTGTAAATTATAACATATTGTAGCCCAAAAAATTAATTAGTTTGATAATTGACTAACTTAGCACTTGTAATTGCTTCAAATTAATTTATATTTGGATTTTTTAAACAAATCAACATAAAAAAATCCAATTCATTTTCTTTTTTAATTCCAAGTCATTAATTACTCATTTATGTTGGTATTGACATATGGTCAATAATAACTTGCTTATCTCTTAAACTATTTCATACACACATCTTCAATATGCTAACAGCATTTTAATAACCAAATGAAACAAAATAATTCACGATACAGAGATTTGAAGACATTGAATATGGTATAGCAGGAGGTTTCATTAGCATTAAATAGCAGGAGGTTCAAGCTCTAAAGATAGCATCAATGATCAGACAAACCAATTTAGCGTGAACTGTTGAGTGTAAATTATAACATATCGTAGATTAAGGAGTGTGGCATGGTGGCAAAGAGCTTAAGATCTACACAGTAGTTCTCGAGTTCGAGTCAAGGTATGCATTTCTTGTAAGAGCCTGGGACAGTCGGGGTTTTATTCACTCACCTAGACCCATAAAGTGCACTTTCCGGAGGGTGTAGTTTCCTCGAATCCAAAAAAAAAAAAAAAAAACCATAAATCAACACAACAGGCATAGACAAGCAGCATCTCAACATCAGAAGCTTCCCCGGTGGAACAAAAATGTGTTACCCTTGAAGCCTACGCACGGGCACAGCAAGAACAGGTATCTGATCAGACCAGGGTTTTTCCTATGGTAACTATGATGAACTGCGATGGGAAACAATGATACTGAATGATGCATCCACTCCCCTCACAACAGAAATCATTCATGTCCTTTATTCAGATAATATAGACATTTGTCTTGTGAACACAGGTTTTCGGACACCTTAAATATCAGTTTCGGAGCTAAGGCTCTTGGACAATAACACTTACAGCAATGTATCTGAGTTGTTGGCTGCAGGATTGGCTGTGGTTTAGACTATCCAGATTCGATCAGGTGAGCCATTTTCTTTCATGTTTTCATACATTACCTCAACTGTCCAGTATTATCCAGACATTTCTCAGTAAACACATATCATCTGGGTTCTCTAACAATGTCAATGATTGAATTTGGTCACATTTTCTACCTCCCGGTTGTGAAGTTAAAAAAACTAGCTATGCCATTAAATCACCAGATGATAACATGTACACTTTCCCACCTGCTATCATTCAAAGAGAAGCGGTTCTAATCAACCATAGCATTCCCGCAGTGTTCTATTTTCAACGTGACAACCCCACCAACCATTTTTTCTGCTACATGCACTTTGCTGATTTGAAGTACTGTCATCAAACCAGACCGGAGAATTCAACATCTGTCAAGAATAAGCTGTGGCATGGAGTGACAACTACAGTCAGCAGCATATCCGTATTGGAAGGAACATTATTTACAGTTTCGATCATTAAAACCAGAATACTGAATTTTAAGATTTGAAGCATTTTCCACCAACCAATTATGCAAACAATAAACAACTTGAGAATCAATGACTGACAAACCAATTTAGCGTGTACTGTCGTGTAATGCAAATTGGCCCAATGCTATCAATAATCAGCTCTACTTTTCAAAAATAAAAATGAACTCACTTTTTTCAAAAGGAAAATATATCAAACTTCATTATAGCACCATATCCATAACAGAACTTTCTCAAAAATAGAATACTAGTACATTAATTAGTATAAGTCATTTGAATAAGACTTCACCTACATGAGACATGAAAAATATAATAAAGAGAATATCCGCCTGTTCAACTGTATCAATGTGCTGCCAATAAGTAAAAATGAAGGTGATTGATCTCTGACTGCTGAAAGCAATCTTTCAATAGAAATAAAAGCAGTTGACAAAAAGCACCAGTTTCAGTTGACAAAAAGTAGTGTGATGCCTTTAGCGGCTTTTATCCTGCTCTAACGTCAAATTTCTGCTTGAAAATGTTCTTCCTCACACCCTTTTTTATTTTCTTTGCCTTAAATTTCGTTGACCTAACTGCAATTATAACATATGATTAATGATATTATTATTTTTCTGAAGAAGAATCTCATCCTTGATTTATTCATTCATAATGGAGAGAGAAAGAGAGCAATACTTTTTATAATTCAATGGAATGAGTGTTAATTACCACGGTCAACGTAATTTGCAATGGTGCTGCTTGATTCCCCATCTGCATCAACTTCCGCACCTGCAAGTCAATGAATTAAAGTCATCTACATGATGTTCATTTAGATTCAGCAATACTAACTGATAATCTTGGTGAGAACTAGAAGACGAACCAGGATAGTTAGAGGAATAGGGTTTTTCTGGTTGCTAGCAACAAAGTGGAAAAAGTCACCTCATTGTCTTTGCCACCACCACCCTTTAACATCCCATGAAAAACTTCAAAAGCATCCATCGATAACCCATTTTGGGCATGCACATCACCATAAAAATCCCAAGAAACAGCATTCTTCTTAGCCATTTCATCGAACACCTTTCCAGGAAAATTCATTTCACCACACTTTATATACGCATCCAACAAAGTACTCTCAACTCCCATAACTTTATCCAACCCGACCTTCATAACAACCTCATGAACTCCCTCACTGACTGCCTTACTAGAAACACGAGAACAAGCCGACAAAACAGAAACCATAGCAACAGAATCAACCAGAAGTTGCAGCCTCCTCACCATTTCCTTTACTCTATTCAATAAAAACTCCTTGAAAACCATTAGCGCTTCATGAGAATTATCATTTTGAACATTCCCGGCGATTAAAGAAGTCCAAGCAACAATATTTCTGTAAGGAATTCCATCGATCAGTATTCTTGCATCACTTAACTTCCCACATTTTGAATCCATGTCAATCAAAGCTGATGGCACAAATAGGTCCGATTCAAACCCAAAAACAAGAACTTGTTGGTGGCTTTGTTTTTCGGAGTCTAGATCAAACAAAGCCGAGCATGATTTCCACAGGAATGATGAGAGAACAATGTTATATCTTAAGTGAAGGCAACTCATTTTATAAATAACAGAAAAATAGGCAAGTTAGTCCATTTCCTTTTGATGAGAAAAATATTTCTCTTTTAATATGGTCATTTATCCACAACCAAACAAGTCTGACAACTATCTCGCAAGCTTAAGTAGCTGGAACTTTCAGCCTTCTCCCTATCAAATCTAAAATTTAAAAGCTTAAGTTAAATAGATAAACTATAAAATTTAATTTATATTATTTTTTAATTTTTTAGTAATAATAAATCTATCTTATTTATGTTAGCTCAGTTTCAACACATGAAAGCATGGCGGCCACCAAAGCCCAAGAGGACAATAAAACAAAGGCCTCGAAAGTATAGCATAAAACACCCCAAAAAACACACCCAATGACCGGATAAGATCTGATAGGAAAGACAACCAGACGACATATAATTCTTTAAAATAGTTAGAGAATATAAATCATATTATGAAGTTTTATTTATAAATTTAAGTTTTTAGATGAGATAGTTTTTTAATATAATATCAAAATCAGTGGTCACGAGTTCGAATTTTTTCATTTTTTTTTGTTTGATAAAAATAAAATACAGAGTAATATGGACATATGCAAGTTTCAAGTTCAAATAATATTCACTTGAGGAGGATGTTAGAGAGAACTTTGTTGACTTAACAATCATAAGTTCGAATCTCACCCACCCCATTCTATTTAATAAAAATCAAACATAAGGTAGTATGAATTTGTATAAGTTTCAAGCCCAAATGACATTCACTTGAGAGGGTATGCTAAACAATTATATAAATCATATTATGAGGCCTTACCTATAAGCTTAAGTTTTTAGATGAGATGATTCTTTAACATGATATCAAAGCATTGTTGACCCAACGGTCACAAATTCGAATCTTACCACCCCATTCTATTTGATAAAAAATCAAGCACAAGGTAATGTGGACATGTGCAAGTTTCAAGCCCAAAAAGCTTTCACTTGAAGAAATGTGTTAAAAAATAATATAAATCATATCCTGAAACTTCATCTATAAACTTAAATTTTTAGATGAGATGATTCCTTAGCACTCCCCTCTCAACCATGACACGAACCTGCACCAGAGCAAACACACTTCCAAAAGATAGGAACAAAGATGCTGAGTAATTTGCAGCCTTGTATAAGCATTATTTGAATCAATTCAGAGCGTTTCAAACCCTTTCATTCAATACTGTTAAGGTTGTTCCTTGAAGAGGCTGCATAAAATGATTAGTAATAGATGTTACCACCCCTAAAAAACGACATTCCACCACTTGAAGTTCTTTCAAATATTTGAGTTGAGACCAGACCAGTAGCTGACTGGAGATATTCAAGTTGGCTACCATACTAAAACCCCAGCAAATTTCCATTTAGATATGGATTATACAGAATACTAAGAAAGCAAATGTCAGGTCTCCATGCAATCAACAATCCCTGGTAAATAAAGATGACTGAGAGGATAAGCTTCCCATGATGTGAGGCACCTTGGATTACATGTTATGTCCTCTAGAGTACCTCCAAGCTGGTTAATGCTTCAACTCAATGTTGCATTTCATCAAACCAGACAACCCAGGTCAGTGTAAAGAGGAGATGCATCAAACATATGCGTACGAGGTAGCATAAGGTTGTTTTTTGTTATCGAAGGCAGAGGGTAGTTAACATGGGCTTACCTCCATCATAATCACATATAACAAATAAATCATAAGCTGTTTTTCTTGGATAACGTCAAAATCTAAGGCATAATGGATGTTGTGCAGAGATGTTTTTCCTAGGAATTTCAAAACTGGGAATATGAATGGGAAAAAGAAAAAGAAAATCAAAAGCATGGTGATTTCGCAAAGGCATAATGGATTTGGATTATCAAAGTCATATCAGATTAAATACACAGAACATGGTTATCGTTTTAGATTAATGAATCCATTATTGGATAGATATACAAGACATGCTTATTGTTTTATTATTAATGAGTCTAGAATTGAATTAACATATGAGATATGGGTATTGTTTTGGATTATTGAATCTATAATTGAATATTAATAAGTAAAATAAATAAAACGAGATATGGCTGAGGAAAACAAAAGGGTTATAGTATAGGTTGCTGCTTCTTAGCGAAGCCAGCACAAGGTGTGTAAATTGCAGAAACAACCAAAGAGAGAAGATGAGTGGCGTGAGTGATTCGAAGCCTCATCCACAATTCTGTTGCAGGAGATGATGATTCATGGGTCAGCAACCGTTTGTCCTGGCCATAGCCATAATATCAAACTTGTTCACTCGTCCTCACCACACACACACACACACACACAATCTGCTCTCGTTTTGTCATCATCTTTCCTCACACTTCCAATATCTACACTTTGGTCCCACCATATCTTCTTCAATCAAAAATAGGTTTCTCCAACGTAGAGCTTGATAGCATCAAGTTCAAAACATGCTCTAAATTAGTGTTGTTACTCTCACTTTATTTTGTTTTAAATATTTTATATCAGTTAAAAAATAAAATAAAATAAAAACAATCATTTTATTTTGATTTAAATATTTTGCACCAATTAAAAAATAAAATAAAAACAATTGTTTTTATCTTATTTAAAATTCTAATTTATTCTAGAAATTCTACCCAAATTCTAATTAGAATATTCCAGTTTCGTTCTGCCCGTTTCGTTCTGTTCAAAATAATATTTTTTTTAAATAATAAATAATTTTACAATATCAATCATATCTTTTAATCCAATCGTTAGATTGAGATGCAATTTTATGAGGAGTCTCTTAACATATTTATATATATTATGTTAACATTTCAAAGCAATCAAAAAATATAATGATCTTGTGAAATTGATGATGACATTCTCGTAATATTTTACATGTTTATAATTTTGTACAAAAAAATTATTTTACTGTGTCTTTTTTTAAATTAATTTTTTTCTCAATTTTATTATTCAATAACGAGTTTATTTAAGGATATCATAGTCTTATAATGGAGATCTTATTCCGTTCCAATTGAAAAAACAAAGTACCAACTAAAACAAAATTGACAACCTTGCTCTAAAGAGGGTTCCAATCATAAAACAATAATCATAACCAACGAAAAAAAACAGAATTTTCTTATAGTATTTTAGATTATTTTTATGGATATGTACAAGCGAACGCGAGTGTAGGTTTTCCCTTTGATTCATTTACTTTTTCTTGTGTTATTATTTTAATGCATTTTTAATTAGAAATCTCTTTGAAAAACAACCATAACTTACTCTCAAACACCCTTTTAGTGTTTGCGTTGGATACTTTTAGCGGTATTTTTAGCTATGTCACACTTGCAAAGTGGGAGTATTTATCTGGCAAATTAGGAGGTACTAAATTGAAAAAATAAATTTCTCGAGGGGCAAGATTTATTCTTGTTCTAGTTTTAGAGCTAAGACTATAAATTGTCAAGGAGTTAGGGGAAAAAAAAACAATTCTAGCGAAGGTCGAGACCTTAACAACCCTTGCCTCCACCATCGCTTATAATTATTGAAAGTCTTAATTATCTAGTAGGTAATCCAATGATATAGAACTAAGAGGTTTACTCTCTTTATGGTCTCATGTTCAAATTTTATAATTACTAATATGATGACTACTAGAGTTTTACATGGTCATTAATTTTAAATCCTGTAAAATTAGATAAGGTATACGCAAACTGAACAAACACTTGTATTAATAGAAAAAAAATATTGGAAACCCGTCCTATAAAATAAAATATTATAACTTGACTAAATTTTGCTTTATAAATATTAATTAAAAAAACTTCAATTATATTTTTATATATGCTAAATTAAAAATATTTTTTTATATATATATATTCTAAATTAAAAATATTTTTTAATAAAAATATTTTAAAAAACAGGCGTCGTACTGTTCCAAACATCTGTGAGTTTTTCCTTAGATGTCAAAACGCCACCCATAACACAATGGAGAATTGAAATAAATCTCCCAAGTCTTCTTGACTGAGAGGAGAGAGACCGGATAGAGTTTTGGTCGGAGAAGGAGAGTCAAAGAAAATGGGAAGAGCATTTGTGTATGTTATTCTTGGAGGAGGAGTTGCAGCTGGGTATGCAGCTCTTGAATTCACAAAGAAAGGGGTCTCACCTGGAGAACTTTGCATCATCTCTGAAGAAACTGTGAGCAAAAAAAAACAAAAATCCTCCATCTTTTTTAGCCTTTCTAGGTTTAATTCTTTAATGGGTGTCTGATTATTTTTTGCTCTTTGTTCCATTCATTCTTTTCTTTAATGGGTTCAATTTTCAGTTTGTTAGTTGCTTTGTCTCCATAATTCTGTGTCTTCATCTCTCTTTTTATCTTTCTTGGTTAGATTATGACATATGAGTTACGATAATGAAACTTCAAGAATGAATAGTCTGCTGCTTAACTTTAAGGAGGATTCTGAAATTTGAACAGTTAGCACCGCCATTGTACCATATGTATATTGCTCCGGCTATTTTTTTTTTTCTTGTATTGGTTGATTGATTACAAACTCTTGCCTTGCCTTGTGACTTTAAGTAATGCTCGACTGCAATAGTTATTGTCAATTTCATATTACTTTCAACATGCTTTTTCTCATTCTTTTAATGGAATACAAGTCATTGGGGACGTTTCTGTGAACAATTACCTTCTCTTTCTATCTGTCTTATTTTGGTATGTGGGGTTTTAAGGTTGGAAAGCAATAGTGAAAATGGCTAACCCAATAGCGGATTCTGCAGCGGCCACCACTGGAACCAATAAAGCAAATAATTGAACCATCATATAATCCCAAGAAACAGAAAAGACAGAAAGTTCAAATTCACAGCTAATAACAACTTCGTATGTGGGTTTTTAAAGTTTGTGCACTAGACATTTTCAGTCTGAAGTTGTGCCGGCTTTATAATCTGGCATCGTAGTATTGAAGGTGCAGAATGGATTTGATAAATATTTTAGTCGTTGATATGTAATGTTGTTGGTGTAAATCAAGGGGTGATGACACAAAAGCTCAGCTTGTGCATTTGAATATACTTGATGTTAGGTGTGAGTTGGGAAAACCTTTGCACAAGTGATAATTATGCAATGGAACAATAATAAGACTGGAATGAAAGTTTTTCTGCAGGTCATAGTGTTGTTTTCGCCTCATATTTCCTGCTTGACTTGTTTAGTTAGGTAGTGATTCATGAATTTCTACTGGATTTTTTTCAGGTTCCACCTTATGAGAGACCTGCATTGAGTAAAGGTTATTTACTTCCTGAAGGTAAAAGTTCTCATCCTTCAAGTTCAGGGTCTGGTTATCTAATATAACTAACCATTTTGGTAGAATTCTTTATGTAGTGTAGCATATAAATAATTTATTGAATTGTGCTGCTTGTTATTAGTCAATAGCTTTGCCTTAGTCACATTAATGTGTCAGGCAAAACATGGGGATAGTCAACTTTGAGTCTGGATGCAATGTGGTGGCTCTGGTTTCTTTTTCCTGATGTGCTGTCCTAAAATTCACAACTAAACTTGGGTGGAAAAATGCTAATCATTTGTTGTTTCATGTTTCATGTTCCTCCTCTTCATTTATTATTCTAGTATCCACCCTTGTATTGAAAATATTCCTAACATGCAGCTCCAGCACGCCTTCCATCGTTTCACACTTGTGTTGGAGCTAATGAGGAAAGGTTGGCTCCAAAATGGTATAAAGAACACGGTAATCTATTTTTGGCTCATATGATTATTTTCACTGACCAAGGAGAATAATAATCTTATAGCACTGAACTTATTCTCTGGAATACCTATTTCAAATTTTGCTAAGTTGTCGATATTTTTGTTTGTCTGCAATCTGGGTGGCTCTTTATGCATTCTAATTGGAATTATTTAGCTTTCAGATATAGCATCCTTTATATGTTCTTAACTAGTTCACCTGTAATTATAACTTGCTTATATCAAATGTCAAGCAAGCACACGTAGAGAATGAATTCAAGTTATCCAATTTTGTTCCTGCTCGACATTTGTGATCTCACATGCTCAGCTATATATATGACATGAAATGTGTCAGCGGCAGTTTTATTATATTTGAATGTTAGATATAATTGGGTTGTAGACTTGTACAATGAGGCTTTTATTACCACTTACTAAATACAGTAACTATGATCATTATGCTTCATGTGTAGACTATATCTGCTTGTTAATATCTTTGACATGAGAATGTTCATTGACTATCAAGTCTAGCATCTTTAATTAGTTAACCTGGGGCAATAAAGATTCTTACATTGGTAAAAAATGAGACTTACTTTTTTCTAGTGGAAATATAGAAGCACTTGATGTGTACAGCTCTTCATATTTTACCTACATCCAACATAACAAAGATCAGAAGTAAATGTCTCTTCATTTTTTGGGGGGAAACTCCTGGTAGAACTTGTTCAGACACAAATTCCAGCGAAAGTTTTTCTGTTACAAGTTTAATATCAAGTCTTTTAAATTGTTGGCTGTTGAAGTTCTTACTTTATGTCTTATCTCTAATTGATGGGTATATGAATTATTTTTTCTAGGAATTGAATTGATTCTGGGGACTCGAGTTAAGTCTGTTGATGTGAGACGCAAGACACTACTAACTGCAGTTGGCGAGACTATAAGCTATAAGATTCTCATCATTGCAACAGGTGCTCGGGTATTGAAACTGATCTTACTATTTGTTGATGCTATTTTTTACTATGGTTAGTTGATGTTTTTAATGTTGGGTAAATGCAGTATAAAAACACCTAGTAGGGATCTGATATTGCTTTGGGAAAATCAGTGGAATTACAATCCATGTCCTTTTGTTTGGTAGCATTTTGAATGGGACCACTTCTCATTGTTAAACATATATAATATAGGAGATACAAAATGTTCTATTAGATCTTATCATCACAATAGTTTGCATTTTTTGCCAAAGACTTGCTACTATTAAAAAACAAAAAATTGTTCTCCTTTATAAAAATTTCATTGAAATAATAAAATGTGTAGAAAGTGAATTGCATTGTTCAAGTATTAAAATGAATTTAAAGTAACCCTATTTTGTTTTCATCATCTAATGTAGGCTTTGAAGCTTGAAGAATTTGGAGTGAGTGGATCAGATGCGGAAAATGTATGTTATTTGCGAGATTTAGCTGATGCAAACAGGGTTGTTGATGTGATGCAATCTTGTGCTTCTGGGAATGCTGTTGTTATTGGTGGTGGCTATATAGGAATGGAGTGTGCTGCCTCTTTGGTGACAAATCGAATTAATGTCACTATGGTTTTCCCAGAAGTACATTGTAGTAAGTGCTCCCAATGCTGCTTTATGCTTCCTCTTTTGAGATCTTTAAACTTATCTTTTGAGGAAGAAAACCTTTGAAGTTAAAGGCTGTGGAACGTCTCATAGCTATCAAACTTGTTTGCATTTTATACATTCATGAACAGTTGTTTTTGAAGATTTTCCGGCCAGGTTTTTTTACAACAAAAATTTAGGACAATTCTTTCCCAAAACATTGTCTTAATTTCTTCTTGAATACAAGTTACTATTAAAATCTGTCAATGTCATTGCCTTTTGTAGTGGCTCGCTTGTTTACACCCAAGATTGCAAGCTATTATGAGGGTCATTACAGTTCAAAAGGAGTTCAATTCGTAAAAGGAACTGTCCTGTTATCTTTCGAGATTGACCCCATTGGAAAGGTAAATCCCCTGCCGATTAACAATCTTGCTAAAGCTTGTTTCAATCTGTTTTATGTTGTGGAATGTTTCAGACATAGTATTGGTAACTGTTACAGTTTTTGTTATGCTGATTGGGTTCATCAGATGATATAATTTTTCCAGCGTGAAAAATGTCAAAATGCAGGAAGCTTCATGAGTTCATAAGCATCAGGAGCTTTAGCTTCTGTAAAAATCGATCAAAAAAATTGGCCTAACCAATTCAATGCATCTTTCCAGATTACTGCCGTAAATCTTCGAGATGGAAGTCAGCTTCCTGCTGACATGGTTGTAGTGGGCATTGGGATCCGTCCAAACACGAGCCTGTTTGAAGGCCAACTGACTTTGGAGAAAGGTGGGATCAAAGTAAATGGACAAATGCAAACGAGCAACACCTCGGTCTATGCAGTTGGAGATGTTGCTGCATTTCCAGTGAAACTATTTGGTGAAACACGTAGGCTTGAGCATGTTGACTCGGCCCGAAAAACAGCAAAACATGCTGTTTCTGCGATAATGGAGCCTGAGAAAACAGATGAGTTTGATTACCTGCCCTTTTTCTATTCCAGATTCTTCACATTTTCTTGGCAGTTTTATGGGGACAATGCAGGGGAAGTGGTGCATTTCGGGGATTACTCAGGGAATACAATTGGAGCATACTGGATAAGTAAAGGTCACCTTGTTGGATCTTTCCTTGAAGGAGGAACGAAAGAAGAGTATGAAGCTCTAGCCAAGACCACAAGACTTAAGCCGGCAATAGACGACATAACTGAGCTGGAAAGGCAGGGTTTGGGCTTTGCAGTGACAGTTAGTAAGAAACCACTAACACCTCCACCTTCTGATGATGTTAGTGGTTCAACCCTTGTTCTGGAGAGGCCATTGTTTGCTTGGCATGCAACTGCTGGTGTTATCGTGGCGGCATCTATAGCTTCATTTGCATATTGGTATGGAAGGAGGCGCCGGAGATGGTGAAATTGCTGTTTCCAAAGCAATTTATAGTAGGGCTGTTGGGGTTTTAGAATGAATATTATGATACCATGTTGTAGCTTTAATACGTCTGGAGATTTGGAATACTATGATCTCGTGTGATTAACATCAATATATTATCGAATCAAATTACTTCATTTTGTTGTTGTGATATATTTAATACCGAGTTTTCTCGGTTTGATCAGATTCATCCTTGTGATCTCAAAATGTTATCAAGAGCACGAGACATCAACTTAGTCAAGGAGAAAAAACAAATAATGCATCGTGGCCAATGCAATTCAAACTTTTAGCACCACTATGGGGTGTAGCGTTTATAGATGATAAATTGGAATCTTAATTATTTCATTAGAATAAAATTTGAATCAATAAGAATATAATAATAGATAAGCCATTTTTTATATATATATTTTTAAAAATATCATCATTATAATTATTATTCTCCCCTTCCATCTCTCAAAAAACTCAAGAGTTGGATAATAGATTGGTAGGGTAAGTTTTTTTGTGAGCAAAACAATACTATAAATGAGATGTTTTAATATATTTATTTTTTTATATATGTATCGTTTTGTAATTGATTTCTTTTTTAATGTAAAAACAATTAATCAACAAATATATATTCTTTATTGTCTATTTCAACTATTAGCTAAATGGTAATTTACGTATTTATCTATATCATGTAATTGAGTACAAAAAGAAGACAACAAGGGCATTTGGTCTAGTGGTATGATTGTCGCTTTGGGTGCGAGAGGTCCCGAGTTCGATTCTCGGAATGCCCCCAGCTTTTTTCTTATATATCGTTTTCAAGTGTGTAGACAAATATACCCCTGAAACAAAAGGCTCTGCCTCCTGAAGCAGTCGTAAATTGCAGGGACAATATAGTCTAGCTCTATTATATAAGAAAAATAAATAAAAATAGCATTTTAAATTAATTGTTTCAGAGAAAAAAAAAAACGTTCCATAAACCTTTCATCTCCTCAGAACCTTATCTTCACAACACCACCTATCTATCTGTTTCTCTCTTATTTCAACTCCATAGAAGAGTAGAGAAGAAATCCTTGGATTCCCATCATCAGAAATGGCAACAACAAACCCACTCTCCACAACAACTCCAACACTTTCTCTCCACTCTCCATCGTCTTCCACCACACACACCCCCATCAAACATTTCCTCCTCTTCCCTCGCCGCCAACACCCCCTCTCTTTCCGCTCTTCCCACGTTCGCCCCATCTCCGCCGTCGCTGCCCCTGAGAAAATCGAGAAGATTGGTGCAGAAATCTCCTCCTTAACCCTCGAAGAAGCCCGCACCCTCGTCGACTACCTTCAGGACAAACTCGGGGTTTCGGCTGCTGCATTTGCACCAGCAGCTGCTGTGGGTGTCGCTCCAGGGGCTGCAGCTGACGCAGGAGCAGCAGCGGTAGAGGAGAAGACGGAGTTCGATGTTGTTATCGAGGAAGTGCCCAGCAATGTTAGAATTGCGGTGATTAAAGCTGTTAGGGCTTTGACCAGCCTGGCATTGAAGGAGGCCAAGGAATTGATTGAAGGATTGCCTAAGAAGTTCAAAGAAGGGGTTTCGAAAGATGAAGCTGAAGAGGCTAAGAAGCAACTTGAAGAGGCTGGAGCTAAATGTTCTGTTGTTTGACACAACAGCTTTTCTTTATTTTTTTCATTTGGTGGGAGTAGCTTGTTTTTGTGATGAAAAACATATTACACTTGCTGCTAGTAGTGATGGTGCTGTATGATTTGCTTGCTTCATTTTGAATTTAATTTGGCATGTGGATTGGGATTAGCTTCATTTCTCCTTCCTTGAATTTTGCTTGAATAAGCAATTGTGCGTCTTGGGAGACAACAATGTCAAAACAAGATATGCTCTAGTGTTGATTCTACCCTTCAATTTCATTTCCACAGGTGCAGAGTGCTCAGTTGTGACTTGGGGGGGCTGGATAAGATAAGAAGCTTCTCATAAAAAATAATTCAAGATGGCACTGACTGATCTTTTTTCTTTCAAGATTTGAACACAATTATAGGGTTGCATATTATATTAGAGATTATACCTTACAATCTACAATTTCCACCGTCTGTCCAAAACTACTGTGAGTGTATTTTATTTGAATACCAAGTGAAACTGCGATGTCAGCACGCATTCACCTGTGCGAGATTCTAATGGCCACATAGTCAGCCAAAGGCGCATTGCTGCACGACCCGATCATCTAGCCAGAGAACATTTGAAATTTTCCCTTTTCAAAATTTTGATCATGCATGTCATTCAAGAAGGTCTCCAGATTGCTGTTTGGTGCAAATCCAACCTTCAGCATCCGATCTTGCACCTCTGTGAACTTCTAGCAAACAATGCTGATGAAGTGTATTGTAACTCTCACTACCAAAAATATGAAACTCCTTGGCAAAGAATACCAGGCGTGATTCTGCTTTACGAGGATGCATATTTCTGGATCAGGTTGCCAAATGAAGCATTTCTTCCATCAACTATTCAGCTTTTATACACCAGCAGCAGATGAGGGATTTATAGGTTAGAAGAGTAGGGTTTATGTTCCTAAGAATAATCTCAGTTGTTAGTGGTAAAGCATCTGCTAAACAATCACCTTTGCAGTGGGACTCGATAAGTTTATTATAGATTTCCACGTGAGGTATATAGCCACGCTCAGACATTCTTTCCAGATTGAAACATCAGATTTCTCATGCTCGACAACTCAATTCAAAGTAGAAATAGCCTACCCTCTTTACCATATCCTTGAATCAGAGCCCGACAAGTAAAACTATCAGGGCATCCCGTCTCCTATCATCTTGTACATAAAATACATTTATTATCATTAAATGTGTGTAAAAACTTAGGTAATTATACATATATAAACAATTAAAATCAGTCTTTTTCTTTAAATTCATCCAAGCAGACCTTTGTATCGTTTATCTTACCCATTATTTCTTTGTACAATCAATGGAAAAAATTGTATATAATATCTTCTTACTAATCACGTTGAGTTGTTCATATTGCATTCTTGTCCATTCCAAGTCTTTTAATTTTGCTTTCATCAAGACTTTCAAGGAAGGATTTCCAGTTCAAAAGGTGTCATTATCTGCATCCCATAAACCAATGAATATGGCGTGGCTTCAGTTGATATTTTTATAGTAATACAACATGCATGAAGTGAATAGAAAGCATCTTGTGTCAATCTTTTTATGTAACCACCATCTTATTGACAATTTTCTTGATGTTCTTGCTGGCAATTTCCATAACACTATTCATTTTTAGTTTGTATAAGGATGAGTTAGATTGCTTAATTTTCCACTTTTCATGCTACTCTATAATCATCTTTCTATTGAAGGTCCTCACAATGGTTTCAGGTGAATTTTACTGACTCTTTTTTAATAAACCTCATTACTATTTTTTGGTTCATATATGCATAGGAGCGAGCTTTTATCTATTTTTATATTAAATAATTGTTATTATGATGAATCAATATCTATTGCTAGTTTTCAAGTTAATTGATCAAAAGACATTCAATCCTCATATTAAAAAGAACCATCATGTTTTACACCTAACATGAGTGGTGACATCATGTTCAATAAATATGTACGGGTGCATTGATCTTATCATCGTACACTTTATGGTATTTTTTTTATATGTTCTACACAATCCCTTTCTATAGTAATCTAGAAGTAACAAAAACAATGAATCTATTTAGTTATCATGTGTTTGTTCACATAAATAGCACAAATCTCTTCATGAACTTATCGAAAGGTCTTTTTGGATTCTTCTTCATTCAAACATCTTGATATAGTTACGTAAAATGATCTTTTATAAGGTTTCTCCATCTAGATAATATTATTCAATTGTCATCCCTTTTTAGGTGTTCTTATTTACCTTGGATGCCTTTAATAGATATTCATGAAATTGAATGAATTTTATGATGTCATAATACCAAGGGTTCTTGTTTGTTTCTCCCTCAACTAAGCAACAATGAGTTGAAGAATTCTTAATCTCTATGTAGATCAGCTACACTCTAATGTTGTAATCAGATTTGGTTGTGCTGTGTAAACTTCACCTCAAAATCACCAAACAAAACCCAAAATATATATATATATAGAAAAAAATACATCCCAATTTTGAAAACTCCTAATTTTTAATTTAGATGAGCAAGATTGAGGTAGGCCAAGGTATAATTATTTATGGATATGTGGGAAACAAATAGTTTTTAGGGTTCACGAGAGTTTCTTTTTTTTAATTATTAATTTTAGGAGTATATATACATATCTAATGGGCCAACATTGGCTGATTGGGCGGTCTATGAATGTATTTGTTGACTGGAGCTGAAATAAATCTTCCATCCAAAAACGAAGAAAAGACCCAACAATAAGATGCACCATAATCGTCAATTACTCCTTACCTCCCATGTTGAAGGCAGTTTTATAAGCAACCCTAGCTGCTTCTGGAACATGTACAGAGTATTGAAACAGAGGACAGACATCAAGTACATGTACATATTGACCATTCAGTAAAACCATGCATTTATATATAAGCTATTGGAGACTGATACCAGCAAAAGGAGAGTCCCTTGTGTCACCATTTTGATGGAAACCCACGAACTTGCGCAGTTAAGCTCTTCAGCTTCGTACAGAGAGCACTTGTGGAGTAAGATGCAGTTAGAGAAAGAATACCAGTTAGGGATAGGCTGCACGCAGGAATTGTAAGTAATGCTTTGAAAAACACTTGATTCATAAAGTGAGAGACGCTAACTGAATAGTTAGAGATGCCGCAAGAAAATATCACATAGCCTAATTGACTGCAAATTAAGCTATGACACTCTCTCAAGTGACCAGCATATTGGCAAGCCTTAGCTGCTTCTCCAAAGGCAAATACTCTTTCAAGCATATACAGGTATGATACATCACATGCAATAGAAAGGATGCAATATCCTTTTCACTTCCATCAATAGGCTGCGCACTACTTGTATTGTCAGGGAGTCCTTTTTCAGTAACCGAGTAGTATATGCGTTCTGTTGATGTCAAAAGGTTCGATACAAAGGACTCTGCTACAACTTCCCAACTAGGTTCGGTCACAAGGGAAGGGAGGGTAACTGGTAGATCACTCAACACGGATACCTGGTCCAAAGTCAGAAGGGACCCATATTTGCAACTGCTACCAGATAGCAGACCAAGAAACAGCAAGGCCTGCAGAAGAAATGTAAAGACCTTTTATTCAAAAGCATTATCACCGAGAAAATTGAGAACAAAAATGAAAAGACTTTGATTTTAGAAATAATACAGGTTCCTTTACCCCTTAAGATTTATATGACATAATAGCAGAAAACAACACACGGGAATATCTAGTTCAAATTAAGGAGAGCTGAACTTCTTACAAACATGAACACAAGAGTGGAAGTGGAAGTGGTAGCATATCATATCAACTGCATGCACGTACGCACCATGCAGGTAGCACATCCAATGAGGGACAGATTTTTAAGAGCTGCATTTACATACAAGTAACACTAGCCAGGCTGCTTGCACAGATCAACTATTCCACCACCACCACCACCACCTTACCCTGCCCCGACTGCAGGTAAACAAACTATCCTCCTAAATACTTACTGGGTTATTATTCCATATTTTGCTTCAAGAAGAGTATAGCTACCATGCCCATTGCTTGTGTTGGGGAATATGAAACCAGTCACCGATACATTTTGATTGTGTAAAAAGAAGCTTACTGTGGAAGGATAGCTCGAGACACAACTAATTTCCACTGCATCAACAAGCCACTGTCTTTTGACACTACCATCCGCATATTGCAAAGCTGCCACCACTTCAGCAAGCAAATTCCAAATATCTGTAATTTTGAACAGAGATGCATTAAACCAATTCTATGCAAGAAATTCCAAAGAAAGAACAACCAAAACAGGAAGCAAAGCAAATTCAACTTGGCATCATGGAAACAACATTAGCAATATTTAGAATTAGACTGGCACATAGTTATTCAACAACAGCGCTCTTGCCAAGTAAAGCAACTAACCCTTCGATTTAGAGTTCAACATATAAGCTTTTAATCTTCCAAGCTCGGTTAATGGGATGGAACCCATCCTAACTAGCTTCACTTTCAATTGAATCTTCTTTAGGACTTCATTTGACCGGCTACCTCCTTGCACAAGATCCCCTAGAGGAACCTGCAAAGCAAACAATGCAGCATAATTTTCTGAGAATAGAACATAATGGAAATTCAAATGCTACTACATAAACTCTACAAGACTAAATAATGTTTTGAACAAACATGGGGTCAATTCAGTATTTACAGTCCAATTAAGTTGTTTATTATAGATTATACATAAAAGAGTTCCGAAGAGTACTCAGTACTAAATATGATTATCAGTAGATATGATTCAAGTTCATAGCATATGAACTAAATATCCACAAAGCAGAATCGTAGACAAGAATTTTCTGAAAAGAAATGCTCCAAAGAGAGATGATTGACAGCATGTTTACCAGAAGGAAAGCCAATAACCAATCCCCTTGAGCCTTTGCCAAGCATTGAACTGCCACACGCCATTCCTCTGCAGAGTTTGGCAGATCCACTCCTGTGAAGGTAGCAGATTCTGATGCAGGCAACAGGTGAAACAACACCTCTATGCACTTTTCAAGGTTTGATATGTACTGTACAGAGCTAAGGACAGCTTCTTCTAGACACTGATAGAGACCTACCCAGCATGAGATTCTCAATGAGCTCTTCTGATCAGGGGTATACCCCTGGTATAAAAACTCTGAGCAAAAGTATTCAGCTATATCATCAAACAATTTCTCTATCCTGGAACCTGAGAATACTTTTATCAGGCCTGCAAGATGAAAAAGCAGACATGACTGCAGATTCAGCTCTAGTGTCCTGAACCTAGTCAAATCAGATAGCTCGTCAAGGAAAGTCAGGAGGGAGTCAAATTGATTCGCATGTGCTATTGAGAATTGTACACATTCCTCCCGAACAGCTCCCCTCTTAAGAGCTGAATCTGGTGACAACACCTCAGACACTTGAGCCTCATATCTCATGCAGCGTCTAATGATCAATCCCCAATCCACTGTTGGCAATCTGGGAGCTTGGGAAAGGCATCTTAAGACTGTTACAACAGTGGCCACATGTGCAATAGCCCCTGCCTGAAAATTAGACGGCAAAAAATTAGAAAGAAGAATTCACAAAAAGCATCTCTCAATAAGAGCAAAATAACTGAAGAAAATAATATATGCAAGCAATAAGATAAGATTAGCGAGTTGGTAGATGATGAAGGCAAAAACATTAAAAAGTCTGTATGTATTTGCTTATGCTTATGTTGTAAATCTACAATGTGATAACAAAGATTCCCCAGCCCCTGATGCATCAACAAGTCGGTTTTGAATAAATAATTAGGAGGCAGGACCCACAGTTATAAGCAGACAGAAGTTGATTGTTCTCTCCATTCCAAGGTTGAAAATGTCTCCACACATGCACAAGGAACTAGAGTCCATCTCCTACTTCTTAAATCAAAACTTCAATTATTCTACAAACTTTCAGCATAAACAAGGAGAAGCAGAAGCATGCATGTTAGTTCTTTCTGAAAATATAATAGAAAACATCCATTGCCGTCTAATGATTGCACTCTAGCCTAAAGTCAAACAAGGATGAGAAATAGAGAGGGGAGGAGATGAGGGGGGAAATCAAGAAAGAGAGAGCTGGGAGGCTTTAATTTCAATAACAACCAAAGCAGTCTCAAAACATAATATTGGATTCTTTATATAAGGGCACCAAGGAAATCCTAACATCCTTCTAAAAGAGCTACATGAAAGCAAATACCTACTATCCAACTAATATCAATGCATTTTCTACCAAATATAAAACAACGAAAAAACCTTAAGGGATCCTCCATCATAGCCTGCACAACAGCACAACACACTAGTGCATCCAACAAGAAAACATGGGCCACTGTGGAAAACTTCCCTCTCCTTCATTTACCTTCATTCGTCTACATAGCAAGGTCACCTAAGTGAATTCCAATTTAATAAAATGTGAATGAGATATTTACTTATATATGTAAATACATGTGCGCGCACAAGCAGACACATAATCTGAGAATTGGTTTTAGCATTCATCACCAACAGAGAAACACTCCAAGAGACATGCTTATAAACACGCCTTAAGATATAAACATGATATGTCCACACATGCATGCAGCATAAACCCCATGTTTATCAAAGGCATGCATTCTCACTAAGAGCCATGCATACATTCATGTTTAGCGAGAGAAGATGAAACAAATCACATCGCATATTAGATAAAGATAGCCACAACGGAATAAAATTACTACAATAAGCATGAAACCTAGAACGTTTAGACAGAACCTACCCCGGAGTTATTTAGATGCATTAACCATATGGTCAGCTTCATAACTAAATTGTCCTCAGGAAAATTGTGAGAAATTGTTTTGCTATCATCATCAGTTTTATCATATCTTTCAGCATTTGGAAGTTCCTTTGACCACAAACCATTTCGAAGGAATGAAACTGCCCAAGCTGCATTTTGTTGCATTTTAAGATCATCAGAATTTTGCGCAATGAGAAACATCTCTTGCACCAATGTTGTCAAATGTGGCTCACAAACAGGGCTTGAAAGTAAAGGGCCCAAAATATGAGAAGATTCCTGTCAAACAAAACAAAGAATGGTGTTCAATGCATAAACCCCTATTTTTACAAGGGTAACTCTTCCAAAAACACAAAGAATACAAGAAACAACCTTTTGTTCATAAGCAGTCTTGATTGAGGCTGAGAAGTGATGGGCATGAACCAAAATCCCTGCACCAGCTCCCATTGAATTAACTACTCCAAGCATCCCACCCAAACAGATGATAGGAGGGCAAGAACTACAATAGCATTTTCTAAACATCTCCAGTAAACCTTTTACACATTCAACTTCAAGAGGGTGCACACCTTCATTCAAAATGCAAGCAAGAAGACTTCCCACACCAACACATGATGCCAACATCAAGCTCTGATGGAAAGTGCTAGATTTTTTAACAGATAATAACTCAGAAATGAGCTCATGATAGCCCTTCAATAGTTGATCCAGCTCATTATCATTAATCATTTCCACTCTTCGGCAGAATGCCACAACATAGGGAAGTGTAAGACATGATCCTATTGATAAAGCTTTCTCCCTTCCTTCACTGGAAAAAGATGAGTTCATTACTAGAGAGTTTACATGTGGGATCCATGATATAATCAGGTCCTTTATCTTCAGCATAGCATCATGTGCCCCAGCTCTATATATTGCATTGAAAGAGATCCCCAGGCCAAGGACAAGACCAGCAACACCCCAAGGATCTTCCTCCAAGTCATCACACTTCTCAAGCAACTGGTCAGATGTCAAATTGATTTCCATATCATTACCACCCATGCTGAAATATGGCAAAAGACTTTCTAGAACATCATATGAAGCATTACTGAGCTGGCTTGTCATCAGAAGCAATGTCCTAAGAATCTTCCCTAATAAGTCAACCTCCTGTGCCTTGTACTTTTCTTTGTCCATATCAACATTCTCAGCAGCTTCAACCCTGGTAAGAAGATCTTGGCATGCAAAGCCCAAGCCAAGCCCACAAGCTCCTTTGACGAGGATGCTTTTGCTGCCATGCAAAACCTGAAAGCATGCACTGTCTTACAACAAACGCCATATAACTTGTACAATCCTTTGCAAAAGAATCTAAGTTGATCCTTTTTATAATAATTTTCTGAAGTATACTTCATTTATCCATCTGTTAGTAGCACCAAAAACAAAAACTAAACATACAAGTACACTCATTTTGAAAGCTTTTCAAGATGGACTGGTATAAAATGTTCACAGTTACAAACCACAGATCTTCATACCTTTATAAGTCCAGTGATATTCTCAAGTTTCTGTTTGTGATCAGTTACATGAAGACAACTCGAAACCAATCCAAGAGATATTGCTGCTGACCATTGGCGATGATCATGCTCATTCTGGAACAACCAGTTTAGCAGAAACTTTGAAGCAGTAGATTTGACAGTATGGGTAGATGGAGCCAGCACCTAACAGTAGCCAGCAAAACCAACCATTTAGCTGACAAGGCATGTGTATCAAGAAATATGAATGTAAATGGTAGTGCATTTCTATTTAATAAAAAAAACCAAACCATTACTCGAAAATCAGAATGACTGGTTAAGAGGCCTTCAATAGATTAAGATGAAATATCAGAACTGTCCCAGGACCTGTAACCAATAAACTGACCACCAAACTTCCACCCAGCCTCATAGCTTTCTTCCAGGAAATTTGTGGTTCAGATGCCCAGGATGACATTTTCATTTTCTTTTTTCTTTTTTTCAATATCTGTTTCCCACATTAATGCCGGCCTGGGCAGAAATCTGAATTCAGTCTCTACATTCCATCTCAAAAATATCATGGGTATGCATATAAAATTGATCTTATGATTGCTACAATGATCCCAATCACTGAACAAGGTCATGACATCAGTAAGTAGTCAGAATGATAATTCTGGAGTGATATTTATAGAGCAATCTCATACCACACAGAGGGCACCAATAGCCAGAGCAATATTTTCAGCAGAACTTGGGATAGACTCTTCAGCAAGTCGCATCACACTCTGCATGACAATAATGCAGAATAAGAGATACAAATGGCATGAATCTGTTTGAAATTGCTGCAGATATAATATCATGATACAAATGCTAGAAGAGGAAAAGGTGAACCTTCAGGATATCAGTAGCAGCTTTAGAAGTTTTATCTGATGAAACAGATGGTGCTTTAGCATCAAGGGATGAAATATTTGCCCTTATCCATCGCTGCATGAAGGACTTCCAAGATTGCAATGAAAGAAGGGCAATGAAAATATTTCTTGATAATTGAAGAGAAGCAGCTATTTCCACCAGTGCACTCTCATATCCAGCATGGGAATCTAGAGATACCTGGAGAGAAAGTAACATGGATTTAAAAATTATATTAAATTCTCAAGAAAAGAACTCAACATGTGATTTCTTACTCTTGACAGGCGTTGGCTGTTCACATCTTTAGGGGTAAAGGAAAGGCATAAAAGAGCTGCCCCAGGTAATTGCCCAGCACTACCTTTTATCCCTGCAGATTTATTGCTCATTTGATATACTGTACAGGTCACACATAAAAAATGAAGAGACTCCAATACAACTCAATGTAAAATGAGGAGGTGGAGTAGATAACCTAGCATTCAATAGGCTAAACCTTCTTAGATGTACAAGAAACTAAAGCTCTTGAAATTCAAACAAACGAATAAAAGACTTTTCAAGACTCCTTTTCATTCACCAAATGGCCCCCTCAAAGTTTACAACAGATGTACTTAAAGAGGAGCATTAAGTCAGTCATAATGAAATAAATAAATAAAAAACTTAATGAATTAAACCACATAATAATTCAGAAAATAGAAAGAAAAAAAAAACCTATTTCAAACCTTATAAATAGAACCTTCTCGGATATTAAAAATTTACACATTAGTGAAAGTTTAAAATGAATAGGAAAAAGCCCTTCATATTGTACCACATCAAGAAAGTTTGCGGCGGTCACCTTTAAGAAAGGGCAACCATCCTTGTCTTCTAGATTCCAGTAATTGCCAAACAATATTATCCATCTATGATGAATCTAACACCTCATTTTTCTATATTTTACCTTCTTTTTCCTTTTCTCACCCTTGTCTGCTAGATTCCTGTATTTGTCAAACACTATCATCCATCTATGATGAATCTAACACTGCATTTTTCAATATTTTACTGTATATTCACCTCATATATTGCTTCTCTACTAGGGTATTCATTGTATTATTCCTCTCATCTAATTTTCCTTTTCTTTTTCATTTCCAAAGTCCACTGAATATCTTTCAACTCTTTTCCCACTTATTCTGCATCAGGAACTGTAACAAGGGCAGACAATAACTTCTCCCAATCACTTAAGTTTTCATGATGCCATAAAATGCTTTGGACAGAGGGGGTTGAGGATTAGAGAAAATAAACAAAAATTCACATGGAAAGCAGCACAATCTACATCAGAACCCAATTGCATATAATACCTGAGGTGAATAGAGCCTGTGGAAATACATTCAGCAACTTCTCAATTTTACTTCCAGCAACTTTTTTCTCCTTCACCAACCTTCGACGATTCCTGGAGCAAATATAACCAAAGTATCAAGCTTCAATATCTTATGGTTTTCAGCAAGTGAAGGAGAAAAGCGGATGTGTTCTTTACACATGTTCATGAGTTATGATCTTGACTTGAAATCCTTCCATGGCTGTGAGCACATCAAGATTCGTCTCACATAAAAGCAATTCTGTGTTCACTCTCTTAAAATCTGGAATTCCTATTTGTATATGTGTAACCTAGTAAAACATAAAGTCATTCAGAGAATCTGTTATAACTGGAGCATATGATGCAAGGATGCAAGAAACCAAACAAGGTTAGCATCAAAATAGATGTGCACCGGGACTAAATAGAGTACACTTTGTCAAAGTAAAATTATCAAGACAGAAGGTTTTGAAACAATTAAATTTTCCAATGATTTTATAAAACTTTCAATAAACAGCATCTCCCACAATTTACCTCATATTGGCTCAGAGCCTCAAAGGCAAAGATCCTTGCCCTTGCCCACTCAAGTGCTTGACTGACATGTACAGAAGTTCCAATAACCCATAAAATTTGTAAGACATTCCTTGAAGCTTCTGAATATGCCTCAGCATCCATTGCACCCCATCTCAGAAGGAGGCATATGCTGTCAATGGGAAGACGTCATTTGGCATATATTAATATATCAATTGAAAGAAAGGATGAAAAAATTACTGCTAAATGGATAAGGTACAGATGTTTGACAGAAAAAAAGGAGCAATATAAATCAAAACAAGGAGAACTAATAGGGATGTTTTAGGTGCAATTTTCCAAACAGGAAGAAAAATGTTGAGAAAGGTTCTTATTTAACCACTGGGAAATCTGCCTCCTGATTGGGTAAAAATGTCCCTTTTTACAAAATGATACGAAGCCTGGATAGCTAAATGTAGGCAATCCTTTAGCAATCCAAAGTCACGTAGCCTCACCTTTCTTTTGGTATGATCTATATTGGTTATATAATCAGAATTGCCAAATGGAGGCACAAATTTAAATAGCAATCCAAAGTTACCTAGCCTCACCTTTCTTTTAGTATGATCTATATTGGTTATAAAATCAGAAATGCCAAATGGAGACACAAATTTAAATAGCAATCCAAACCAGCACATGCTTACCTTTGTGCAAGAGCTGGGTCTGTGGTGTAGTCTACCACATGCTTACCAATGACGTCCCAAGCAGTATAAAAATCTAAAAAGAAAATTTATTTGACTGTGGTTAAGAACATGACATGATGATAATTAGTGCAATTTTAACTTATGATTCACAATCATGAACATGATTGCTAGAAGTGGTTAAAAAAAATACACATTATCCTGCTGACAATAAATGAATTATTTGTGGTTAACCTTGGCATTCAAATTTTTAGGCCACATACAAGCATGGAATTAGCATTTTTTCCAAAAACACCAAATCATTCAAACTATGACTTTATAGAAATGTTCAAACAAGTTCTGAAATAATCACTGCCTCTGCAGTCAAGGTAACGATACTAATACAAAAATCTACAGCATTAATTTATAATCATTATAAATGAAAATTGACAATATCTGTCCAGTAAAAAATAGAAGAGGTGGGAAACAAAAAGAGGGGTGGATGAAAATCCATCTTATTAAGTATTAAAACTTGGAGTTAAAGATGCTCAGGGATCATTTCTGAACTTTCTACAGAGGAGCTCCAGGTTCACTAAGCGAGCATAAGACACCTCCCTTCTGGCCAAAGCTTCTAAAACCTTGACATTAAATTCTAGCAATTACATGTGATTTATCTTGACCATCAGATAACTAGAAACCAAAAACAGTAACCCATTACATACTTGAACTTGCAAGACAAATTTGGATAAAAAATATACAGAATGTTCTCAAGACACATGATGCAACTTTTCAGGCATAAAGGGGTGCAAAATTTTCAAACATAGAAATGTTTGAGATATAGATTGGAAAAGGAAAAAGATTGGATTATAAAGCAGGAGGATTACCTATTACATCAGCTTCACATAGATGTGCAAGGCTCTGAAATCCAAGAGCTTTGATAACATGATCCTGGTTCTCAATGCAAGCCTGTTATTTCAGAGGAATAAGACCCTAATAAATTGTGTAAACTTGGGACATTAAAACATGGAGCAGCTATCGCTTTACACATACCGAAACAGACAAGATAAGATCCACCCCCCTATCAGGGTTCTTTCTGCAAACATCCCGAATGGAAGTGGCCAAACTTATTAAGATGTTTCTCTCATACTTGAATTCAGTGAGCCCCTTTGGAAGCAATATTGCCTAAAAGTCAACTAGCATGTTAGTATAAGAGCATAGTAATATAGCAACAGAATTTGAAAACGAAACAAGCTCATGGAATGGAAAATCTATTTAGCAAGAATCTTGAAGGTGAAGGAGCATGGATGAATGACTTCTGTTAATTTATAAAAAAAAAAAAAAAAAATAGAGATTTTAGAGCATACTTGCACTTTTTTAGGATGTGAATTTACCAAAGAAAATTAGAGATTTTAGTACATACTTGGCACTTCTTTAGGGAGTTTAGACACTTCAGGTTATCAGGACAACTAGTACTAGTTATAAATTTCATTTTGTTATATTTCATGTTTGAAGAGTTAGCCTTTGTTCATTTTCAGTATTGACAAAGGCTGATGTTCAATCTCAACCAAAATCTTCTTTATGGGAGCAATATTCATGATAATATTTGTGCAATGGTCATTTAGTTTTAGTGCCTGTGAGTATCACGAGTGTGCGATCATGAGCATTCCACCCTTCTATACCTTCAGGACAAAAGTAGCAAACAAAATCCAAGAAATTGTGAGGAGCTCTATGAAGCTTCAAATCATAAAATGTCTCCTGAAGTCTGCAAATACGCTTAACAGCATCCAAGAATCTTTAGACCACGCAATCACTGTACTTCAAGTTTGTTTTAACAAGCTCAAAATAGAGGAGGAGGAGGAGGTGGTGGAGGAGGAGGAGGAGAAACATCAATTCCATCATTCCATGATCAGAAATAGCAAAAACTAAGAATTGTATAATGACAAATAGTTCCAGTAGAAGATTATGTACAAGTAGATTGTGTACAACATGCTTGGAAACTTTATTTCATTATTCAAGGAGACAGGAGGAGGAGGAGGAGGAGGTCCGTCTTTAACCAGTTCGGGTTCGGGACTCATTCTATGACCGTACTCCCCTCCCATGCTTGAGGAGTCTGAGAGAGCTCTTCGTCCAACGCGGATACAAGCTTCTTTGATTGGACTATGACATAGTAAATGTGGCTCGGAACAGCTATGAGGCACTAAACCCTTTAAACTTTGCTCTTTGAGCCGTTTTCTGCTCAAGTGGCTTGGTTGCTTTCTGGCTTGATGAAAGATAGGTTGAAGTCTTAGAGTTAGACCTAAAGGTTGCTTCTGTTGATGAAGAAAGAAGGCTTTCTCCTACTACGCGAACTAGTCCTCGAATCCGAAATGGCTACGGCTACCTAAGCTTAAAGTCAAGTGTTGGGGCAAAGAGTTGAACTGCTAATAAAACTTTGAGCAAGTGACTAATGAATGAAAGATAATGTTCTCCGCTCTGAACAAAGAGATCTAAAAATAGAGTATATGAAGATGTCTACTCTACTCCCTTCTTTCTATCGACATCCTTATCTGTCGTAGAATTTCATTAAGCATATAGAGGACGAGGAAGAGGAAGAAACACTAGTTCCATCATTCCATGATAAGAAATAGTAGAAACAAAGAATTGCAGAATGACAAAAAGTTCTGGTAGTAGATTTTGTATAGGTAGATTGTGCACAACATGCTTAGAAACTTTATTTCATTATTCAAGTAGACAGGATGTTCAAGAAATTAATTCATCATTCCCAAGAAAAAAATCTTGAATGGTGATGCTCAAGGCTAGAAAAAATGTAGGTATCAAGGCCAGGAGTGCAACATCAAGCTATGGAGAAAGCATAGAAATGCAAATTCTTACTACAGCAACACTTTGAAACGCAAGGTTGAGTTTTTTCTGACAAAGGGAGAACGGTGTGCAATTTGAGTAATTAGGGATTTTATTTTACTTCAAATGTTTCTCATTCAGTGAATCTACTTGTTTTATGTTATTATCACTATAATAACTAACATTAACTATAACTTTTTAGGTTAGAATTTTTATTCCAATTCCTATTTTCTTTTATAGTTTCTTGGTTTAACTCGTTTATAGAAGCATATCTTTCTTGGTTTAGGGTTTCTTGTTGAATTGATATTAAAATTAGAATTGTTCTCTGCACGCTGCCATTCTTCAAAGATTATCTCCCCTTTTTCTTCATCCCTTTCTCCCCTTACTTCCCTCTCATTCTTCCATAATCGTTTCTCAGATCCTACATAATGAAGCCTTATGGCTATATTAATTTTGACACAAATAAATAGAAATTATCTTCTTTTTTTGAGCAAAATGCAAGTGCCACTTTATCCTCACCACTCTTTGCACACAAGCCTCCAAAAGGAACAGAATTTGCATCTAATTGCATTGCAAAAACACATATTTAAAAAATCTTTAGTGGCATCAAAAACCAATTTTTCAAACTTTCTTCTATCAAACAGTTTTGTACATCTCAACTTCACTGATTATTTCAAATTTTTGTTGTAAGATTGTTTTTGCTTTCCTAAACAATTAAAGTGAATGGTTATTTGCAATTCAACAGAGTAAAAGCTGAAGAATCTTACTTGCAAACTCCCAAAGGCACGGTCATTGATTGTCCAGGTCTGACAGAGCAAACGAGCGCCGGTGGCATACAACACACTGAATATGACACATAGGTTGTAGTTAAAAAAATATAGTTATGGAGAAAAGACAACTAAGATTGTGTAACAAGTTACAAAAGTTTTAGAGGTCATCAATAAATGATAAGACTTCAAAGGTTTAATGGCATATTTCATCCATGAACTATTAGAATTGGCAGTTTCAATCTTATGCTTCAGTTGCATTTACTAGGCCCCTGAATTTTTTTGGTGGATGCCATACACCAGAGTACAACTATAAACTAAGAAAATTGAAGACTAAATATTGACCATAACCATCAAGTTTTAGTTATTGAGTCACAGATATAGATGGCATCTTGACTATATTGTCTTTCATATATCTATTCAAATTCCAACTTCCTTGGAAAATCAATAGCTTTCCCGAGATTCTACTATGCCCAAACCACCAAAGCTTCAAAAAAAAGACATCATCATCCATGCCAGCACCAATGAGCTCATCAACATTGCTTGCCATTAACTCAGCAAACACTCTCAATTTGCAATTGTGAAGCATAAATCAAGCTCAGGCTCATTAAGTTCTTGAGCTTCAAAACCCACAATACATGTTTAGGATATAGTTTTTAGTTTTTGTTTTGTTCCTTGTCTCTTTTGGTAACATCATAGAAATTATGTTCCTCTTAGTTCTGTTATTGTATTGGATTTGATATTCTATAAAAAAAAAGAAGGGTTTTACTCTTCCTCTAATACTTTATCATTAGCAGCCATAATGTCGAAAGCTTAAGTTCTTTGCTTGAAATGTTGATAATTTCACATACAATTTCAATTGCTTCTTCAAGGATTTGGGTTGTTTTATTTTTGTTTCTGGTTTAGGATTCTATCATGGAAGGCCTTTATTGTAAGCAGATGGGGTTGGAAATTTGAGGTATATAGAATCAAACTATTTTCTGCTTTGCATGATTTGGATAGAGCATTTGAATGGGCTTAGAGGACATTTTTGTCCATTTGTTGAGCTGGAATGGTTATCAACACTTTGTGCTTCTTTTTACATTTAAAGAGAGATCACAAGTTTGCCATGTGGTCTCCATCAACTTCATGCACTTGATTCAGTCAGCCAAACTGAACAACTTATTAACTAATAAAATTAACATTGATAGATTAACATCTCTAGTGGCAGAGTTTGGCTCAGTAACAAAACATAGGGAGGAGTTTAGACAATTGCAGCCCATCATAAAAGCATGAGAATGAAACATCCCCAAATGGAAAGTTGGAAGATGAAATATACTTTTAAGCATTCTATAAGTGGTTCTCATCATATCAATGACTAGAACTTCACTATTCATAGAGCCATTCACTCTTGAGTGCTCATGAAATCTATTAAGCTGTCTAGAGACATGATTACCCACTGAATAAGCTCAGTACATGGTATCTAGGGCAATTAGAATTGGATAATTCAAATGGTTTTCCAAAGAGTTAGATACACTAACTCAAATACCCGATTTAGGCATAAAGAAGAGGTTGCAATTTAGCATGCACCAAGTGCAATTTAGAGGAATGAAAGTAGCTCAAGACCACTAGTATTTAAAAGTACTAAAAGAAAATTATTACACAGACAATAAGAGAAACCACTTGCTATGTAAAGTCCCAAAGTAATAGATCCTATTAAGATGCTTCAAATAGCCAAAAGAGCCAACTACGTAAGACAAACAGAGCCCCACAATCAGTTAGGCAAGCCATCAGGTACCAAATGGTTAGTTATCTAGTCAAAATTATTTCTCATACCCACTACCTTGTATAGGTGTAGAAAATTTGGAGCATGCAATTATACCGAACTTATTGTATGTGTTATCCAATTTAGGCACTTGGTGAAAGTTTTAATTATAAAGTCAGTTTAATTACCGGGCCATCCTACGATGTTGGGTTGCTCATCACAAGTGTCCATGGTCACATTATTTGCAAAATCAATCAACCATAAGAGAAGCAATGCATGTTTCAAAAAGGAAAACAAGCCTATTACAACCGCAAGAACATATTAATACCATAGCATTGGGCTAATGTGAACCACACTAAAATGACAATTCAAACTAACATGTTTTAAATATCCTAGGACAACTATGGACATGGATATTGTTTCTTCCCTTTCCCACTATCCTGTTCCACTTGAGAGAAAATGTTCTAATTGTCCATAGCATATATCTCCCATCCCTTCATGGCATAGCTATGATCACCAAAATACATAAATCACTACGATAGCACAATGAAATTCTTCAATAACAAAATGCACTAAAAAAGGAAGAATAAGAGAACAAATAAACATCATGAGTTAAGAGCACATACGGTTTTCCATCTTTCTGAAGCATTGGCAAGATGGTCTGAATTATAAGGGGAATCATCACAGAATGTGAAGCCAGTGATGGAAGTAATGCCAAAAGCTTTGGCTGCAAGAATCAAAAGTCTTACTGTGAGAGATCAAAGGGAGAGCTAGATATACTCTTGTATCAACTAAAATTAAACGTGAACCAAGGTAAGAAAAGAAAAGCTCACCAGCATATTCTGGTAACTAATGTCTTTACTAGTGAAGATGTTACTATAAAATAGAATTGCTAGCAATAATGGCACTCCCTGTTTGGGGTCCACAATGCCAATAGCACCCAGCAAATCAATTGCTTCATCTCCAAATGATCGGTGCATCACCAAAACACCAATAATGGCACAGAGTAAAGGGGGCAGTTCTGCAAGATAATAAAGTGGGTATAAAGTGGATATGATATTAAAGCACATTAATTTTAAAGCAATTTTTCTGAAGCAATAGGATACATGAAGAATGAACCAAATATAATTCAATGGTGTTATTCTATCTTACCCCTAATGAAAAGTTCTTGAGACTGAGAAGTAGATAGGGAGGATTTTCTTCTGTCTACAATTGACAAAATGTATTTTCTTAACTGAGAAGCCCATAATCTTAGTTTCTGGTGCATTACTTTGACATCAGTTTCACCGCTGGAAGCAAAATTCAGGATGGGAGTGGGCAGTAAAATCTGGTCCTGGAAAACAAAACAGAAAATCTTACAAA
Organism: Salix dunnii; assembly: GCA_015731905.1. Classification (NCBI taxonomy): domain Eukaryota; kingdom Viridiplantae; phylum Streptophyta; class Magnoliopsida; order Malpighiales; family Salicaceae; genus Salix; species Salix dunnii. The sequence goes on along the minus strand of CM027674.1, from coordinate 25,377,994 downwards.
CCTCATCATATGCTAGTCAAAATAGCACTTTTCCAACACCTTGACACACTAAGCCTTGATTTCAACAAAATGGACCAAGTGACTACTGTTGCACCATTCTACTTTATCAGATGCAAAAATGGCACTTCTAAAGTCCCAACATTACTGTCTTATCCTCTTCCTCTCCTACATAAAGCATAATGGCTTCTTAAATTAGCTTGTTAATAGGAATACCGTATCTCTCATTTGAGAACAAAAGTGTGAAATGAAACCCATTAAAGAGCAGTATTTTCTTTCCATTTCTTTTCCAAGTTAGGGGTGAGAACAGCAAGTGAAAAACACAAATTATATCCCATGACTTACAATTCCAACAAGTATTAAACAAACAACAAAATTCCCCACTCTTAACATAATAATCAGAGTAATATTGAACCTGATACCACAAGCATTGCAAAAGCCTATATGCAATGGATCCTAGAGAGCTGATTGTGGGGGATCCCCCTTTTGTGGCTATTCCAGCCTTTGGTGCTTTTGACAGTTCTGCTAGGACCTTTTCCAGCATGACAAGCAATTCTGCTGCTTCTCCTTTAATAGATCTAGATGTAGAGGACAATAGGTTGATGACAGGAAATGTGAACAAAAGCTCTTCACTCATAGCACATTTGACTCTACCAACCTCATATTCTGAAAAATAAATAAATAAGTTACCATACAATGCAAGAAGGTTAACAGTGGATGGAAAAAGGCAATTATACACAATAATAAGAGCATTGAAATAGAATCAAGTGCCTGAAAAAGGCTTGGAAGTGATATTAAGACAATGAAATCTATGAGTTTTCATTTTCTAACTAATAATTGCAGCGAAACCAGGCATTTTTACTGATGCAAATCACATGTAAAGGAAACATTGCACAAAACAAGGCTGCAAACTAGCTAAAAATGAAAGGAGAAGCTATGCCTTGCTTGAAATTTTTAATAGACAGATAACTCTAAGGCAACTTAAATGATCATATGGCATCCAAAAGTATTAAGAGAATACTATACTGTGTATTGTCATAAATACAGAATTTGCATCAGAACAATTTCCAATTAACCAAGAAGCTTGCACAAGAAGATTATGATTTAACGAATGGGCTTGTAATGGGTATCCAATCATTAATGCATGCCAGCAAAATGAGAGTGAGGAACCATACCCCTTTCACTTTTCCATTTTAAAAGGAAGTTCAGGAGTTTCAATAAAGAGAGTAGTTCGTATTCAAGATCAGATTGAATCAGGACAACAAATAAGGATAGCAGTGTTGATGATATTTCAGGCATATATTGCAAAGAAAGATCTTTCTGGACAATAAACAGCCGCTTCACCAGTTCAACAATTGGTTCACTAGCACCAGCATGGCCATGATGACATGTCAATAATGAAAGAATAGAATCTGATACTTCCACACCAAACAGTTGAGCCTCAGCAACCAACTGTGAACATTGAGAAGAGAACAATTAACAGCAAATTATGGCAGACAAGTTCCATGTAAAATTATAGTTTCATGTCCAAATAAAAAACAAACTTCCATAATGCATAAATGAGACAACAGATTGCGCTAATGCTGCATTGAGAAGCATACCGATCCGGTTCCAACCAAGTGTCTCAAAACGACCGTATATGCATCAACTATGCATTCCAGAAAATAAAATGAGTTCTTAAGCTCCTGCACATCATTAAAAAATTAAAATTAATAGCTATGAGCTTGCATTAAAGTTTGGATCATATAAATTTATTATCTTGCTCCAGTTAAGCAACGTGAGAGTATAGCTCCATCTAAATAAAAGAAAAGGTAAAAGAAACAATTGCTGACATCTGAGTTCTTATGTGACGCGTGCTTAAGGCAACTTATCAGTAGCTTTAAAACCGGAATCGCCTCGTCAGGGAAAGAACAGCAAAACGAAGCCATTGATGATATCAACTGCCTTGCAAACAAAGATGACGAAGAATTCGAAAAGGGCACGCGTAGAATCGAAAAATTCAAAAAGGGTCTCAAGAATTCACAAATCTCCACCATTCCTAGTCTTCTATTCTGTCCGAAAAATAGTAAGACTTGCTGAACCAATTCAGACTGAACTTCAGTTCTTGATAATAAAATCTGCAATTCATAACTCAAAATTATTGAATCTACACTTAAATCAAACACCATAAACCTCAAATTAGCCGATGATGATGATAATGATGATGATGATGATGCAGTCCATTAAAATGTGATCCTCAAAATTAGGAACTTTTTAAATCCAATTATGTTAACAAACCTTAACAAAGGGGTGATTCTCAATAGAAGGAAAACGCCACGACCCATGATTCCTTTGAAACCCGACCCGAACGACAAATCCAATAGCTTTAACAAACAAACCGACGAATTTTGGGTCGGACCCTTCGAGTGCAGACTGGAGCTCCAGAAGAGTTCGGGAGAGGTTCAATCTGGAGTCCAATAGGAGGCGACAGAGCTCGCGAACAGCCTGGTCGACGACAGCTGGAGAAGGGGAGTGGAGGCATTGAGAGATAGCTTCTCTACCGGGTTCAGAATCCGGGTCGAGGTAACTCGGCGCGGATCGTAGCTTCGAGAAGATTGAAATCACCGCAAATTTTTGGAGCGAGGGTTGTGGGACCCGTGTTTTCTGGAGTAAAGGAGTGTAAGAGTCCATTTGTGCAGCTCGAGAGGGCGCGATTGAGATTTGAGACTTGAAACGGAGGAGATGGCTATAACAGAACGACGGGGGATTCCGCGTTTCGTTTAGGATGCTAGTGACGTCGTTTTCAAATCTCTTTGGTATTATATTTGCTTTTCTATGCACTGTAGAATAACAATAATACCTATATTCAAAATAAAATACCACAAGAACAGTCAAGGGCATTAAAATTATTGAACATATTTTATTAAATTGCTAAGTATAAATATACCTTCATATAAAATAAAATTACACAATACATGTTGGGATCATGAAGGTAATTGCACAAGTTTTTTAAAATTGTCAAATACATATATACCCCTATATAAGATAAATCCAAGAATTGTCTACAGGGGTGTTCCAATAATTTATCATTTTATTATATTTTTTGACGTTGTACTATACTTGTGTCGCCGGATACACCTTCCATTTAACACCCACGCCGATTTCAGACGACATATGTGGCGTTTTAGGCGTGTAAAAATGTCTAATCGATGTCTAAAATGATTCGCCACTATGTTCTCTTTCTCATGGTGCGGCACATGGCACTCTAAGATGGTCGAAGATGTGTCGGTTGAATTTCTCTCCCTTTTTTCTCTCCTATGTGTGAAAGACTACATTAGACCCTGTTGGTGTTCATTGTAGTCTCTGATCTTTTGATTATTTTATATGGTCCTTATTTCTATTATGGAAGTTTTGATTTGTTTCAATTTTATCATTCAATTGAAATTGATTTTATGTAGTAGTTTCATTTCAGTCATCGGGTTTTTAATTTCTAGATTGATTTTAAATCCTTAATATTTTTAGTATCAAAGTTTTGATTTGTTTCACTTTTATCCCTCATTTCAAATTGATTATATATTTTAGTTTCATTTATATCATCGGGCTTTTAATTTTCGATTTTGTTTTAAATCTTTTAATTTTTTCGGTATCAAAGTTTACATATTTTTAATTTTGTCCTTTAAATAAAATTTATTATACATGTGTTTTTTATTTTGGCCCTTATACTTTTAATCTTTGATTTTATTTTAATTTCTTTATTTTTTCTATATATATTTCTTAAGTAGTTTGTATTTTTTTTTTCTATATTTATATGTACATGCTCTTGGTTTTTGTTTTTAGTTTTTCTTATATCCTCTGTTATTAAGGTTGTTTTTTCTATTTAATGTTTAAATTTTAATTTGTATTGGTGATCATTTCAAAATTGATATTTATTATTTTTTCTCTTTTTTATTCTTCAAGTCAAATATATTTTTAATATAATAATATTTATTTTGATTTGGTCATTTATTTATTTTTTTAATTGCTTTTTCGTTAATATTTTCAGGTGTTAAAATTTTTAATTATTATATATAAGGCATACAAAATGATGATAATGATTATTTGTAAGAAAAAATTTCTTATAAATATGGGAGACTAATTGTATACTTTGATATTTATTTAATATTAACACCTTAAAATATGTATATATATAAATAAATTACCTAGGTTTTTTTGAAAAAAATAATTTAATATCAGTGTTCTGAAATATTTTTAATATAATAATATGAGGAATAAATCTTATAAATAAAAAATATTTTAATTTTTTTTCTAGCAATAATTATGGTGTCATCAATAGTATGACCAATAATAATTAGAATATTAATTACTCATAATAATATTTATAATGACAGTTATAATAATTGTGACAATTTATCAAACATAATAATGACAATGACAATAATAATAATCAAAATAATTCATCAGTTGATGCTATTTTTCTTAAAAAATGACTTTTATGGTTTTTTTAAATATGATATTTCATATTTAATATCATATTAATAAAAAATATATGAAGTCATACTTAGAGGAAACGGGTGAAAAAATTGCGGCAAATTATCTGTAATAAAAAAAAATATACGAACCAATTGTCTTCCACTTTGTCGTAGGCATAAACAATTTTTTTAACATGCAAAAAAATATTAATGGTCTTAGATTTTTTTTTTTTATAATCATAATAATGATAGCAAGTGTTATTTATTATAATGATTATTATGCTCATAGTTTTAATAATTATAACTATGATGATAAGAATAACAATAACTCCTAAAAAATATCAGTGGTTATAAATTTTTTAATAATAATGCTAATTATAATCTTGATTATATTAATAAAAATAATGGCGTTGATTATCGTGATGATTATTTTAATAATAATTATAATTATTATAACAATAATGATGATGACAACGATAATATTGCCAATAATAATCAGAATATTGATTATTTATAATAATAGTTATAATAACAACTATAATAATTATGATAGTTTAACAATAATTTAATAATTATGATTGTCATCACTCAATTTTTGGGTGATTCCCCAAAATATACCAAAAACTAACAGAAATAAAATAAAAGGGGTTGGTGTCGGCAGAAAAATTAATATGGAAATTTTGAACATTTCTGGAAGCCCGGTCGCACCTCTTTTTTTTCCCAGAAACAAAGAAAAATGCAAATTGAAGGACAAAATATTTTATTATTGGATAAATCTGCATAGAAGTTAAGCCATAAGATATAATTATATTTTTATGGGCTAATTTGATTTAATCATCTGTCGATATAAAATATAATTATGCTTCAGAATTAATTGAGAGCTCAATTGAAGGATTTAATTAAGCGCAAGAGCTTAATTATACTTTAAATGGGTCTTATTAATTTTATTGAGGGTTTAATTGCTGAGAAATTAGATTCGAAAGCCTAATCTGGTTTAAATTGAGAAAATCAAGATTTTCAGCAACGAAACTCTTTGGGATTAATTGAGAGCCCAATTAAATGATTTAATTTAGCGTAAGGGCTTAATTACACTTAAAATGGGTCAAATTAATCTAATTCAGGGTTTGATTGCTGACAAATTAAATTCGAAAGCCTAATCTGGTTTAAATTGAGAAAATCGAGATTTTCAGCAACGAAACTCTTCGGGATTAATTGAGAGCTCAATTGAAAGATTTAATTAAGCGCAAGGGCTTAATTACAATTAAAATGGGTTGAATTAATTTTATTAAAGGCTTAATTAGTGAGAAATTAAGTTTAGGAGCCTAATTTGGGTTAAATCAAAATGATCAGAATTTTCGGTGACGAAACTCTTTCGGTAAAATCGGAAGCCAAAATTGAATATAGCAACATCGTTCTTCCTGGTTTTTTCTCATCAAAAAAATCTTTTTTGTCACAACCTATTTATTTAAAATTTTCAAAAAAAAAAAACAACAACTTCTGACAAAGCCATGCTGCAACCATTTCTTCAGCCCACTCTTGCTGAACACACCATCACCGAAGCCATGCTTTCCACCATGCCACACCATTCCTAAAGCACCATTCTTGGATATCATCCCCATACCTGCACCTTACCTCCTTCAGCTATAAATAGCAGAAGAAAATACACGAACAAGGGGAGGAAAATTTTAAAATGAAGAGATAAAAATCAGGTTGAAAACAGAGGGGGAAATAACACTGTCACGGGGCTAAAAACTAAAAAATAGAGGGAACAAGAGATTTTTATGTGGAAATAAAAGGGGACGGGCTGAAAACTGAAGAAAAATTGAGGGAAAAACAGAGGAGAATTCGCAAAAAAAAAGGGGGTGAAAAACTGGGAAACAGGGGACGAGCAATACAAACCCTGCACTGACAGCTAGCTGCCCCTTCATCTCCCTCGGGTCTTCTTCTCCAACGCCGGCAGAGCAACTCCGGCAGCCTCTCTCTCTCCTCGTGTGGCAGTGTCGCAACTCCTCCCTCTCTCCCCCTTCTTTCCCCCGTCAGCCAACAACGAGCTTTCTTTCTCCCCGACCGTAGCTCTCTCTCTCTTTTCAAAAAAACCCAGTGGCAGTCGGCGTTCTCTCTCCTCCAACAGTAGCATAATCACGACAGCAATCATCCCTTTCTTCCCCTCACCATCGTGAGCTCCATCGCCAGCAGCTCCAACTTAGCTTTCTTCTCTAGCCCCGGTGAGCATCAGGAGTAGCAGGGAAGAGGAGCAGCGAACGGCAACCTCAAACTAGTCACTTTGGAAGCTTCCTCCGGCCACCACGGTCCACCATTTTCGACGCCACCACGACAGGGACAACCACCTCAACCTCCTCTACACAATGGAAGTGGCAGGTGACCCCCTCGTCATGGTCGACTGACAAGGTTACTGTTCACGAGAACAATGTAGTGAATTGCACTGTTCACGTGTTTTACGTTTTTTTATTTTTTTCATTTTTCATTTAAAAAAAACAAAAAACAAAAAACAAAAAACAAAAGAAAAGAAAAGAAAGAAAATATGTGGGCTGGGCTGCTCTCGGCCTACCCACTAGTGGTGGGCCTTTGGCCCCCCTTGGGCAGCCCATTTGGTTGGGCAGGCCCATCCTGATTTTTTTAATTAAAAACATACATTAAAAAAATGTGTTTATTTTCGTGAATATGGCTGAATTTCAAAGTTTTTTTCATCATATTTTTCGTAAAAAAATGTTGCATCTTTCTCATGTTTTAAAATAAAATTGGGTATCGTAGCCAATTTACGATTATCCATTGGTTTTCAGCCAAAATGTCAAAAATAATTTAATAATTATTTTGTTTTAGCTTACGCGGTGTAAATTTACATTGTAAAGTACACCTGCAGGTAAAAAGAATTTTTAACTACGGTGTAAAATTACATCGTAAAGTACACTCGCAGATAATATATATATATATACAGATAATATGAGGCAACACCTAAACAAAATAGATAGATAAATTTGTCTAAGTTATCTATAATGAAAAAATATATGAGTCATTTCTTCTACGTTTCACTACAATCAAAACTAAATTTTTTAACATGTAAAAAAAATGTTAACGGTCCAATATCTATTTTTAATAATGTTATACATCTTAACGAAATAATTAACCTCCAAAACTTTTGATTATGTAGTTTCTTTAAAATTTTCATCTCATGGCGAATAATGTGTTTAAAATAATGATCATGATTATTTTAAATATATTATTTATTGACAAATTAATAATAATTATATAATTTCATACATGTTTAATATTAATGCCTTAGAATATAAATTTTAAAAAATAAAAACAAATACTTTCATTTCTTTTGATAGCAATAATGATAATAACAATGATAGTATTGTCAATGATAATTAGAATATTACTTATTTGCAGTAATGTTCATAATAGCAGTGATAATAATTATCAAAATTTAGCAATCATAACAGTAACAATGAGAATAATAATTCATTTATCAATGTTATTTTTGTGAAAATATAACTTCTGTGTCTTTTTTTTTTACGTATAATATTTCAAATCTCATATAACACAAAAAAAAATAAAAAGCTACACATAGACAAAACGGGTAGAAAAATTATGTTAAATTATCTACAATAAAAAAATATTACACTGATTTTCATCACAGCCAACACCAAAGTTTTTAACATGTAACAAAACATTTAATGGTTCTATATTTTTTTTTATAATGATATAATTTGACCTAAATAATGAACTTGAAAAATTTAAGATCATGTAGTTTTTATATATATTTATTTTACTATAGATAAGACATTTAGAATAATAAAAAATTATTTTTAAGACTTTTTCCTTGAAAAATAGGTAAGACTAATTATATATTGTAATATATTTTTTTTATATTAAAGTCTTAAAATATATAAAAAAAATGAATTGACTTTTTTTTGTATAAATCTCAAATTTATTTAATCTTAGTATTATGAAATACTTTTAATATAATAATATAATGAAAAAATCTGAAATAATAATCTGTAATAAATTTTAGTAGTTGTATTTTTTTTATCTTTCAAATAAATTATTCATCAAATAGTTAAAACATGTCCAACAAACTATTAGTATGTTGTAGGCAATAAATAACTCATCTTTAGTCAATTTAATTAATTGCAGTTTTGTTATCCACCAATTATATCATCACCCAGGTAGTTAAAACAACATCACTAATCAAATTGTTTATTGTGTAAAACAAATCAATCATTTGTGCAAAAATTCATCGATTGTAATTTTACTATTTCCTAATGAAATAATTCATCAATAAAATAAAATATATACAACAATCAATCAATATGTTAGACAAAGTACATGGCTCATGTTCAAAAAATTTTATCGATTCTAATTTTATTGATTCTTACATAGAAAAAAGTCCAACACAGCTCATGGGCAAATAACATCATTAAACGCTAAAGTAAATAGATTTTGGGGTGTTTAATACTGTGTTTTAAAAGCAAATTTTGAAAACATTAAAAAAAATATTTTTATTTTTTAATTTAAATTAAAAAAAAATTAGTTTTTTTAAATCATTTTCATGTACTGATATCAAAAATAATTTTTAAAAATAAAAAATATATATTTTGATGCATATCTAAACAGAACTTATTTTCAAAAGTAACCGTAAACACACTTTCAAATAGACACTTTAAAAATATTTTTAAAACTCTAAAACAAGTAAGCTTTTCAGTTGATAACTAATTATTAATCTTGAGTCATAGTTAAAAAAATTCCTTCATTCTCTAAATTAGCCTCTATTGCATTTATTAAATTCATGTGAATATATAGGAGTTAGGAGGATGATATAAGAGATATGCTTTTAAAATGATCCATAAAAGAAATTAATCTTAATTATATACATAAGTTAATTTAAAAATATTTTTGATAATTGATAAAAACCTAGTTATTATTCTTTATATCATACTTGCAGTCATTATAGTTTTACTACATGATACTTTTGGTTTAAAGATAAAAACAAATTAGAGTTTAATTGTTAAGAGATTAATTAGTTTAGTATTAGATATTAAGTGGTTAATTACCAAACTGGTTTTGTGTTTGTCAAAGATCAAAATTTATTTTTTTTAAATGATTTTTTAGTGTTTTTTTAGTTTTGATGAGCTGATATCAAAAATATTTTAAAAAAAATAAAAAAAATATATTATTTTAATATATTCTCAAGCAAAATACACTTTGAAGAACAATCGTTACTGCAATATCAAATATTATTTTAATAGATGGAGTATTAAAGATGATTGATAGATAAAATGCTGTAAAAATTCGATAAATGATGCTACTTATTAAATTTTAAATCAATTTTTAATGTAAATAATTAATTCATGTTAGTGGGATTTGATTTTGCATAAGAAAGAGATAATAAATAATAGTTAAGGAAAACAAACAGAGCTCAACTTTTAGAAAGCATTTAGATATTGTTTTGTGACAAAAAGAACAAAAATAGTAAAAATAAAAATATATTTGACTGAATAGGTAGAGATATAAAAATAAATATGCTTCTAAAATTTTTTTAAGCTGAATATATGTACTTTTAAAATATGACGTACAAAAATAATATCTTCAGAAACAATATTTATTATTTTTTATTTTTAAAATATCCTTGTAAAATATTCTCAATTCCAAAACTATTCAACTAAGACATGTAAGGATAAATAATAATAATAATAATAATTTTAAACTTAACTCAAGTGTCAGTTCTAAACAAAGCCTAGGTCATTGGCTAAGGCTCGGGTCATGGATTTGGTTTACCTAGGTCAGTGGAAGAATATAATTATTAATTATCATAATTTTGAAACTCTATTCGATGATTAACTCAAAAGAAAATTTGGATCACATGTCAGAAGGGTTAACTTAGGTTAACATAAAAATGAAAACTATTATTATTATAGTTTTAAAACTCGATTCAAGGGTCAATCCGGGGCAAGATTATCAATATTTGATGTCTTGTGTCCACATCAAATATCGATAATCTTGCCCCGGATTGACCCTTGAATGTAAATTGGATTAGTGATATGTTTGGTTAACAATAAGCTTTAAATAGGTTTTAAATGAAAAATACATAAACAAGCATGACAAGTTTTGTAGAGAAATTATCAAAAAGTTCAAGAATAAAGCAAATTAAAGAGTTCATTTAAGTGCTCATCTAAATCATTATATCATGCTTTATGACATAGTTAAAATGAACTTACATAGTTCACTTTGCATGCATTAAAGGATTGATAAATAATGTGATGTAATCTAAGATAGATATTTTTAAGAATTCATCAATGTTAATATGTTAAAAATAAAATTCTACATGAATCGGACGTCGTTTGGTTTTACCAAATAAATTGGTTGATCTCTTATTCACCAATATGAATACTTGAAAATTCCACAAGAACTAGTTAGCTGATTGACTTTATTATTCTTCACCAATCAACCATTTGAGTTGTCAATTAGATTATAGTGGATATAAGTGACTATTTTTTCTTATAAACATATATGTAGTTTGTCGAATTGCAAACTTAAAAAATTCCTAACATATATGAAACACAAGCTATTATAAGAGTAAAAATAATTTAAAATCATCAATTCTTGATTATACTCTAAGTTTTGCTATTAAACCTTCATACTATCACACAAGAGTATTTAATTTCATTCTTTTTATATTTAAAAACCTTTTAATCATATAAGTTATATCTTATGAGATATAGAAATATTAGAAATTTTAATCATATTATTAACTTTATTAAGAAAGTTAGTTGTGGTAATGAAATCACTCTTATAAACTTTTGAGAGTTAGGTAAAAACTTTTGGTACTGGTGAAATAATATCACCAAGGGAAAAATCGTAAAAAAAATATATCCTAAAGTAAAAAAAATTAAGAGAAATATATTTAAGTAGGAAAATCTTAAAGAGAGAATATATTCAAGTGGAAAAATCTTGAAGAGAAAGTATTTTGAAGTACTGTAAAAATATTGGTGTGGATTTTTCAGGTGGTTATTATAATCTTGAACTTAGATTAGCGATGGAATCTTTGAATATACATCAAGTTTCTTTAATCCTTGAATAACAATTGGTACCACAACTTAGTTTTTCTTTATAAAGCTTGCTTAGACTTTGAGTTGAATAACAATAACTAGTTATAATCTCCAAAATAAATGATCATCCTTATCTAGGGCATTTTTTTATGATGATGATTATACATATTAGAAAACTAAAATGATTAAATGTCTTCTATCTATTGGTTATAATTTATGGTTATCCATAAAAAATAGACCTTATAAACCTAATAAAATTGAAAATAGCATTGAGACTCTTAAAGTTATAAATGAATATATGAATAATGATAAAACGTTGCTTTTTATGGATCATAAAACTAATAACACTCTATGTTATGCATTAAGTGTAAGTGAATTTAATATAATCAAATCATGTAAATATATTAAAGATATTTGACATGCTTTAAAAGTAACTTATAAAGGAACTAACAAAGTCAAAGTGTTTAAAATTGACATGATAGTTCATAAATATGAATTATTCAAAATGCTCCCTAGTAAATCCATAACTAGCATGTTTACAATAATAACTAACATTACTAATAATTCAAATGCACTTTGTAAGACATTTACTAATGCAAAAATTGTAAGCGAAACTCTAAGCTCATTGCTAAAAACTTGGGAAAATATGTAGCAAATTGAAGATGACATTTCTTTAATCATAGAGTATTTCCAAAGTCTCCTAAGGAAAAAATATTGCAACAAAATATTTTCAAGCTACAAGAAAGATTAAAGCAAGGAAGAATATAATAAAAAACTTCTAAGGTACTAAAAATACAATAAAATACGTCACACTATAGCAAATTATTCGCTTTTCCAAAATAACAAAAAAATCATCACAATAAGAAAGGAAATGAAAGCTCATATAATGATGTTTTCGACTTAATTTCAAGTGATGAAGATGAGCATGTGGAAAACATGTGTTTCATGATAATAAAAAATGAAAATAGGTATAACATTTTGATGATAAATTCACCCCCACTTATGATGAATTACATGATACACTTGGATCTTTATATGATAAGTTTAAAGAACTAGGTTCAATATATGCAAACTTACTTAAAGAAAAAAAAATCTTTGGAAAAGAAATCTTACATTGCAATTCATGATAATAATAAGTTGAATCAACTTAAGAACTTAAGCAAATCCTTATAAGAAAAAGTATCAACACAAGGATCTAAATTCCTAGAAATAATGTTTTAAAGCTGGGGATGTGTTTTTAACAAAAAAACATTAAGGTTACAAACCTAAAGAACCAAAAGTATCTAAACAACTATTTTGTTAAAGCTAAGCAATTTTATGACACAAACCATAAATGAAATTATTGTAAAGATACAAGTCATTTGATTTATGTTTTGTGTTGCTAGAAAGGAAAAAAAAAGTTTATAATATCACTTAGGTTTAAAAAACAATTATCTCTAACAATAAATGACCTACACATATATGTGAACTTAAAACCTCTTCTTAATATTTAAGTGTAGGAAGCAAAAAGTATGAAAAATAATTTTAAAATAGTTTTTCCTTAATAATATATAAAGGGCATCTTCATCAACCAAAACAAATACATTAAAGATCTTTTAAAGACTAGGCTGAAACATTTCAAAGTAGTTGATATGCCTAAAGGAACACCAACAAAACTTGATATGAACAAAAATAATAAGAATATAGGCATCATCGAATATTTATATATGATTAGTTCATTCATATATTTAAAATTCTAGCAAGCTTGATATTATATTTTGTATATGTCTATGTGTATATTTTTAAGATTGACTTAAAAAAACACATGTTAGTGTCATAAATTTTACACACACACACACACACACACACACATATATAGTGTTATGGTATCCAAAAAGAAACAAGTTGAGCATGCCACACATATATATAGTGTTATGGTATCCAAAAAGAAACAAGTTGAGCATGCCAAGTCCTTAACTACATATCATTTTTGTGAAAGAAGAAGGAATTTTGGTTTTATTCATGTTAAATATGTTTGAGATGATCTTTTTATATGTATACATTAATGACCATAAATTAAACATATTTTAGTGATACAATATTTACCCTTTTAACATGAAAACCAATAAATATATGTTATTAAGCAATTTTTACTCTTTGTACAAGTTTGAGATGAATTGATCGATTAGTTGACATTGAAAAAAAAAGACAACTACTATATGAATAATATTTCAAGAAATGGGTTGGATTTTTTTTTTAAGTTTAAAATTTGGAAAAACATGTATACCTTGACTAATATGAATGTTTTTTTTTTATATATATATATAAGATTATGATTTTTGTTTGAATCAATAAATCAATTCATCTATTTGGATTAACTGACTGATTATTTGGATTAACTGACTGATTAGTTGACCAAGATGATTGTTCGTAAGGTTACTATTTAATATTTAGATTTTTGATCCTTTGATTTCTTATATTTTTGGACAAAATTTTTACATGGAAAGAATCCATTTTAAGTGCAAAGAAATTATCAAAAAGGAATTTTAGAAAATTCTAGCTTGGGTTTCAATTAGATAATCAATTGAACTTAATTGATAACAACAATTGATTGACATAACACACACACACACAAACACATTCTTTTCATTTTTCCAACAATAACCAAAACCTTAAATAAAACCCTAAACCCAATCCTCTCTCAGTTCTTTCACCAAATAAATAATTTTTTTTTTAATATTAAATAGATGTCGCACCTAAAAAATATTAAAGAGAGTTTGAATCATACAACAGAAAGTCAAATGATATAACCTCATATAAAAGTGACAACATTTAACGGTTCTTAATTGTTTTCTCCAATATACTTATAGTTATATAAATATGTATAGGATATGATCTATATGCCTTTGGTGCAGATACAATATTTAAGAAAATAGGTTAAAATACATTGTTTTATTTGAAGAGATCGAACTATTTTAATTGTATTAAAATATAATTTTCCTAATATCCGTATATTGCTTTTGCTTTTGCGGTTAAGATTAAAAAAAAAACAGTTTCATTAAAAGTACTTTAGCTGCAATTCAAAATAATTTTTGAAGTATTTGGTTAAAACTATGGTTGAATTTAAGGTTAATGAAAGACAGTTTCAAGTGCTTGACTACCAAGCTTTTCATATTGCTTTCCACTTGTGAAATTTTTATTTTTTATTTAAAATTAAGTTTTTTTATGTTTTTAGATCATTTTCATGTACTCATGTCAAAATTAATTTTTTAAAAATAAAAAAAAACACATTATTTTAGTTTCTACAAAACTAAAATTTAAAACACAATAAAAAGTTTAAATATGTTTTACTTTATTTTTAAAAAAATATTTTTTAATATATGTAAAAAAAATAAATTTTAAGATATTAACAAAAAAAAAATATTATTGTAATAACTTTTAAACTTTTAAATATAATATTTTAAAAACCAATTCGTATGTCACCCACAAGCTACTACATGACCTTTTCGTAGACTTTAACAATACAAAAAAAGATAGCTCGAAGTAAAAAAATACTAACATAAAAAAAATGTAAAAATGGGATTTTCATTATCCACTTTTCACTTTCCAACCGCAAGAAAAGCAACTAATAACCAATTTTCTTGTGCTGGAATTCGGTGTAAAATTTGATGTAGGACCCATGCCAAACACCTTCAGTTTGCACTTAACTAAATACTAGATTATGATGTTTTTTTTACAACCTTTAGTTGCACCACAATCCCAAACACCCTCTTAAAAAAATAGGTTGAAATACATTGTTTTATTTGAGGAGATGGACCTATTTTAATCTTATTAAAATATAATTTTCCTAATATCCGTATAGGTATGGAACCAAGGATATTTAGTATTTGAGATGATAAGTCTACTGTATTTGATTGTCAAAACACTTGTGGATATTTTTGGTACTATAAATGATAGATTTAGAATGTTTGAATTGAGGATTATACTTATTATATAAAGTATTTTACATAATGAAATAATTGCATTGCATACTAGTATGCATGACTTTTCACTACATACTAAGATTAATAGTTATGATATGCTTTTTTAACCTAATTTATTCATAGAATTATAATATATAATATTGTTTCAAATAAATGGCATTATTTGATCAAATGCATTATTCGAGGTCATCAAATAAATATTTTGCATATTATGATTAGAAAGCTAGTAATGACACATTATCAAAAGTAGATTCTTTTTTTTTATGGTCAAGTTTAAATATCAATATTTGAGCATTTTAAAATTCTTTTAACAAGTACAAATAGAAATCTATATTAAAAGCTTATAAAAATAAATAATAGAGCCCTTATTAAGATGATGTATGTATTGAATGATGATAATGTTTGGGTTTCTAAATATCAAATTAATGCACATATTGAGGAAAAAGCAAAATGAGGAAGGATAAAAAAAAATTGGTAGTGGCGAGGAATTTAAAATGATGTTTAGGACACCACCAATAGCTTTCTCATTAAACAGGCTTTTATAAGTACTTGGGTAAATTCATTTAAGATGGATTCAAATTGATTTTTTGAATTCTTTTTTGCATGAATTGCCTAATATGCTAAGGATATTTATCCTTGAATAAGAAAGAATAGATTTAGTCTAAAACAACATTATATATATATATATCAAGAAACAAACTTATGACATTAATAACAAAAATTAAAACATAAAAATAACTTCAAAATAACAACATAAAAAATAAAATTCTTAGTAACAAGAGGTGAATGTAATATCATTTATTGAATATTAAAACCTCTCTTATATGCTTAAAAATGAAAATATAAACAAGAATTAAACAATAAAAGAACAACAAAAGCAAGCCATAAAGAACCTAATTTTATATTAAAAAAAATATGTATAACAATTGTTTTCTTTTCTTTTTTTCTCTTATGTAGTCGGTTCCCTTTTACATGCTTAAGACAATAGAAAAACTATAAAGAGTTTCTAAGTTTCTGAGATGTTTTGAATCCATTTTTGATCACTTGATTTTGATGGACGTGATGAAGACCTTTGATAAGAACCAATTAAAGTGTTTTTTTAGTGTGAACAAATATTGAATATGTTGGTTTTTACCTGGTGATTTCACTTTCAAAATTGACTAAATAGTCAGTTTTTGAGTTTTTTTGGAAAAAATTATGATATTATTGTCACTAGGAAACATTACATATTGGTAAAAGCTATTTATACCTTTTATTTGGATCAAATCTTGCTCAATTTGGAGGTCTATAACTCCATATTCATGCATTTGAAGTTGTCAAAACTAAAATTGTGATAATAGAGACTGAATGATGTGTTATTAACATTTTTTCCTTAACACTGAATGACGTGTTGTCTAGGTCAAATTAAGGTTTTTAATTTGGGATTTGAAAATTTTCAATTGAGTTCATTTCTTCTAATCATTTCTAATTATAATCTTAATTGCCTCTAAACTTTCAATTGCTCTCAATTATGCCCTTGGTGCTCTCAAATCTCAACCCTTATGTTGCTCACCTTTTTCATTGTGGTCCTTGGTTTTGAAATTATACAATTTGACCCTCAATTGATCAGCGAACTCTTAGTTTTTTCAATTTAGCCATTGATTTGATCAATTGCAACCCTATATTCATCATTTTTATTTTTATTTTCATTAATTTTGGATTTTTTCTATCAAGGTTCTAATTGTCTATCAAACTTTAAAATTTATGCAATGAAACCCCTAATTTGACAAATCAACTCTTAAAAATTACAATTCCACCCCAGACATTTCTTTCAATTAAAACCTTAAATTAACTACAAGAAATTAATTTAAATAAAGCTTGAAAAAATCTAATGGAGTCCTCAAACACTCAATTTTGAAATTTCTTTAATGAATTGAATCTTTCTTGCAAATATGGTCTTCAATAATAAAAAATACATTGTAAGATTTTCCAATGCTGTATATTTTGATATTCCTCAACCAATCTTTGATAATTTTCTTGCTGTTTATTCTCAATGATATTTGTTAAAATAGATAACAAAAATATATGTAGTTAAATAATGCATTTGTGAATAAGATAACAAGAAATCTACTATTGTAAAATAGTTGAATATTACATAAAGTAGTAAAATAGAATTTACATTGGGATTATAATTATTTTTCATAAAAAATCAAGCCCATAATTTGTTATAATTATTTTAATATTTTATAATAATGGTGATTTAATTGTAAAATATTAATCTTTCATATATATATTAAAAACTATCATGAAAAGAATTACAATATTAACTACAAAATTAGTTATATTAGATTTTTCATTGAAATTAAAATTGTCATACTAAATAATGTAAGAGAAAAAATCTTTTATATTGCTAAAAAGTATTTGTATATAAAAAGAGAAAAAATATTATTCATGTTTTTTTGTCATTTAAAAAACAATAACAAACTTGTAATGTTAAACTAGAAAACCTCCAAAATATATTTTTG
Source organism: Salix dunnii (assembly GCA_015731905.1). Classification (NCBI taxonomy): domain Eukaryota; kingdom Viridiplantae; phylum Streptophyta; class Magnoliopsida; order Malpighiales; family Salicaceae; genus Salix; species Salix dunnii. The sequence goes on along the minus strand of CM027674.1, from coordinate 25,360,013 downwards.
AAACTGACACTGATTATTAGTAACGAGAAAAGAGGTGTTTATATTATATCCCACTATAGTTTAATTTTTATTGCAATGCAGTTAAAATTTTCGGGGGTGTTTGGTAATGTGTTTGAAAAATATTTTTGAAAAAAATAATTTTTTTTATTTTAATATCACATGTTTTTATGTAATTTTTATGTGTTGATATCAAAAATAATTTTTAAAAATTAAAATAAAATATAATTTTAATATATTTCTAAATAAAAAATATTTTAAAAAACAATTTTAAGCCTATATATAATTATAAAAAATAATTTATAAAATAATAGCTAATCGGACCCGTTAATTGACCTCTTCGTATTTGATGATTATTAACCCTAATTTGGCCTAAAACCCTATCCCTTCTCCTGTATCCATCAATGTCTACGATGTCGCTTACAGAACTCGATGATGATACGGTGCGCAGCATGTCTGTTGGAGCTGTTTTCTCCGAATTTGTAAGCTTCACAAACAGAACAAATCTCTTAGCTTAATTTGAACTACCATGCGATTCAATGAATGCAGTTCAGCTCTGTTGAAGCTTATAGCTTTTGTATGCTTTGTACTTATTTATTTGTTAATTTATTCAGGGGGGGAAGATTAATTCAATTGATTTTCATCGAAAAGACGATTTGTTAGTTACAGCTAGCGAGGATGATTCGGTTCGCCTTTACGACATTGCAAGTGCCAAGTCAGTTTCTTTTTCCCTTTTATTTTAAGATAAATTACTTACTGTGTTTATATATATTAGGGGGTGCTAAATTTTTAAGAAACGAATTTCAGATTACTGAAGACTACTTTTCACAAGAAACACGGTGCAGATCGAATATGTTTCACGCACCACCCTAGCTCTGTTATTTGTTCCTCAACATACAATTTAGAATCTACCGGAGGTTTTTTTTTTCCTGTTTTCTTTTGAGTTTTATATATAATTGTTTGATGTATGAGTGAGTGATGGAAAATGTTGCAGAATCATTACGTTATCTATCAATGTATGATAATCGATGTCTTCGCTACTTCAAAGGGCACAAAGAGAGGTATTGGTTCTTCAGTAATGAGCACTGATTTTGGTTTTAATCGCGTTTATTTGCTTGCAAAGGCTTTGTTTATTTATGTGGGAGTAATGGATGTCAACTCAATAACATATATCTTTTGGTAACATGCAAGAATACCTCCAGTTTTTATTTGTTTTTTGAGGTAGTTTGAATATTTGAATATGGGCACTCCAACTCATAGGTCTCATTAATTCATTAACCACAAGCCAGTTCCATGATGGCAGAGACATTTTGTTTACATGATTCCTTCTCATAACTGGATAACATGTTTATGTTGTAAAAACTGAAAATGGGCGCTTCAGCCTTCTCTTTGCATTTCATTGTATCATTAACGCATAGGGTTGCCTTTTCTAGGATAGCTTAGATGGTTGTTGCTGTTTTTATTTTTTCCAATTTCTCAAACCAATGTGGCTTCCATCTCGTGATGCTGACATGAAAATTTTCACTATATGATGTTGCAGGGTTGTTTCCCTCTGCATGTCTCCAATCAATGATAGCTTCATGTCTGGATCTCTTGATCACAGTGTTAGAATATGGGATCTTCGTGTAAATGCTTGCCAGGTTTGCTTCTAATTTAGCATTAACTTTTGATTTGAGGCTCTTTCAATAAAATACACAAAAATGGTTTCAAATAAGGTGACCATTAATCAGCAGTCAAGGTGACTAATCCAGTATCACAAACAGCTTTTATTTATGCTATATGATTGTGATTTATGCTCACTGTTATAGTTTTCAGGGAATCTTGCGATTACGCGGTAGACCCACAGTTGCATATGACCAACAAGGTCTTGTCTTTGCTGTTGCAATGGAAGGGGGTGCTATTAAGCTGTTTGATTCACGTTCCTATGACAAGGTTTGTACCTAAAAAGCACCAGCTTAAGACTTTGCATTTTTATCTGCTGATTTTGACCTGTATCTTAATTGCAGGGTCCTTTTGATACTTTTTTAGTTGGTGGAGATACAGCTGAGGTTTGTGATATTAAATTCAGCAACGATGGCAAATCAATGCTATTGACGACCACAAGTAACAACATCTATGTTCTTGATGCATATGGTGGAGAGAAGGTTAGCTTCCTGGGTTGGATACTTAAAGCCTGATGCATTATCTCCTTAAAGCCTATCCATTATCCTGTTGATTTGCTATTGAATAAGCTTATGTATTGTTCTGTTTATTTATAATCTGTTGAATAAGTGATCAATCTGAAGTTTCTCAAGAAATTTGTGCATTGTTCTGTTTATGTATAATGTATGGATTAAGTGATCGGTCTAAAGTTTCTCTCATGCAGCGATGTGGGTTCAGTTTGGAACCATCTCCCAATACAAAAATAGAGGCAACTTTTACCCCAGATGGCCAATATGTAGTATCAGGTATCTGTATTTGGTTGTATTTTCCTAAATAAAAAGTTGTTTAAATTTTATTCATTCCAATTTAATCCACAAAAAAAACTAATATGATATAGGATGCTGAATGCCAACACTATCAATTTGAGTTTTGAAACTAATACCAGTCTTTCAAAGTTAAATGGCATCCATTGATAATAACATTATAAACATCCATGCTAATATCACCTGCTGTGGTTTTTTTTTGATGAGTAGCAATACAGCCCAAGATGGTTTTGTAACTATCATCTAACGTGGCCTAATGAAATGCAAATTTCAACCTAGCCTTTTGATGTTTTCTATTTTGAGTAAAATTGGTGCTAACGGTTTTTTCTGTTATAGGCTCAGGAGATGGAACCTTGCATGCCTGGAACATCAACATGCGAAATGAGGTATAGATTATCTCAATATTCTGTCAAATGGAGTTTCTAGATTGCAAAGGATGATCATGGCAAAGTAAATAAATAAATGAAATTCGTTGTAGCCAGGCTAGGCACTTCTCTGACTCTCTTAAGAAAGAGTTCATATAGTGCAAGGAATTAAAAGACATTTTCCTTCTCATACTTCTTTCCAATCATGTAGTGAGTGAATTCTGTCTCGACTCCATTTTCTTCCTTTTGGTATAGTCATTTCCTTCCTTTTGGTATAGTCCAGGGATCTTCAGAATTTTGCCAATATGGCAATGTAGTAGTTGTCGTAATCAGAGTTGATTTGCCTACTGCCAAAGTAGTGTAGATTCACCTCTGCGCCCAATAGGAGTCATCTCGCTAGCTGGATTGATATGCCTGTAGCAAATTTAATATCCTCAATATCCTTTACTTGCGTCTAAAACAAGAAAATAAAATCATCCTGCACATTTATACAAGCACCATGGCTGGATTGGCAATGCGAACAACCTTCTTAGATATTCAATTTTACCCTGTCTATTGTGTTGCAAACTTAGGAATATGGAATTACGTCTTGGATAACTTTTTCTGTATGATCAAGGTATCATTAAGTAATCATTAAGAAAATGATAGTACTCGTGCTGAATCAATCCATTGGGTTAACCTACAGTTTTGTACTAAAAACAGGCTTTGAAGTCAAGATAGCAATACTGAAGTGTTTCTTTTGCAGGTATCATGCTGGAACAGTCACATAGGTATTGCATCATGTTTGAAATGGGCTCCTCGTCGTGCCATGTTTGTTGCTGCGTCTACTGTTCTCACGTTTTGGATACCTGACAGCTCAAAATCAACTGTCGTCGAACCTCGTCCCATGGACGTTGAAGGTGCAACTCCACCTGAAAATGTATCTCAACAATGAATCCTGGTTTTCCCTTTTGTTTATTTTTACAAGGAATTCTAGGTGCGTAGCTTAATCATGTACAATAGGTTGGAAATCACAATAAACCTAATGTACCCCTGTTGGGCCAAAATTTTGGCGTGTCTGAAGCTGCCTCAGATTGTGTAAATAACATTTTCTGTGTAATGAGTGGATTTTGCGATTTCAATAATTTATTTTCCTATTCTTTTTCAATTTTTTTCTGGTGAAAAAAGAGCTCGTTTTCCGGAGGAACATGAATGAAGGTAAGCATCACACAATTGCTCATCTATGCTACAAGAGTTGCTGTAGAATTAGAAATTTACCTATTCTCTATCTTTGAATTTTATGTCTTACCAGCATTAATTTTGCAAGAGAACCACCGTCCTGGATTTCATGTCTTTTCAGACCCTGTCTTTACCATTAAACCACGTAAAGGCAAGATGCATTTACTTTTATCTTTATTAAAGCAAAACATGGTGGGATACCTTTTATCAGAAAGCATTAGAAACTTGAAATCAAATATCAAGAAGAATATTCTCATTGTTACTCTCAATGGAGATGTGCATGTACATAAATTGTAATGGATCAATAACACTGATCCTACAATCAAGCTGTTACCCCTATAATTATAGTAATGCAGTTCTATAATCAAGCTTTGTTTAATGAATCTACTACATATACGTTGGCACTAGGAAATACAAGAATTACCATAAAAGGAAAGGATGACAATATTCTAACACTTCTCCTCGAGTTGATGCATAGATATCACACATGCCTAACTTGTCTATGAATTTTGAGAGTACTCGAGGTAATTATAATTTTCTCATCCAACTTTTTCTTGGTGAAGAATTTGTCTATCTCTGCAAGCTTTGTACAATCATGTTGGACTGGATTATGAACAAATTTTATTGTCACAATATAATCCATTTGGTCGCCAAGAGAATAACACAAACCATTTAAGAGAAGTCTTAGCCATAATGCTTTACAAATTCCAAGAGACATACCTCTAAACTCAGCTTATGCACTTGAGCGTGCAACTATATTTTGTTTTTAGCTTTTCCATGTAACAAGATTGCCCCCTACAAATGTGAAATATCATGAAGTAGATTTTTTGTCATCTATTGCTCCAATCCAATCAACATCAGTATATGTATCTAGACTTTGACAATATGCATTTTTAGTGAATAATTTCCCTTTTCTAGGTGCAACCTTAAAATATTTCAAAGTACACATATTTGCATTCATATGCTACTCTCCAAGATTATGCATGAACTGAATGACAATAATCAGTGCGTAGGCAAGGTTTGATCTTGTGTGTGATAAGTACATTAACCTTCTAACAAGTCCATGATATCTTTTTTTTTTTATCAACTGCACCTAATTAGAATCAATACATAATTTCAAGCCTTCTTCCACTGGTGTATCAGCTGGTTGACATGCTAACAAACTATTTTTTGTGCAACAAATTCAAGGTTTTTTTTTCTTTGAGAGAAAAAGATACTCTTTTTTAATCTAGACACTTTGATCCCAAGAAAATATATTAAGGGAACAAGATCTTTCATTTCAAATTCTATAAACAATTAGCTGTAAATTTTTCCTTTCCTCAAGATCATTTCCTATAACCAACATGTCATCTACATATATAATTAGTGTTGTGATCTTATCATGTTTTCTCTTTAGGAATATAGTGTGATCTGAATTGCTTTGATGATAGCCAAATACTCTCATAGATTTTGTGAACTTTTCAAACTATGCTCTTGAGATAGTTTCAATCCATACAATGATTTCTTTAATTTGCACATCTTCTAGGTGTGTATTTCTGGTATCATGCATCTTGATGGGAGATTCATATAGACTTCAGAAAAATCATTATGTAGAGACTTATTCAGACAAATCATTATGTAGAAATGCATTCTTCACATTAAACTATTATAATGGTCGATCCAAGTTCACAACTAAGGATAACAAGACCTGAAATGTGTTGATTTTAGCTACAAAGGCAAATGTTTCTATATAATCAATCCTATATGTTTAAGTGTATCTCTTTGCAATTAGTTTTGCTTTAAAGTGGTCAATTGTACCATCTGCTTTATACTTCACAGTAAAGATCCACCGACACCCCAACTGAGTATTTTTTTCTAAGTGGACAATAAACAAAATCCCATGTTTTATTTTTAACAATGATTGTATCTCTTCATTCATGATGGCTCTCCATCTTGGCTCAACTAAGGCTTCTTACCAACTGTTATGAAAAAATACAATAAATAATTCATTAATAAATGATATATTTAATTTAGCCAAAGATGGTTAGACATATAATGACTCATAAGGTATTTGAATTTACTCGAAAGTTAAATCTCATACATAGGTTTAGGAATGCCTTTAGTGTGATGTTATGGTAGTGTTCTAACTAGCTCAATTACAAGAGTGTACTTATAAAATGTTTGGTTTGGTATATCACTTCTGTTCTTTTCTTGATAGATCAACCTCATTTATAGATAATCATCACCACTAGCCTCTAAATTTATACCACTCGCATCCATTTTAACCACATCTTGGTTACCTGTTAGTGAGTCATTGAGTTTATTAAACTACATTGAGTTTTCACTAAAAACTACTTCCAGTGTGAAAAATATTTATTGAGTTGGAGGATGATAGCATCAATACCTCTTTTGAGGAGTAGCGTTCACAAGAAAGACACATCTTAATGCTTGAGGTTGTAACTTATTGTATTGATGTTTGTGTAGGTTTATGAATGCCACATACCCACACATGAGGAGGTAAGTTTAGGGTAGCTGGAGGTAGAACACCTACAACAAGGGCTTGGGATGGAGTTTTGAAAGCAATAGTGCTAAAGGGTATCCGGTTGATTAAATAAGCTACAAATGTAAGAGCTTATTCCTCGTAGGATAACAACATATAAGCTTCTATCAAAGAAACACGAACAACCTCCAACAAATAGAATTTTTTTTGTTTAGCTATCCTATTATGTTAGGGTGTATTGGGACAGGCAGTTTGGTGGATAACTCCATATGTAAGTATCGCTGAAGTTCAGAACTCCTGTATTCTCCATCATTGTCACTGAAAAGAGCCTGGATTTATGCATAATGCTGAGTACAAATCATTTTATTAAATAACACGTGCATTTTGCCTTTGAACTTCTTCAAACACACCTAAGTTACCCTTGTATAGTCATTAATAAAAGTAATAAACCAACAAGATTCAATACAGGTATGTTAGATAGACCCTAAACATCTGAATGTATGACCATAAAAGAAACTAAACCTTTATTCAAACTTAATGGAAATAAAACACGATGGCTTTTTGTAAGTTCATAAAACATCACGTTTAAAACTCCAAATATCATATATTGCAATTAATTAGGAAATAATTTTTACAAGTAAGCAAAAAAGACATGTCCCAATCGTCGATGTCATAACCAAATGTCAGATGTCCTCTTCTCCCCTTAAGAACCATCTACTGCTAGGGCTTGATACAATTTGTTTAACTATTTTAACGTAAAGTTTAAGATAGTATAACATCCCTTTCTAAATACCATAACCAATTATTTGCCTTGTTTAGATGTCCTTAAAGACACAAGAGTTAAGCCAAAAAATGACAATACAAAATAAGGTAGTGGTTATTTAAGAGACTAATAACAAATTATAGTTTAAAAATGGAACATTTAAAACATAATCTAAAATTAAAGTATCAATGAGGGGCAATAATCCTTCCCTACTAACAAGGTTTTAAGTGTCATTGGTAGTGGAAACAAATTTTGTAACGATAGTTTAATTACTGAGACCTAACTATAATTAAATGTCATATGGTCAGATGCACCGTAATAAATTATCTATGCATTATTAGAAACAAATATAATTTTTTTAAAAAACTTACCATTATCACATGAGGCCTTCCCAATAATATGATCCTCTCCACATGTTTCAACAACTACAATAGTGGAAGATGTCATGAAATTCCTCTTTCATGGATTGTGACTATGATCCCACCACTCTTGATACCTTACAAGTTCAAAACATAAGCTTTTGGAATCAAAGTGACTGTATTTGTATGCAAATTTGTCGGCACTATTATTCTAATGATTGAACCTTGTTTTCTCCTGCTAATATTGGAAAGACCTGTTTTGGGCCATCGTGACTGAAGCTTTAAAGTTTCAAGGTTCTCCATTCATCATTGTATATTGAATTGACTCACGATGAATTTGCACGAAACATTTTTCTAGTTCAAGAATTGGTTATTTTCTCAAAATTTCACCATGAATTTGTTCGAAGTTATTAGTTAATCCAACATTGAAGATATGCACCTTTTACCACTAGACTAGTTTTCAATAAGTTTCAACATCTTTATCACTCTCCATGATCACCTTATCATGATGATCCAACTCACTAAATTTTTTAGTTAATTCTCCATAATAAGCAAAAATTGTTATGCACCTTTGTATTGGAGAGAAATCCTTTTTATTCAAGGCAAGAACTTGCAACTCATATGTTCCATCATAAAAAGCTTTAGAGAGAGCTTTCCAAATATTACAAGTAGTGGGTAAGTGAAGATATCACTTCATAGTTTTCAAGGATATAGACATTAACAAACATTTCTTGATCTTTTAATTATCCACATTCCACCTCTCATATCCATCATCTTTCTGTAGGCAAATAAAGAGAATTTCTCCTTCTTATCAATATGCATTTCAATGATTTGAGACCACATGTCATAGTTTGTCCCATTATGTAAAATCATTGCATTAAAATAATAACCTTCAACCAAATGCTGTAGTGTTAACCTTTAAGAGTAAGTTTATTATCAGATGCTTTAGTGTATGACTTGCTCATAGTGGTGTTTGATAAGAGAAAGAAACAGAACCTCTCAGGTGGTTTCTCATTCTTACTCTCAATGGAGCTACGAATCTACCCTGTACATAAACATTGGCACTTGAAAAAAAAAAAAAAAGAATCACCACAAAAGGAAAGAATCACAATATTCCAAAATGTATTATCGCTGATTTTGGGTTGATCAGTTGATAGTAAAATAGCAAGAAACAGAATGTTTCTTCCCAGGGTTGACAAGTCCATCGGATGTAAGTTTTTGCTTTGGTGTTGGGAAAGCTAGGCAAAATATGATTTGAGATTTCCTGCCCTGTGATCAGATATCTGAAATGAGAGGGAGAGAGAGAGACTACAAGAGAGAACGCAAGATAACATTTAAATTCAACAATTGAACCCAGAATACAAAACAGTACAATGCCACATTCTAAATGAACGTAGGACTCATAAACAGCACTCATTCCACCTCGAAATCGAGCTTCCTTACACCCACATACAACAAAAGTACCTCTAGAAAATCACCCCTTGCACACGAAACCCTAGAAACCAAACATTATTCCTCTCTTGATTTCATTTCATTTCATTTCCCGTCATGTGCCTTCCTCTGGATTTCTTGGCCCACTTCCTTGGTCTTCTGTCCAACATAACCTGCCATGTCTTGCATACCCCTCTTTGCCTGGTCAAGACTCTCCGGCATGGCCAGGGTAGCCTCCTGGATGTACCTCCCCACCCAGGAGAGCGACCAGATCCCAGTCAGTCCGAAAGTCCCAGATGCCAAAAACGAGGTCACAGCTAAACCTATTACAAGGGAAGCTGGGACCAGAACGGGGCTGAACAGGATAAAAAGAGGGGTGGTGACAGCTAGACCGATCAGGGTGCCAACTAGGGTTATACCTGCAAGTGCAAGAAACCCACCACCTACAGGTAGCATTGTGAGCGAAGCCAGGACTTTGGAGGCTGATGGCCCTTGCTGGTGGTGACCCTTCAAGCCATGCACGTGCACTTGGTGCGGCTGCATACGATGATGATCAGCCATTGGTGATGATAACACAACTTGGAGGAGGTAACTGGTATGAAGGTATGGGATATTGAGACTACAAAGAGAGGAGGACAGGAAGTGAGATGGGGTGGTGGCAATGTTTTAAAGAGGAGACAGAAGCGCGGTATGGCGACACGTTGAAGGGTGAGATGGTGAGTAAGGGCTTTGCATGAGGAACAAGTTTCACGGCCTGTGTTGGGAAAAAACCAAAAACCAAAAATGAAAGTGAGGTGGCTTATTAAGAGGGAATCTCTGTTGACACCTTGCCGTTGCAGCTCGGTAAGATTTGTTGGGTTGTGCATTATACATGGAATCAAGTGAGGAACCGAAGATGGTTGCTACCTTCAGCACGATTCTACTCTGTAATAATTTGTATCAATTCAGACCAAGTCTCTCTAGCTACTGGATCAATTCTTCGTCAAGCAAAACTATACATGCTAAATAAACATGTCAGAGTTGTCTGGGCAATACTTTGTCACCCCCCATTCCATCCTTAATTATTACATATTTATTAAATCTTATATTCAATATTAAATTTATTGTCTTTGGTGTGGGGTAATCATGAATTGCTCTTAATTTCTCATCATCAACTTTAGTTTCATCAGCTCATACTATAAAACCCAAAAGAACAATTTGCTCGTCACATAACTACACTTCTTCAAACTCACATATACCTTGTTTTTTCCAGTAACACCTCTGAAAAACTTTTTAAGTTCCCAATATGAACTGTTACATTACTGCTGAACATAAGGATATTATTAAAATAAACCATAATACATTTATTTATGAAAGGTCATAAAACCTAATTCATCATTCTTATAAATATGCTTTGTGCATTCATATTCCTGAATAACATGACTAACCACTCAAATCTCTCCTATTTATCTTGAATCTTTTCCCACTTCAAATATAATGATATCCACTCCTTAAGTTAATTTTTGAAAAGACTGTTGCACCATATACCTGATCTAACATGTCAACCAATAATCAGATTGGAAACTTGCTTGCTTTGAGAAGTGATGTTCTTGATGAAACAACTATCAACACATTTACACCAACTATTATCCTTCTTCAGTGTCAATAATGTTGGGACAACATATGGGCTCAATCTCTCTTAAATCAGCTTCTTTTTTCAACAATCTTTTATTTTCTATATCTATACTTTCCCCTTTTAAAGCTCACCCTATAATGATGAAAACTTCAAAGACTAGCCCCTTATACTAAGCCAATTCGGTATTGAATATCATGTATAAGAGTTAACTCATATGAGATGACTTTCCAAAACTTCTGCAATAGAGATTTAAAAATAGAAATCTATTATATTTTCAAATTATTTCGATAATAAAAAGACTTTAAAATAGATCAAGTTCTATTTATATTTTTTTTTATTAAAATGTTTTTCATTTTTTTAAATAAACACAAGGTGTTTTAGGGTTGGTAACTAGTTTGTAAGGGTTTTTTAAGGTATTTTTGATATATTTTCAAATGCAAACAAATTAAGAATTAGGTGGTCACTTAAGGTGACTAAAAAATCAACCATTATATGATAGGTTGTGGACCACTATAAATAACCTATCACCTTTTAATAAAAAAACAAACAAGAAAAAAAAACATGCACATACTTGATGATTGTTTATATATATATATATATATATATATATATATATATATATATATATATATATATATCATCAAGATATTTCAAAGAGATTAGTTTCATTTGTCTTTAAATTGGTTTCATCTTATATTTTATATGAATTAGTTGTATTTTCTTAAAGCTCTTATAGAAATGGTAATCATTTTTCACTAATTATCCACTAAGATGAAATAAAGGGGAAAAAATTAAAATAATAGGGTACTTGGTGTAAAATATTTGCAAGTACACCAATCTTTTATTTATACAATGAAGATTAACTTATGATTTTAATATTTAATTAGTGTGAACATCTATTATAGATTTATCAAATAATATACTTCTTAATTTATTTTACAAAGCATGCATGACATCTTCTTGTTCCTTAATTAAAAAAAAGTACGTAAAGAATTAGATTTTTTAATTTGTTGAGATTTAGTTTTTGTAGAATTATCACGATATCAAATAAACATCCTGACTTTAGGTTGATGTTTGATTTTTTAGGCATCTACTTTATCTTATTATATAATTAAATGAAAAATATTTTCAAAAAAAAATATTAAACCTAGTTGAGTCCATAACTTAAGTTACATATTTAATGAGTTAACTTAGGTTGATCGAGATCAAATAAGTGTCTATTTTTTTTAAGAAAAATGTTATTTTGATTTTATAAAGTCAAACAACTTTTTCATTGCTTGTCAAAGGTGTATTTGAACTCACTAAATCAACCAATTTATATCATAACAACTATTAGATTTGATTTGAAACATGAACTATACAAAAATTTAAATCATAAGATTTGAAAGTTGATTGGTTTAATGACAATGCTTAAATATTTGATCACAACTTGTATATTTTTTCTTACATTTATAATATTTATGAGACAATTATCTAAGCAGTTCTATTATAATACAATTAGCATCTAAAGTGACTAGGGATGAATTAAAATTATTTGTAATGGAAAAAGATCATATCGGATAAATGAAGTTCATGTAAGAGATATGAAAGCTACCAAGTTATAGGTTGTACAAAATTATTGAAGTGAGTACAACAATGAGTTTTGTCACATTCTTAAATTTGATCAATGATTTTGAAACGAATGCACTAAAAATTGAACATGCTGGAAAAAAATAATATTTAAAATTTAAAACCTTTTAAGATAACGTTAAAAATGTTAAAATTGACACAAATACATTAGGAACATATTTTTTCATTTATTTTTTAAAATAATAATAAGAAAAACAACAATAACAACAAGATATTTAAAAATAAGGAGCCAAAAACTTGGTTATGATGAAGTGCGTGGGGATATATTTCTTCTTGCCATTAATGTGATTTTAGATTTTGATGATGTCATATAATTTTGATTCATCATTGCTAAAGAATAGAAACAATTCAAAATGGAGTTTGCTATGTGACAACAATTAGAGATTTGAACTTGAGGTTCATTGAGGTTATTAATAAAATGGCTCGATCAAGAACCAAAGGAGTTGTCCTTTGAGACAAGCTAGTTCGTACGGGTTTAAAGGTTAGAAAACCTGTGAGATGAGCACTTTTACCTCTAGATGGGTTTATTTAAAATACAATTGGGAGGCCAAAGATTCATATCATAAAACTAGAATATATAGACACAAGAGAATTCATGCACATGGATATTTTCACCATAGAAGAGCAGGCATAGAGTATAGTTTATGAGATGATTTGGATAAAAATTTGAATAGCATTACTCTTTGTTATTAATAACTTTACTAATTATGATATAATGTGGTGGGATCAAATTGTTTTAGGTAAGAGAAGAAATTAATAGAGACCCCTAGAGACTTGGGGCAAGATGAAAGTCATAATGAGATAGAGGTTAACCTTTAGATATTATTATAAAAAAAAATACTTAAGAGATTTTACTAATATGACAATATTTTTGAATGGTTTGAATTAAATAATAACTAATATGATTGAATTACAACATTACTAAAAATTTTCTTAGTACAAGAAAGGACTTATCCATCTACTTCATGGGCTTAATTAATTTTGAAAACTATAGACTTTTTTTTTTTTTTTTATGGATTTCAAGCTATGAAAATAATTTTTTATTATGTACGGAAATATGGAAATATAGGTGGATAAGGAAGAATGTATTGCAAGAATTTTAATTTTTTATTAATCATATAACTAAATAAGATAAATATTATTTATTTTTATCTTAATCATTGCTGAGAGATTGACTGTGACATTTTTAATCTTATATGTTTCCTTATAACAATTATATTTCAACTGATAGAAAACACTACTTTTAATTGAATTTAACAAGAATGTTCTGTTTAGGTTAGATAAATGAAATATAAATGAGTTTGAATTTATAAGGAAAATAATTGAAAACCTAAATAGCATTAATGAATTCAGAGTTGATGTATTAATATGGGAATTATTTTCACTAGACAATTAAACTGAGATCATGCATGGCGTCGTGAGGGGACATTTGACCAGTGGGGATGTATAACCCACGTGGATCAAACTCAGTAATACCTTAGGATCTGTTCACTAAACATGTGGTTAGGTCCACGCACGTCCAATCAATCGACATAGATTGCAACATTTGTAACAGAAGCTGTGTTTGGTCGTGGCTGGGTCAGTTGATATATAGTTTTGGGCGGTTGAGGGTGGTAGCCCATGAAGAGAACGATAGATGTGACCGATTCTTGAAAGAGAGACGAACAAACTCGACTAGACTAGACCAGACCAGGCCCCAGAATTATAAACCTCTTTTACCTTTGATTCCTCTATCCTTTTGTCTGCTCTGCTGCTCGTGCGCGTGCTGTGTTGTGTTTTCAATTTCATCAAAAGGAGGCATGCTCATACCAGGAGTCGCCCTATTCTTTTCATGTTCTCGACCGACCTACCTTTTCCACTCATGAAAAATGGTTAATGGTGTGACTTTTTTTTTATTCTCTCTAAAAAATATGTTTATATTTCACTCCAGATTCTACATCTTGATGCTTTTTCAGCTTAGAAAATAAAAAGCATTTTGAAAACAGATTGAAAAAGACACGCCAACCCCCACTTAATCACGACTGCTTAAGGAAAAGCAATTGTCATTAGCTTTGTAATGAAACTAATTAACACAATGCAGCTCATTATTTTTCTGGACATATATCTCTCTGATCAATGCACTTGGTGTTTCCTTCCTTCCACCTGATATATGACTCATCGTCATTAGCAGGCTAACAATTAATATTTCAGCTATTGTACAGCATGTGAACCTGGCCTGTCCTGCAGAGTTGCTGCTGCTGAGTTTAGTGGAGCGAGAAGGTCATTCCAGGGATGGTAATTAGCTGTGAAAGATACATTAAATGTGAAAAAATCCAACCAAGATCCTCATGCATTGTTTTCTTCTGTGGATGCACGTACCCTCACATGGGAAAACAATCCTTCTTATGCTCTCTATTAGACTAGGCACCTGTACGACATACTGTTACAGAAAATGACATCTATCTGCTATAGCAGGAATAATGACATGAAAAATCACAAGCAAACACTAGATATATATGGTGTTAAGAATGATCAAAAGAGATTTCACAGTTAATTGCATACATAAAGAGAAGTCAACAAATTTACAGTGTCAACTTTTAACGATACCTGTCTCTGGCATGAAAAGAAATGCTGGATTTAGTGCAGAGCTTGAAGATTGATGTAGAAAAAGCCTTAAAAGAAGCACATGCTGATTTTCATTTTCCCCTCGTTCACACTTAGGAATTAGGCCCTATGAACTTCTGCCGGTTAAAGAAGGGAAACACCTGTTGGTCTTTTAATTTCGGTTAATCGGCCCTGAGGTTATTCCACAGCTTGCAATTCAATCACAATTTAACTCCTAACCTTTAATTTCTTCACCCTACCACCAAACCTACATTGACCCTTCCGTCAGGATTCGATTTTTAAATGTGGATCTCGAAATTAAAGGGGGGATATTAATTTTCCCTTCTTGGTTTTGGAGATGAGAAGATGATCATACAAACTGGTTTGATTTCTCTAATATGTCCTCTTAGGGCACAATATGCTCATTGCTGTAAATAGTAGAATGATTTCATCTTTATACTCAGCAGTATGTATTGAATTATGGATGAGGATATTACTCACCAACTATACAGATAAATCTATGAATCATAAAAGGAAAACTTTCCAATTATATCAATTAAACATGTGCCTTCAATTATTTTACTGTGGGAAAAATACCATTTTAGTGGCCCTGGTGGATGCTTGTTTGTATTAAATTCGTTTTGATAGTGATTTTGACAAAACCCTAAAAAGCGGTTCCTTTGCTTCGGCCTAAAAGATAGAGGAGCCAAAATTAGACAATTAGTGTTGAAAAATGAGAGGAATATATTTTAATTAATTGTTGCTCAGTTGGCTTTTATGGTGATTTGCGGACTGGTTGCTGCTGTTAATTAACCAATAGTTGAAGTCAAGAGTTAATTATTACCCTATCTTTAATTAATTTTAATATCAGCATGGAGGAGCATCTCCTTTTGATAATGCAATATCTCCGCAGCTAGTAAATTAATAAGGCTGCTGCTTGGAACTGGGGCAAAGTTTCCCAGAAGCAAAAGAGAAGGCTATCATTAATCTTCCTAGAATTTATAAAAGTTAACAAAGCTCACGCATTAAATTATGTAAGAGATTCAGGAAGTGATGTTCTTCTCTCTTGAGATGCAAATGATTGTCTGTAAAGAATTTTATAAGCAGAACTGGGTGGTTGGTGGTTACATAAACTACTGTACATGTGAGGTTGGTAGTTCCAAAAGTGAACAATATTTCCATGATGTCAAGGCAGGAATAATATCTTATATTATACTCCCAAGAATATTTATAAGGTTGCAATAATTGGTACACCAGAGCTGGTAAATTCTTAATGTCTAGCGCGCAAAATGTTCTTATTTTAAATACCATCTGGTGTTTGAACTTGAGATCTCTGTATGAGAGTTTTAACCGTTGGGTTTGGTGTCTCTATTGATCAAGCACATTAATGACCTTAACTAATTATTCCAGAGCTTTATACTTAGAAGATGATCTGAAAGCAAAGTACAGCCTCACATGTTATTATACAAACACACACACACACACAGACACAGATATATATATATATATATATATATATATATATAGAAAGAGCTCTCTACAAGGTAACAAATCATACTCCACCATGATAATGCATGAGTCATGTGCATGAGAAACCCTAGATATACATAGGTCCTCTTCATACTAATAAATACAGCACATATACTCCCGATTTTATACAAGCTTGGAAAGCTTAAACGCTACCATCTCCTCTCTCACCACAAGGGTCATCATTCCATGGAGAAGGATAGTATATACCAGAACTTTGATCATAAGAAACCCCCCCATGACCCATTCTTCTTGCAAATTGGGGGTTTGCTGCTGGCATTTCATTGCAGGCATATCGGATCAAATCAGCATTTGTAGCATCTAATTCCTTTTGGAGTCTAATAACTTGCCTTTGGAGGACTGAAATAGCACCAACACAGCCATAGACTGGGTCTTTCATCCGTGCCTCAGCTTCATAGGCAAGGGAGTTGACAGCATCTTCTCTCTGATGAGGGAGGACCTCATTCAGGAGCTTACTGACATTGCTTGCACCAAATATCTTGTGAACATTGGCAAACTTCTGGGGCTCTTCAGGTGGGAAATATGGTGCAAAGATGCAATCTGGCATGCACTTTCTCCTTAGGAACTTGCAGGCGGCACAAGGAGAATTGGAATAGCTTGAAGAAGCCATCTAATATTATACTGCAAGAAATTAATTGAACACCTTAATCCATCAAACATGTTCTTAGTGATGCATAACCTCTTAAGATTTGGAATTTACAATATATATGAAAAACGTAAAACAGTTATTTTACATTAATTTTTTATAATCTGAAGACCAAGTGTGGTTGATGTGGGGAGAACCTTTGTTATTTATTATATATTCGGAGCACATGCGTATGCGTATGGCCAGTTTAGCCAGCACAAGCATTTTTCATGGCAGCAGTTTTCCTGATCCTAGTTATATGCATCTAGCTCCTTTTCAAACTTTCACTTTTTCGGCCTGTCAAGCAGTCTTTCTTGAACCGATTTTACTGTGTGAATATTTCATCTCCAAAATTTACTTAAAAGATCCCTATAGTAAAAAAAATAAAATGAAAATGAAATTGATAAAAGATAAATACATAGTCAAAACAGAATACATCAGGGTACAGGGATAGTTTCCTGTGTGGGGCTTCTTTGAACTTTTTGTCAATAGCTCCATGACTGCAACATGACACAGCCCCCACGCCCCCCCCCCCCCCCCTCCCCATTTTCTCTCTCCAAATTTTAATCCCTACACCTACAGCAATGTAGACAGATCCTCTTTTTGTTTTTGAAGTTGTCATCAGTGGGATCTCTCAAATGGTGCAATCTTACAAGCTTCATCATATGTGTATATTCTTTCTTAAAGGGTGTCGAGGCATTTGTTAACAGAAATTCTGCCTATTGAATCGAATCACATGTTGACAAACCATTAATCTCTTCTTCTATAACATAACCTTAATTGACCAGTGCTTTGAAATGAAGAATATAAGCAAGAACAAAAGATGCAGCTGGGCTGCCTGTACTTACCTTTTTTGTTACTAGGTTTCTTTTATCAGGTAAAAAGGATACTGCCTTTTTACCCCCTCTCGTGTAGGCTCTTTCAAGATCCAGAGACTTTGATTTTGCCAATGAAAAAGACTGTGCAGTTAGCTATCGAAAGATGAAAAACTTGGTAATTAAGCTTAATTTATAATTGACAGTTGTGAGCTAGAGTTCGAAGAGGAAACCCTAGCTAGTTGCAGGACTGTGAGAGAAACCTGCAAATACAATAACAAAAGGCAAGGAAGATTAAAGAAAAGAGGAGGCAAAGAGCATTTGGTGAAGAGGAACGGAAAGCAAAAGAGAAGTGCAATAAATGGGCAGCAAGAAAAAGGATGACTATGACACTGCTCTTATAATAATATCGAACACTGTTCAAGAACTTGGCCAATCAATTATCTTTTAAAAAAAAAAACAAAAAGCAAGGAACAAACACTTTGAACTCCAAATCAAACTAGAAATACATAAATTTCCATTGAAATAATTTTCCTGGCCAGTATTTTGCATTACTAGGAGAAGATCTGACATGATCATAAGATTCAACTAACAGGGTCAACTTAGTTTGATCCCCTTCAAACACCTTTGAACGCATATGTATACCTCATAATGGGCAATTTCATTCCAGAACAGGACTGCTGTTTACGGCCATATTTTGGTTCTATTCGTATATGCAGCCAATCTGGGACTGAACAACGAGAGTTTCTTCATGATTATAAAGGGAAAAAATAATATCATACTTGATGAAAAAGAGCAATAATAAAGCATTGCCAAATTTCTCATTATATGAAAAAGAGCAATAATCGGCTGTTAAAGTATTCTTCTTCTTTTTTTATAATGAAATTAAATTAAAAAAATATTAAACTTGGTTGAGTTCATAAATCAAATTGCAAAATTATCATGTTAAGTAGAAAAACCCGACTCCATCTATTGTTTTGATCGATCTAATGCTTTAATATCTCAATGTTTATAAAAATAGATTTCATATTTTTTTTAAATTCAGACCAAAATTATATGTCAATTTAGGACAACTCACTGATGATTTAATTAAAAATTCAAACTAAATAAGAAATTATATCGAGAGATTTCAAGACTGACATATAAGCTGCAAAAATGTTTACGTAGCCTGATAATTCGTTTTTCATGCTGAAAAAAGTTTTGAATAATATTCCCAATTCCTCACCTTTTTCTTTTTATAAACTATAAACATTGGACCCAAAATATGGTGAGCAATTAAATTAGAATCTAAATAAATATTATGTGGAATTTTATAAATAAATTTGCAATAATTTATAATTTTGAATTATAAATCTGTAATTTGAAAGTTTGGTTTTTATATAAAAAACCAAAGCTAATGATGGACATGAGTTAGAACTTTACTGTAAAAACCATTATTTTATTTTATTTTTCATAAAACCAAGACCAATACAATAATACTATATCTACAGCTTTGAATTCACATAGTTTGATATAAAAACTTAGCTTTAACATAAACTCCACACGAGACAAAAAAAAAAAAAAAAAAGGAAAAAAAATCAATGAATGACAAAATAGATACAATATAAAATTTGAGATTAAAAAAAATGATTTTTGTGTAAAATAAAAAATAAATGTAATAATAAGCATGGTCACCAATAAACAATCCAGATAAAATACATAAATTAAAAATAAAAGCATACTAATACCAATTATTACATCGTGAATAATACAATATGGCACACTTCTTGCCTTTCTATCCTTATCATCAAACATTGATCACCTTTGTTAATTTCTTTATAAAATTATATAAAAAAAATCAAATGATAAAAATTATAAATGGGTGAAAATGTAATAAGAGGTGCAAACATACATTCTAGAGTTTGTTTTCAAAAGGAGAATATACATTACAATATAGTTTGGTTGAATTTCTTTCAGCTTTTCTATCACCTTTGTGGTATATTAGTACTTGCTCTCTGTTGAAAGTTAAACTATTTTTTAAAATGTAAAAAACAAATGGCAAGAGTATGTTATATATACATATACATATATAAATGCTATATATTTGACCAAAATAATTAACCTAAATGGAATTTTTGTTAAATAATGTTAAGAAAAATTATTTATCAGATAATTTTAATAATAAGTAATATAATTTTTCAAAAATAAGTTAGAAAATTAGCAATAACTACATCAACATATTTATGATCATATAATTGATAAAATCTATTAAAGATGAGGTATTTGTTTTCTTCAACAAACTATTTGATTATTGAGTCTGCTTTAATTGTTTGGCTATATATTTGATTGACAGATAATATAATTGCAATTGATAAAATCCCCTAAAAAGGAATTATTTGTTATAAAAAGAATAAATAATTAACATATAAAGGCATAGATATTCAAAGTATAATTAAAAGAGATAAGAGACAAATACTTTTCTTATTATGAATTCTTCTATTTTTTTTCAAAGTATAAAGAATATAAGACAAGTAGTCTATTTATAGGAGAAGAAAAGAAATTTGAAGGTGTGGAAATTCAAGAGACTAAACTCAAGAGTCATGGACATTCAATACATATAAATATGATTTTATAACATTTCTCATTGAATGACCATATACTTTAGAAATCAATAGAGGACTTTATATAGATACTTCAATATTCATTTATGAATACTTCAAGATTCATTAAAACAATGTCAAATTACCTCATTAAAACCTTGCAAAGGAAAACCTAGTGGAAAAAAACCTAAGCGAAGGAAAAAGAGTATGATTTGCATTGATTTTCTTTCAAAAGTACATGTCTTATGAAAAATCTTTAAGATGATGTATTCTAATATTATGGACAAGTTTCTTCAAAATTAAAACTGTTAAAGATTTTGTAAATAAGTCAAATAAATTATCACTTAACTGATTTGTTTGATATCAAATTTTCTTTTTTGTTGGAGCTCATGAGTATAAAAATTTTTTGGTGAGATATGATTTATTTTGTCTCCTTTAATATAGTCTCCTCTGAGTTCAGTGATGTAGACAACATTATTTTTAAACAATATTATAGGACTATTTTCAATGGCTGACATCTGTATTTTTTCTTTTGTATTGAATAATTGATCTTAGCCATATACATTCTCGACTTACTTCATGTATCATGATAATCTCTAAATAATTTCATGAAATAGCCATTAATGTGTGTTAGACAGATCTTCAAGAAATTATAGTACTTCATCGGTAAATAGATAACTTGTTTGTGATCTCCTTTTATGAGGATCAGAAAGATAGCTTGTGTTTGCATATCCAATCAATTATGAATTTGATTCATAATAAAATAATTTCATTTTAGTTGTTCCATGGAGATAGCAAAATTTATGTTTGACTCCATTACAATGTCTTTTTATAGGAGTTGAACTATATCTTGCTAATAAATTTACTGTAAAAGCTATATATGGTCTTATACAATTTACAAAATATATAACTGCTCCAATAACACTAAGATATGGTATTTTAGGAACAAGAATTTCTTCATCCTATTTTAGAGGGCAAAAAAGATTTTTTTCACTACAAATGATCGAACAATCATAAATATAATCAAACGATGAACATTGTCCATATAAATCACTTTAGGACTTTTTCTATATATATCAATTGATGTACAAATATTTCATTTGAAAAATAGTCAATTTGTAAACCAAGACAAATTTAATTTCGAGATGTATCATTTTAAATTTATTTTTCAAATAGGTTGCAGTTTCTGTGAGCTATTTAGGAATACCAATAATATTTAAATCATCAACATAGACAACAATAATAGTAAATTCAGATATTGTTTTCTTCATAAAAAATTCATGGACAAATCTTATCATTCTAAAATCCTCTTTTTAAGAGGTATTCATTGAGAAGATTATTCCACATCTAACCAAATTGCGTTAACCCATATAAAGATTTTTGTAGTTTAATAGAAGAAACACTTCTAGCTCCATTACAAAAGGTTTCAGGCATTATAAATCCTTAGGGATTTTCATAAGGATATATTTATCTAATGATCCATATAGATATACTGCAAATACATCCATTAAACATATATCTAATGTTTTGAGACCACTAAACCAAATAAAAATCTAAAAGTAATTGCATCCATCACTAAAGAATAAATTTTCTCATAATCATTGTCGGATCCTTATAAGAAACCTTGTGCAACAAGTTGTGTCTTATATCGCATAATTTTATTATTCTCATTTTATTTTCTTAAAAAAAAACCACTTATATCCCATTAGTATAACCTTTAGTTGTATGGACTACAGGTCCAAATATTTCATATTTTGCATGTGAGTGTAACTCTTTTTGGATTGCTTCTTTCCATATTAGTCAATCATTTCTATATTGAGTTCTTCAATAGTCTATGGTTCAAATTCATCATCACTTCCGGTAATGCCAAAAGCAACCTTAAATGCAAATACATCATTTATGATAATTTTTTCTTGTTCTAAAATCTCTCCTGTATAAACATATTTTATGGAGATCTTATTGTTTCCAATTACCTCGTTCTTTTCAGGAGGTCCCTTTTCACGAGGATCGATATTAGAAAATGATTTGGACACAAGATTTGATGTTTATTTTGTGGATGAGGACTCTCTAAGAATACCATCATCTATTTGTTTGACTTTTCATTTTCTAAGATTTTTATCTTTGGCTCCAATAGATCTCCTGCACTTCAGGCATGGTGTAAATGCATTTTTTTGTTATGTTAACCTTTTTTCCTTTAGAAATTTCAGTTCTAGATAGAGCATTTGCAGCAAGAATATGAGATTTAACTACCTTTTCACTACTGGTGAAAACATTTATTAATTGAGTTGCAATATTTTATAAATAAATTATCCTTTAAGTTTCAAGTTCAAATTGATTTGTTCTTGGATCAAAATGAGATAACTTCGGGTTATTCCAAGTCATTTCTTATCATGCTTAAGGCATTGAATTTTCTTTCCCTAATGATGCGACAATATTCCATCAAAATAATAGTCTTTAAAACATGCCTTAAAAACATCATCAGTCAAAGGTTCAATGAATATAATAATAGATGGAGAATCAAAATCAATATAAATTCCTATTCTTCATTGTGGACCCATTTTAGTTTATTGTGAGGATGTTACAGGCATACATACCGCATAACCAAAAGTTCATAAATGAAATTTTTTTTGTGGTATACCATAAACAACTTGTAAATGAGAATAATTATTGTAAGTACTTGGGCTAATTCTAACTAGTGATGTGGTATGTAATATAACTTGTCCCTAGAAAAATATAGATAATTTTGATTTAATAAGTAATGATCTTGTAATTAATTGAAGTCACTTTATAAATTATTCTAATAGACCATTTTATGTATGTATATGAGCAACAGGATGTTCAGCATGAATTCCAGTAGAAGTGCAAAAACTATCAAATGCTTGAGAAGTAAAATCATCAGCATTGTCCAATTGAATTTTCTTGATAAGATAATCATGAAATTGTGTTCATAGTTTGATAATCTATGCTAATAATTTAGCAAATGCAATATTTCAACTAGAAAATAAACAAACATGTGACTTTTTACTTGACGTATTAATCAATACCATAAAATATCTAAAAGGTTTGCATAGTAGATGAATAAGCCCATATATATGTTCATGAATTCTTTCAAGAAAGGATGGTGATTCTATAAGAATCTTTATGGGGATGGTTTAGTAACTATTTACCTTGAGAATATGTAGCGCATGGATTTTTACTTGGTAAAAGACTTTAGAGGTTTTTTAAAGGATGCCCATATGAATTCTAAATAATTTGTCTCATCATTACTGATCCTGGATATTTAAGTTGATCATGCCAAAACATAAATTGTTTTAGATTGGAACACTTTTGGTGTATCACAACAATTGATTCAATAGATTTTATGATCGTATAATAAATTCCATAAGAGAAGGCATGTAGTTTCTCATTTAGAAGTTTTTGCCTGAAATATGTGTAGTAATATAAAGATAGTTTTTCTATATTTATCTGTTGTTTTAATATGATAACCACTAGCACATATATCCTTAAAACTGATTAAATTTTTTCTGGACTCAAGTGAATATGATCCATCTTTGATGCTCAATCTTGTGTTATTTGACAACATGATATTAACTTTTCTAGAGCCTTTAATTATGTTTGCTAACCTGGTATTGTAGTGACATTAGTTTTGGTTAATGTCAAATACTTAAAGTATTTATTTTCCTTAAGAATTGTGTGTTGTTGCATTGTTTTCTAAACATAAATCTCCATAATAAAAAGTCATGTCATTATTCAAAATATAATCAAATTTTATTATTTAACTTGAGCCAAACTGATAATGTTTAATATAAACATAATAGCATAAATATCTAAAAAAAGAACTATTAATCATCTTTAATGATTCTACCACTAAGCATGTTTTCTATCTTATCTAAATTTTGAAAGAAATAAAAATATCAAGGTAAGTATTAATATCAATATAAACATTATGATTGTCAGAATCATCTTTATGAATGAAAATAGTCTCAATTATATTTTGTTTCAAAGAGGCAAGATATAAATCTATAACATGTTTTAGTGTACGACAAGTACGACCAATGACCATGCATGCTACGCCTATGACATTTATCATCTAGATTTATACAAATTCAATTCTTTTCTTGTCTAAGTTCATTGTATCTCACTTATGGTTGTATGGTGGGTTGCTTTTTAAGAGGTTTATCTCTTCTCATTTTCTATTTTTTTATACTTATATCCTTGCTTCTTTCTTGTCTTTTAGACAAAAGTTCTATTCACTTTAGGGAATAGCTTCGAATCTTTTGAAATTATACACTCTAGATTACTGCAGGATAATGTTTGAGGCATAAAAAGTAGAAAATATTTTCTCTAATATTTGATGTATGTGATATTTTTACCACACAATTTCAGTTGTAAGGTAATTTTAAAAGGAGCAGAATTATATTCACTAATTAATTTAAAATCTTACAATTTCAGGTGCAACCAATCATAACAACTTGAAAAAGTATGATAAATTTTGGTGGTTATATCTTTCATTTTAGATTTTTTTCACATATTATTTTCTTTTTTAATGGTCTCTCAAAGATTTATAGCTTCTATATGAATTTTGACAAATAATTATTTTTAAAAATATCAAAAGCGATAAATTCAAGTTTTGTCATATTTAATATTATCTTTATCTATAAAAACAAGTAATAACTTATTAAATAATATCATGAAGACAAAAGAACAAGACAAAAATCAATCCTTTAAGACTGTTATTTATTCAGATTTAGAAATACTAGTTCTTCAGAAACTACATTTAATTTATTTAATCTTTCAGAAAAAATACTAGTTCTTTAGGAACTGTTTTTAATTTATTTAATTCTTCAAGAAAATTATTTCTTTAAGACTATTATTTATTTAGCTTTAGAAATACTATTTTATCAGGAACTGTATTTAATTTATTTAATTCTTTAGGAACTTGTGTTACTAGTTCTTTAGAAATAATTTTTAATTCATTATTCTTCAAGAACTTATGATACTAGTTCTTTAGAAACTATTTTTAATTTATATAATTCTTCAAGAACTTGTAATATTAGTTCTTGAGGAATAATTTTTAATTTATTTAATTCTTCAAGAACTTGTAATACTCGTTCTTCGAGAACTATAAATTTATTTTTATGAATAAAAGTGGAAGAAAATTTGCCATGAATAAATTAAAATAATGAAAAGAAAATATATTAAAATTGATATTAGGCATATAATAATTATTCTGATGATGTATTATAAAAAGAATAAATAATTAACATATAAGGGAATAAATATTCAAAGTGTAATTAAAAGACACAAGAGGAAAATATGTTTCTTATTATGAATTCTTATACTTTTTCAAAGTGTAAAGAATACAGAATAAGTGGTTTATTTATAAGAGAAGGAAATAAACTCAAGGGTTATAAAAATCCAAGAGACTAAACTCAAGAGTCATAGACATCAATATATATAATTATGAATTTATAACATTATTTTCTTTTCACAACAAACTGATTAATTGCTATAAATTTTAAAATTTCAAATTTCATATTGTTATTATTATGATTGAAGTCATTTTTTTTAAAACAAAAACTAGTTGCCTAAAAATATATTATTCAATTTGAAGAATACATGAAAATAATTAAAGGATAAAAGAAAAATTACTATTATTATCATTATGAATATAATTATTATAATAAAATTATTAAATTTTCTTGAAGCATAAATAATAATAATAATAATAGAAGTACAAGTAAAAAATAGGAACAAGAGGAGCAAAAAAGACAAAGTGAAAAAAGAAGAAATATCAATTTTAATAAAAGACCAAACAAAAAAAAATAGAACCAAAATAAATATTATGAGCTAAAAAAAACCTTATATGATCCAATAATATATAAAAATAATTGAAAATACTAATGAAAAATAACAAAGTAAAAAAAATCAATTTTAAAATGATCAACAATATAAAATCAAATTTCAAGTTTAAACTGAATAAAAAAAACCTTAAGAGAAAAAATCATAAAATAAACTTTATTATGATTGTTCTAGTACTTATGATATTAACAATAACTAATCAAATAATATTAAGAATATCAATAATAGTAAATCACAAAATAATAAACTTTATTATGGCTATGGTGCTTATGGTTATGGTGCTAATGGTAACACTAACTCATAAAATAATATTTAGAATTCCAATAATAATAAATTTTATTATAACCCAAATTATTATAATAATTATATGCATAATTATAATAGAATTAATTTTGTTTTTGTATTTTAATTTTCTCATTTAATTATTTTCATATGTTATTCAGATTAAAAAATGTTTTTTTAATGTTGCTAATATTTTTTTGGTTTTATCTTCAATCATTATAATAACAATAAGAATAATAATTCAAGTAATTTATTATTCAATGTTGTATTTATTAAGAATTAAGTTTTGTAATTTCTCTAAATATAATGTTTTAAATCCAATATCTTGGATTAATGATCTTGAAAAATTATATGGCTTAATATTTTCTTAATTTCTTATCTTATTTCTTTAAAATTGTATTACTTAATATTAGCATCAAACAAAAAAGATAATTGATTTTTTATTTTGCATTCTGACCTTTATTCTTTTAATTTTTGATTTAGTTTTGATTCTTTTAATATTTTCAATTCTTCTAGGATAGTTTTTATTTTTCATTTGTATTTATTCTCTTATTTTCAGTTTTTACTTTTTATTGATGTTTATCTTTTTGTGAAACGCAATCTCCTTCAAAAGACACATTAAGTTATCTCTGGCAACGTGAAAGGACGTCGAAACTCTCTTCTATGTATGTATAATAAATGCTTTGTTATGAGTGATTTGTTATTCTTGTATTCTTTCTCACCTATTTTATTAAGAACATTTAAATTAAATTAATGTTAGATAAAAAAACAAAAAAGTAGCTCAGTTTTTTATCAATGCTTCTTGCATCAACATTGTTTTCTAAAAAAAACTGATTTTTTCTAATTAGTTGTGGTGTTTGCTGAGTTTTAAATAATGTTTAGAAAGATTTTTTTTAGTTTTTATATTATTTTAATGTATTAATATTAAAATATATTAAAATATATAATTAGCCTAGCATATTTTTCAAGGAAAAATATAATTAAAATAATCGCTACTATTATTTTTAACACCTTATCCATAATAAAATTAAAATATAAAAAAATATTTGAGAGAATAAAAAAATTAAAAGAATAAGGGTTTGAAATGAATAACAAAATATATGGTTAATTTTAATTGAATGAGAAAATTGAAACAATTAAAACCTCAATACAAAAAAAAATAAAAAGAATGAAAAACAAAAAAAAAATAAGGGCCAAAATAAAATAGAACATTTCTAAATGACAAAATTGACACAAACTAAAATTTTTATAACAAAAATCAGGACAAAAAAAAAAAGCAATATAAAGGCTAGGATTGGAATAAAATCACCATAAACAAAGAGGACCAGCTTTTATTTTGCAGCTGCAAGGGAGAGAAAGAAGCGCCAACCTACATTTTTACTTTCAACCTGCATTTTGAAACCACCGTCACTTGTCCGGTCACCGTGAGAAGACACACGCACCACCATGTGAAAGACAAAATGGTGGCGCATCCAATGAGATGTTGAATGGATATTTTTAACTGCAAGTCATCACAAGCACCACCTGAAGTACACTTACAGAAGGAAACTATCAGCGTGTTCAGCAGACACGTAGTCAATGCTTGAATTTTGTCTTTTTGAAGGTTATAAACATAGTTTTACTGTTTAGAAATATTTGAAATATGATAATCACCCTATCTGTTAGTCTTAGTTTTTATCTTATTTGAAGGTAATATGGTTAATTTACTATCCCTAAATAACTAGTGAATCTGGTGTCTTTGGCTTATCAAAAAAATAAAAAAAAGCAAAGGACATTAAGCTACCTTCCAAATTGATAGGCAAGACAGTTAATATCCTCCTAAAACAATTCTTGTATTCACTTAGGAAAAATAGGTTTTAGTTTTTATCTCTATTTTTATTATTTTTAAAAATAAAAATAATATTGTTTTTTAGTTACGTTGTAATTAATTGAAGAAATGAACATCAAAAATTGGGTCAACTAAACAAGGCCCTTATTTTTAAAGGGTCCTTTCAGCAATTAAAACAAAAATAATAATATTAAAATTTTACTTCTGTTATTTTTTTCCTTTGCCTATAAAAAACAAAAACAAATATGTTCATTTGTAAGAAATATGGAGAAACCTCTTACAAAAAATTCAAGGTAATAAAATTATAAAATAATAATTTTCTATCATTGAAATTAAAAATTATAATGAGAATTTATATTTATAAACTAAAAAAATTAAATGCTAAATATTAGAGTTTTAATAAAATAAATAAATTTATGACACTGACCAAATATAAAATATAAAGAGTTAATATTATTAATCTCTAAAAATTATAATAAATGAAATAATAATATTGTATTATTTATCATTTTAGTTTTATATGAAACAATAAAAAATATGAAAGAAACTGAAAAATACACTTTCCAACTTAAAAAAATAGAAAATCGAAAAACTGTTTTTTTTTTTTTTTTACTTTTTCAAAGGGAAAAATATTGTATTTTAATAAGAATTTTTATTTTTTACTTTTTTTATTTTTTTAATTTATAGATAACGAAGACAGTATTTTCATTGAAAAAACAAAGTGAAGAAACACATCAAAATTATAACTATTTTATAAAAAAAAATAAAAAATCAAATCTATAATTTATAATAAGCATGATAATATCTTATAGTTGCTATAATATAATTAAGAAAATCGTATTTTTAATTCCCTAAAATTAAAAATCATCATAAAAGAATTATATTGTTAACTCAAAAAAACAAAACTCTCTCTCTCTCTCTCTCTCTCTCTCTCTCTCTCTCTCTCTATATATATATATATATATATATATATATATATATATATATATATATACTAGCTAAGTGCCCCCGCGCGTTGCCGCGGGTATTTTTGTGTATATAATTTAATATAATTAAATTTATAATGATAAATTTATATGATATAATCAAATAAAAATTTTAGATTAGGAGATAAAATGTATACAATTTTAAGTAGAGTTTGTTACGCAAGTATAGATTATATTTTTTAGAATGTAGGTATTGCGCCATAAAAGATTACAAAAGAGCGTAAACTAACATTAAAAAAAAGAGCAAAATAATTTTATAAGAAAAAAAAATAATTAAAATTCTTATTGTGTAGATAAAAATAATAAAAAAAAATAAAGGGGAAAAGGAAGAAATATTAATTTAAAATATTATAACAATAGCGACATCGGAGTTTTAACATCTAAAATTATTATTGTTGTGACTATCAAAACAATAAAAATAATCAAATTATACCGAGGGAAAAAAATAAAAAGCATGAACAAAATAGCAAGTAAGAAAACAATTAAATTATTGTTGTTGTTGTTGTTGTTGTTGTTGTTAAAGATTAAATAAATAAATGAAAGATTAGAAAAATTGTTAAAACAGCAAAAAAAGATCAAACAAAAAAATACAATAAAAACTAAAAATTATCATTGTTATCATTGTCAACACAATAAAAATTATCAAATTGTTCTGAAGGAAACAAACCCTCAAAACCACTAACAAAAGAGTAAAAAAGAAAAACAATTAAATTATTATTATTATTATTTTCATTTATTTGTTTTATTTTTGTCTAATAATGAAAGGAAAAAAATGTAAGGAAAAACATCCTAAGAACTTCAACAAAAGATAAAACAAAAGAATAAAACAAAAACAAAAACTATCATTGCTATCATTGTGAAAACAATAAAAATTATAAATTATCCTGAGAAAAAAAACCCTAAAAAACATTAACAATAGAGTAAGTAAGAAAAAATAATTAAATTATTATTATAACTAAGTGCCCCCGCGCGTTGCCGCGGGTATACTTGTGTATATAATTTAACATAATTAAATTCACAATGATAAATTTATATTATATAATCAAATAAAAATTCTAGTTTAAGAGATACAATGTATAAAATTTTAAGTGGAGTTGGTTACGCAAGTATATATTACATCTTTTAGAATGTAGGCATTGCGTCATAAAAGATTACAAAAAAGCGCAAACTAACATTAAAAAAAGAGCAAAATATTTTTATAAGGAAAAAAAAATTAATAACTAAAATTCTTATTGTGCAGATAAAAATAATAAAAAAAATAAAGAGGAAAAGGAAGCAATATTAATTTAAAATATTATAATAATAACAATATCGGAGTCTTAACATCTAAAATTATTATTGTTGTGACTATAAAAACAATAAAAATAATCAAATTATACCGAGAGAAAAAAATAAAAAACATGAACAAAATAGCAAGTAAGAAAACAATTAAATCATCATTATTGTTGTTGTTGTTGTTGTTGTTATTCTTGTTATTATTATTATTATTATTATTATTAAAGATTAAATAAATAAATGAAAGATTAGAAAAATTGTAAAAATTACAAAAAAAGATCAGACAAAAAAATACAATAAAAACTAAAAATTATAATTGTTATCACCGTCAACACAATAAAAATTATCAAATTGTTATGAGTGAAAAAAACTCTAAAAAACACTAACAAAAGAGTAAAAAAGAAAAACAATTAAATTATTATTATTATTATTATTATTATTATTATTATTATCATTTTCATTTATTTGTTTTATTTTTGTCTTAATAATGAAAGGGAAAAAATGGAAGAAAAAAAAATCCTAAGAAATTGAACAAAAGATAAAATAAAAGAATAAAACAAAAACAAAAATTATCGTTGCTATCACTGTGAAAACAATAAAAATTAAAAATTATCAAATTATCCCGAGGAAAAAAACCCTAAAAAACATTAACAATAGAGTAAGCAAGAAAAAACAATTAAATCATTATCATTATCATTATTTATTTTATTTTCGTGTTAATAATGGAAGGGAAAAAATGGAAGGGAAAAAATGAAAGGGAAAAAAAATCCTAAAAGCTTCAACAGAAGATCATATAAAAGAATAAAAAAAAAAAAAAAACTATCATTGCTATCATTACTAAAACAATTAAAATTATAAGATTATCCATAGAAAAAAAACTCTTAAAAATATCAACAATAGAGTAAGTAAGAAAGAACAATTTAATTAATATTATTATTATTATTATTATTATCATCATCATCATCATCATCATCATCATTATTAGCATTATCATTATTATTATTATCATTATTATTGTGCTAGTAATGAAAAAAATAAATAAATGAAAGAGTAAAAATACAATAAAAATTTTAAGAAAATTTAAATAATAAAAAGAAATCAAGGGATTAAAAAAAAACATTAAAAGTATAAGGCCCGGAAGAGAAATCAAATATAAAGGGATTAAAATCAAAAATTAAAAATATAAGGATTAAAATGAAAATCAAATTTATTATCAATTTCAATTAAAGGACAAAATTGAAAAAATTCAAACTGCTGTACCGAAAAAAATTAAAAGTATAAGGACCGAAATGAAAATCAAATTTATTATCAATTTTAATCAAAGGACAAAATTGAATAAATTGAAACTGCTGTACCGCATTTAATGATTTATTTAAACCCAGTCCAGAAATTAAAAGAAGGAGGATCGAAGTGAAAATTGCGCTTCCAATTAATTTCAATCGAAGGACCCAATCGAACTAAATCAAAACTTATATAACAAAAATAAGGACCATAAACAAAATTAAAAGTACAGGGACCGAAATAAAAAGTAATAATACTCGAGGGACTCTCCTGCACTTTGACGTGCAGGAGAGAGAGAAAACGTTGCCGCGGCTTTAAACGGCCGTCGCGGCGTCCACGGACATTGGAGAGAGAAACGCGCCGTACCGGGAGGAAGATCAGGAGGCGGCGCATCGACTGAGACGCAGGTAGCTCATCTCCGGAGACTCTATCACGCTTCACGCGCCTCTTAAAGAGGGCGTGGGGCGAAACACTGTCGTCCGCGTGTGACACACGCGCCGACAGTTTAAAGAAAAAAAATAAAAAAAGAATAGTCAATGACCGGCGTGCCCCTGTACATAAGTCAGCAATTTTGTTTTATTAAGGGCCAAACCGGTAATTAGCCATTTCTGAAAAAATATTAAATAAAGAAAAGGTGGGCGGACCGGTCCGGTCCGAAACTGCACAATTACCGTGGAGCCCCTACACCCATAATCGTTTTTTTGTCTTTTTCGAGGGTTAAAAACGCTATTTCACAGTGCAAAAAACAATAAAAAAATCGGAAAACCGGAGAACCGAGCGAACCGAGAACCGAACCGACCCAAAAATACACTGTCGCAATCCACAGTAATTACTCTCACAATCTACAGTGCAACACAGTAAAATACCCACAGCAATTATCTTTTAGTTAATATATATATATATATATATATATATATATATATATATATATATTCTTCATGTACTGTATAGATAATATTTTTTAAACTCAACATTGGGCAGAAAAATATTTTATTTGAATATAGATTATCATTACTTTGCCTTATAGTTCATTTAATTTTTGTTTTATTCTAATTAATGAATAAGATTACTTTAATATCCCATATTCATTTTCCGGGGTGGAACAGGTTATCCCACTGCACACAAAACTTTGAGAATTTTACATAATCCTTTAAGTTTCGACACACTTTTACCCCCCACAAATTACGTATTACCTTTAAGGATTTTTATTTTAAAAAAAAATTCTTTGTTCAAATTTACCATAACTTTTCTCGAATTCGCATCTCTACTTGTAAAAATCATATATCCATAGTTCAAATTATCAAAAAATAATATAAATTATACCTAATAATTTAAGTTTTTAGATAAAATATAAGATAGTGTGGCTTTATACAAGTTTCAAATTTAAAGAATTTTCACTTGAGAAAATATATTAGAGAATAATATAAATCATATTCTAGGACTTCACCTAACAATTTAAATTTTTAAATAAATTGATTCCTTTACAGTAACTTGCTAGTTTCAAGTTAAGCTTGCCTCGGAAGATAGAATATATACTTAACCATACTTCTATTTGGCCACTTTGCTATTCGAATTTGTACCCAAGAGCTTGATCCACACAAAAAAAGATTAAAAATCAAGAGGGGTATATATATATATATATATATATATATATTATTCAGCAAGCATAAAAATTGATAGATTGACACATCAAGAAACGAAGTATAAAACTTTTTGTTTGTATATCAGTTTCCAAGAAACAAAATGGTATGAGACTACGATCCCACGTACAATCACTAATAGCCTAATCAATCTTTTTCAGTAAAATTTGTAGATATCGAGCTCTGTTATATATATAGGTTCCATTATTGAGCTCAACTATATGAAGATGATGAAGGTGTGAGATACACAGTGTTGCACTCTCTATTATTGGATTCAGTTTATCAGGCTGCTGACAGAAGCTAGCTAGGTTCCATCTTTGTGGTCCTCGACAAATTTAGCAGAAATATTTTCTCTCTCTCTCTCATATTTTCTCTTCTCAGCTAGCCCTTTACCTTATCTTTTTCCTTTATTTGCTGACAATTTGACAACTTGCATGTGCTCAATTATTGCCCGACGCAAGTCTAAGATGCGATTTGGAGACAAACGCTGACGGGATACAATCTTGGTAGCAGAACTTTGAGAAACTTGAACAGTCTGAGCCCACCAAATTTCAAACTTGTATGTACGGTCAGGTTTAAGCTTGGAGAAATTATTCGTTGCAAGGCCTTGATTAGCACTGCTGTTATTTTTCACTGTAAAATCCAAAGGATCATGGACCTAGAAATATTGGGTTCATGCATTGTTTATTTCTTTCGTGATCTCCGGCTACCAAGTTGCTTTGCTTGAAATGATTTGCACCTCAATAAAGAACTTTATGTTCATGCACATTTGTTATTTGTCCACGATTTTCCAGTCTAAGCTTTTTCCTCCGAGGAAATCATCCAAGTTAGAGTATTGATGATCTCAGAACAAGCCTTGGCTACACTCATCCATTGTTCGAAAAGGCTTAAGAAATTAAAGGTATAAGAAATGAAGGTGCTATCTCACCTCCCAACCTAAAAGGCTTATAAAACGAAAGGTGAGGAATCTATCTTGATAAATTGTTGTATTTATGAAAATAAACTAAGCCTTGTGGAGAAATTATTGTAACATATCTTTTTTATTGTTCATTATTTCGCAAATCATTATGAATTAAAATAGTATTCATTATTTCGCAAATCATTATGAATTAAAATAGTATTTATTATATAAATTTTGAGTTTGTTCCTTCAAATTCATTTTGTGCACAATTCCGGCTTTTTTAATCCAAATCAGCACCCGATTTTTTTAATAAAGGGTAGGATTTAAAGTAAGTGGACCAAATTGAAAATGATGGGTAAAATCGGTGGAGGTTTTAAATCTTGTTTGAAAAGCTTATTTTAATCCCCTAATCTTTTTTAGTTTATAGGTGATTAGTCCCTTTACTTTTCAGAGATTCCATTTTAGTTACTAAAATTTATTTTCTTTATTTTTTAGTTTTTTTTTTTTTGGTGATAAGAGAGAGAATCACCATAAATGATGCATCATTTGTTGCCTTAAGAAAATGATGATCAACATGTTGTTCACCTTTAAATCATTTAAAAAACATGGGCTAGAAGGCCTAGGATCATAGATATTTTTTTAATTCCAAGGCACACGTGCATAGGCTTTTTTATTTTTCTTGAAATTAAATTCTATTTTTTATTGATTTTATATTTCAACATTGAGTTAATTTAGAATTTAAATTTTAAATTTATTGATTTCAAAATTATCTCATTAAATTTTGTAAGTCAACCCAAGGTAATCTATGTAGATCAAATGTTTTTCCATCTCAATACTAACTAAAAATATCAATCAATTTATGATTAAGATTTATTTAAAAAAAATGCATTACCAATATCTAAACACTTTTCTTTTTGCTTTAAAAAGAGCTTGCCCATACCTGCAATGTATCGCGGGTCAATGGACTAGTTAGGACTTGTCTAGGTTACGAGATGTAAGCAATTTCATTAAAAACAAATAAAAAAATTATAAAATTTAATTTATAATTAATTAAATATTGAAAATATTGGGTGATAAAACCAAGGAGAAAAAACTAATTTTGCATATATATATCTATATATATATATAGATATAGATATAGATATAGATATAGAAACAGAAAACCTCTTTAACCCATTGGTGTAGTCGTTAGAGTGATATGAAATGTATTTTTTTGACGACCATGAAAAGTCAAGCAATCAATTTTTTGCTTCCATCTCCCAATAATTAAGAGAAAATATTATAGCCTTAAAATTATGTAGAGAGGAAAGATAAAGTGTACGTATTAACGTCCTAAAACTCATTGTAATTTCGCGTTTCTTGATTTTAAAATTTCCCAAACCCTAAACTGTGTATTTAGCAGATATTTGGACCGTGATTGTATATATTATATAGAAGAGTAGGCATTGTATTTTCCTAGTGCAAATACACCAAAGATAAACCATATGACATGCTGCTATAGGGTATAGCCAGTCAGCTAGGTACTATACAATATTTCTATATATATATAGATATAGATATAGATATATGTTCGACTGAATGCTCAAAGAAAATGGGACTTCATCATTACAATTTTATTAATTCTGAAAATAAATAAAATAGAAGCGTGCGTGCGTGCATGTCGGCTGCATCATAAGAGAGAATGCTTGCTGGGGCAATGATAAATTTTATTTCCATTATATATGAGGTACATGAATCTACTTTTTGTAGTCTAATATCATATACAGACGCGTGCATGAGAACAAATATGCCCGCACTTTTCTTTTTATTTTAAGAGAAAGCTAAGTAAAACGATGTCCACCCTCTCCATTTCTTAATCATTTGATGCCATGGTAGCTTAAAAGTCACTGAGAAAAGAAACATGGAGATGCTCTACCTACTCTATCTTCATTGCTCTAATCACAACCTAAACAAGATTGGGTCTGCTTATACTAAATCTGTGATTGACATTTCTATTTGGATTTACATGTTCTAATTACCTATTTTATAACATGTTATTTTCCAAATTGCCAGTATTTTGATTAAGCTTGTGCTTGGCCCAACGATGGAAGATCGCAAAAGAGTCGACTGAAGCATGGCCCTAATCATTAGAGATGCAATTATTTGATAATGAGATGCATAATAATGTAACTTCGGATTTCTGTTGCATTAAAAATAATATCATTTCATGAGTGAGGTGGTGACCACAAGGTATCTATCTCTTTGCCTCTCCAAGATCTGGGCTCTACCTCTCCGGGGATCTTCCAGTTCACTACTGGGTAACCGAATTAATGTTTTTTTTGGTGTTTTTTTTTTCTTTTTTTTTAGCCTATATATACATATTATTAAATTTTATAGCCAAATACAGACCTGGTTTGTGCCTTTCTTTAACTATATATTATTAAATTTGATATTTAAACACTATAACAAAAATTAACAGCAATGGATTTATCTATTGCTACTTATAAAAAAAAAAATCACTGCTAATAACTATTAGCAACGGAATTTACATTGGAAACTATAAGATATAATTCTGTTATTGCTAATTTATCTGTGGTTGCAAATAAATTAGCAACAAAAAATCCATTGCAAAAGAAAACATTTAGCAATGAAAATTCTATTGTTAGTTTCGATTGCTGAGTAATAATTAGCAACATAAAAGCCTCACCTTTTTTAGTAGTCAAATATTCATATTATTTAAAAAAATTTAAGTCTTATGATAGGGTTGTTTATTCATTATTAGCTTTATTTTATTTCATGTTATATATTGTTTACTAATACTTTTTCTATGTACTTGCAACTTGTCTTTTTGAAGTTAACAAGTTAATTAAATTTTATGATCTTTATTAGACTCATGGGCATTAATACTTCTGCTATTGTATAAAGTAGAATTTATAAATAAATTAATTTTGTGGAAAATTAAGAAAAATGAATTATTTTTAATGATATAAATATATTTTATGTTACTAAAACCTGATTGGAATATCATCAAATTGCAATTTTACTATCTAGACTACTTATAAGGCACCCATTCACTCTAAAAATAAATATCTTATTTTTTTATATCAAAAAATGTAAGAGTCTAAGTCCATAAGAAAAAATATTAAGCGTTTGACCAAGAGATTACAAGCCTTGATGAGCTAGTAAACTTATAAGTCATAATTGACCAAGAAAAAGAGTTAATATATTATTTTATAGTGCCAAGTATTATAGATTAGTTAGAAAACATATAATTTCATAGGAACATAAATTGTATTAAGATTCATATAATAAATTCTTAATTTGCTATAAATATTTTTTCTATGGATATGAATTGTAGTTCATGTAGTATTCCATCTTTGTAACAATATAAAAGGACATCAAATTACAAGAAACAATGACCAACTCCACCTATAAATTTCATTATCGTTTTTTTCTGAAATTTATCTTTATTATTTGGTTTTTCTTAGCTTTTATATACACTATTTCCTTTACTTCCTTGTCATTTTCTTGTGTTTTTATCTAGTTTGATTGTTAGCATCACCTTTCTCATCTTATTAACATCTTAAATCCACTTAAGGACCTTACATTCTGTTTAATTATTGACAATGTTATCTAGCTCCGCTCAATATTAAATAAATATTCTTCTCATTAAAAGGGAAAAAAAAGATATTTAATATATTAATCAAGATATCAATCAATAGTTTATGAAGATCGATAAAAGAGATTATTTATCTAATCAATAGCGATAAAAAAATGCTATGTAACCCTAAGAGACAGTTTTACAACTTTCATGTTTTGAATATTGAGAGATAATGAATAAATCAAGGTTGAAATTGGGCCTAAAATTAGTGTACATGTACTAAAATGTTTTTTGCATGTGATATGATTTAATTTTAGAAATTCTTGACCTTGGAGTATGAGTTGTAACTAAGGACACTACTTTTCTTGTTTCATTAGGATTCTGTTTTATTATTTAGGAATTTAGTTTTTATTTTATTTTGGTGATTAACTTATTTTGTTTGTCATAGCTTAAATAATCTAGACCCCTCTCCTAATTTTGGATTATTTAGCATAAAGATTTGGACTAGATTTTTTTTGTGGGATTAACTCCTTGCTCCTTGCTTGCCATATATTATTTTTTATATAAAAAAAAAGGCAGAAAAGACATGGTTTTTCTACATCTTTCCTTGTTCAATATGAACATGGAATGACATAAAGAAGATTTTTCTTTAGAGTATTTTTCAGCCTTTAAAGTTTTTAATACAAGAAAAGAGATATGTGAGATTTTATAATCTCATGAGAACACTCTTTGAATATTAGGAAAGATTTGAGTACCTATGCATGCAATGTCCTCATCATCAAATACGTTATCAGTTATTCAAAAAACACATTTATAAGTTTTACCTTTATGGATTTCAGCCCAACAGAATTATCAAGCAACATAACACCCTGCACTTACAATTGCCATTTTTATAGGGTTGTTGAGTGATGATCTTCATGAGATGAAAAAAAAACTTTATATTCTAACACACTAACTTTGCAACAAAATTTCATATGTTTTTTTTAGAAAAAACAAGGTCAAGTATTCATAACTTAGATAACTAAAATGGAAAAGTAGTTTCAGGTGTAGGGAAATTGAAAGATCAAGTCAATGGAAAATTATCATCTTAAGCATTGAACCCAAAAAAGAATATTAGTGCAATCACGCTGAAAAGTGATAAAGAACTTAAAGTGAAAACGTTGAAACAAATTGAGATGGAAGGGAAAAAACAGATAAAAACATAATTGGGCATAAATAAGAAATAACCTACTCCTCCACCAACCAAAACAACCACAAATGCTCTAAAGGTAGTCCTAACTCATTGAATCTTAGCTTCAAGATAATCTCTCATTTTCCTTTAAATTCTTCTAGGCCTAAGAAAAAGGATTAAAAAAAAAGTGAGATTTTAGAGGTTTCCAAGAAAGTGGAACTCAACATTAATTTGATTCATGTTCAAGTAAATTCATAAATATGCAAAATTCTTGAAAGAGCTATATACTACCAAAAGAGCTTACAAGCTAGAAGGCTATAAAATGGTAAGAATGAGTGAAGTTGTAATTGTTGTTGTTCAAAAAAATTTGCCTTAAAAAAAACCAAAAGCTTTATTATCTCTTATATTATTGGTAATGCTAGGTTTGAAAAGGCTATATATAATTTAGGTCAATCAATTATTGTTATGCCTAAACATATTCATGATTCTTTTAATCTTAAGCCTTTGAGTAAAACTAGTGTTGTAATACAACTTATGAATCATAATTTTGATTATCCACTTAGCCTGATAAAAGATTTTCTAGTCAAGATTGATAGTTTTGTTATCTCATGTGACTTTTATATTCTTGGTATTGAAGGTGATTCCTCAAACACCATCACATCTATTTGTTTATAATAATATTTTTAAAAACTACAAACTTTAAAATTGATTGTGGTAAGGATATTTTGTTTATGAAAGTATGAGAGGAAGTGATTTAATTGAATTTTAATGATTTAATGAAATACCATTATAGCAATTTTTATTCTATCAAATACCATGATCAAATTTATGAGTGTATGTAGCAAGTTCTTGATTTTAATTTTAATGACAAATTAAGCATGGTTTTGAGACATGACATTGATTTTACAGAGATCGATGAAGTAGAGAAGAGCATATGTGTTCCCCTAAAAGTACAAGAATCAACTTTGGCTTTGTAAGCTTTGCAAACATCCCTCTATGGTAATGGTTTTGTTGATTTATATCTTTCATATAAAAACCTTTTGTCATCTATTTTACAAGCACCCAAGTTAGAATCAAAACTTTTGCTCTACAATTTAAAGTGTGTATTCACATGAGACAACAATACACTTCCAGTTATCATAGCAAAAGGTTTGGCAAGTATGTTAGAGAAAATGCTTGTAAAAATTGTTTCACGATCATGAAAATAGCCATTGGGTGGACTTTAGTTGACATCAAGGGCATTAGTCTCTCAACATGCATGCATCATATACTATTAGAGAACAATGTCAAACTAATAAGAGAAATGAAAATAAGGTTGAATTTGCCTATAAAAAAGGTAGTGAAAGATGAAATTTTGAAACTATTGGTATAGAAGTCATTTACCCCATCATAGACAATAAATGGGTGACGTAAATCTATGTAGTGTCTAAAATGACAAGAGTTAAAAAAAGGTAGTGAAAGGTGAAATTTTGAAACTATTAGTGTAGAAGTCATTTACCCCATCATAAACAATAAATAGGTGGCATCAATCTATGTTGTCATAACCCAATTTTCGGTCATTCCCCAAATCTACCCAAATATAAGAAAAAATAAAAAAGGGGTTGGTGTAGGCAAAAAAATCAGGGCAAAAATTTTAGACGCGTTCAAGATCCCGATCGTACCTCTTGTGTGTCTAGAAATGAAGGAAGACGTAGATTCGCGGCTAATGTAATTTATTATCAAAAAAATCTGCGTAAAAATCAAATCGAAAGATATGATTATATTTTTAGGGGGGCAATTCGATTTAATCATTGGTTAATTTAAAAGTGTAATTATATTTGGGAATTAATTTATGGTTCAATTGAAATATTTCATTAAGCGCGATGATTTAATTATATTTTAAATTGGTCAAATTAATTTTATTAAGGGCTTAATCAATGGGAAATCAAGCTTTCGAATTTAATTCGGGTTCAATTGATGAGATTGGGATTTTTGGAGAAACAATTTGAATTTTTTCAAGTCCATTATGCGAAATCGAGAGTCAAATTGAATAAATTGAAAGTTCAATGGTCGATTGTAGGATTAAATCGCGCATATCAGAAACCAAGGACCAGAATAAAAAGGTCGCGCGAAGCTAAGTTTAAGATTGAATTTTTGGGGGTACAATTGCATAGAATCATGAGCTTAAATCCAACTAAAGGTACGATTAGAGCAATTAAAAAATTGAGGGACTAAATCATACTTTTACCTTCAAACTTTTTGAAATTTGCACTGCTCATTTTCCGGCTGCATGCTCCGGCATGCCCGGACTTAAATGTATACGCGTCTGCCTTCAATGCTCAGTGGTGGCGCCCTGCACTAAGTTTTTTGGGCAACCGAAAGGTTTGCATATTTTGCTATAAATAGCAGCATGCAGGGACTAGAGAGAAGGAGAAAAAACGAGGGGAAGGAGCCACGTTGACGTAAAATAGAAACAAAGAGGGGAAAGAAAAGGAACGAACAGAGAGAAGAGAGTTGCAGTGAGGAGTTTTTAAAGACAGTAAAGAAAGCAGAGAGATTAGAGTTACATAACCATTTGCGTGAAAATTTCGAGTGAATTTGTTTCCCTCTCAACTCAGACTTCAGTCCTCATCCCCTTTCATTTGTTTTTTTCATTTTCTCTCAGTTTCACTATCTCTCTCTTTAAAACCAGAGAGTTCTCTCTCTCTCCTTCCCTCTCGGGTCATCAATGCCGGCAGCAGCTTTGACAAGCTCGCACCGCCCCCGTCACCTTCATCAACCTCCTCCACACTCCAGGCAGCCCAAGCGACGACAACGAAGGATAGCCGACGTAGCCGTGAATTTTCCGACATCCATTCCGGCCACCGCAGGCCCCCATTTTCAACGTCACCATGACCAAAAGAACCACCTCAACATCCTCTACACAAGAGATACTAATAGTTTCTCCTTTCATCACACACGAAAAATTCATAATTCACTGTGCATCATCTTCATGCAGCCCCGGTTACTGTTCATTGAACAGTAACCGGGTCGGGTCGGGCAGGGTTTGGTGTCCGACCTGAATACTAAAGGGTACGGGCTTCGACCCGTTTAGGCCAGAAGTCCGGCCCGAAATAGAGACAGGCTTCCAGCCTGTATAGGCCGGAAGCCCAGGCCAAGAATAAAGGGCATTAGATGGGCCGAGAGACCAGCCCAATGATGCCGGGCCATAAATAAAAAATAAAAAATCATAAAAAAAATTATATATAAAAATAAAAAAAAATACAAAATTTGCAAAAGATATTTTTTGTTTTTAAAAAAGATAAAATGTGTTGTTTTCTTGCATACGGCCAATACACTAGCATATTTAAAAAAAATATTCTTTTTGTTTCAAAAAATATTATCTTGGAGTTTTGAAGAAAAATGTGTTTTTACCATAGATTTCATAAAGAAAAAATCATTTCTTGCATTCTTGGATTTTACAACATATTTGTAAAAGTCCAAAGGGTATTGGCCAATATTCCAAAAATATCAAAATCTTATTTTTGGTTATTCATATTATTCATTGTTAATATTTGGATAAATAAATCCCAAAGAGGTTAATATCCAAAATATATGGTGGGGATAATTTATTATTATTCACTGTTGGTGTTTGGATAAATAAATCCTAAGGGATCAATATCCAAAATATTCAACGGGGATAATTTGCTATTATTCACTATCGGTGTTTGGATAAATAAATCCTAAGGGGTTAATATCCAAAATATTCGGCAAGGATAATACACCACTATCATTTAACCAACATTTCTTTGAAAGATCCAACCATAACAAATCATAAGCAAACCAAAATGTCAAGCAGCTTATCTTAGGTAGGGCGTATTAGGGGTGCTAAAACCTTCCCTTTACGCAACCAATCCCTTGCCTTAGAATCTCTGAAAGACCAGTTTTAGGTTTCCTAGTAACTATAATACTAGGTGGCGACTCCCTTTTATAAAAATAAAGATAAGACCCTCACGTAATTTCCCCCCGCTCACGGGGATGGTCGCCGGGACGCCATGCTCTCATTTTTCGAGGTGCGACATATATGGTGCCTAAAATGACAGGATTTATAATGGTAAAGAACAAACATGATGAATTGATTCCTACTTGTATCTCAAGTTGTAAGAGAATGTGTGTTGATTATCAAAATCTCAATCTTGCTACACACAAAAATCACCTCTCATTACCATCCATGGAGCAAATGCTTGAATGCCTATCAAGTAGGTCTTTGTATTGCTTTCTTGATGGATTAGTATATATGATCATATTTGTATTAATCTTGAAGATCAAGAAAAGACTATCTTTATATATTTAGAGAAATGCATGAAATAAGGTACATAAAAAAACCAGCACATATTGGTTAGTTTAGAAAAAAAAACACCTAGGTAAAGTCCTTTAAAAATCTAATCAAAGTAGAAAATACATGTTATCATAAAAATCAAACATTTAAAATTTAGCTCTAAAATAAGGTCCCCTAATGGAGTTGACATTTTATTTCATGGATATCTTGGCGAATTAAGGGTAAAAACATAAAATAAAATTTCTCACATAGTTTTATAGTAACTAGGACCTCTAATCGGTCTTTAGAGTGCTAAGGAAAGGTATGATAAAAAAGAAGTATCAATTCCACTACATCTAGGATTTTTGGGAAACCTAACATTCTTAGTCTACTCTAATAGCTCTCTAAAACTCTTTAGATTATCTAGACTTGTTTAGGGTTTGGGTGGAGATTATTTACGTGATGTGGAAGGTTGATATAGGTATAAACACCATTAATATTTTGGATATTTTAGGATTAGGCATGTACTTTATTTTTTATAATTTGACAGTCAAATTTAGGCTTAAGGTCTAAATTTATTTCTTTTAATTTAATTGAATTTTTATTCGTTTGGGCTAGGGTTTTTTAGCTGGTAAACAAAGTTCACATCCAACCTTTTACTTCCTAAATAGACTCTAATGGTCTAGTGTCAATTTAGGTGAGAGATTAGATCATGTTTGAGTCTCCAAATCATTTTAGCTATGATTGATTAAAACAAACACAATAATAAACTCATGAAGTAGGCTTGAAATGTGAACACATGATTTGACTTGCATAAGAAATCCATTTCAAGAATTCAGCAATATTCTTATTAAGATGGTATACTAAAGTAACAATGCTCTTTCTTAGTAATAAAGACTCAATG
This sequence comes from Salix dunnii, assembly GCA_015731905.1. Lineage (NCBI taxonomy): Eukaryota > Viridiplantae > Streptophyta > Magnoliopsida > Malpighiales > Salicaceae > Salix > Salix dunnii. The sequence goes on along the minus strand of CM027674.1, from coordinate 25,315,556 downwards.
ATAGAAACTTTTAAAACTAATGCTAAATTAGTTTTCACATTCAAGAAAAAATGTGTGGCAACTTTATTTTTTAAAATGCATTTTTTTTATCACCTAAATGTCACCATAATGGAAACTCTACTAGGAACTTATCGGTTATGCTAGCTTATTTCTTTATGGCCTGGTTTGTATGCTAGAAAGTAATTTCTTTTTAGAAATTGGTGTTCTTGGAAAACATTTTTTAATGTACAATCATGTGGTGGAAAATAAGTTGGAAAATAACTTATTCATGTTTTGATTTTTTTTTCAAAATTTATTAAAACAAATAGGGATCAAACCTAGCAGATAAAAAAGTGAAAGCGGGACAAGATTAAAGGGGAAAAAATCAAATTTTATAAATTATTTAAAAGAATGAAGATTAAATCTGATAGATAAAAAAAATTGAAAGGTGATGAAATTGAAAAAAAATAATTCATAAATTATTTCAAATAAAATAAATATTAATCACAATAATAGAGACCAAATATTATAGATTAAACAAAGACTTCAATTAAAAAAGGATAAGAGAAAAACAAATAACATTAAAATTCTAAAGAATTAAATTGAAGAAAAAAAGAGCATATAGCAATCAAAAATTGAGAACCAAATTTAATATAATAAACAAATAACAAGATATTTTTTAATTTTTCACAACTTTTGAAAATTATTTTCTGCTCAAAATAAAATAAAAATATTCTCCCGACAACAAAGCAAATTGTTTCTTTAACTAGACTAAATTTTTAATAATAAATAAACATGAAATAATTGAGAAGTGATTTTCAAATCAAAAGTGAGCAATTAGTACCACCTCAATAAAAAAAATACTAATTAAGAACTTGATACATGAGTGAGTTTGAGTTTTGCAAACTATACACACTCGTTAGGCTAGTATGATGATCAATAAAGCATCAACGACATGTCGTTAGTAAAAATACCTAATAAACTTATTACTAATTTAAGAAAGTAAAAGTAAGTTCGAAGCTTACAATTGAGTGAAAATATTCTAAGTAGAATTGTTGGTCTTAAGCCTTATGTTGGCTAAAAAACAAAATGGTGATCAAACAAATCGAGCCCACTAGGTTCAATGAATCATGGAAACACAAACAAATCGAGCCCACTAGGTTCAATGAATCATGGAAACAAGGAAAGAACTCTATCATAACAAAATCAAAATAAATGTCAAAATAAACATTTAATTTATGATTAGAAGTATTTTATAAACATTAAAATAACCAAAAATAACTTTAAATGTCAAAATAAATTGTATGGTTAGAAGTATTTTCTCAATTTTATCTTTTAATATTTAATTTTATAAAAATTGAGCTTCGTAATTTTTCTAGATTGAATGTTTCAAGTTTAATAACCCGGGTTATGAATTTCAAAAAATCAAAATATTTTTTAAAAGATTTTATAATTTCTTTAATTTCTAATTGGGTTATTTCAGTTATACAAGCTACACCTCGGATTTGATGGAATATTTCACGGTGAACTTTGTGCCTGTTTGGCATCACGGTCAAATTGCAGGTTGGCTGCGTTTTAGCTTCTTTTTTCATTTTAAATGACTGCGGTTTGGTGTTTTTAAATTATTTTGATGTGCTGATGTCAAAAATAATTTTTTTAAAAAAAATTATTTTGATGTATTTCAACATAAAAAGCAATTTGAAAAGCAAAATAACTTCTTAATTGTAATAAGCTTTGTTGGGTGCATGGTGAGCCAAGTATAAAGAAGGCCGTTTATATCGCTAAAAAAGTCGGTGATCGGTGCGGCCAAGCGGCCTAGTTTGGGGGTGTTTGGGAAGCCACCCAAAAGCGCTTTTGGGTGCTTTTGGTCCTTTTTTTTTAATTTTAAAAATAGACGGTTAGTGTTTTTAGATCATTTTGATATGCTGATATCAAAAATGATTTTTAAAAAATAAAAAAACATCATTTTAATATATTTCGGCACGAAACACACTTTGAAAAGCTACAGCAATAGCTCTCCCAAACACCCTCTTTGTTTCCGGTATCTCGAGTTGCTGTGCAGTTAGCTTAGCTCTTTATCTAGGATGAGCATGAAACGTAGCAATAACATCATTGAGTCTCCTTGTGTTGTGGCAAGCCAAAACTCTTGGCACTCATGCGGTGGAAACGTGCTTATACTGGCTGTTTCCCGGTCACATTCCTTTGGCTTGGACGCTAGTTGAAACATTAGTTGTTAGTAAACAAGAGACGAGGTATGCATTAAGGTGGAGGGAGTGATCCCAAAAGACATGGTGTGATGATAAATAGTTTATGATTTGTATAATAATTCTTGATTTTGAGTCAGGATGTATATTTTTTATAAGAGTTTAGGATAACCGAAATTTTACTCGCTCATAAAATATATTATATATTTTTCAGAGGGTGAGATTTTCTCGCATTTAGAAAAAATAGAGGGGGAGGGGGGTTGTTTTGTTTTTTGCCTGACTTAATCATGAAAGAGGCTTGTGTTTCTATTATTTTTTCTACAGGACAGTTCTTAAATTCAAGTCAAATATATATTCTTTATAAAAACATATGATTCATTACTCGTAGTTTTATAAATGCCATCACTTACCATAAGTTGATCAACTCTGCCTCTTTTACTTCCAATTCATAGACAAGTATATGGTTGATCGTGCATGGACCTTTAATTGATGGATTCTTTCGTATAATTTAGCTTCATAAGTAATTGTTTATACATAAATCTTCATGTCATTTATGTATACACAATTATATATATACACACACACACACACACACACACACAAAACTCTTTTAAAATCCATTGTTGGCATAATGGGATTTCGTAAAGAGCTTTGAATATATTAACATGTTGGAAATCAACTCTTTGGTTATTGTGGAATCATGTTAATTTGCACTTATATCTCATCTGTTTACATTTAAAATAAATATACATGAATTAATTTTTTTTCATTACTAATTGAAAAATTAAGTTGCAATTTTTTAGCCCCAAAAACCTAGATTTCAACATTTTTCTCAAATTAAAAGTATGAAAACAAATATCTCATAAACCTCTGTAACTAGATTTATAAAAACAAAACACATTTTAATCAACTAAAATCCTAAAATAAAATCAAGTAAAAAATTAGAGATCAAATCTATTTTTTTTATAAATGTAAATATTTATATCCAATAAGTCTATGTTTTAAAGATGAATTCATAAATATAATAAATAAAATTATTGGTGAGTGAAATATATTCACCTAAAAACTCTCTTTTCTCCATTTTTTTTTATTACTTTTTTCCCCTCCTATAAGGATGGGGTTGAAACATAAAACAAAAAAAGTTTAAGGTGGAAAAAAATCAAAATTAGAAAAGATTGAATTAAAAGTAAGAACTCCAAATTAAAGGATTTTTGTTTAGAAATGTGGTTGAAATTGTTTTTAAAGTGTTTTTCATTTATAAATGCATTAAAATAATGTTCTTTTTGTTTTAAAAAATTATTTTTGATATCAGCACATGAAAATGATCCAAAAACAATAATTTTTTTTTTCAAAAATACTTTTGAAACACAGTGTCAGACACCACGAAATATAGATATACATGCAATTTGTAATGGTAAATATGGTGGAGAGACTATCAATTATTAGTATTGTCAAATTTAGTAAATAATGCTTTTAATTTTATCTTTTACAAAAAATCAAAGTTTTTATATGTAAATTTTCGTATCCAAAGGCTGATTTCGTAATTTTAGGCTCCTAGGGTACATGTAAATATGAAATCTTAAAAGAGAAACCTGTGATAAAAACATATGGATTTTTGAAGTCTAAATCAAAAGAATTTGCAGCTTGAATAATAATAATAATAACAATAATAATAATATGGGAACAAAATGCTATTGTGAAAGCCCGTTGATTGATGTTCAAAGCCCAGATTAATGTTAATCCAAACAAGAGACCCAAATGTTTCATGGGCTTGTTTGACATCCAACAAGGGCAATGTTGGTTGGCGAGAAGCAGATACGGTGCTTTCGTCAATCTTCAGCTCTGAAGCAAGTAACAAAAGCAAATTCATTCAGTGTGTTGTAATAAGATGGATTCAGTCTCTGCACTTCAAGTATAATTTTAACTCTTGATGTTTTATTTTTTCCTTAAGATAATCATAAATTACTTGTGAAATTGAAGCAGTGTTCTATTTATTCTGATCTGGGTCTTTTTTTCGCATTTTTAACATGCTTTCTTTTCTGGGTTTTGATTATTTTCCAAAGTAGACTTGTGTTGATCATGAACCGTTGAGATGGATCGTGATTATTATTGCATGGGGTTGTTTAATGATATTTCAGGGTATGTATTTGAAGTTTGCGATTTGTGTTGCTTAGACATATTTACTGTGAGCGATTTATACTAGAATCAATCAATTTGTAGCAAATTACTTGCTTGAACCTTAACAAAAGTTTTTGTGTCTTTCTGGCCAATCTTGATTTTAACTTCAATTCGGGAAGTGTGAGAGCGTCAGTCATGATGAATTTGCTTTGATGGTAATAGAATAAAATTGGTTTTCTTTCAATCTCTGCGTTCTTTCCATATTTGCCTACAATCTTATCTGGATGCTGTGGGGATAGCTTTTTTTTTTTTAACAATGTATTTTCAATAAGTAATTTGTCTATGCGAGCATGAAGTTTTAGATTGGAGAGATCAGAGGATGAACTTGAGGGATATGAGTCTTTGCTGAATTTTGTTTCAATCTTTAATTGTTAAATATTGTGTTGGCTTCTTTAAAGAATAACAATGAGTTTTTCGGTGCATGGATGGATAGAGCTATTGGGAAGGCATCGATGACTTGATGATTCTGTTATTGGGATCAAAATAAATTGTCATGGCTGGGTTGGAGGAGCTTAAAAAGAAGCTTACACCACTGTTTGATTCTGAAAAAGGCTTCTCATCTGGGTCAACCTTGGACCCTAATGATTCTTATGTGGTGAGGTTTCCATATAAAGAAAATTGAGCATTCTAGTTGAAGGACCTTTTGCTAAAATTCTGTTGGGTTTGTGAAGCTTTCAGATGGTGGAACTGTAAACTTACTAAGCAGATCATATGGAGTTTACAATATAAATGAGCTGGGATTGCAAAAATGCACTTCTTCATCTGAAGATGAAACAGACCATAGCGAAAAGACATATCGATGCGCCTCACATGAAATGAGGATTTTTGGAGCAATTGGCAGTGGTGCTAGCAGTGTTGTTCAGAGAGCTCTCCATATTCCTATGCACAGAATTCTTGCCTTGAAGAAAATTAATATTTTTGAAAAGGTCAGCATCGAACCTCTTGCTCATAATTTATATTATCATCTTGATTCAAGGAGTCGGATTATTGCTTCTTATGCTCTAGTTTTTGCTTGGATGGATGGCAGAGGGGTTGGCATGCTATTATCTGTTTTCAATTCACTTTGAAAAATTCAAGTTCTGCTAAATAATTCCCATTGGTGAAAATGTATGCTTAAGTATAAGAAAATAATCCTGTAGAATGCTGCAGATATCATGCTTGAACATTTGCCTAATAGTTTTGTTATCCGATCAGAAGAATGCAGTTTCTATATGCTGATACTGGGAGGTGTCCCTTGACATGCAACCTGCTCTGTTGGGAGAAGAGAAAGGAAAGAGAGTAAATAAATAGAAGGGAAGGGCAAGCAAAGGGGGGAATAGCTTCCTCTTGCTTTTCTTAAAGGTAGAAAGGAGTGTGTGGCGGTAAAGGCATGTATATTACATCTTACCAAACATTCTAGGGAACTCAAGTCGACTTTGAAAGAACAAGGGACTAAATTATAAATCATTTTCCATCCTGTCCTTAACTCCCCAGCTTAGGGTGTTGGGATTTTTTCTTTTTAGTGGGGACCAGGGAAAACCTTCCAATCCTATCTAATCCCCTCTGATTCCCATAATTTTCCCACAAAAAAGGCTCTCAAACAATGCACAATGTTCATTCTTTGTTATTTCCCTTTTCACCCACAAATCTACCCATCTACACAGGGTGGTAGTCTATTGGAATGGAACTGCTATAGCTGTAGCAACATTGACATACGATCAATTATATCATCGTTAGGACCATTGTTGCTCCAACTTCTTTAGATACTCTACAACCAAATTAACTAAGCATCTTTTCCTCTCTTCAATACTGACAGTCTAAACATTTTATTATTATTATTATTATTATTATTATTATTATTCTTATTATTATTATTATTGTACTGACAATTCTAAATCAAGCTTTCATGAATATGACATATACTGTAGTGGTATGCAATGCCAGAAAAAACATGATTGATTGGGGTGTTCCATTTTAAAATTCCATAGTTAAAAGGTGTCATTTGGTTTACTCAACTTATGCATTATCTCAACATGCTTGATAGGAGAAAAGACAGCAGCTTCTTACTGAAATACGGACGCTTTGCGAGGCACCTTGTTATGAAGGTCTTGTGGAATTCCATGGAGCATTTTATACTCCTGATTCCGGGCAAATAAGCATAGCCTTAGAATACATGGATGGAGGATCTCTGGCTGATATCTTACGATTGCAGAAAAGAATACCAGAACCAGTTCTTTCACATATGTTTCAAAAGCTTCTAAATGTAAGGAAACAATGTTTGGTGTTAGTTTCTTCTCATTACTGCTGTACAATGTTCACTGATATCTTTTTTCATTTCATATCCTCCTTGAAGGGACTAAGTTACTTGCATGGGGTGAGGCATTTAGTTCACAGAGATATCAAACCAGCAAATCTGCTAGTGAATCTCAAAGGGGAACCAAAAATAACAGATTTTGGGATAAGTGCTGGCCTAGAAAATTCTGTGGCAATGGTTTGTGATTGATGCTTCTTAACCTGTGATATCTTTCATGTTTTTTAGTTGTTTCTTTAGTGAATGTTTTTTTTTAGTTGTTTCTTTAGTGAATGTTAATTTGAAATGGTTCAGATAAATATTCTGAATGTCTGAGAGTTGTTGCTTACTTGTTCCTGACTTCAATGTGTCATGTCAGTGTGCTACTTTTGTTGGAACTGTAACATACATGTCACCTGAGCGAATTCGGAATGATTGCTATTCTTATCCGGCTGATATTTGGAGCCTAGGTCTTGCTCTCTTCGAGTGCGGCACAGGGGAATTTCCATACACAGCTAATAAAGGACCTGTCAATCTTATGTTGCAGGTTAAATGATATGTTAAAACCATTCTTTTCTAATTATTTTTCCTTCAAAAAAATTTTCCGAGCATGTCATTTTTAGCTATTTCCAACTAACATTATTATTCTTCATGGAAGATCTTGGAAGACCCATCACCATCACCATCCAAAAACAATTTTTCTCCAGAGTTCTGCTCATTTATTGATGCTTGTCTGCAGAAGGATCCAGATACTAGACCAACAGCAGAGCAGGTAAACAAAATGACAGGTGGGATTTGTGACATGTAACTGAACTTGTAGAGATGTACATAGGAAGATGCCTGTGGGAAAAAATAAGAATACCATCTGAGTATTTCAAGTTTTTGGAAAAAGACCATTTATTTATCAGTATTTCAAAAGTTATTTGAGACTCAAGATTCTGGGGTCAGTGAATGCATATGGTTCTTCAATCTTGTCTTTGTTTATTTTCTATTTTTCTGAATGCAGCTTCTTTCATACCCATTTATTACAAAATATGCGCCCACTGATGTTGACCTAGCAGCATTTGTCCAGAGCGTGTTTGATCCAACTCAGAGGATGAAGGATTTGGCTGATGTAAGTATACAACATTCAGCATATGTGTTAATGTGACTGGATCAATGTATATGAACCTTATTCAATAATGCTCCACTTAGCCACAATTGCAACCTGGCTGGGATGTCAATCCATAGAAAACATGATAAAAATGTGCACATGTGTGTGCATTTACACATGTTCATGCCTGGAACAAGCTGAATTTGTGGGCTGTGGAAATGAAATGTAAGAAATTCAATTTTGGAGACACCATCCCAAGAGCATCTGGCATGACTCATGCAGCAAAATATGGATTTAAATTGATTATATGATTATTCGAAGCAGCATAGACCTGGCACTTGATAGAACTACTTAAGAATTGTCATTTCAAAGTCAGTATTGATTCACCTTTGTTGAGAGTTCTCCGATGCATTTGTGAATTCCCTATATTCTATTTCTAGTTTTGATCTTCTGCACGTTTTTGTCTAGAGTAAAAAGTCAAGCATACATCTCATGTTGGAAAAATGAAAGCCTGAAGCAGTTGGAGCTGCGCTCTTCCCTGGTGATAATTCTGTGTATACTAATGTGTATCTTTACATGACCAGATGCTGACAATACACTATTACTTACTTTTTGACGGGCCTGAAGAACTTTGGCAGCACACGAAGGCCTTTTATAATGAAGACTCGATTTTTAGGTACTGAATTATGCCATGGCATTGTCTCCTTTGTTTTCCATGAAATGAGGAATTTTGTTGTTCTGGAAAGGGAGTTCAGCAATCAAAGCCACTAGAGTTTGGTGGTCAAATATCATTTTTTTCAATAAAAATGTTTAGGATTAGTAGCATTGATCAGGTCAAAGTGAATATCCAGACATGGCACACAGAGGATGCTGGACAGAAACTTGATATTTTTAGCTTTTATTTCATATTTGACTTTGGAATTGCAGGTCAGCCTGATATGTTCTTGACATTCATGTGACCTTAATATGTTTCTTGTACTTTGTAGTTTCTCCGGGAAACAATCTGTTGGTTCAAATGATATTTTCGCAACTTTGACCAACATACGGAGCACATTAGCAGGTGACTGGCCTCCTGAAAGACTTGTTCATGTTGTGGAAAAATTGCAGTGCCGCGCCCATGGTCAAGATGCAGTTGCCATCCGTGTTTCAGGATCCTTTATAATTGGAAATCAGTTTCTCATATGTGGAGATGGTTTGCAAGTTGAGGGATTGCCAAATTTTAAGGATCTCTCAATTGACATCCCTAGCAAGCGAATGGGCACATTTAAGGAACAATTTATCATGGAGCCTGGAAATGAGATTGGGCGTTACTTCATAGCTAAACAAGAGCTTTATATATTTCAGGAGAGCAACTGAAATAAGCTTATTGTTTTCTTCGAGGTCAGTAGATTCAATAAGCTTCAATTGTTGCTGTCTTCACAGAAGTATGTTCCCTTGTTGACGTGGCACTAAGCTATTCTTGTACCTAATAGCTAACTTGAAACTCCTTTTGTGGCAGATGGCACCAATCAATTCTTGTACTTTTAAAGGCTGTTAACTTACCTGTTCACTCTGCCCATGTATGAGCACATTTTATGATTAGTGTATAATAATCAAATATGTTATAAATACAACTTAATCCAATTGGTTACAGATTTTCCGGTCGAGTGCAATGGCATATTTTTCGTTTTACTTTCCTTGAATAAATGATATAATGTTTGTATGGATAAGATAATTTTGATCTTGGCAAATATTTATTACCAACTAAAAAATCATGTGCAGGATATCCAACTACCTCGTCTTCAATTAATTAATTCCCCTAATAGCCACTTTCCAACGCCGGAAAGTAGAAACTGGTGGTGCATCCTCAGAGGCATTTTGACCAGTAGAGCCATTGAGCATGTAGCTGCATAACAGCACCAGGACTCATTGCTGGAGAGCAATTTCCGTGAATCCATTTCATGCATAATCAAAACAAAAATCAAGTTTACAATTAAAGAAAACGATGCTTATGACCGACAGTTGAAATGATCCTGATATGGTAAAAGAACCTGTGCGAAATAACTTTATATAACTATTGGAAGCATATTTGGTAGTGTTTGTTTTTGTAGTTAAACCTGTGCTAAAAAAATTCTCCAACTTTTTTTCCCGCTAAAAATACTTAAAAATAGACTCACAAATTGCAGTTTCAAAACAGGGATGGATACAGTCATTGAATGCAGTGTATATCCCACCCCTGAGGGTCTACTGTTTGTCAAAAGAGTTACATCGCTAGACATGCTAGAGAAAATCAGTGTAGGTATATACGTATTTGATGTTTGTCCTACAAGCAAAATCTAAGATCTACACTTGAAAAAAGAAAAAACCTTGGGTCAGAGCAAGTTGATGGCAGATGTTGCCCAAACCATCCTCCTTTTTCTTGCTTTACGGTTCAAATCCATCCCTGCAAAGTGAAAAGCCAACCCAGCCAAGCTCAGTTTAAAGTGTGCAAGGTGAATCTCTATCAAAGAAAGCGCAAGCAAAGAGATAAGAGCAGGAAAACAGAACGTACCATAAATGTTTAAAGAACCGATGCACCAGCCACACAAGGAATAGTTAGTGTGTAGGAAATATTTACTCGTTCCTGGAAATTAAGCTGCTAGAAAGTAATCTCTGATAGTTCTTTTCAAAGAAGAAGGAGGGTTCAGTACAGAAGAGGGGCTCTTCATTGCTGCTTCAGGGGTTTTCTCAAAAGTTTCTTTAGAATCAGAATCTGGTGAAAACTTTTTCTTATGGGCTTCAGGAGTACTAATTATAGGCATTGTTATAGGAATGGGTGGGTTATTTTGATTGCACACTTCATCTGAAGGAAGCAGCTTGTCAGGAACCTTTGTTGGACCAATTAGTTCATCATTTATCAAATGTCTACATTCCTCTATTGGGATTGCCATTACCCTCCTTCGAATGGCAGGTTGAGATTTTGGTGTGCTTGAACAATAACTGCTATTAATGTTCCAGATGCGAACCTGACAAATAGAGTCCCCGAGAAAATGAGATGATGGAAATCGGCACGGATAGAAAGAAGCAACAAAATGGTAACAAAATGGACAGGAATTTAATTTCCAAGATACACCAATTGACTTTGTTATAAGTGTTTAGCTTACTGTATAATCATCTGAAGAAGTTGCTATCTTCCCAGCCTCAGATGGACACCTGCAACGGAAGTGAGAAATGATTGGTAAATATGTGAAGTCTGCTAATGAAAATAGTGTATTCTTTGGGGAAAAAATTACCAATCTACTGCTGTAACCTCTCCATCATGAGTGTTCAATGTGATGGGATCCATATCGGGCTTGTTCACCTGGTTCAGCGAGCAAAACAATTTATACAGACGTTTGCATATGTAGGCATTTCCATCACTAAAGCTAAATCAAAAACCTCTTCAAAGAAAGAACCATACCTGCCATATGTAGGCTTTTCCATCACTAGAGCCGCTGAGTATGTGAGCTGCGTCAGGACTGATTGCTGACTGCAATTGTCCAGTTCACATCAACATGGATGACTACAAAGCATCATTTGGCAACAGAGAACTTCGATGCAAGAACCTCTAAAGGAAGCAGTGTTATAGGTTCCCGAAGGAATCAGAAAAGGGGCGTACCTTTACATAGAATGATTCTATCCGACATCCAGAAAATGACCGCATGGGACCCTTATCAAGCTGAAGTACATTATACAAGTATATTCTGAAGAAAAGAGAGAAAAATACAACCTTCAGGGATGCGCTGCGTGCATCTATTATTTATTTGAAAGGAAAAGTAGTTAGAGAAAACTGCAAAATACCTATTGTCCATGCATGAAGCTGTAAGAAACACGCCATTTAAATCCTGGGACAGACTAGATATGCCATGTAATCTTCTATCCTGAAACAAGGAAAATAAAAAACAACGTGGGCTGATAAGTGATTAACATATCACAAATTTGAAGTTAGCTTGAAATTTAGAATTGTGGAATATTATCTCTATAGAAAACTGACGAGATCGGGCATATCAGTTAGCTATCATCATTTGGCCGCACTGACCTTCTCGGTTGATGACTTGATATTAGGGGATGCCTGAGTGACCTGAACCTTTAGATTTCTAGTATCCCAGAATTTAACAGCGCTGAAACATGACCAGTAGTTGAAATAAAAGTCAGTGTAATACTATTTCTTCCGAGGAACCAATACTTTCACTATTGAAATCCAGCTGATGGCTCTCTCTAACCTGTCTGCTGCTCCAGCTGTGGCAATGGATACCTCGTCTTTAAGATAAAGAACTGATGTAATGCTCATTGAAGCAGCCTGAAAGAGCTATAGTGTTAACAGCATATATGATACTTGGACTCAAACTGAAAAGAAACTTGCACAAACAAACAAACCTTGCCACGCCTGACCCGCTTTGCTCGAGAAGAAAGATGAGCTCCTTGAACCATGGCAGTTGAACTGGATGAGGTAAGAACAAAGCGTCGATCACAATGCGATTCATTAACAAAAATACAACAACGAAAAACATATATTCAACAATAACTGCACAGGAAAAAAAACAGAATTTGGCAGACCACATAAATAAAAGCTGTAATGAACTCACGTGACATGTGCTTCACTGCATCTAGTTTTGGAAGTTGCCTTGCATCTCAAATCCCAGATAGCAAATGATCCGTCTCTGGAAGCCGAGATAAGAAGATCTGTAGAGCAACATAAAGCATAAATTTATAACAATGGATTAAGGAATTAGCCGTTATGGTCTATAGAAGGCGATGCATGACAGGTACCAGAATTTGTTGGATGGGGAGACACAGATTTAACACTTCCTGTATGCCCCATCAATATTCCAGCACATTTCTTCTCTTGTGCATCCCATACCTTTATCTGTGAAACAAATTTCAACTCTGTGATTTCTTTGACTATGCTGCCATTGGGTAGTATTTTCATGATAGTAAATGCACATCATCAGCTAGGAGTTACAGTAAGATACAAGTACATTCTGATAAACATAAGCGAGTTAGTCACAATACTCCATAAATGGGACAGCAGACGGGCAAATATCGAAGATACTACAGCGGCAAAAACAACAGAAACCAGCCAATGTCATGACGCGATGGGAAATATAACAAAATAATATACTGAACTTACAGTTTGATCGCCTGAAGCTGTGAGTATGGTGGTATCTTCCTGAATCAAAATCCCACAATCCAACAACTCAGCATAACTCTTTTCCTTCTTTAACGTTACAGGGGGGGGGCTGATTTACCCCAAATTTCTCAATCTATAATAGTTAGAAAATCATAATAAAACAAATGTAGTGAAATTTGGCCTTACCTTGATCCAGCAAACATCAAAGATAGCGTTCTGGTGAGCTACCCAGTCGCTGATTCTTGCTTTCTCTTTAAATAAACCACGTAATAAATAAATAAATTAATTAATTAATATTCGTGAAATCAATAACGAAAAGAAAAAAGAAAAAATAACTGACCAGAAGGGAACTTGGTACGAGTATCAAACAAGCTCACATAGCCATCCTCGTCCGACACCGCCAGAATATGTGAATATTTACTTGTCTTGCAAAAAGAGACAGCCAGTGGTGGTGTTTCCTCGCCGTTGTGTCCGACCGTCACCGACCCCGCTTCAGTGAAATCGGACCCCGTTTGAGTAATAAAGCGTCGTTTTCTAAAACCATCCAGCTCTCTTGATCTCGAGTCTTGAAACAGTGATTTAGATTTGTTACACCTCTCCATTTACAGTCAATCAAATAACCAATATTTTTTCAAGAATCTCCACAGATTAGGCTAGAGGGGGGTTCAGAATAGGGTGTGTTTTGTTGAAGATATTGTTTTATCGAAACCTGTTTGAGTTGGCGCCAGCGGGAGAGCTGTCGTTTCAAAACCACGCGGGAAGCTCAAATTTTTCTTTTCCCTCTTTTCACCGCTGCTTATACGCCCCAAAAATGTGACCATTTTTTTATTTTTTTTTAGATTTATTTTTTATAATATTATATTAAAATGATTTAAAACAAAAAAAATCATTTTAATAATTGACTCTCTTAAAATATAAGATGATAACATTTATCTTTGAAATTCTTCAACAAATTGCATGTAAATATTTTTCAAATATTGTTCATTATGTAAGAATCTTATTGCTCATAGGATATCTTGAGGTATTTTTATTTTGGTATAGTAAGTTATTTACATAATAATATTTACTATACCTAATAAGCTATCTTTTGGTATAATAAGTTTTTTACCTAAAATCACAACCATTTCTCATCTCAAAATCTTTTAAGTAATCTTATTTAAAAGAAACTAATAAAAATAAAAGATAAAAATACTTATTGTATAAACATTACCTTTTATAGATATGTATATATGAAAAATATCACATTTTTGGTTGTGTCTTTGTGGTTGTGCTTTCATGAAAAATGAATGTTTGTATTTCATGGTTTTTGCTCATATAAAATTTTTTATTGTAAAGGAGAAAATTTTATCACATACTAGTAGAGAATATTATTGTTTTAGAAAGTTAAAAATGTTACGTGATTAAAAAAATATTATCTAAGACGATTTGCATATAGATTGGAGATTTAAACAGGTATCGTTTATGAATAAATTTCATAGAGTTAAAAGACTTTAATAGAGACATGAAGATATTGTTATGAATATTCTGTATGGTGATACATTTAGAAAAAAATGAAGAATTAATTGGAGATATGTAAATCTCACCATATAGATTTTCATGAAAAAATTAATGTAAACTTGAAGATCTTGCTATGAATTTTTTTATAGGGTAAATAAAGTTAGTGTTTTCATTTAAAAAGTTCAAAAGATGGATGTGAGATTTTAAAAATCATCTAATCTAGAACAGTGCATTGTGAGAATTATATATATATATATATATATATATATATATATATATATATATATATATATATATTATTTTCATGGCATGATATTTTCAATGTCATGACAATAGTCACTACAAGAGTGGCATAACTTGTTTGAATTTCTTATGTATGTGCCCTCTCTTTATTAGAAGTGGATATAATACAAAATCATTTCCCTAAATGGAAAACACCTTGATATATATGATGGTAAAAGGTATGGTAGCAAGCTTCGAAAATGTTAAGCATTTATTCATGAGTCTCGTGGTGCTCATTATAGATGATGCACAAGTAAGAGATTGATGTTAATGTGAAAATTATATTTTTTTATAAAAAAAATTAAATGTTCTTGTCTAGTAAAACTTTTTCTTACTTAAATATGATTATCCATCACTTGTTTCTCCATAAGATAGCCATGTTAAGGAGTGCATGCAAGGGTTCTCATAATAAGTAGTTGTAGATTTCACTAATTATAGTGTTAGTCACAACTAGTTCAAGTTGATTTTTTCATACCTAGCATTTTGTTGATAAATATAAAGACAAGCTTTTGTGCTTTCATCTTCACACTAGATTTTAACAAAAAAAACTCAGTTATGCTATTTTTAGTTAAATGTTAGTTTTGAAATGGGATATAAGCTTAATGTATAAATTGTGAAATATAAAGATGGACTCTGGTCAAATGTCATGATTCTACACCTTAATAAGTCCATAAAAGTTTAAGGGAGAATTTTACACGCAGCATTAGTCTTTTATGTTACAAGTTTTAGGATGTTTTTGACATTTTATACATGCTTTCTAGGATTTATAAGGTCATCATAATAATCTAAATTGGCTTGCACAGTGACACAAACTTTAAAGGGATGAACATATAAAACCTTATGACAAAGTAGAGTCTCCCACCTAATAGAAACGACGAATGGTGCTCACTTTTATAAGGTTATGAAATCATTAACCTTGTTTGTGTTTAGTTTCTTTCCCCGTAAAAAAACACATGAGCGAGAGTTGGAGAGAATTAATAGAGATAGCCACACCAATGACTAGGATATGTGAAATAGTGTTTTTCATAGCAAGACAGACTTCTTCATAAAGTATGAGTATCATGTGTACTTTACATGTTATTTTATAATATTTTTTTACGGGACTAAAGATATCTATGTGTCTCTAGTACACACAATAAAGCTGTATGTTGTATTTCTTATTAATGAAATGGAAGAGTGTTAAGCTATTCTTGTCACAGTTATCAATACCATTCCGGTCGTCGTTCCGATTTTTCGATTGGAACGGAACGTTCCGGCGTGCCGTTTCGATGTCGTACTGTTCATATATAACTAATTATATATATATGGAAAAAAATAAAATATTAATTTAACAAGCATAATTAAAATTTGAATTTCTTTTTATTTAAAATATTTTGGTGTTTTTAAATTATTTTGATGTATAGATGTCAAAAATATTTTTTTTTAAAAAAAAAAATAGATTTTGAACCCGGAACGGCATGCCCGGAACGGAACCGGGGCGTTCCGACCGGAATTTGACCGGAATTTCCGGATCGGACCGGAATTAAAACCGGGATGAAAACGACGCCGTTTTGTCCCGGTTTGTTGAACGGAACGGAACGTTCCGACCATTCCGACCGGAACGGAACGGAATTAATAACTATGATTCTTGTATGGTTAAAATAATATTGTTGAGTATTTATACTACCATAACCCATTTTGGGTTATTTCCAAACTTTAGTCAAAATAAAAAATAAAAAAAAGGGTTGAGGTGATAGAAAAATAAAATTGAAAATTTTAGATGGATTTGAGAGCCCGATTGTACTCTTATTATACCTAATGATAAAAAAAAAATGCAGATCGAAGGTAAAAATAAATAATTGTTGATCAATTTTGCATAAAAATAAGTATAAATGCATAATTAGATTTTTAATAGGTCAATTTGATTTAATCATTGGCTAAATTGAATTTTAATTATGTTCAATAATTAATTTGAGTCAAATTGAAGCATTTAATTAGGTGCAAGGTGTAATTATATTTTAAATGGGTCAAAATAATTTTATTAGGGGTTTAGTTGGTGAAAAAATAAGTTTCAGAGCCTAATCTAGGCTTAATTAAGAATATTGGAATTTTAGGAGACCCATTTTAATTTTTACCGACTTAATTGGATAAAATTAAGGGTAAAATTAAAAAAATAAAAGTTTAATGGTCAATTAAGGGTCAAAACTTATAAATATGAGACCAAAAATCAAAATAAAAAAGACGTGTAAATTCAGGGTTGTTATTGAAGTTTGGTGGGGATAAAATTGCACAAATTTAAAACAATTAAAAATATAATTAAAGCAAATATAAATTAAAGAGCCAAATTAGATTTGTCAAAATACACCATTTTACAAAATATAAAATCAATTAATGTTATAATAACATATACTAAAAAATATCAGTGTTTCATTGTGCATTGTGAGTGAAAACATTTGTGGATTGTAATAGTGTATTTTTGGATCGGTTCGGTTTTTGATTCATTCGGTTCGATTGGTTTGCTATTTTTTATATTTTCTTATCATTATTTGCATAGTAGATTAACATTTTTAACCCTCGAAAAAGACAAAAAAAGGCTTATGGGTGGAGGGGCTCCGCAGTAATTGCACATTTTCGGTCCAGTCCGATTCGCCTATATTTTTATTTTTTTTAAATGGCTAAATACGGATATAGCCTCTAATAAGATGAAATTGATGATTTTGGCACAAGGGTATACCAGTAATTGACCATATTTTTTTCTTTAGACTGTCGATGCGCATGTCACCATGATCAACAGTATTCCGCCTTGCGCCCTGTTAAGGTGGTGTGTGATGGGTGCTCGGGTCACCGGAGATGGCCTACCGACGTCTCTATTGATGCGCTGCCGCGTGATCTTCCTCCTGGTGCAGCGTGTTTCAGCAAATGGTGGTCGTGGACGCGGCGGTGGTCGGTTAAAGCCACTGGATTCGTTTATCTCTCTCCTGCACATAAAAGTGCAGGAGAGACCCCTGGTTTTGGTTCCTTTTCACTTCGGTCTCTGAACTTTTAATTTTGTGTATGGTCCTAATTTTTGTTATATAAATTTTAATTTAGTTTGATTGGATCATTCAATTGATATTAATTCAATGTTAATGTTTTATTTCTGTCCTCCTTTTAATTTCCGGATTGGGTTTAAAAATATTAATATATTTAGTACAGAAGTTTCAATTTTTTCCTTTGATTGAAATTGATAAGATATTTGATTTTCATTTCGGCTCGTATACTTTTAATTTTTTATTTTAATCCCTTTATTTCTTTATATTTCTGGAATAATCCCTACTTTTATCCATGTATATATAGGTGTGCTCTTAGCTTTGATTGTTAAGTTTTGTTATTTTCTTATTTGTTGAGGTGATATTTTTTTTAAAAAAAATTAGCTTTTAAATTTTATTTTGTATCTATGATCATTTGAAAATTGATATTTCTTTTTTTTTCTCCCTTTGTTCTTTCTTTTAGTTTTTTATTTGTTTTTTTTCAAGTCTAATGACTTTTTTTTACCTGATAATTTTTTTTTTATTTTTTTATTTGATCTTTTGTTAAAGTTTTTAAGATTGTTTTAGTCTTTTATTTATTTTATTTTTTTCATTATTAACACAATAATAATAATAATAATAATAATAATAATAATAATAATAACAACAACAACAACAACAACAACAACAATAATTTAATTGTTTTTCTTGCTTACTCCTTTATTAATATTTTTTAGGTTTTTTTTTTCTCTCAGGATAATTTGATCATTTTTATTGTTTGATAGTAATAACAATGATAATTTTTATTTTATTTTTTTGTTTGATCTTTTGTAAAAGTTTTTATGATATTTTTAGTCTTTCATATATTTATTTTTTCTTACATCATCATCATCATCATCATCATCATAATAATAATAATAATAATAATAATTTAATTTTTTTTCTTGCTTACTATTTTGTTAATGTTTTTTAGTTTTTTTTCTCAGGATAATTTGATAATTTTATTGTTTTGATAGTAATAAAAATGATAATTTTAGATGTTAAAACTCTGATGTTGCTATTATTATAATAGAGTGTGTTGATCTATTTCATTATATTAAAGTTTGTATATATAAATATTATATTTTAATTTTGATCCAGCAAATCTTATAAAAATTATTTGCTCAGCCCCCAACGTAGGGCGGATAATTTTTTTAATTTTCAAGTTAAATGATTTTTTTCAGCTAATAATTTTTATTTTTATTTTATCATCTATTATATTTTTTATTTGCTCTTTTATTAAAGTTTTTATGCTTTTTTTAATCTTTGATTTAATTTTTGTTTTTTCATTATTAGCGCGATAATAGTATTATTAATTTTAGTTTTTGTTCTTATTTGCTTTTCTGTTAATTTTTTTTGTATTTTTTTTCTATGAGTAATTTAATAATTTTTATTATTTTGACAGTGATAGTAATAATAATTTTAGATGTTAAGACTTCGATGCTATTGTTGTTATAATAAGATGTGCTCATCTATTTTATTATATCAAACTTTACATATATAAATATTCTATTTTAATCTTAATAGTTATAAAAATTATTCACTCGACCCGCGACGTAGTGCAAACTGACAACATCACAAAGGTTGATGTAAATAGTGGAAAAACAACTATGTTTTTTCACATTTTTGTGTTGAAAAACTTTCGAGACAATTACCTATTTCCGTCTCTTTGATGTTAAAGCTTTGATATTGTTGTTGCAGTAGTGTGTATTAATGTGTTGTATCATATCAAACTTTGCATATGTAGATATTATATTTTATTTTTAAATTAATAAAATCTATAAATTACTTCAAATCTAATAATTATAAAAATTATATATTGTTCGCAATGTAGTGCGGACAATCTAACTAGTTAAATTCTATATAATGATATGATGGAGTGCATTCATGTCACATCTTAATCATTATTGAAATGAAAGATAATAACTGCAAAACTCAATAACACTTGCTGTCTTCCATTAGTTTTTGGCTAAGCGGCAGAAACCCCGTTTAGCCAAAATTCAATTTTTTTTTTGTATTTTAAATAAAATTTTTTTAGTATTTTTAGATTATGTTGATGTGCTGATATAAAAAATAATTAAAAAAAATAAAAAAAAATATATCATTTTGATATATTTCTAAACGAAAAATATTTTAAAAAGCAACCACAACCACACTTTCAAACATCCCCTAAAAATCTGTAACCACAACTATTATAACTATTATATTTCATTTCCATTTCAAACCATGCTGTGAAAGGTTTATTATAGGTGTAATTATTGGTGTGAAGAAGAGGGTTAAATTCCAGAAATGCAGCTTGGAATCCCTGATGCCAAATTATAAATCTTAGAATTACATTTTAAAATATTTAAATAAAATTAATTGAAATTAATTTTTTTATATTTTTTTAAATCGTTTTAATGTTTTAATATAAAAAAATAATTTTAAAAATAAAAAACAATATTATTTTAAAACATTCTAAAAATATATATTTTAAAAGACAATATATACGCAGCAACTTCAAAACATCAGGAATTCCAATATTCTCAAACAAGAGATTTTTATTTACTTTTACTACAAACATTCGAATTGTATTTCAAAAGCTCACAACATTAACATTCCCAAAATCCAAAACCTGAAAACATGAACTCCTGTTTATATACACAAGCTCCCACACCTGAACCTTAACATATTTCCTAAAGCAAACCATGCTATGTTTTGTCTGCGCCTCATTTTGGTGAATGTTGTTTTGGATGAGAAGACTTGCCTGTGATGGCTTTCTTCACCTTAGAGATTGAGTGCTTCACTTTTGATCCAACACCTGATAGTATATTATGATGCTTTTTGCTGGCAACCTTCACATCTTCTACATCCCTGGATGCTTCTACCATGACTGGAGAGTCTGTCGTTTTGTGTTCCTTTCTTTCCTCTTCATCTTCCTTTTCTTCGTCTGATTTTGTCTTCTCTCCTTCAACTCTTGTTTCGTCTTTGCTTTCGTTCTCTTCTTCTTTTTCTTCTGTCAGGTCTCCCTTCACTTGCAATTCTCTATTGGAGCTCTGCATCATGTCAAATAAAGAAATATTTGCTGACATGCTCTCATCATTTCCTCTTACTTTCTTCTCGTCAATGCTTGTCTCTGCTTTGTGCTCGAATCCCTGTGCATCAACGATTCCTGTAGCTTTTCCAGGTTCTGATTCTCCTACTTCAGCACCCTGCGTGGATTCAACAATCGGCTCCTGAAGCAGCCCTTGTGGAGCATCTTTCTTCCTCTCTGTGGTTTCTTGGGTCTCTGCTTCTAATGGGACTGGCTTTTCAGAAGTTGAATCAGAGTCTCTCTCTCCCTGATGAATGTCTTGTGTGGTTTCATTGGCTTCTGCAGCATCTTGGAGGCTTTCCTTTTCTGATATCTCTGCGCCGAATTCCTGATAAAAATAGAAAATAAAATCAAGCTGCTTA
Source organism: Salix dunnii (assembly GCA_015731905.1). NCBI lineage: Eukaryota > Viridiplantae > Streptophyta > Magnoliopsida > Malpighiales > Salicaceae > Salix > Salix dunnii. The sequence goes on along the minus strand of CM027674.1, from coordinate 25,294,465 downwards.
GTTTGAAACTATGTCTGGTAAGAATGAGAAATGCTAAGAAAACACCAAGGATACATAGAAGCAGATTATTATTTTCTTAATGTTTTTCTTTTCTTTTCTTTTCCAAGATCCCAGTGGGGGTACAAATCACATATATTGTTGCTGTTCATAAAATTTCATTTCTATACTGAAGCTTCTTTCTTTTTCTTGAACTGATTGCTAGAAGAAAATCTATGAAATTATGACTCGTTGAAAAAGTTTATCATGTCTGCACGAGTCATAGAAAGAGTAGGAGCTTTTAAAAAAGTACTGTATGTTTTTTTTTGGGGGGGTCTGATTTTCAATTCTGTAAGAAAAGTTTACATGGGCAGGCTCCCAATATAGAGGGGAAGAGAAATGCAGTCTAACCTCGTTTGTTATGGTTATGGCTTCTGTTCTGTCATATCCAGAATTTTTCTCATCGCTATGATTTTCATCCTGCAGCTTGGTTTCCATATCCTCAGCATTCTGTACCAATGCTTCATCTGGAAAGCTTTCATTGATGGTCTCATTCTCGACAGCAGTTTGGTGAAGGTATTCTCTACTTTCGTTGCTTACCTGTTTTTAAATTGCATTAGTGCATGCAGTCCTCATACTATTCACAAACATGTTTATCATCCCAACCACAAGCTGGTCTGGTTAGCCATTCTTGTTACAGAAGTATTTATGGGACCTTTAAATTGTACTATAATGACAAGTGAGATCTGAAGTATCATTTAAGATCATTTCCATGAAAACAGGGAAGGTTAGGAAGGCCAGATTATGTGACAATGCCAAAACAGAAGCTTGAATTTTATATCAATTGAGAGGTTATGTAAAAACTAAAATTTAGCAGTACTTCGGTATTTATAATCTGACTGACCTCTTCATTCTGAATTTCATTTTCCATTTTATCTTCGTGACTTTTTTCGGCCTTCAGATCATATATTTGGTGGCTTTCTTTTGCTGTTTCTTCGCCAAGGTTTATTGGTTTACAATTCTCGGTATCTTCCTTTTCCTCCTTGAACTGTTGTTTGTCCTGCTTGGCCAGCTGCTATCAAATTTTAATACTTGCAGAAAAAGAAAAATAAAGGAGAAAGGAAAAAAAGTCATGAGAAGTGAAAGTTGATCTAATTCTCTTACTTACTTCTTCATTTGTGAGTTCATAATGCACGACTTCAGTTGCATCAATTGTTTTCTTATTCTGATTTTCCCCAGCCACCAAATCAGTTACTGCAACCTCTGTATGCTTTTCTTTTTTTATTTCAGCATGTTCTGACTCAGCGAGAACTCCGAGTTCATGAACTTCTGACATAGATTTGGAAGTCTCTTCACTTGTCTCAGCCCAGAGATCGGTGGTTTTTTCAAATGCTCCTGTTTCTGTTAGTTCTGTCATTTTGTTACTTTCTGGTAGATATTCTTTATCTTTTATCTTGTTTTCGTATCCTTGAGGCTCCAGTGTTGAATCTTCATCTATTGCTCTGCCTGCTTCCTCATTGAATTCATTTAAACCGTTCTTCTGCATGTCCATGTTGCATTCAACTCCCGAGCCACATTCTTCCTGCTCTGTAGTCTCTTCTTTTTGCGAGAATGTGTTTTCTGCTGTCTTTGTTGCAGAAGGATGTTCATCAACTTCTATTTCCACTTCTTTAACATGCTCTTCAATGTGCTCGGTAGTGGTTTTAGAGGTATCCTCTTCCCCATGAATGTCTCTGGTGGTTTCACTGGCTTCTACAAGATCCGAGGGGCCTTCTTTGTGTGATATCTCTACATCCATTTCCTGACAAGACAACATAAAGATGGTTTGTTGAAATTCCGGATACAATATTTTTTAATCCTCTCAGATATTTATGCTTCATTTTTTCTTCAAAAGAATGAGAAATGAAGGAAAACTTAAGAGTTTTGAAAAACAGACTCTTGAGGTTTTACTGTCCTTTAATTTCCATGTAGATCCAAAAATGGTTGAAGTAATGCATGTTATCTTGATCCTTACTTCATTTTCAAGAAGTTATTTTGGTGTTAATGATTTTGGCTGTCACCGAAACTTGAAGCTAGGTTTAGTGATTGGGATCAACACCAAACCTGTGATGTAAGAAGCATCATTATTTTCAAGAAGTCATTGCTAGAAAATATGTGCAACCTTGTTTGACATCTCACGGAACACGGTGATCTTGACACCATGAATCTTAGAATGAGTTGGAGTTCATTGAAAGTGTAGTTTTCTTTTTGACTTTTTCAGTTGGAAGGCTATTAGGCTTCCAGTGTATGGTTTGTGCATGTGCGTGCATGTTTGGGATGGGGGTTGAGCGCAGCCTCACCTCTTCTTTTACATTTTCCGTTTCTGTTTTACCATCATTTCCAGAAGCTGTCTCACAGATCTGATTTTCAAGGTGCATCTCGGATCCTGCTTCATTCAAAAAGGACTCCTTTATAGTCTCATTTTCAGCAGCAGCTAGGTGAAGGTGCTCAATGATTCTTTCGGTATCCATCTGCTTATCAATTCTCTCACTTTCATCAGCCTTTTCAACTTCCTTGTATAACTGTTTGCAAGATAAAAACTTATTAATTTATAGCAATTGGAGAGGTTAGGAAAAGGCAATGTCTGTATTTATAGTCCAACCTCTTCATTTTGAATGTCTTTTTGTGTTCCCTTATCTCCTAGACTTTCCTCAGCCTTCAGCTCATACTCTTCATGACACTCTTTAGTTGTTTCTTCACCGAGGGTTACTGAGTCACCATTTTTGGCATCTTCCCTTTCCTCCATGATCTGTTGGTTTTCCCTCTTGGTTACCTATTATCAAATATATCAGTACTTGCCGAAAACAAAGCAAAGGATAAAAACAGATAATGCTCGAGGAGATAAAAGTAATGACAGAAAAATGTACGGGAAGCTAAAAGTTATGACTATTCTTTAACTGACCACTTCACTTTTGAGTTTATCGTGTATGATTTCGGTCGCGTCAATCGTTCTCTCACTCCGATTTTCCTCTGCGGCCATATCAGTTGCTGTTGCCTCCGGATGCTTTACTTTGATTTCAGTATCTTCTGATATAGCGAGAACTTCATGTCCATAAACTTCTGAGATAGACTTGGCTGCCTCTTTGATTAACTCAGTCCTGAGATTGGAGGTTCCTTCAAATGTTCCTTCTTCTATTACACCATCATGCATGATTTCAGCTGAATCAATTAATTTCGCACCCCGATTCTCTTCTTCTTCCAAATCAGTTATTGCTACCACTAGATGCTTTTCTTTAATTTCAGTTTCTTCTGATGCAGTGAAGCCTTCGAGGCCATGAACTTCTGGCATAGATTCAAAAGCCTCTTTGCTTGTTTCATATTCTGGAATCTGTAATTTTGAGTCATCATCCGGGCTCTTACTTTCTTCTACTTGGACTTCATTCAGACTATCCTTCTGTATGCCTGTGTTGAGTTCAGCCCCAAGTCCTGAGACTTCAAGCTCGCTGGTCTCTTCCTCGCGCAAGCATGTATCTTCAGTTATCTTTGGTGGAGAATAATTCTGTGGATCAGCTGGTAGTTCCACATGCACGTACTCTTCAATGTTCTCAATAATCATTTTAAACCCACAATCCTTTTCCTTAGAAAGCAATGCCACTGCCGGTGTCTGATTTTGCTCTTCTGATTTCTCTTCCGGAACAGTATGACCTGATGTACTCTCATCTTCTTTTATTGCTTCAAAACCTTGAGAATTAGTCATGGATACTAATTTTGGACCTTCCTTGATTTCTTCTTTAGTTTCACCAGGAGTTCCACATTCTTCTTCTAGTGCCTCCTTTGGACTCTGATTCTGTATATCTGTATTGGGTTGAAGCTCTAATTGGGAGATGTCACGTTCCTCACGATCATCATCCTTTTGCAAGGACACGCCTTCTGTTTTTCTCAAATCATCTTCCCGAAACTCCTCATCCTTCATATTTTCTTCCCTTCTTTCAGTTGTTGCTGAAATTCCTTGCTCTTCTTTTGATATTACTTCTGGGGGATTCTGGTCAATAGCAGCTTCGTTTGCTGCAGCTTCAGCACCTGGAGATTCACCTATTTCTGCGGATTCCTCATTTTCCTCTTTAATTTTGCTTGTGATCAGTTCTTCAATACCATGATCTTTGGATTCATAAACTACTCCAGAAGCTCTTTCATTTTCCTGAACATCATCTGCATCTGTGTTTTCTTTGGCCTGCTCCCTCATTATGTTCTTGTGATCGTCAATTGGAATTTGAGATGCCAAGTTTAAGGAGGGTAGCTCAAGTCCCACGTTATCTTTGACTTTTTCTTCTTGGCATGCTTCAGCTTCAATTTCAAGAGAAACGCTATCATTTGAAGTAATGTTAGATACCTGTACCGGCTTTTCATCCAGCTGAGCTTCTTCCAAGCTAGTCTCTGTTATCTCTACCATAGTTGTTGCCTTGATCTTGTCACCAAAACTATCTTCTTCCTTTATAATCTCTATCATTTCATCTAACTCTTCAGCTGGTGTGGTGGTTGAGAGAGCTGCAGGCATCTCATTATCTTCATCATTTATTGCTTTTGCAAGTGACATCTCCTCCATGGTTGGTGCCTCTTGAAAGTCTGAGCTCATAATTGTTGTCTGCTCATTAGACTCTGTTGCATCATGACATTCCCCAGCTATAAGGCTTGATTCTTTTACCTGCTGAGTAATAATTCTTCAAAAAAATTGTTCATGGTGGAAATAAATACATAACATATAAAAAAATATATCAAATAGTACTAATGTTAAACAGACCTCATGAACCCTTTCATCTTCGGTGGATTTTTCACAAAGTTCCCGGGTGTCATTCACATCCTTTTCCGTGCTTTCGAGAGTTTCACTACCAGCTTCGTCAACCTTTTCGTGCACCTGATAAAGAGATAGTGTCAAGAAACTGAGCATAGCAGATGGAGTAAATCAGCAGAATTTAGAAGCTAATCACGCTTTACAAAGGGTTTGTTTCTGACCTCTTCAGTTAATAAGACATCCTTTACGGTCTCATCTGTGTTTTGTGTTTCTCTTACATCACCTTCAGTCTCAAATCTCAGCTCTGTTTTCTCACCTGTCTCCTCTCGAACTTCTTGAGATTCCTGGGAACTTTGTTCAATAGATTTCAAGCTCTTATTCTGAATTTCAGTACTGTTCTCAACTTTACCTGAATATGCCTCAGGGATATTTTGGCTGCTTTGATCTCCTGTCTCAGTTTCAGAGACACCCTCAAGCTTCTTACCAGATTCCGATACTTCAAAATTCTGTTACAGTCCGATGATTAGTATAAGGTTGCATGTGATCATAGAAAGCAGAAACAAGAAGAGCTAGGTTGATATATAACAAAGTTAATCTCTTTCACACGACTTATAATTCAATCTGTTTGTTAACATAAGAGTATTTGAGGGTTACATTGCATGGTTTGGCTCGAATTTTATTGGTAAATACAATCGGACCGCTCAAAATTTTGCTACATTAAAGCCCTTTCAAAGGATCCATCTGCAGTGTCTCGTTTTCATCATTAGGGATGGAGGAAAACAAAATCACATAAGCTAAATACTTATTTTATTGTAAGGACAGGCAAGAGAGAGAAAAGAAAATTAGGTTGCTCTGACCTTTTCTGGTAGAACTCCATAGTCTTCGGTGCCAATAGCCTGCTCTTGGTTGTCGGTTCTCTCTTCGAGTTCAAAGGCTGCTTTATTTGCTTCAACATTTTCTGCTAAGCTATCTTCAGGTTTCTTAGTAAGGCTATCTTCTTCCAGGATAGCCTCTTTTCTTTCTGCACTGGTTGCTTCAATACACTTTAAGGCCTCATCTCCTACATTTGATGAATACTCATCTTCCAAACTCATCAGTTTGCAAATCTCTCCCTGATTGGTTAGGTCTCTTACTTCTGATGATTTTGAGATATCTATGGCTTCTTGTTTTTCGTTGTCTAACTCATGATGCTCGTTCAGGCTGTCCAATTGGTAGGACCCAACTTCTTCCTTTATACTTTCTTTTCTAGGATCCAATGATTTAGAAGCATCTCTTTCATTGATGGGCATATCCTCCTTTAGCATGATTTCTATTTCCTGTGGAGTCTGTGGAGTTTCTATGTTTTCATATGTTGTTGGATTCTCATCTGCTGCCTTGTTTCCTTCATTGGTCATGAGCTCAGGTTCTTTAGGTAGCTTTGCAGAACATTTCTCCTGCTTATCATCTAAAACACTACCTAGAGGTGTTTCATTCGTGGTCTCCTCCTTGTGATCTTCGCTTCCTGTTTTTGGATTTTCCTGGTGCATTTCTTTCTCTAGCTCTTCTGCTTCACTAGCAGCTGGAATCCCGTGGTCCTCATTCTCAATATAGTTGGCATCCTCTGGTTTGGCATCAATATCCATACTTCCACGTGTAATTCTTTCCGTGCTCTCTGTCACTGGTCCCTTCTCTTGAGGAGCAGGGTCGAAACTCTCTATTTGCCTTTTATCTTCTGGTTCAGCTTCCTTAAAGCTCGTTTCTCTTGTAATTCCTGTAATAAGTGTGGAGCTAGAATCATTAACATCAGGCTGAACTTCTTCCAAGATTTCTCCTTTACTCTCAGACTCGCAGGAGATTTCAATGAGGCTTTTATTGCTTTCTTTTTCTGAAACTTCTTCAGATGCTTTTTCAAGGTAGATGTCGCTACTTGGTCCTTGTTTGCCCCTTAAGGTCTCAAATTCTTGTCTGTCCACTAAACCTCTGGATTCAAACGGTTCTGTGAATTCAGATTTCGAGTCCTTAACCTGTAAACACACGAAACTATAATCAAGCAACAAGGGAAAATGGCAAAACAGGAATGCAGGGTCCAATTCAGAAGCAAACCTCGTTGTTTGGATCACTTTCATCTTCTGTTTCCTGGTGTAGAGGATTCTCTTCATTAGTGCTTCTTAGAGGTACCTCATAGTTATCCTTAACAACACTGCCTTGTTTTCCAGTATCCCCATACTCCTCAGATGTTCGAATAATCTCATGTACCTAGGTAAATGAAATGGTATTGATTGTTTTAGAACAGAATGAGAATAAACAAGACAGAAAAAAAGCAGATAGGATAAAAGTTCGATATTGAGTGTTGGAGCAGTAATGTCCAATTTACCTGTTTTTCTACCAACAGTCCTGATTCGTCACCCTTGTATATAATCCTAGACTGGTCATTAATAGCAGTTTCCTCCTCTGGAACCTTTTTCTCAGCGTCCTCATCTACATTGGTTATCACTGATTCTTCCATCTGTACAATAGATGTTGAATATGAATTAGAGGGACGCTAACATGCAACAGAAAATGAATAAAATCACTTTTCAAGCCAACCTCATTTACAGTTTTTGCTTTTTCCTCTGTTGTTGTTTCTCCAGCGGTATGCGGAGAGATATCTGTATTTGTGTGTTCTTCAGCTGTGACGTACTTTTCAGTGTCCACACTCAAGCTGGCAAGCTTAGTTTCTCCACATACCTGCATGTAAAATAGGCTCACACTAGGTAAACAATCAGAAGTGGAGAAAGACTACATGGTTTGAGATTAAGTGAAGATTAATGTATTTTTCCGGACCTCTTTGATGTCTTCATCCTTTGTTTCCTCTACTTTGTAATCCCTCTTCTCTTCAACCTCCAACTTCTGTATGGAGTCCAATCCAAATGTCTTTTCCGCTGTTTCAACTTCTTTTCCACCTGATATGATATTTTCCTCCGCATCATTCTCCACGCTTTTGTTTGCATCCGATGCTTCTGCAACTAGTTTGACATCCTGCACCACAGTTAAATCACAACGCATCAGCTTAACTTTTTTTCGAGACGCATCCAATCACATTAGTGAATGAAATGGAGCGGAAAACGCCTTTATGTAAGGTCATTTCGACTATTACCTCTTCCATTACAGCTCTTTCAACTTTGGTCACATCTAAATCATCACTTCCTTCTTTCTTTTCTTTCTCCGAGGTGTCTTCAATGCTGTGAATGGTGACAACTTCTTCCTGGGTTGTAATATCATCAATCTTGTCACTCAAAGTGTCTTCCTCAGTTTCAAAAGCCATAATAGTTGATGACTCTACAGGTTTTCCTGGTTCAATTCTCGACAATTCTTGTTTAGAATCATCTTGGACCTCCGATGCTTCCCTCACACTGTCTTTGCTAGCCGCAATTAGGTCAGGATTGCTGTCATTTCTTTCATCTTCTTTGTCCGAAAATCCATGCTCTTCTTTTTCTATGGTCTCTTCAATGTTTTGGATGGTGACAGCTTCTTCCTGGCTTGTGACATCATCAATCTTGTTACTCAAAATGTCTCCCTCAATTTCAGAAGCCACAATAGTTGATGACTCTTCAAGTTCTCCTGGTTTAATTCTCGACAATTTTTGTTCAGAATCATCTTGGGCCTCCAATGCTTCCCTCACACTGTCCTGGTTAGCCATAGTTAGGTCAGGATTGCTGTCATTTCCTTCACCTTCTTTGTCCAAAGATCCATGCTCTTCTTTCTCTACAGTCTCTTCAATGTTTTGGATGGTGACAGCTTCTTCATGACTTATAACATCATCAATCTTGTCACTCACAGTGCCATCTTCAGTTTCAGAAGCCATAATAGTTGATGACTCTTCAGGTTCTCCTAGTTCATTTCTCGGCAATTCTTGTTCAGAATCATCTTGGACCTCCGATGCTTCCCTCACACTGTCCTGGTTAGCCACAGTTAGGTCAGGATTGTTGTCATTTCCTTCACCTTCTTTGTGCGAAGACCCATGCTCTTCTTTCACTATAGTCTCTTCAATGTTTTGGATAGTGACACCTTCTTCGTGGCGTGTAACATCATCAATCTTGTCACTCAAAGTGTCTGCCTCAGTTTTAGAAGCCATAATTGTTGATGACTCTTCAGGTTCTCTTGGTTCAATTCCCGGCAATTCTTGTTCAGGATCATCTTGGACCTCTGATGCTTCCCTCACATTGTCCCTATTAGCCATAATTTGGTCAGGATTGCTGTTATTTCCTTCATCTTCTTTGTCTGAAGATCCATGCTCTTCTTTCTTTACGGTCTCTTCGATGTTTTGGATGGTGACGGCTTTTTCCTTGCCTGTGACATCATCAATCTTGTCGCTTAAAATGCCTCCCTCAATTTTAGAAGCCATAATAGTTGATGACTCTTCAGGTTCTCCTGGTTTAATTCTCGACAATTCTTGTTCAGAATCATCTTGGACCTCTGATGCTTCCCTCACACTATCCTTGCTAGCCGCAATTAGGTCAAGAATGCTGTCATTTCCTTCATCTTCTTTGTCCAAAGATCCATGCTCTTCTTTCTCTACGGTCTCTTCAATGTTTTGGATGGTGATTGCTTCTTCCTGGCCTGTGACATCATCAATCTTGTCAATCAAAGTGTCTTGCTCAGTTTCAGAAGCCATAATAGTAGATGACTCTTCAGGTTCTCCTAGTTCAATTCTCGGCAATTCTTGTTTAGAATCATCTTGGACCTTCGATGCTTCCCTCACATTGTCTTTGCTAGCCACAATTAGGTGAGGATTGCTATCATTTCCTTCATCTTCTTTGTCCGAAGATCCATGCTCTTCTTTCTTTACGATCTCTTCAATGTTCTGGATGGTGACGGCTTCTTCCTGGCCTGTGACATCATCAATCTTGTTAATCAAAGTGCCTTGCTCAGTTGCAGAAACCATAATAATAGATGACTCTTCAGCTTCTCCTGCTTCAATTCTTGACAATTCTTGTTTAGAATCATCTTGGGCCTCTGAAGCTTCCCTCACAGTGTCCTTGCTAGCCACAGTTAGGTCAGGATTGCTGTCATTTCCTTCATCTTCTTTGTCAGAAGATCCATGCTTTTCTTTCTCTATTGTCTCTTCAATGTTTTGGATGGTGACGGCTTCTTCCTGACCTATGACATCATCAATCTTGTCAATCAAAGTGCCTTGCTCAGTTTCAGAAGCCATAATAGTAGATGACTCTTCAGGTTCTCTTGGTTCAATTCTCAGCAATTCTTGTTCAGAATCATCTTGAACCTCCGATGCTTCCCTCACACTGTCCTGGTTAGCCATAGTTAGGTCAGGATTGCTGTCATTTCCTTCACCTTCTTTGTGCAAAGATCCATGCTCTTCTTTCACTATAATCTCTTCAATGTTTTGGATAGTGACAACTTCTTCGTGTCTTGTAACATCTTCAATCTTGTCACTCAAAGTGTCTGCCTCAATTTTAGAAGCCATAATTGTTGATGACTCTTCAGGTTCTCCTGGTTTAATTCTAGGCAATTCTTGTTCAGGATCATCTTGGGCCTTCGATGCTTCCCTAACACTATCCTGGTTAGCCACAGTTAGGTCAGGATTGCTATCATTTCCTTCACCTTTATGCGAAGATCCATGTTCTTCTTTCTCTAGGGTGTTTTCAAAGTTTTGGATGGTGACAACTTCTTCTTGGCCTGTCACATCATCAATCTTGTCTCTCAAAATGTCTCCCTCAATTTCAGAAGCCATAATAGTTGACGACTCTTCAGGTTTTCCTGGTTCAATTCTCGGCAATTCTTGTTCAGAATCATCTTGGACCTCCAATGCTTCCATCACATTGTCCTTGCTAGCAACAGTTAGGTCAGGATTGCTATCATTTCCTTCATCTTGTTTGTCCGAAGATCCATGCTCTTCTTTCTCTACAGTCTCTTCAATGTTTTGGATGGTGACAGCTTCTTCCTGGCCTGTGACATCATTAATCTTGTCACTCAAAGTGTCTCGCTCAGTTTCAGAAGCCATAATAGTTGATGACTCTTTAGGTTCTCCTGGTTCAATTCTCGGCAATTCTTGTTCAGAATCATCTTGAGCCTCCGATGCTTCCCTCACACTGTCCTTGCTAGCCACAATTAGGTCAGGATTGCTGTCATTTCTTTCATCTTCTTTGTCCAAAAATCCATGCTCTTCTTTTTCTATGGTCTCTTCAATGTTTTGGATGGTGACAACTTCTTCCTGGCTTGTGACATCATCAATCTTGTCACTCAAAATGCCTCCCTCAATTTCAGAAGCCACAATAGTTGATGACTCTTCAAGTTCTCCTGGTTTAATTCTCGACAATTCTTGTTCAGAATCATCTTGGACCTCCAATGCTTCCCTCACACTGTCCTGGTTAGCCACAGTTATGTCAGGATTGTTGTCATTTCCTTCACCTTCTTTGTGCAAAGATCCATGCTCTTCTTTCAATATAGTCTCTTCAATGTTCTGGATAGTGACAACTTCTTTATGGCTTGTAACATCATCAATCTTGTCACTCAAAGTGTTTGTCTCAGTTTCAGAAGCCATAATTGTTGATGACTCTTCAGGTTCTCCTGGTTCAATTCTTAGCAATTCTTGTTCAGGATCATCTTGAACCTCTGATGCTTCCCTCAAAGTGTCCTGGTTAGCCACAGTTATGTCAGGATTGCTGTAATTTCCTTCACCTTCTTTGTGCGAAGATCCATGCTCTTCTTTTTCTACGGTCTCTTCAATGTTTTGGATGGTGTCAGCTACTTCATGACTTGTCTTAACACTCAAAGTGCCTGCCTCAGTTTCAGCAGCCATGACAGTTGATGACTCTTGAGGTTCCCTTGGTTCAGCTCTCTGCAATTCTTGTTCAAAATCTTCTCCAACCTCCAACGCTTCCCTTGAGCTGTCCTGGTTAGTCACAATCCGTTCAGCATTGTTATCATTCCCATCATCTGCTCTGTCAGAAGATCCATGTTCTTCCTTTTCATCATGTGGTGAAGCCTCAGCTGGAGTGATGTTCTCATCCTCAGCCTTGAAACTTTCATCTATTTTATCCACGGAAACGGTAACACTTGAGTTGCAGTCTTCATCATTTGTATGTGTTTCATCTCCTCCAGCAATTTGAGACTCTAACATCTGCATAAGATACCAAGTCTTTGTTCAACGTACAAGACTGTGAACTGACAAAGTAAAATATAGCTTCAAGTGTGAGACTTACCTCCTCGGTGGACTTCTCATAATTCTTTGCAGCATTCTGGAAGTCCTTAATCGGACTTTCTTCAGCAGATTCTCGTGAGAGGCTATTGATATTGCTCTCTTCTACCACATGTCCCATGATATTTTCTTCTTTAAGCAATTCTGCCTCTGCATTTCCTCGAGGAATCTCAAGTATTTCTTCTTCACGGTTATCAACCATTTTACTGGAAGCATCTGCCTCAGTTTCTGCACATATCATGTTAATTGGTTGTTTGGGGTTTTCTACCAACGTATTGTTCTGCAAAATTTGCTCTAAGTTTTCTTCAGCCTCTGATGTTTCCTCAGCATTCCCTGTCTCTTCAGCTAGCCCAGTGTTCTTCTCCTTGTCTTCATCCTTTTTGTTGGAAGATCCATCCTCGTATTTTTTACCTTCTGGTGAATTTTCTGCTGGAGCTAGGTTCTCCATTTGCAGGCTTGCCTGTTCTTTTACTTGTGAAGTTTCAAGAGTAGAGTTAGGGAATTCAATGTGCTGAGTTATCTCATGTGCAACAGCATCAATTGTTCCGGATGTTTCCTCGTCACTCTTCTCTAGATCCCCCTCCAGCCTGATTTCGCTGGAATTATCTTCAACCCTTTTCAACCCTCTAGCCCGATCATGTTCTTCCTCCTCTTCTGGCAAAGCTTCTGCTGGAGTCGTGTCCTTATCCTCACCCTGCTCGATTTCCATTTGTTTCACTGTTGAAGTTTCAAGGACTGCACTGGGGGTTCCATCATTCTGATACATCGCATCTGTAATACTCACATTTGTTCCGGCTGTCACAGATTCCTCAAAAATCTGTTGAAGAAACTAAGACTTTTCAGTCAACATACAAGATAATGGAATAGATTGATGGAGAGAAAGTTTACACTCACCTCTCCTTTGAACTCCTGAGCATTATTTTCATCATTCGGCACCATGCTAACTGGAACTTCCTTGATAGATTCTACTTGGATGCTTTCATCATCGTTCTCATCAATGACCTGTTCCTCGCCATCTTCTTTTCCAATTTCTGCCTCCTTTTTGATGCCTTCAACACCCTCATCTATCTCTTCCTCAGTTTTCTGTGTCGTTTTATTCAAAGCAACATCCTCAGAACGTTCAAGATTTTCTCTTGGCTCATTCTTTGGCGATATTTGTTCTACATCTTCTTCACCTTTCAATGTCTCTTTCTCACTACACTCCTTAACCTCTTTTAGCCCATTATTAGTGTCTTCGTCTTCTTCCTTTCTGATTGAAGACCTGTCTTCATCTTTTTCCTCTGCTTCTGCAGTCAGATTTTCAGTCTGCAAACTTTCCTGTTCTTTAAGAAGTGAAGCCTGTAGAGTTACGTCGGGGATTTCATCATTATTGTTTGTCTCAGACTCTTTTTCCGCCTCGTACACTTCATAAATCTGAATAAGATCACAAGAAATTAACTTTTTAGTATAAAAAGATGTAGAGCTAAGATGTGATGAAAACTAATGCTGTGTCCACTTTCATGCTGACCTCTCTGCTGGACTTTTCAGCATTCTTCCCGTCATTTTCGTAGTCATTAACTGAGGCTTCTTGAATAGATTCTCGTGTGATGACCTTAGCATTGTCGTCCTCCATCATCTGTTCTTCAACGTCATCTCCTTTTGACATCTCTGCTTCTGTTTCTTTGTCGTGAGAGCTCTCAGCTATCTTTTCCTCAAAGACTAGTTCTGATGAAAGGTGTGTTGCCTCATCTTTAATTTTCTCTTCATCAATGACCTCTTCAACGTCTGTGATCTTAGGTTCATCAATCACCTATATTAGCAAACACCATCATACAAAAGAATTTAAAGACAAAGAAAATGAGACTCGGTTTTAATCAATTAGTGTTGGAGTACCTCTTCGTTTACTAAGCTACTCATTTCGTAACTCTCTTCAACTCCATTTTTTATTGGGATTTCTGCCTCCTGGAAACCTGCTGCTTGAAAACCACGCTCCACTCTTTGGTCAACAAATTCTCTACTGCAAACTTCATCTGAGGTTACTTCTTCAATTCTATCACCTGCAATGGATGTTTGAGGACCGTCATTGCCTCATAAAATCTTACCCTTGACCTCTTCATTTATATGTTTTGTGATTAGATATCGTTGTGATAATTAGAGAGCTCTGCTTCAATTTGAGAGGGAGAAGGTTTGGGAATTTAAAGAACTTACTTGTTGCCATTTCATATGTCTGCTCATCATGGGCTTCTTCCTTCTTTTGCATCTGCTCTTCGAAGTTTGTCCCAGCATCATCGATCGCTAACTTTTTCTCGGATTCCAATTCATCGACCTTTTCCTCTCTCTCAACAGCCATTTCATTTGCTTTAGAGTTCACTTCTGTTGTTATTGCACCTTCGCCAGATGGATTCTCTAAATCGGTGGTCTGCATGCTTTCACGTACTTCATAGGCATCTTCAGCATGTTTTTCCAAGTCTTTAGACTGTCCATTTGCTTCATGATCTTGTTCTTGAGGTTCAAAATCAGAGTCTTCTGGCTTTTTCTCGGCTTGTACTGGCATTGTTTCCTGTTCCAACGAATGACTTATGTGCAACTCACTGGAATTCTTGTACGGAAGCTCAAGTCCTGCATCTTCAATCTTCTCATTCAAATCCGTCGGTGGAAGACCCTGCAAGAAGAATAGAAAATTTGGTGATTCTGCTGTCATTATTTATGCTGAATTTTCATGTTGTTGGAGGAATTGAAATACAAATAATAATGAGTAATGTATGCTTTTGACCTTTTCTATTGGAAGCCCACTGTCTACGACAGCATCGGTATCTATTGGTTTCTCTTCCTTCTTATCCTCGAAGTCTTCTCCTGGGATTTTGATGGGTGTTTCCTCTTTAGAAGATGCAATTGCTTCAGAGCATTCAGTTGAAGTCGCTGTATCTATCTCCCGAGACATCAATGCCAGGGAATTTTCATTCTCATGTCCTGCTTCATCTTGCTGTGCAAAAGTTTCCTTGATCTGATCCTCGTATTTAGACATCTCTTCTTTGCCATGCTCTGGAACAATATTGGCTGCCACATCCATGATTTTGTTTTCATCTGCTATCACAGAATGATCCTGAGCAGCAGTAATGGTAATAGGCACTGCATCACTTGTGCTGTTTTCAGCTGCTATCACAGTAGGAATCTCCATGTCTCTGCTTTCCTCCGTTGATTCCTCTGCCATTGCCAGATCCTGGTGCATGCTTTGCTTGTTCTCCTCATATTTCACAAACAAGCCATCAGGCTTCTGTTCAGGATTCATCTCATCCTTGATATTTTCACCTTCACTGCTCCCAGCTTCAGCTGTTTTCTTGAGTATAAGATTTTGAATTTCTCCTTGTGGACTATGATTGACATTTTCCTCTGGTTCAGTTTCTGAGACCATGCATACGTCAGGCTTGTCTACTTGCTGAGAGTACATTTCTTCAGTCTGCTTCTCTTGTGTTTTATGTGTGACAGTAGCGATGTCTTCTGTATTCCGTTTGTCCTGCGTACCTTCTCCAGTTTCAGGTGTTGTTTCCTTTTCTCTCTGAATGTCTATGCCTGCTTCCACTGTATCGGTTCCCCCTCCAATTGTATCGCATGCGGTGACCTCTTTCTCATTTTCTATCTTTTCAATGGCGTTGACCACATCAGTACCCATGTCATCCAAGAACATAGAGCAACTCCCTGATTTCTCTCCTTTACTTTCTTCTCCTATCTGCTGTTCATTTATAGTTCTGGTTCCATCACCTGTGCCGCTGTCTTTGATTTCTTTCTCCTGGCAAACTTCTTTGACTGTTTCAGGTTTGTCCAGGTTGTTGATTGTCGCATCGGCGGTTTGACTCAGAGGTTCTTTTCCCTGACTCGAGCTTGGCTCAATTGAGCTAACTTCCTTGCTAGTTTCAAGTTCAACGCTCTCTTCTATCTTCGTTTCTCCTTCCTCGTATTTCTTCGGGCCTCCAATTTCCTTCTCCATACTCTTTGGTTTTCCTTCAACTTCAGCGTCCTCATCTTCCATTGCTTCAAGATGTTTGACTATTTTATCCTCTTCTCCAATGTTGATGCAAGGTCCTTCAATCTTATCCATCTTTAAAATGGTTCCTGTAACATCAGCAATTTGTTCCTGTTCCGCAATCTGTTTGGTCTCGTCCACGACTGCATTCTCCTTAGTTTCCTCCTCTTCTGCAGTGTCAAAACCTTCATCTTTCTGCTGTTTCTCATTCTTTTCTGCTAGGCATGGTACTTGATCGATCTGTTTTCTGAAGATTTCTTCTCCTGGAACCCTGGCAATCGAGGGTGGTTCCCAAAAACTTCCACCCTCAGGCACAACAGCATTGCCTCCAAGGCTGGTATGTACAGTTTCAAGACCTTCTGTTTCCTGGCTACGTGAATAACTAATTAATATAAATGAAATGGGAAATGCTGTGTACAGGTAGCAGTAGGAGAATGGTTTAATGGGGTGTCGAAGGACGCAGCTATTTATCATACCATCTAAAACTTTAAAATTAATTTTTGCAAGTAAATTATGGAGTGACTTGTGCCATTACAGAAGGCAAATGAATAGCTACCTTGATTAATAAAGCTTATGGTTAATGTTATGTATATGCATCCCTATCAGACATTAGGCAAATATAGTTTCTAATGATGGCAAAGATCTATGGAAGACCAAGCTGGATCACGCTAGCAGAAAATGATGAACTACTATTTGAAGATCTCTGCAACCATACGAGGAGGATATTTGGAGAGATGTGTAAAAAGCACTCCATGTCCGAATGATATATCTCCTCTCTTTCAAGAAAAGGAGAAGGTGCGGCAGAGCAAGTCTCCCAGTAGGAAACAAAACTAAGAAAAGGCTGCAAATCTTTTTCTTGGTTTCTATCCTTGCTGTTAATGCATGAATCAAAGAAGAGCTTCTTGATTTACTGATTTCATTGCTTAAAACATTTCTTGTCTTCCAGATCCAACTTGATTTATTGATTCCATTGCTTGGATTTTTATTTTTTTTTAATTTCAAAGTGATCATGAAACCTATACATGTCGAATGATCTAGCTAGCAAACTTGTCATACTTTTTTCCTGAACGTTTCTGATGACTCTACTACAGGAAGACAACATTCTGTTTATATCATTACAAGCAAGTAAGATCAAAAGCAAAAGGCATGCAGTACAAGAATAACCAGGGGGAGGAACGTACCATTGAAGATAAAGGTTCTGATATATTTCATGCAGGCAGATATATTTGCTGGAAAAAGTTGGGATTTTTGCTGAATCTTGATCCAAACTCTCACTCTCAGTTTTTCTACTGAAACCTCTGGTTCTAATGCCACTACACTTGTAACTAGAAGAGATTTTAATACACTCTTAATATATAGTGGATCATTAGGTGCCGGTAATAGCCTGCTGACAGGTATATATTCCTAAAGTTTGCTAGGAAGTGACAAAATGCAACTTGGTATAGGTAATGTGTTTGTGAGTTGGCAAGGTATAAAACGGTCCTACTGAATGGGCATCCACATGCCCTGATGACTCATATATACATATAGTAAGATCTCGCACAGGACTCAGTTCTATTAATCGTTTCTGGACTCAATTGAGACGCGCCATTCTTTTTAACAGTCCCTTTTTGTCTGTCTCAAAGCTGCAATTTTGCTTTTTATTTTCTGGGAGACTTTTGATGATCCAGGGAAAGTCAATACTCATGGGTCCATCACTGTAATACTGCAGTGAGAATCTGGTTTCAGAAGATGAAACTGCTTGCAGTCATGTTATTAAGTACACCAGATAACTTTCCTGGCTGATAAAATTGGTTCCAAGTGTATCGAATTGGAGAGATTAAGCAAAAGGGATTGGCCATAGTATGATCATGAATTGAGATCGAAGCAATATCATCAGTTTGGTTTCTTGAATATGAAGCAGCCGCTAGTATCAGCCAGAACTCACGTCCGGTGATTCCTGGAAATGGTGGGGGAGGACACGAGGGCATGCAAGAGTAAGCTTCAAATTGGTCTAGAAGCAATGAATTTTGTGGATGGAAGTTTTGACTCGGTCCAAAAAATATTATAGAAAATAATAATGATAATGATATCTTAATGACTATCGAAGTGATTAGCCTAATCCAGAGGGGAAAAAAATCATTAAGGAATCTTTTGCAACATAAAATGTCACTGTCTTTGTTGGCCACAATGGAGGGCCCCGCCATTCGGTATCCTGCAAATTCAGCCCAACAGCTTACTAATAAAATAGGAAATAATATTTAAAAATAAAGTAATAATTCAATTTTTATATAAGAAAAAAAAAAACTGGGAGCTGTTGATTTTCAGAGATTGTTTTTTGTTTTCTTTTCCTTTTTCATTTTATATTCTTTCGGGAGAAAGGAGAGAGTACGTTTCATCTTGTGTTCTTACAAAGCAACTGTCTAATTTAATTTTTTTATATATATTTTTGACGTGAATGCAATAGAAATAAGAAGAAAAGAATAATATATTGGTTGCACACTGCCATGGAAAATAATTTAAAATATATTTTTAGATAATTATATGATTATAAAAATAGAAATTCACAAGCTAAACAACAAATAAAATTATGGAACAAGGTGCCTTTTTTCCCATTAAAACCTGCTTTTGTGTTCATGTAATATTTTTTACAAAAATATATAATTCTTATAATAAACATAGTTAAATAATAAAATCAAGAAAAATATTTTTGATAGATATAATGGTTTATAAATTATTTTCATGAAATATTCATAGTGAAAAACATAAAGAAAATCGACATATCAAATTCTCAATGAAATAATTGAAAACGTTGTAAAAACAAAACTTGAATATTATTCAAAGATAAATATATTATCTATTTAATTATAAGAGAAAATAATCATAAAAGGTTGTAAAAGAGAGTGTTTGCTCGTAATAATAACAATAATAATCCAATTTAAAAATAAATCCAAAATTAAATGGTATTTAAAGAAAAAAAGCACGACTTAAGGAGTAATAATAATAATAAAAAAAAAAAAAAACCTACATTGTTTCCACCTTCGCAAACTTGATCTCCAATAAAATAAAATAAAATGATTTTTTTTATGGTATATGATGATATTATACACACAAATAAAAAATGTAGACTTGTAAAATTGTATAAAAATAGATGAAGTCATTTGCTTCTTTTTATATCTGAGTAGTTGTCTGATTATTATATTTTTACTACTAATTAGTTAGAGTTTCCAAAGCTCATTTAATTAATTAACTAAGAGAAATTATACTTTTAAATGTACCATGCTTATATTAACATCATCTAAAAGAATTATAATTCTAATTTATACGTAATTAAATTTAAGAATATATAAATATATATGTATACACACACGTTACTATCAAATAAAGAATAATAGACTTCGAAGTTTGAACGTGCAAGAAGCAAAAGCAAGGAAGCAAAACCAAAAACCAATCAGCCACTCGAATATCCTTGCGTTTAAAATTATCTCTCTCTTTGATTTTGATATTGATATTGTGTTTTAAAAAATATTTTTGAAATAAAATAAATTTTTATATTTTAAATTAATATTTTTTTACTGTTTTTATATACTGATATTAAAATAATTTTTTTAAAAATAAAAAAATCATTATAATATTTTTCTAAATAAAAATTATTTAAAAAAAAACACCAACAACACTAGCAAACAGCTGTTATAACTTTATGGCATTGTCACTCAAAAAGTTGAGTTTGAGCCTCTCGCTGTCATAAAAATATGAGTAAATTATAAATCAATCCCTATATTTGTGTAAAATAACATTTTAGTTTATAAACTAATTAATTAGCATGTGCTGATAATGTTTAATTTAATATTATTTTGCTTCAAAAGATTTTTTTTTTCTAACATTTATTTTCATACTACCAACTTTTTTTCCTTTTTATATATTCCATAAAAAAAATTAAAAACACAAAATAATTTGGAAGAGAACATGAAAGGGGCGTATAAAATTAAATTACAAGTAGATTTATAAATAGAAGGGCTATTTAATTAGTTTTTGAATAGAAGAAGACTGTATAATTTATTTTACAAAAACTAAAGACCAGTTAAAAAAAAAAAAAAAAACTTTTGGGGGAGGAGTCGTGCGTGGATTATAGAACTGACGTGGACGGTGATAAAGGCACGATAAGGTGACGTGGATGCTGATATGGGTGATGTAATCTACTAGATGAGCCTCCATGACCAAAAAAGGAGCCGTCCAAGTGGCAGAAGTCTAAAAGAGTGGGCAGGAAATATATTTTATTTTATTTTATTTTATTTATAAGTAGATGAGGATTATTAAGATTGGGGCAGCGGTGGTCTCAATCAAACCGACCAAACAAGAAATTGTTGTCTTTCGTGGCCGCCCTCATGGCAGATCATTGGTACGGCTCCATCTTGGCTTTGCTTTTTTCTATTACAAAGGAAAATAAAATTATTTGATCTGAAACCTCATCATTGTTCAATTAAGATTCTGTTTGTTATTATTGATCGTAAATATTAAAAAAAAATTGAAATTATTTTTTCATATTTTTAGATTATTATGATTTGAAGTGTTTTTCAGAAAAAATATATTAAAATTATTTTATTTTTTAATAGTAATATATTAAATAATTAAAAAAAAATATTTGAAGTGATTCTGTTTGTTACTGGCTTTGGGAAATACTAAAAATAAAAATTGATTTTTTTAATTTGAAATTATTTTTTTATATTTTAGATGGATATGATTTGCTGATATTACAAATTATTTTAATATATTTATTAATAAAAACAAAATCTGTTTGAAAATGTGATTAAGATGGTTTTTTGAAGTCTTTTTTATTAAAAATATATTAAATTTATTTTTATTTTTTAAAATTATTTTTAATAATAATAATATATTAAATAATTAAAAAATAGTTTTTTTTTTTAAAATATATTTGAAGGGATTCGCATTTTGGATTGATCAAGGGTCACACCATGCATACGTCACCAGGTCTTCATTTCCATAATTACAGTTTTGAAAAGAAGTAAAGTTGCTTTCGTGATTTTGTTTGCCTTCCCGCTCTCTATCTTATTTTATATAATAAGGTGATTTGGGGGTGTTAAAGTATGTGATGCTTTGACCGTCTTTTGTATATATTATGAATCATTTATTTTTAATAATATTTTATATTTATTAAAATATCAAATTGTTTCTCAATCAATTTGGTTATAATAATAAAATATATAGATATTTTCATTTTTATTTTCAATAATATTTTATATTTATTAAAATATCAAATTGTTTCTCAATCAACTTGGTTGGATTTAAAAAAAAAACGGATATCAATTTTATTTTATTTTATTTTTAAAAATATTTTAGTCATTTATTATCTTTGAAAACCAATATGTAAAAATAAGCACAAAGTTAAGTAAATTTTATTTGTAATATTACCAAAATACCCAGTGTGATTAAAATTATATTTTAAACTATTTTTTTTTAAATAAATATTACAATGATATTTTTTATTTTTTTAAATTATTTTTTATATTAACCTATCAAAATAATTTTAAAATATCAAAAATAAATAATAAAATATTTTTTACAAAAAAATTATAAAATAACTTTAAAAACACAGATGCGTATTGTTTATATATATATAATGAAAAGAAGAAGGAGGAGGAAATCTGTATCTGTGTCCCTGTCATGACACTTCACGTGCCGTCGCTTTCCTTTTCGATGGGACAGGACAAAGGACAGTAGTCTACATGGTTCCACGTCGACTCATCGCCCGGCTAGGATCAAGCTTGGGGTAGGGAGTCTTTTGGATCTGCACCGTCCAAAAGAAGCTGCAAGTCGATTAAAATATTAAAAAAAGAAAGAAAAAAGAAAAGAAGGGGCGGGTGGACGGGCTATTATTATCTGTAGCATTGCTGGAGGAGGTCCCATATCAATTCACGACCATGTGAAGCCTAATGGGCCACCAGCACGCACCTGATCAGCTATAGGCTTTCAATCGGCTGGCCAGATAGGAGCTGGTAGCCGCCCATCGAACCCCGTCACCACCACCTCTATTTTTTATATTGATGCTTATTCCATGTTTGTTTCTTTTATATATAATTTTTATAATTATGAATGATGTTTTGGGTGATTTAAAATATTTTGACTTTCAAAACTTCTTGTTTTCTGTTATTCATGCTAATATATGATTGTTTGACTTCATTAGATTTATTTATTCCCTTGGGTTACTTCAAAAACTAAAATATAATTTTTTTTATGTGAGAAACCCACCCCAAAAGGTGTACTTTATGGATCTAGGTGAACGAGTAAAACCTCATCTATCTTAAGACTCTTACAGAGAATGCATGCCCTGTCTCGAATTCAAAACTTATTGTGCGGAACACAAGTCCTCTATCATCACACCACGCTCCTTAGAGACTAAAATAGATAGTTATGCAATGAAGCGATTGAGTTTTTGTTTCCATAATATGGAAAAAATATATTTGAATGTGAAAGGAAAAAACATTTTATAATATATTTGTTAGAGATATAAATTACCATTGTATGAAAATAAATAACAATTTCCTCTTATCGGCTGGTTGTTTTCTCAATATTACTCTATTAAGATGACAAAATAAAAATTGCCATACAATGCACATAATTTTTTTTTAAAAAAAAAGATCCAAATCTAGATAACAAATATGTAAAAAATGTATTTTATCCAAAAATAATTGAAAAAGAAAATGCAAGAGATTATACGAACTTGATCTTAGCACAAATTATAAATGATAATATACAAAAAGCTTTGGTAGAAGCACATCCTTCAACGGGAAGACATTGTTTAAGGGATATCAAGTTAATATACAAAAAAAAAAAAAAAGTATGAGGGATAAATATGAGTGTTCGGATCATTATATATACATTTCAATTAATCCAATGAGATCTAAAGTAATAATTACATAAACTTTCATTAATGATCATACTAGCAACCACATAACTCGAACATGAGATTACAAAGGAAGCAAAATTTTTTGTTCTAAACTCTTATAGCCAAGGCACATTCTACATTCTAGATGGTTTAACTTTAACCTCACTTTTTTTGTTATATAATGTGATTAATTCTTTTCTAGAACATCCCTCCTCCACCTTCTCGTTTTGTTTTTTGTGTTTATAAAGTAGCTCTATTATTTTTTTTATTTTAATATTATTTTTATATGTCATCATTACATCCTTTCTATGAATAATCATGTTTGACAAAATAAATATACCTTATATATTGTTCATGAGGTAAGATAAATAAAAATAAAATTATTTTGTTGTTTTGATACAAGTTTTTCTTAGTTGTTTTGTTTCTATTTCATTTTTCAAGGTATTATTGTGGTTCATCTATAAAACTTTTTACACAATAAAAAAAATTGTTTTCAATGTATTATTGCTAATGTGTTCGATTTTTTGTAATATTTTTTATAATAAAGGTTTATTCAATCGATTTCATTTATATTTATCTTTTAAAACATGAGTTTTTTTAGGGTGAGTTTATCCTTTATTTATTTAAATAAATAAATTCAATAACTATCTTGATCTTGCTTGCACAGGCTTTTTAATTTACACTTTGAATTTTTTATGTAAAAAAATACAAAAAAGAAAAATTACAACCGGCGGCAAAATGCTGGATAAATGGCAAGTCATATATATAATTTGAGAATTTTGGCGAAGTTCATGATTTTACATATAGCTTAATTCTAAAAAATTATTAGGGATCAAATTACACCTTGTAAAATACAAAGACAAGAAAATTAAAGCTAAGGACAGTTTTGTAAGAAAAATAAAATATGAAGATCAAAGTATTTAAAAAAAAACATTTAATGGATCGTAATGCACGTCGAGAAAAAAAAAAAAAAAAAACATTGTAGAAACATGACCTTGTCAACGCTTGAAATGCTTACCTGGAATATCTCTCTAATTTTCTTTTGGGGGCATGATTGGTAAGGTTGTCTTTCTGCTGGGGATGATTTGGAAGGCAGTCTACGGAGAGCTCCTCCACCTAAGGGTTCTCTTAGCCGCCTCCAGTGGACCTCGCCACACCAAAAAGTAACTGTGATGCCTCTTCTGGAAGAGGTTTGTTTCCCTAGGGTTTGTTATTTTTTTATTTTTTAAAAATTACCGCATTAAATAATCTAAAAACATTAAAAAACAATAACTTAAAGAGAACAATAAATAAATAAATATTAAAAAAACACTTCTGAAACACACAGAAATAAACACAAATTTAGACCAAATCCCATGGCAAATTCATTATAGCTAACCAGTTTAGAGTGAGAAAATAAAATCGAATCAAAATTTCATTAAGCTACTGATTAGTTTAACGGTACAGTGAAAGCCAAGACAGAGGAGATGTCAACAAGAATGAAGTAAAACGTGCAAGCACAACGCCCAACATGGCAGATGGACCATGCCTATATAAATGTAAGTAGCACTGTTCCATGCCCAAAGGGACTCCATCCAATTCCAGAAGTCGCCCATGCTAATGCTGTCAAAACCTTCGAATAAAGTCTTCACTACAAAATAGGCAGCTGGCGGAAAAGCAACAAAACCCAAAACCATATTACATATAACCCTGAAGAAACTCCTTAACTTCCCAGCTTTCATGTCAAGCTTCAAAGGTTGAGCCATCAAACACATTGGGACCAAAAGTAACGCACCAATCTCTGCTGTTGCAAAATTAACAATTGACATGAGAAGCAAACCAATGAAGACTGCTGAGATGGTCACTGATTTCAAAATAGCCCATTCGCCTTTCTCCTCATGTTGAGATATAGAAACACGAGTAGATGGAGACCCCACTATCAAGTACAGGATTAAAAAGCTAAGCATTGAAAGGAAAACCCAGATAACAGAGCTGGTCGTTGGGCTGCAGTTTGGTATTTGACAAATGAAATATGGAATCAATGAAACAGCTGCACCCCACACATGGACGAGAAACACTTCTTTTGCAGCGTAGAGCCATTTCCATGATCTCAAAGTGATGTCAAGCTCATCAGGAGCAGTGACTGTATTAGTCGATTTGGTTTTTTTGACACCAAGATCCAGTTGATTAGCATCAGCATAAAGTGAAGCTGCTACCAGGGGAAGTGGTGCTACAAGGAGTGCAAATGCGATCATGTACACTCCAACTGACACAAACTTACTAGGAGATGTTAACATGTATAGGAAAAATGACTGGTGAAACTTCTCAAGGAGATTATTTATTGATCTTATAACTCCTTCAACCAACCTGCATCAACAAACAGGTGTATCTTCAGCCAAAAAAATGAAACAAAAACTTTGAATTTACTTGTTTTGAATCGTACAATGGCAGGGCCTCTGTATTACTAATGAGTCCTGATCCACACACAATCAAAATGCAACAAGAAAAGAAAGAAAAAGATGAAGGAAAAGCGTTGTCCAGATAAAACTAAAATCTAAAGCAGACAATATTCTATGAAAGTCAAGACTTCAGCATTCTAAATACCTCATGTTGAGTTTGGTAGGACACAATGAAATGTAATGAAGAGGGGCACAGTGGAACATTGTTCTATACCTTCATTACATCAAATACATTCTAACAAGTATTATCTTCATGTTAGTGGAATTTTGAACCACTAACAATCCATTGGGAAAAGAATCAAATCAGGGCACCGGCTGTTTAGTGCAGTGGTGCTGCTTTCGCATTGCGAATGCAAGCATGTTCAACCCCCGCAAAGGGTGGTTGCAGTGTGATTAATGGGTGTAGAGATAGACAAGTAATATCATTGCACATCAAATAAATATAAAATAGCTGCTGCTTGAATTAGATAAGAATTGGGTTCCTCGCTGGGATTCAGCAAATTAATGACGCATATAGGCAGACACACACAAACATGTAGGCATGTTCATTTTTAGACTAAAAATGCTTCTGCTCATATCAGCACGACCTTGCTCATAAAGCAATTGCATGTTATTGGGAAAACACTAATTTAGAAAAACCATGTTGATACATTGTACTTCTATGATATAAATGCATGTTACAATGACAATGAAAGAGATGTAAGGTAAACACTGACCGGCCTCCTCTTAGAAGAAACTCATTGTGTCTGGCTTTGTTATGAGGAGAAACCTTAGGTAAAATCTCCAAAGTAATTGCATCAACTTGGAAATCACGGAAAGCACCATGAGGACCTGTGGGAATGCCCAAAGCCTGATAGCAGCAAATGATTATGTCAAGAAGGTAAGTATTTACTCACTGATCAGCAGAAGTCAGAGAATGCAATCCCATGTACTTAGTTCTAATTGTTGTTGTCACATGAAACAGATAAACCAAATCTCACATGGTCAAGTGAAAGAGTAGAGCACCTGGTTATACAATGAACTTGCAAGCGTAGCACTTCCTTCAACATAATCTGCAGCTGAAATACCAAATTTCCATCCAGGATTTAAGCTTCTGGCGACTTTTCCTAGTAACTCAAATATTTCTCCCAAAATCTTAAGCCATCTCGAATCAAGTAGAGCCAAAACTTTCTCAACCTTTACACGCAATCCTTGCCTATGTACAGCTAAATAATTCACAATATTGACGAGATCTAGATTTGGCATCTGCCCATTGGATGCCTCAGCATAGATATTAAGAGTGTCCTCCAACAGTTCATTTCTATCCACTACCTTAAATATCAGTGCAGCAGCCATGGTCCCAGCACGTCTAAAACCATCAGATATTTTTCTTTGCACAATAGGTTTCTGTTCCAATACATAAAGATCATCAATTTTGATACATGTATCAGCATTTAGGGCACCCAAACCAGTAAATACAGGCATGTGATAATCTCTTAGCCAAGCTTCAACAGGGGCATATTCTCCATACTGTGAGTCAGCAACCAACCATATAATGTCCTTGGCCAGCCATGTAACTCGAGAGAGCAAGGAAAATACTGTATATGCAATGCTCAAGGATAAAGTTTCTGCCGTACCACTCTTTCCAAACTTATAAGGTGTCACCAAGACAATAGCTTCCTTACCATCACCACGCGGAGCTCTAATTATTCCAACAGTATTGACACCTTGTGCTGAACAACTAAAATTACCTACTGAACTTGTAGAATCAGGACTAGAGAAGAAATGCAGTGGATGAAACTGATTCGGCTTATGGTGGAACTTGTGATAACTAACTTCAGCACCCAAGTCAGACATGTATTTTGTAAGGATCTCTCGACTTTCCCTACAATTGTTAAGTACAAATAACATAAAGGTAGAATAATTTCAAAGTTTTTTTTCCTCTATTTACTCAATACTTGGCAAAGCCAGTGTGAAGAATACTATGGAAAAACTACAAGAGAAAGCAAGGTGGAAAAGTACACTGGACATGTAACATGCCACTTCATTTCAGAAAACATTAAACAGAACATAAAAAAAAAAAAGATCAGTAGTAGTTTCATGTAGATGAATAGCTCAAAATTATGTTTTTAACCATTAATTGCACAAAACTAAATAAAATAAACATTTGAAAGAACAAAAACAAAAAAAGGAAAAGAGAGAAAAGAGAAGAGGTAAACAGCACATACAAGGCGGCGGCATCTTGGGGTTCGAAATTCAAACCACTCAGATCACTTGCCAGCCTATTTGCCTCTGAAATGTCACGATTAGAGATCATACTGCTTGCAGAACCTGGCATCATCACAACATACACTTTCAGTTACACAGGAAATTTAATAATAATAATAATAATAACAATTAAAAAAAGTGAAGTGACCTGGCATGAGAGCATTTTCAGAAATGTAAGTGCTCTTGGCGAGAAGTGGAAGCAGCAAGAGAGCTAAAACCCCAGCCGTACAACAGACAACACTGATATATAGAAATCGTAAATTAAAATTAATTAAATTTGTGAAGAAGTAAGAAAGAAAGAAAGGAAAAGGCAAAGAGGGTATAGCTAGCGAGTAGTACCAAACCAGGAGGCTGTGAGAGATGAGGAAGATGCCAAGACGCACGATTGGTCTCGGCTTCATTTTAGGTGTCTCGGTCTCTGTCTTCGGCATGTTGAACCTATTCAATTCAGTAGATTTGCTTTTGGGAAACAGACCTAATCGAAATCAAAATAAATAAAACCCTAGCTCATTTACTTTAGATCACCACCTCCAAATCCACCTACAGGACAGTAGGATTCCGTCTCCCAGTATCATACCCACCATCCGACCTCTTCTTCTGAGGTGAATGTCTCCGATCTCACTACAGCAACAAAAGTGAATGACTTCTCTTAAACTCCCTACTCTCTCACACGCCCTCTTTCTCTCTCGTGGTGCCGGAGAGGAGGATCTCGGTATCGCTGCGTGCACAGAGTTCGAGTGGATTTTCTCTTTCCTTTTTTTTTTTTTTTATTATCATTTATTTAAAAAAAAATTAGGGGGTTCAGATTGAAAGTTATTGTTTTTCAATTTTTAAAGAAATTTATAAAAAAAATATATTTAATTTTTATATTTTAATATTTTTTTCATTATTTTTACGTGTTAATATAAAAAATAATTTTTAAAAAATTAAAATATATTTTTTAATATATTTTTAAACAAAAAAATACATTAAAAATAATATTAATCCAATAAATCTTATAGAGTGATCAAATGAGAGTAATAATTAAGTACTAGGCACCAAAAAGCTCAAACTATCATGATTCACCAACTTAAGTTCTTTTTATTTTATAATAAAAATGTCTATATAGAGAAAATTAAGCTTCTAGATACTATATTAAATATTTTAAAAATTAATTATATATAAATGTTCACTTCTCACTTATACAGTAATAATAACAATAAAATCAAGGAAAGAAATCCTTGGTGATCTTTTTTTCATGTCAATCCAAAATAATAATAATTTAGATTAAATTGACTTTATTAAAAATTAAAAAAATAGTTTTTTCTTTTAAAAAAGAAAATTATGTGTAGTTTAGTTATTTTTTCATGTTATATCTATTCTTTTAAAAATTATACATTACATATTAGATCAATTTAATTTTTAAATAAATTAAAATAACATATTATGTATAAAATTGAACCAAGTGATAAATAAGATTTCTCTCTTTGAGTCATGATTTTTATTTCAATTCTCTAATTTGTCCCAATTAATCATATTAAACACAAAATCCATTATTTTTAATCAATTTTTCATATGATTTATTCTCTTTTAAACACAAAATCATGTTTCTTCTTGTGATGTGGTGCTAGAATCTCATGTTTATTGTTTGGATCTCAACAACAAACAAGTTTGTAAACGTTATTTTTTCAATTAAGATTTCAAAATTCATTATGTTTTTTCATTGTTAAATATTAATACTTAAATATAATATAGGTTGTTTTTTACTTGATTTAAAAAAAATCTTTGGTTTGTTATTATTGAGATATAAATTCCAAAGCTACAGAAACCCTAAATTTTTTTTTGTTTTTATTCAAATGACATTACTTAGAATCCCAAACATGTCTGTGATAGAAAAGCAATAAACTTATTTTTATGAAAACCCTTGAAAAAACCCAAATTTAAAAAAAATAGATTTATTATTCAGATAACCCTAATTTATTAATTTGTTCTTACAAATGTTTAATTTATGTTTAACCCTTCTATTAAATTTGTTTAATCATTGTTTGACCTAACTAGTTATCTTTTGTTGGAAAACTTAAAAAAAATGAAATTGAAGCTAAGGGGTTATTGTTTGCAAAATCTTTATTTTCTTATATTTTTTTGCTTAAAATGTGTTTTTATCAATGTTTAGCCCTAGTTTTAGTTATTTTACCATGAAGTTTATCTATCATATCAAACCATATTTGTTCATAGCATTATAATCATTGATAATTTAAGGCCCCGTTTGGCATTGCGATTCAATCTGCTTTTTGCTGCTTTTCGTTGTTTTTTTAAAAAAAAAAACCGGCGGTTTAGTATTTTTAGATCATTTTGATGTGCTGATGTCAAAAATAATTTTTAAAAAATAAAAAAAATATCATTTTGATGCATTTCGGCACGAAAAGTACTTTGAAAAGCAAAAGCAACCACACTCCCAAACACCCCCTAAATATGTTTTGAAACTCTTTTCAGATACCATTTCACCTTGCACAAGGAATTAATAATCAATATTATTTGAGAACATATGGAATATTTTTTTCTAATTTATTCAAGTTAGTGAATCATACCTTGATCACTCAAATATCTTTATATAGTTTACGTTATGTCCATTACCCACTTATTTATTATCTTTATCAAGATAGCATGACAAAAATATAACACTTGTTATATAAAATAATTTAGTGATTTAAAGGATTAAAATTAATTACACAACCATCAAATAAGTCTTTCTACAAGCATGAGTGATATATCCGTTGTCGCGACGGTGATTTTTCATGCTTCGCACCCCGCCATCTCCCAAGTTTGGGGAGACAACGACGCGTGAAAAAAAAAGATTTGTTTTATAGTCGTAAAAATTACTACTATAATTATTAGGAGTCGCCACCTAGTATTAAGGTCACTAGGAACCTAATGGTCTGCGAGAGTCTTGGGTAAGGGGACTTGTTGTGCAATGGAAGACGCATCACCCTTAGTGCACCCTGCCTAAGATAAGCTGCATTGTTATTTGATTGTGTTTTCCTAAGTTTGATTCTTACTGGTCTTCCTAAAATTCAACGTAGATTTCTCTCCGTGAGAGAATTTCTACCTCATTGCGGGTTTGAAAGACTAAAAAAAAGAATAATTTTTACACTACATTTTGAAAGTCACATTTTTAACTATCTAAGAGTGTACTTTACAATGTAAATTTACACTGCAGTTGAAAACCTCTTTTTTTATCTACGGATGTACTTTACAATGTAATTTTACACTGTAGTTAAAAATTCTTTTTATCTGCGAGTGTATTTTACAATGTAAATTTACACCGCGAAAGTTAAAACAATATAATTGTTAAATTATTTTTGACATTTTGGTCGAATGCCAATGGATAATCGTAAACTGATTACGATATCCAATTTTCGTTTAAAATATGAGAAATATGCAACATATATTTTTTTTTATGAAAAATATGCATGAAAAAAAACCTTGGAATTCAGCCGTATGCACGAAAACAACACATTTTTTTTGTTTTTTTTTAAACTTGTATGTTTTTGTGCCTTTTTAGTTTTTTGATTTAAAAAAATAATAAAAATAATAAAAATAAGTAAATATTTAAACTAAATAAAAAAAAATTTGAAGGCTGGACTGTCCAGCCCTGATGGCTGTGGTCATAGCTGGGGGTGGGCTGTCCAGCCCTGATGGGCCGAGAGGCCCATCATCTTCTAGGCTGGTCTGTCCAGCCATGATGGGCGAGAGGCCCATAATTTGATGGGCTCGTCGGCTGGGCTGGGTCGCTCAGCCCAACCCAGCCCAAAGAAAGAAAGACAAAAAAAAGAAAAAAAAGAAACGGAGAAGAACGTGAACAGTGCAGTTTTAAACACTGTTCACGTTCATGAATAGTAATTTGTTGAATTTGACGACAGAGTTACCTGATGATACAGTCGTGTAGAGGGAATCGAGGCCGTCCTTCCTGTCGTGGTGGCGTCGAAAACGGAGGTCTGTGGTGGCCGGAATGAGGGCTGGAAGCTTGCTAGTGGTTGTTGCTGCACCTCGCTGCCGTTGCTATTTGCTTGCCGGAGGCCACGTATGGGTGGCTTAAGAGGTGGAGAAACTTGTGGCAGAGAGGATGGTGGTGTTAGGTGTGTGGTCGGTTGCCGTGGAGATGAGGGAAAGCCGCCGTGGGTGCTGCTGTTTTTAGAGAGAGAAACGTCGCTGGAGGAGAGAGAGAGCGAGATATGGCAGAGAAGAGAGGGTGGCTGTGACGGGAAAAAGAAGTGAGCTGGTGAGGCAGCCTCGCCGATGACCAGAAAGGGAGAAGGTGATTGTTGCACCGGTTGATTGTGATTTTACTGCAATTTTCCCATTTGTTCAGCGTTTTCCCCCTACGGTTTTCTCTTGTTTTTCTTCTACAGTCTTCCTCTATTTATAGGCTAATCTTTGCAAGTTGCAGTATGGGATTGATGTCCACAGCATGGCATTTTCAGGGAGTGGTTTGCAGGGCATGGCTGCCATGGTTGCCGGCATGCCACAGGTATGGCTGCCGGCAATGCCATTGTCCAGTCAGCTCAGAACTGATTTGACCCTTTTTTTTTAATTTAAAATATACTGAAGAAAATAAAACGGGTTATCAAAAAGAGTTTTTTGACGGGAAGATTGATGTTTTTACTTTCAATTTTAGTTTCTGATTTCATCCAAAAAGTTTTGTCGCCGAAAATTTTGATTTTCTCAATTTAAACCAGATTAGGCTTCCGAATTTAATTTCTCAGCAATCAAACCCTCCATTAGATTAATTTGACCCATTTTAAGTGTAATTAAGCCCTTGCGCTAAATTAAATCCTTCAATTGGGCTCTCAATTAATCAAGAAGAGTTTCGTCACCGAAAATCTTAATTTTCTCAATTTAACCCAGATTAAGCTTCCAAATTTAATTTCTCAGCAATCAAACTCTCAATTAGATTAATTTGACCCATTTTAAGTGTAATTAATCCCTTGCGCTAAATTAAATCCTTCAATTGGACTCTCAATTAATCCTGACGTGTTTCGTCACCGAAAATTTCAATTTTCTCAATTTAACCAAGATTAAGTTTTTAAACTTAATTTGTCACCAATTAAGCCCTTAATAAAATTAATTTGGCCCATTTAAAGTATAATTAAGCTCTTGCGCTTAATTAAATCCTTCAATTGAGCTCTTAATTAATTCTAAAACATAATTATACTTTAAATCGGCCAACAATTAAATCAAATTGGCCCATAAAAATATAATTATGTCTTTCGACTTAACTTTTATGCAGATTTATCTGATAATAAATTATTTTGGCCTTGGATCTGCATTTTCCTTCATTTCTAGGCAAAAAGAGGTATGGTCGAGCCTTCGAAAAAATCTAAAATTTTTACCTTGATTTTTCTGCAAACACCATCCCGTTTTATTTTATTTTTGTTATTTATGTTTTATTTTTGGGTAAGTTTTGGGGAATAACCCAAAATTTGGGTTATGACATCCGTAAAAAATCTCATACATGTAAGTTCAGTGCATATATCTTATGACAAACACCTATATATCAATTCTTGTAAATCTCATATTATGAGATCAACTACTTAATTTCATAAAAAAGAATACAATATGCATCAATATCTATCACTCTAATAAATTTTTAGTATTGAAAAAAGCATCAACCACAAAAAATTTAAGGAACAACGTTTTCATGCAATAAAAATATCATAATTACAATAATTTTATAATTTTATTTGCAAAACAATTTATGTATCATGGACTTTATATTTGATGTATAATTATAAATCAATCATTATATTTATTAATATAATATTATATAAATATTAAAGATAAATTAAGTCTTAATTAATTATAAATATTTATTTACATGAATATAAGAATACCTTTTGTAGGTGATTGATTTGCTACAAAGCATATTAAACTAATAGAATATATATATATAGAAAATAAAAGGTTTGTAAGCCATAATAAAAATCTTTACGATGTAAAGGGATTATTGGTAGGCTAAATTAGGGACAAAATGGTTTGGTAAACAAAACTAAAACTATCTAAGATGAGATAATGTTACATGAATAGAAATGAAATGTTATAAATTAAAACCTTTAGATACAATGAGTTTTAAAAGTTGATTGAGATAACATACCTAATTAAATAAGAGAAACATGGTTTAGGCAGATTATATTGTCCTAAATAAGGTGATAATGAGCTATAGAAATTATGTTTTCACTTTCTCTTGAGAGCCATGATAGCCAACTACTAAAAGGGAAAAAAAAGAGAGAGAAATTTTCATACTTTTAGCTTAAATACTTCATTCAAACATTAAAAAACACTTAAATTAAGTGTTGTAAATGGATTTTGAGGGTTCAAACGAGAGGTTTCAAACTTTTAAGAGAGTTTGAGATTGAATAAATGCTCTTGAAAACTAAAAAAAAAAACAGAGAGAGAGAGAAGAGAGAAGAGAGAGTGAAGGAAAATTGAGATTTTCTTACTAAATTCCTTTTGATTTCTTAAAGTTAAAAGGTAAGAAACTTAGACCAAAAAACAATTTAAGGTTTTTGATAAGGATTATAGTGATTTTTATAATATAAGTTATTAGGAAATTTTGAATTTATATATCTTGTTTAAAATGATTATTGTATGTTTGAAATATATTGTTGTTGATGAAAAAAATTTAAAAATATTTTATTTGAAGAAATAGAAAAGAAGATGAAACACTTACCATAAAAAATGTTTTAGCCAAGGCGTGAAAAATAAGTTTGAATTCATTTCATTTAATTAACAAAAAATTGGTTTGTACAATGTTTTTTTATATGAAAAATTTATTGGTAAAATGTTAATTATGAAGATTGAAGAAGAAGATCACACCTTCCTTTAGAGTGAAGGTTTCAATGTGTGGATTAAATAGAGATATTAAATTTGTTTGATGGAATTATTACCAAATTATATTATGATGGGTTCGTTTGCATAAGAAATATATAAGCAATGTACCAATTATGAAAAAATATTTTAAAAAATCATACCCTTCTATTTTTATATGGTTCAACCTAGTAGAGTAAACAAGAATAAAAATTTCCAAATTGAAATGATTTAGAATTTTACATAAATTAATGATAATAAAAGTAAATAAAATATAGGCAAATGGTTGATTTTAAAAAACAAATAATTAAGGGTAACATGGATGGCCATTCAAATGAGTATTGATATTAAGGGAATTTATATAGTTTCATTTGGATTATCATAAGATATTAATATAATAAATAAATCTGTATTATTTGATTTGAATCTAGGTAAGGATCCAAGATTAATGCAATGAAAGTAATGTGATAATCTTGTTTGACATGGGATATTTTTTGTTGGGTGCAAGATCAATATACCAAACATATAGGTATCTTACACCTCGATACATCTAAATTGTATCACTTAAAATTTTGTTTGTTGTAATTTCTATGGAAATACAATTCATGAATAATAAATGAAAAAGAATGACAAAAACAAATGATTGGCTCTTGCTAAATTCCTTCTCTCCATCTCCTTATATACACGATATTCAAATTCAAGATTTACGTAAAATCTAGTCCTTGATATTATGAATGTGATCTTTAGATCGAATAAAGAAATAGATGTGTGTTTGCTTAATTCTTTGTACTATATATACCTAAAAAAACTTAATATGCACAAAAAAGAAAGTTAGTTGATGTTTTCTCGTCTATATTTGAGTAGAAGAATCTTGTATTTATTTCATTGTAAATAAAAATACTAAAACTAGATATGATTGCTTTTACATGGTTTTTTATATCTCATATTTAACATCAATTCCAATTAAATTCAAATTAACTAGAAGAATATCATTTTTCATATTCCAAATACACATTGCATATTAAGATAAAATATTTATCTAACCCTCATTTCATATAAAGATACCCATAATCATGCTCAAGAACAACACTTTTAACTTGGAAAATAAAACGAGCAAATAAAAGACCTGTCATGGTAAAAAAAAAATCACATTATAGTGTTTTTTACCTACTCTGACACTTTAATAACCTTTATTTTAATCTAACACCATTAAAGTTTGTAATTTATTTATAGTTCTCAAGAATTATAGTCCATACTCTTTATATACTAATTTATTGTTAGTCAACTACTACTAAAAAGATTTTTCTTAGTTTATAACTCAATGATGCATGTTACTTTTTCATACATGTCAAACAAGGTATATAGTTATAAATTAATAAACCTTCACTTAAGTCATTTGAGAGTGAGTTTAAATGGAGAATCTTACATTTCTTAACATTAGAACTATAAATGTTTTAAAACTGAAGTTAAAACATTAGGTTTTGAATTCACGAGGGTTATACCTAACAAAAACTATAAGATGCTAGATTGTTGACCCATATAATGCTATATATAATAAAAAAAAAATAGCATAAAAAAATACCTAAGTTGTCAACATGTTCTGTAATGGATTTTTTTTTTTATCATTAATGTAAAAAGAGATACACATTAGATAACACCCATTTAATTATTGAGGTGGTGTCATATTAAATGATTTGTTTTAAGTACGAAGATGATAACATATTAGATCATGACAGTCATTTAGAAAGAAAGCATATTACAATATTTTAAGAATCCAAATTGCTAAATAATAAAATATTAAAGGATGCAACTGAAAAAAAATAGTATTTTTAGAAGAAGAATAAAAAAAATAAAGCGAGTCGCCTTATGTTAACTTCCTTTACTTGCCACCTAAATTATGATATTGAGATAACCCTATGAAAATTAAAAAAATCATGAAGTCCAATCCTCAATCAATATAATGCTGAATAATAAAATTGAAAAAAAAATATCAATTAAAAAAAAAAACTAAAAACAACCTTGATCAACTCGGGTTAACTTGGTAAACTTGTGACTTGAGTCTGATACCAAAATAGGCCTAAAAAAAGTAAATATCTTTTTCTATGAAACTTAATTATCAAATATCATAGTGCTATAAACTAGAAAAAAAACTAAATCTAAAGAACAATGAAGAAATTTGACTTCTAAAAATAAATGACAACTTGTTTTGCAATTTTAGAGAGAGAGAGATATGGTAACTAAGATAAGAAGAGAGAGAGCAAGAGAGAGGAGAGGAGAAGAAAGAAAAACAATTAGGTTATTTGAGCAAAAATAAAGCTTTTTTTTATGCACACGCACCGTTTTGAATGTAACATCTCCCTAAGATGAATCAAATAACATCAAGAAAGATCATATTCGTAAGACAGTGGACGCCACACACATTGTTTAATTGTAGTGACCCTCCTTACATGCTACCATATGTGTTAAAGGCATAATCTATTTTCTTGTTAAAACTAGTAATTGAAAAATTGTTTTAGTTTCAATTATGCTCTTTAAAGCTTAAATTGTTCTAAATTGATGAGACCTAATTAAATTTTGCTAAGCCAAAAATTGATTAATTGTTGAATTTTTTCCGTAACATTATAGGAATCCGATGGGAAGCCAATATAAGCAAGCCATCAAGTCCAGTCCTAAAACAAATCAACCTTAAAAGGATAAAATTGTAAAGAGAAAAATTAAGTGAAAAAAAAAATAGTGTCATCACTAGAATCCACATTAAATCTATGTATTGGTCTATAGTGAAACTCCAAACAGTTTTGTAATTGCAACATAGCCGTTTTAAATACATGATTTTTATTTTATATATTAATGTAACTTTTCATTTTCATGTTACATGTCAATCCTTTCTAGTTATTTGATTTGTACTCTGCTACAAGTCAAATATTGTTTTTAATAAAAAAATTGAATACGCAAGGTTTTTCAACGTGTTTTATTGCATAAAAAACAAGAACATAAATTAAAAAGTTTTTGCATATATCTAATTAAATAAATTAAGAACCATATGTGTAAATAAACAAACAAATCATTGTCGATAGCTAAAGATAAAATAAAAGAAAATCAAGAGATAAATTTAGATTAAGATGCTTGATCTCATAAAATAGACTATTTACCCAATTATAATGCATGCAAGATTAAGATGTTTGATTTCTTAAAATGTAACATTTACCCAATTATGTTGAATATATTTATTTATTAGAATAATTTTTTATTCAATTAAACAATAATAGAAACAAACATGCATATGAAATTAATCGAATAGAAATATTATATAAGGCTTCATGTGTTAGAAATATTATTTAAAATTAATTTTTAGCTATATAAAATATAAAACAAATCATAAATGAATAACAATAATATCATCAAGAAATAATTACACACAACATAAATAAATAAATAAAATCTCTATTAAAAAAGCTAAATAAAAAATAATAAAGAAGGGATATTAATTGAAACATAAATACAAATTAATTAAAAAAAACATTAAAAGAAGGTATTAGTAACAATAAAAACCAATTTAAGAATTAAACAATAAAAAAAAAGTCATTGGTAATCTAAGTGCCTCTAACAAGTTTTTAAAAAATAATAAAAAATAACTTAGGTTACAATCTTGATCGAGTTTAAGTTTATTTTACTTTAATTAGACAATATTAGAACATGAAATGATAATGAACATATTTTGTTTTTAAAATGAACATAATACTTGAAAACACAAACATATTAAGATACAAAATTGAATTAAAAAATAAATAAAAAGAACCAGTTTAAGTCAACTTGAGATAACATGATGAACATGTAATAAGGGTAATAAGTGATGAACTAGCTTGAGTTAGTCAACAAAACTCATGGTTTAAGTCATGAGATTAAAATGATTTGATAAATATTTTATGAAGAAAATCAAAAAAATTATTTTTTTTTAAAACTAACATCGAGCGATGAAATAAAAAAAACTTTTCCATTAACTTTTTAAACTTGTGACTTAAATTATTAAACTAAAAACATTATATATAAAATTTTTACATAGTCTAATCCTTAACAAATAAAACATCAAAGGATGAAATTAAATTTTTCATACAAAGATATAAAATAAATAATAATAATTAAAATAATGAGGTGAAAATTAAAATAAAAAAATAAATTAAAGAGCAATTTATTTTAATTGAAAGGTTAAATAAAAAAAAATTAAATAAGAAAATCTAAAAACAAGAATTCGATTACTAAAATTTAAGTTAAAAGATAAAATTAATAATCAATAATAGATTATAAATGGGTAGAAAAAACAAGAAGGATTGAATTAAAATAATAATATGTAATAAATTATAAGTTAAAAACTTAAAAATAAACATTTTTTTTATACAAAATAAATAAAAAAGTCAAAAATCAAAATAATATAGATTAAAACTAAAATACAAATTAAATAGAGTTAACATGTATTTTTTTGTTAAGCCATTTTTCTTGAACTTCAAATAATATTGATGAAACTTAACAACAATTGTTTAATGTGTTATTTTTTTATTTAAAACATTATATTTTCAATAAAAAGTTTGTTTTTGTGAAACCAGTTTAACGGCATCATTTTCCCTCTCCCTCTCCCACTCTCTCCTGAAAAGTTGCTAAAACCCTGCTTCTAGGGTTTTCCTTCCATTTTCAGCTTTAGCTCTAACTGAACTCATATCCCTTTTCTTTAATACTTTCCAAGAGAAAACCACCACCACCACCACCACCACCACCACCATGCTTTGATTTGATCAATAATCGAAAGATGAAGCTGCTGCGTTTTGCTGCGTTTTTAGTAGCTTTCACTGCTCTCCTGGTAGTCGGAAAAACGACTTCACATTTGAGTCCCGGACCTCACGTAACTGATGTCAATATCCTATTGCCTCCTAAAATGACGCGTCCTGTCGAGTATCGCCTCCAAGGAAGTGATGGCTGCTTTAAATGGTAATTACCAATTCACTCCCACACACATTTTGTTTTTAATGATTTTGTTCTAAGCTGTTTTGATTGCGTAAATCTCGACAGGTC
Source organism: Salix dunnii (assembly GCA_015731905.1). NCBI lineage: Eukaryota > Viridiplantae > Streptophyta > Magnoliopsida > Malpighiales > Salicaceae > Salix > Salix dunnii. The sequence continues at coordinate 25,255,072 of CM027674.1, read as the reverse complement.
ATGGGATCATCACGATATTCTATCAGTTATACCTGAGTATAATGCAAGCAACAGCCAATGCTCAACAAGCGCACGGTTGAGATCAATTGCTCCCTTTACCGGTCGAAAGGAGACAGCTATTTATGCTGCTGATGTACACACTGGCATTGTAATTCGCTGCAAAGTTTTTATTGACAACATTTCCAGAATTCAGATATTTCATAATTCCATTAAACTTGATTTAGATGGTCTTGCTACTCTGCGAGCTCGTGCATTTGATAGTGAAGGTACCCTCACCCCAGTGCACTATTATTGTGATGATGATAGTTGTTGGTGATTCGTTTTTATTCTCACAATGTTTATTGGGTTTTGGTTTTCTGTTGGTTATAGATAACGTTTTTTCGTCATTAGCCGGATTACAATTCATGTGGCAGCTGATGCCTGAAACAGATGGATTGCCGCACCACCTTGTCCATGTTCCTCTTAGGGATTCTCCACTGAGTGATTGTGGTGGTTTATGTGGTGATTTAAACATTCAAATAGAACTTGAAGATAGTGTATGCCTACTTTTTTCTGTGTACCATAGTAAAATGAGATATATTGTTGAGTATTGTAATGTATGGTCTAATCTTTTTTACTCAGTGTTATGTTCGTTGATGCATTGTGCAGGGTGTATTTTCAGATTTGTATGTTGTGAAAGGAGTTGAAATTGGCCATGAGAATGTTGCGGTGCATTTTCTTGAGCCACAATTTAAGCACCTGGCTGATAAGATTGTTCTAACTGTAGCAGAAGCCATGTCACTTGAACCTCCCTCACCTGTTTTGGTCCTCATTGGTGCTGCCTTTCGTTATACACTCAAAGTCATTCGTGGAAATATTCTGCAAGGTTTCTTTCTTGAACATTTTCTTTTGCACTTGGTAGCAAAATTTTTGTTAGGTTCATTGTCAAGTTTGCTGACTTTGCCTTAGACAATTATGGCCATATAATATGCAATTCTTAATTTCTTTTCCAGTATTAACTTCTGACTCTATGATTGCTACGATTGAAACTTGAAACTAAATATAACTTTGGATTAGAAACAAGACAAGTAAGAATCCCCCCCATTTGATTTGAGTAATGGATCAATGTTTTTTGGTTCAGATTACCATCTCCATATGGAACCATATGCACTCCGACAGTAATTGAAGCTATTTTCTTGCTATTCAGGTTGTCAACTGGATGTTGTTCTGGCCTTGATTTCTGTAACTGATTTAAGAGATAATATAAAAACATTTTTTTTACCCAAGTTTTTTATTAGATGATTGTTTGTATTCTGTTTGAAAGTTGAACGTGGGTGAATAATATTGAGGATGAATGGTGGAAACTAGTGTTGTTGAAGGTTAGTTTCAGTGGGAAATCTTTTCTCAGATTTCAATTCAGAGCAAGATATCTATTGTTCAATTCTTGAATTTTATGTGCATAAAAATGGCATCTTAGCTTGTGGTATGTTGGCTGTCTTGTGTTGGCCTCTTATGAGTTTGCATCTGGTTGCATTATCAACTTTACTCTTAATTATCAAACTTCAATATCCGTTGGCATTTTGCAGTGGTTGCTCTTCCATCTCCACATCATAGGTGGTCTGTTTTGAACTCCTCGGTTGCTGAAGTGGACCATATGTCAGGCTTTGCTCAGGCACTGAGCTTAGGGGTAACATCTGTCATTGTGGAAGATACTAGAGTTGCTGGTCATATGCAAGTTTCATCACTTAATGTGGTTCTACCTGACACATTGTGCTTATATATAATGCCCTTATCCAATTCTGGTGATCCTATTGATGGATTGAAAGCCACTCCATCCTTGGCACGTTGGTTTGTTGTTTCTGGTCGCCAATATCTTATTCAAATGAAGGTTTTCTTGGGGGGACCTGATGCGCAAGAAATCTATATTACAGAGGTAAATCCTACATTCGCCCGTGATCTTAAAATTAAATCAGTTATGGTGTATGTAGCTCATACTTGTAACTTGTCGGGATTCTTTTCATGGTTGTTTTCTCTTTGGTCAATTTGGCTGGCTGTCGAACATGATTGGCAGAGTCCTCTCATTTCCTTTACCTAATTCCCCTCAGCTTTGCCCCAAAAGAAAATGAACTATATTGTGGCTTTGTATCATGGTTGGTTTTTGGACTTATTCTGGATTTGAACTTACAAGTAATTAAGAAAAATGACTCAAATTCAATTTTTTTTTCTGGGTATCAGCTAGTTGTATCTGCATTAAACGGAGTCTTGAATGAACAACCCAAGTTACTGCTACAGATAGATATCAGGCTGAAACTGTATTCTTAAAGTACTTGTGAGTAAAAAAGGGTGATGTATTGAAACCAGGACCTTGGCACTACATGGATGGATCTTTATCTAGAGGCTAGGTGGCATCCATAAAGCATGGATTTAGTGCCTGTTTGGGAGTGTGGTTGCGGTTGCCTTTAGAAGTGCTTTTTGTTTAAAAATACATGAAAATGATGTTTTTTTATTTTTTAAAAATCATTTTTGATATAAGCACATCAAAATGATCTAAAAACACCAAAATTTTTTAATTTAAAATAAAAAATAAAAAATAAAAAATTTCAAATTTTTTCATAAGCACTTTCCGATCGCAATGCTAAACAGCCCCTTAGTTTTGTTTTGGCCTTAGAATATGCAGTTAGTGATGTGAACTAAGTTGAATGATTCATTGTTCATATGGAAAAACAATTTCATAGGATTGTTCACAACTGTTACCTCTTCATTATTGCTGCAAGCGCATTGTGAGACTGAAATGTTTAAGGTGGTGAGTATCATCGATTATATGTGCTTGCTGTGTATTCTAGTTGATTATTTCTCCCTTAAAAGCCTGCTTAAATAACTGTTTTTAATGTGATTGAAGAATAACTTCCATTAGGATCTTTTACCTTGTATTTTCTGGGATTACATGAAGTGTCATAGTGCTAGAGTAACTCTTCTAAGAAGAACATCAAAATGTTTTTTTTGAAATTCTTCTTGTTCTTTTTTTTACTCACTCTCTATGCTCACCAAATTTTGAATTTATGTGAGTTTATCTTATTCTCTTGCATTTCCACTTTCCTGTTATTTTTTGAGTTTTCTAGTTGTGATTGAAATTTTGTTGGTGGTTGTCTCTTCATACTTCTTTGTTCTTGCATGCATTCCACTTTCCTGTTAATTTTGAGTTTTCTAGTTGTGCTTAAAATTTTGTTGGTGGTTGTCTCTTCACACTTCTTTGTTCTTGGGCGTAACATTTTTGTTGGCCAAATGTTTTGCTGGCGCTTCCTCCTTGTTTTCTTGATTGTCATCCCTGAAAAGTTTCCTGCCTTTACAGAGTGATGACCTTAAGTTGCACCATGAGCAGTCCAAATACTGGACAATTTTCATGTTATCAGAGGATATTGTGGTCAAACATGGCTGGCGAAATTCCAGAATTCTGAGAGCAAATTCCCTTGGCCTAGGAAAAGTATCAGCTTCTTTAACTTATTTTAGCCGGCAACAAGAGAGAAAAAAGGTGAGACTTTATAGTACTCTTTTTCTTAAATTTCATTTCCTTTTTTGTTACTTTTGCGTGGTTCTGTAGCCTTTACCAAACTGCTGTTTATATCTAGCTTTGCACCTTTTATAGGTTCTTAATGTTGAGCAAGAAATTATGGTTTGTGATCAAGTGAAGTTCAGTTTGGATGGAGCAAGTGGTACACATCAGACCATTCTTCTTCCATGGACCCCTACTATTTACCAGGAGGTGGAGCTAAAGGCAATAGGAGGTTAATCACTTTCTACCTTTAAGTCTTAGTCATCAAGGTGTTTAATCAGCTTCTGAATATTTTGAGAGTAAATGAAAGTTGCTATTTATGTAGGCTGTGCAAAAACATCCAGTGATTATAAGTGGTTTTCTTCAGACACGACTACAGTGTCAATATCTCCATTTGGTGTACTTCAGGCAAAAAAGCCTGGTAAAGCAACTATCAGAGTAGTGTCTGTTTTTGATTCTTCTAATCATGATGAGGTAATAATATCATGGCTTCCATTTATTAAGACACTTACTTGAGTGGCACAAATCTTACGCAGTGTTTTTAATTTTTATAATCTTCATCATGAGTTTTGCTTTTAAAGATAACGGATTTAGAGTTTCCATGCACTTCCACAGGGTACATGATATGTTTTGCCATTGTACTTTTCCAATCCTAGTGTAGCTCCAGTACTTCTCTTTTTGTTAGTGTTATATTTGTGTGTACATGTTGATTATTTATGTAGTCCTTCCATGCAACAATGTCCAGAACAAAGGCACACATAGTAAACTCCTCCACCAAAGGTTGATACCTTAATATCTATATTTGTGGAGTGACATGACGTGTTGACCCATCTTACCCTACCAACAACACTAGGCAATAATGGTAAGACCTAGCAAAAAAAAGCATATTAATGTGGCCAACTTGTGTCATATGTTAGACCCTTCTCCTTCATCTTTTGGCGTAATAAAATGGAACATTTTTAAAAGACTATCACAAAAAATACTCGCAATTTCTTTTCCAAGTAAAATTCGAACCATTGGGAAAAATATCAATAGGGAAGAAATAAAAAGAAATGAAATTCTCATAGTAAAGGGCAAGTGAACAACTAAGAAAGAGATGAGAAATGCAATCCTAGTGACAAGGGAAGAAGCAAATCAGAGCCACAATAGCAACAATGCAAGGAGAAATAGAAAAGAAGTAACATACCCCTTAACTTGACTCTCTCTCATTGTCTCAGAGGAGAGAATGGTAGAAAATGCACCACCCTTCATTTGCAACCTATCCCTGAGCTGCACACCTATAACTTGGCACAACATTGAAGGCCTCTTAGCTAACTGGCATCTAACTTTGTATTCAAGACCATGTTTGCTATCACTTGCTCTTTAGAGAAATTTCAATGGGAAGTTTTGCAAGTCAAGCTCTTAGTCACCACCTTCAAATTTTAGCCCTTTATCTATTATCTGAGCTTTGTGGAAACCTAGCATTTTTGCCCCACAAACTAGAATCTCTAAGAAAGAAGGCAGGTTTTGACTAGGTGAACATCTCAAGCTGCTCAACCAAAAATATGAACCTTGCTCCAGCACTTCCACACAAATTCACTATGCCACCATCAACATCAAAGCTTATAAAAAGTGGATTAGGGTAGAATTGGAGCTGAACTGTGATGGTATTAAGTTTGATAGAAGTCTTGCATTTCCAGTTGCAACATGAAGGAATCAATTTGGTTCTTATTTTACTATCAAATAAAATGAGTCCTATTTGAAAGATTACCCCAAATCAAAAGCTAAGTAAAAATACGAGGAAGTGCTTTCTCTTATAATGTTTGTATAGAAACAGGTCATGTCAAGAGCTCTAATATTTTCTTGCAAATCTTTTAAGTGGGTCTTGTCATGCTTGCTTTGTGTTGCTTGGATGGCAAAACAAGCCAACTTGTCATTCCATTGGCAAACAGATGGGATGGTTGATCAACCTCAAAGGGTGAGTGTCATGTGTGCATTTGGTAACTGTGGTGGCAAACTACTTTAGTTGCAGAAGTATATATATACAAGGATTACCTTAGCTAACATGTACATACACCAACCATTTACTCCTAGTTGCTCAAAGTATAGTGTGAAGTCGAAACCTTGCAAGATCTAAATATTTTTTTTTTAATATAACTATTTGTTCTCTGCTCTCCTCACTTGTTTGTATTGTATTTTAAGTGCTTTGGCATGGGCTATCGGTACCTGCTTATTATCATTAATGTGGCTGGAGGTGTACTCTTAGTGAATTTCCAATATTTTTTTTTTTGGACTTTTGAATTTAATTTATTTGTTTTATTTATTGATCTTATCCTGTTTAAGAGGCGCAAAGGCACATGAATTAAAAATTATATATTTCTTTCCCAAATTCTCGAAACCTATGTTTTTGTTTGAAATCTGTCACTCTTTCTTGTCATGACCATGTCATTGTGGAAATTCTATTAAATCTCTTCAAGTCAATAATAATGTAGCGATATCTGGACATGCAGGATTTTGTTGAACAATGTTCTTGCAGGAAATCTTGATAACTGGATTGTTTCCTTGTGCTCCCTTGATAAATTTCATCTATAGGAAGTAATGTATGCTTTTCTTGTAATAGGTGGTCATTGAAGTTTCTGTACCATCATCTATGATTATGCTTCAAAACTTCCCTGTAGAGACTGTTGTAGGATCATATCTTCCAGCTGCCATAACAATGAAAGCATCAGATGGTGAAGCCCTTTCTCAAAATCATCAGGAATGTGGTTTTGGTTATAAATGTTTTCACTTTCATGTTCTTTTGTTAAATTCAATTTCACATTTGCAGGTGCCTATTATTATAGATGTGATGCTTTTCATCTGTTCTTAAAATGGAAAGTAGGAAGTGAGTCTTTCGTCATTGTCAATGCAACAGAGGGGGCACTTATTGCAGAAAAACTAGGGAGTTTTCACCTTTATGAGTCAGTTTATGGTCCACCATGTTCATGGACCTATATATATGCTTCCGGTCCTGGGCAGACCACGCTGCAGGCAACATTGTTGAAAGAATATCACTTGGATAATTCGTTTCATGGGTCCATTATTTTGAAGGCATCATCACGTATTGCAGCATATCCACCACTTACAGTGCATCAAGTAGTAGATGGAAGCCAATTTGGTGGATATTGGCTTGATTTGGGTCGTGCCGAATCAAGCAATCACCTGGAGCTTTTGGAGAGCTTGTATCTTGTCCCTGGAACAAGTTTAGATATCATGCTTCTTGGTGGACCAGCACCATGGGACAAAGATTTTGACTATCTTGAAACTGTGGAAATATCAGGTGATAAGCATGCTTCCAGTAAAGATGGAATTCACGTGCATAAAATTTCTGGAAGCTATCAGATTATGTACAGAGTTTCATGCCAACTTGTGGGGATATTTGTAAGTTATATATTCTGTTTTGGAGCTATAGGCTATTGTAGTTCTTTTTGTTGAAAGCATTTGTATTGTGGTTTGCTTACTACAGAAGTCATAATATTTCTGCCTGTTTGATATGACTCAGGATTTGGTTTTCAAACGCGGGAATTTGGTTGGAGATGGCCACCCTCTGCCTGTAATAGCAGATGTTGCGTTGTCTGTTACATGCAACTTTCCATCTTCAATTGCACTCATTGTTGATGAACCTGGTGAATATTTAACTTGTTTATCCCAGATATGAATGGCAATAAATTATAATTTTGTTTTGACTTTCCTTGCATGCAATTGGTTGAATTTGTGGCACTCTTTAGTTAACAGACATCCTCAACTAGTATGGTATTGAGGCTTGATTGTTGTTGTTCAGTTAACAGACATGATTCCATAAGGCTCGCATCCCTTGCTGATCATAGCACAGGGCAAATCCGCACCACCCCTGTAACTGTTGCAAATGGGCAAACTATTAGGGTAGCTGCAGTTGGCATAGGTGTTTCTGGAGAAGCTTTTGCAAACTCATCTTCTCTTTCTCTGAAGTGGGAGTTGAGCAGCTGTGAAGGACTGGCATATTGGGCCGATGCTTATGAGTTGCAGAAATCTAAATCCAGCTGGGAGAGGTTCTTAGTCTTGGAAAATGAATCAGGACAAGTACTGCTAGAACTTGCTCTTTTTTTTTTGTATTTCATGTATTTGTTTCACATGCTTTAGGCCTCCTTGCTTTTCTTAAATTGGCCTGAGATTTATTAAAGGATTTTTTATTTTCAAAAAGAAACTTGATTGTTGAATAAGAATATTTCAAAGGTATTTTCATGAACAAATATGCACTCACCCTCACACACTCACCCAACACCCCACATACACTCAATATTGATATGCATGTAAGGCAAATACTCTGGTAGTAAGTATTCCCAATATTTTCCAGTTCTGTAAATCTGTGAATTGCACATCCTCCTAAAATAACGAAAACTCAATATCAATGGTCCCTTTTTATTTATGAAAATCTTAATCTGAGGTGTTGAAAATTTGTTTTCAGTGTATTGTTCGTGCCACTGTTATTGGCCTTGATGATGCCGTCGATAGTCATTATTTGGCTCAATTGCGAAGTCTAGAGAATGTTCTTACAGATGCTGTAAAGTTGCAGGTATGCTCTTGCATTATTTTACATCAAAGCTCAGATGATAGTTTAGCAAGCTAGGTTCATGTTATGCTGCCATGTGTTATTGTTGTCTTAAGTTTGACTCATCTAAATTCATACAAATATGCAGCTTGTTTCCTCTTTGAGAGTGAATCCAGAGTTCAACTTGTTGTATTTCAATCCCGATGCCAAGGTAAATTCCAGTGCCAGACTAATAATTGCTTGTGTCACCTGTTTTTTTTAATAAACATGCACTACCAGTTTCTTTTGAGCTTATTAATGACTTGTGCATGAGTAATGAAATTTCTATTTCTTCCAAGGGAGGGCGTCATCATGTTTTGCACAAGGAGGCCATCGTTATCATTTTATTACCTGTTTGCAGGCCACGATCTTGTCATGCTAATAAAAAAATGCCACTCAAATAAATGAATTATTGATACTTTATATGACAGGATTGGTGTTTAGTTAATTGCAAACTAGGAGAGAATGATGACTTGATAGATTGAATCGCTTACAAAAAACACTCAATATTCTGTTTATTGTGAAATAAAGAAGTTCACAACCTCTCTAACTGATGCTATTGTTTAGCAAAGGAGAAAGGAAGAGTTATCTTCCTATGCAATATGAAGTGCTCAATGCTACATCTTAACTTCCTGTGCAATATAAATGCTCAATGCTCCTCTTTAAATAAACATTTTCAATTTTTTCCCTGCATCGTGTTGTATGTGTCAAGCTGCACCTGTGCACTTTGACATCAAATTTTGTGTATCAAGGAAATTCAAAAGCTAACTCTCACAATGAAAGTTGGCATATTGATTAACATATATTTGCAACAATGGTTAGAAAAGCTTCAAAAGAGAGTCACCCTTGATTAAAAATCCAATTCTGCAAACTGAATTGTTTTTTCATCAGATTATTGGAGATAATATTATTCTCTCAGCAGTGTTATCTGTATCGTTTTCTGCTATGTGGATTCTGTTTGTCATATTGAAAGCACGTTCCTGATTAAATATGAGCTTGTTAAATGCTAAGGGCTTCTTGTTCAGAAAACACCTTTGATGTGCTGCTCCAATCATTTTCTTTGATAAATCTCTTATTAACTGTTGTTTTGGATAGAATAAATGATGTTTAATGTCCTGTTGTGAGTCCATACTAGTGGAATTTTAGATTTGTACCATCAACTGTTGCATTTAATAGGTATGTGCAAACTTCAATCTTATTGATTTAGTCCATACTAGTGGAGTTTTATTTCTGTACCATCAACAATTGCATTTAATAGGTATGTTCAAACTTCAATCTCATTGATTTGGTTCCAAATGCTTAAGGTTTTAGAATGTTACTTGAGTATTGATTCTATATTGGGATGGATTTAGTTTATGATTGAACCAGATGGCACAAAAATAGCTTGCTCCAACTAGTTTGGATTGAGTCTTAGTTATTATTGCTGCTGCTGCTGCTATATGATCCTGTAATCATGAATTACAGTCATCCACATCTTACTCAAGCATTATTGATTTAGGCAAATCTTTCAATTGCTGGAGGGAGCTGTTTATGGGAAGCTGTTGTGAATGATTCTCAAGTGGTAGAGGTTGCTCAGCCCCCACCAGGGTTACAATGCGTTCAATTGAGGCTTCTTCCTAAAATGTTGGGGATTGCACTTGTGTCAATATCTGATATTGGGCTTATTCCTCATACTTCAACTTCTGCTGTGGTAATTTGTTTCATTATCTTTCTATACAGTTATTCTAGTGAAATCTCCCAGCTTTACAAAATTGCCATTGACATTGATTAATTTTTTTTTAGAGATACAAAAAGCTAGTAGACTATGTAAAGGGTGTGTTTGGGGATGCATTAGTAGTGTTTTTGTCAAGATTGGTGCTTTAAAATGGTCTTGAATTCTCCAAATCAAACCAACAAAAACCATCAATTTGATGATATTTTAACCCAGGATCACTTTGGAAACGCATTGCCAAGCATGCAATAAACACATCACAAAAGTTAGAGAAAAAGAGGCTCTGGTGGAAATAGAATTTTTCCTCAAGCTTACTGGTGAAACTTGAGAAATTGCTACTATCATTGAATTAATCAACGTGTTAAGAAATTCTGTCTTAAAAAAAAGTTGAGATTTTCTTATGCTACAAAGAAAAATCAATCAATCCAACCATCCTTTCCCCTGGAATGTGCATTCTTTTCTTCAAAACATACTCCATGCTCTATCATGGCATTGTTATTCTCTTCAATTTTTATTTTTCACCAATTAAATAAGATTAAATGCCTAGATCTAGATGTTAATATGATGTAGTGCAACAGTGACGCCATGCTTCTGGCATGCATGACTGGTGCCCTTTTGGTCTTTTTCAACGATAACTGTTTACCTTACAAAGTGTAGCTATTGCAAAATGCCTGCCAATACTTGTTAGTTGTTACTTCCACCTAAATACGTATTACATAAATGCAATGATGCTGATGCACAGATGCATTAAATCAATTTTTATAAGATAACTTATTTCTAAAATAGATTTTTTGAGCAACGAATCTATTTTAATATGCAAGGATAGTAATGCATATATGAATCTAATTTCTAAATCATTCAGAAAACATTAATTGTTGCTCCCTAAGGATTCTTTTTTGTGTCCCTTATTCATACAAGCACCATATCAGCACATCAATTTAACTAATCTTGTTTGTACCATTCAATTATCCCCTGGACTTTATAAAATCTTAGTTGCTTTCACTTCTTTGCACCGTCAGCTAAATACTTGTGATAATAATATTGCCTTTATTCTTTTATTTTATATTCTATTTCACTCATGGAATGTTCAATGGAAGTATTGCAGGTTCAAGTGGCTGATGTAGACTGGATTAAAATAGTATCGGGAGAACAAATAAGCCTCATGGTACGTTTTATGGTGTCTGGTTGACACAAACACACACACATAAGTATTGTTGAACTAGTATTAATTTCTTATCTGAATAATTTCAGGAAGGACAGTCACAACCCATACATCTTATGGCTGGGATTAAGGACGGGAATGCTTTTGACTCTCATCAGGTTTGGATAGATCCGATTAATGCTTTTTAGGGAGCTAATAGTATTCGTGTTCTGGCCCTTGCTTTAACTGGACCCAGTTGTATGTATTTGATATTGGTGTGGCCATGCATTTGGAAAGATAGATTGCTTTACAAATTTCCGTAACCTAGTTCATCTATCCTGTTTGATCTTTTTGTTTCTTGGCGGGACATCTCATGCTCTCTTATCCTCCATTTTGTATTATGTTATTTACTCAATCGTAAAACTGTGTAGAAAAGGATAGTCTCTGTGTTTGTGTGGCCCTGCATACACTAGCATATGATAAGTTACACTTGTGTGGTAATTGTTTTAATCCTCAGAATCTTGATGTTTGTGAGCATTTGGTGCAGTATGCATGCATGAAAATTCAAGTTCATATCGAGGATCCTATAGTTGAACTTGTTGACAAGAATGGTATGCCTAGTGATGCTGGTGGATATATTAATGCTCCAAACTTTACTATCAGTGCTAAAGATCTTGGATTCACGACACTCTATGTAAGTTCCCGGTTTGATGTCATGCCTTTTATATTCAAATGCATGTTTATTCATTTTTCTTTGTGTTTTGTTGTTAGACACACTTCCCCCCTTGTTCTTTTGTCATGTTTATTGATTCAGAGTTTCAGACTACGTAAATTTATGGGTAGATCTTGGAATCAGGTTAGTGTTAGACAACAATCTGGACATGAAATATTGAGTCAATCAATAAAGATAGAAGTATATGCGCCACTGAGAATTCATCCAGATGATATTTTCCTGGTACCAGGTGCATGTTACATGGTATGACCCCCAATCTTGTGCTCATCCTAAAATGCATCAAAATATGTCCTATCTGAGTTTTGATTGATCGGTTGTTTTTATGTTTCTCATGTATTCTGTAACGCTTTTTATTGCCTAGCTTGCTATGAAAGGGGGCCCAACAATTGGCGTATATTTTCAGTATGCTTCAATGGATGATGGAATAGCAACAGTGGACAAATCTTCAGGACGACTTTGTGCAATTTCTCCTGGAAACGCTGTAAGTCCCAACTATTAACCTGCTGTAGCAATTTTCATGTATTGACTCTGAAATGTAAAATAGATTAAATTAAGACTTGGATGAGTTGAGTATCTTGCAAGTCTATTATTTTATGTCCTCGGTGTTTTAGAATGTCTACCATTTGACATATACATGATCTTCAATGTCTGCATGAAAATGAATCCTGGAAATTGTAAGATGCTAATTGACTGGGTTTCTCCTGAATGAAATCTTCTCATTTCCTTGTCATGCTATGTATTCATGTGTGGATAGTTAATAGTTTACAAGTGGTTCACTGTTTTGCATGGACCCATTATCATTCTGAAATAAATGAATTCAGATGGGCTATTTTTCTACTAGAGGATATCATTGAGTTACACCATGAACTCTACTTGTATTCTTTGAGGAGTTTAGAATGTGCTCCTGTATGGCTACCTATTTTTGTTTCCTCTCGTAACCTCAGTTGGAGCTTTTGGAAATTAATAGTTTTTACATGCATTTTTATCTATTTTGAATTTCATATAGACTAAGATCAGGTTTTGAATAGTTCTAATCCCCTTGGTCCTTGTTGAGCCACATGATTCATCTCCAATGTCAGTCCAAGTTAGGAAGATGATGACTCCTTATTCATTATGATTCATGTCCTATTGAGCCACATTATGTAACGCTTTGACATATTTGCATTTGTTTTTGTGAAAAGACAATCCTTTCCACAGTGTTTGGGAATGGACGTGTCGTGGTGTGTCAAGCACATGGAAGAATTAATGTTGGAGTTCCTTCTTTGTCAATGTTGAATGCACAAAGCAATAAGCTTGATGTTGGCCGTGAGATGCCGATATATCCATCATTTCCTGAGGTGAAATTTTAAAGTCAAAAGTATTCTTTATCAATTTATGTACCAGTTCTTGGAATATGACCGGTTCACTTGTATTGTCAGGGTGATTTATTTTCATTTTATGAGCTCTGCAGAAGTTACAAGTGGACCATAGAGGATGAAAAGGTGAGGAGGAATATATTTCTCATAATTACCGTTTCAGATTTCTTTTTTTCTCACATGCCTGGTGATAGTAAGAAGTTGTCTACTGATTAAATTTAGGTGTTGAGTTTCAACATGGCAGAAAGATTAAATGTTGAAAAGCACTGGTTCCCATTGGATGATGAGCAGGAACTTGATTTTATTAAAGTCTTGCATGGAAGGTTTGTTTTCCTAAATATTTTGACATGAACTAATAAAGCAAGGCTTCTTCTGTTATGCATTATAACTTTTCATTTTTTTCTCAGGTGTCTTAAGTTTAAACCAAACTTTCTTATATTTTTTTTCCTTTTCTGCCCCTGTGGTCTATCTTTGATACTTCCCATGAAGGCCTCTCCCTCTGGCCTGATTATTCGATTTACTACCGTGGACATTAAAAAACTGAGATTTATAATTTTCATTAGATGATTAAAATATCTACCTAATTCTTGATGATTTGTTATCTGATGAAAGTGTTTAGGGCCCATCAATGGATGAATACAAAATTGCCATTCTAATGTTGTATATAGCCCATGTCCTCTGACTTTGTATGGCCCTTTTCTTTTGGATTTATACTTTTCATTACCAGGCTTGAAACAGTTCTTGTGATTCTCTTTTATCTCCTTCTATTGATAAATGGGAAACTCAAAGTATAATCAGTAGATGAGGTAAACTATTTTAGGTGTCTCCTTGTTCAAGGAAGTATCGTGCCTCCTTTTCTCTCTAGTCCCCCTGCTGAATTTTTTGATGGACCGAGATGTAAGTTCTAGAATATTTTGCCTTTGCTTCCATGTGATTGGCAGCTTTAGCAGTATAATTGATGGACCAGGTCCTTCTCATTGTTACTGGTCATCTTTCTTCCTTCTTCAGCAAAGGATTGTTCTCGGAGGTCAGGCTATAACAAATTAACTTGGTTTTACATCACTACCTTGCATTAGAGAAAACCAAGTAGTTCTTCACTGTTTGATGTATCTGTTTTGAAATTTGACCCTTAGTAAAGTTACTTTTTGTCACTGCATCTGGATATTAAATACAGGTTCTAGGAATCTGCAAATTATGCTGTTATCACAGAGAGTTGATCTTTCATGGGATCATGGCATGATTTATGATTCTTAGGCACAAGTGTCTGATGCTTATTTGCAGTAAGATTTAATTTAAACTTCCTAAGAAAGCATAGTTTTGGTAAAATTTTGATTTTAATTGTTAAACAAGTAGTTTTCTTGTAAGTACTTTGAATCTTTCCTTCATTAATGTGCTATAAGTCTGCATCTTCATCTTCCAAGTAATCTTATTTGTCTCATGAGCAATTATGGCTGCATTTCAGATCTGCAGGCAAGGCAAATATCACAGTCACATTCTCTTGTGATTTCATTTCTGCTTCGTACTCACAGTCAAGGCTATATGATGCTACTTTATCACTATTGGTTGTGCCTCCTCTCCCTCTTGATCTTGGAGGTCCAATGACATGGCTTCTTCCTCCTCATTATTCTACATCTAGCCTTTTGCCTTCATCTTTGGAATCGCATGGTCAACAAGATGGTCAGGGTCGTAGAGGAACAATTATCTATTCGTTATTAAGAAGTTGTGAAAAGAATGAAGTTTGGAAAAAAGATGCAATTTCTATAGATGGAGATAGAATAAAAACAACCGAGAGTAATAATCTTGCATGCATACAAGCCAAAGATCGAACCACTGGAAGAACTGAGATTGCATCATGCGTCAGGGTCGCTGAGGTATTAGTGTCTCTTCACCAGCAAAATACTTTTTTAATCTGGTCTTTCTGAATGCTTATTTATTTAAATGTTCTATGTTTTTTTATTTTCCACAACTAGTATTCTAAATTTTCACCATTAAGCTCAGTTCTTTGAAGTAACAGGTCATATAACATGATTTTGGTGCTTGGCTGATAACATCGTTTTACCATTTTCTAACAGTGAAAGCTTTTTGTAGACTAACTAGTCATAGATGATAGATTTGTAGAACAATATTGCGTGATACAGCAATACGGATGAGAGAATCAAGCTGTCTTGAATATTTCCTCAATACTTGCCAGAAACCCGGACTAGAAATAAGCACCTCCTATAATGTATCTTTGTGCACTGCTAACAGTGATCAATGTGACTGAGAATTTTAACATGCTGCTTACAATTTTTGTCAAACACTGTGACTCTGTTGTGTTGGAAAAATATGGAATGCCAATGGTGAATCCTTTTATGTTTGCTGCTTTGTTTCAGCATTGCACTTGCTCTTCATTTTATATATGAAGACCTTGGCATCTATGTTCCTGACACTGGTTGATACTTGGCATGTTCATTAGGTGGCTCAAATTAGAATAATGAATAGGGACCCCCCGTTCCATGTAATTTATCTCGCTGTTGGTGCCAACCTTGATCTTCCAATAAGCTATTTTGATGCTTCAGGTATTGATGACCAAATTATACACCTCACATTTTACTGACAACTTATATTTTATGTATTAACTTTCTATCTTGTAATTTCTCTTCACCAGGGAATCCCTTTTATGAAGCACATGATGTCATTTCCTATCATGCTGAAACCAACTATCATGAAATTGTCTCCATTGTACAAACAAGAAATGGCAATGGGACTATACATCTGAAGGTCTGTTGACGAAGTTAACATATATGTTAATTATTAATTGCTCCTATGCTATCAACAAGTTTCAAGGGCTAAATATGGCTTGGACTTTTGCTGCTTTCAATTGTTAATTTATGCTCTTCATCATACAGACTCCATAAGCTTGTAGGATTACCATTCTCTCTGCATGGGCATTATTTTGGCATCTATTAAATTTTCTGCCTGCCAGTGTCTTATGATGACAATTCTTGTATTGATTTCTTGTTGAAGGCAATGCAAACTGGTAGAGCTCTGGTGCGAGTATCAATGAACAGTAATCCACAAAAGTTTGACTATATATTGGTAACTATTTGCCTTCTTTTCAACTCCAGAACCATCTCCACTCTATAAGTAATTGATAGATATCTAGCCACAGCTGTTGTATTTTCATTCATCAATTATTGAAAATCGTTGTCTTTATAGGGAATGAAGAAAGAATTTGCATTGAGCATTTGCTTTTCCAGGAAAGCTTGCTTATTTACAGATTTTTCTGAAGCAGTATATTCATCTGTGAAAAGAATTAAGTCTATTTTCCTCCTTTCTTCAGTGAAGCAAGATATATTATGAAAAAATAATTTCCCCTATTTTATAATGTGAAAAGAGATTTTTTTTTAAAGGTGATAATTAGTTAGGTGTCTTATGACCTTATGGGACCTATTGAATGATCATCAGCCACAAATTTGGAGATGAAAAATTAATGCTTCGTGAGTACAATACTTGGAGCAGCTAGCTCAGCTACAGACCATTATCATTTCTGGTGACCACTCTGTTCTAGATTTACTGTTGTGGTAGTCACCTGAATCTTTCATTTGCCAGGTTTCAGTTGGTGCTCACTTACATCCCCAAAACCCTGTCCTTCAACATGGGAGTTCTCTTAACTTCAGTGTAATAGGTGAGCCATTCTCAGGACTTTCCTTTCCTCGTTTTTTCCACTTCTGAAATGCATTTCCAAGTATCTATGGTTGTGTTTGATGGCAAAACTTATTTTCATCATTTACTCCTCTTGGTGATAAATTAACGATTTCTTTCTGTGGCAGGCATTGATGATCAAGTTTCTTGCTGCTGGCATAGTGCTAATGAAAGAGTTATTTCTGTAGACATGCGATCTGGAAAAGCTGAAGCATGTGGAATAGGTTCAACCCATGGTATGGAAGAAATAGCCCTTCATATTGTTAAATCTATAGTTTTGCCTAATGAGAGTTATGTTTTTTTCATAATTGGAACTTCTTGTTTATGAACAGTATTTTTCGAATCTCCAAGCATGAAATTGCAAACAGCAATTACAGTGCTATCAGGAAATATTGTTTCTATTAATGCTCCAAAAGAGATCCTAACTAACATTCCTTACCCAGCAAAAGGATATAGCTTCCCTTTGAGCTTAAGGTTTGTAATCAAGAGTATATCTTATATTGAAGTTGATATACTATTGCGCATTTTTTTAAGTGACTGCTGTAGAATTTAAATTGATATTTTAATACTTTGAATTAGTAGCATGTGATATTTTGAATTATTCTCATCTTGAATCTTTGATAATGCATGCTGTTTTGTGAAATTTAATGCATTTAAGCCACAGTTAATGGTCACATCTTTAATACAAACTCCAAATAAAGCCATTGCAAATCCCTCTACAAAACCGACATATTGCAAGTAATTGATTTGACTTTTTTCTGGATTATATGTTGTTTTTCGAACATAGTTCAGAACATAATTTAGATTCGTATTCATGCTTTTTATCTCTGGTGATATTAGTAAACCTTCACTGTTAGCAATCTTACAAAATCTATTAGAAAGTTCCTTGAATCAAAGTATCGTTAGATACTATTGCTCTAGCTTCTTTTTAGGAACAAAGAAAATGGGGTTCTAACTGCATACTCTAGTCATCAAACCAATCAATTTAACTTGCATCTGCCGCTACAATAACAATTATGTTTTGCTTTTTAGCCTCGATAAATGATTTGCACATAAATATAGGGTTGCTTAAGCCCACTGGACTTTGGCATTAATATTTGTGCTGTATTGGAGCAGTGATACTTACAACAAGCTTGAAACTCTAGGGAACGGTAAGGGAGTGTCATATGACTGCAAGGTTGATCCTCCTTTTGTGGGGTATGTGTCTTCCTCTTTTTGTTATGTTCATCTTATAAACAAATATTTACAACTTTTGATTTGCTCACTCTATTCACTGAAGGTATGCAAAGCCATGGGTGGATCTTGAATCTGGGAATTCCTATTGCCTGTTCTTCCCATATTCACCAGAGCATTTGGTGCATTCCGTACCCAGGTTGAAGGACATGAGACCGTATGTTTCTATTTCTATAAATGTATCACTCAGAGAAGCCAGCCATGTCTCTGGATCTGCATCAGCAATTTTTGTTGGAGGGTTTTCAATTTTGGAAATGGACAAGGTAATTGATATGATGTTGTTGAAATCTAAACTCAAAGTTAGGAATTTACTAAGATATTCTTAGTAAAAATCAGAATAGGAAATCTGGAAATAAATCAGAATAGGAAAGATTGTGTTTCCTAGTTAGTTGTTTCCTAGTTAGTTGTTTCCTAGTTAAACTCTAATTCCTAGTGTAGTTATTGAGTCAAATTCTAATTCCTAGGTGCTGTATATAAAGACAGAGATGTATCATGAATAAGATGTAGAGAAATTCAGTCTCTTACTCAGAATTTCTACATGGTATCAGAGCTAGGTTCTGAAACCTAAAATCAGATAAAACAGCATGGCTACCGAAAGGCAGAGTGACACCTCTGAGGTCACCTCAAGCCCTAGAAAACCCTCAAACACAATCAGTTCTGGAGGAACTGAAAATTCACCTCTCCTCATCACATGTCACAAACTCAATGGGTACAATTACCTTCAATGGTCTTCTTCAGTCATGATGTTCATTTGTGGGAAAGGCAGAGATGAGTATCTCACAGATGAAATCAAAATACCAGGAAAAAATGACCCTCAGTTTCGAACATGGAAAGCAGAAAATCACATGGTAATGTCATGGTTAATCAACTCAATGACAAATGAAATAGGAGAAAATTTTCTCCTTTATGGAACAGCAAAAGAAATATGGGATGCAGCAAGGGAAACATACTCTAGTTCCGATAACACATCAAAATTATTTGAGATTGAAGCAACACTACACGATCTACGCCAAGGAGAACTTATTGTCACTCAATATTTCAATATATTGTCTCGACATTGGCAGCAACTTGATATGTTTGAAACATACACATGGAACTGCTCTGGAGACACATCCTTGTTCAGGAAAATTGTAGAACAAAAGAGGACCTTCAAATTTCTTCTAGGACTTAATAAATCCCTAGATGAAGTTAGAGGAAGGATAATGGGCACCAAACCTCTTCCAAATCTCAGAGAAGCCTTTTCAGAAGTAAGACGTGAAGAAAGTAGAAAGAAAGTTATGATGGGATCTCATAACTCAGCATCTTCATTGGAAGGATCTGCCTTGGTCTCTAGAACTTCCAGCTGGGACAGCAGACAGAAGAAGGGAAGGCCATGGTGTGAACACTGTCACAAACCAGGACACACAAAGGAAACTTGCTGGAAAATCCATGGTAAACCTAGTGATTGGAAACCATCACGACCATCATATGAAAAAGAAGGTCGAGCCTTTACTGCTGCATTCTCAGATGGCAGCCCACAGAAGACCAAAAACACACCAACAGACCCTTTCACCAAAGAACAACTGGAGGTCCTACAGAAGCTGTTTAGTCAAAAATCCTTAACCAACACTTCAGTCTCCAATTCTGGCATGTCAGCACAGAAAGACACTACCTCAACAGGTAAACAAAACTCCTCTGAACCTTGGGTTATTGACTCTGGAGCAACAGACCATATGACAGGAGATGAAACTACACTTCAGGAATATAGTCAGTGCAAAGAAGACAGTGCAGTAAGAATTGCAGATGGGACATTATCAAAAATTGAAGGAACAGGCCTGAGCAAAATCTCAAAGGACTTGCATCTTAAATCAGTGCTTTATGTCCCTAAATTAGACTGCAACTTACTCTCAATTAGCAGATTGACACGTGATCTAAACTGTGTTGCTAAGTTTTTCCCTAATTTCTGTGTATTTCAGGATTTGGCTTCGGGGAAGAGGATTGGCAGTGCTAGGATGTATGCAGGGCTCTATCTCCTTAGGAATAATCTTCCTCTTCAATCCAGAGCCCAAAAAGCAGTGTTCCTAGAGCCCAAGGGTCAGTCAGTTTTCAATAATTATGTCATTCAAGATAGTAATGTAATGTTATGGCACTATCGCCTTGGTCACCCCAACTTCATGTATCTTGAAAAGATGTTTCCTTCTTTATTTATCAATAAAAATCCCAAGTTTTTCAGTTGTGAAATATGTCAACTCTCCAAACATACTCGTAGTAGCTACCCTAGCATTCAATATAGTTCATCCCAGCCTTTTGCAATGATCCATAGTGATGTGTGGGGTCCTTCAAGAGTACAAAACATATCAGGAACTAGATGGTTTGTCTCATTTGTGGATGATCATACAAGGTTAACTTGGATATTCTTAATGAAAGAAAAATCTGAAGTTAGTACATTGTTTCAGAACTTTCATTCCATGATACAAACTCAATTCCAAACCAAAATCCAAGTCCTCAAAACTGACAATGCCAAAGACTACTTCAACACTGTCCTAGGAAAATACCTCCTAAAACATGGCATTATTCACATCAGCTCTTGTGTTGATACTCCACAACAAAATGGAGTTGCAGAAAGGAAGAATAGGCACCTATTAGAAGTAGCTAGGTCTCTCATGTTCTCCACTAATGTCCCAAAACAATTTTGGGGAGAAGCTGTACTAACTGCAGCTTATCTCATTAATAGAATGCCTTCAAGAGTTCTCCAATTTCAAACTCCATGTCAAACACTCATCAAAACCTTTCCAAATACAAAACTTCTTTCTGATCTAGATCCTAAAATCTTTGGTTGTTCAGTGTTTGTCCATATTCATCAGCCATATCGTAGCAAGCTAGATCCTAGAGCTATCAAATGCATCTTTATAGGCTACTCCTCACATAAAAAAGGGTACAAGTGCTACTCACCCGTCACCAAAAGAGTTTATAACTCCATGGATACAACATTCTTTGAGCATAAACCCTACTATCCCATATCAGATAGTCAGGGGGAGAATATGAGAGAATATCTGACATGGGACACCATTACTGAAACTGCTGAACCCAAACACTCATCCAGTGATACCTCACAAACACCTCTCCTAGATTCCCAAATACCCCATCAGTCCAGTGAAGGTAAAGCAGATACATACCTGCAATCCTCTTCCCTCACTCCTATACAAAACACTGCCCCCATTCATCCTATACAAAACAAAACACATGAGCTTCAAGTCTATACCAGAAAGAAACATCTCAGACAGGAGATAGAGCACTCAACACCTTCTACACTTGACAATGCCTCTGAACCAGAGCCACATTCTGCTCAAATACACTCAGGTTTGGAAAATTATGTTCATGAGAGTAATGCACCTGTTATTGATGATACTAATATCCCTATTGCCCTAAGAAAAGGAATCAGATCATGCACACATCATCCCATCAGCAAATTTGTTTCCTATGACAGATTATCACCATCATACCATGCATTTGTCTCTACCCTTGACAGTATACAGATTCCCAAAACAATCCAGGAAGCACTCAAAGATACAGAATGGAGAAAGGCAGTAAAGGCAGAAATAGATGCATTAGAAAGGAACAGCACATGGAAAATAACAGAGCTTCCACATGGGAAGAAACCAGTAGGCTGCAGATGGTTGTTCACTATCAAATATAATGCTGATGGAAGCATTGAAAGGTTAAAGGCTCGACTGGTTGCAAAGGGGTTTACCCAATCCTATGGGATAGACTATCAGGAAACATTTGCTCCTGTAGCCAAACTCAATACCATCAGAATACTTATGTCACTTGCAGCAAATAAAGATTGGCCATTACATCAACTAGACATCAAAAATGCATTCTTGAATGGGGAGTTGGAAGAAGAAATATACATGGAGCTGCCACCAGGGTTAGAAACACAGGAGAACTACAAAAAGGTATGCAAACTTGAAAAGTCTCTATATGGGCTCAAGCAATCACCTAGGGCTTGGTTTGGTAAGTTTGCAAAGACAGTGGTTAAGCATGGTTACTCACAATGTCAAGCAGATCATACACTCTTTGTAAAGTTCTCAGAAAATAAAATAGCAATATTAATAGTGTATGTTGATGACATTATTCTGACTGGAGATCATGAAGAAGAACTGGACAGATTGAAGACACTGCTGGCTGAGGAATTTGAAATAAAGGATCTTGGAACTCTTAAATACTTCCTTGGCATGGAAGTTGCTAGATCTAAAAATGGCATATTCATCTCCCAAAGGAAATACATCCTAGACTTATTAGCAGAAACAGGGATGCTGGGATGCAAACCTGCAGCTACTCCAATGGATTCCACCAAGAAAAGAGAGGCAGAAATATATAGTCTTCCAGTTGACAAAGGGAGATATCAGAGGCTTGTAGGTCGACTCATCTACCTCTCACTCACCAGACCTGACATTGGATTTTCAGTAAGTGTTGCCAGCCAGTTTATGAACAACCCAACCAAAGAACATATGGAGGCAGTGAACCGAATTCTAAGGTACCTAAAGATGACACCAGGTAGAGGACTTCTATACAAAAAGAATGACACTAGAAAGATTGAGATATACTCTGATGCAGACTGGGCAGGAGATACCTCAGATAGAAGATCAACTTCTGGGTATTGCTCCTATGTTTGGGGAAATCTAGTAACTTGGAGAAGCAAGAAACAATCAGTGGTCTCTAGAAGTAGTGCAGAATCAGAATTCAGAGCTCTAGCACTTGGAATTTGTGAAGGGATGTGGATACTACGACTACTCAAAGAACTGAGACAAGAATCAGAAGGTCCAATCAAGATGTTCTGTGACAACCAAGCTGCCATAAGCATTGCAAAGAATCCTGTCCATCATGACAGGACCAAACATATTGAGATAGACAGACACTTCATTTCAGAAAAGATTGACAAAGACATCATCCATCTAGACTACATCCCTACAAAAATGCAGATTGCAGACATCCTAACCAAAGCACTTCCAAGACCTAACTTTGAGGAACTCAGTTGCAAGCTGAGTATGTCCAACATCTACAATTCAGCATCTACAACTCAGCTTGAGGGGGAGTGTTGAAATCTAAACTCAAAGTTAGGAATTTACTAAGATATTCTTAGTAAAAATCAGAATAGGAAATCTGGAAATAAATCAGAATAGGAAAGATTGTGTTTCCTAGTTAGTTGTTTCCTAGTTAGTTGTTTCCTAGTTAAACTCTAATTCCTAGTGTAGTTATTGAGTCAAATTCTAATTCCTAGGTGCTGTATATAAAGACAGAGATGTATCATGAATAAGATGTAGAGAAATTCAGTCTCTTACTCAGAATTTCTACAGATGTCTTAGTTGAACATTTTCTGCTACTTGAAGGGAATGACAACAATTTGCAATTTGTTTATTTGGGAAACAATGGGCATTTTTTTTTCCTCTTCACTGGGTGTGTTTGCAATAGTGCTAGGTTTGGCTATTAGCACTTGTCAGGTTCCATTTACTTGTATTTATATTATAGCATGACATTCTTCTCTAGGACTAACTAAGCTTGATTTTGTTACGCTTTTCATCAGTGGAGAATCTTTCTTCCATAAAATATAATTCCTCAAAATCAGGTCATGTATATGATTACAAAACGATACATAAAATGTGTGCATCTGTCAATGTTTTCATGTTACAGAGTTCAATGCAACTGAACCTGACACCAGATTCCAACAAGACTATTATAACCGTCTTGGGAAATACAGGTAAATAAAAGCCTTCATCTGTTTCTCTCTCCGCCTTGTCTGTATTAGGATTTTCTTTTATTTTGGTCCAAGTTGATGATAGGGTGCCATCTCACTACATGCAAAACCAACCTATCACATTCTTCTGGAACTAAAAATCAAACCCTCTTTAGGTTGGGCAGTAGTCTCTTTCTATACCTTGTAATCCAATGGCATTCCTTTTTAGTACGTGTTCATGCAAGCACATACTGGTGATTGCCTTGCTGTATAAGTGGTTTGATTATAAAATATTTACACCAAACTTGCCACACGTTTGGCTGCAACCCACATTACAGTATCATTCAAAGATGTCATCACCTCCAACCTCACTTTCCCAAGTCTAAATGGTCACACCATCTTTTCTGAGCTATTAGCTATATGATTAGTGCCATCCGGTTTGTATCTTTCTGGATTACATAGGATTTTGGGGTGTTAAAAGGAGTGATGCTGCAGTAGATGTGTTAAGATTTTGTGCATAACTAGATTACATTTTAATTGTCTACCTGACACAATAAAATTTATTGCAAAGATGAAAATGGTTCTCATTGTAGATGTTGAAATCCACTGGCTTGATCGGGATTCAATGAAGATCACTCTCATCAACAAGGAAGATTTTGGGATAGGTGGCCGTGCACAGTACGAGGTGAGCTGCTTTTTTTTTTTTGGGTTCAGTATGAGAGTATTTAGCAGTTGCAAATGAAGTAGGCTTTGCAATATCTAAGAATCCAAGGGATTGTGCCCAAACTGTGGAAGAGTTAGGGATGTGTTTCAAAGCCATGAAGAATATATTGAACTAATTTCAAATGATATGGGGAGCACAAAAGCGTGTTCCATTTTTTAGTTGTTCATTATAATGGTTGATTCTAGCTGGTTTCAATATCTTCAGGTTGAAATTCTGAGAGCCAAAAGATTGAAAGATAGAATCATCATCACTCTCCCAGCCAATGGTGAGCCTAAATAGTCTTTGAATACTCACAAGAGAAGGATTGTCTTTAACTGCTACGATGACGTGTCTTGTTTTTCTGTCTACAGGTCAGAGAATCGAAATACTTGTTACTTATGAGCCTGATGCAGAAACGGGGGCGAAAACTAGCTTTACAACCGTTATTGGTCTACTAATAGCTGGATGTGTGGTCCTCTGTGTAATTTATCTAGGTTGTTCCCTGCTTATCTCCGAGATATCCAACATATATGCGCGGTCTACCACCCCTGCCACCCCACCTAGCACAGCACCAGAGACACCTGTGCGTAGCAGTCCTGTCTTGATTGAACAGTCGCCTCGAACACCTCAGCCATTTGTAGATTATGTAAGAAAAACAATAGATGAAACTCCCTTCTACAAGCGAGAAGTTAGGAGGAGGTCTAATCCTCAGAATACTTACTAGAGCCCCACCCCCCCCACCCCCCCTCCCCAAAACACATGTATTCTGGTGGTTCGGACCAGGCAATCTGTTTAGGTATTGGGAAGTTGTGTCAGCAATTTTGCAAGATCCACAGCGATTTCTTTTCTGTATCATTCGGTGAGATTGTTGTATTTGTGATTATTCTTCTAAATAATTCTCACTGTTTACTTTTATATGATTATTTATATATATAAATAAACACTTTATTCCTCCAAGTAAATGACTGCTCGTGGATGAAGGGTTCACTGTTGGATGGATGGTGTGGGTCATAAACTAATCGATAATCCCAGATGTCTTTTATTATTATTATCATTATTATTTATTTTTCTAAATTTCGATGTTTTTTTATTTAAAATTATTTTTATTGTAAATTTTGAATTGTTATGATGTTTAAAATAATTTTTTTAAAATAAAAAGAATATTATTTACAAAATAATAAACTTCTAAAAATAAGTCGAAAGAATTGTCGTCAATTTCACAATCTGGACATTCATGTCATGTGGCCCACAAGACGCTTGTACAAGATTCCTTGCCTGTGGATCTCTTATTAGGTGTAACTTCTTGCATTATTCCTAGACTATATAATCATTCATGATTAACAGAAACCACAAGTCTAATGGCCTCATCGTTTCTAGTAAAAGGGACCTTCATCATTCTATAATTCTATTTAAAGAACTTCAATCGTCCTTCTTCTATGATCTTTTGTATTTGATTCTTTTTTATTCTTGTATTTGGTTCTTAATAACCATGCTTTGATGAGTATGACATAATGATTGTTTATGTATATCTATTGGTACATAATATATATATATATATATATATATATATATATATATATATATATATATATATATATATATATATATATATATATTAACTTTTGTCATCTCTGCACATTTTATTTTTGAAGTGCATAAATTCATTAGGGAATTATCTTCGTGATTGATTTATTGTTATGCTTGTCTTTTCAACTAAAGTTTTTGCCTCCATATTTTCTGCTTCAAAATATAAATTAAATATTAATTTATAGATATATCTTTTTATTTATTTTTATTTTAAATACACAAAAACATAAAATAATATATATATTTTTTGAAAATATTATATAAAAAGACATACTTTTTATGTGTCAATTATCTTCTCCAAAAAGGCTATCTTTTTTAACTTCGAATAAAATATTAAAAATGAAAATGGTAATAAGAAATAACACTCTTTTATTAAGGGCTTCGAGCGGTTAAAGATAAGAATAAAATAATACTCAAGTCTGAAACATTTAACCCAATCCATCTATCCATCCATCTAGGGCTTCCTTTCTCACTCTTCTTCTTCCTTGCCCTTTTTGGGGAGAATAATTATTATAAAACAAGAAGAGAAGCCATTGTTGAAGCTTGAAGCAGTAATGGACCCACACCACAACGAACCCATTCACGACGGTGAACCGAACGACGTTAAATCCACCCACATCCCTGAAGACGACAAGCCTCAACCTCTCTCCGGAGATGGAGCCAGCCCCGGGTAATTTGTTTGTTTCCCGAGAAAATCCTAAATTGATCTCCACATGCTCAAGTTTTAGCTTGATATCACTTAATTCAGGACTTTATTTATCTCTTGGGTATATGGGATTTGAAAGATAGGAAATTTGGGATTTTCTGTCATGTTTTCATTTTATTTTCTCTCTCCTTTCACAGGAACCAGACAGGGAATTGGTTTCCTTTTTTAGTTCAATTGCTCTAAAGTATTGGTGGGTTTTGTCTTATTTAATTGCTTCCTTCACACTGAGGAGGCCCTTGTATATATAACCTCATATCATTAATGGATTTTCTTATTCCGTTGGTGTTTTATATGAATTGGTAACAAGAAACGAAAGAAAAAAATTACCTCTCTTTACCATCGCTAGACCTAGGAACTTGGTGCCTATTATCCTCTTTGAGACGGTATATATGAGCCTTTTGGAAAACCTTTATTTGTGAAGTTTGTTTGATTTTTACTCAACATGTATTGCAGAAAAATTTTCATTGGAGGTCTAGCAAGAGAGACTACCACTGGTTTGTTTCTTTGTTACTTGACAATTTGCTAATGGAGTCTTTTTTGCTTCAGTGTTGTGATTTTTTTTTTTATTGCTTGTTGTTTTGGTTATGCTTTTTATGCAGCACAATTTATCAAGCATTTTGGTAAATATGGTGAAATTACGGATTCCGTGATAATGAAGGACCGGAAAACAGGGCAGCCCCGTGGATTTGGCTTTGTGACCTATGCAGATCCATCTGTTGTTGATCAAGTCATTCAGGATACTCATATTATCAATGGAAAACAAGTAGGTTTTGCTGTGGTGCTGGTTTGGATTTAAATGCTGAAAAATCTTTTTATTTATCAAAAATTCAATTAATGCGACTTGATGACGTGGTTTGGTTTATTGATACCTGTGTGTTTTGGATTCTCTAGGTTGAAATCAAGCGAACAATACCAAAGGGAGCAGTTGGGTCTAAGGATTTTAGGACCAGGAAAATTTTTGTTGGTGGAATACCTGCTGCTGTGACTGAAGGTAATCCAAGCAGTTGTGTATGGTTACCTTGCATTACAATGGCCATTGTTTGACTGTGTGGGTATTTGATTATCTGTTGTGTTGGACAGATGAGTTCAAGGAATTCTTTACACAATTCGGAGAGGTTACAGAACATCAGATCATGCGGGACCACTCCACCAATCGTTCTCGTGGGTTTGGATTTATTACATTTGATACAGAGCAGGCAGTTGATGATCTTTTGGCCAGGGGAAATAAACTCGAGCTGGCTGGAACTCAGGTTAGCAGATACCAACTGATATCAATTTTATTTGTCATCCCCTTTTCATAGTTTTTTAAAGACTATATCCATCTCTTCAAATGCTTGAACTGCCTCTTAAACTTACTCAAGGACACAGTACACTAGGGAATCCATTATGTGTTAGTGATAATCCTATTCCATGGGTTTGTCCCAACAATATGAATAGAAAACATTTTAGTATACATGATATTTAATATAATTATTACTTGTTATTTTGCACAAGGATGTGTGTGGTATTGACTGAGAATTTAAACCATTTTCTGATCAACCAAAACCATATAGAAAATCCCTACTTGAAGAAGAATTGATGGAGGTCTACTTTCATTGAGCTTCCACTTGTACATTGTTGCTTGCAATTGGCCAACTACATTCAATTTGAGATATATGTAAGAAGGGGTAATGCCAGCGATAATGACACTTTTAATGAATTTAACATTTGACCATTGACAATGACAAATTGCTTAGTAATAGTTTAGCTAAAATGTCAGCATATCTAATATCATTCTTAAAAAAAGCATGCAACCAATAAGAGTTGACAGAACTTTAAAAGGGGTGTTTATAGTTAGGTTTTACTTGTTCTCTTTGAACTTTTCAGTTGTGAAAACCAGTATAAGCGTTGATAGCATGGACATCTGGTATCATTATTTTTTTACCATTATAGTTGATACTTCCATGTGTGCATCTGAATTTACTCAATAGAGAATTAGAAAGCCTCTTGCATCCATGTGAAAATGGGATGTAAACTTTATGACATCATCTAGAACTCTTCAGCACACAAGCATTTTATAATAAAGCTGGAAACACTGGCAGATGCTAGATAAAAATAGGATGCCTCTAATCAATCGTGGCTTGTAAGTTTTCTTATCTCGTAAAGTTAATTATACCATACAAGATATTTTGGTCAAAGGAGTAGGGATGGGGAAGTAAAAGTTGAGGAAGCCATTTTCTTCTTTTGCGTTGCAATAATTAATTTAAATAGCCACCAGTAATTGGATCTTATGATTTTTATTCTTTATCTATTGTTTCTCCAACTTATCATGCTCTCTTGAAGGTGGAGATCAAGAAGGCTGAGCCAAAGAAGGCTAACCCGCCTCCACCTCCATCAAAGCGTTATAATGATTCAAGGCCTGCATTTCGTGGTGGATATGATGATACTTATGGTGGATTTGGAGGCAGTGGATTTGGTGGCATTGGTGGTTATAGGTCTGGAGGGGCATATGGAAGTAGAGCTGGTGCTTATAGTGGATATGGTGGAGGTGAATTTGGTGGCTATGGAGGATACGGAGTTGGGGGTATCAGTGCTTATAGGGGAGAACCCTCCTTAGGATATACTGGTCGTTATGGAGGAATGTACAGCAGAGGTTATGATTTAGGTGGTGGGGGTTATGGTGGCCCTGGTGAGAATTATGGCGGATATGGCGGTGGCGGTGGCGGCGGCGGCGGCGGCGGCTCTGGTGGTGGCTATGGAAGTAGCTATGACACTGGCCTTGGAGGTGGCTATGGAGGTAATGGTGGAGGTTCCATGTATGGAAGCAGAGTGGGATATGGTGGTACTGGGAGTGGGAGGTATCATCCTTATGGGAGGTAGGAGGCTTCGAAAATGAAATTTTTTTTGGAACACTGGTGGGAAATGAGGTTATTTTCAATTGCATTAGCTTGACCTCTAGATTGTTTTACTTTGTTAGGGAGGGCTTTCGTATTTTTCCACCAGATGTTCGATTCATCTATTTTTCGCTGCTTCTTTATCTGTACTAGGAATCTAAGAGACTATATTTTGTTCATTTATGTTACAATGAATTGTGAAGAAGCATGTACCCTCTCGCTGATAGTTAAACTTGAAAGAACACCTAAACCTAAAGATGTTGCCATTTTCCATTCTTATCCATACATGTTTTCTTATCAGTTATGCCCCTTTTCATCATCTCAAGAAGGATTTATTTTTCCCTACTTTTGCTTTTCCAAGTCTTGCCCTAACGGCTCATTGAATACAATGGCGTGGCTTGTCTCCAATGGTTTCTGGATACACTTATGGCTTGGCTTGTCTCCAATGATTTCTGGATACTTATCTGCTCTCATCAGATGCTTAATCCTGTTGTAAATGTTCAGAACTAAATGAAGTAATTATTTGTGCTGTTACTTTTTTCAAGTTGAACTCCTGTGGTTTTGTATGAATAAAGGAAAATGTCCTTCGGTTTTAATAGGAATTAATTTCGGCACCAACAAGGGTCAACGATTCTCAGAGATGAAGATTTAAAATGAACAATTTAAACCTTAATGAATGCCCTATCTCTTATCAAGGCTTCTGCAGCTCTTCTTCCGGAAGCTAATGCACCATCAAAGGTAGCAGAAGTCAAGTGATCGCCACACAGGTATAGACCTGACCCAATTTTGGGGTTCTTCATCAAATTAGTAGGAGGGCATTGATTTGGTTGTGCATATCTGATCCTATACGTTCTCAAGTGCTTCCATGACCCGACCATCGAGCCTCCAAACCAACCTGATAGCTCCAAAATAACCTCATCTACTAGATCAGCATCAGATCTATCATCGAACAACCCAATTAGAGACACTGATACTAATGCCTTCCCAAGTGGACCATAGGATGGAGCTACGTTGGTTGCAAAGAACATGTTATTTACAATGCCTTTGCCTGAACCATTAAGAAACAGAACTGGGTCTCGAACAGGTATTCCATCCCTGTCTGCTGAGAAATACAAGCACACTGTACTGCGAGCAGGTCTTTTACTTGGAACTGGCTCAATACCGTTAGTTTCTGCCAAGAGCTCGTTAACGTGTGGTTCTTCAGTAGCCACAATTACTCCAAGCTCGCTCTGTAGAACATCTCCATTTTCCAATCTAACAAAGGGCATTGATGTGTTTTGATCCTTGTCCATACCAACAGAAACAACTCTTGTATTCAACAAGATGGAATCAGGTGGCAACTTGGATGCTAATTGATTTGGAATGGCTCCGATTCCTTTAGCAGGAAGGGTATTGTCGCCGAGAGCGAGACACTTGAATATAAAGTCGAACAATCTTGAAGTAGTTCCGAGCTCTTTATCAAAAAATATGCCACCATAGAAAGGCTGGAAAAAGCGTTCCACTATCGAATCCGAAAACCCAATTTTCTTTAGGAGATCAATCGTAGGAACCTCATCTGCACGCGTAATTTCATCATCCGATTTGCTCAGGACCTGAATCCTTGTCAGCGCGATAAGCAATTTGTCGATAACAGATCCTATGGGGTTAGTTAGGGACTTGAGAGAATCGAAAAGGTGGCATAAAGGATCAGCCACAGTATGGAACTGGCCATCAAAGTAAATGCGGGCGCCCGAGTAGAATTTCTGTAGCTCCAGTGCTTGATAGTCAAGAAGTTTTTGGGCCTCAGGATATGCAGTGATGAAGATTTGGAAGCCTCGGTCGAGGAGGAAACCATCAACAACGTCAGTCCTAACTCGGCCACCAACAGCATCAGAAGCCTCAAGCAGGAGAAAGGGGATGTTTTGAGAGTTGAGCCTGGTTGCGGCAGCTAGACCCGCAAGGCCGGCTCCGATAACAATGACTCCCGTTTTCTGGTGGGAAAGTTGCTGTTTTAGAGAGGCTGGGGAGAGTTGTGTGGAAGCATGGGTTGCGAGTCTGAGAGGGAGGTGTTTTTTGGAGGATGAGCAGGGGAGAAAGGGGGCAAGAGTGAGAGTGGTCATTGGACGAGGCTAAATTGCTAATGCTATCGCCATGGCTATTCTCTGTTTCTGTTTCACAGATAGCTTATCTATTTCTCTTATCCACTTCAAGTGAGTTTGTATCTCTGGTGTGGTCCTGGCCATGTTTATAGGGTTATTTCTTTGAGGAAATTCAAAAGGTCAAACCCCATTTTGTTTTATGATTTTATTTTTAATTTTAATTTAACATCCATTTTGTTGCAAATTTATGCAGGATAATATTTATTGCATCCTTGCGTTAATTAGCATATAAAATAATTGAAATTCAACACACTGTACCTTGCGAATGAAATACATGATATACGTACTTAAGTGATTCGTAGTTTATTTTTAAATATAATTCGAAAATGAATTTTATTTTATTTTAAAGTTTTTAAATTATTTTGATGTGTTAATATAAAAAAAATAAATGTTTATATATATATATATATATATATATATATATTATTTTAATATATTCTCAAATAAAAAATAATTTAAAAAGCAAACTATAATAACAAATACTAAAATCACCCTATTTCTGGTATCTGTTTTGGCAAACCAAACCTTTTATTTAGCAAGTTGAAATATTAGACATATTCTTATATTAACACATTAATAGTATAAGACATAGATTTAGGGTAATTTTCAATGGATATATATATAAAGGTATGGGCACAAAAAAAAAAATATATATATATATATATATATATATATATATATATATATAAAGGTATGGGCACAAAAATAAAATAAAAACCATCACAGTAGAAATTGGAAGAATTTTCAAAATACTTTCTGTCATTAATGTCATTAATATTCCATACTATACAAACTCTCTTAGACACTTTACATTGGACATCCTTTCTGCGAGTTTTCAACGTGCAGATTATACTACAAATATACTAAAACCAATGTATACCAACACTGAACATCAATCACCTCCAACATCTCCAACCTTTTCCACAGTCACTGAAAATATCCAAAATAAGTTGAATGTTTTGACTTTAAAAGAAAAAAAATGTTCTAGATAATTTTTTTATTCAAAAAAGATATTTCTGGTCTCATAATTCTGCAAAATGAATTTGATTCTTCCATCACTTTCTCCAACAGAGAAGTGAAATACAAATACAATTTTATGCTTATATTGAATTGCATAAAGAACAACTTTTGTTCTTTGATTAGTATGAATTACATTATGCATCTACACATCACATTAAATATCATTTTGCATCCATCAACCATGCATGCCCAATCACAACAAGATCTAAAACTCTCATATGGAATGTCACCATTGGACCAACAGTTGATTCTGAGCATCCACCCTTGAGAAATATCAAAATGACTCACTAACCAAATTGTCAATGCAACTCCCTACAAATTGCTTAATGACGACAATTTCCAATACAAAACACGTTATCAATCATAATAAACTTACAGATACTAACCTCAAAGCTTTGGGTAAACAGCTTACCAACTTGGAAAAACAAATACAAATAACTATTACTAGTTCTGTTGACACTAAAACCTTATTTGACATGAAACTAAAAAATTCATTCTTCAAACCTTATCAAGTTACAAAAACAAGCCAAACACAAATCTAGGACAACCAAAATGATTTTCTTAAAGCCATCAAAACACACCTACAACACCTAGGCAGTTCATTCTTAATTGTTCACAACCAATCTCTCTACATCTACTAATCAAGTAATCAAGTCAATACCATACAAAATAATTCCGGGCAATCTTCTGATGAAGATGCCTTTCCAAACCAACCTCTTGAATTAAACAGACTTACTTGGAAAACACCCAAAACATTCATTGCTCCAAATATTTCTATATCTACTAAACCAACTATCCTTAGCCAGCACAGATACAATGCTTATTCTCTCTATGAATGGAATGTATGAATACAACATCCTAAACACCATTCAACAAATGACAATAGCAGCCAGTGCTTACAAAACCTAAATAGGAACCCTAGACAAAGCTATTGCTGAACTCCTTATTGTTGTTTCTCTAGTCAGTAAAAAGGATGGTGGAATTACCATCTCACTGAAACTAACCACCTACATATCTTGAACTCCTTCCAAACATACAAAGATCAAAAACCCATCTTTGATCCATCTAGAAACACTATCCAAGATGTTGTGTCAACCCTTATTTTTACAATTTTTTTCTATTTTGTTGGAGACCCTTCCCATTTGAAAGATAAGAACATTGAACTCCTTTCTAACCTTAGGTGTAAGAAGCTAAATGAATTTCAATGGTACAAAACACCTTCTCACCCGGTCATGCTTAAAGAAGATTCAAACAAGCCTTTTAAGAGAGAAAAATTCCTTGCAGGTTTACCTGTTTTCTTAAGAGAAAAGGCCAGGAACAAAATCAAACATATATTCACAACCAAAACATAGCCTTCTTTGTTGCTAGTATTTCAACTTCAATAATTATTTTATTGATTTCTAATTCTTGTTCTCGGCATTTTTGTATAAATTTTATTTATTTTCAATTCCATCCTTTCATCCTTATTTTCTATATTTTTTTCCAATTAAGTCTTCATTCTTTTGATTATTCTTTTAGCCTTCTATTGAATTGATTTTTATATTCAATTTCACCTTCCAATAATCTTATTATATCAAATTTTATCCTTATTTTCTTGTCCTTTTGTTCAAATGATTTTTCTTTTCAATCAAAAATAATTTTATTTTGAATTTCAATTTTGACCCCTATTATTTCAATTATCATTCTTGTTATTGTTTTACATCCTTTTGTATAATTGATTTTTTTTTCATGTTAATATTCAATTAATTTGAAATTGATCTTCTTGGTTTTCCTTGATTTATTGTTTTTTTATTTAATTTGATTCGTTTGCTGTTATTAAATAATTTTTTTACCTTCTGTTTAAAAATAAATTAATTTATTCGATCTAGTACTTTGTATGATACGAGTTATTGATTTTTTTTTCTTTATTTAAGCACATTAGCTGAATATTATTTTTAATACAGAAAAATATATCTCATGGAGTGGCGCCAGTGCACAGCTAGTTATTATATTTTTTTTTCTATAAAGTGAAAATAAATATTTACTTATTTATAGCAAGCAAGTGTTTATGAACTATTAAATATATAATTTTAATTTATTATAAAACATTGCCTCATATTTCATAATTTAGTTATTTGCTCTGTTAGTTATGAATAATTAAATAAAAATTCCTTTCGAGGATTTTTGTAATTTATCTTTAAAAAAAAGCTATTGTATTCATATAGTCTGTATAGATTTTTATTTAATTTAGGAGACTTTGTGGGAGATTTTTATTTTAAAAAAAAATCTTTAAAGTTAGTTTTATTTTAATTTTCGAATTTTTTTTAGTATTTGAATCTTTTTCTTAGGTTTTGGTTTTGCATTTCAAGGTACTTTTATAACTTTTTAAATTTTTTTTTTATTTTTTGTAGAATTTATTGACTTTTTATTGTGGTTGTAGAGCACAAAAATGCATATAAGAAAAACAATGAAAATATAAAAAATATTATATTAAAATAATTTCTCAAAATGATTTATGAATATATATAAAAATATTATATTAAAATTATTTTCATTGTGGTTGTTTTGATGATTAGTTTATTTATTTTATTTTTATGATTTTTGAGTTTAAATTCAAGATTAAAAATACCTTCCCCAAATTAAGAAAAATCTTTATATTTTTAATGGCTTACCTTTTCTTGTCTTTCCATTTAAATTGAAATGATCTTTATATTTTACTGGCTTACCTTCTTCCACGCTATCATCTCTTGAGAGTCTGAATCACAGACACACGAAGGAGAGAAACTAAGCGCAGAGAGAGAGAGAGAGATAGCAGAAGAATGGCAATGGTGTCATGGAATCTAGGTGCATATCAGAAGGTGTGACTTTAATCACCAATTCACAGAGGTTTTCCTTTTCTTTTTCATTTTATTTTTGTTTGATCCATTCATGTTTTCTCACGTATCATAATTTCTCAATAATTGTTCTTTAACTAAATTTTGGAAGCAGACACCAGCACTTCATGTAACGTGCAGAAAGAAGGAAAGGGACAGAGATCATTCATACCCTTATAAAGTCATTGAAATCACACCTCCTCCAAAGAACCTTGGAATTCGTTGCTTTCCCACTGTATGTTTTTCTCTTTGTTTCTGTTATCTTCCGGGTTTTCTTGGATGGCATTTCCCATATGGGTTTCTCGTGACCTGATAAAATAGAGGAATATGCAATACAAATGAGAATTATTATATATGATGTTTTGGGTACATTAGAAAAGAAAAATGGCTGTGATTTGTTGCTGCTTTGGTATAAAATAAATCAAAGCAATGCTTCTGAACGTTGATATGTTTTTCTGCTTCTTTAGAAAGAGCACTCCTGGTCTTAATGAATAAGGCACCAATCAATCCTTGCTGTCTTAGTTTTATATGTGATGAACTCATGACATGAATAACTGAGAGAGAAAACGAATTGATGAATGCTTCAACGTTCTTGTACACTACTAGGGATATGCTTGCTTTGTTGAACAGAATTAAAGATGTTTTTCAATGAGCGAGCTGAGCTTGAGGTAAATGGACATGTTAAGATGTTGCGAAATGTTAAAGAAAGCACATCAGAGCTTTGATTTGCTTACTGAAAGAACTGATTGTACACTGCACCTGGTGCTTGCCTAATCCTTCCCATAGAAGAAGTTTTGGTGCTGATTATTTGGGGAAAGAGGTTCTGATGTTTATCCTGGGGTCCTCACTCCTGTCCAGCTCTGTAGCTCCGTGATGCTACTTGCTCGTAATCAAATTATAGCCAGAAATCTCATAAATTATGACCTTATAATGACACTACAAACGAAAAGGCTATGTCAGGTCTTTCATAAAAGAAAAAAAGATAAAGACAACCCAAAATCAAGTCTGAAAGGATATATATATATATATAGATAAAGATAGTGCAAAGAAAAGCTGGAGGGGTCGCAACATAGATAAAGCTACAAATCCCTGAGATTCTTTTCACCTGCTTGCCAATACAAGAGTTAATTTAAAGGAAAACGAAGGGGAAGAAAGATCAGTTTTTATAATTTTTATTTGCTGTTCAGGCATCATTTGTTCCACAAATGGGGGCTCCCCAAAAGGACATGTTTTTGTAGCTGAAGACATTACAGCATGTTGGATTAGGCTGGGGGGAATGTTCAGAGACATTGTTTTGCAGATCACATTATTGTTTGAAGGGTATTAGTTTTTCAAAGATTTGATGTTTTCTGCTTGCTGATTTTAACTACTTGTATTAGGATAAATTCCATGCTCTGTATGTCCTCTGAATTGGGAAAAGACTGATGGTTATGGTTTGGAGTCAAATTATGAAACAATGAGCTGTTACTTGCCTATTGTTTCTGAGTTGTAAATGTCAAATGTACCTATATGATTTCTAATAGAAGAAACCAAAGTGTAGACCCTACCTTTTGGTCCGTGTACACTAAAACAGAAACTTAACTGCAGTGATCTGTCTGTCTGTAGTCATCCTTTTGTGTGCTAGTGTCATTATTCGACCTAAGGGATAGAATCAGATGAATTTGATGATGGTATTGTGCTTCAAAGTTTTCTTCTGTTCATTTACACTGTTCCTGATGTAGCAGAACCTGCAATGCGGAGAAAGCGTGACTATTGAAGGGCAAGCATACACCATTTCAGCTGTGACCTATCGATACCAGCTTCGGAAGGGAAAGTATGAACCTAGCGAGAACAGACTTGATGTTTTGTCGACAGGGAGATACATCTTGAACTTATATTTAGAAAACTTGCTAGAGCAATCGTGATAATATTTTCCTGAACAAATTAAATTCAATCTTAGATATGGTAATGCCTCTGCTATGTTCTAGTTTCTCAATCATTTTATAAAATTCATGAGCTTCAGTGTCCCGTTTAGTAGATTTTATAGAGTCCTCCCGTCTTTGGTCATCATGGATTAAAATTTTAAGTCTCTGTAATCTGCATGCTTGCTTAGAGCGAACTTAATATACATGACTGCACATTCCTTATACTCTTTGTACCAAGAAAAACAAATCCATTACTCTTTTGGAAGTACAGTATTATGTTAATTTGAGAAGAAAATACTCAAACTTCGTTGATATACATGCATGCATACACGTATACTTGTACGTATTCATCTTTTCTTGCATCAAAATCACAGCTATTAAACCGAAACGGGGTTGACCGGGTGTAAAGTCCGGGTGAAGGGGTCAAGTTGATGAACTCGGTTCGATTAAATGTATTTTAAAGAAAGTGGCACCGTTTTGAATGAATATTGGGCAGTTTTCTGCTAGTTGAAGTTAATTTATTTTTATTTCTCAAAAGATAGTCGTATTAAATAAAAATCCACTGATTTTTGAGGGTCACAGAACATGGGAAGGGAAAGGTTGAG
This sequence comes from Salix dunnii, assembly GCA_015731905.1. NCBI lineage: Eukaryota > Viridiplantae > Streptophyta > Magnoliopsida > Malpighiales > Salicaceae > Salix > Salix dunnii. The sequence goes on along the minus strand of CM027674.1, from coordinate 25,217,000 downwards.
GGCAGAAAGTTTGTATGAGGAAAGGAAGTGAGTGTGCTGCGCTATGATTGATGGCTTAAAAAAGGAGAATGATGCGGTGCGTTGCACTCTGAAAATCATTGTTTCGAACATGTTAGTGTGATTTTTGACGGTGGCCCCCACGACTATTGAGACCTTGTCTCCATGCCCACCTAATCATTTTTACACGTGTCTAAATCTTAAGCCCTCTTCTTTTCAAGAATGATACCTCGTCATCCTCCTGCCTCCCACTCGATTAATCATTATTTATCTTCTATCATCAACGGTGGGAACTGCTCAATCACATCTTTAAGCACCAAAATCCCACCATTAAGTTAAATATCTTTCTAAGGTTCCGAGAGAAACGGCTGCAGTAGGGACTCCTTTGAAGACTACTCAACCACCAAGTGCCCACCGCCTGCCCCGCAATTCCCCATAAAGACCCTCATGGCTGGTGGCGGGGCCCGCCAGCGTGGCTCTCCGGCCCCACCTGTCTGGGAGAAAAGGGAGTGGGTGCTGGGGTGGGCACCCGGGGGTGAAAAGGACGGTTTTGTCCTTCAGAAGATTGGTAGTTAAGAGAGATGGGCGCTAATGATTCGTGGTTAGGAGGGGGCTGTGCCCTCCGCCGCGGGCGCATTGGATTGCCATGAGCCAGGAACATGACAGCCGGCCACGTGCTTCTGTTGGGGTTTCTCGTGCGCGCATGTGAGGCCTCGCTCTCAAGTCCATGTGATCAGTATTAATTAAAGAGGGAGGCATTGTTTTACTATGAGCAATGGATCATATCACATAGAAATATGAAACCAAAATGTTAGTGTTTCCAATGAAAATTACATAGGAGGGAGTGAAGTCTTTTACTTTAAAATCCCATGCTTGGCATTGAATGTGGTTTGGCGTTTTAATAATAATATTGATTAGTTTGGATTAAAAAAAATTGGATAAATAACTTTTTTATTTTATTTTATTTTATATTTAGTGAACATGACTTGAGTCTAACCAAGGTTGATTTCTAAGTCAGGTTTTAAAATTATGATAGAAATATTATTTTTATTTATTTCCATGTTGATCCATGTTAATGTTCAAATTGATTCATGACTCGGGTCTTGTCTCGAGTCAAGTTTCAAAACTATGGTGATAATTATTTTTATGTTTGGTCAATTGTCGGCCCAAGTTTGGTCCTGAGTCGACTCTCGAGTAAGGTTTTAAAACTATAATATATTTATTTCTATCATCACTTTTGAATCAGGTTGATGGTCATCCTGACCCGTGACCAGGATTTTGTCTTGGTTTGACTTATAAATTAAGTTTTAAAATTATGACAACAATCATTTTTATTTTTATATTAACCCAGATCAAAAAATAACTCAATTCATTACCTAAATCTTATCCCATATTGACACTCTCATTTAGTTTTAAAATTAATATAGTTATTATTTTTATCTTTATATTAACCTAGATCAATCTAAGTTAATTTCTGTGTAGAGAATTAGACAAGTTTTTATTATCTATTATAGTAAGGTAAAAAGTTATTCACCGAAGCAACTTTTAACAAGACAAAATTGATTTCTTTACTCCTCAAAGTGCATCAAGCAACTACATGAAAAAATTGTCATATTTACTTTTATATGTGTTTGATATTATGACACATATTGATTTTTAAAAGTGTTTTACATTTTTTTTTAATTTCAACACATTAAAAATATCAGTAAACAGAAAAAAAATATTGATTCATTTCTTTAGACAATTTTTTTTAAAAAACACTTTAATAGTGTAAAAACATGCATCTAGATTATTGGACTTGAATAAAATAGTACATACCAATGCCTAGATTTATAAATAAATGGTGAAATTTAGAAAGTGTATTGTAATTGTCAACGAATTGCTATCTGCCACCACCACCCTAAAGCGAGAATCACACTTCAATGCATCAATTTTCAAGTTTTTATCAAACAAGTATATAAACTTTAGACTTTCTCTACTCAATGTAATCGCGGGAAATTGTCAATAAAACAGGTCTCACATGATTGCTAGTGTTTATATTATTTACTTACAGGGATTTTTTTGTGAGAAAACTTCATATATCAGAAAATACACTTTTTGAGTCCAAGTGAGTGAGTAAAACTCTGGAAGTCTTAGGTTCTTATAAAGGATGCACGTCTTAATTTGAACTTGAGACTTATTATGCAAATCGCAGATTCTCTGTCATCATATCATGCCCCCTAAGAACTATTTACTTGTGGTTGTTTGACTTTAACAAATAAAATTCATGCAAAAGGCTTATAAATAAAGTTCAACAGCAACAACAATATTTTTTTATTTAAATATTTTTCCTTTGAGTTAAAAGTTTTTTTTCCTAGCCAATATAACATTTCAACTATATCAAAAATAGCTTCTGTTATATTATTTGCTATATTTTTTTAAGAGCTAACTTTTCCTATAAAAGAAACACGTTTTATGATGCTAATAAGTTAAAGTCAAATGCATGATTAAAGAAAAAAAAGTAGTTAAAGTCACATGCCACACACATCATCAAATAATGGAGAGAAATTAATAGCTATCCAACAAATAAAAAGATTTTGTATTAAATTGAGAAAAAAATAAAAATTTATTTACTTGATTGATAAATTAAAGTAAAATAAGTATTATATGTTTAAAAATAAAATTAATCTCACCTTTGTCATGCCACCCGATAATCATAACGTGTAGTTATGAGTTGAGAGATACAAAAACAAGTAAACATAGCTTTCTCCATTTCCTTTCAAACTTAACTCAAACATATAAATAAATAAATAAATAAATAAGAAAAAAGAAGCAAATAAAGTGTCTCTTTTTAAGGACAAAATCCAATAATGTTAATCATTAAAAAAAAACAAGGTAGTGGTGGATTATAGTTAACAGCAATAAGTGATGGAGACAAGAGTGATTTGATGTGTCTCAATTTGTAGCCACTTGGCATGCTTGAGAGGGAGTTTAGAATGTATTTTAAAAGTATTTTGGTTTTAAAAAATTATTATTTTTTAATTTTTAATAATGGGTTAATATTTAAAAAATATAAAATTATTTAAATATATTTTTATTACAAAAACAATATATACCATGTTACCGAACATGCAAATAGTAGAACTAATTGTATGTTTAATATGAAAGTATTTTTTGTTTAAAAATATATTGTTAATATTAGTATGTTAAAATGGCATTAAAAAATTATTTATTTTTATTTGTAAAAAAAAAACCCTTCAATATTCCTTGAAGAGAAAGTTCTCCAATATATAAAAACAATAACGATAAAGCAAGTAGATAAACGGGAGAGAGAGTCAAAGTGAGACACAAACCAATACGCAAAGCACATCTTTCTTTCAGGCTTTGTTTTCTCGGTTCTTTAATCCCATTCCCTCCCTCTTTCACAGCTCCATTAAGCGACGAAGAAAAATAACAGAAACAGCTCTCGACAACAAAAAAGAAAGAAAAAAAGAAGCAATCATTTATCACTGTTCAATCTCGCTCTTTCTTTCTTGTTTGGATCGGATCTCAATTCTGAAGTATTCTTCAGTGAAACAGAAAGGCACTCACTCACACACAAATAACAAAGTTCATTTACTTTCTTTCTTTGTGACCTGGTTTCGGCCTTTTGGGGTCCCTCTCTGCGTGTGTTTTGGTTGTAACAGTCATGCAAGATTGCTGTCTCTGCATTGCCTTCTCTCTTCTTTAGTCAGGTGTCTACTCTTTCACTCTCCTTTTCTTGCCTGTCTTGGTCCCTTAATTCATGTTATGCTATTTTGCTCTTTAAAGAAACAATCTTGGCTTCACTTGAACTAGCCAATTTGCTGCCGAACATTTGGTTTCTTGGTTTTTTCCATCTGGGTTCTTGAGCAGATTGTATATGAAGGTTCTTGATTGAAGAGAACAATGTAAAGTTTTTGTCTTTTTTCTTTTCTTTTTTTAAAGGGATTTAGATATCTTAGTGCTTACAATGCTTAAAAGGGTTGATTTTGACGTTCATTTGATTGTGCATAACGGTAAAATATCTTGATTCGCAGGCCACCTATATTGTATCTTGTTTTCTCCGTTATATTTGGTGTTTCTTTAATTGTGATTTTCTGCGGAGATTGTGTGAATCAACTGTGTTATTTTCTTGTTTGAATTTGCAATACTATGTTGCTTTTGTCTTTTTAATATCTGTTATAACATAGCATATTTTAGATATAAAAGCAATTTAATTCCAAGATTCTGTCATTTAATGGCTTGCGTACATTCATAGCTACATCTCAGAACATTACATTGTTTCTTTGGATTTTGGTGTGATAGTGCTGTTGTCGAGATATTCCATGGAGTCGTTTGTCAGTGGGGTTGGATCTTCATCAGAGACTCAGAATTCAGCATCTAAAGTAGGCAGCCACCCGCTTTCCTCATCTGTCATGTCTCGCCCTTCCCGGCCCCCAGCTCCGAAACAGTCTAGACAGGAAGGGGCTTCTTCCAGTGCATGCTATGCAAGTTCCGCCAATCTTGGCATCAAGACTGTCCACCATTCAAATGGTTCTGTAATCTATCCGAAGAATTCCTACAAAACTGCGCATGATAGTATCCGGCATGAAGAATTTCTTAGCACGGCCAAACATTCCATTAATCCTAAAAAGGGCAAATCTGAGTTTGCAAGCTTGCCTGAAGGTGTTAGTCAATCAGCAGAAACTTCTCCTGAGAATAAGGTTTCAATGGCGAAGAACAATTCCTGCATTAAACATCCCATGGATGATCCAAAGAGCTCTAATTCCAGTGGCTCACTTGAATCTGAAAGTATTGTCTCAGGCCCATCCGAAGCAGATGCTGGGCAGCTTAACAATAACATAGTATCTCATTCAGCTTTAAGCTTCTGTCCAAGTCCTTCGAACAGCATCTATACTGCCACTCTCTATGCAGAAGCCAAGCAAAGTTTCACCAACACAGAAGTAAGTGAAGAAGCAAGCATCGCTGAAAAGTCTGTTGAAAGTGTTGAAGTAAGCAACTCCTATGATAACGAGAGCAGGAAAATGAGCCTCTATAGAGGCAGCACTGATAGTGATGTTAGTGATGAGAGCAGTTCCAGTAGTTTAAGCAGTGCATTATACAAGCCCCACAAGGCAAATGATATAAGATGGGAAGCAATTCAAGCTGTCCGATCTCATACAGGAGCATTAGGGTTCAATCACTTTAAATTATTGAAGAGACTAGGATGCGGAGATATAGGCAGTGTCTATCTATCAGAGTTGAGTGGTACTAGAACTTGTTTTGCAATGAAAGTTATGGATAAAGCAGCTCTAGCTGCACGGAAAAAGCTTTTAAGGGCTCAGACTGAACGGGAGATCCTTCAATCTCTGGATCATCCATTTCTACCCACGCTGTATTCACATTTTGAAACAGAAAAGTTCTCTTGCTTGTTAATGGAGTTCTGCCCTGGTGGGGACTTGCATGCACTGAGGCAACGACAACCTGGGAAATACTTTCCAGAGCATGCTGCCAGGTTAGGAATTGTCTTATTTTTTCGTGCTTTTGTATTTATATAATGGTAATCTGTAACCAACTGTATGCTTTATAAATACTGCAATTAAATATATATAGCTTATAACTGTAAGTTTTTGGTGTCTTTGAGGGATCATCGAGAACCCTGTGAAATTTCTAATTAGGGCTCTTTTTCATGGAATTGACAAAACCTGCATAAAGCGGCTTTTTCTCTCGTTTTAAGCTCGCCATGCTGTGAAATTGAGCAGTGACTTTTTATGAACTCAGTTGGTGGTTTGCATGAGCTTGTAATGCTTTGACTCCCGGGGACATCTGGAATCTGCTTTCCCAGACCTCCACTGTTATGTTTTCAAACAAGCATGGATTTTATTTTTCATTTTGTTGTCCTTTTTGACCTTCTGCATCAAGTTTTGTATTTGTAATCTCATGTATAATTTTTTCTGGTGTCTTAATTGAGTAACTTTAGTAAGGATGTTATATGCCAATATTTTTCTAGAAAAAAATAGTTTTTGTATCCTGAATTGTGTAGTTCATAATGGGTTGAAGTTGTCCTGGACCAGTATTCAAACAAAAAGAAAACAAGGATTTTCACCAGGAAATTTCATCAGATATTTTGTATGTCTGAAGTTTCTGCAGATGCATCACCCAAATAAGTGATGAGTTACGATATGACTATTTTGCTGACAAACATTGGTATTGATTATTGTGATGCCATTACTTGATGCAGGTTTTATGTTGCAGAAGTGCTCCTTGCTTTGGAATACTTGCACATGCTTGGGATAATTTACAGAGACCTCAAACCAGAGAATGTTTTGGTGAGGGAAGATGGGCATATAATGCTTTCAGATTTTGATCTATCTCTAAGATGTGCTGTCTGTCCTACTCTGGTAAAATCATCATACTCCAGCTCAGAGCCCAAGAATTCAGCGTACTGCGTGCAGCCTGCTTGCATCGAGCCAACTTGTGTGATACAGCCAGATTGCATCCAGCCAGCATGTTTTGGACCACGCTTCTTCTCATCCAAGGCCAAGAAAGGTAAAAAGAGCAAGTCTAAGAATGAAACGAATCATCAAGTAAACCCGCTGCCCGAGCTCATTGCTGAGCCCACAAATGCTCGTTCAATGTCTTTTGTGGGTACGCATGAATACTTGGCCCCTGAAATAATTAAAGGTGAAGGCCATGGAAGTGCTGTAGATTGGTGGACATTTGGGATATTTCTCTATGAGCTTTTGTTTGGTAAAACGCCTTTCAAGGGAGCAGGAAATCGAGCTACGCTATTTAACGTGGTTGGCCAGCCATTAAGATTTCCAGAATCACCTTCTGTGAGCTTTGCAGCTAGGGACTTGATCAGAGGTTTGCTCGTGAAGGAGCCGCAGCACCGTCTTGCCTATAGACGGGGTGCCACTGAAATAAAACAGCATCCATTCTTTCAGAGCATCAACTGGGCACTCATTCGCTGTACAAATCCTCCGGAGGTGCCGAAACAAGCAATAATGGAATTTCTAATGAGAGCTGATGCTCCAAAAGCAACCCCCACTGCTGCGAATGTGCCAGGTGTTGATGTGAAGCCTTCTGGTAATTATTTGGAGATAGATTTCTTTTAGGTTTTGTGATTGGTTTCTCTCGTTGGACCAGTTTCCATCACCACCACATCTCTGTATTTTGCCTCAATGGTTCATTTTCCATTGTAAGGGTATACAAATCCACTGTCCCCTTGATGACACATGTAACTGCCCTTTGAGTCCTGGTACGATGAATAAATCTTGAGGAAATGCAAGTGCAATTATATGAGGAATGAAATTGCTTTATCTTTCTCTTTTGTCAAACCCTTGCGCTTCTTTAACATGGTAACCATGAATACAGCATTGTCTCTCCATTGTTTCATTCTGAACTTGGGATACCTGGGATTGATGGCTGACAGATTTTTGAATGAATGATCCTTTGTTCATGATCTTTCCATTAAATAAGAGTTGCTGTACAATCTATTTTTGGTAGGAAATATACACAGCCAATACACTAACTGCTAATGTTCTAATATAGGCAGGAAAATATATATACAGCCAATACATTGAAACTCATAATCGCAGCCATTAATGTCAATGATTCTGCCTTTGACATCCCTCCTCAAATTGATATTGCATTCAGCAAAAAAATTATGTCGATGTTTGGAAAGAGCCTTGGTAAACACATCGACAGTTTGGAGGGCAGTGGAGATATGCGGGAGAGAGATAACATGAGTATCATATGCTTCATGAATAAAGATATTTCATGAATAAAGTGACAATCCACTTCAATATTCTTAGTGTGCTCACGAAATACCGGGTTAGCAACACTCTGAATAAGAGTTGCTGTACAATCTAATTTTGGTAGGAAATATACACAACTAATACACTAACGACTAATGTTCTAATATAGGCAGGAAAATATATATAACGCTAATACATTGAAACTCATAATCGCAGCCATTGATGCCAATGATTCTGCCATTGATTATGGCTACATGGAAGAAGAAAGAAATAGTAACCAGAGAAAAGGCCATTGTGAATCTTTCTTGAGAATGATCAATGCGGGTCAGTAAAGAAAGCTACTCTACGGAGAATGTTATCCGTGTTCTTGAAGAGAAGGTAGGTTGCTTTCGTTCGGAAGCCATATTGGCCTTTTCCTGTTTCGAAAATCACTCGGCAGCATGTTTTCATTTCAACATACAAAACCACTAAATTTACCCTTTAATTTTAGTCAATTATTCATGTGTTTTTATTACTTTTCAAATTTTTTTTTTTTTTAAAGTATATTAAAATAATGTTTTTTTTAAATAATTATTTTTTATAATCAAAATAACCTGAAAATACTAAAGAAAACTTCATAATTTTTTTTTCATTTCTTAATAATATTTTTAGTTTATATGCATGTTGCATAAAACTAAAATTAACAAAAACATTTTATTAAAATTCATAAAGTTATTAAATTTGATATTTTACTATTCTTGGTTATTTTCTTATATTATATTTGATATCTATTCATATATTTTGACAAATTCTATTCATATATAAAAAATATATTTTAATTTGAAGATAAAATAAAAATTTGTATTTTATCTATCTTTTTATATTTTGTCTCGCATTTTTTATGCATGTTTTGTGAGAGAGAGATTTCTAATTGTTTTTATTTATACATAAACTATTTTTTTATATATTATTATACCTTTTTTATATATAAAAAAAACTAGCACACATGCAATGGCGTGCGCATAAAATATTAGTATAAACTATAATTCATAATATTTATTATATTTTTGATCAACAATCTATTTTTTATCCATGTTTTTTTGTAAAGAAAATATTTTCTTAGAGAATAATATAAATCATATCCTAGACCCTACTTAATAACTTAAATTTTTAGGTGAGATTAAACCTTGACATGAGATCAGAGGTTTATTGACCCAACAATCATGAGTTCAAATCTTACCACCCGTATTCTATTTGATAAAAATTAAGCACAGGGTAGTGTAGATATGTATGTAAGTTTCAAACCCAAAAAGCTTTCATTGTATGAGGTATATTAGAGAATAATATAAATTATATTTTGGAGTTTCAGCTAACAGTTTGAACTTTTAGACGAGATGGTTCCTTAACATGATATCAAAATCTTGTTGACCTAACAGTCATGAGTTTAAATCTCACTATCATCATTCAATTTGATTAAAATCAAGCACAAAATAATGATAATCTATGCAAATTTCAAGCCCAAAAAAACTTTTATTTCAGGGCGTGTGTTAGAGAATATTATAAATTATATTGCGGGACCTCATGTAATAACTTAACATTTTAAGTGAAATGATTCATTGATAATATTTACATAAAACACAATATAAATCTAAGCAAAAGCCAAAAATATTCTAAAATGCTAAAATCTAACCAATTCATTTTTTTAGGATTTTAAACACAAAATAAATAAAGCTTGAGACTAAAATGTAAAATCCTAAAAGCACAAGCATAAATAATAATAAAAAAAGGCTAAAACTCCAGGGACTAAATCTTAGTTTTTCACGATGATGAATAAAAAAAGAATAAAAGGGCAATTTGTCTTTTAGTATTAAATTAGGGCCCCTGTTATTTTAATATTTCTAATTGATAAAATAAAAAAAGTATTTTGCAAAATCAAATAAAGAATTAATTAATGCCATGATATTTTAGACATCGCAAATATAACATGCGAAACAAAACCAATCACAGGCATAAAACCATTTGAATAGGAGAATGAAATTCATTTTTTTTTGTTAGATTTATTCTTTTTTGCTTTAATTTATTTTAATTTTTTTTATTTTTAAAAGTAAAAAATGAAATTAATTCCATGATATTTTTGCACCCAAAAAATACCATAAAGCCCCTGAATCAAAACCAATCATTAAACTTAAAATCGTGTGAACATAATGCCTAATTAGGATTGTATTAGATATTATTTTTAAAAATATTTTTTATTTAAAAATATATTAAAATAATTTTTTTTAAATATTTTTTACATTAGTATATTAAAATAATATAAAAATTAAAAAAAATAATTTAAAATAAAAAAATAATTTTTTTTTTTCAAAAATATTTTTGAATTACAATGCCTAAAACTCACCGTATAATACAAGAGAATAAAGTTGAGAAAAATAAAAAGAAATGAGGAGAATAAATGTTAAGGCTTTTAAAAAAAGCCAAAATCAAGCGCCATTTAACAATGAAAGAAACACTGTTTCACCGTTTTCTTTCGAATTTTATAATTATAATTACAGTATATTCGAGCACGTAAGCACTTGTGATTATGCTTTTTTAACTGGCGAATTATAACTAGCCAAGTAGCAATGAACCCATACATTTTCCCGCATTGAATCTCTCCTCTATCTCTCTTCGAGCGTGCCCAGCATGCTCCATGCGCCTTAACAACAAGAGTCCTCACCACCCAGTCAACAAATTAAAAATAAAAAACAAACCAACCCCCCTCTCTTCCTATATGCGCATTGCGCACCCTGCCCGCTCTCTCATATCCTTCGCCCTCAATTGCTCTTCCCCTCCATTCACAAAACCTCTCTCTTCTCACTCTCTTACTTCAAATCCAGCCGAGAGACCGCGACGACGTGCCCTTCAGTTTTCTATGGCGGAGATGGAGAATGGTTCCACAACGGAGATCGAGGACGCCGCCGCCAAGTACGGGTTCACTCGATCGGAGATGTACAACGCCAACCTCGCTGGCACTGTTGATCCTTATGATCGACACGTGTTCATTGGCTTCAAGAGCCCTGATGCGTGGCTACCACGTGTTGAGGAAGATGATCTACCCAAACTCATCTCCACCGCCTTCAAGGCTCGCAAAAACGATATCACTGTCAAGGTCAGTTCATTCTCTTTGAAATATTTTTTTTTAATTATTTTTAAATAATCATGATTTTGATTGATAGACGAAGGTGACGATTTGCGAAGCAGGAGAAGGAAGCGAGTTTGAGAACGGAGATGTTCTGATATTTCCTGAGATGATAAAATACAAGTAAGTCAATTTTCTTTTTTGTTTTTTCTCTTGAGAATTTTTTTTTTCATGGACATTGATATGTTATTACATGTATTTTTAAGCTTATTATTGTAGAAGACTTTGCAGTCTGCTTCTGCTGGAGTTGACCTTTATTTTTCTTAAGATTAATTCTGATTATGATAGATTTATGTGATATGTGATAGTTTATGAGCATCACAGCTATGATTGGTATTAGTTTTCATGTCAAATGATCAAAAGAAATGATAGGTAATTAAGGAAGTAGGGTATGTCTTGATATTTCTATTGTGGGGAAAGAATTTGTCTTGAAAATCCAATGATGTTTCAGTGTTTTGCTTGAGAATGAGCTGAAATGATGAATCACCAGTGAGTTTTCAGAGATTCACTATTCTATTTGTTGGAGACTTGGGTTCCAGTTGTGTTGTATGCATGCTGGCTCACCAACAATACTTGATGGCTTAATTTTTTATTTTGAATTCTGGGAATTTGATTAGGTTTTAGCGAGTTATGCTCAAGTTTTGGTTTTCTGAAATTATTGCTTTAAGTGAGCTATTATTGATATTTTCAATTTAGTGAAAAACAAATGGTATTTGAGACGATGTTACTTTTTTCTGTTTTTAGCCTGGTGTGATTCTGATGCTTGCTTGAAAAGTAATATCATAGAAGCAAAGATTATACATTGCTATATCTTTGGATGTTAAATTTGTTGATTCCAAGATTTTGTATTTTTTATATCAAAGGGATTTGAAGGACACTGATGTCGATGGTTTTGTTGACGATGTAATTGTGAATGGCAAACCATGGGCCTCTGGGGTGCAGGAGGTGTTCACAGGCTCACATGTATTTGTGTGCGCTCATGGTAGTCGTGATAAGCGATGTGGTGTTTGTGGACCAGTTCTTATTGAAAAGCTCAAAGAGGGGATTGAGTCTCGAGGGTTGAAGGACAAAGTCTTTGTTAGTGCCTGTTCTCATGTTGGGGGGCATAAATATGCTGGGAACCTGATAGTCTTTAGTCCGGATTCAGAGGGAAAAAACATGGGTCATTGGTAATTTTTTGCCTTGTTTCTTCTTGACTTGTCATGGTGCAGTTTGAAGGAAATCTAACATGCTTGAATCTTACAGGTATGGCTATGTTACTCCTGAAGATGTGCCTGAAATATTGGATCAGCATATTGAGAAGGGATTAGTTATAGAACGGATTTGGAGGTTTGTCTTCTGGCCTAATACTTGTATTGTTGATCTCAATTTTCTTTCTAGGTACTATCATTGTGTTAATTATTTATGGGTTAGTGGTCCCGATACCATGTTAGTTTGATGCATTAAGTCCCTCAACTATCTTTTCCATTTACTATTGGAGCCTTCCATTTAAGATGCCGTTACCTAGGAGTGGTAGAGGTGTTATAATACCCCCTTTTATTCAACATTGTTTTACAAAAGAGAGATTTTGACATAAACATAAAAATCCAGTTTTCAAAACAATTTTAAAATTAAGAAACAGTGAAAGTATTTAAGATTACAATCCCCATCACAGAGAAATACATTTGATAGGTATATGATTGTTAATTTGTTGTTTTAATTTATGATTTTGTATGGTTGAACATAGAAATCTAAGAGACATACTGGTGAAGATGATGTTTTAACACTGACTTTGAATGCTTATGGTGACTTTTGGTTTTGGTTTTGGGCTAAGAATTTAGATGACAGGAGGGTTATGTGTACTTTAGGACTGGGAAACTAGATTGGGAAAAATGAGACTTGGTTGGATATGGAAGGAGAGATCATAATGTAAATGGCATTGTTGAGGGAACAAACTCAATATGCATCTTCTTGCTTGACAAACGTAGCTGCTGCTGTTGTTATTGATGGTGTAGGTGTAGAACTCAATGATCTTATCCTTTTTGGCATGCTAACAAGATTTTGTAGAAAAAACTTCTGTAAATCTTTGGATTGTTGATGTTTTCTTGTTTTTGTGTTTGATTAGGGAGGAAAATGAATAACCTACATGTTTATTTAAGCTGGTTTGCATTGCTCTGTTTTTTTCTTTTTTCCATTTAGTCAAGGTGTTAAATTCAACTTTTTTTTATCAAATAAAGCAGGTTTTTCTTTTAAGCATATCAGTTGTTTGCTGTTTAAATTTTTATTTTTCTTTCTCATTTTACTAGCTTAAAAAGCAATGAGTTCTTAAATTGTGATCAAGTTTTTAATTCTCATGTAACCATTTTTTTTTTATTTGTAAAGTTTCAAATTTGATTTTTGTATTTAGAATGAGATTTACTATTAAATTTTAATCTTTTTTATTTACTCTTCCTTTTCTAACTGTAAATTTGTTTTTGAAAATTACTATTGTTATTTTTTTCATTTTATTAGAAAATGTAAATTAGGTCAAAATGAATCAAACAGGATTCATATCAACCTTCCTATATATCAGCCATTCATTAGTAACAGCATCTCAAACAGAGAGCTCCAAATGTAAATGGAAAAGTTAGTGGATTGACTCACTGCATCAATTTAGTGGTAGAGGAATCCAATTAATCAAAACTAATATAGTATGGGGATCACACATGTATTTAACTCCCTTTTTATCTAAAACTAATCTGGTTCCAGATTTAAACCTTTTTAAATAGATGTCTTTTGCGTCCAAAGTCAATGATTGCTTTACAATGTGAGTACTTGCAGCTCTTAATCTAAATCGTTGGCCATTGTTTCCTAGCGTTAATTGTTCATTGACATACAATTAGTTGACATCTTAGATGTCTTATCAGACATTAGTTGATAAAGTGGTTTTACATGTTTTTAACTCTCTGAATCAAATTAAAATCTATTTCCCTATTTTTTCCTGATATCAATTTTCTGGAAACCATTCTTTATAATCATAAGTTGTATTTTAAAGCTTTTTATTGCTATCATGTTGCGAAAATAAGGCATTAAAAGTGCTATATATAAAGTGGTTCCTTGCACGTGGCTTTCATTGAAAGGGTGTACATTGCATTGATTGGTTACCTGCTTTCTTAACCTTCTGCTGCACAGTTTGCTGGCTAAACTTCCTTGGAGCTAGTGAATTTACTTCCTCGTCTTTATGCATGAAATTTTGATTTGTCACATGCAATTCACTGGAAATTCGTATTTCTTTTTCTGTTCTTTATATCCAAATTTGATGGCTTCACTGAAATCATGAGCATGATTAATACAAGATAGAACATTTATTTTTAAACTGAAATGCAGGGGCCAAATGGGGTTGTCTACTGATAAAGGTGAGAAAGTTGGGAAACAAAAGCTTCCAAATGGGAAAGATAAGACCAAGAGCAAAAAGCATGAAGAAACGAGCACTGAGGCTGGCAAGGACAATGTAGCTAGCTGTTGCCAGGGTGCTAATGGCTTTTCATGCTGCAGAGATGGAAGTTCGGAGATAATTAAAGAAAAGAAACTGGAGGAGAACATTGAAGGGCATGGAAAGAAAGGGCTGGATAAACTATCAAGGTGGATAGGATCGGTGGAGCAAAGTGATATTTTTGCAGCAGTTGCTGTAGCTGGAGCAATAGCGACTATTGCAGTGGCTTATAGCGTTTATAAAAGGTCAGGCTAAAATATGCCCCTTGTAATCCATGCACTATTATTCTATGCATGTGGGGTGAATTTCCTTCCTCTTGGCAACAAAATCATGTATCGCTGATACAATAATCCTCCAAACCACGCGCTTCTTTAGCAGAATGATCGCATATATAATTCTTGTTTAGCAGGGTTGGGAAGTCCACATTTTAGCAGGATAAGAGTGAAGCATGATCCCACCTTGTTTTCACTTTCTTCATTTCTACAGATTATATGTTACAAGGATCAGTGAATGGTCGACTGAATGCTGGAAATGTTTCAATGGTGCTATATTATTGTTATTATTATCATTTTTTTTTTAATGTTTTTGGTTGAGGTGATGTGGTCCCGCTGAGACTTGCTATTGATTTAATTAATCGGGGGATGCTGGAAACTTTTTACTATTGGGCTCCGGGTAACTCTCGAGTGCGATACTTGAGAAGGTGAAGGTGGTAGCGGGAGGGTGCCCAATACTTAAGGAGGGTGCGGTTAACCCGAGCCCCAACTTGGGGGTAAGTGGAGTGGTTTAAGCGCACCCTATAAAGATGGAGGGTGGAACTTGCCCTCCTTGAAAAAGGAGCAGGGTCTAACCTCATGCTTATTATTATTATTGACTGATTTTTTTTTCTTTAATTTCTTTTACTTTATATTTAAAAGAAGTGCTGCTTTTATTTTTATACTTCACCAGCGAAAACTACTATGAACTTATAGATGAAATGTTCTAGATTCAATTTGAAAAAGGTTTTGACTTTGTTTTTTCGGGTCAAGTATATTAATGCCATAACTAGGATTCAAAAAGGTGATCAAGATTTATGATTTTC
Organism: Salix dunnii; assembly: GCA_015731905.1. Taxonomy (NCBI): domain Eukaryota; kingdom Viridiplantae; phylum Streptophyta; class Magnoliopsida; order Malpighiales; family Salicaceae; genus Salix; species Salix dunnii. Next base: position 25,201,578 of record CM027674.1, on the reverse strand, counting down.
TGAACGTGATGATGAAAGTCAGAACTTACCTCTGATGTGAGCTAGAAATATACTGCAGGGATATTAATAGATGTGGACAACTTTTGTGATTTTAGGCGCTTTGTTTGCTTTTGTAATGTTTTAAAAATATTTTTGAAAAAAAATAATTTATTTTATTCTAAACTATTTTTTTAAGTTATTTTATATGTTGATATTAAAAGTAATTTTTAATAAATAAATAAATAAATATTATATTAAAAAATATATTAAAAAACAATCATAATTTTAAACTGCCAGTAAGATTCAACCTATTAAAGAGAACCTTTACCCGATTGGCATAGGGTGAGCTAGTGGCCTGGTGAGTGGAGTTAGAGGACTCATGGCATGCCCAGCTGCGCAGTTGTTTTTATTATTTAAAGGGTATTTGCAAGTGTAATATTTTTTTTTAAAAAAAAAACATCTATATATATATATATATATAAAAAAAAAAAACATCTATATATATATATATTTTTTTTTAAAAAAAATAATAACCTCTAAAAGTAATCTAAGAACTGAGCAGAGGTGAGTCTGTGGGCTGTTATTGGTACAGAAGACTGAGAAGTCAAGTTAGAAATGGTGACTCGAGTTTTGAGTTGAGTAAAATAGTATTATCTATTACCCAATTGAAAACCTGATTTTTCTTTTCTTTTAGCTTTTACATGAATTATTTATAATTTTTTTCAATATAATTAGGGTGGTAAGCATCAAATTTGAAAGTAGTTGTCATCTATATTGGCGACATGGATGTGTAAAGGTTTGTTGCTATTCTTATTTTATATTAGTTTAACCATTGACAACATTTTTTCTTTTTTTTATTAATCTCACTAATATCAAATTCTCTATTGCATGTGAAACTTATATTGATTTAATTTAAATCTTTATGGATTTGAGGAGAAGTCAAGGGAGAAATGAATCATTTAAATAAATAATCAATAATGATCGAAGATCTAGGTATGAAAGAAAATCAAATATTTTATGATTGTATTTAATTTACTTCTATGTATTCTCTTTATAATATGTATAACATTACATAATAATATTTTTGTTAATCAATACAATTTTATCATATTTTATTTTCTACAAAATTCATTTTTAATGATTTTAAAATAAATAAATAAATACTAATTGAAAAGGATTGATTAGAGAGATTGATAGAGAAGTACCTCTTTTGATTTTTTAACATTTAATTATTTTTTTATTTATTAAATCGCACTCTACTTTGCTTCATTTCTTGGCATTCTAGGTTAAATCCCGAGGCTAGTATCTAGTTTTGTTTTTTTAAAGAAATTTCTTTGAATACACTAAATTGATATAGAGAATGCACCCTTAAAATCATCTATTTATTTATTTATTATCAATTTACAAGTTGATTTGAGGGCACTTCTTTTTATTGAATAAAAAAACATCACTCAGACATAAAGATCTTAATCTCATTTATAACTACCACATCTAATTTGAGATGTGAAAAAATTTACCATTAAATTCATAAATTCATATCCATCTCAAATGGATGAATTTCTCTCTCAAAATCTCCTACTATGTAGCAATCTAATCCTATTAAACTCAACCTTTCCTCAACCTTTTCACCCATGTTTACCTACAAATAAGTGTCCCCCTATACAATAGATTTTTTCCATTCTCATAAGTAGTAAGCAAGTGGAAACTCATAAGTATAAAGAAGTGCTTATAAAGAAGTTACTAAGAAACTTTTCCATTATTTCCAATATTACTAGGATAGTTTGCTCCCTTGTTCCCCCATAAACATAATGGTCCTTTTTTTCATCAATTTAGTGAGGAATCCTCCCTATATTCCTATGAAATTAGTGACATCAAAAGAATTTCCAACCATGTCTTTTATGTGTCTAACTATATTCCCATGATCTGATCATTGTCTCTAAAGGTATTTTGGATTGTGTTTTGATTGTTGCTGTTGTTTTTGTTATTTTTCAGGAGTATCTTGGTTTTCAAAAGGATCTCGATGAGTATTATTCCTATACATGTCTTCAATTCCTTAGGAACCTTCATCTTGTGGAGTTTGTTTTTCTAGCTAGCTCATCAACATGATGATTTGAACATTCTTTTCCTTGATAAATCTTTTCATCTCCTCCATTTCCAAATATATTTGATGGATATGATCATAAAAAAAAATGATGCCTTGATGACGGCAACTAGAATTTGAAAGTTAAAGTTAGAGTTGGACAAGGATGAGTAATTTTCCCTTTTTTTTTTGAAGAATTCATCGAATAAGATCTAGAATTAATCACATGCTTCAATTTGATTCATATGGTGTAATCTCAATCCATTTTTTAAGATTTAGAAAAAGAGAATTTCTAAACACATATTTTGAGAAAAATACGCTATTTTTTCTTCTAGAGAATATTCTTAGTATTGAAACCAGTTTAGACTTTTCAGATAAAGTTCTTAGGCTAGTGGCTAACAAAACATCCTCTTTGACATTTTAAGAATTGATCGGAGAATTGCTTGTGTTCCATGTTTTATATTTTAGATGGTAGATTTGTTAACTCGAGAGATGATAGGAAAAGAGGGTCCCATTAGGCATGCTTGAAATATATAAACAAATTGTTTTATGTATTGTATCAAAACTACAATAATAAATTTGATAACAAGAAAATTGGAAACTCTCTTAAAGTGCTCTTTGTGTACGCAAATCTTTAATTATCTATCATATGCATATCCTATTTTAGACAAAAAGATATTTACACGAGCCTAAAAACTTTAATTGTGTGAGATCTTAACTTTATTTGACTTGATGGAGATTATTTACATGAATCTAGAAGTTTTAATAATGTAATATCTTGATTTTTCTTGATTTGATGAAGAAAATGACTTTGATCCTTTGTTTTCTTGACTTAATTTGAAGAAGAAAAAAAACTTCAATTTTTTTTTCCTTGATGGACTTAAATTTCTTTGAAGAACTTCCATGTATTTGTGTTTAGTTGTTAGTCTAGACTTATTTTCGTTGTTTTGTTTTTTCTTATTGTTGCGGGCTTGTATGCATGATCTTGTTATTTTTTTATTTGATGACTTTGTTGTTTATATATAAACAAAGACTTAATGAAATTTTTAATGTCTACAATAACAAATGCAAACAAACTAAGAAACTATCATATTATGAAATAAAAGTCAAATACAAAGGGATAAAGCATGATTAATTTTGTTTCCATTTTAAATATTTGTTTTCTTTTATACATGATGTATCTTTATTCTTTATAAATTTAATGTTGATTTTTTAGTTTAAATAAATCCATTCATTATTATAAAAAATAACTCAACTGATTGAAAAAAAAAATCCAATGAGTTATTTGAATAAATCTAAAGTGAAAATTGAAAGTATATGTCATCAATATAACATCTAAGATTTCCCCCCTTGTATTTGAAGCCCTAAAAATTGAAAGACACGAGAATATCCAATTTTGTAATACTTGATATGTAAATTAATAATTCTCTAACATTTTTATTTTTAAACAAATAAAGTATACTAGTATCCAGTTTTGTAATACTTGATATGTAAATTAATAATTCTCTAACATTTTTATTTTTAAACAAATAAAGTATACTAGTATAACAATTGGAAATATAAGCAATCAAATAATTCATCCAATGAATATGAGTTCTTTTTATTCATTAAAGGAGAAAGTAATCTATGTTCATTCATTCAATCTACAACTATTTAAAATGAAAATGAATTAAGTGATAATAGTTTGTAATATAAATTAAGAGCAATAAAAAATTTCATAAATGACATTACTTGATGTGGTGTAATCTCATAATCAAAAGGAAGGAAGAAAAATAGAAGAGTATATGCACAATATATTATGTTCTAAAATTTGCCATTATTTTATAACTCAATGATTCAAATTAGGTTAAAAAATAAAAAATAAAATAAAATGGATAGTGTTAAATTATTGTTATTTTCACTAATAATAACGATTGTAATATGTATATAAAGGATTTATTTTAAGTTGAAATGAAATAAATATTAAGACTAAAACAATCGAGATAAAGAAGATAAAATAAAAGAGAAGACAGAGATACGATTATATTTGGTTACGGAATATAAGATAAAATGATTGTTTCTATGTGTGGTTTGAATAATGATGAACAATATGAAAGTTTATTCTATTAATAATATGTGTTATTATCAAATTTAGTTTGAATAATGATGAACAATATGAAAGTTTATTCTATTAATAATATGTGTTATTATCAAATTTACATATTAAGATAAATAATTAATTATTATTATTATTATTATTATTATTATTATTATTATTAGCTATTTAGCACTATCCATAAAAATATAAGGACTTAAGTTTATGTTTTTCATCATACAATATACCCATTCAATGATTTAAATTTAATTGTGGAACATGAGAGGATGCCTCCTTCTAAGAAATCAATTACCCGCACATTGCATGGTAATTTTCGATTAGATTTTGATATCTTAATAATCGTGCATTCAATTGTTAAACAAATTCCCAAGAGTATAATATACGTGGAAAAGCGAGAATTATTAATTAATCTCTTTAATGGTGTAAAAGGTTAATTATGATAATCATTTTAACACAAATGAAGTATATTTAAATTCAATATTTTTATTTGTTTTTGTTAATTATATATTTAAAAAAAAACCCATTTTAATGATGATGGAGTATTGATAAAGGAGTCGTCTACTCAGGAGTGATGACCAATCAGTGCCAGAGAATTGTAAACTTCCTATGTTTTAATTACAATGCTTTAATCGTGTTTATCCCAAAACAAACCTCACTCAGCAGATATAATTAATATACGTGGATTTATTTGAGAAATTCTTGGGAAAGAAGGAGTTTATATGTATAGTTTCTCTGATATTAATATATATTATAAAATTATACATTGTATCTGCTCTATATCCAGATATCTTCGTCCATCATTTTCCTATTATATTTATTCATTATTATTTAAAATTCATTTAAATTTATTCAATTTCATCTTAATCTATATTTAATAGGATTTTTATATACTATTAGCATTCGTGTACACATGCTTGTAAATTGATGCACTGTTGAGAGGATGAATGGGTGAAATGTAATTATAAAGGATTATCAAATAAGATTGTCATCTCTCAATTATTATAATTTTCATTGTTTATTTTGTTTTATATATTGTATGTTTTTTAATATATAGTTTTTTAATATATATATTAAATAATTGATTCGTGTGCTAAATAACAATGCTTTTATCGTGTTTATCCAAAACACAGCTCATCCAGCAGAGACAATTAATGACGTGAAGGGGTGAGAAATATTTATCAGAGAAATTATTGGCAACGAAGTAGGGTCTATATATATATAATTACTTCAAAAATTTAAATATTTCTATATATATATATATATATATATATATATATATATATATATAATTTCCTCATTGGATATTTAAATTTTTGAAGTAATTATATTAAAACAAAAAACATCAGAGTATCATATCCTATCAGTTATTTATATATATATATATAATTTCCTCATTGGATATTTAAATTTTTGAAGTAATTATATTAAAACAAAAAACATCAGAGTATCGTATCCTATCAGTTATTTATTTCAGCTAAAACTCATCAGCTTAGCCTTGCTTCTCTCTCCCACTCTCTCCCTCTCTCTCTATATATATGCATGCATATCCCAGTACATCCTCTTCTCTATCTCTGATAAAGTCTCCCTGAGATTATTAAAAACTGTTAAGATGGTGTCTGCTGAAACTGCTCGTAACGCTGTTGGGATTATTGGTATATTTTCTTTCTTTAACCTACCTAGGGTTTCACTGTTTTTCATACAGTTTTGATACACACACACACACACACACACACACACACACACACACACACACACACATTCTTGTTGGGTTTTAAGTTTTAATTCTTATCTTTAGCTTTCGTTTTCCGCTATAACGTTTTATGAATCTTCTTCAAGGTTCTTAACAGGCATTGCTGACGTCCCAGTGGAGATTAACTTGTATATATATATATATATATATAGCCACCACATCCATGGTGTTCATCCCATCTACCCCTCTCTAATTTTACAATAAAGTTTGGAAAAGTTTTCGTGGGTGCGTTGTCGGATTTTATTATTCAAGGAAAACATGACTTGCTAGGGAATTTAAATCCTTTAATTGCATTGAATATATTGAAGAAAGGAGATGTACGCAGTGAAATATAGAGAGATGTAATTTAATTAAATTATTTTTATGTTTATGAATTAAATTATTTTTCATTGAAGGCGACGCGGTGAAGGTAGGAAAAAAAGGGTTAATTTGTGTATTTAAAATATCATAACACGCAAAATTGATGATATTATAAAACTGATTTATTTTTTTAATCTTGAAATTAAATAATTAGAACTTGTAACTTGCTTGGAGTATCCTTCATTTAAATCATTATAAAAAAATCGATAGTTTGTTTATTTATTTTAAATTAAATAAATATAACTTAATTTATTCTCCTTTTCGTAACTCTTTTTTTTTTTTGGCAGGGAATATCATCTCATTTGGCCTATTTTTATCTCCAGTGTACAATCTCAGACCATGCATGTCCATTTATGATTATATGCATGTTCAATGTATCTATGGGTGCATGTATAAGTGTAAATTTATTTATAAAAATGATTAGGATCATACAATTTAAGTCCATTTATTGCATGCATGTATACAAATTAAGAGTCAATAAGCTTTTCAATATCATGACGTCCAGGGATGGGATGAGCTGCATATTTCTTTTTCTATTTTTTTCCAATTGGGGGGTATTATTTTTCGTTGAATCAACAAAGTATTTTCAATATTCAGTTTCAGAAATTGAAAACTATATCCTTATGCTGATTAAATTAGATTGTTTACTGCTTTGTGCTCGACTGGTTAACTTACATTGGATGCAGGCCGACATTTTATCGCATTTGTAAGAAGAAGGATGTGCAAGAGTTTCAACCTTATCCTTATGTTGCGACGGTGCTGAACTGCTTGTTCTGGATTTTCTATGGACTCCCGATAGTTAAACCAGACAGCATTCTTGTTGTGACCATTAACAGTGTTGGTCTTGTGTTGGAGCTGATCTACTTGGGCATATTTTGCTTTTTTGACAAGCAGAATAAGGGACGGGTAAGTTTCAGATTCTTCCCTTAATTTTCAAGTTTCAGCTTCGGGTGGTGACATTCTTCTTTCTTCTTTTACCAGAAGAAGGTTTCTCTTGGGCTTCTTGGCGAAGTAATTTTTATGGCCGCGATTGTTGCAACCACCCTGCTAGCTTTCCACACTCATGAGAAAAGAATTCTTTTTGTGGGAGTTTTCTGTGACATTTTCAACATTTTGATGTACGCTTCGCCTCTCACTATAGTCGTAAGTCTCTCTTCAAATCCATCAGCCATGGCATGCACGACCCGATTCCCTCTCTATCACTTTGTGCTCTAAAATATATATATATATATATCTTACCTCTTCTATTTTCCGGCACTGATGCTACCAGGGATGTTCATTTTTAGCTATAAGAGGAAAAATATTTGTCTTACTTTCTTATTCATATCCACAGAAAACGGTTGTGACTACGAAGAGTGTGGAATTTATGCCATTATACCTTTCATTGGCCAACTTCCTTAATGGCTGTGTCTGGACAGCTTATGCTCTCATCAAATTTGATATCTTCATGCTGGTAAATTCAATATCTGCAAATGTTCTTGATATGTTTAATTAGCGAGGTTGGTCTGAATCAAAAACGAAACTGACCTAATTAAATACATCCATCCATGTGGTCTTTGCAGGTCAGCAATGGTCTTGGAGCTTTCTTTGGTCTTATCCAGCTCGTTCTTTACGCCTTCTACTACAAATCTACTCCTAAACATGGTAGTACAGAAGTGAAGCCATCTGAGATCCAGCTCCCTGCTTCAGATACAGCATTTAGAGTATGAGGCATGCGATTTGATCCAACCGATCCTACCTTCTGTTTCAATGTTGTAGTTCAGTTCTAGGGATATTTTCAAGTTCATTGTGGATTTCACTCTGTTAAAATGTCAGGTTTTGGACTTTTAAGATCCATAAGCATGTGTCCCTTTTCTAGTCTCTTCACTCCCAGCGTCAAATAAAGCAATCAACAGCAAGTTCAGATACTGGAAGAAATTATTCTGACTCATCTATAATTTTTTTATTATGTATGTATTTATAGATGAGCCAATCATTGCCCCTATTATATATATATACACAGAATTCCCAATCTCCCACCAACTAAGCACACCTAAAACAAAACTCTGAAAATATATAAATCAAGAATCAATTACATGTCATGTTTTGAGCTTTGCAATCATATCCTCTACTAGCCTAAGTGCTTTTGTTCCCATTACTTTCTCTCCTTCTGCATCAATTTCTTGCATGATCTTTTCTACAAGCTCATGCTTTGATTGTTTAGATCTTGCCCGATGACTTGTACGGTCCCTCAAAAGCAGCAGTAGCTGTTTAGCCTTCTCCTTAGCCCTGAATGTTCCATCCACGCTCAACTGAAGCAGCCCTGGCATCGCACCTTCCCTTAAAATCAATCCTCTGTATTTATCTCTGCAGCTCTGGCATATGAGGAGGAGAATCTCCACCGCATGCTCCTTGCATGGGGGAGTACCCTCTTCAATTGTCTCTACGAATGCCCGAATTGCACCTCCAGCACCGGAAGTTTGAACCAGTGCGTTCTCTGACGAAGCAATGATATCCTCGAGAAGTACCATTGCCCTGTCAACCAACTCCGAGGACTTTTCGTAGCTGTGAAGAAGGTGAAGCAAGGTAAAAACTATACCAGAGGAAACTATTGATGGAATAATCTGACTGCAACTTGAGAGATTGTGGAGGGTCGCTACAGCGTCAAGTTTGGCCTGCATGCTAATGCTGTTTGTGTCATCATATTCTCCTCCGAGGATCTTAACAAGAACAGGGATAGCCCCAGAAGCCGCTATTGCGAGCTTGTTCGCCCCGCAAGAAGATATGACTAAGAAAGCTGCGATTATGATTTCCATCAGTGACTCGTTTTGACTCTGGAGGAGCTCTAGCAGCACAGGAATCACCCCCAATTTCACGATTCGGATCTTGTTTCTGAAAAAAATATGAAGTTTAATCATCTGTCAAAATCTTTTCTCCTGATTCTGCTACATTTTGTTGCTCCCGCAAAGAAGACTACTGCGTCTAATTTTCTACTACTAGTGCAGTTTCGTCATTCTCATTAGACCAAAATCCCATAAAGAATTGAAAAGGAACAATAGACTAACCTTTCATTGCCAAAGGCAAGGCTGAGCAAGGAAAACAGAGCAGCTTCAATGGCTTCATAATCTTGAGACTGGAGCATTGAAATCAAAGGAACAGCGACTCCTCGTTCAGCCAGCTTATGCCTTTGCTTAGCATTAAGTTTTCCAAGTTGAGTCGCAGCCTGAATCCTCGCTTCTCTGCTACCATTGCAAAGATTCTGAGCTACAAATTCCTCCATGGCATCTCTTTTGTTTAACAGCAACGTGCTAGCTAGTAGTATTATATTGCGGGGTAGTGAAGTTAATACTGATGGTTGCTTGAGAATGTAATGTTAGTCTTTCGTGGGTATCCATTGTTTCATGCTGAAGCAACTTCTTGTTCTTTATTCAGCTTTTTTCTCGAATCTCTAAATGGGAAATCCAACCACGATTCCTAAGAGTGAATCTTTTACTTTCCTTTTACAGAAGCAAGTGCCTTTTTTATTTTTTGGTAGATTGCTATGTGCTGACATTTTCTTGCTATTTTTATGTTTTTCCAACTCCATTTTATCGGGGGGGGGGGGGGGGTGCGCTATTTCTAGCTATCATGTGCATGGATCCTATTGGGATTTGTGTGTGTCTGTGTGAGGAAAGAAGAAATAATTGTTATTTTCTTGAGCTACCATGAATGAAACAGTAGCCCAAGGCCGAGTAAATTTGACTGCAAATTAACCTTGATTCTGCTACTCATATTTACTTTAATGGACGCGCTACAGCATCGCGGGACCTGCTGCTCTACCTAATGGAGAATAATAATGAATTCATGTGATCAGAAGCTGAAAGTTGATAGGAATTTTGTCGTAAAAGTAACCCAGATGACTTGCAAGTGAGAATGACTTTGGAGTGTTTCTCGTGATCCAAAGAAGACTACTGAAATATTATAGAATTGTTTACAGGAAGAGGCGCAGAGCAAGGTAAGAATATTGAGGACGTGGGATTCCCTGCACTGAAAGGAGGGGATTCAACAACCGATTAGTCAAGTCACGATACCTTGATTTTTTTAAGGATTTTGTCTGCTTTTCGGAAAATTCTTCTCAAATTTAGGAGCTATACGGCGGCGTTCTCAGATTTTTAGGATGATCCCTGATGGCCTGGGAGTTGATATCAGTGCTCCACTGCTGTCTTTCCCCTTTTTTTAATTGAATTTGCGTGTCTTGTTGAGGCAAATGACATGTCGTCGTCTATTTTGCCTATATTCTGAATATCATAATGCCTTGAAAATCAGTTTTTAAGTGTTTTTTAATCTATTTTAATTCAAAACACCTACGAAAACATTTTAAAAACTATGATAAACCTATTCATGGTCTCAAAAAACCCAAAAAAATGCCTTGAAAATCAAAATTAACCCAAAATAAAAAAATCAATTCTAGTTCATATTTGTTTTTTCATGAACTTTAAAGGTAAAAATACCGAATATAAACTCTTATAATCAAATGGAACAATTTGACACAAAACTTATTCGTTTTGGTGCCTCCAATCGGTATCAACAATATGTTATCCTTTCTATCACTCTCTTATCTGAGTTAAAGGACAAAAAAATAACAGAAATAAATTTTACAACAAAGTTCAATTTTAAAAATATTAAGGAACAATGATTATATAATTTGCATTATTATTAAAGTTTAATTACCAAAGTATATCATTTGTGAAATTTATAGCTTGTCTCTTAGTCATATAACCAAGATAACCTTATAAAATTAAATCAAAATCAATTAATAAGTCTAATTTTCAATCAACCTAGTAATAAATGTTAAAATTAAAAAAAAAATAACTCAATTGAGTCAACACGTTAAACTCGTGACATGAAATATAAGACTGAGCTAACCATGTATAAAACAAATAATAATAAATTATGAAATATAATCCTCAAGAATATTGAGATATAAATTAAAAACATTTAACAAAAAAAAAGTGTTTTGTGAGGTAACATTTTAGTTTGTAATAATAAGAAGAAGAAAAAGAAAAAGAGTAGTCCAACTTGAGATGCCGTGATCACCACGATTTCTTATCACAAAGTAGCTAGAAGCAGTACTCTACAACTCTAGTTTCCTTTTGAATAATGTATCGTGGCTAGCGTTTCACTACGGCATGAATCAAAATTCAAAAACTACATTAAATAAATAAGACGGTTATAGGATTTAATGCATGCTATAAAATATTTTAAATGAATATTTAATACTTGGCTAGTATATCAAATTTAATTAATCAACAATCATTTATATTAATTTAAAAAATATGGGCATGACCTGTTTGACCTAAAAAGTCAATAACAAACCAGTCTTCTTGTTTAAATGACAATCCAGTTTAAATGCAAATTATTTTCATCTCCGTGTTAATCCATACCTAACCCTAACTCAATTGTGATATGATGAAGGGTTTGTTTTCTTAAAAAAAAAAAAATATTTTTGATATTAGCACATTAAAATAATTTAAAAATATTAAAAAAATTAATTAAAAATAAAATAATTTTTTTAATATTTTTCAAAAAAACTTTTGAAACATAATATCAAATAAACCTGAAATGTTAAAGAATTAAATTGCCAAAATGATAATTAGAAAGTGAGTTGCAGAAATAATGATATATTTTATTGAATCATGATACAATGAAATAAAAAACTAAACACATATTTTATTAACCTGTGTTAATCGGTTAAATTGATGACCCAAGTAATGCGCATAACCATAATGACTTAACATGGTCGCACAATTCCTTTCCTTATCTTGCTTTTAGTTGGGCATCAATTGACCTAAAGTCCAATCAAATAAAGAAGATAAATCTAAGAAATAAATAAATGTTAAGTGACAAAATCAAAGTTTTTAATACTGTTTTGGTTGGGGCTTTGTTTTTTCAATTAGAACAAAATGTTTCGGTTTCGAAGTGTTTCGACGCATCATTTTGGGGTTGTACTCTGTATGTGTGTGTGTGTGTAAACACTAGTTTATATCTAAAAATAAAATTATTTAGAATTGTTCAATTTAATCTAAAAAAGACACAATAAAATAATTTTTTTGAATAAAATTATGAACATGTATAATATTACGAGAAAATCATCATCAATCTCGCAAGGTCATTACATTCTCTTATTGCTCTGAAATTTTAACATAATATATATAAATATGTCAAGAGACTCCTCGTAAAATTTCATCTCAATCTAAAGGTCATATTAAGAGATATAATTGATATTGTAAAATTATTCATCATTTAAAAAAAAATTATTTGGTTGAAAAGAAACAGACAAAACAAAATCGGTATATTTCGGTTCGTATTTGACTGAAAAATCCAGAATGAGCTAGAATTTAAACCGAGATAAAAATAACATTGTTTTGTCTTATTTTTTTAACCGGTACGAAATATTTCAACTAAAACAAAACGAAATAGACAATGATGGACAAAACTAAAATTAAATATTATAAAAAGTGAAAAAAAAAACAAGCAAACTAAGTAAAAATCCCTAATTCTTGATTAATATTTCAAACTCACAACCTATAAAATCTTGCACCCAAATTGAATAAAAAATCTTAATTGTCAACTAATTTAATATTGAAAAATAAAATCACAAAAAAAAAGTTTCCAAATAAAAAAATAATTGCAATATAAAGGAATGTGGATCAAGTCACATTGAGGGGGAATTGAAAAATGATGACATTGTAAAAATAAAAAAAGAAGATCAATTCCAAAAATTATCTAAAACAAAGCAACCATCAATAAAAAAAAATGTGAATGAATGTGAATGAAATCTATCATATATAGAATTTAAGACAAATGAAAAAACATTTTGTGTTGACACATCCTTTAAAAATATCATAATGTGAATCAAATCAATAAACTTTATTTTTGTAATAATATTTAAATTTATTGAATTGCTCCTAAATCAACATGATCATGACAAAACAAAAAACTTGAATTTAAAGACAAAATAACCCCTGAAAGGCATTTCAACTTTCATTAAGGTTTGCTTTTTAAGGATATTTTTGTAATTGGAATATGCTAACCATGAGAAAAGGGCAAAAAAGATAATAGAAGATAGTTTATTAATTTTTATTTTTTAAAGATTATTTAGTAGGTGCAGTGTGGAAAAACAAATTGAGTTATCCCAATTAAATTATATAACGACTAATAGCCAATGTAAAAAATATTAATTTCCCTTCAAAATCAATTCAATAGCATTGATTTTTCTAAAAAGGGCAAAAAGGAAATTATATTGTATTGTTTGGGTGAATAGTAAAATCCACATGGCCACATTTTTTCCTTCCTTTCTATATTTGTTTTATTGTTATATTCGGCGATTAATCTATAGATCATTTTCCAATTGCCATGTATTAAGTTTACAAAAAAAATAGAAAAAGTAGGAAAATGGGTTATTAATCAATTTCTTTTAAGATTAAATTATATTGAAAATTATTTAACATATTCATAGATGGCTCAAGTTTACAGTGCAAGACCATTGATCCCATTTAGTAATCAACCACAAACAATCGAACTCTTTATTTTTGTCCTATTTAAAAATAATATAAATATTTTATTATGTATAGAATTGTAAAAAAATAAAAATATTCCCGGGCAAACAATTATGTGGTAGTCTGCTGGCAGAGATAATATCATAGTTTTACTGTGCAAAAATACATGAAAAAATATAAATACCCCTAAACAATAAAAGAATATCAATTAATTCTATGGAAAAGTAAAAATCAACCCTGAGAACAAGGCTTAAATTTTAAGTTTTTGGGTGTTAGTTTGTTGATAAGGATAATATCATAGTTTTGCATTGTAAAAATACTTGAAAAAACATAAGTATCCCCAAATAATCAAAGAATATCAATTAATTCTATGAAAAAGTAAAAAATAACCCTGAGATCAAGGCTTAAATTTTAACATATTAAGAGGTAAGACAATAATTATATTATTATAATCTTTAATAATTTGAGTATAGTGTTAAAGTATTTAAGCAACGCAGTATAACTATTTCTTTAATAATCAACTTCTTAGAGATAAAAAAATATTCATAGACGGCACCGAGGGTTTATAAAGGAAGGAATAAGATTGGATGGGTGAGAAGCATGTCTTTTTCGGTGACAAAAGCTAAAGCAGCAAACGAATAAATTGAATATATATTTAAGAGGTCAATAAATTGGAACCGTTGCTTAAAAGTTTTTCTGATGAGATCAAATGAATTTTGGACCACTTTATATATATATATATATATATACATATATATATATATATATATATATCAGTAGTAGCCGACATATAAATTCTATTGCTGATGAATTTTTTAACTCGACTACTTCTATTAATATTTCTCATTATTTCTTTTGTAGAGAAAAAAAATTCCCATTCCATTTTTATCGTGATTTTAATATAAATCCCACTTTAAAAATAAAAATAAAAATAGAGAGACTCGTTTTTCAAATTTTAATTTCCATTATTTTTTTCTAGAATTTTAATCCGTTAAAAAATGAAATAATTAAGAGAAGTGGATCCTCTTGTTCTTCTTGTAAGCTGTATCCAATCTATTACCAAACATAAACTGAAAAGCTCAAACATGATGTTTTTTCATTGTTCACCCGGACACTGTAGAAATTGCATTATTGTATAATAATAATAATAATAATTTATATATTTTTACATGATGCCACGTGGTTGCCTAGATACCATAACATACCCCCTTCTTTTTTACTCATTGCATCTAAAATCAAGAAAGTCAAGTAACCTTATCTTCGTGTTTGGATTAGGATATAAAATGGGAGATAAGAATAGTGGAGATAAATTGCTTCCAAAGTGTTTTTTTTTTATTTAAAATTAAATTAAAATAATATTTTTTTATTTAAAAAAAATTATTTTTGATATTAACACATTAAAATAATCTAAATATATATATAAAAAGTTAATTTAAAATAAAAATAAAAAAAAATTGACAATGTTGTCATATTATATACAAATATTATATTTTATTTTAATTGCTTCAATTTCACAAATTATAAAAATTATTTGCTAAACTTACATTATAGTGGAGGCAATTTAACTAGGGTTTAAATAAATGAAGAGGGTGGGCAAGGTGAGTTGGGTAGAGATCGAAAAATTACCCCTTTCTTTTTCTATGTTTTTTATTGGATATTTTATTTAATTAAATATATATATATATATATATATATATTTTAACCTATCTGCTTGAACTTCACAGCTTTTGTGAGTGTGAGTGTGTGTGTGTGTTGGGTTTTGGTCGTTTGTTTCCTTTGAGTTTTTATTATTATTCTTTGTTTACAATTCTCACAAAGATTTGAGTGAAATAGCAAAATGTCTATTTTGGATGTAAATAGATTATAATTTAAATCTTTTATGACATGCTAGTGTTATGTTATTATATGATTTTATTTGAAAATAAATCAAAATAATATATTTTTTAAATTTATTTTTTATATCAATCTATAAAACATTGTTATAAGAGTAAAAAAAAATTATTATTATTGGATGTTATTATTATGAGGTCCATAAAACCTTGTTATGCTGTGCTAGTTTTATGTTATTGTATGTATTTTACTTGAAAATACATCAAAATAAAATTTTATTTTTAGCATAATAATAATAATAGTAAAAAAAGATGTTATTATTATTTTTTATAATTTTTGCCTTATTTCAAGTTTGACTTGTATAGATGAAAATATTTATATCTTTGACCAAACTCTACTAGTATTAAGATTTTTATTTTTGCCTATATATTTAATATTTATTTCACATGTAATAAAAACGAGCTATTTAAAATAAAAGGAGTTTTTAAATCTATAATTATAATATTTTAATGTATGCAACACAAATATTTTGCCCACCTCAATCTTATGTCTGGCTTCGGCAAAGATCCTTGAACGCTATAAATGGAAAGCACAAGTCCCCTTCCTTTTCATTCCTCAACAAAGACTGCTTGAAAAAAATCAATAAACGAAATGAAGCAATTGGAAGCCTGCCTCCTTTTCAATCCAATAAACGACATGAAGCAATTGGAAGCATCCACTTGTATAAAAGCTCAGTATCTTCAAACAATAATATATATATATATATATATATATATATATATCACTTTCACGTCATTGTTTTAAATCACAATACCAAGATATTCCCACATTAAAAGTTTAAAGCAGCAACAAATTTCGGAATTACAAGAAACATGGACCCCCCCGCTAAGGGTTGGCATTAATCTTTTTCAAGAGTTTGAATATTTGATTTTTAACCAATTAATTATGAAATAGAAAAATTAAATAAACAATATAGACATGTAATATAATCAATCAAGAGCGACCTACCCTAAGATGACCTAGTCCGGGCTAACCCGCTAAATTAGAGATCCAACTAAAGAGTTAGATTAACCTGATAAAAAAATATAAAAAAATTACAAAACTATTTAAAAAATAATAATTTAATATTGAATGATAAAATAAAAAAAAATATGATAACTCTTGTTAGTTTTTCAATCTCGTGACTTGAGTCATTAAAAACTCTCAAAGTTCGGTCTCTAACAAATCAAACATTAAAAGATGAAATCAAGAAAACAAAAGTGATTATATCAAAGGATAAGAAAAATAATAGTTAAAAAATAAAGATAATAATAAGTAAATTAGAGGGAAAATACAAGTTTTCAATTGGAGGGAGAAACTGAAAAGAAAAATAACTTTGTTAAGTGATAAAAGAATAATGATCAAATTAAAAAAAATACAATATACCATGAATTTGGATTGAAGTATGAGATGAAAAACCAATACAACTTTCACAAAAGGGTTAAGGAAAACAATTATAAATTAAAAGAATAAAGATAAAATAAAAAATAATAATATATGACAAATTGAGTTTAAATAATAAAATTGAAAACAATTAAAACTTTTACAAGAAGACTAAGAGCAAAAATTAAAGGAGAAAGAACTAAAGCTAAAATATCGACAATAAAAAGGGCCAATCTATAATTTTGAGAGGAGAAGAAAGAAAAAATAAGCTCATTTATGTTAAATCATGCCACATAATTTTTTTCAAATGAGCAAATGAATGTGGATTTTGTTATAAAAATGAAGGTAAGGAATGCAAATAGAAAACTTAAAGTGTATTTTAGCACTGTCCTTAAAAAGTATCTCCCAAATAGCAAGGTACCTTCCAAGATTTAAAAAGTTCTTCCTCAATAGAAAAGGACAGTACATAAACAACTTGAACAGAAAGAAAACCAACAAACTCACAAGGAAAATTATTCCTGGTTATTTCTTATTTGAAAATCTGCATAGTATATATAGGCAGTTACGATGTAACAATCATTTTGAATTTATTATGAAATTATAAGGGTTGTTACAACAATTTGAAATATTATTGGTGTTACAATAATTTAAAATATAGTTGTCAAGAAATTAAGTGATTGTGATTGTTATAACTGCTAGAAAATAAATGGAAAATATTGTAATTTTTATGACTATTGAAAATAAATTGTCAAGTGTTTGAAATATTATGATTTCATTTTAAGAGTCATCAAAATATTTTAATGACAGAGGTGTTGCCTCGTACATAGGAGGGGTTAATTAAAGTTGTTTCTCTTACTCGACTCATCGTTTGTTGGTTACTATCTCATCTCAAGTTTTATCATATAAACACTTGATGAAAATCTTCGTTTTTCAATGTGTGATAGAAAGTCCTATATATGCCTTTTATATTCAAAAAGTTAGTTGTGTTTTTCAATGTGGGATAAAGATTTTTGAAATAGTTTTTACAGCAATCCCCCACATATTTCAAAAGTATTTTTTTCATTGAAATATTAAATTTGTTGGATTTCTTTCATAAATGAGTGCAATGTGTTTATACTAGTGTCTTTTGAATTATGAACTAGATTATAGAAAGAATGACATTTAACTTACAAAATTATTGGTGAGATATTTAATTTCTATAAACCAAAATAATTTTCACTGTAAGTTAGTTATCTCACCAAGCACATTATAACCCTACAATTCTTTGTTATTTGACTCGGTTATGCGCTTTAATAGGTCATGTGTGTGCCTAATTATTCATTAATACTTTAAAGATTTTGATAATATTTTATAGGAGTGACCCCACTCTACACTCATATAGATGATTCCATTAAGTGTTCATTGTATTTTGAACATTATCCGTAAGAAATATGGAACTTATTAAGAATTTTATAGTTCATCCTCAAATCATAAAAATGACTTGTTTCATAGTGCTGTAAAATCATAAATAACTAGTATAGTTTCTTATAAGGAATTCAATCAAGTGATTATGGCTGCTATAGCTGCTGAAAAATAAACGGAAAATGTTTTAATTTTTGTGGTTGTTGAAAATAAATTTTCAAGTGTTTAAAATATTATAATTTGAGTTTAAGGATCATCAAAATATTTCAATGATGGAGACAAAAAATTTAGAAAGCATAGACAATCATGTTCTCTAAATTACATAGTATATATAAGCAGTCATAATATAACAATCATGTTTAATTTATTATAAAATTAAAAGAGCAGCTACAACAATTTGAAATATAGTTTTAAGAAATCAAGTTATTGTGACAATTATAGCTGATGAGAAATAAAAGAAAAATGTTTTAATTTTTATGATTATTGAAAATAAATTTTCAAGTATTTGAAATATTATGATTTCAGTTTAAAGGTCATCAAAATATTTTAATGACAGAGATAAAAAAAATTTAGAGAGCATAAATGTTGGCTCGCGCTCAGAGGGGTGAATGAGAGGTTTTTCTCCTACTCAACTCCTCCTTATAAACCACGAGTTCACTCTATTTTCTTTGTTGGTTATTATCTTATCTCAAGTTTTATTATATAAATAGTTTATAAATTTTTTTTTTCAATGTAGGATAAAATACTAAAAAGATAAGTTGTATTTTATAATATAAAATAAATAATTTTAAAATAGCTCTTACAATAACTTTTACAGCAGATCTCAATTTCATCTACTAATATTCACAACTCTTGTAGGTGTAGATCTCAAATGCATCTACTAATATTCACAATTCTTGTAGGTGCACCTACCAACTGGCCAGTTCATTGAGATGATCTCTCCCCAAATCAATTATCCTCTCAATTTCATTGAAACTTTATGGTGTCCTGCATGCCTTGCATCCTTTAATTTGTATCATTAAAATAGTTGCTGCCACTTGTCCATCAGCAAGATTTATTAATTAAATATAAAAAGAAAAACCCTAATACAAAAGAACACTGCATGGTTCCAGGGAAAACACCATAGAAGTCAAATTTGTCTTATTGACAAAAAGGCTATTAAAAATTAAGAAACAATAATAATATTTAATATATTGATGAATAATAATATAATTTAAGATGTTAGTGATTTCCTTTTAGACCAACTTGTCTAATTGAATAAAGTAAAGATTTCTAGAAATTAAAAAAAAATAGAAATATTGAAGAAAATGCCAAAATCATAAAACTTGCATCCCGCTGCCGTCGGTACCTAGCTAGATCTATGTCTTTTTTATTTTTAAATTAATTTTAAAAAATAAAAATATAATATTAAAGGTTATTTGTTTTGCATAAGATATTTTGGAGACACCTGAAAAATAGTCTCATAAAATATTTTTTAACTGGTGATGGTGGTGAGATAAAGATCATGATTGGAATAATTGGATGATATTGTAAATAGATTATTGTTTTAAAATATTTTATGAAAAACAATTATAATTTGAAATATTTTTTAGAAAATGAATTAAGTTCAAACAAATTAACTATAAAATATTTTTATTAACCAATTTTTATGTAAAATATTTTGATAGAAACATAGAAACAAACATAGAATTCATTTTCCATAAATGAAAGTGAAAAACTATAAAGAATATTTTTATATAAAAACTTTTTGCTCAAGATAAATATACCCTTAACCGCAACCTACATGAATTATAATACTATAAAATGTGAAATTATTATTTTAAAAAAAATTATTGTCACAAGCATGATAAAAAAATTCATGGCTTCAGATTTATCTAGATTAAATAAATTAGTTAGAAGGTAAAAATAAATAACAATAGCAGATGTTCTAAATAAATAAAAAGTGATTATGATAATTTGGAAAAAACAAAATAGCTTAATTATTATTAGTCAATTAAACATGGAAGAACAAAATAGATAAAAATAAACAAAAATAAACTGGTATGAGTTAATATAAGTTAGCTTGACAAAGTTTATAACTTAGATGAGAGTCGATCAGAATCAAATTAATTCATTAAACTTGTGGTTTAGGTTATGATATTAGAATAACACGATAGAAGAAAATCACATAACCTATTATTTAAAAAAAAATCAAATGATGAAGTCATAAAAAAAAATAAGTGAAAAAAAAGGACTATGTTAACCAACAATAACTTTTCAAATTTATAATCTGAACTAAAATATACAAAGATGAAATTGAGAAGAGAAAACCATATAAGAGGATCCAAAACCAAAAATTACAATTAAAAACTTAAGGATTAAAATTAAAATATGAAAAAACTATATAAGAACTACAATCATGGATGTGTCTTCCACTTTTTATTTTTAAATAATATTTTATATTTATTAAAAAATAAATTATTCTCGTGATGATAATAAAAAAAAGGAAATTAACAGAAATTCAAAAAAAAAAGGTTTACACAAGTTTAAGAAAAAGAAAAAATTAGACAAATCCCAGATATCAGGTTTAAAATTTATTTATTTTAAATATACCTTGGAAAAAAAACACCAGCACCAATACCATTAAATGTTCTGAAAAGAGAAGAATAATAATTATATTGCAATGAATAATCCGTATCTAAAGTGTACAGTGAATCTCATTCTGTTTTAGATTTTCTTTGATTTGATGTGTCGGATGAGGTTGTGATCAAGATCAGACGGCTGATACTAGTCCAATTGGAGCGGATTTTGTGCACATAAAGTCCATTGCAATCACAGCAGGCTCAACCAATAGGTGAGGACTGCGTGGCAAAAATCAAGCAAACAAGGAAGAGAAGGGTGGGGAAGGCAAAAAAAAAAAAGACAAGAAGATAAAAAACAGAGGTGTACTGGTTAACTGACAGGGACATGAACGAAACAGAGTATCCAATGACAAAAGTAAACTAGTTGGCTTCCTTTCCTTGGATATCCTTTTCTCTTCTCGTCGCACGGACCCCACCATCTCTCACTCTCCCCCTCACACGCACGCATAGAGAGAAGAAGCATATGCTGTTTTTTTTTAATGGCCCTGACCTATCACCCTCATTTATATATATATATATGGGAGCTTGTCATGAACTAAGGGTTGGTGGGCTGTTCTCTGTACTCGAAGCCGGTTACAAATCTTCTTTTATCATTAGTTTAACAAATCTTAACAACAACAAACGTAAGTTTTCTTTCTTTTATATTATCCCAATTTGCCATCTTGTATTCTTATCTCTTGTACGTGTGTGTTTGTGCTGTGTTAGCGTGGTCGTGGTGGTGGTGGTGGTGAGTGAGATTTTCTTCATTTATTTTTCCTCTCACTTTTGTGGGTGTTATAGCTGGAGGGGAAGAAAGGGAGAGTGAACCCACTAGTGAGTAGCCTAAGGGCAAGGTTAAGGCTGAAACCCATGCCGTTGAATATGGTTCATGATGTTGATGGACTGCCGAGGATAATTTTGACTGACCCTACTGGCTCTTCTGCTGAGGTAGTTACCCTTTGTCCTTGAATCCTTGTTTATTCTTTGCTTTTTCCTGGTTCCTTGTAGGTGATGTTTCTGTAAATCTAAGACAGGGATTGAAATTGGCTAGGCTTGATAATTAAAACGATCAATTATGGTAAGTAAGAGATACCTTGCAGTGAATTATGTTAAACCATTTTCAAAAATTGAAAACAAGAAGATCAGAATAAGCAGGAGTAAAATAATTGAGTAATTAAATTAATGAATTTCAGTTGAATAAGCAGCAATCTTCACTTTTCATATCCCTTACAATATGCAATCTTGGAAGTGATAATATATAGCAATCATAACTGGAATAACACAAAGAACTGGTAAAAAGTTTGCTATTAGGGGTTGGCTTAGGACAGATTGGGACCCAGATAAACACCTTGTTCAGTGTTGAGTTTTAATTTCACTTAGTGAAAGAATTCTTCTAGGGCTGTATGCGTGAACCTTACCCAGTACACATCAACAGATAGTTTATTTGGGTGTGGGATTTCAGTTAAGCCATAAAACACACTGAAGTTCCTCTTACCGACTTGCAAAAGTAGGAAATTGAAATGAGTCAACTTCAGCACTAAAGAAGTCTTCACTGAAAAATGGTTTCAGGTGCTTTTGTATGGCGGGCAGGTTGTTTCGTGGAAGAATGAAAGAAGAGAGGAACTACTTTTTAAGAGCAGCAAGGTGAGCAGTTCTTCTGCATGTTTAACTACTTCTGAGACTATAAATATATTTAAGCTTCATGTGAACCTTATTTAGATTATAACAAGTTGCTGATTTCTGGATATTCTGCTTTTGATAAATCAATTTTTGATAGCTATAGTATTGATTTAGTTGTTGGCCTTCACTTTGTTCTCTTACATGTCTAAGATAGTTGAGCCTTGAGATTCTTTAGCAATTAATAAACCAGTTGATTCCAGCAGTTTTTGAATAATTGCTTGGGTTCGATCTAGCAACCATTGCAACATGATGGTAAAAGAATTAGCTGGCTTATCTCAACTTATCACCGCAAGAAAGGACAAATACTAGATAGAAGCTTAATGTATTTTGAACTTTTTTGTTCTGTAGCTATCCGGTTTTCATTTTCCTTTAGTTCTATTTCTCTTGATACATATGCAATCCACATGCACCCTTTTTTTTCAGTACTCATTAGCCATCAGTGCTTCACTGTTCTTATTAAAAATGGCAAACCTCAGGTTTCTCTCAAACTAACACACCATTGTTTGAGTTATTAACTGTATAGAAGCTACTTACAGCTAGAACTTCCATAATATCTTGTTAATGAGGCATTATTTTCTTAGCAGGCAATTTGGAAGCCACCAAAGGCCATCAGGGGAGGTATTCCTGTCTGCTTTCCACAGGTTTGAGATCTAAGGAATGAAGCAGAATCGTATCATTTTGCCTTGTTGAGATTATATTTCTTAGTCCATGCTGCAATTTCAGTTTGGAAATCTTGGTTCAGTGGAGCGACATGGGTTTGCAAGGAACAGGTTGTGGTCTTTGGACAGTGACCCTTCACCTCTGCCTCCATCAAACAATCAGTCGTCAGTGGATCTGATATTGAAGTCCACCGAAGAGGATCTGAAAACCTGGCCTAGAAGGTATGCTTGCTAATTTTGTAACCCATATAAAATAAGACTACATGTACATGGGTATTATCAATTGGATGAACTTATGAATCTCATGGTATTCTGCAGCTTTGAGCTACGGCTTCGTATCACTCTCAGCGCTAGCAAGCTCACTTTGATATCTCGTGTGAGAAATACAGATAACAAGCCCTTCTGCTTCACTTTTGCACTGCGTAACTACTTATCTGTATCAGATATCAGGTTTGTCTCATTAATTCTAAAGCAATTGCTTTGTTTGCGTTGACTTAGATTTAAAGTTTGTGACTAGTGCCCCTGCCCTCATAATTCCAGTCCTATTCATTATGAATTGTGCATATTTCTGTAATCTATATGATTTTGCTACCAACACGTGCTTTTTCCTCATTTTAAAGGGAGTAGGCAGAACATGAATATGGTAGATATTACGTTACTATTCTTTTCTGAGGGTTGCATGATGCTGTTTCATTTGCAGTGAAGTGCGTGTTGAGGGATTGGAGACACTTGATTACTTAGATAATCTAATGCACAGAGAAAGGTTCACTGAGCAGGCAGATGCGATTACCTTTGATGGCGAGGTACTATGCTTTATTTTCTTCTATTGTCAATTTAGATTTGATTCTTTTGCAGGGAGACTAATAATTGAATTTTCCAGCCACCGAAAGAATGAGTTTCAACTTTGTTCTTTTATTTGAATTCCTGTGTTGGGGCATAACCTTTTTCCTATGTTTTTCTAATAAAATTAAGTCATTTATAGGTTGACAGGGTATATTTGAGCACCCCCTCAAAGATTGCCATCATAGATCATGAAAAAAAGAGAACCTTTGTACTGCGGAAAGATGGCATGCCAGATGCAGGTTCTAAAATGTTTTCTTGATGTTCTAACTGTGTGGCTGAACTGTCGAGTTGCCAAGGTCCTAATCACTCACTGTGGTACTTACATTTTTTACTTGATTGACACGCAGTTATGTGGAATCCTTGGGACAAAAAAGCCAAGGCTCTCCCAGATATGGGGGATGAAGAATACAAAAGCATGTTGTGTGTGGATTCCGCTTCTATTGCAACCCCAATTGTCTTGAAACCTTTTGAGGAGTGGAAGGGCTACCAGGAACTCTCTACCGTGTCATCAAGTTATTGCAGTGGTCAATTGGACCCTCGAAAGGTTCTATACGGTTTTCAATGATCTCATTCACAGGCTAAGTGAAGGTTTCTTGTTAGCAATGTCAACTGTTTTATTAATGTACAATATGAATGCTCTTGCTTTCTGTATATCACCTCTTGTTTTTAGGATATCTAGAGTGAGATTAAGCAAGCTGTTATGGTGGCTATCATTTTGGGATCACATTGTCACATTATTGAGCAACAAGATATTTTTATGTTGCCGGTGTGTGATCAAATGTGCCTTTCTAGTATTTTCTATATAAGATTAGTTAAATTTAAGAGTGAGTGATGCCATGGTTGTGATAAAGAAGTTATTTTAAATTTCTTGAAATCTTAAAAGTAGAAACATCAAATTCATGAAAAGTTTCTCCACTGTCATCAAGGGGTTGGGATTGGCTCGGATTCGGTTAAGGAATCAGCTACAATCACTCCATACACTCGTTCTTAGTGAACCAATGCATAGTCGCTTGGTAGGGGACCCAAACCTTATTAATGTACGCCCTGCAAAGTGTTCCACTGAGTGATTAGAACAGTGAAAGAAAGGACATCCCAAATTTTTCTTTGGCCTCCTTGTCAAGGGGATCATCTCCCAGATACATTTGAATGAATGCCCTGCAGAGTTCATTCTCAACCCTGCTAACCACCCCATCCATCACTGCACAGGAAAACGATGAAGTGTCAGCATCATATATCTAGTGGACACATGGTATGTAGTTGCAATCTATTTCATTTTTTGCACCTTTTGTTTGAAGAAAATATACCGGGTCCAGAAATATCAATCACAGAACCCGTAGTTAGCTTAATGTCATCTGAAACTGCCCAGGAAGGACCCTATCATCAAGACAAGAGAAAATCTATTTTAGTTATAACTATCTACAGAACACTGTAGTTGTGTAAAGGAAATGACATTTACTTGCTGGTGATCTCTTCATTCTTCTTTATACCAGTCAGTTTTTTAATGGATGCTTTTAGACCACCGTCAAAATTCTTTCTTACCATGCTCATTGTGAGGCTAGAAAACACAATTATCAGCCTCTCCATCACGGCCGCATAGCTGTCAATTACCACCTGATACATGTCCTTTGTCGGTTTTCCTGGAGCTTTTCCAATCTCTGACTTCAAAAGATGTTTTAGTTTCTCATTATCTGCGTGCATTCCTGAAAATTGAAAGATAATGGTTTGCATTATTTGGAATTAGCTAGGCCAAGAGAGGGAATGTCATAAAAGCTTCAACAAGTATTTTTTTCAACAACTCATTCGTTGAGTAGTATATGGTGCTAATCCTGTCGACTCAGCCTTGTAGTGAATGCAGTGTTTTAATGTACAAGATTGAAGTGTTACTTCAGCTGTTTGTGTCACCCTCTCTCCTGCATCATTAGGCAAAATTACAGAAGGCTATATAATAATGCTTTGCTTGCAACTCTATTGAATTGGTATTATTAAGTGTAAGCAATGTGAGTAGTTAAAGATGTGAGGTTTTTGTAGCATATTACGTACCAAAGCCATAGGTCTTGAAGCTGATGCCGAGCATGGACTTCTTCCTCAAGCCAATGCTCAGCAACTGCTTCCCATCATCCAACTGAACTGGAAAGGAAACCCCCAGTCTTGTCTTCAACCTCATCAGCTACCTCTTCCTTTGGCACCTCGCCTTTAGCTTCTTTTCCATCTGTTTCCTGAATATTCTCCCTAGTTGGCTCTTCCACGGCCTTTGTTCCATTCTCATTTGACTCCATTAGCAACCTTGTGCTGATCATCAATGTCATTCACCTTCTCCTCCATTGGTGTCTGAACCTTGGCGGCAATGTCAGCCTTGTGCTGATCATCAATGTCATTCACCTTCTCCAAGGGTTTTTCTTATTAATGTTGGTGTTTGGGCTAGCTTGCATGCATCTCGACTAATCTCACAGGTCTTGAAGTTAACGACTATGCAAGCTTCCAATGACCATCATATTAGGAACCACAAGACTTGAACTTGAAATCACAAAAGGAGTTCCAAGCTCATACCACTAAGTCACCCGCTAGATTGTTGAACATAAGGGTTTATATAGGAAGGATCTGGTGAGGGAAAGATGGAAGACATATGATTTACCAGATTATAACGTTGGCTGGCTAGCTACCTCGGTATAACCATTAGATAGGTTAAGTGTTTTTGGTGCAAATAAAGCATTGAATGATAATTTTGGACAAGTTACAATATATGTATATGTCTAATTTACACATATCAAGAATTTGGATTTTTCGATAATAGTGTTGACTTGTCTAAAACCGAAAGGTGTGTCTAATATTCAAACTCATTGCACCGTGGGATAGAAAGAAACTTTGAATTGCTCAATTTCTCATCTTGGGGTGATCTTTCTTGGTAGAGTTTGGACAATTTACATGTTGTTGTTGTGGCAACATACGTTGTAGTTAATCTCTCTATCCTTCAGGCTCAAAGAGTCAAGATGGGTAGTCTTCTTACTTCTTTTTTTCAAACATCAAGTTTACCACCAAACTATTAGGGTATTATCATCTTTGCACCTAAACAATTTGATTTCTTAATTAAGGATTTCTATTAGAATCACTTGACAAGAAACATTAAGTCTTGTAAAATGGTGTTTTTTTTATAAAAAAAATACAATTTAGAGAGAGAGATATAGAACCTTAAAAATGAATGAAGGTTTTTGATAATTTCTTAATGTTTGTGGGTGAAATTATTCGATAGTCACATTCAGACTACTTACTTAGTTAAATAGTCTTTTTTTTAGGTTTTCCCTTCTTTTTTTGTCTTTCCAATACAATGATCACACCATAGAAGCTTGCAATTAAGGTTATGGTTGGGTATATATTTAGTCATCACACTTTGAACAAATAAAAGTTATAAATCCTTTTTAATTCTTGAATTTAAAGTCAATTAACCAAATTAGACAACTTTTAAATTGTCATTCTAGGCTAAAATCTTAATCAGAAGATTTATTAAGATACAACAACAACAAAAAAGATTATGGAAACTCTTAAATAACATCTAAGTTAAACCATGAGTGTGTTAGGTAAAGGATAATTCATCTTTTATCAATCTTTCATGTCTTTCATAATCATCTATAATAATTTACACTAGAGTTGCATGATAAAATCAATTATAGGGAAATAAAGTTAATTTATAAGAATCTTTTAGAGGTTTAGCCTTAATAATCACTTAAGATTGAATCCTAAAGGAACATACAGGAAAATATTTTATTTGTGTTGAGTTTGGGGTCTACATTCTTAACTACATGGAGTTTGGGGTCTACATTCTTAATTACATGGCTTAACAAAGATTGATTTTATTATAAATAAGTTTTAAAAATTAAAGACTTAAATGTAATTATGACAAAGAATTATAATTTTAGACTTAGAAAAACCAAGAACTTGATTGCATAAATTTCTAAAATTATCATGAAATAATATATGTGATATTTTTCAGGGTGCAAAGTAATATCTTATTCTTTATAGGGTTATCAAGTTTTTTCTATAAATAGAATTTTATACCTCATATTTTATGACTCGATAATGGGAGATTTGATGTGATCATATACACCTAAAAACACATAATAAAAAAAGAACAAGCAATCAAGACATAATGATTTCTCTCCCATATAAGGGTTTAAGGAGATTTGATTAAAATTAGAGCATGGATAATTAAACAGCTTGTGGTTTAAGACAACTTAACCTTGACAAGTTGATCAGAACTAAAAAACATTGATCTTCATATAATCTTTGCTCAAATTCTAAACAACCTCAAAATTATTTAAGGAGTGGCAATACTAACTAGTGAGCAACACTACCCTCAAAGGTAAACTTTGAGGTAGAGGAGTCATATTTGAAACATCTTCAGGGGTGGTATCCATTTCATGCTATTTAGGTATTAGATGATATCTAACATTTAGAAAAATACCAAATTTTAGTGTAGAAAGTTATTGAGGAAGAGAAATAGTCTCATCATCAAATTTAGGCACTTTTTTAAATTTATTTAGACCTAACTACCAAGTTTATAGGTCCTTTAAAATCCATGGTCTAGGTCATGTTAGAAAGGTCCTCTTTCATATTTCTAAGGTGAGCTTGTCAATGATCAAGAGTTAGTTTTTTAAATGAAAATAAATTCTTGAGTAAGAACTACATAAAGGCATATCTCTTTTGAATTTGTCTTCAACCAAAATCTTTTATGATAATATAAGAAACAAGGTGGTTAAATAACAATTTTAAATTAAAAAAGAATTGGAAAACAAGAAATAAAGATTTGCAAATACAATACAATTTTAACATCATTGGGCTAAGATGTTAATCTTGTACTTAGAGGTAAAGGCCTATAACTTACTACATAATACATCTCCAATCAAAGTCAAAGTGATCTATCATTGTATAATCCAATCAAGGTCCTTTAAATACACAAACGCCCTTAAATATTTTATAAAGGTCATAATGAGATGGTCAACCTTTCATTTTTTAATATGGTTGATCTTCTATCTAGTTACTTTTTTATTAGAACTTTGTTCTTAAAAAGAAAATGTGTGAAATTATGTTATTACTCGAGTTGTATTTAGCACATGTATCCAGATGATAGCAATGTCTAAAGGCCTCTTGGATATGTTTGATTAATGCTATAAGATAGAAGAGATGGAGATAGTAGAGATAGAATTGTGTTTAGTTAAAGGGACATGGATGAAGATATAAAATAAATTTATCTCTGAGATAATTTATAGTGAATTTTATACTTTCAAAATAAAAGGTACAAAAAGACATCCTATTTACCCCCATTATCTTCGCCTTTTTTGTCCCTAGAAAGTAATCAAACCTATCTTATAAAGGGTTTTTTTTCCTTCATGTTGCTTCATGTAATTTCCAAAAGTTTTCATGATAGTTTATTATTTTGAAGTAGTTGATTAGTGAAGATATTACAATGATGAATAAACCTTTACAAAAAACCTAACAAAGATAATGTTTACCCTATATTTGAACATGCAGATGAGAGTTATAATCTAACTACTAAATATGATTTTCATAGACTGAGCTCTTGTTCTCCTTACTATGGAGAATTGTTTTAGTAATGTACTCTCTTCTTAATTAGGACGACTAATATTCAACTATATTATATAGAGATGACTTACTCATATATGTATTCTCTGGTCAATCATAAAAATGTTTTACAATCTTAATAGTTTTCTTAATCTCAATTAGATTTTTAACATTCTTTTTAGGTTTCTTAGTCCTTATAACTTACTCTATATAAGTTTTTCGCACTCAAGGTGGCTCTGGACCCAAGTGTTATCCTATCCATGCCTACTATATTTAAAAAAAAATCTCATATGGTAAAAAGAATATCTAATCTCATAGAAATCTAATGATTATATTTTCATCCAATGAATAAGATCAACCCATAAAACATTAAACATTTTTTATCAATCAGTAAATATCGTTATGAGTTGTTATATGATATTGTTCCTATATATGCGAGTCATTTATTATTGGGTAAATCATAACAGTTTGATATTGAGATAACCTGTAACTTGAGTATTGAGATTGAAATAACCTCGTAAAAAAAAAAAACGAAATTAAACTATAAAGTTTAATTTGTAATCAACCCCATGTTAAAGAATGAAATTGAAAAGAAAAGAAAAAAACTCAAGTTAACTGAGTTAACTTGTCAAACTCCCGACATGGATTATGAGATTGAGTTAACCATATTTAAAATAAACCACAATGAATTATAAAACTTAATTTTCAGTAAACTAAATGTTTAAAATTAGATAAAGAAACATAGATTAAGACTAAAAAGTTATTTATTTTACAGTCCCTTCAAGTAACAAATAACTAATTACTCTCATTTATTATATTGTAATGATTTATTTTATCACTCATTAACTTTAACCAATTACTTAATAGTTATACTAATTACTCATACTATAGTACAATTGCAATATATATATATACATACACACCTTCAAATAGAAAATAAGGGGAAGTTATCCAAAACTCAAAGAAATATTTTATCCAAAAAAATCCATAAAAATCCATTTATTTTTTTCTAACACAAAAATAAAAAAAAACCAGCAAATACACACACCCAATTAAAAAATAAGTGAAACATTTATGCGCACTTGACAAATATGTCAGCATGCTAATACGTTAATTTAACAGCCACGTCAATTTGTATCTAACAAACTCTAATAGGACTGCTTAAGTAAAAACAAATAGTTTAAACATCCAAATAAAAAAAAAACAAAAGTACGAACACTCAAATAATAATAATAATAATAGAAAAATCGAAAGGTTCCATAAGACAACCTGGGCCTGTACAATCTAATGGGCCAGGATTAATATAAGTAGTGGAATCTAGAATGGGCCTCTTACAACCAGGACAGGAGGGGCCCACTGAAGCTCTCCTTTCCCTACTCACCTCTAAAATGCCTCCGTCTGCAGGTGTGAGCTTGAAAGAGGGTTTTAGAAGAAGAAGAAGAACAGCAAAGCAATGAAGGAAACAAAGAGCAGAAAACGCCAGAGAGAAAAACATGGCAGACCTCAAAATATGGCTTCTTCTTCTTCAAAAATAAAGAAGTCATCCTCTGATTTTCTCGACAAGGTCTCTCTCTTTCCCTCTTTCTTTCTTTATCCAATTGTGCTGTATGGAAATCTCAACTCTGATAGAATGGATTGTGCTGTATGAAAGCAGATGCGAGCAAGGTTATCAGGTGGCCATTTCAGGATGATTAATGAAAAGCTCTACACTTGCACGTAATTCTCTTCTTCTTTTTTCTTGCATCTTGTAATTGGGGTTTTTCTTTTTATTTTAAACAATATTTTGATGTTCGCTTGGTGTTTTTTTTCTCACTTTTCTCAGTGGAGATGAAGCTCTCAACTATTTTAAAGAAGACCCGTCATTGTTTGATATGGTAGCGTTTGTTTGTTCCATAATCAACCCTCCATCTATCTAGTTTCTTTTCTTTTTTGTTGGCTTCTCTATTTCGTTGTTCAATATAACTTATAGTTTTTGGGAAATTCACAATTAGCAGTGCATTAGTTTTACCATATTCAATCATTTCATGTTTCGACTTTGATTTTTCATCTGAACGCATAACAAGTATCTTCATTGAGTCGGTTTAAATCTATGAATTTCCTTACATCATAAGCGCATAATGAGTTTTTTCTCTTCCAGCCTTGAGAGTAGAATTTAGTAGAAACCACATAGCACTGTAGGCTTTCTTTTCTGGGAAGCAAATTCAAGAAACATGAGATGGAATGAGAAGAGAAAGAGAGGATGAAAGAAAATAGTATGAAAAAAGCAAATATTTGAAAAATACTGCATGTCTTTTTTTTTCTGTCTTTAAGTTCACATTGCTTGTTCTATGATATTCATGATAGTTCTCGATGCCAAAGATATCATGGAAGTTCTCTTGATAACTTAAATTTCATTCGAATAAAACAGTGCTGAATGGTCTGTGAAATGGATTAAGATACGTTTATTGTTCTGATGAAAATCCTAAATATATATGTCGGAGGAAACAAATTCAAGAAAACTTAAGACTGAAGGAGAAACGATTGGAGTGAAATAGTGTAATGAAAACAAAAATGTTAAACAAACTCTATGTGCCTGTTTTCTGTCTAAACTCACAATGCTTGCTGCTGGATATCCGTGGCTATTTTCAATGCCATTCACAAGGAGTTATTATGGAAGTCCTTGTGATAACTCAAACTACTTTTGAATAAAACAGTTTAGAATGTTTATGTGATTGATGTGTGATAGTGTACCATTGCAAATAGATCAGAGCTCGTGTTAATCTCGAAGTTCAGGATATCATACCATGCAATTCATACATATATGCCTTATTTTTTTTGTCTTTTTAATATCATTATGCAAATGTCTTACATTTATGTACTTGCAATCATACATGCAAGTCTAGAGAAGTAAACGGTAGTGGAATCATAATAATTTGGATGAAATAATTTGGATGATCTAACTCTCATATCAGAAACTGTCTTGATTGTATTTTATGTTCCTGAGCAGTATCATACCGGATATCAAGAACAGATGTCGCATTGGCCTGAGCAGCCAGTGAACATAATCATACAGTGGCTAAAAGCTCACAGCTCTTCTTTAGTTGTTGCTGATTTTGGTTGCGGTGAGGTTTTACCCAGTCCAATATCTATTGATATGCTACCATACTCATTTGGTCAGCATATATCTGCTGTTCATTGATTTGTTTCCTTGGTTTGTTTGATGTTGTAATGTTGCTCCATTTGTTGCAGGGGATGCACGCCTTGCAAAAAATGTGAAGAACAAAGTTTTCTCTTTTGATCTTGTGTCCAATGATCCTTCAGTAATTGCTTGTGATATGTCAAATGTATGTGTGGTATTTAAGTTGCCTTTGAATTTTGAAACGGGGCTCAAAATTATTCCATGGGATTCTTTTGTTTTAGAATATCTACTTGCAACAACCCTTATGATTGGTCTGTTTAATGTGCTTATGGGCAGACACCCCTTGATGCTTCATCTGTAGACGTTGCTGTCTTTTGCCTCTCATTGATGGGGACTAACTTTCCAAGTTACCTTGAGGAAGCGCACAGAGTTCTGAAGCCTAGGTCTGCCCTTGGTGCTTGTTTGGAGCTTCTGGATTATTGTTTGTTTGTTGTTTTCTTCTCCTATGAACTAATGGCGCAACTTACATCTGCTCTTTTAGTGGGCGGCTTTTGATAGCAGAAGTGAAAAGCAGATTCGATCCAAACACTGGAGGAGCAGACCCAAAAATGTTTTCAAAAGCCATATCTGATCTAGGATTTACGTCAATTTTAAAGGTCTTTATATGTACCTCCATCTATTTTTATAAATGGATTTCCCTGGTAGAACGCTTACTGATGCAAATTATGTGCAGGATTTCTCAAACAAAATGTTTGTCTTGCTATATTTCCAGAAAAAGGTCAGTTGCAACCTGGATTAATTATGTCAGTCTGATTTTGTGCACTGGACTTATCTGCTCCAGAAGCAGTGTATATTGGTTCATTTGCGGGACTAATCTGTTCATCATTGTTTATAGGAAAAAGAAAATTCGACGCGAAAGGGAATTGAATGGCCTGAGTTGAAACCTTGCTTGTACAAGCGACGGTGATATCAGAGGTTGCCCTTGTCAGGTTACTGATGCATGAACTTAACACTGCATTATCAGCAGTATCAATTTTGATAAAGTTTGTATAACTTTTATTTCTTTTTTGTTTAGATTTCTAACCATATGCTGTATTAGATGCCTGTAACTTGGAATACCTTTCTTTTTAAATTTATGGCATGGGAAAATGTATTTTTTGTATTATTTCCCATCATCCTTCGAGTTGTTTTAATTACAAGTGGCCCTGGGACACAAGCTCTGGTTTTGTTGGCCCCCGAATTAGAATGCTATAGTGTGTAATTCACTTGCAAATTACAAAATACAAATACAATATCTTTCAGGAAAATAAAGAACTTTCATGAATATAAGTAGTAATAACACACACACTGCTTAAGAAAATTGGGAAATGCAATGATGTCCACCCAAACTTATTAAGAAAAATAAAACGAGTGACACATTGTCTGCTTGGGTACATAACGCATCATCATCTAATTTAAATTTTGAATATATCTAATGGTTGAAAAATCAAGTTTTGATTAAAAAAAATATTTTTCATCTTAAAATATTTTCACTTAGGTACACCCGTTCTTAACCCTAAAACATAAACATTTTCTTTTTCTCCTTTTTGTCCTACTTTGTGGTTGCGCTTCCTGACATTTGTTCTTAGCAGACTTTTGTGATGTGTGTCCATTACAAGAGGCACTGGGTGGGTGGCTGAGAGAAACCACATGTTGATGAGAATATCAGGCGTCTATATAAGGTGATTTTACATCATCCTGTACACAATACTATTGATGTAGATAGGTCAACCC
This sequence comes from Salix dunnii, assembly GCA_015731905.1. Lineage (NCBI taxonomy): Eukaryota > Viridiplantae > Streptophyta > Magnoliopsida > Malpighiales > Salicaceae > Salix > Salix dunnii. The sequence goes on along the minus strand of CM027674.1, from coordinate 25,166,897 downwards.
TTACAATCGATATTAATATTGATTAACATATAGTCAGGTCTTATAGAATTTTTTACAAACCTAGAGTGTGGGGAGATGATGATCTAAATTTTCAAATTATATGTTTTGATTTGAAACGATCCAAGACCAAGGATGTTGAGCTTAGTGTCCTTTTAGGCCTTGATGAACATGGGTTGAATGCATACGAAGATCAATATAGTTGGGTCTAATATTTACTTGTGTTTAGGTCTAGCACGTAGTCAAACCTGTAAAAAATGGCCATAACATACTATTAGACTCACATGCACTCAAGTCTAGCATGTAGCTGAGTCTAAGGAATTTGGATTTGGTATTTTGCTCGTCCGTCTAGGTTTGACACATGGTCAAGCTCAGCAAAAATGAATATGATATCTTGTCATGCCAATATATGCTTTTAGGCCTAACATGTAACCGAATCCAAAAAACTAGATCTCTTATCTTTTACTTGGACTTAGGGTATACTTGAGCAGGAAAAATTTGGATTTGATGTCTTCTTATACTCTTTCTATGAGATTTGATTTCTGTTGAGCTTCTATGATGAATTATCCTCTTGTAATTGGGATTCAGCACACCTTTATATATTAGACCACAGTCGTTTACTAATACCAAGTTGATGAACAAACATGCAAGTTTAGCGGTGAAAATGGTCTAATGAGGACCAAAATATACAAGTTTTGCAATTTGTTTGAAAAGATGAAGAAGAATGAGATTAGCATCGACCAATGTCTCTTTTTGACCTCCCAAGGTTGAGATTCCAAGGCTTTGTTGTGATCAACCCTTCCATTAATAACTTGTAACTTTGCTCTTGACTCGAGACTTTAAATAATTCAAACTTTCATTTAATTATTTTTAAATACACGTGGAGAGACTATTATTAAACCTCTGCGTATTTTTTCATCATAAAAAAATAAAATAAAATAAAAAACCCTTTTTTCCATATTGCATTTTGCGGTGATAAAACTACTATATAATGTTTCCCTCGTGTCAGCATCACGCAGGAGAATCATAGTAGCCACATAGGGCTCAACAATTGTAGCTAGGCAAAGGCTAGAATAATTGTTTTTGGTACAACAACCAGTTCGAGCCTTAGCAAATAGCTACTACCACCCAAAAAATAATAATATATTTTTCTGGTAGATAATTGGTTTTAAAAAGGAAATCTGGCTAGGTATCCACCGAGTGAAAAAAGTCCTTGACCCGACTCGATCCGACCCGGTTAGAGGCAGGTGATGGATTTAGATCGAGAAAAGATGAGGCAAAATTCAACCCCATCTTTGATCATCCCTGGCCCAGAAAGTCAAGTGCGAGGATGAGAAAATGGGGGGGGGTTACATTGGAGCCATTAGATGACGTGGCACCGCCGTGTCTTTGGTTAGCTGAGGCAGCCATGTCGGTGGTGGTTGCGATTGTCAAACCATTTAGAGGTCAAACAAAGTTTGTTAGATTATTACGTTTTGGAACGCTGCATACGTTTGATTTTGACTGCTTTTTGTATTATTATTTTTATTAAAGAAAAAGCTAAACGTGTTGCTTTTTATTAAGTTTAATTATTGTTTTTTTAATAGTTTTTTATTTGTTCTTTTATAAAAAAAAATTAGGGTAATTTAATGATTTTTATTATTTGAGTAGTAATGGTTATAAAATTTTTAATTGTTACGGTATGATGATGTACAAATAGATTTTTAATTATGTTTTTTTTATGTGTAGAAAATCAATTATTTATTTTTATTGTTTAGTTATTATAGGTGTTTACATAAATTATATCTATTATTATATTTAAGTTAAATTATGAATGATTTTATGGCAACAATCAATCAATTTGTGACAGAAAACAAATAATTTATCTTGAATAGATTTTATTGATTGAGTTTTAGTATCTGCCAATTGAATATTTAACCACACGGTTAAAATAGATCCAATAATTAATCAGTTTGTTGTAGAGAGTAAATAAGTTATTTTTAATGGATTTTATCGATTTTCTACATATAAATCTGCTGGTAAAGTTGTCTTTCATTTTTCATTTTATTTTTGTAAAATTTTATTACTTCACACTAGTATTAAAAACAAAAAAAAAAGTTTTATAATTATTTTCTTAACATTACTTGGCTATTTTTTTGTTCAAGTTCATTATTTAAATATATAATATTATAAAAAAAAACTCACAGTCTTAATATTTTTTTTTTACATTTTAAAAATATCTATGCCGAAGCACTGGGTGAGTGCTCATCTTATTCTAAAATATAAGCTCTAGTAAGAGGCTGATATACTCATGGAATAGAGATCCATGCATGGTATTTCATGATACAAATTGGATACCAAAAATATAAAACAAATTAATATATTTGGGTACATGAAGATATTATTAGGATATAATTTGAAGCTAAATTCATAAATGTAATGATGGGGATATAATTAAAATGGTGATGGATAAAAATATTTAAAATATTTAAATTTGATGAGAAAAATTTAAAGATTGTACTATACTTTTTAGGAAATGTACTATAAATATGGAAATGATAAGTGTGTCATAGTACCATGTATCTGCACAAGGATTAATTATAAATGAAAATAAGCTTGACATCCATGAGTTAATTTATAAAAAGATAAATAAATGATGATCTTCAATATTTTCTTTTAGATTTAAACACTACATACAAAACTAAAATGGAAACATGACGGGTTTTTTATTGTTCATCTACTTGTATAAATTTAGAACTAAATACAATTTAGTTATTTGACTTTAAAAATCATGCACATTATACAATTTTGGTACCTCAATATTTTTCAAGTTTATTTTTATAATTGTTTAGTCACCAGTTGAAAGGGGAAACAGAAATATCATTGGATTTCAAGAGTAGAGAAAGTAATATATGGTTGATATCAATTTAGGCAACAAAAATAAATTAGATTTTGACAAATTGTTCCATTAAACGAGGATAGTTCATATTGTATGTTTTCATACCTTTTGAGTTTGTCAAAAAAACAATTTAGAGTTTAGGTTTATTTTTTATTTCGGGTTGATTTTGTTTTTTGATGAGATTTTGTTTTTGTTTTTTACACCATTTATAGGTTTATCGTGGTTTTTTAAATGTTTTAATGGTATTTTAGGTCAAAAAATAGGTTTTAAACTCAAAATTTCTAAATCCTTGATTTTTCAGCCATTATAGTGGCTAGAATCTACACAAAAATAGATGACGCATTATCTAATAATTTTTTTCTCAAAAAATAGGGGCTTATGTATAATGAAAAAGAGGTGTTTGTGACACGAGCAAGGTTGTCAAAATCACGATTTTGACACAACACAGAAAGAACTTTTGAAACTCGGATCGTAAAATCGTAAGATCATACTTGAATTTTTCCTTATAAAAATCATAAAATTGCAGATAAAATCATGGAGGTAGAAAAATCATAAAAATATAAGTAAAATATTTTTAAATATAATACAACATAATTATAGTCATGAAACTTTATTATTTAAGGTTTTTATATGATCTAAAATAATTTAAAAATACATTATAAGATAATTATGTAAATATACGAGAATCAATATTGGAGCATTTAATAAATATTATTTTTTTTATTTATAAACTAAGATGATTAAAAAATACTATTTTTTTTAATTTTTAAACTATGAGAGAGAAGGGGAAAGAGAAGGGGAGAGACAGGGCCAGGGCGGGGCGGGGCAGGGCATGGCCTATTGCCACGTGGCGAGAGAGAGAGAGACCAGTTGGCCTGCCAGGGCGGGGGGATGGCCTATGGCCACATGACGAGAGAGAGAGAGAGAGAGAGAGTCAGTCAGATGGCGTGGAAGTGTGAAATAGCCTATGGTAGTAAAATTGGACCGATTCGGTCCAATTTTATGATTTTACTATTTTTAACAAATTTTGATCAAAACCGATTTTTCTACCTGAATTAACAAGGTTTGATAAGTTGATTCGCAAAATTGTATAATTTTACTAGTCAACTCGTGATTTTAACAACAATGGGCACGAGTTTACATGGCAAGCCAAGGGATGGGTCCAACTTAAACTGTTTAGGTCTGGGTGTGCCTATCCTTTTGTTCTCTCTCTCTCTCTCTCTCTCTCTCTCTCTCTCTCTCTATCTATATATATATAGTTTTTAGTCAATTTAATGTGTTTTTCATAATTGTGTGTGTGTGTGTGTGTAGTTTTTAGTCAATCTAATGTGTTTTTCATAATAAACAAGGTGTAACAAATTACCTATAATCTAAACAACATACTCTTTTATTATAAATTCTTTTATTGTCCACTCTCTCATTAACTTCAGATTATAATGGTTTATTATATATATTTTTTTATTTTGGTCCTCAAACATTTTGTTTGCACAATCAAACCCTTTTAAACACTTGAATTCATATTTGTTAGAGAATGTTGAATTGTAAGATAGAGGATTAAAGTAAAAAAACGAATGACATAGATAATTTCTTAGAATTTATTTGAAAAATATATTTTATACTTAAAATAAAAAAAAACATGGAGGAAATGCATTTTCTTTGACCTATTAGCATTATGGGTTATAATAATAGTCCTTTTTTTCCTTCTTCTTTTGACTTTTTTTTTTTAATTTGCTTATTGTTTTTTTTTTTTTTAATTTGCTTCTTATATTATGTGTTTATTGGTATTTAGGGTTGATAATTTATTCTAATTTGTATTTTATAATGGTTGGAAAATAAAATGAATGATTTTATTCTTCAATCTTAATTTTAATTTATATTTATTTGCCTTTTATGTTATTTTTTTTAATAATCTATAATTTATTTTTGTCATCATATGGTTAAATAAATAATATTTTTTAAAAAAATATGTTTTAATCTCACTAGAGTCCATTATTTAGTTTATAGGTTTGGGATTTTGACCTGGTTTATAAAAATTACGAGTTTGATGAGTTTACTCATCAAATCTTATATATATATATATATATATATATATATATAAAGAAAAATTATATCAAGTTTTTATTAGTAATTCAAGTTATTTTTGAACTCGTTATTTTGGGTCAACTCTTACATTATTTCATTAAAAACTTGAAATAGACATAAAGTATAATTAATAGATTTTAAGATTTTATTGATTGAGTAGATTCGAAATTGCTAAAAAAATCAATCCATCAACCCGGAGGGAGTCGCAGGACTTGGCTAGTTCTTATGTGGATTCGGTACATATACTCTTTTAATTTTTTTTGGAGCCTTTTAACTTTTATTTGTACTAATTAAAATGTTTTATTCTTTGTTTTGTACTGAACGAGTCTTTCTATATACATGTTATTTGTTCATATATCTACACCACATTATTATGTCGAAGTATTGAGTTTAATTCCTGAATATGTACAATCTTATATTTTTTATTTATTTTTTAATCTTTCTCTTTTAAGGTGAAGATTAAATTATTGAAAGAAAACGGATTAAATAAAATAAAAATAACCTAAATAAACAGTAAATTGATTTTTCAAATATTTATTTTTCATTTTTCTTAAACTATCTAACTCAGTGCTTATTTGAAGGAGTAATTGAGATTACTTTTGAAAGTACTTTTCGTTTAAAAATATATTAAAATAATATTTAAAAAAAAATTATTTTTGATATCAGCACATGAAAATTATCTAAAAACACCATTTTTTTAAATTTAAAGTAAAATATAAATTTTTATTTTATTTTTTTTAAAATGCTTTCCAAATAGAGTAGCTTATATAGTCATTAATTTCAGAAGCTGTAAAATTAATCTTGATGCACGTAAATTGACCTAACATCCATATTAATAAAATAAATATACTCCCGTTAATAAAATAAATAAATAAGGGAGGAACTCAATCAAAATAAAAATAAAAATAGAAGGCTTCAATTTTAAAAATAATAATGAAAGAGTACAAGGACAATTTCACATACGGACACGTGTTTATAAGGATATGGTCAAGATATGATAAATTTATAATTATGTTAAAAGTTTTGCTATTAAGGTAAAATTTAATTATTTTATCAAAAAGTCAATGTTTTTTATTTTATTGATAAATTATCATTACATCGTACGTTTATCTATGCGAATGGTAGGTGAGTTTCAAGGTACAATCTTAAAAAAATGTTTTATTTCTTTGTTCATCCCATTTCATTAAAATCTGTCAGTTTCATTTTGATTTATATTTTATTTTTTTAATTATAATAAAATATTTTGATTTTAAAGAGTTTTAACATGCTGTTTTAGATTTATATTTTTCATATAATTAATTAATTAATTATATAATCAACAAAAATTAAAAAAGTAAAATAATTAAATATAATTTTTATTTTTTATAAATTCAAAGTTGACGCAACAATTTTATTTTTTTATAACATATATTTTTATAATTTTTATTATTTTGATTTTGGTTTTTGTATTTTCAATATATCTCATTAACAATAATATATATATATATATATATATATATATATATATATAATATTATTTAAAGAGTTTAATAATTAAATAAATCAATTTTTATGCTACTAGATTAGATAGTAAAATGCAAGAAAATCTATTTAGTATATTAGATAGTAAAAATCATCAATTCATAATAAATTTATTGAAAATTTGAGCTTCATTTTTTTTAATTTGTTATATTTAGTATTGTTATGTTCATAAGATCTGAATCATAAATTTGAAATGTTATTGTCTCAATATTTTCATGAAAATATATCATCTTGTTTTTTTATTCAAATTATATTTTTATTAGCCGTTGAGTTTATTATTGAACTTATTAAGTCATATTAGTTCAACTCTTACTATTTAAAATTAGAATTGAATAATTTGAAGTTAATCTATATTTATTAAATTAATATTTTTAATTTATATGTTTGTATGTGTGTGTATATATAATACAACCCTCAAATCACACGGATAAAAAAACTTCAAAACTAAAATATATCGGATCTAATTAAAAAAAAAAAAGAATAACATAATCTACATCCTTGCTAAAATCAACAAGCACAAAACAGAAGAAAGACACAATCATGTAGACCATCTCTTTCCTTGCCACCTGTATTTAATTTCTCTCTCTCTCTCTCTCTCCCCCCTTTTAATAATGTTTTTGTTTATCTTATGTGGAAACAAAACACAATTAAAAACACCTCTACTGTTGTCTGACAGAGACTCAAATCCTGCCGCGGCTTTATCTACAGATCAAGGAAACAAAGCAGTTCCATACGCGTAGATTGCTTAAAACTAATCCCCGTAACTCCAAATCTCCATCTCTTTCCCTCTTAGCATCCTCCTCCTCTACTTCAATCCTTCATTCATTTCCCCCCCAACTTCATATAGTATAATTTTACCTGCTTCTGACAGAGCTTATTGAGAGTTTATTTATTTATTACTACTATTATTGATTCCCATTTGTATTTTAAATTCTTGTTTTGCTAGTGACTGTCTCTAAATCATGTGGGGTTTTATTCTTTGCCTCCTAAACAAAGGCAAATGCTTATCTTTTTGGATCTAAAGTTGTGATTTTTGGGGTACAATATGGAGCATGTTTATTTATAGTATATCTCTTCTCTGTCAAAGTGGTATCTTGCTTTCCATTCCTTTAACTTGACTAGCTAGCTGTTTACTCTGCTTCAAAACAGCGAGAGCAAAAGTTTTAGTCTTGTTCAGTTTGTTGATGTTTTTTCATCTACTCAAAGTATAGAGTAAGAAATGGGATCTAGTAATGGGTTTTATTCTGGAGAGTTCAATTTGGATGCCAAGTGGCTCGTTGATCCAAAACTTCTATTTGTTGGGCCAAAGATTGGTGAAGGTGCTCATGCTAAAGTATATGAAGGGAAGTAAGTCAAACTTCTTGAAGTCTTTTTGTTTGGTTTGGTTTACCTGATTCACTTTATAACTGGGTTTTTCTTTAATCTTTTTAGACTAAACCAAAATTTGACCATTTTTTAGCTGATCAATTGAGAAAAACTATTGCATATATATCAAATCGCATGTTTTTAGTTTTATTTCCAGTTACATGCCTGCTTATCGGATCATTTGACTGAATTTTGTGATGCTGTTTATAAAACATTTCTCTCCCTCTCTCCCTCTCTCTCTCGTAGTTTAGATCATTTGCTAAATGGTGGATTGCTATGTGCAGTAATCTCATTCTGAAATTCATCAAATTCTTTTGATAGGTACAAAAATCAAAATGTTGCTATTAAAATTGTACATGGAGGAGAAACCCCAGAAGAGATTGCCAAGAGACAAGCTCGGTTTGCAAGAGAGGTTGCAATGTTATCTAGAGTTCAACACAAAAATTTAGTGAAGGTTATTTTTATTGCAATACCATTTCTTGCATTTGATTTTCAGCACTAAAGGGCTGTTAGTGAATTGATTTTACTATTTTGTTAGTTAACAGTTGTTGAAGTGGTCAAATACAAAATAACAGGGCTGTTGTGTGTTACCAGTTTATTGGTGCTTGCAAGGAGCCTGTCATGGTGATAGTAACTGAGCTTCTTTTAGGTGGGACATTGCGCAAATACTTGCTGAACATGCGACCAAGGTGCTTGGAAATGCGTGTGGCTGTTGGGTTTGCTCTTGATATTGCTCGTGCTATGGAATGCTTACACTCTCATGGGATCATTCATCGTGACCTAAAACCTGGTATGATAAACTTCTGGCTTGTGTTTCTTGGACATTTGAGCATATGAAGTTTGAACAAGTAGCATCTTGTGAAAGGCTTATAAATTTTCTAACCAGTCCCACATAGTTTGATGGACATTTTCTGTCTTTGTGAGCTTTGGAACTTGTATCGTGCATACTTTTAGTGCAAGTTGTTGACTAATTGCTTAATATAACAGTTGGAATATTGCTCAAGAGGGTACCCACTGTAATTTCTGTTCTCTTTGCCTTTCCATATGAATTGCAAACAATTCATGCTGGCTGCTTTCATATAATACCAGAACCAAAAAAGAAATGCTTTCATATAAATACCTTTTGTTTCAGTTGTTTTAGTGAATCTCGCTCTGCCTGGGCATGAAAGTTTATTACCTTGACTTTCTAATTTCACTTGGCAATTGCCCCCCACATTATTGGAGATTTGTATTTTCCAGACAGTACGATTTTTATCCATTCTGTTTCCAATTGTTTTTTCAATATTAAATTTCTCTTGCAAGAGAGGTAATATACATTTAAATAAGCAATTGATCAAAGAGCATCATAATTGGGATTTGAAAAATACGAGTATAGATAGATGTGTGACTATTTTATGAGTATCTTGGTCCAAAATATCTTTCTAAAAATTAAATTGATGCGGGAACACAAGTAAGCTGCCCCTGCGATGTAGAACCAAATAATAAGATCACCAACTCAAATTTTGAGGTAACGAAAGCAGGAGAAACACACTCAAACTTAGAGAAAACTCATTTTGTTTTTATGTCTATCAATAATAATACAATAAAACTGGATGACTATTAGAGTGCTTATTTATAAACACCCAATGAAATAAATCTTGATAAATATAGGAAACACAAGGAAACTAAAATTTAAAAACTAAACCCTATATTTTTTTTCTAAAATAAGTATTCCTGAACAATCGACATGGACCCTCATCAACCTGTTTCTTGCAATTGTGCATGTTGACATTTTGCAAAATAGGAGACAATAAGCTGGCCAAAGGATATTCATATCTCCTACATTCATTTCAAAGATCTCAATGAGTTTCTTTCTCTAGATAACAAAATATTTCCTTTTAAAAATTTATCTTGAGATGTATTAAAAATGAATCCAAGTATCAGTTCAATCATCTGGCTGGTGCATTTGAAAGTTCACAAATTATCATGATTTTACATGATAATAGGAAATTCTATTTTGGTCAGGTCTAAATTTATTATGCTACATCTCACTTGCTTTTCTTGTGTGATGGAACAAAACTTGATGATATTTTTGTTCATGGTTCTTTTAATCCTTAATATAAGGAATTGATTGTCAAGAGGAAAAGTAAGTGCTTCAATGTTATGTATTTAATAGTCACCTCTTTATACTTATTTTCTACGATGCTTCATGAGAGCAATTAGATTCGACTTTATGTTATAAACTCATACTAATAGTTATATCTGCTGGATAGAGATGGGCATAGTAGAGGAACTGCCAAGTATTACATTTAAGCTTTTTGAGTGACGTGCAAGTCTGAATACTTGATCAGCATTAGTAAGCAGCCAAGAAATAAACTTAACAAGACCATTTTACTTGATCTCCTGAATATACACTCCATAGAGATGGCCTTGTGCAGTGCCAAAATGAATGGATGGCCTTACAGTCATGTTTAGGGCGCTTCTAGCTTGTGCAATTTCAATTAATTTTGAGCACCTCTCTTGTTGGAAAGTTTAAACTTGCTGAGTTTAAAGAAAATGATTTACGAACAAACTTTTTACACTAAATTTCCTTGCAATATGATGTGTCAACATGTAAGTGGTAGAGCGTGGGTGCCATAATTTTTTTTAAATATTGGTCTTCCGAGAAAAAGGTAACTGCTACATGTGTTTGTATGAGGTTTGTCTTTTTGGCATAATTCTACAGCGTTTCAACATTTAATATTTCTGTATAAAAATAGATTGCACATGTCCATTAGTAGAATCCAGTTTTGCTCAATTTGTCACTAAAAATGCTCCATCATCACTACATTTAGACAAACAACCAGGTTCATGGGAAAAAAGCATAAATCATCGCCAAGAAAAACCTTCATGTATCATCACTGTGAGCCTTAAAATTCTAGTGCTTTAAACACTCTGTTTGTGTTTTCTCTGCTACAAATCAGACGTAGCAAAGTGTGAGAGATAAGAAATCAATATCTCCATAGAAAGAGACATAAAGACTATTTAACTGGAGAGGATAGCTGTAGCTGAGCAGCAAGAAAGGAGTGACTACATGTTTTTGGGTGTGACTTTGTATTGCATGGAAATCTTGATATTTGTTAATATGTAGAACTGGATTAAATCTTCAAAACAAAGGGGTTTTCTTGGCAACAGGCTGTTAAGCACTGATACAGTGTGATACTCTAAAATTCAAAAAACATTTGATTACGGAGTAATCAAGCATCAAGACATCTCCTGACTACCTCATTTCCTTTCCTATCCACAGAGAACTTGATCTTGACCGCTGACCATAAAACAGTCAAACTGGCTGATTTTGGTTTGGCCAGAGAAGAGTCATTAACTGAGATGATGACTGCTGAAACAGGGACATACCGATGGATGGCTCCAGAGGTACAATATTGAAGGACTGAGAATCTCTACAGCTGTTTTTATATGATGAGGATTGTTCACCTTTATATTTGGTGGCAGCTTTACAGCACAGTTACATTAAGGCATGGTGAGAAGAAACACTATAATCACAAGGTAGATGCTTATAGCTTTGCGATAGTGTTGTGGGAGCTCATCCATAATAAATTGCCTTTTGAAGGCATGTCAAATCTACAGGCAGCTTATGCAGCTGCTTTTAAGGTGAGCTGCATTGTTTTCATTATATCTCAAAATTCAAATGATATGTTAAGTATGCATTTTTTTTCTGAGGGGAATTACTTGGATGGTGAGTATATTGATGTGTGTCAGTGCCCTTTTGAGATTATATGTGAAATTGCCTGTTTAAATGCTGCTGAACTGGACTGTATCACCTTGTGTCATATTGAGTTTGCTCGAGTCTTGGACCACAAGGTTGCTTTCTGCAGGATTGGATGCTGGTCTCTTTAGAAGAAGTATTTTCATTAAGTTGGTGAGTTAATTGATAAATCATAAATCCCGATTATAGGGTTGCAGAGTGATGGACGTGGTTTTGATAGGATAGCAGACGAACCTGATGGGGTGTTGCACTGACTGATGGAGATGGTTTGAGTATGCTTCTTATAATTGCTAAAGTAAAATTGCCTTATGAAATTGTTGTGCTAGGGGGAGTCATTGAGGAGAACTCTCACTAGCGAGATGATGAACATGTTGGACATCACCTTGACCCAGAATCCTAACTCACCTGGCTGCTATCTTTGTCATTGTGGGATTTTACCCCTATGTGCCAACAGTTTATGGAGGTTTTGATTATAGCATACATTTTCTATGTCAAGTTGCTTTAGCACTGCAGCATGTGAATTATGCATTTCAAGTTTTGAGGCCAGCATCTGGACATGGAAACCTTAACCATCTGACATTCGTCTGCTTTTATTGCATGAGTAGAAAAACTAATGGGGGTTCCAAACTTGATATGCCATAACCTGATTGATTATCTTGTCTTGTAATTATTAATTATAGTTATTTAGCTCAGTTGCAATTTCCAGCATGCTGATGTAACGGCTTGCTGTTTCAGAATGTGAGACCCAGTGCTGAAAACCTCCCAGAGGATTTGGCTTTGATTGTGACCTCATGTTGGAAAGAAGATCCAAATGCTCGGCCGAACTTCAACCAAATTATACAGATGCTCCTGCATTATCTTTCTACCATTTCAGCACAAGAGCCTGTCATCCCTGCTAGGATATTCACATCTGAGAATGCAGTTTTGCCACCGGAGTCTCCTGGTACAAGTTCCTTGATGGCTGTAAGAGATGACTCAGGGGAAACCCCAAGAACCCAGATAGAAGATAAGCCGAGAGGTTTCTTTTTCTGCTTTAACCAATGCTACTGATCCCTCCTGATACACAAAGTCGTTTCTGGAGGTACTTAGGTACATTTAAATAAGCATGTCTCAAATATTAGAATATACTTACATCTTTGGGAAAAAAATGTCAATCTAGTTAGTTCAGTTGCAGTAGGAAGCTACTCATCATCTGATTGATGTCGTCATTAGCTTTTCCACACCTCTCCCCATTAGCCTGTTCTGACTTGTGTATTTAGGTTTCTGGAGTTGGGGTTACTGTGATGATTTATCATTATTGTAAAATAAGGTCCGTCCAAAGGCCTTTACTCCTGTTGTTGATCAAGAATATAGATGACTGTGTTAGAGTTGATCATATTTGCATGGACTTGAGGTATGCCACAAGCTCTTCTTGACTGTGGATGCAGTCTGTGTCGATATGCTACTACTCTGTGTCTGTATTAATATTGGCAATAAGCTTAAATTGATCCAGGATGCTGGATTCCATGCTTGGAGATAAAGACCTCAATGAAATGTCAATCATCTCTCATTTTCAGAAACAGGATCCTCCTGTTACAGATGGATCACTGCTGCTGAGTGTCTTCAAGTTGATGGAACTTCATCTTTTCGCAACCGGTTGACTTGATTAGCTGGTTCTTGACTTCTCTTCGTTTCTTTTTTCGATTCAAAATAATGTTTAAAAAATAATAAAAGCCAAGATAATGTTATTCTCCAAGATAAGATGCAATCATTGATCCTATAATTTAAAAATAAAAAATAAAAAGATGATTTTACTATACTTTTTCATTACAAAACATTTTTTATTGGAATAGTATTTTTTTTTCCTTGAATGTTTTCTTTTTAATTTCAGTCACACTAAAAACTGAGAAATTTATTGTACATCTTGTAAAATACTTCAAAATAATCTTTAAATGTTTATAAAAGATTATATTTTATAATTTTTTATAAGCTTATCATAGCTTCAAGATTTTAAATTTAGTTTTTACAGGGTTTATAAAGAATTTGATAACAAGTTTGATAGGTTAACTTGAATTTTTATTTTTTAATTTTAATATTGGGTTAATTAGGAGTTGTTCCTTGTAAGTAGTTTGGATTTATTTTTTATTGAATCGCTATAATCTCATGACTCAAGTATAATATTTTACAAGTTAATTCAAATGATTCAAGTTGATTTAAATATATATAAAAAAGATAATGATTTTGTATGTATTACTAGCTTGATATCTAAAAACAAATATTATCCTATTCATATTAGATTTTGATTTTACAATTAATTTTTAGTTAAAAAAACATTTTAGTATTTTTTTTCATTTGCATTTAGTAAAAATTCTGATTCATTCGCTTGCCAAGAATCTAATATGATATATATATATATATATATATATATATATATATATATATATATATATATATATATATATATATATATATATATATATTACAAAGTTTAACACGAGGGGAGTGGTCTAATTACAAAAAAAATATGCATAAATTAGAATCCATAAGATACAAATTAATTTTTTTAAAGTAAATAAAAAATAATGATTTAAATTAAAAATTATTTCTAGCAAAGGCCTGCTTGTTTGTTATATTGTATTTCAGAAATATTTTTGAAAATATTTTACTTTTTTATTTTTATTTTTTATATTAAATTAAAAAAATAGTGGTTTTAGATAATTGATTAAAAATAATTTTTACAAAATAAAAAATATTATTTTAATATATTTTTAAATAAAAAAAATGTGATTTTAAAAAAAAACCTTACAGCAAATTTTTGAAGCAATTTGTGTTTATAAAAAAAAGAATTCAAATCAATTTACATATAAAAAAACACATGGAACAAAACTTTATTTATTAATGATATTAAAAAATAACATAATATTAATATTAATATAGATATAATTGTAAGGTGAAAGAAATCTATCTCTCTGACAGGCAGTATGTGGCAATCTCATTCTTCTATCGAGTTCAACGATGACAAGACACGACATCTCTCCACTCCCTAATCTCTCTCTCTCTCTCTCACTCACACACACACACACACACGAGCACACACTCTCGTCACACACAACACGCACGCACGCACACCGCGTTATAAACAGTAGTACTCTCAAAACATTCCTTCCAAGAGGCAATCAGCACTAACAAAAAAAAAGAGAGTAAAAATCAATCAACCTTTTCCAGCAGCCGAATCCACTGCGGTTAAAAAAATAAAATAAAAAACAGTAATTTTAATATTAACAGTTTATATTTTAGCTTGGGGAGCAAGTCAGATTTGGAAAAAATAACGAAACTGACACTCTACACGGTTTCCAACGTCCTCTCCTGCTCGACTTTTAAAAGACAGATTAGGTTCGGGTTTAGGTTCAGTCAACCTTGGGACCCATCAAACTCAATTCTAGACCTCGTTCGTTAAAAGATTCTGAACCCGAAGCTCTTGTCCGGCCTCCGAACCTATCATAGCGAGACCGAAGCTAAGTTTTCCCGCTCACACAAAACCCTGATATAAATAAGCACACTCGGACTCTCTCTCTTTCTAGCTCACTTAACTAGTTAACTTAGCCTGGTGGGGAAAGGGGAAAGATTTTTGAGCTCTTAAATTACTCCCAGAAATCTCTCCTTCTCTCTCTAGAAATGGCAAGGTAAGCTCAAAATTTAACGGGGGGAGTGCTTAATAAGGTTCTACATAAATTGGTTTCCGATGAAGAAATCAACACTTTTTTTTACAAAAAAGATCGGTGTTTTTTTTTCTTTTGATTGAAAGGTGTGAAATCATGAAGAAAAATCTAGTCTTTGGAACTTTTGGACTAATTTTGTCTCTGTTTTTGCTTCATTTTTTTTGGAATTTTAATGTGGGTTTGGATTGGATATTTCTATTTTTGTACTCCTGGGATAAATGTAAAAATGTTGCGTATGTTTTGTAAATAAATAATTGTATTAGTGTTTTCTTGGATCATTTCCGTGGCGTTTCGTTGAAAATATGCGATGGAGGAAGGTTTTTTTTTAGCTTTTCGCTTTCGAGAGCTATCCAGTTAGAGAAACTGAAGAATGGAGGGCCTGCAAGATGTCATAAAACTTCAGACTTTCGTGCTCTTATGTTTATTTTTGTTGGATGTTTATACTGCAACGAGTTTCCAAAAATAGAGGAGATAATTTGGCAACTCATTCTATTCCCTTGTGTAAAGAGTCTGATACCCCAAAGCATTGGAGGAATTACATTATCTTAATCAGGAGAGACTTTTCAACTAGAATGATGGTGCTCCTTTTTAATTTAGTTTATAATCCAAAGTTGTAGGTTAAATTTGTTGAAAAAACTGCTAACATCGTCATAAATTATAGTATTATCCAGGAAGCTTGAGGCTACTTGTTTTTAAGATATGACTTGAACAAAATGTATCTTTCTTTCCTATCGCCATTCTTCTCTTGTATGTCTACTTGTTGGTAATGTCTCTAGTCGTATTGGTAGTCTTATTTGAAGACGAGTGGTGGTATCATTCTCAGCTACTCTGACAATCCTGTCTTTTGCAACAAATATGTCTCTGTTGCCATCTCTTTCTGGTATATTTTTTAAATTATGCTTCGCTAATATGGTTATGACTTGTGTCATTCTTGCAGGGCTTGGCTTATTGATGGCAGATCAATTGCAAGGAAAGTGTCTCGATCTTCTGCTTATCAAATCAAAGACTGTGGGGCAAATCGGGAGTGCCCAAAGTGCCATTGTCATATAGATAACAGTGATGTAAGCTGCAACTTTTGTGTTTTTTTTTAAATTTAATCGACTTTTCTTGAGCTAACTGTGGTTTCACCATGAGTTGCATTATCGTTTTTTACGTGGGAGCTTGTTAATCTATCATGGACCTATGGCTGACTGTGCATTTCTGTGGTGTCTTGCTGCTTTTTTGTATTTCACATGGAGCTTCTGATCTGCAGGTTGCTCAAGAATGGCCTGGCCTTCCTGTTGGTGTAAAGTTTGATCCTTCTGATGCACAACTTTTAGAGCATTTAGAAGCAAAATGTGCTGTTGGAAATTCTAAACCTCACATGTTCATTGATGAGTTTATTCCAACACTAGATGGTGATAAAGGAATTTGTTATACCCATCCTGCAAATCTTCCTGGTCAGTGGTTCTCGAGCATGATATTTATTCTTGTTTTCCTAAGTGCCACATTTTGATGACTGATTGATAACTACTGTTCAATTTGTTTAACTGCCATTTCTGCAAAATGAATTCACTTGATTGAATAAGACAATTTTATTCATGGAATTCGAGTAGACATTAAGCACTATAAAGGGTTCAGACAAAAATTTATCCTAGCACGAATGCCATATTCAAGTATGGCGTGTATGGCCCAGTCACTGCTAGTTATTGTTGGCTAATTTTTTATTCAGCATTATGAATTTTAGTAACCATCCTACAAGTTAATCTTTGCTGCTCTGGTTGAGTTGTTGAGCCTTTTGCTCCATGGTTGGCCATGTTTTAGATATCCAATTCCTCCATGTTGGAAATGATAAGTTATATACAGCAGCAGAAAGTGAGAAACTGTTGAATATAGGGAGAGTATTTTATTGCATTTGCATTTGTGTCTACAATTTTCCGATCTTATGTAGAGAAGACAAATGCTTCTCATATAGAAGCTGTAAGTGACTCTTTAAAGACTCATTAAATATAATGAACAAGCACATACATGAACTTCTAAAAACTGCAGAACTCCTAATACATAGTGACTAGAATTTTCTAAATTATTTGTAACTGGAAAAACTCTGTTAACAAGAGTAATTAGATAAAACTTTGTGAAGGGTGGAGGGCTCAAATATTATTCTCATCACCATTTCCAAAACTTGTTTCAGGTGCCAAGAAAGATGGAAATAGTGTCCATTTCTTTCACAGAACAAATAATGCTTATGCTACTGGTCAACGAAAGCGCCGCAAGATTCACTGTGAAGTTGGTTCTGATGAGGAGAGTGTCCGTTGGCACAAGACAGGCAAGACAAAATCTGTGATGGACAATGGAATTCAGAAAGGCTGCAAGAAAATCATGGTTCTTTATAAAAGTTCAAAGAAGGGGTCCAAACCAGATAAGTCTAAATGGGTTATGCATCAGTACCATCTGGGTACTGATGAAGATGAAAAGGAAGGTGAATTTGTAGTTTCAAAAATTTTCTACCAGCAGAAACAAACTGAAAAGAACGATGACAATGTACTTGTTGAAGAAGATAATGATGTTTTGTCGCATCAAACTAGTCCAAGGACCCCAAATTCCAACCCTCCCAACCCGCCACGACCAGCTAAATCTGTCATGTATGATGGCATTGCTGACGATAACATAATGCAGTTGCCTGTGCAGGTAAATTGATCAGTTTGTTTATACATTTTTCTATAATGTAATGTATATACCCATTGTGGAGTGTGTAGGATAGTTTATCTATGAGAAAGATACAAGCACATAACATGCAAGAATTAACACATCATGTCTGCTTGGTCATTCACTTGCTCAAAAAATGAATATTCTCTTTTAAAAATTTCAAAATGATAGCTTAAGCTCATTCATTGAATATTGAAAATGAAACAGTTTCATAACATTTGGACTTTGTTTTGGATGGCATGTCTATGAATTGGATCTTTACCCAAGTTTGTTTCTGTGGCTAGAACAATGACATTAAGGAAGAAAAACCTGATGTCCCACCACTTGTATTTCAGCTTGAGGGTGATGTGGAATTCCCTGAATGGCTTGCTGGTGAATCTCAGGCTGTTGAAAACTCGGATTTCGATGGCTTAGATGATTCTCTATTATGCAATGAAATTTTTGATTCTGCTCCTCGTGTTCCACATAATTCAGGGGTAAAACGTGTTTCATGTACTGGCATGGCACACAATACAAATGAAGAACCCTGTGGAATTGCTGAATTGGAGAACCTTGAGCTGGACACTCCACCAGATTTCCAGCTTGCTGTAAGCTTCAAATCTTGCCCTTTTTCATCAGTGTGCTGATTTTAATTCCACTAATGGTATGATCTTCAGATTCTAACATGTTCCCCGCAGGATCTGCAGCTTGGCTCCCAGGAAAGTATCCTTGGATGGCTAGACCGATTATGAAGACATGTGGTGGAGCGAAAGCCTTCACTAATAAAAATCACTTGCAGGTTTTGTGCTGCCCTCTCTGGGTGAAGCTGTCTGGTATCACAGCATTCTCTTCAGCGGAATGAAATTAGCTTTTGAGTATTGCTTTAGGGGTGTAAGGAGTTCAGCCTTAATTTTCAGGTTTGTGAAGCATATGAAAATCCTCAGGGCTTGACATGAAGGATCACAAGGCTGTTACAACTGATCCTACATTGTTCGAGAAATCAGTCCCAGAAGCTGCTACTGTGGTGTGGTCTGGTGATTTTGTGCTCGTCTATGTTGTGTGTTTTCCACCATTTGGGGTGTTCAGATTAGTATTTATTGAACTTGATGCTAATGATGTTTGCTAAGTGGAAAAGCCGTATTATCAGGAGCTGACTGAGATGTAATTGTTGCGAAGCACATCTACTAGTTCCGCGCCGCAGGCGAAAAGCTTTGGAAGCATCAGTTCAATTTTTGGCAACATCACTAAGATTGTACGGCTTGAATGTGTTTAGTGTTTAAAGGAATGCTTGTTTTTTGTCAACCAAAATCTCTTCTTCATTTACAAAACATTCATCACAAAATCCAAAAAAGCCAAAGTAGCAAGAACCTTAAAAAAATGTCTTTGATGTACTCTGAACATGCACTCTTTTTTGTTTTAATTTTCAATTATTATTTTTCTCGTTAGTGTCTTTTTAAAATATATTTTAGACGGATTTGTATTTTTTTTAATTTTTTTTCCAAGAAAATCGAATATGATAAAACAAGAACGAAATGAATAGGTGGGAATAAAATAAAAATAAATAAAGGCTTAAAAAATGCTGCAGGGATATTCTCAGAATATATGTGAAGTAAAAGCTAGCCATTGGTTCTCTAAATTTCGATGGTCCCACTCCAAGCATACCCGACCACTGCTTAATCACCTCTTGATGGCTTCTCTGACATAAATTTCAATAATTGGTAGACCCCGGTCCAGTAATGGCTCCAATAGCGACCGCCTTGGCAGGTCTCGCTATCGTGGGCGCTGCCAAAGATGTAAACAAGGTGGTCATAAATCTTTTCGCATAATGTATTATTTTTTTATAAGAATTAACTTAGACATGCAAGCCTATAATAAATTTGAAATGCTAAATTTATTTTACATGATAGATTGATCATTGGTTAGATAACTCAACACCTTCCAACCATATCTTGACCCTGTAATGTAGATTACTTTAAGCAAAGTGCATCAGAATACTGATACTTTTTCTATTCACAATTAATCTTTTATCTTATAATTTCAAATAAAACCCATCCAATTGGTTTTCTAATGACCCTAAACGCGGCATGTTTTAGTTTACAAGTAATCAAGTCCCTGCGCTCTGCTATGGGCTGGACCAAACTTTTTAAAAAACTTAAAATAATATTAAGAGAATAAAGGTTTTTCTACTGGTATCATTAAATTTAGTCAAATAGTTCAATCTTAAAACCTATCAATTAAGCTTTATTCCAAACTCTTATTTTTCTAAAATTATATGAAAATTGTCCTAAAATGAACAAATCAATTTAATGGTTCCAAAAACAACTTGGATGACTAATAAAAAACGTCATAACTTTTTTTTTAAAAAAAAACATATAAGATTTGACGAGTCAACTCGCAAAACCTATGAATTAGGTAATCAAAGTAAAATAATCCATCCTATTGTCTTTGGATAATGGACTCTAATTAGATTAATAACTTTTTTTTTCTAAACTATTGTTTATTTAAGCATAAGATATCAAAAATATATTATCAATTATTAAAAATCCATATAAAAGGCAAATCAAATGGAAAATCCAAATAAATTAAATTGAAGATTGAAATATAAAATCATGCATTTTATTTCTCAACCATATAAAAGGAAAATTAAAATAAATTACCAACTCTAGATATGAATAAACACATAATATAAGGGCCAATTTTTTTAAAAAAATAAGCAAAGAAAAAGGTTCAAAATAAAAAAAATGTGAATTACTATTTTAATGCACAATGCTAATGGGTGCGGCGAAACAATATTTCCACCACATCTTTTAACTTTGAGTATAAAATATATTTTTCAAATAAAATCTAAAGAACCACCTAAGTCACCCGAGATTTTCACTTTAGTCCTTTGTCTTTCAATTCAACTTTTCCAAATATAAAATAAGAAATTGAGTGCTTTAAAGGGCTTGATTATGCAAAGAAATACAATCGGGTCATAGCAAAATAAATATCAAAAAAATATTATTATAATTCATAGTTAATTGTGAGAGGCTGAACAGTCAAATAATTTACTATCAAAGAGTCACATCGTTTATATGATATGTAATTTGCTACACTTTGTTTATTATTCTATTCATTTAATCAAATGATAATAAGAAAAGAGAAACATATTAAATTGACTGAATAAAAAAAAAATGATGCATAACAACACATATTAGAAAAATTATCTGAAAGTAAAAAGAATTGTTTAAAAAAATATAGTTTATATACACAAAACATAATAAAAAAAAAAGTATTAGCATACATATAAATTGTTTGTATAGAAAAATGATTGGAAAAACAAAAAAAAAGGCTGAGTGCTATTAGACCTGACCCATTTAAGTTGGGCTTGTGTAAACTTAGGCCTTTTGCTTTATTTAAAAAAAAAAACATCAGACAATGCATTATCTATTCTTGCCGATATTTTGGCTATCACAATGGTTGGAAAAATCAATGTTTAAGAATTTTCAAACTAAAAAATCTCTTTTTTTTTATTTATCCAAAATACTATTAAAACATTTTAGAAACCATGATAAACCTAAAAATAGTGTCAAAAGACTAAAAAAAACCTCCCTAAAAAAATTAGCTCGAAACTAAAAGTCAACCCAATCTCATATATGCTTTTTGATAAACTTTAAAGGTAAAAAAACACTTAATATAAATTCTTTTTGTCCCATTAAACAATTTTAGATGAATCTTATTCTTTTGGTGGTCAAATCACCATTAACCATATCTCTCTCTCTCTCTGGAATTTGGTGATATTTATTTTTTCTCTCTTAATCAGGGACTCTCTCAATTAGGGACTAAATAATAACAAAAATAAATTTATATACTAAAAGTGAACTTGAAAACTATTGAAATACCATAAATGTATAATGTACATGATTTTTAAAATTGGAGGACTAAATTGTATATGGTTATAAACTTATGCCACACCACTCATGTTTGATGTCTTTTTTCATGTAAACCTATCTTGTTTCAATATCATCATTTCATGAGAATTTAAAATCAACTGGGTATCAATTAGGATGAAATTGTTAGGGGGAATCCATGATCAAATTAAAAAAATAAAAATTTATACATGGTCAATGAAAATTTTACGAGTGTTAGTTTTTTACTAGTTAATTGTTGGCGCTAAATTGTGGGCCAAACAAATATTTTTTTTTTATAATTATTGGGATTGAAACAATAAATAGATTTTACTAGTTCAAAAATAAAATATAATTTCTATACATGCAAGGTTTGATATAATGAAACACATCAACACATCTTATTATAACAACAATAACATGAAGGGCTTAACATCTAAAAATATCATTACTATTATTGTTAAAACAATAAAAATTATTAAATTATTCAAAGGAGAAAAAACTCAAAAACATTAATAAAAGATGAAGAAAGAAAGAAAACTAAATTATTATTATTGTGTGAATAATTGAAAAATAAATACAATTGAAGAATAATAAAGGCCAAAAACTTTAACAAAGGAGCAAACAAAAAAAATGAAAAAAAAAATATTAGCTAAAAAAATCATTTGACGTGAAAAAAAAGCTGATAAAAAAACCAAAAGAAAAAAAAGGAAAAATAATATCAAATTTCAAATGATCATAAACACAAACTAAAATTTAAGAACAAATTTTTGAAAAAAATGTTATCTCAATAAAGAGAAAATAATAAAAATTAAAAACCGAAACTAAAAGCATACATATATAAACATGGATAAAAATAGAGAC
Source organism: Salix dunnii (assembly GCA_015731905.1). NCBI lineage: Eukaryota > Viridiplantae > Streptophyta > Magnoliopsida > Malpighiales > Salicaceae > Salix > Salix dunnii. Next base: position 25,144,199 of record CM027674.1, on the reverse strand, counting down.
TATTTAATAATTATAGAAATTAAAGAAATTAAAATAAAAAATTTAAAGTATAAGGGTCGAAATAAAAAAAATAAATATATTATCAATTTCAATCAAATGAAAAAATTGAAAAAATCAAATAAAATATAATATCTATATATGTAAAGTTTGATATAATGAAACACATCAACACACTCTATTATAATAACATGAACATTGAAACCTTAACATCTAAAAATATAATTATGATTACTGCTAAAATAATAAAAATTATTAAATTACCACAAGAAAAAAAAAACATTACAAAAGAGAAAGCAAGAAAAAAACTAAAATTATTATTATTATTGTTATGTTAATAATGAAAAAAAATTCAATCAAAGAAAAAAAAAGACAAATAACTTAAAAAAAAGAGCAATTAAAAAATTAAAATTATTAGCTAAAAGTATTTGAATTAAAAATAAAATAAAAAACATATAAGTGAAAAAAAAACATTATAAGAGGGTAATGAGGGTCAAACTCTGGTTTCCTATTGAAACAGCTGATATTCTATCCATTGACCTATAAATATTTTTTGGTTTTATATTGTGAATAAATGAATAAATAAATAAATAAATATCAGTTAAATGTCAAGTTGAATGAACCGACCCGACTCGAATTGAAAGTTGAACAACACTATTGTAATTCATAGTAATTTATCTCACATGCTACATTAACCGAAAATAATTTAAAATAAATATAAAGAGTAAAATAGTTATTAGGCATTTAAATATTTTTAATATAAAGAGTAAAATAGTTATTAGGTATTTAAATATTTTTAAATGAGGGGTCACTAATTCATTTAACTAAATACAGTGGAGGAAACTCGAAATTTAGGAGAGCCGGAGTCCATAGCTAGCACCAAACAGTTCGAAGCCAAGCCAGGTTCGTTGTAGACTTGTAGCCAAAGATCGAACCCGCACCCAAACCTCTACTCTTTCACCAAGTCCATTTCTCCACTCACCTAAACCCCTCGAGTCCAAAACCTCTTCTCCTCCACCGTCTAAGCTCCACGCCCTCTTCATTCTTAAAACAGAAAGACCCAACTTTCTTATTTGATTTTACTAGCTTTTTTCTCTTGAAGGGATTGGGGATTTTTTTTGGCAAATGTTTGCTGCAAGGAACCTTCAAAGGAGTTGCTTTAAGACACTTTATTCTCTCCTACAATCCAATCCCAAAAGGTACTTAAAAACATCCAAAGTTTGTTCATTTAAGGTTTTTCCTTCGTTTTCTTAGTATATCCCTTGCTTTTTGTTGCAACCCAAGATGGGTTTTTGTTTATGTTGTAATACTACAATCTTATTGAACTGTTTTTGGGTTCTGTATTTTAGGAATATTGTGTTATTCAGGGATGTTGCTCCAAAACTTGCTTGTTCAAATGATAATCAACCAAGCGTCTGTTGCTTTTCACCGTTGAATAATCCCCACAATGGATGGTACCGTCCAATGTCTACTTCAAAAGGGAGAAGCATGAGGAGCAAGGTCGAAAGGCGGATGCGTAAAGAGTCTGGTAAAACACTCAGAGAGATTCGGAGAGCAAAGAAATTGAAGAAGAAATTGATGACTGATGAGGAGAGGCTCATTTACAACCTCAAAAGAGTATGTTATCTTTTATATCTACTACTTTATTTCTTGTTTCTTAATTGACCAATGATGGGATGGTTTTCAATTTACCTGGTGTTGATGGGATGAGCTTAGGCTAGTGATGGTAATGATGAGTAGAATTATGACATTACAGGCTAGCTTGTACAGTGAATGGTGATCGGGGATTTGTTTGTGTATGGTTTAGAATGTATCTCGGGAAGTTCATGATGAGCAAACCATAAATGCTGCTTTTTTTTTCTTTTTTCTTTTGGACAAACAGAAATGCTGTTCTTTCCAACTCATAAAATGAATAATGCTGCCACCCTCTTCCCCCCATGGTTATGCAAGTTTAGAGCATGCGCAACTGTATTACGAGGTCATGGGAATAGTTCACAAAATTGTTCAGCCGGCATTTATCTAAAATTGAAATCATCGTCCAAAGCCATAACTGGTATTTCATAATAAATAGCAGCAGTAATGAATCTGGGCATGTATCTAGTTTTAGATGTGAAAAAGGACTGCTAGACTACGTCGTAGGTGGTGCCTAAGGCCCAAGATCAGCATTCATACTTTATGAAACAATCTTAGATTAACATGTGCATTTCTCCACAATGACACCTGTATGATATCATGACACATGAACATTAAAATGCTTTAGAGACCTTTGAAAGAATTTAAATAAGATTAGACTCATTTGTACCAATTAAATTTCTGTGAATAATGGGGCTTAGTTACAAACCTATTCTTTGTATTGGGATCTGAACAATGTAGCTCAGAAAAAAGCTGTTGACTATGTTTATATCTCCTCAACATCCCATTTCCAGCTATTTGTTGTGTTGTAAGAGTATATTTTCACTTTTTTTGAGCTCACAACAGTCGTATTTAGTATTATTGGATTAATTTTTCTGATCTGATTATTCCAGGCTAAGAAGAAAGTTGCATTGCTCCTACAGAAGCTCAAAAAATATGAGCTACCAGAGTTGCCATCCCCGTTGCATGATCCTGAGCTCCTGACATCTGAGCAGCTTCAAGCATATAAGAAGATTGGTTTCAGAAATAAAAATTATGTTCCTGTTGGTGTCCGTGGAGTCTTTGGAGGAGTTGTCCAAAATATGCATATGCATTGGAAGTTTCATGAGACTGTACAAGTATGCTGTGACAACTTTCCCAAAGAAAAAATCAAGGAAATGGCTACCATGCTAGCAAGACTAAGTGGAGGTATTGTGGTAAATGTTCATAACGTGAAGACAATTATCATGTTCAGAGGCAGAAACTATCGCCAACCAAAAGATTTGATCCCTTTAAACACTCTTACAAAAAGGAAGGTGGGTGAAGCTATTTCTTGCTGTGTATTTTAGTCTTCATTCTAATAGAAATTGAGATAGCACTTTATTTCATGCTAGCCAGCAGTTAAATTATGTCTTGTTTTTTTTTAATGCCAATGTTAATCAATGATAGCATACACTTTAGCCATATAGACAGGAGTGGATTGAGTGCCTAGTGTCCAGATATAACGACAGGAGTCAGTGGTGAATTGCCATCATTGTAACAAATATTGTGCCATCTCTCGCTATCCAGAGAGCTATTCTTTAGATGGAGTTTATTTATTTATTTATTTATTTTTATGATAAATAGAGTTAATAGAGACTTGTCTCAACAAAAGAGACATTTTCTAATGATGCAAAGCTATAAGAGCTTAATATTATAGCATGATCGTCATCTGTGCAGGCACTGTTCAAGGCTAGGTTTGAGCAAGCTCTTGAATCTCAGAAGCTAAACATCAAGCAAATTGAACAGCAACTTCGGCGAATGGGGGTAAACCCTGAGGATCCAGTTGCCATGGCGAGCATTCAGAGAGTAGCTTCCACATTCTTCAATGCTATTGACAAGAAGGAAGGAAGTCCTTATGTCTTTCGTGGTGACAAAGGGTCAATGGTGGAGCCCCATGATCATTTAGAACATTTGGAACCCCCTGCTGACGAGAGTGATCAAGAGGAGCTTGATAGGTTTATTGCTGAGATAGAGGATGCAGCAGATCAAGAGTGGGCTGCAGAAGAAGCTGCAGAAAAAGAAGAATTTGGTAGGCTTAGGTACTGGAACAGGGAAGATTATGGTGGGCGGATTAGGAGCCGAGAAATATATAGAAGTGAAGTTTCCGATGGTGAGTTAAGAGGAGCCAGGCATTGGAGAGATGCACGTGACAAACGGATGAGTTCTAATCGAGATGATGATAGTGATGTTTCTGAGGGTGATAGTGAGTGGAATGTTAGAGATAATAGTGATCTTGAGAGTGATTTTAATGCAGATCGCAGATCTAGTGGGCTGCGGAGGAAGCAAGATGGGATTGGAAGGGAATATAATGCTCGTGATACCAAAAGAAAAATTGAACCTAAATTCAAAGAAACGATGGCTGAAGAAGATTCTGCATCAGAAGAAATGTTAAGTGATCTTGACAATGCAATGTGGCAATCAGATGCTGAGGAAGAACATGTCTCAAGAATTTCAAGAGCAGAAGCAACTCCCAGCTTTAAAAGCAGCAGTGATGAAGAGGAGGATACATATCCCATGAAGAGAAATGAGATGAACAGGGTAAATGATCTGCTGAGTGATGCCTATGACAGTGATGAAGGGCGTGACGAGTTTAAAATATCAAGAAGTTTGAAGCAGAAGAATGGAGTTGGCTCTTGCAAGAGAAATGCTGGAGCAAATACCAGGAGAAAGATGTTCCAGGAAGATTCTGGGTCAGATGATATGTATAGTGATTCAAAACATGCGATGTGGGAATCAGATGATGAGGTAGACATATTAAGAGCAGGCAGTGAAAAGGATTATAATTACAGGGACAGTGATGAAAGCGAAGATCACCACCAGAAGCAACGGGGGAAGCTTGAAGCCAATGGTAAGAAGGTGATATCACGAAAAGAGGTGGATGAAACCTGGGACAGTGATTAGTTCATTGCTTAGGAGCAGTGCTCATTTTTCATATTTTACAGACAGGGTATCGCTAACAGAAACCAATCGTTTACCATTGCAAGCAGGGTCAGCTAGACCTAGAAAGCAGTCGATAGACAGACGTTTTGGGGGATAAGGTTTATTCATTTTCTGGAATTGGATCCTTGCTCATTGTCGGAAAGCAACCAGCATATACACCATGCAGCGTTCTACGAAACGATTTTGTTTTTGAATAATCTAAACAAGCTTTGATGTTATTTGACCTTCTGCAGCGTTAGGAGTATTTATGTTCCGTTATGGATGCATGAATATACTTTTATCTATAATATTTGAAATTGAATATATATTCTAGCCTTTTACTGAAACTATATTTTTTTAAATTTAAAAAAAATATATTAAGAGCATTAGATATTAAGATTGTGAGATTTTTTTATAATATAAATTTAAAAAAAATAATAATTTATGGAGAATTACTGCGGAGCACAACTTTCCAATAAAATGTATAAATTTTAAATTTATATAAATTTATTTGCTCAACGAAAGCAACAGTATAAAATTATCATTGTCATTGAAAAAGCAAGAAGATTTGGATATCTGAATCATCGAATTCTTTGAATTAGGATTAGTTCTTTTTATAATCTAATTTAAATTAAACAAAATAATTAAATATAAATTGTGAAAATACCTACAATAACTAAATAACAAAAAAAAACTCGATGATTTTCTATCCATATTAAAAAAAACATCAACAATTGCATTATTGTCTTATAATTTGCAACATTATTCATGATTACTTGTACCATATTTTCCTATTTAATCATCTTCACAATAACATTTAACATCTTAAACATCTTCTCAACAATATTGGATATATTAGAACTATTAACCAAAACATAATAAATAGAATATCTTTTCTTATCAGTTCATCAATAAGACATTATTGAACAACATGTTTTTTTTCTAGCCTATACTCCTCAAGCAAGTGCATTATTTGATTTATTTCTTGCTTCTAATATTTCTCTATATTTCATAGTAAAATAAAGACTTAAAATTTGGTCCATGTTTTGCAAACAATTCAAGTGTTTTAATAAACCTGGGGGTTTTAACACAGTTAAATGAAATTATACTAGTTTAGAAAAACCTTGTAATTTGTCGATATATTTATTCTCTAAGATCCTTTTTAACTGCTAAATAATGGTAGCTTGTATACTTTCACTCCCAATTATTGTTCTATTTCCTTTGTTCATTGAGCTAATTTCATTCCTTTTATATTTATCTTCATCTTTTCCAATATATTGGAATTTTTTTCCCTTCTCATTTGCTTCTTAATTTCTTATAAAAACATTATAATTTTTTTTTTATATATATTTTCTAGTGCTTGCTTGCATGACTCAATATTCTTTCGATTTTAAACCAAATAATACTCATAAATGATAAATGCCTCAACTGAAATTTTCCTAGCAATACTTACATTGAATTTTTTTTTGAATTATTATCAATATATATACCATATTGTCATCCCATATTAAGTCTATTGCCACTAGTATTTGTTTTTAGATATCATGTATTTTGCAATCCAAGAATCAATTCCCATTAATTATTCAATAAAATGCACAAAATGATGATAGCATGTACAAAAATAATTAAACTGTCATTCTACTGTCAAGTTTAGTTAGTCCAATCATATTGTTTTATGGTCGATCAATTATAGTGTGATGATAATATACATATTTGTTTTATTGTCAGTCAATTATAGTGTTCTTATGCTGAGACAAAATTAAACTCAAGCCATAAATGAAATAAAAAAAATCTAAGAATCAATCTAGTACAGAACAAAAACATAAGACAGTTTCTAAAGTTGAAGAAGGAGAAATTTTGAGTTCATGTTAGGGTTGAGAAATCAAGATTTGAGAAGGGGCAAAGGGGAATGACTAGGTCAGCGGATGAGAGTTGATTAATTTGACAATTTATGCTTTAGAGAAACTTGTAAAATCAATCTGAGTTTACTGATTTGACCGAGGTTGATTATGTTTTTTTTATTCAAATTTGATTTTATTAGTTTTTTTTATTTTATTAGTCAACTTATGATTTTAATAACATTGACTAGAATAAAATATTCACAACTTTTCCTCGCCCTTTCCTTTTGATAATTGAATTTTTTTTAAAAAAAAAATAACAGGGAAAGCTAGAAAATATAAAATTAATGTGAGGAATTTGATTATTAATGATGGTTAATATTATCATCAAATAAAAGCTTGATCGCCATAAAATTGTAGATAATAAAATTATATCATTGAAATTGAAAAATATGTGAATGTAATAGATTTTTTATTTTTGAATCAGATTATTTTGATTTAAAATGATTTTTAACATTATATTCTGTTTATAAGGATTATGTTAATTTCTAGCTGGGCGTGGAGGAAGGCCTTGAAGCAACTGAACTTCTTTTACTTAAAACAATTATAATTTTTAATTTTAAAAAAATCATATTTTTCAAAAACTTGTCAAAAAGTAGATAGGGTTTTAATACCTTTTTATTATTATTATTATTATTATTATTATCTGAGTTGGTTTCTTTTTTTTAATCGATTAAAGATTGTTTTAAGATTTTATTTTTAAATATTATTAATCGTAACCTTATTCTTAATAATTATCTCAATTAAGCCCTTCCAAAAGTTTGCTTATGACCGTATTTCATCATTAGCTTTGAATTTAATGATATAGAGTGTTTTTTTCTTTCAAAAATACTTAAATTTCTTTTGCTTCAATTTTCATATTGTTTTGATGTACTGATATAAAAAATATTTTAATATAATTTTAAATAGAAAATATTTTAAAAAATTATCATTACTAAATTCTAAATCGTTCCTTTAACTTCTAGCATAGATTATCATACTATACATATTCTCTCTTTCATATAACGACCAACCATTTGTTAGCGAATATTATCAGTAAATATATAGTTATTGATGCATAATGCATCAATAGTTGCTATCAGCAAGATGCTAAAATTAATAAATTAGCTAAATTCCTCGATTTTCCTTCAACTTCTAGTGAATAAGGCTATCATAATCATAATATAAAAAAAATAAAAATGAAATATTTCCTTAAATTCTAGCGCAGAAGAGAACAATATAGATATTCCATTAAATTATATGATGGACCAATACACTGTAACTATCCCACGATCTCTGTCGTGAAATTGACTACGAGGACCATGGTGGCTTTGTACATGTCACTAGTTGTTGTCAACATGATGCCAAGCTCTATCAATTGGGATTCGTTTGTCAATTGATTTTTTATTCTTCTTCCAATTCTTTTTTTATATATATATTTTTTTAATTATTTGCGGAGATAGATAATTAATTGACAGAGACAAACTTTTTAAGATGTGAATTAATTTATTTTTGATGATGACTTGTTTTTGTAATAATTTTTGTGTTCGGATCAAACTACATGTATTTAACGAGATTCTAAAATTAAGAATAAAGCTAGTATCTAGTAGCCCTAAAAAAACTTTAACCGACTATATTAAATATTACATTGAAGACTTGAACCAACTAAGGTCATGCTTGGGTTTGACGTCGTGTTTTTTTTGAAAAAAATTGAAATTTTTTATTTTTATTTTAAATTAAAAATTTCGATGTTTTTAAATCATTTTTATGTGTTGTTGTCAAAAATAATTTTAAAAAATAAAAAATATTATTTTAATAAATTTTTAAATAAAAAAATATTTTTAAAAATAATATGAATCCCTGAGAGAAGATTATTCCAAATTCCAATTCAAAGTATTTTACAACATTTTGACTCCTTCCGTAGCCTACAAGCCAATCAACCGTCCCTCTAGTAGTGTCCTAAAACCTTTCCCTATTTTCTTTGGAAAGACAAATAATGCAATTACATTCATGTTAAGTCAAGGTCAACCCTCATTATATTGAACTATTTTAATAATATTTGTTTTATAGAAAAACATCCAAATTAATTTACAAATAATATTCTTAAAATGTTTTCAATGATTTTGGTGGATATATATATATAGATGGGTTTTTTTGTGTAAAAAATAAAAGAAAATGAAAATTAAGATTTTACATATTGCCATTATCTTTTCGGGCCTATTTGACATTGAATTTTAAAAATATTTTTTTTTTACAAAAAGGAATTTTCTTATTTTTATTTTTAACTCTTTTTTTTCACTTAATCGGAATCCATCAGTATAGGCCGATGTCGGATTCTAGCGAAGCCCGGCTGAAAGATGACCTTGGACTATTTTACATCCTGTCCCTTTTCTTTTTCTTCAAATAGCTGGGCCTAGAACAAGGCCTTGAGGCAACTGGAAAGCTTGGGCTCTGACTCTAGGCCTTCATTTTCTTTTTCCTTTTTCCTGAAAAATTGTTCTTTTAAATATTATTAGAATAATTTCTCCACTAACATAAAAATCAAATCCTAGTGGGTCCATTTTCATATAAGTAGTATATATATATATATATATATATATATTATTTTTCTAATCTATTTTTGGGTGGATAAAGAGTTAATATATTTTTTTTTTACTTGAAAAAATTATAATATTTTATTTTTTTATTCAAAATATAAATTTCATCGTAATGCTGTGAAATGGATAAAAAAAATCTCCATTTTATATTCAAAGTTATATAAAATAATGCAAAGAAAAAAGCTATATTTATTTTACTTTAAAATTTAGTTTATTTACTATTGAATGAGGAAAAACAATATTTTAACCATTTAAAAATACATAAAAGATACTATCGTGAGAAAAAGTAAACACAAAACATAAGATATTTAAAGGGCATATTTGAGAATATAGTTAAAGTAGTTTTTTCAAAATATTTTTTTATCGAGAAATGCATAAAAACAATTTTTATTTTATATTAAAAAAATATTTTTGAAATTAATATATAAAAATAATTTTAAATCACCAAAAAAATTTAATTTAAATAAAAAATTAAAATTTCAAAAATTATTTTAAAATCCAATATCAAGCGAGCAATAAGTTAACAAAGAAACTCAACACCCTTACCCAAAATGTTGTGGTCTACGAAAATGTCCTTTGTTTTTTTAGTACTTGAAGTGCCTGTTTGGCACTGCTACCAAACCTGCGTTTGACTATAGTTGATCTTTTTTTTTCATTTTAAATGAATATATTTTGTTGTTTTTAGATCATTTCGATGTACTGATGTCAAAAATAATTTTTAAAAAATAAAAAAAATCATTTTGATGTATTTCGGCACGAAAAGCACTTTAAAAAGCTACCGCAACCACACTCCCAAGCACCTTCGAAGTATTTTCTACTTTGATTTTAGTTTTAATTTTCATTTTTCACTTTGTGTTAGGCTAAGAACTAAGCTTGATTACTTATCTTTTTACTATATTTTTTTTGAAATATCAAGATTAGATAATTTAAGCTTGATTTTGCAAATAAAATTTAATTTTATTAATTATAAAAAAATCCATATAGTCAAATTTGACTAAAGTCTATGAGTTTGAGATAGGAGGGAACATGTTGTCGACAAAATAAGATCACATTGCGACCACCAGAAAAATTGAAAAAGAAATCTATTTATTTTGATTTTGACCTCTTATATTAACTTAATAAGTAGATAGGGTTTTAAGATTTTATTTTTAATAATTATTAATCTTGACCTTATTTTTAATAATTATCTCAATAAGGCCCTTCTAAAAGTTTGCTTATGAGCGTATTCATCTTAGTTACAACGTAATAATTGAAAAGGTATCGCAGAAATAAATCCTTAACATAGAGAAATAAAAATATTATATGGTCAACAATTAAAGTTATACTTTTGTATCACTAAAACACCTCTAACTTTAATTATAACAAACCATGTTTTTTTTTTTTTTTTATCTACGTGTAATTAAAAGATGGAAATATGAGTCATATTGTGTGGAGAAAGTTTTAGACTTGCAATTAGTTGAAAATATTTTTTTTTATTTCATCCTTAACTTTGAATTTAATGATTTAGATTATTTTCTTTCAAAAACATTTTTAAAAACACTTGAATTTTTTTCTTGAATATTTCTTTGTATTTTCATATTGTTTTGATGTGCTGATAAAACATATATTTAATATAATTTTAAACAAAAAAATATTTTAAAAAATAATCACCACTAAATTCTCAGATATTCCTTTAACTTCTAGCATAGATCATTATACTAAACATATCCTCTCCAACACATCATGACCAACCATTTCTTATCGAATATTATCATCACACTATACGTATCCTCTCTAACACATCATGATCAACTATTTCTTAGCGAATATTATCATCACAATATACATATCCTCTCTAACACATCATGACCAACAATTTCTTAGCGAATATTATCATCACAATATACGTATCCTCTCTAACACACCATGATTAACACATCATGACCAATAATTTCTTAGCGAATATTATCATCACAATATACATATCCTCTCTAAAACATCAAGACTAGTCATTTCTTAGTGAATATTATCATCACAATATACATATCCTCTCTAACATATCATGACGAACCATTTCTGAACAAATATTGTTAACAGGCATACATATAGCTAGGGATGCATCATGCATCAATGATTGTTATCAACACCATGCTAAAATTAATAAATTAGCTAATTTCCTCGATATTCCTTAAACTTCTAGTGAATAAGGCAATCATATCTTGATCATAATATAAAATAATAAAAATGAAATATTACCTTAAATTCTAGCGCAGAAGAGAACAATACAAATATTCATTTAAATTATATGGTAGACCAATACACTATAATTATCACACGATCTCTGTCGTGAAATTGACTACGAGAAGCATGGTTGTGTTTTATATGCTGTACATGTAGTTGTTATCAACGTGATGCCAAGTTCTATCAATTGGGATTCGTTTGTCAATTGATTTTTTATTCTTCTTCCAATTCTTTTTTTTTTTTGGTAGTTTTAATTATTTGCGGACATAAATAATTAATTGATAGAGACAAACTTTTTGAGATATAAATTAATTTTTTTTTTAAGATAAATAATTTAGAATACTCTGTATCATTCTAATCGTAATGACTTTTTTTTATATATAAATATAATAATCATGATGTTCGAGTCAAACTAGATGCATTTAACAAGATTCTAAAATTAGTAATAAAGTTAATTGATAAATACTATTAAAAAACACCCTTATTATATTTAGAAACACACTTAGTGTTTGTTTTTTAGTGTAATTGAGATTGTTTTTCAAAGTACTTTTATAACTTAGAAATACATTAACATAATATATATTTTTTTTAAAATATTTTTGATATCAGCACATCAAAATGATCTAAGTATATATATAAAAAAATTAATTCAAAGCAAGGAAATATTTCAATATTTTTCAAAAACATTTTTTATTTATTTTCCAAACTCCTCCCTAGTTAACGAGTGAACATACTACTCTACACAAAAAGAGTTAATTCTATTTATTTTTCTTGAAAATAAAAAGAAGGCACCATAAATTAATTTCTTATAAACATTTTATTTTTGTGAGCATAAATAAATTTGAAATTCAATAAAAAAAAAGAGAGAGAGAAGGTTAGCCTTGATGCACAAAGTCTAATCCAAAAATATCTTTAAACTAGAGAACCGTTTTGTTTAATAAATAGAAGAAAAAAATAGAAAACAAAAGGATTTTAGTATTCAAATGAGCAATTATACACGCATGGATAAAACTATGTGTATTTATTTTTAACATTTTCTCCATATAATGTGAGTGGTCAAGAAAAATAATATCATGCATTTTGATTAAAATAAAAATAAAATTCATGCCCAAAATAATTAAAGACTCCTCAATACTATAAATATCCTCTCCTCCTCGTTACGACCATTTCTTAGTGAATATGGTTAACAAGTACATAACTATCGACGCATCATGCATCAATAGTTGTTATCAGTACAATGTCAAAGTTAATAAATTAAAGACTCCTCAATATTTCTTCAACTTCTAGCATACATCACTATACTATACATATCTTTTCCTACACGTCGCAACCTTTTCTTAGTGAATATGGTTAATAAGTATATAGCTATCGATGCATCGTGCATTAACAGTTGTTATCAAAACGATGGCAAAATTAATAAAATTAACTGAACTTTTTGATATTTCTTTGACTTCTAGCATAGGTCATTACACTATACATATCCTCTCCTACACGTCACGACCATTTCTTAGTAAATATGGTTAATAAATACATAGCTATCGACTTAGTTGTTATCAACAAGATGCCAAAATTAATAAATTAACAGAACTTCTCAATATTCCTTCAACTTCTAGCATACATCATTACACTATACATATCATTTCCTACACGTCGCAACCTTTTCTTAGTGAATATGGTTAATAAGTATATTGCTATCGACCCATCATGCATTAATAGTTGTTATTAAAACGATGGCAAAATTAATAAAACTAACTGAACTTTTTGATATTTCTTTGACTTCTAGCATAGATCATTACACTATACATATCCTCTCCTACACGTCACAACCATTTCTTAGTAAATATGGTTAATAAATACATAGCTATCGACTTAGTTGTTATCAACAAGATGCCAAAATTAATAAATTGACAGAACTTCTCAATATTCCTTCAACTTCTAGTATATATCATTACACTGTACATATCTTCTTTTACACGTCATGACCAACCATTTCTTAGCAAATATTGCTAACAAGCTCATAGCTATGCATCATGCATTAATTGTTATTATTAAAACAAAGTCAAAGTTACTAAATTAACTTCATCTTCTAGTCAATAAGGCTAACAAGCATATGACTAAGGTTAGTGAGTCTATTCCAAAAATATCTTTACACTAGAAAACCATATTGTTTAATAAATAGAAGAAAAAATAGAATAAAAATCATATTTTCTTGCAGTAATCAAACTAATAATTAAAAAGTCACTCTTTCTTTTTAGTTTTTTATTTTATTTTTATATGTATGTATGAATGTATGTATGTATAAAAGGCTTAAGTTAACTGTATTAAAACGAAATCGTTTTCAATGACTCTTTCAAAGTGGAGTTCATTGGCTGAGATCACGATGACTTTGTGGTGCCAAAAGACTGCTGGCAAACCATGTCCACGGACAGGAGGAGACTCGTGCCAGGTTATTGAACCTCATGTAGATAGATTCCCCTCCATATTTATTTATTAATTTATTGTCTTTTTATAATATCTATGGACTTTATTGCTTGCTTCATTTTCTAAATTCTGCGGTCTACTCATAAGGTTGGGATATTTCTCTCTAGGTTATCAACTCCGTCCACTCCATGACCACTATTTCTCTGCGGATGTTGTTTGACAGTGTGTTATTTTTTTTTTTTAAATATATTAAAATAAAATTAATTATTTTAAAAAATAATTTTTATGTCGATGTAGCGAAACGGTTAAAAAAAAACTAATTTAAAACAATAAAAAATATAATTTTTTCTTAAAGTGTGATTGAACCGTGGAAAAATTATGCCTTGATGACTAACTTTTAGTTCCTTTGGAGTACTTGGCTAGTAGTGGAAAAATAGTCGGGTTTTTTTACCGGTTTTTCTTTTCTATATCTTACAAAATAAAAACTATTTCATGTTTATTATTTTCTTAAACCTATTTTTGTAACGAGGAAAGATTTTGTACTGCTTTCATTTAAAAAATTGTAAGAAGTAATAATATCATGTAATTAAATCATTATAATTAAGCTAAGGTGTCATGGGAACTTTTTTTTTTGGATGCGAGTAAATCCCATTTCCTGAAAAATATATTTTATGGACTCAGATGAACGAGTAAAATTTTATTTATCCCAGGCTCTTACAAGAACTGCATGTCTCAATTCGAATTCGAGATCCGCTATATAAATCATATATATTTGTATCATACTAAGTTTCTTGGATGGAAACACTATACATGGAATTGATGATTGATATAGTATTAAAAGTGATTGTAAAGATAATAATAATTTCATTATTTTATTATGATAATAATATAATTATGTTCATATTAGATGATAATAATATTACATTATCAGACATAAATCCCTGTAAGTTTTCAGTGGGGCCAAAGCCATTGTGACCAACTATTTTGTTTTTTTTTTGCATTTATAATATATTTTAAGTAATATTTACAGTAATTCATCATTCGACTTTTTAATACAGAAAAATATATTATAGCTTAAAATAAAATAGTATTTAAAAGCAAGAAATTTTATAAGGGGATGGAGCTATACACAAATTTCCATGTTATTTTAAAAAATATAATTAATGATTCATTTAAATAGAAAATTCATTCATTAATTAAGAGAAAACTAAAATAAAATATATTAGTTCAAAAACCAGGAATAAAATCAGTATTATAACGCACATTGAGGCATATTAATGGGTTTTTTTTAGTGTAAAAGTATTCACTAAAACATGTATAAATAAATAAACATTATCATTCATCCAAAAAGAGTTTATTATGCTACCTAATTTTGATAAAGGGAAGTGGCTATTTTACTTTAAAAGGAAGTGATAAATCTAACAAGTCATAGAAAGAAAACAAACCAAAAGATTTTCTCAACTTTCCTTCGGCAAACTGAATAGGCTAATCGTTTGGTATTGTATTTTAAAAATATTTTTTAAAAAATTAAGAAAATATAGTGTATTTAGATAATTTTCATTTTGTGATGTTAAAAATAATTTTTTAAAAATAAAAATATATTTCTAAATAAAAAAATAATTTTAATAATTTTAATCAGTCTCTCAACACAAGCAACAAAGGTTCTGTTGCATAATATTTTATATACGTGCCTTAATATATGTGTGTGTGTGGAAATTGGATTTTTTTTTTTAGGGGCATTGGGCTCACAATATGATGGGGTTACATATGGTGTTGTAGTGATGGATGTGGTGGAGAGGTGATAATATATGATCATTTCAATGTTGGCAACATGATATTATATAAATAAAATAAAAAATATTTTTTTATTATTTTCAAAAACTTATTTTATTTCTTAAAATGGTTCATAGAAAAAAAAAATGGTGCAACCAAACACAGCTTCCTGTTTTTTAATTCTTGAAAAATGAAGGGGTTGAGTTTGTGCTCATGCACGTTCTGGGTAGATGGGAGAAGTCAACTCAACCAATAGATTTGTGCTCATGCATGTTCTTGGCAGCAATCATTATTCCCAAATCCATAGTTGTTAATCTCATAATTAATTAAAAAAAACTTTTTTTAATTATATTTAACTCGTTAAACCTGGATTAAAAATATGATTTTTACTTGTTTTGTGAGGAGACTTTCGGTTCCAAGTAAAAAAAATTAAATATAATCAGATATATTTATAATTTTGAGTTTTGATAGAATAATTAAAAAAAAAGCAATTTAAATCATTAATTCGAGGCTCACAAACTTGAGGTTATTAAAAATATATATAATTATTTAATTTAAAAAATATATAATTATTTATAATATACACAAAATACTAAGGGGACAAAAAAGTAATTTTCCACCCACAAGAAAAGACTGTATTCAGTATATGTGTGGTTTACAGTAGACGTGCTGATTTGGAACAGCATCTACCGGTGCTCTGTTTGGCATTATCCTTTTCGATTAGGCTTTTGGGGATACCTCTTGATGCTTGTGATTAGGAATGACTGGGTGGGAAGGAGAGCCAACGAAGGAACGTGACTTGGAAAGACATTCAATCGTTTGCCTGTTAAATTTATGCCAAAACTGTGCGTTTTATTTGGGTATGAAACTTTGTTGTTAATTCCATTTCGTTTCGTTTGGAATAACCAATATTTGGGTATGAAATTTTATTATGTATATTCTATTTTTGTTCCGACTATTCTGGCCGAATAGTGTTTTGTTTTAAATAATATATAGTTTTACTATATCAATCATATTTTTAATCTAATCATTAGATTGAAATGGAGTTTTACGAGAGTCTCTTGATATATATATATGTTAAAATTTCATTACAATCAGAGAATATACTGCCTTGCAAGCTTGATGATGATATTCTTGTTATATTATCTAGGTTTATAATTTTATTCAGAAACATCATTTTATTGTATTCTTTTTTTAGATTAAATATTCTCAATTTTTTTATTTAACATTGAGTTTATCAGGAATTGAATCTTATAATTTGCTTGGATTTATTTTATTTAAAATTATCATGGTCATAACCTCCCTAGAACGACCGAGATTATCTATTATATTGTTGCTTCAATATTATTTTTAAGATGTCAGCATGGTTTTTTAATCAAATTATATTTTTACTAATTTTTCATATTATCTTTGGACTCATTAAGTAGATCGAATTATATTAGTTAAACTCCAATTTTTTTACTTATATTTAAAATTTGAATTATATAATTTTAAATAATTTTATTTATAAATTTCAACATGTATATATAATTCAAACCAAAATATTCTATTCTAATTATAAAAAATATAATACCAACCGGAACTATGAAAAGCTTCAAGAAACTTCCAAGTTGTGTTTAATGTCGCTTCAAGAAACGTCTACAGAACCCTAAGGAAAGCTACTGTGAAATAGAAGATGAACGCACTCTTGGGGTTCTGAAAAGAACATGGAAAGTGAAGAACCGTTCATAAATCAGGCCGGCCTCTACAAAATGACAAAAAAAAATAAAAATTCCCAGCAGGATTAGGGATTCTTTGATAATAATACAACTGAACCGGCAGAATGAGCGGCAGCAGCACCACCAGATAACACACAAGAAACAATGTAGAGTCAAACAGGAAGGGAAAAAACGTTAAGGCAAAACGTCAGCAAATTATTAAATGAGTGGGAATCTTTTACTTCTCCCACGTCTTCTCTACTCTAATTCCTGATCTTGAAGTGGTTGACAGCATCATGATTTAATCCTGAACATCAAAGGTGCACGCAATGCTTCCCTGATTAAACCTCAAAAGAAACTGTAACCCCACAACTTTTGATTGAGAAAAGATTCTCAAAAGAGTTCCAAGTTAACTTTGCCAACCCTGCTTAAAGCCTTGAGAACTGAATTCAAAAAAGAAAGCATCTGTCCGATTACCTGAACAGCTAGAACAACTTCTCCCTGAATTTGAAGAAACTTTACAGCAGGGAAAGAGAACTACAAGATGGTCAATTGAAATTCAAAATTCAAAAGGTTAATATCCTCTAGTTGGCCAAAGTGTGCACAAGGTTAAAAGTGGATTTCCAGGTAAGGAGGAAAAAGCTCACCTTTTTCAGGCAACAAGCTTTCCTTGAAATACCAACCACAAGAAAGTAAAGTAATTCTGTGGACCCCCAATCCGCAAATACGTGTGGAAAATTAAAAGGGCAAACCCATTACAGATGTCTGAATTCAAGACGAAATGAAGTTAGTTAATGGAATCTCCTCCAGCAATCACGAACAGACAGATTCTATTACAATTCTGGAGGCTCATGTGTGATGAACAAAGACCATATGCATTGAGAAATAGTAATAAAGAAAAAAAGTTCACAATCTGCAATGCTGTTAAAAATGATGAATAAAACAGCATTTCGCTCAAAGGAAAAAACAACAGAAATGAAAAGGTACAGATCAACAACTAGATGGACAAGATTAATATATCATCGATAGATTTGGTCCGAAAAGGCGAACTTTCCCATCACATAAATACATGGGAAAATGTCATTCTACTCTATTGCAATTCAGGCAGGATAGGCCAAACCAACTAGCAGTGGTCTGTGCATACACACCAAGGACCTCTGGTAACGAGCTACCCCTTGGAAAACTGACAATATACCTCTTCTCCATAATACAGAAACTCCAGTCCCGCAGCAAAAAGGAATATACAGAATATCCCTTACACAGAGAACCTTCCAAGGTCATCCCGTCTCCCCAAGAATGACATGGATTCATCTGACAAAGGCGACACTTGTATCAATGCTACAGCATCACCATCAATTGTCTAACAGCCCTTTTCGGTGCACAGGACGTCATGCACCCAGAATTAACAAATATTCGTCATTTTTCAAGAAACTTCACCCGCTGTCCCTTGTGCAGTGACCAGGCAAGAGATATTTGTACTTCTCAGCATTATTCAACAAATATTCCGGTAGATGGACTGCTGAATATGAATGAGGGATAGGGCCCATCTTTCCAATAATCTCCTTGAATGTGTATTCCTCAGGTAGCATGTCAAACAGATTAGCCCCTTTGCAAATCACATTCTGGATCCTTTCAGAGTTCAGGTAATGAGAGAACCTAACCCGATCATAATGGCTGTAAGCTTTCATCTTAAACACAAACTCACTGATGTGGCGGAAGCAAAAGCTGCAATGCCACCCTGCATCTGACAAAAGGACATCTGCCTGACGATAGTGTGCATATCTGGTTTTCCCTGTCTTGAACTTGTGAACAGAAGCCCGCCAGCTCTTGTTATCAACATAATACTCAAAAGAGTACAAGTAGTTCTTCAACTGAAGATGTAGAACTTGGGGGGTGTCATCACACCACCTCAATAGATTAATTGTGTGAGCACTGGGGATCTCATCGACATCAGACATTAATAGCAAATCATCATCTTCAATCCCTGCTATTCTAATAAGCTGGTCCAGTGCTACCCTCTGATATGCTTCTTCTACAAATGGGTTTTCCCCTTTCCTGAATCTCCCTCCAATCATCCCATAAGTCAACCGGTTCTCTATGAATTTGAATCTGTCCCGATATCTTGCAAAGAGCAATGGTTTGGGTATGCCTGTAAATGTTGAATTTGCTTCAAGAATAACAAACCGTGTTATGTACGGATACAATTCCTTCCATCGAATTGTGAGAATGTCTACTTCATTACTAAATAATACCGCATCATAGACTCGTCTTGGAGATTCACGAACCCCACCCCAACCATGAAGCCTGCAAAGATTCTCCATTGATACATTGTCATGATAATAGTGAGGAAGTATCTGGAAGGGCTTTGGAGGAGATTCCCATATTGGTCTCAGGAAATAGCTGATCTTCTGGCCATGCAGATACACTCCGAGTATTCCAAATGGAACAAGAACCAACAAGAATATATATGTCTTGAAATCCAACCCTCGCAAGATACACTTCAGTCTAGACATGCTCAGAGCTGCTCGAGACGACTGCTGCAAATTAAACAGAAACTTTCTAAGCAAAACTAAGATGTCAAACTTTTGCAGCATAAATAGCAACATCGACCCACTATGCCCGTGATAATTGAGCATTATCCACAGCAAGAACATGCAAACAACCATAGATTAAAAAAAGAAGTTCAAGTGGCAAGAACTTCATGTTGTTTAACCGATTGCAGGTGCATGGCGAATCAGAACCAGTTCATTGAAGGAAAAAACAAAACAAAACAGAGTCGCTGTCACTAAAAGTAACAAAACAGTTAAGTACTACCCTCTATGAATCCAAAAGTTACAAAATCTAAAACTTTTGAATATATATTAAAAAAATAACAAATAAAAACACATCATTATTTTTCATCTCCATTGCTCAACGTACCTTCACTTCCAATTAGACAAGAAAACCATATCGAAGCAGAAAAAAAATTATACCACGTTTAAAAAAAACAAACCACAACCATCAACTCTGATATTCATTCCAATACATTTTCACCCCGAAGAACAAAAAACCACAAATCTATGAAAGAGGATTAAAAGGAGAGAAGGAATTCATTTTGTTAAGAAGAACAGAAAACAAATTCAATATTTTAAATTCAACAATTCAAATATCTAAAGAAAGCAGCCAACTTCGAAAGTTTAAGATGACTGCAAATTCATCATATTATCTGAAGACAACAGGACATCCATTGCTCAAAAACAAAAATAATCAAAACTTCAATGGAAGAATAAGAAGAATAGATTACCTGCCCACAAACATCCTCACATATATCATCAGTCTTCTTGGAACTATAATACCCAACAGACATGATTAATCGATCAGCCAATCAACCAATCAAAATCCCAGCACTTACAAAAAAGAAAAGTTCAATTTAAAAACCTCTTTGTCTCTCTCTCTCTCAAAGACAGACTTTGAGAGAGATCTTTTAAAACCAAGATCAAACTAAGCCTCTCCCTCCTTCCTGATACACAAACTGGTGGCCAAAATTTGCCCAGACAAATATCTCCCAAAGCAATCCCGTAAAATCCCACAACCTTAAATCTCTCTCTCTCTCTCTCTCTCTCTCTCCCTCCCCCACAGGGCAACAAACAAAGCCTTGCAGTGATAATTATAGCCGTTTGGTGGTTTTCATTTTGCTCTATTTATTTTTTGCTCTTTTTTTTGTTGGTTTCTCTCTCACACCAGATAAATAAAATAAAACTTGGCAAAAATCCCTCTTCCTTCTCCCTACTCCCTCCCATCATATATACCTTTTTTCCTCTTCATCCGACGGTTGATATTTTTTTGATCTTGAGTTTATTATTTTTTTAAGGAGAATTTGAAGTGGCCTTATAAAATCTGTTCTGATGTCCCCCATGTGACAGCGACGAGGAAGAGGGTTCGTTGTTTTTTTTTTTACCCCCCTTTTTTTACTGCTGTCATTAACGGACTAATAATAACAATAATCCTTCTTTCCCCTCTATGTTCGCCAATTCCCCCCTAATCATTCCAAACTCCATCAGATCCTATACGCTGTGTTTTAAAAAATATATTTGTTATTTTAAATTATTTTTTTAATGTTCTAATATTAAAAATAATTTAAAAAAAATAAAAAAATATAATGTATTTATGAACGCAAGTACTTTTAAAAACAGTCTTAACCACACTTATAAAGAGACATTTTAATGCTCTATAAAAGTACTTTAAAAGTGAAATAACATCAAATTCGATGTGTTTAAGGTTTGTTTGTCAATGCAATAGATGTTTTTCAAAGTGTTATTCGTTCAGAAATATATTAAAAAATATATTTTGAACATTAATGTATCGAAAAATTAATTTGAAACAAGGAATAGAAAAAATCTAAAGAATTTATGTTTCTCTGTGTTATGTTTGGTTGCAGTGATAGACCAGGGGGGGGATTGAAACAAACAAATATTGGGGGAGAAAACCGTATTTTCCTTACAACAAAGGTGGTGTAAGAGAAAGGGTTACAGATCTTTGTAGGAAGTTGATTTACTTGGTTCTTAAGGAGCGGAGGAAGAAGGGTAGAAATGGTAAGCTACATAATAATGGGAGGAATTAGAGGCACGCGTCGAATGACGCGGTCAAGACGCATGACAGCCGGTCTCTCCGGCTCCGCTTTTGATTGATTAATTAATGCCAGAATTTGTGTCTTTCTAAATTCAAATTATTATTATTATTATTATTATTATTATTATCTTGGGGGGTTTAGGAATGAAATTGGTAGGAAAAATCTTTTCCTTGTTATGGGGAAAAGGGGATTGCCTTTTTTTTTTATTCTTCTTGTTGGTGTTTGGTCAACGGTTTGGTTTGTTTTTCTAAAAAAAAAAGGTCCTTTTTTAATGGAAAAGAACTCACCTTTTTTAGTATTTAATTTATTTTGGATTTTGAAATAAATACAAAAGGTTAATTATTTTGTAGTAAGGTGATTATTTGATTATACTTGACGAAATTCATTACAAAATTGTTGAATAACTAGGAAAATGATCTATTTAATAGATATAATTTATACGACTACATATTTATTACTCATGTAATTGATTAAAATTTTGTGTTTAGGAAGAATACTTAAGAAGAAGAATACCTCTCGTATTCTAATTAACCTCGTTCATAAGTTCTCATATTGCAGCATCAATTCAGATGCAATATTTTTTTTTTATTGATGTGTGGAAATTTCATCCCTATAAAACATATTTTATAGATTTAAATGAGCGAGTAAATTTTTTTTATTCAACACTCTATCTAAAAGAAATTATATATATATAATTGTTGTAATTAATCCCATTATCTAAAACGCAAGCTATTTATGGATAATTCATACAAAAACAATACTCTGGCTAATACTCTATATAAAATGGGCTATTTGTTACGTATAGAAAGAAAAAAATTAAGATAAAAATACTCTCGTCCTTTAATCCTCAATTAAGACCGAGTCCAAATACTTCTACCAAAACAAATTAATATTTCTTAATTTTGAGAGCATCTTTCTTATTCTCAAAATACATAAATATTTTAATTATTTATCCGTTACTAATATTCTCTTGCAGCCACCATAAGATGCAAGCTCTTCGTCTGCGGTATTTGAAGACATACATACATACATACATACATACATACATAGGCCTAGGGTTTAATTTTTTAGGTAATGTCTCGAGGAAACCATTTCTTTTGAATTTTTACTATCATGCTTCCAGCTTTTGTGTATAAAAGATAAATATAACGAGGGGCTCCATGCTGAGCATGGCAAGTCTAGCTGCAGAAAGAATTTGGCATCATATGATAGAAGAGAACAAGAGCTTAATCACGACAGTAATAATAGTCGTAGTTTTGTTTTCTATATATATAGACTTCATTTACTGCACATGGACGGTATAATATTTATTTATTTATCTATCCTGAGAGTATATATTAATATTGAATCATTATAGTATATGATATGCATTACATGGTGTGAAATATATAATTAGATGGTGGGGATGGCAAAGGGCACGGCTTGGTTGGCGTGGCGTGAGAGCTGGAGATAGAAAGAAGAGCTAAAAGATCTGAAAGAAACGGGCGTGGGAGTGGAAGGTGCCTCTCAAGCATGCTTCCAAGTTTCAAATGGTACCACAACGATAGATGTTTCTATGCAGCTTCCTGGAAAGTTCAGCTACGGCACTGGCTTGCTTGAGAGTTCATACCGCATCACAAAGCATATTCTCTTTATAAAATAATGTAAATTGCTGCATGCACACACGTACATGGATATTTCAAAATGATTTTTTCTCCCTTTGGATATTTCATGAGTATTGTAGTTTTATACGTGTAGATAATTCTAAATTTTTGAATTGTTGGATTTCGATATTAAAAACTCATTATATTCCCGTTTGAACATCTAGTTTTACCTGATTAGATTATGGTAGATTCTATTTTTCAAAATAGATTTTCTCGTGTTGAATCTTTCATAGAAATTATATAAATAGATATGTATTATGATGATTTATGGGTTTGAACAAACTTTGAGATTGATTGGGCATGTGAATATTTCAATTAATTATGTGTTTATTTTCTAAAAATATATATATATTTTTTTATGGATGAACATGCATTGCCAATGTATTTTAAAAAGCTTTTAGTTTTCGTGCATTGAGGCCAAATCTCTTTTCTTTTTTGTTTGCCTTGCTTAGGTTTAAAGTTCTTGGCCATTCATTTATGTTATTGATGCATGAGTTTGTTTTTATTATAAAAAAATAATGTTCACACCCATACATATATTTGCATTGTGTTTAATAAATTGTTTATAAAACCCATTAGGGTTTTGACCCATATTAAAAATCCTTCAAAAGATTGACATTTCAATGTTCTTACATATTTTCCTTATTTGGTTCTCTATTATTTGTGCTTGTTTTGTAAGTAAAATCTTCATTTGTTTAACATGATATTCATTTATAACATCTAAAATAATTGAATGTTGGTTATAAGTAGCGTGCTCATCTTATAATTTGATATTTAAAAATCAAAGTCTCTTTTTAAAATATATCAAACCTTTTTTTTATCAGTAATCCATATATGATTCCTAATAAAAACGAACCTTTAAAGTTTATTATTATTTATCGATTAGGGGTGACAACTTAATTTATTTATACAACATTCATATACACTAACATTAACACTAACTAGGGCGCAATGTGACACCAAAAATTAAAAAATAAAAAGGTGGTTGTTAAATAGCATATCATTTGGCAAATAAAATCTTAAATTAATAATATTAACTCGAGTTGATCTGGGTCAAATCTACTAACCTATGATTTCATTATTGTATCGATTTAATTACTAGATTGGGTTTAAAAACTATATTACTAACATACAAGTGAAGTGATACCATCTCACCATGCAGATAGGTAAATTTGTCTGTATAGTCGTTGATTTTAACCTTAGTAACCCAAAAAAAAGAGTTCATAAAAATTGAAAGACATGGACCAACAAGTTTGCTATGAAAGATCACCTCAGATGTTGGTAATCATGAAAAGATGTCGCCAGCTCCAAGAAACCCTAGCAATGTTGAAGATGCTCTAGATTCATGCCCCTGCAAATCCGTGAAGGAAATCACAGAAAGACATTCATGGCGATGATGCTAAAGGACTGAATAATTGTAGGGAATTTATGCCTCTTCTTCTGCTTCCCATATCGAGCCTGGTCCGAGCCAAATCCCAGCTCAAGAAGCAATTGGGCTAGTCTCATGAGCACCAATTATGCCAGCGCACCGAGTTCATGAAACCATAATCATCTAACCTAGACCAGCCCATTATCAATTCAACAAATTATAAGTGAAGTCCCCTTTGCCTCAACCTGTTCTTCAAGAACCTCTCCTCTGCTTCTGGAACTCATACAACGGTTGACGATGATGAAGATGAACCACCAGGGCTTGAACGACGTGATAATAAGGCCATTTGATCCGTTGATGAATACCCAAGCTCCGCATGGATGTTTAATGCATTTATAGTCCGTTTATAAGTGTGGTTGAAATTATTTTTAAAAATATTTTTTATTTAGAGATATATATTTAAATAATATTTTTTTATTTTTTTAAATCATTTTTAATATTAATCCATTAAAATAATTTAATTTAAAATAAAATAAAAATATATTTTTAAATTTTTTTCAAAAACAATTTCATAAACAGCCCCATAATCAACTCTTCAGGGTGCCTTTACCAGTGATCTGTCTTGCAAGTTCATCAATTCTCATTAAACAGTGTTAAAGTGTAAAGATCCTTCAAATATAATACTAATCTTTTAATTTCTTAAGCGTGAGAGTTTAGTATCAAATGACAGACTCATAAATTTATAAAATTAATGACAAAGCTTTGATGGATCCTTACAAAAATCTACTATCCAATTTCAAATCTATGTTTTTTTTAATAAAAACTCGTGATTATATAGATATATGGTTGTATTTTTAGAGGTTTTTCATTTTAGCCATAGAAACATTGCATGGCTAATTTTAAAGCCTAGACACTCATTTCTATATGAAATAACCCTTTGCCATTTAAGTTATGTATAAATTTTTTTTCACCTTCTCCCAAAATGAATTAAAATTAAAAAAAAAAATCAACATTCATATGACAAATATGAATTATATATCGCATTATTTTCTAAATAATTTCATAACTTGTTATGTATTATCTCATATATCTTTTAGAAAATCCTTCAATCATAAGATTATTAGCAGTGCCATGAAAAGATTGTTATGCATTTAGTCATTAAAATCAAAAGAGATGAAAATTCCTTCAGACATGTCCTTATATTTTATAGCTTTTTTGAATGAGCCTGTAAAATTAAGGTTTGACATGTCAACGTTGAAGGATAATGACTTGATAAAATCATCACCTAGATTAAAACTCATATCATTATAAATATTATTGCATTTTATTCTTACACATATGTCAAGTATATATAAACTCAATTTGAGAAGAAATCAACCTAAATTTAAGTACATGAGAGAAACTTGAAGAGAAATAAGAGATAAAGAGAAAAGAGGGAAAGATAAAGAGAAAAATAGAAGGGGAAGGGGCAAAAAAAAAGAGAGGGGAGAATAAATTCGATAAATTTTAGTCTTTAAAAAAAAAATTGAATCTAACATTGCCCAGCATATAAAGGGCCTGTTTGGGAGAGCTGTTGTGGTAGCTTTTCAAAGTGCTTTTTGTGCCGAAATATATCAAAATGATGTTTTTTTTATTTTTTAAAAATTATTTTTGATATCAGCACATCAAAATGATCTAGAAACACCAAAATATATTTAATTAAAATAAAAAATAAAAAAAATTAACAAAAAACTGTGGCGCGGCGGGTGAAACGCCGCACCAAACAGCTTCAAAGTTTAATTGTTTAAATGATGGAAACAAAGTATTATGATGATAAATAAAGGTCAAAGTGATCTGTCCTTAATTAATTAACAAAAAAAATTATTAAACAATATGTGTATGTATGGATAAGTTTGTTTCTTGGATTTTTTGTATGAAAAGTTAGTTCAAGAAAATCTTAATCATCATAACTAAAAAAAATATTTATTAATTTCAAAATTTAATTGGTGCATGCATTTATTGTAAAGTTTAGACCAAATAGATTTACATACCTATAATTAAAGTCTTTAGGAGTCATGGAATGATGAGAACTAATATGTGGTTGTGGATAGTAAATAAGTTTTTATCTTTAGATGAAGGTATTTTCTGAAGTTATATATTTTATAAATATTAATATGATATTCCAAGTATAACATATAATAGACAATATAGTTCAAAGGTAAAACAATTATTTATAATATTTTATTATATCTTGTAGTCAACAACTAAATAGGGGTGAAGAAAAAACAAGTTTTATCCATCAAACCAAACACAAATTAGTTATACCCTCTTTGTCTTATCTTTTATTATATTATCTTTACGATCTTGTCTTCTGTTTCATGTCTCCCTATCAAACACTACCAAAAATAATTGAAGAAACAATCTTGACATTAAAATATATGAAAGGCAATATATATAAAAAATTAAAGGATTAAGTGTGTAACTAAGGTTCACTTTTATTCAAATATAAAGCATATTTAACACTTGAGCAATTAAAATAAAGAGTATAAAGATAAAAGTAATAGTAAGAAAGAATGACAAAATGATATATAGTGGCTTGACATTAATTGTCTACTCCAATCCAAAAGCATTAAATTTAAGTATTCTACATTCTCTCAAGTCTTTTTTTTTAAGGTGAGGATCATCTTTTTCTAAAAATAATATTTTTCATGAGCTCAATATCAAGTCTTTGCAATTCTTTTTATGAAATCAAGATCTATCAAACACTATAATGGTTGAAATGTCACTCATATTCTCACAATCATTTCACTTAAAAAAGAGCAAGTCTAATATATATGAAAACTTAACTTTTTTATTAGATGTAATATGACTCTTTCAAAAAGTAATATTATGAAATCAATGAAATTACAGATAGTAATGAGAAAACGAGCATTAATAAGTAAGATTATGATTTCATCACCAAAATGATA
Source organism: Salix dunnii (assembly GCA_015731905.1). Classification (NCBI taxonomy): domain Eukaryota; kingdom Viridiplantae; phylum Streptophyta; class Magnoliopsida; order Malpighiales; family Salicaceae; genus Salix; species Salix dunnii. The sequence continues at coordinate 25,116,476 of CM027674.1, read as the reverse complement.
TATAAGCTCTTATAAGCTTTTTAGGCTATCTTAGATTTATACATAAGGTTAGGATGATATATCATATAATTATGTGGTCATTTTTTATGTGATTACCATGTGATAAATAAATAAGATTACTGTTTTGTCTCATGTGTTCTATATGGTAAAAACTAGTAAAATCATTTTATATTAAAAATATTAGATCACAACAAGTTTATCCAAGTCTTGCATATACAAACATAAAGAACCAACACAATAATTATAAAACCCGACCTAAGGGTCGATCAATGCAATAATTAGACGTCAAGTTTGTTAGGTTGACTTCGGTTAACCCAAGCCAAAGTTCTAAATGGATTATTGAGTTTTAAACTATGTCGAATAAAATTAAAGATGACCAATATTTTTAGGTTTAACTACATCTATATACAAACTGATAGAATCTTACTCGAGTCCAAAATATATAGTATGTGTGTCTTTTTCTTATTTAAGTTTTTTATAAGTTAATATAAACATATGTTATAATCGTAGAACTTCAATATCTAAAATATTTTTTTTTTATCAAATTGTCTTGGTATAGTTCCTTTTACATCTCTGACTTTATGCTCTATATTCTAGTAGACATTTATAATATAGTAGACATCATTCCCCCATACCTGATATTTATATTTTTAATAGATAAATTAACTTATCATTAAAAACCAAGTCATTCATATCCTTTCATTACCTTCAATAAATGTAACTAACCATATTTTTCATTTTAAAATTACAATAACACAATTAAATATATAAAACCCTAAGCCAAACTTAAATTTTAAATCAATAACACAAATTTATTTCAATACCTAAAATACAAACCAAATATAAATTCTAAATATTTAAAATAAAACATCTAGTAATATAAATTCTAAAACAACAACACCTTCACTTTAACTAAATTAAAGCATTGTTTTCTTTGATTTTCATATAAGCAAAATTTGAATCAAATATTGATAGGATTGATCCAACCTCGTCAATGCATATTACAATATTATCATGTTTGTTTGTTTGTTTGGTTGTGTCTTCATCATCATAATATCTTGATCTTATTAATATTTATCAAATATATAATTAACACACTATTAATGGATAATTGTTACATATTACACAATAATTTTTTAAAAAACAAATCAATAACTAAAGGATCAATAATTCATTATCATCATTCAAAGTATCTTGAATGATCGTTGTTGATAGGTCACATATAAAGATCTCTTATTTTCTTAGCTATCAAAATTGACAAATCATCTTAAATTATCAATTTCTAATTTTAAAAAAAATACTTTTAAATTAATTGAAATATAATTTCAACTTTTTTAATAATTCTCATGTATTCAAAGTGAAAGTAAACACAATATAAACATTAGTTACTTAATAAAATAAAACAATATTTGTAAAACTATAGTAAAGAAAATACTTTTACCTCAATCTCAAATTAAATTGGATATAAACAAGTTTATTAAATCTTTGATGCTCTAATATATTTCTCTTCTTAGAGTGAATATATTTAAAAATACTCAAATTCCTCTTATAATTTAAAGAACTATATGTTTGACTTAAACTGGTAAAATCAATATTTGTAGATTTGGAGCATAACTTCGATGTCACCCAATACTCATTTATTTGCAAAACTAATAATTATGATTATGTCAAAGATAATGCTCTTAAATTAATTTGAATATGAAAATAATAATATACTTGGAGGCAAAAAAGTACAATAATTTATTGCAGACACTCGGTCAAAATAATATCCTACATTCCTAAACAACTGTATATCATATAAGCTTGCTTTGGAATGTTGGATTTTCATATGCATATTTCTTAACAATATGTAAAATTGAGAACCAAGTTCATATATTTCTTTCTTTGCATATTAAATAGTCTTATACAAATATTTCATTGAAGGTCTTTCATTAATGTCAACAATTCATGGATTTAATGCACTCTCAACTAATTTCTTGTCTTTGATATCTTTAACATAAGAAAATAAGAGCCATTTCTTTGATTTCACTTTGTCTCTTAAATATATTTTTTGCACTGAAATGTTTTACAATACAATGAAATTAATAGGAAAATAAGTAGGAGCTGGATGGAGTATTTCTATCCCTCTAGTGAACTTCCTCATCAAATGCGACAAATAAAAATAATTACAAATGTACTTTATGATACCATAAGCATGATTGATATCAAAATAAATTAATTTCAATTACCAATGTCATGGAGTATAGGGCTGATACAATGAGTAGTACAAGAAGATTAGAATATTAAAAGAAAATTATTTTATCAACAACTTGTGAGCAACAACTTAATTATAAATATTATAATTCATTAAATGTATAATGCTTTTAGCCTCAACATACAAAAAAAACATTTTTAAATAACTTAAGCAACAACACAATAGTCTTTGAGGTATATGATGCATCCATAGATTTCTACAAAGTTATTCCTTTAAGATGATAAACTAAGAAATTAATTAGATTCATTTTCTTTTAATTTGTCCATTCATTAGCCATCGATATGCAACTAACATTTTTTTAAGATTTTTGATAACTTTCAAAATATATCTTCACTTCATCAACCATCTTTGTCAAATAATAACCATTAACATAAGAATGTTAAAGTACAAAAACAAAAACTAACCTTGAAGTATGCATTTGATGTGCAAAAAGCAAACACTACAAAGCCTAATTGACAAACTTTTTTTTTTTTTTTTATCAAATCACCAATCACAATAATTTTTGTATGAAAACCAATGACAACACGTCATTGTCTTAGCCCTATTACTATTACAAAAATTGCCTTTAGTTTTCTTGAATTTATTATTCAAAAGCAGTAGCTATGTGTTTCAGATATGAAATTGCAAGGTATAATATACAAGATTATTCATATGTAAAGAGTGATGAAAAGAATAGGTTTATGATCTTGATTGTTGGTGGGGGTGTAAGGGGTTTGACTTTGGCATAAAACCATAAAGGATTTGATGAGAAAACATTTGAGAATGATTTAAGTGTAGTAGTAGGGGATGACATCCACAAGGGTTATATTCAATTATTGAGTAGTGCTTTCAACATATATCTTCACTTCATCAACAGTCTTTGCTAAATAATAACCGCCAAACATATAAAAGCTCAGTCTTTTACAACTAAAATCTATATTTCTCACGTTTGATGATATGACAATAATAAAAAACATCAATAGTTTAAAATGGAACATATGCACTATTCATCCATTTTTTTTTTATAAAAAGATCACACAATTGAACTGTTACCCCCCGAGATACTTTTAAGCACCTTGAGTTGTCTTGAACATGAAACGTGCCTTTAATGTTGTAATTTCATTATGTTTTCTATAACTGCTACTGATGCTTTTATTCCTTTATTTTTTGGTATCCTTTCGGTGGTAACATTTACTTTTTAGAATCAACATCACCACCACCACCACCACTATCATCATTTTTTAATTGTCTAACCATCCCTTCTTCATACTCCATTTATTAAACACTAAATAAATTGAAATGTGTTTACATTTCTTTAGCTCTCCCCTAATATTCCTTTAAATATTTTTAAAGAACTTAATGATAATATTAGGAGGACCATTGTGGAATTGTTCCAATTTTCTTTTACTTCTAATTAAATGTTGTTTGAATCATTTGATACCATTACTTGTAAAAACTTTAGTGAAATATAAGTATTCAATTATTTTTTTTTACATCTCACACTAAGTTTAAGAGCTTCTCTATAGTAACCTTATGTTGAATCTATTTTTCCTCGTATTCCATTTACATGGAAACTAATGGTTAAGAAGATTATGCTATTCAAGATCACTATTTGGAGTATTACAACTATTAAAAGATATTTTTAAGGACTTGTATTAAATGATCAAATATAAAGTGGTCTAATTAACAATTCAATTAGCAATATTTTTTTTTTATCATAAATATATTAAAAAAGGAAGATATTTTGAGATTTTGATGATGCAGATATTGTTATTCATTATAAATGAACCTTTATATTTTAATTAGTCCATCAAAACATAAAGTAAAATGTACTCCAACATAATTTGGGCAAAATAATAAATTCATGTAGAATTTATATGAAGTGCAAGTTTTCTATAAAATATATGAATTTGAAATCGATATAAATTTATCTGTGTAGTAGGTTTTAACGAAATCATCAGTATAAAATTATCATTATCATTAAAAAAACAAGAATATTCGAATATCTGAATTATTGAATTCATTGTATTAAGATGAGTTCATTTTATAGTTCAATTTAAATTAAACACAACAAACAAAATCTAAATTGTGAAAACACCTGCAATAATCAAATAACAAAAATAAGTAGTTATTTTTTTATCTACAAAAAGAAAAAACCATCTTTGAAAATTCATCCTTATGTTATTGTCATTATCATGACTATAATAATTAAAATTATTATCAATATTATTGTCCAAAAAATAAAAAAAGTAAAACATTTAAAAAAACAATCGCTAAATTATCATTATTACTGCACAAACAATGAAACCATAAAATCATTTAATCCAAAAAATAAATAAAAATAACAAAAAACACAGAAAAAAAAACAAAGGGAAAAAAGGAGAAATATTAATTTTAAAATGATCACCAATATAAATTAAAATTTTAGGACTAATCCGAATAAAAATAAAACCCAAATAGAAAATAAAATGACAAAAAATGAAAACAAAAACTAAAAACATAAATGCATAAATACGAGTAAAAAATAAATGTTGTTCAAGAAGGATAAAAACCCAAAGGAATTAATACGAAATAAAAAATTCTAAGAATAAGGGCTGAAATATAAAATAAAATATATAATTAATTCCAATCAAAGGACAAAATTGATACAAATAAAAACCCTGGGATTGAAACAAAGAAATAATTGTTTTAAAAGATTGTAGTGTAATTTGTTAAAAGTTAAAAGAATAAAGACCAAAATAAAAAGTAGTTTATATAGCCAATTTCAATTGGAGGACAAAATTACAACAAGTTAAAACCTGCATATCAAAAAATTAAAGGAACCAAAAATAAAAAGAATAAGGGCTGAAATGAAAATCAACATATATAATCAGTTTCAATTGATGCGTACAATTGAAAACAATCAAAATTTTCATTGAAAAAATCAAGATTAAAACCAAAATCAAAAGAACAAGGATTAAAATAAAACAATCACAAACATAAAGGTCTGTCGTATATTTTCTAGTGGCAGGAGAGAGAAAAGGGAGAAAAAAAATCATTCAAGGGCGATTCACCAACCACTGTCACACGACACCTTTCGCACCGGGAGACAGAGGAAATGACGGTAGACATGGTGACCGACCAGTTTCCACTGCAAAACGACACCGCACGAGTCGCTTAAAAGGTGCGGGCGTGTGAAAAATTGTTAGGTGTACAAACGACGCGTTTGCAGTATTTTCAAATAAAAAAAAAAATCAAATTATCTATACATTCCTAGACCCAATGATAACCACAAAAAATCAAGGATAAAAGTACCGCAATGCCCCCAGCTCCAAGTCTTCATATTTGTCTTTTCAAGGTATTTATGTAGTTTCATTGTGAATAAATATGTGAAAAACCAAAAGTACCCCAACTGTTCCTTATTTTTTTGGCAGCTCTAGGGGTAAAATGATAGTTTTACCATGCAATTTAAAACAAAAAATATCAGAAAACTTCGAACAATATAAAAAACTCACACATGTTCCCCGGAAATATATAAAATACCTTTGATTTCAAGAGTTAAAATTTTCAATATGAGAGGTAAAAGAATAATTTTACCTTTGTAATTCATAGTATAATATATATGTAGGAAAACTACAAAACATCTATGCTTTTTAGTTGTTTTTTTAATTATTCTCTTAGTTTTTTTTTTAAAACACAATTATTTGTGGTATTTTAAAAGTTTAGGTTAAAATTATGGGTTTTTTTTAAAATAATTTTATCTAATTTAATTTGCTGTTAACTGTGATGGTTTCTTAAAAAAACACTCCAATTATTCACATCTTCAAGAAATAAAGGTCAACGTGACATCAGTCAGATCATTTTTCAGCTTTCTCGCTCAGATAAAGAGGAAAAAAAAGAAGGTGCAAGTTAAATAAAGACGCCCAGATCCGATTCTGCCCTTTCCCTTCTCTTGTCTATTAACTTTACTCGATCTTCCTCCCTCTCCTTGCCCGAGTACTAGGGTTCCTTTGTTGTCTTTTAGATATCTATTTCGATTTTATTACCATTAATAGAGAGAGGTTTTGCTCTGGTTGATATCAAGCTAATAAGCCTGAGACATGGATTTGGTGTCCGGTTACAAGGTCATGATCGCCCTTCTCTCTCTTAATTTCTTCCTCTAATCTTTATCACCACACTTGCTCTTTTTTAACTGTTATAATGCATGTTCTTTAATTGATATATAAATCTTTTTTTTTTTTTGATGATCAAGGGAATGGTTGGGCTTGTTTTCGGCAACGACAATTCTGGTTCTAATGAAGACAGGTAAACAAAATTAACTGTTTTTTTTTTTTTGAGTTAATGACGGAGAATTTCATGCTGTATCTGCTTTGGTCTTGTTGATTTATCTTGTATGGAGTAGCATCTTGTTTACCATTATTTTGATCATTAGGTTTTGCTATTATTTTATTAGTTGGGTTTGTTGGGTGATGTCTTTCTGACATGGTTTGTGTCCGTAGCTATGTTGAAAGGTTACTTGATCGGATAAGCAATGGTGTCCTACCAGACGACAGGAGGAATGCTATGGCTGAGCTCCAGTCTGTTGTTGCTGAAAGTCGTGGTGCGCAGCTAGCCTTTGGAGCAATGGGTATGTGCTTCTTTCTCTCTCTTTTTTGTTTGAATTATATTTGACATATGATGATTTGTATCGTTTACTTTTCTTGCAGGGTTTCCTGTACTTACGGGTGTCTTAAAGGAGGAACGAGATGATGTTGAAATGGTTTCCAATCTTCTCTTCCTTATCCTTTACTTCCCTTTTCTTCTTCTATTTCTTTCTTTCTTGCCTTTTCTCTCTCTTTTTTGCCTTCTGCCCTTTTTGATTGTCATGTTGCTTGACAATGCATTTATTATCATATATGATAGTGGAAAAATAAAAATGAAGGATCTGTTTTGCTAGACCATTGTATTGTATAGTGGTTGGCTGTGATAGTCCTGTATTTTCCAATAATCTGATCTGCATCTCTATTAAGTCTTGGGATTGATGGTTCTCTTTTGCTAGCTGAAGTTTATTCATTCTTTTTTTGAAGTTTTTGGTCGTCTAATATGCCCATATGGTCATTTATTTGCCTCTTTGATTGGTTATTATGGATTTTTTTCTTTATAAATTGCTTTGCCAAATTCATTATGTACTAAAATGAATGTTATTCCGAGCAGATTCGAGGTGCCCTAGAAACTCTTGTTAGTGCTTTGACGCCTATTGATCATGCAAAAGGGCAACAGAATGAGGTCCAACCAGCTTTAATGAATACTGATTTGCTTTCACGGGAGGCAGAAAACATCTCTCTCCTTCTCAGTTTATTGGTGAGAGTACTGTATATGTATTTTCTAACATTTCTAGTTCAAATGAGACTTTTCTGATTGCAATTCGTTTTGCTATTTGATTGATTGTTTCTTTTGGCAGTCAGAAGAAGATTTCTATGTGCGATACTATACCCTTCAAATTTTGACTGCGCTTCTCACAAATTCTCAAAATAGGTATGGATTTACAACAATTATCTTCTTTTTATACCCTGGTGTATTTCATTTTTCTAGTTATGCTGGAAAGACTTTTTCTAAGTTCCTCTTCAGGTTACAGGAAGCGATTCTGACCATTCCACGTGGTATAACTCGGCTCATGGATATGCTCATGGATCGTGAGGTTCAAAACTCTTTAACTGAACAGCTATTTCTTCGCTAAGAAGTTCTTAGTTGCCTAGGGTTTCATTTCAATGTAGAATTTTCATATAAAGAGTAAAGTGATGACTGGGCACAAAAATCCTCCCCCTATATTCTTTGCTTTATGAAACTTTAAAATAGGGAGTATGAATGTGAAATTAGTTTCAAGTTTTTTTTGTGCTGTTCATTTCTTCTTATATATATATATATATATATATATATATTTATGCTATTGTGCTTTTTTGTGAAATAATTTCTAGTCTGCTTCCAGGTTATAAGAAATGAGGCCTTGCTGCTTCTTACACACCTGACTCGGGAAGCTGAGGTGAGGGTTTTTCTTTCTTTCTTTGTCATCTCTTACACCCATTTTTTTACTTTCTTATAACCGAATACATGCTGGTTTGCATATTGTTCTGTTACGTACTGATTTATTTTTGTAATATCTAGGAGATTCAAAAAATCTTAGTCTTTGAAGGTGCATTTGAGAAAATATTTAGCATTATCAAAGAGGAAGGAGGTTCAGAAGGCGGTGTTGTTGTGCAGGTGATTCTCATTCATCTCAATTTTAATTTTGCCCTTTTAATTTCTTTAGCTTTGTTTTCTGCCAGATCACTTGTCCCTGTACATAAGCCCTTCTGTTTTGTTGGTTCTATATGTAAATTATGTACTTCCTTTGCACAACTCTCATTTGAAGCTTGAGTTTTTTTTTTCTCCTTTTTTTTATGTGCATTTTCATACTCTGAAGTCCTTACCTTTTCATTTTCTTCATCACATTCTGATCATACCTATTGATTACCGAGGCCACTTTCACATGCATTTGTGGCCTTTCACATGCATTTGTGGCCAATGTTTTGAGACCTGAATTGAACTGGTTGGTAGGATTCTCATAACCATGAACTGGTCTTAGCTCGTTTCCTGTTGATGCTGCCCTGTGATATTTGCGGTATTTGCTTCCATTGTGAGAATTTTGAGAAATGCATTCAGTAAATGATGAAAAACTGAAAACAAAAAAATTATTGTTTCATTTTTCTTTAACTAGATGCTGAAATTGAATACCATATTATATATATATTATCTAGTTTCTTTTGTTTCTTCCCATCTGGGGTGGGGTATGGGGATGGGAAAAGGTTCATATTTCAGGTAATCTTTTATCAGAAGACATGCTTTAACATATTATTTTGACTTTGTTTTTTCTCCATGTCTGGAGCATAAAATGAAAACATTCCTTGTTATATCTGTAGTCTAGGCTTTGAAAAATCCCATAACACATTGCTAATGTAATCTTATGATGGTCTTTACACAGGACTGTCTTGAACTATTGAACAATCTTCTTCGCAACAATGCTTCCAATCAGGTTTGTAGTTTCTCTGATATAGTTTCTGATGCGCGCGCTCCAGTTGACCCCTAATATTTTGTGTGATTTTTAGGTACTCCTTAGGGAGACATTGGGCTTTGATGCTATAATATCAATTTTGAAGCTACGTGGAAGTTCTTACAGTTTTACCCAACAGAAGGTTAGACAGTTGACTGCCAATAATGCTAATATTTCTTCTGTAGTTTGAGCATTCTTGATGTTCAGGCATGATGTCTTGGAGGCCTTACCTGTGATTTTTTCTGTTTCTGATACAAATGTCATGCCAGTAGACAATTAATCTGCTCAGTGCCTTGGAAACAATTAATTTGTTATTGATGGGAGGTTCAGAATCTGATCCTGGAAAAGATACAAATAAGGTGACAAATAGAACAGTCCTGGTTCAGGTTTGTTACAAGCTCACTTATCAACACCAATAATTTCTGATAGTATAATAATACTCCATCCTAAATCTGTCAATTTGATTGCAGAATAAAGTGTTTGACTATCTTCTATTATTGGGTGTTGAAAGCCAATGGGCTCCTATTCCTGTACGATGTGCGGTAAGTCTTGGACCTTATTGTTGTCATTGTAAAATAAGGCATTATAGTCATCTCAAATGAATAAATTTTGTGGAAGACTGGGTTATCATAGGAGATAAAGCTTTGTTGGTTCTTCTGGATGGTGATTTATTTTGAGTATTTCCTAACAGTCTTATTCATTTACTCAAAAGTTCATTCAATTTGGCAGGCATTGCGGTGCATTGCTGATTTGATTGTGGGACACCAAAAGAATCTTGATACTCTGTCAAGCAAAGCACTTGGTGAGGAGCCACAAGTAGAACCTGCTTTGAATTCTATTCTTCGAATCATTTTGCGGACATCCAGTGTGCAAGAGTTCATTGAAGCTGACCATGTTTTTAAGAGCTTTTGTGAGGTTAATTCATGTATTTTCTGTGTAAAATCCTATTTTTTGGGTTATGTTAATGTAGTTGATGATTATGTTAATTCTATCAGTTATTTACATTCTTAATATGTGTTTATTAAAAGTGTAATCCATTACTGCCTCCAAATCTTATTTGACTATTTTGTATTTTTTTTTCTCAGAGAAACTCTGATGGTCAAACAATGTTAGCATCCACATTAATACCTCAACCATATTCAATGACTCATGCTCCCATTGAAGAGGATGTGAGAATGTCATTTGGAAGGTATGTATATTTCTAGTGCATTTACTAGTGCACTTTTAAATTAGTTTATTTTGAACCAGGATATGTATTGAGTTTTATTGCCTTAATTAAACTCCACTACCACACTTAAAAATATATTTTTTTTGGCTTATCTTTAATTTTTTCCACAGTATGCTGTTACATGGTCTTACTTTGGGTGAAAGTGATGGTGATCTTGAGGTAATACAGTGTTTTGTTATTGCATAATATTCAATGAAAAAGAAATAGTAGAAATGCTTGAAATAGTCTCATCAAATTTGCATCTGCTCCTAAATGTTGTTTGCACTTTATGTAGCATTAAATATACTTGTTGGTACTTGCAGCATGTTAACCATCGATCTAATCTTTTGAACTCTAGACTTGTTGCAGGGCTGCGAGTGTGCTTTCTCATGTACTCAGGGACAATATCCAGTGCAAGGAAAGGGTATGCAATCTCTTATTTTTCTTCACCTGTTTTAACATGGATGGGGGACTGAAAAATGATATTCAAGATATTAAAATGAGACTCTCAAAACCACCAGCTAGAAGCTTTGCATCCATGCGAAGTTAGTCAAACTTACCACTACATCTCTTTTATTTTATTTGATCTCAGTTCTGTCTCTCTCTTTCATATTTCAGACTTTTGGTATCTCATCCCTCTCCATTTGCCACAAAAATTCAAACTCGGCTCAAACACCATCACCATTATAACTGTTCTCTAGCTCATTTTTAGACCCACCTTGCACATACCTTTTAATTCTCCTAGGAAAGATTTGCGGTCACAAGATACAATCATTAGAAAGAAAAGGCCCCAAACAATAAATTTGAAAACATTTTTTCCCAATGACAAAAAATACCTATTGTTTTACTGAAATTATTCAGAAAGTGAAAAAACTGAGGGAAAACTGAACAATAGATTTCCTGCTTTAAAAGTTGAATCATCTTTAGAAGAGAGATTCAACTAGACCAAGTGGTTTCATTTTCTTTCTTTTGATTGATCTTTTTGATGAGTTATCAGATAATGCTACTAAACATTAACAACTTGAATAGCATGCGCTTTTGCACTCATTAGCATTTGATTTGTTAATGAGCAGTGCTGTAAGGTGATTAAGTAGCTCTTAGTTGGTATGTAATCTACGGTTCAGAAAGGTTTAACCAGATATGCTGTAGGTTGGAAATGGATTTAAGAAGTGGTAATGGAGTGACTAGAGATGGACACAAGAAGTGTTGGTGTTATAAACTGAGGCTTGTCAATGAGTTGATTTTGAAACAAATCAAGGGTGCTGTTACAGCTAAAGGGGATGTGCTTGTAATTTTTCATCTGACTTTCATGAATTTAGGTTTTGTTTCCATGGATTTAGACTGTTTCTTTTAAAATTATCATGACACAAATGCTTGTCAAAGTATGTTATCCTCTATCTTACCCATGGAATGAATTTATGTTCTCCACATTCCTTTCCTGTTTTGAATTCTGATAAATGTTTTATTCTTTTGAAGTGAAAATCCGAACAAATTCTTTTATGATACATAACATGTGAAAGTTGTTGCTTTCATGGATGCAAGAGTTGCATTTTTTATTATGGTTGCTGCTTTGTTTCTTTTTCCAAGTGTCCTCTTTAACGTATTCCTTTTATTCTAGATTGGTAAGTTGATGCTTAAAAGCACCTGGAAATGAAGTCCTTGAAAGTTTAGCTGCTCTGTCGATTGCAACCACTTCACCTTCGACATACATCCAAAATTTAGGATCTGTTTTTTTTTTTTTTTTTAACCACCTTTTTGATTGTTGAGCCAAAACAATTATATATGAATATTATTGATCAAGAATCCATGCGGGGAGATAATACGAGAATGGGTTTGGATAAATTAGGTAAGTGGAGTGTGCACATGTATTAGTACAATTTTTCTCCCATATACCACCACCAGGGAGAAGCAAGAGTGGAAGTGGTTTTCCCCCCATCACATGTGTAGTTTTCTGCAAGGGAAATGTGAACCCCCTTCCCCTCGTATCTTTTTCAAGATTATCTGATTTTAAGAAAACATTTGCAGGTTCTGCGCATTGAGCTTGAGTCACCCACACCATCCCTAGGAGCTTCAGAGCCACTAATGCACCGCATGGTTAAATACTTGGCCCTTGCTTCCAACATGAAAAATAAAGATGGAAAAACAAGTACAAAAGAGAACTCATATGTTCAACCAATTTTTTTGAAATTGCTGGTGACCTGGCTAGCTGACTGCCCCAATGCAGTTCAGTGCTTCCTAGCTTCACGTCCCCATCTAACATATTTGCTTGAGTTGGTGTCAAATCCATCTGCAACCACGTGCATAAGGGGGTTGGCAGCAGTTCTCTTGGGGGAGTGTGTTATTTACAACAAGTCTGGTGAGAGTGGAAAGGATGCTTTTACAGTAGTTGATGCCATTAGTCAGAAGATTGGACTCACATCGTACTTTCTTAAGTTTGATGAAATGATGAAGAGCTTCCTTTTCTCTTCTGTTAAGACAACAAAGCTTCATAAACCATTGACAAGATCTGCTGCTGCTAGTATGGAAGAAATTGAAGATGTTGATGAGCAGGATTCACCTGACCATAAGAATGAGGATCATCCTATTCTTTCATCAGTATTTGATTCTAATTTTGTCAACTTTGTCAAGAGTTTGGAAGGAAATATCAGAGAAACAATTGTAGATGTATATAGTCGTCCAAAGAGTGAGGTGGCTGTTGTACCTGCAGAATTGGAGCTAAAGAGAGGAGAAAGTGACAAAGATTACATAGAACGGCTGAAATCATTTGTGCAGAAGCAATGCTCTGAGATACAGGTACTTTTTATGTCTTAGAGCTGCATTGCCTTTTCTACTCGATCATTTCTGGATACAGCTTATTCTACTGAAAGACAAAAGGAAATGGCTAAGCATGAGCTACCTTGTTTAGTTATATCTTTCCTTACATTTAAATAAAGTTGGAGCCTGTCATGGGTTCTCAGCAGTCTTATCTTAATCCTTCAGATATCTTAATCCTTCAGATGCAATGATGGCACCAAAAAACTATGAGAAAAGTTAACTGGGATTGAAATGACCTGGACCTTTTAAAATTTTCTTGATAGATTACAGGCATGTTAGATGTACTCAGCTTTACCGGATGGGTAAAATGTTATGTTGCTTGGTAAACTGAGCATCAAATGGTGAAGCTATAATGTAAAAAAAAGTATCCAAAAGTGGAAAAGGGAACAACTAAGATGATTGATACTGTGATTAGGAAGAAATGTGATGGGGAGAAAATTGCTCCACTCTGATCCAAGTATTCTTAACTGACCTCTTGTATGCTATAGTGAAAGTTCTTTAGGCTTGTGGCGTCTTTCTAGAACCGACCATCCCTATTATTTAGATCAGAACCTGTGGATCAGAACGTCACTCTGTTCCAATAATTAAATTATTGCTCGTATACATTACTATCATGGGAATTAGTGTCTTTGTACTATGGTTGCTGTTGGTGATAGCTTCAAGCCATTCTAATTTGTGTTGGTAACCTGTGATGTCATTCATTATGTGTTGCAGGGAGATTCATGACAGTTGCAACTGTTATTTATTTATCTGTTTGTTTTTTAAAAAAAGAATTTTTGAGCTGGAGGGAAATGTATTTGATTTGTCAGTGTATATTTTTCTTGTTTCTTTAGAATCTTCTTGGTCGGAATGCAACTTTGGCTGAGAACTTGGCCAAGACAGGTGGGAGTGTCTCTTCGCAACCTGAGCAAAGGACAAGTGGGGGCTTCGACAGAGTCCAGGCAGAGACACTCCGGAGAGATCTTCAGGAAGCATCTCAACGAATAGAGATGCTCAAGGCAGAGAAAGCCAAAATAGAATCAGAGGCATCCACGTACCAGAGTCTAGCTGGAAAGATGGAGTCTGATCTGAAGAGCCTATCTGATGCCTACAGCAGTCTTGAACAGGCCAATCTCCATCTGGAGAAGGAAGTGAAAGCCTTGAAAAGCGGGGGAGCCTCAACACCTCCAGACGTTGGGGCAATAAAAGCAGAAGCCAGGGAAGAAGCCCAGAAGGAGAGCGAAGCAGAGCTGAATGATTTGCTAGTGTGCCTGGGGCAAGAACAGAGCAGGGTCGAAAAGCTGAGCGCAAGGTTATTAGAGCTTGGGGAGGATGTGGATAAACTACTTGAAGGTGTTGGAGATGACATGGGGCTGCCTGAAGACAGCGAAAAGGAGGAAGACTAATGTTGTTTCCCTGTTTAATTTTTGAAATCATGGCAAGTTCCTTTTCTGTTGACACTCAATTTGTACATTTCTGGTGAATTGTACAGGTAACTAAATTATTGTCTGTGATGCAGGAATTTGTGAATCAAAAACTGGTCTCGTGCAATTGAATTTTTAATTAATTTTTTCTTTCTTCTCGCACTGCAATTGAGCTCTGAAGTAATTTATTTATTTTTTCTCTCGCATTGCATGCCATTTATTCTTTACATTGAATATAACGTTAAGCATCCGGGAAAGTAACAAAATGCATAAAATTAGAGATGTTGAGATCGTGTTTTCTTCTTCTTCTTAGCAAGAAATAGATGACAGATAATATTGCATTATGAAAGAGGTGTTTGTTTAATTTGGTTATTTTTTGTTTAAATTAGTTTATTTTGATATTTTTGGATTTTCTTAATTAATGTGTTGATGTTAAAAAAAATTATAATATGTTTTTAAATAAAAAATACTTTTAAAATTTAATTTTTATCACTATTTTAAAAACGATAAAATTATCTAAATATAATCGACAAATAGAAAAAGAAAAGGTTTTATTTTAGTATAAAAAAATAAGAAGAAAGAAAGCGTGTGCGGTGCGGGCGATCCTCCAAGAGAGACGTTCAAATCAATCACGCCATCCCTCTCAGCATCTGCTCATGACTTGGAGTCACATCCTAATCCTAAATAATACCATAAATTAAATATTAAAAGAAACAACTCAGCAATAGACCGAACGCCACGCAAACTCAAACTGAAACACTTCCATCAAACATAAAAACTCTCTCCCCGTGAATCTGCAAAAAAAAGGAAGGCACGATGAATGAGTCTCTACCATCATCACCATCACCAAGAAAAAGGAATGAAATCGAACACAAAGTGTATGCACGCGTGGGTCTCTTAGGTAATCCCAGTGATGTTTATTATGGCCGCACCATCTCTTTCAGCCTTGCCAATTTCTGGGCCACTGTCAAGCTACAGCCCTCTCATCATCTCATCATCACCCCGCATCCTACTCATGATCTTGTTCAATTCTCAGGCCTTGATCACCTGGTCTCTCTCTCTCTCGTTGTTGTTGTGCTATGATTGTTGCATCTTTATCTTGCTGTTTACCAATGTGTATCTGTCATTTTATTTGTTAGGTGAAACGGTTGCAAAGTGAGGGTTACTATGGAGGTGTAAGATTGCTGATGTCAATTTGTAAGATTTTCTACAACTATTGCAATGAGAATAATATTGAGCTTAGTAAGGAAAACTTTACTTTATCATATGACACCAACATTCCTCGCCAGGTACATCCACTTTTCTTCATCCTATTTATTTTCTGGTCTTTTCTTGAGATCTATATTTTTTTTTAGACATTGTTTTGGTTTCGAATGAGAATTGTGTGAAGTCATATATGTATTTCAGATCGTGTAGAGTAGTACTGAAAGCAATTTCCTTGCTCTTTCTCTTTCCTTTTTTTCCCCTCAAAATTCTTTGCAAAACAGGGCTGAAGTTATAATTTTGACCTTTCAGACAGGACTTTCAGGTTCTAGTGCAATTGTTTGTGCAGCCTTAAACTGCCTTCTTGACTTCTACAGAGTCAGGCATTTGGTCAAAGTAGAAATCAGGCCTGACCTTATACTAAGTGCAGAGAAAGAACTTGGAATTATTGCTGGTCTTCAAGATCGAGTGGCCCAGGTCTACGGGGGGCTTGTTTACATGGTAGGTGCTAATGCAAACATGTTAAACAAATTGGTTAAAATATAATGATTCACATGTGCTACGCACTCATCTGCAGGATTTTGCTAAAGATCACTTGGAAAAGTTTGGTCATGGTGTCTATACAACAATGGATATCAGTCTTCTTCCACCTCTCCAGCTCATCTATGCTGAGAACCCAAGTGATTCTGGGAAGGTTAGCGTATTTTGATTACTTTTCTTCCCCTTGACTTGGATACTCTCTTCGTTAACTCACAGCGAATATACATGAATTGGTGGTTGCATGGAATAATCATTCTTGCTGATGTGGTCATGAATGATTTTGGTTTTGTGCCCAAATGTGGTTTCTCTTCTATAGAAAGGACAACATGTCTTGAAAGTGCAACGAGGTTCTCATGAATATTGTTATTGGCCCCAGCATTTTCTAACAGCTGTGTGTCTTTCATGCCTGCTTTGTGTGTTAAATAGCACCGCCTCTGTTTCTCTCTCGTGTGGTAGCAACTCCTTTCTTTGTTAAAGTTCTGGCTATATGTAGATATCTTTCAGACATTTTTAAAGGCCATGCACTACAAGTTTGTACCAGGAGCTTCTATGCAAGAGAGTGATTTTGTCTAATTTAATGGCATGGCTTTAATATTTCATTCAATGATTATATTTTTTTGAACTTGATATTATCTTCTGCCTGTTTTTAAGTACAGGTACATAGCACAGTTCGGAAAAGGTGGCTTGATGGTGATGAGTTTATTGTATCATCAATGGCGGAAGTTGCAGATCTAGCTTTACAAGGACAAACTGCAATACTTGAAAAGGATTATTCCAAACTTGCAGACCTGATGAATCGAAATTTTGACCTTCGAAGGTAGTATATTTCTGTTTCTGATCGGTTTAGATCAGATTTGAAGAGAAATGAGTTCTTCAGGGATTTTGTCTTAATACCGTTAAAGCTTTCACGTTACAATATTTGATGTTTATCGTAAACTTTGAAAATGAAAACAGTTTTGGGAACAAAAGTGCTAATCTTATGAGCATCATTTGTTTATGCCAACCATATTTTAATGGAAAAGGAAGAGTCTGTTAGCATTAATATAATGCTGATAATAGCGTTTCACTCCACGACAGTTGTGTCATCATGTGTGCCTGACTGCTATTTTTCAATCACTTATATTTCATCCTAAAAGTTTGATAACGGTTGCTAATGATTCATAACCTTGTGGGCCATAACTCTGAATTGACAGGTTTAAATTGATTGGGTTCTGATGATGATTTCTCTCCCTGGAAAATCTTCCATGTTAAAATTGTTAATCCTCACATCGATAGATGCTAGCAAATCCTGTCATTTCTGCCTTTTCATGTCAAAGAACATGATTTTGTCTGTCTTTGTGCTAAAGTGGTTGCAATGGAGTTCCTTATCGTGGCCTTATCCGAAATATCAACTTTGTTTCAATAATGTCATTTCTTAGGAGCAAGAAACAAAGAAAATAATTGGTATCTTTGACTTTCTTTCAATAATGCCATTTGTTAGGAGTAAGAAACAAAGAAAATAATTTGTATCTTTGTTTAAATAATTTTTAATTGCTCTTGCTGTTACCTTCTACTTTCCGGAACAAATGGTGCCTCTTTTTTGTAAGATGATTCAGGCGTTTTATAGCTATACTAACCTAGCTGATGCGAAATTCTTTTACAGGAGCATGTTCGGAGATGATGCTCTTGGTTCCTTAAACATTGAAATGGTGGAGGTGGCCCGACGAGTGGGTGCTGCTTCAAAATTTACAGGTAGTGGAGGAGCTGTGGTTGTATTCTGCCCTGATGGGCCTTCACAAGTAAAACTTCTGAAGGATGCTTGTAAGGAAGCCGGTTTTGTTATCCAACCTGTGAAAGTTGTTCCTTCATATCTGAATGAAGATGATCTCAAAACCCTGTCAGGCTAAGAAATTTCAGTCTTCACCAGCAGTATTGGCGATATTGTTCTTTATTCTCATTAAGATTAATGAAAAAAAATAAACTAGTTTTTGTTGAGAAGATATTATCTTATTTCATTGAAGAGCTATCTAATATCAGATTGGATAGAACCTTTAGTTTTGATGAGCCACCACATTTGGGGTACTTGAACAGATCTTTCTGCAGCAGAGTGAATTCTCATTTTACACAATATTTGTTCGTTTGAAATATTAGCACTTTACCGACAATTTTCTTCTACTTTTATATGACAGAGGGCGGGAGGAATAGCCATACAAATGCAGTGCTCTTGTAGCATCTGGAAAACCCTCGACTTCCATTTTTTTCTTTCTAAAGCATGCCTTCCATGATTACCCTTCTTTTTTAGCAAAACAATTAAGAGCTGGAATTTCATCAATCCATCCTTTAGCATAAAGTCTGCTCCCCTATCATGGGGTCTGAACTCAAAATGAAGTAATTGTGTGCTGACAAATCACATCCTGGATTCATCAACCCTGCCGGATCTCTTCCTGGCTCCGAAGCAATAGAAACATATGCTTTGTCCTTGGGAACGATTGATCAGATCAATCAAATTACCTGATCCGTTGATGTTGGGATTTGTCAAAAAACAATAGAAAACTTGAACATGGTAGCTTCATAAATCATCAAAATTGCTTTTAATGGGCAAGATGTAGGCTAACAAACCAAAAAAATCCGAGTTCAAAGGTTATAAAGGAAGGATCTTCCGTGTTGGTTTTATCTTTTAGCCCCCTTTACTCTTCTGGAATGTCATTTTGCTCTTGAAAACTTCCCCTCAGCATGCTTTTATGGAACTTAAAAAATACAAACTCGTTCTCTCACCCTATTGAAACTTTTGATTCAAGTTACTTGCCCAATGTTGCTTGGACTTTTATGCCAAAATCACATCTTGTTGTAGTTGGTCGTCAAACTTCGTGTTCGCTGTGGAATTATGACAGCATGGATGATACTAATCCAGCTCTATCTGCAACAGTAAATTCAGTCTGCTCTAGTTTGACAGAAGGCTAACGGTCAGTGAGGCACAACTCTCTTGTGAAAGATTTGTTATTGACGCATCAAGGCTTTTGGAATGCCTGCCTATCGCTGGTACCTTGTCTTTTTTCATCTTCCTCTTCCAGTGATCGTGTTGCAGCTACCATTATGTTATTGTTTTGAATGTACAGCTCAATTCCATGCTTAATTTGTCTGTTTTTTCTATGGTGCTATGACAAGTTGCATGCAAGATGGAGGAAAGGAGGTGCAAGAAGATGAAGAATCACCGCAATGCTATAGAGCTCAGTAATTAGTGAGACCGATGATGGTTTGAAGCTTACCAAAATGAGATCACGTTTTCTTACCAGAACCTTGGATTTAAGTTTTGAAAAATAGCCTTCTTTAGTTTAGTGTTACGAAAAACAAATTGAGCGCAATATGATCAGATCCATGGGATATGCGGCTCTCAAAATGAACTCAGGTGAATTCTTAATAACATGGGAACTATTCTGATCACTTGTCTTACTGCAGGAAGGCACAGCCATGGATTGTTCCATCCCCAGATCAGAAAGCCCTTGCCCACCTCGCCCCTGTGAATAATTTATCTCTATGCCACAGCTGCGCATGATTCATGGTAACACTCTATGATCATTTTTGGTATCTGGTCTCTTGTGAGACATACATACACCCACTTCACAATAGCATTTTCCCATTGAAATCCATATGAGCAAGAAAGCATTAAGTAAGGAGATTCTGACAAGAAAAATATGAATTTTACTTTTGATCCACCATACAATTCTCCTGGGGAGACTTTGTGAAATCAAACTGTTATCAAGTTTTGTTGCCGTAATATGCAGGCTCAAAAAAAAATCATTAGAAGATTATGTGGGTGTTTGGGGTGGCGGTTCAACGTGCAGTTGCGTTGAACCGCAGCCCCAATCGTAGTGTTACCAAACATGTAGGTTTTTTTTTTCTAGTGGGTCCCACCTAAATATTTGCGTTTGCGGCGCAATATATAAAGCACCTGTGAGATGCTTTACAGAACGCGTTTTGCGTTACAAAACGAAAATAATAAACATGGTAAAACTGTCTGAGAAAATGATTAGGTCTGGATCGAAGCACATATTACCCTTCCCTTTATTCAAAGGAAATACTAAAAAAAGCATCCCAAGAATTGCTGCATGCTTTGAAGAAGAAAAGGAAAGAGGTTGCATGCATAATAAAGAAACATTGGAATAGACAGGCAAGATTTGCAAGAGAAATTATCAACTATTTGCAAGATTAAACAGGTTGTTATTTTGCGTTTATTATCTCTCCCCCAACAGCAGCCTCTCTCTCTCTCTTCCTTCGCCATTGAAATATAAAAATCATATTTAAAAAAAATTAAAAATTGTGTAATTTACTTGAATTGTTAATTATATTTTATTATTATGATAATTAAATCTACAATATTTAAAAAATATATGTGTGTCCTTTAAAGTAATTTCACAAGTTGACATCAATATGAAAAACATGGTAACCAAACACTCGAAACTGCTATGTGTGACACATGCCTGCGGTCTTAAGGCTAAAGTAGTCTGAAGCTCATAAATTGGGTTCCAAGCACCGATTACCTTCACCTTCACGTCCTCGGATATAAATCATTCCCGAAGAAAAATAGTTAAGTAATTGCACATCCAAGGTTCAATGCAAGTGATTTTCAGAAACATGATCTCACATGAACAGGGTTTTGAGTATAGGGATCCAGAAGTATCAACATCGCATGGAAGGATCTACAGTTGCAAATCCACATAATCTTTAAACTGCATTGCCTTTCGCGGGTAAAAAAGAGGCAGCCGGCTAGTTCCAGGCATATCAGTTAATACCATTTTAATGCCATTTCTCTCCAAAATAATCATCATATCATGGCAAAATCGGGGATAAGAACAAGAACTCCTGAAATTAAAACACAAAATGTCTACAGACCACGGACCTTGAGTTCACCAACAAGTCATTGAACCAAAATTCATCCATACGAACTAATGAAATGAGATGCTTGGAAACCAGGAGTATCAAACAATTAATTCGAAACCCATCTGCACTGAAACTTTCATTGTGCATGGAAAAATCATAGGCATGAGATCCGGCCACATTCTTTCACCATCTCTAATCATTGCAACCATAATGAAAGAAATTTTGACATCTTTCTACACTGGTGTAAAGTAAAGCCGTGCTCGAGGTTAACGAATAAACATTTCACTAACTCGAATATACCACAATACTTGCTAAAAATTCTTCTTCCACAGAAATATCTCTAAGACACAATTTCTACTAATTTACATGATCACAGAACATTAGAAAAGCACCAAGAAAACTTACATTGAGAACCAAAAGATCTACAAGACAAATATTTCACTACGTGAGCATCAACTTCACAAGAATATTTATTTAGCCACCACAAGATAAGAATTACTCGTCGCAGAGGGATTTCATGAGCTCGCGTGGCGAAGACCAGACTGGCAGATCAATAAATGATTGAACTAACTGTTCTTGCTGGGCATCACACATTGCTTCGGCTACATCGCATAAATTTGATATGTCACTGATTATTGCCTCTTGAGTCTCTGCCTGAAATATTCAAAACCAAACAGGGTAAAGAAATAAAGAAAGAAAGAAAGAAAAATAAAACCCTAAAACCTGAGCAACCCATTTCTTTTACCTGCAAGAGAAACTCGTCAACTAACGACCCAGAAGAATCCTCGTTCTTTTTTACCACAAGAGAATTACTGGAATCCAAATACGAGGCAGCTTGGTTCACTTCTTTGCTCTTTTCTTGCATTGAACGCAAGGTATTCGATAAAACTTCCCACTTGTGGATCTCACCTTGGTACTGATTTTTAAGTTTCAAGAGTGTGTTTCTTTTGCGTTCTCTCCTTCGCTTCGCTTCAGCTTTTGGATCTGCCAGTGGAAGTTGTGAAACAGCGGCGGATGGGTCGGTGAGGCGTTGGCGCTTGAGGATTTTGTAGGTGAAACCGTCGTCGTCGTGGCGGAGCTCCCACTCCTCTCCATCTTGTGGAGCCCAAGCCGAGTCCATTTTGTTGGAGCGCGAATTACCAAAATTTCGCAAAAAAGAAGGGGTCTGTGGGACTAAGGAGGATGCAATTGCAAGAGAGAGGAAATTGAGCGCGGTGTGTCAAATTTTAGCCTGTTATTAGGATTTGGGCAAACCTCAAATAAGTCCACATACTACATATTAATTCTCATTTACGTCCCCAAACAATATTTTTGTATCTTGTTAATCCTCTAAATTAAATTTAATTAAGAGCTTTTAATAAAGTCTTATATTGAATTTTCTTTTTTAAAAATCTTTTTTTAAATAATATAAAAATAAATCAAATAAAACCCGATAAAATATTAAATTAATATTAAATTTTTGATTAATTTTTAAATATGCCCTTATTTTAGAGCGCGGCGACACCTAAAAATTCATTTTTATTATTATTTAAAATCAATTATTTCAGTTTTTTTTTCGATGAACCCTAACCCGGGTCTTATCGGATTTTAACAACCATGACTTTAAGCCATCCGGAATAAAACAGAAGACAGAAACACATCTTAGAGCAACTGCGAAATCCTAAAACCATGCTAAAACCCCAGAAAACACTACCGAAACTAACAGCAGCGGCGGCAACAAGAAGAGGAAACTGAACTAAGCGTTGATGGCTAAATCACTTCCTCTGCTCTGCTTCCTTCCAAAACCAATGGCCTTTTCAACAACAACGAAAGCAACATTCTATCTTTCTCTCTTTCCCTCAAAAAGATCCACTCTCTTAAACAAACCTATCTTCTTACTATATCCAAATCTCTTCTCCACCACTTCTACTAGATACCCTCTTCAATATGAGATGATCATTAACCGCCCAGTTCAGCCCCAACGCCTCCAGTCTCGTCCGCAACCTGCTCGAGGCACTAGACCGGACTCGGAATCTGACTCGGACTCCGACTCGACTCAAAACCCAGATGCAGAACCTGGTCTTGGTTCATGGGCTGATCAAAAACTGTCTCAAGATGAGATGGATAAGTCTAAAAGAAAGTATTATAGAAAGAGGAGGAAAAGAATGTATGGGTCAGATTCTGATGAGGAAAATAAGAAAAATGAAGGGGGTTTTGTAGAGTTGAAGCCTGAAGTTGTAGAATTTCATAGGTTACATAAGAGAGAGGAGGAGTTATTTTTTTATGATGCTTTTGCTTATCCATGGGAGAAAGATAAGCATTATAAGATGGTTTATCAACTGGAAAAGAAATATTTCCCTGACCAATGCCTTGACAAGGCATTTCTTGATCCTAAAGACTCAAATAATGTAAATCAAAGTGGGAAACCAAAGAAGACCAAGATTGGGGTTAAGAGAGGAGAGAAGGAGAGAGATCATAGCGGGGTTGGAGGGGGAGAGGAAGATAAAAGGTTGGTTTTTTTTGACGAGGAGGAGAAGGGTGAGGGAGGGTCTAATTTGAATGATAAGAAGGATGTTACAGAGAGGAAAGTGGAGGAATTCTTTAAGTGTTTGAAAAAAGTTCCCAATAAGGATAATGAAGTGGATACTGGAGATCCTTATCTTTCCACAAGGAATGCTCTTCCACCAAGGTGGGATGGTCCTTATGGGACTGTGGTTTTGGTTAATAAGCCTAAAGGTGAGTTAATAGCTTATTTTTCTTATTTGGTTTCATAGTCATGCATTTTTTTGTAATAAATTAAGGAAGGTTTGAATAATCATTTTGGAATTTAGGAAAGTAAACCAATAAAGAATGAAACATCGGTTTCAGCGCACAATTGTTGAAAACCAAACGACTGCTAATGAATTTGTTCACTGCGGCCAAAATGGCCATTCCTTCTCAATATCGGCACACTATCTGAACAAAAGGATTTAGTTCAAAGGGGAAGTTGCATTTTTGTTTTAATATCATGTTAAAAGAACGTGAACAAGGATAGAGTTAGATTGGAATTCACTCCCGGAGAATCTGAGCAGCGCCATTATTTTTATGCTTTGAGGACCAGTCATAAACTAAACAGCTACAAACTATCTGGGGTTATATTGGAGGCTGAAGATGTAGGTAAAAGAGAGAGGAACTACGTTTCACCTTTTCTGATACTGCACATATTTGCCAATGATTAGAACAGAAAAGAGAAATATAGTGGAATCTGTGTACCTAACATTTAGGTAAAAAGAAAATGATTTGTCCGCTGATCCGAAGATGGTTATACCAGGCTTTGACAGTATGTCATTTTTGCAGCTAACCTCCTAGGTTCTTAAGCAAGTTTCTATGTGTCAAGAATGAAAATGATACTTGTTTTGTAATGTGTTGCAATTGGGTATACCATTATGTGGAGCATGATATGGCTAAGGGTAATTACATCCTTATCGCAAAACCCAGTAATCCTTATTTTGTCCCTTGGTTATTTGTTTGAGAGTTGGCTGCGTTCTTTCATTAAATTTCTTGATTATCCCCACATGCCTGCCTGGCTGTGGTTAATTTTTTCTCTAATTTAACACTTAAACCTATAATGTCAAATTGTGAATTACAAAAGCTTTATTTTTATTAAAAAATAGTCATGTTCTGATTGTAAAACAGGATGGACTTCATTTACAGTTTGTGGAAAGCTGCGTCGCCTGGTCAAAGTGAAAAAGGTGTAACTTTTTGATACCATTGCATCTGCATTTAATCATTGATTTCTCTAATTATTTTCATTTTGAATTGAAGGTGGGGCATGCTGGAACGCTTGATCCTATGGCAACTGGTTTATTGATTGTGTGTGTTGGTAAAGCCACAAAGTTGGTAGAGAGGTAAGATTGAAATAGAATTTCTTCGTTAAGCATCATATATACTTTTCTATATAGGTTTTATGCACAGTGTATATGGCATTGACCAGCGCCCTTTTTGTTGCCTCCCTTTTTTCACCCACAACCACAAAGGGCGACCTTTTTTCTTTTTTGAACATGGATTTCCCTTCATGGCCATTTTTTATGCAGATATCAAGGTATGGTTAAGGGCTATAGTGGAGTGTTCCGTTTAGGGGAGGCTACTTCTACGTGGGATGCTGATTCACCGGTATGCACTTTCAAAGGCAGCTTGTGCTTTTATTTTTCTGTCAAATGTCAATTGAAATATGCATGTTCTTTTTCTGAAGCCCTGAAAATTTAGGCATCTTTTGCATTATAATACCATGTTTTCTCCTGTCAGGAAAAAAGAACATTCCTAAATCACCTTTATAATTTTCATTCAACACCATTTGTGAAATATACAGTGAATTCTTGGAGATGGTTGCTCACTGATTTGCTAACCATCTTGTTCACTCCTTATGTTGTTCAACTAGTGGTGTTAGTGAAAGGAATTGGGGAGAGGTATAGTGGAGGAATATGAGTTCACATTAACTATGGCACTGGCTGGGCATTCAAAACATGTTCAACATGGATTAGTACCTAATAGAAATATGCAGATGGAATTATACATGTGCATATATCCATTAAGAAGTTGAAGTCATGATAAACAATAGAAGACATTGCATTGTTATCTTCCAGTTCCAGTAGACATGCCAGTAATTCCATGGTTATTACACTGGGTAATTTCACTTGAACTTTTCTAGACTCTTGCTTCATTGACATCATTTGGTGTGATGGTAACCATTTTCTTAATTTTTTTTTAACATTTGATTTTGATTGGTCAATTTCCGATTTATGTTTCTGCATCATGTGAATCTTTAAACTATCATCTTATGCAGGTTATTCAACGGGAGCCTTGGGAGCACATTAAAGATGCTGACATTAAGAAAGCTGTTGCATCATTTCGTGGGGAGATATGGCAAGTTCCACCAATGTTCTCTGCAATCAAAGTAAGAATTTGTGTTGAAGTTCTTAATAATCTGTACTGGATCAGTAGCCTGAGATATGAATCTATATTGACAGATCATTCTTTCATTAGTTTCTTAGATACATAAATCCATATCTATCTTAAAATATGTGCAAAAGCTGAAAAATCATATATGGTGCAGCTAAAATGGAAATTGAAGGTATTTAAACTACTAGGCATGGTATATGACGCAGCGAGTAACTAGGATTCTCAAGTCTACAGTTACAACCCAAACACGGTAGAGAAATAGAACAATTCTCTGATATTTTTAAAAAAATCTGAATGATAATCTGAATCTGAATGTTCTAAAAATAAACTAGATATCTCTATTTATATTAGTTTTAGATATAAAATCATTATAGGAAAGGGATTATAAATTAAAACTTAACTAATAGAATTCATCTAGCATTAGGATTCCTAACTTGTAAAATCTAATTAAATTGAAAGTCCTAATCTAAATAGAAAAAAGGATCCAAATGTAGTAAGGTAAATAAAGATAATCCCACATAATAACTTTTATCCTTTATTTTAAGGTCTACCCAATCTTCAATAATCATGAAATTTTAATCCTATAAGAATAGGGTCTTCAGAATCTTTTTTCACAATTTTAAATCAATCCAACCAAACGGTTGAATTTAAAATTTATGCTTATTTTTTACCAAATTGTATATTGGACTCTTCTCAAACTCTTAAAACCCTAGAGAATCTTAACAATTAAGGAAATAATACAATAGACATTATTGTGCTAAGAATAATAAAGAAGGTGCCTTACATCAGTTTTCTCTACTTCTGAAAAACTCATCCTCATGTTCATTGCCAGAAACTAAACTCGATCACTCCAAATAAATAAATACTTTGAATTTAACATTGTCACCAATGTATGCATGAGATAGCTTGTTGCAAATATCTTAAATTCAATTTCAACAAAGATCTATTCATGTAAATTTTTTTAATATAGGCAAAACTTGTCAAGACCCAAAAAATCAGTCTCATATAGAACCATCTTTTGAAATGATAGCATCTTTAGATAATGTGTTTGGTCATCCCTAACAACAATGTCTTAACCATAAGTTGATTTGATAATTTCAGAATATTGATCCAACATGGATAAGCTTGGTTTAGACGACAAATCCACATGTAAGTCCTCTTTAATGTCAACCTTAGCCTCCTGAGCAATCCCAATTACTTGTTTAAACTTTTTTTTAGTGCCTTAAGACCTTGAGAATCATTAAATGATACAAATTTAAGAGCTTCTTTGATTATTTTTTTCTTCACTATTAGTAGATGAAACTTTGACAAGTAGAGTATTATTGCAGCAGTGTTGCTATCACTGAGGTGATGTTAAAACTATCTACCTTAAAAAGATGACACCTCTTGTATGTTTTTCTTCCTTGATATTTGAGAAGGTTGAAGTATAACAATTTATTTGTTGTCTCAAATCTTTCTATGATGGAGTTAAAGGTTTACTTGTACGAGCTTTATATTCTAAAACTTCAAACCACCTTTCTTAGGTACCATATGACATTGTGTATAGACTGTACTTTTTGTATAAAAATTAATCTTGTTGAAATAAAAGTATGCCTTCAACTCCATCAACCAGTTAATAAATCTTTTCTTCAAAAATCTTCTTATAGAAAAAAATCTCATTGAATTTAGAAATAAGTATGGGGTTATGTCTACCCCGAGCTAAGTCTCTAGGTAAGTTCCTTTCGTGATCTTTGTTTGCAACTCTTATCAATTGAGCTAGACTTGCTTCAAACAATTCAACCTATGCGACTATGCACTTTGCATTGCCACCTGAGCCTTCACAATGCTTCAAATGGTCTCTCCACTCCTGCATTGTGGAGGGGGTAACTGCCCCATCAAAGAGGTCAACCTTCTTTGATACAAATGACACAACAAATAACCTAGATAAAACTAGGGTCCTCAAGCACAAAGATTACAACCCTAAACACTATAGAGGAATAGAGAAATCTCCAATATTTTATAAAAAGTTTGAGTAATTAGTTCCAAACTTAGAATCATCATATGAAAAAAAATTCTAATTAAAATTTACTTAACTAATAGAATCCATCTAACATTAAGATTCCTAACTGGTAAATTTTTTAATTAAATTAAGAGTTCTAATCTAAATAGAAAAACGAACCCAAATACAACAAGGTAAATAAAGATAATCTCTGACAACTTTTGTTCTTTATTTTAAGGCTTTCTTGATCTTTGATCGTCATGAAATTTTAACTCAATAAGGGTATTCAAAATCTTCTCTCAAAATTTTAGTTTGATTCAATGGCTGAATTAGAAGTTGTGCTCATTTTACCAAACTGTATCTTGGACTCTTTTCAAACTCCTCGAAACCTAGACAATCATAACAATTAAAAAAATAATACAATAGACATTATACAGAAATAAAGAAATAGCCCCATGTCATTATATTAATGTAGGAACAAGATTCTTAGAGCTGACTTGAAGACTCAACAGAGTGAGGCTTAGGCACATAGAGGCTAAGATCATGTTAGATATATGCATATTATATTATAAGCCAATACACAGTAGGCATAATACAGTGTCATATATCTACGATCCAGGACAAAAAATGGCTATCATCTTCTTAGTTATGCTCCTAGATTTTGTTCACATAATTCATCTTATCCTGGATGTTTCTGTAATCAATTACACCTTACTAATTGAAAATGTATCATTATTAAGGGAACAAATGGTGATTGAGTAATCTAGTATGAGCTCCTAAGATTCATAAATGTCTCCTCAATTGTGGTGAGTGGTAATGGTCAAGTTCTTTTTGGCCTATTTGCTCAAACCATGATCATGGGAATTTAAGGTCGCATATTCCTTTAGAAATTCTAGAATGATGGGATTTTTTACCTGAAGATTCTGTAGTAACTTTTAAACACATACTCAAATTAAAGACTTTTTTTTGTTACTGGCCTTCAGTTTATTTCCTAAGAGTTATGCTGCAATGTGATAGGTTGGAGGTGAAAGGATGTATGAGAAAGCAAGGAAAGGAGAAAGCATTGAGCTCGCACCTAGAAGAATTTCAATTTTTCAATTTGACATAGAGCGAAGCTTAGAGGACAGGTCATAGATCTTGTTGTATATGCATGAAAGTAGGCACACACCCACTTGCAAGTCAGTCCCTTCATAATCAATTTATTTTTTTGTTGATTCTTTATGAAACCACACCTTATACCTATGGCTCTACTCATTCATGAGTTAACATAAAAGTCACTTGATCATTGAGCCGTGGCTTAACAATATCTAGGGCTTTGAAACTACCTGAGGTTAAATTCTAGAAATTAAAGCTTAATGAGACTCAATATGGTAGGTCATATGATTAAACTTAATGAATTGCAATGCGCAATTTAGTCAATCTTTTCACAATTAAAAAAAAAAAAAAAATCTGATGGTATCTAACGTAGAATTTCATTTCCAAAATTTTACTTTCAAGAAATGCTTTTTTTCTTTCTATTATTTGAAAATATTGGGTCAAATACTAAAGCTCAAGCTTATTTTGAGGCTCAATAGGGTAGGTCATATAATTAAACAAAATGAATTCCACTGTTCAATTCAACCCATCTTTTCACAATTTTAAAAAATTGATGACATCTAGCATAGAATTTAATTTCCAAAATTTCACTTTCAAGAAATGTTTTTATTTTATATTCTTTGAAAATATTGGGTTTATGAGTTTGTGCATTGGATGATAAATTTCATGACGGGAGAGCTTCCGACAAACTAATGGAGGATTTGATTTGACAATATCTAAGAGAACTAGGTTCAACCATATTTCTTGGTATTCTGACATGAACTTTGTGTGTTCATTGCAGGCAAAATTTGATCTTCCGAGTGACATGCTCTAAAGGAACATACATTCGGTCACTCTGTGCAGATTTTGGAAAGGCTCTTGGAAGGTAATGACTTGCTGATGGGTTCATCTCTCTTTATATTTTGGTGGTCAATTGTCTCTTTCATCAATTTATCCTATGGTCAGTAGTTTCAGGGGTTCTGAAATCTTGTAGTCTTTGGCTTCCAACTTCCAGAAGGAATTCCAAATCAGCTGGCTTTGACAGTTTGTCATTGATGAAACCTTTATTATAACAGGAAACCCTATTGTTTCAAATCGCAACTTGGCTTATCCTTTGACATTATAAATACAAGAAAACACCCTTTGAGCATCCAAAATCATCAAAAGTGGCCTGAACAAGGACAATCTCAATAGCTCCATTTTGGTGGCTTATGAGGGCTGCCTTGAACTACAAAATGGCTTGCCCTTCTACATCCCAAAAACAGTCCTCTCTTTGTGGGATTTTAACCTAGAACAAGTTGAGAATCTAAGCTCCAAGGTTTATTCTCCCATGAGAATAGCTTCTGGATACCTCGAAGCACATGGTTGGTGAAATTTCTAAATTGATAACGCCTACAAAATCAGAAACTGTATTTTCACCCTGGTTTCTAAGAGCTTTTTTAGACCATTTGAGCTCTCAACTGAAGATAATCAGAGTTCTCCATCCTCTTTCTTAGACAAAGAAAAAGGGAAAAGAAATAGCATTATGAGATATGGTGCTAGCATCCTCTTTCTTAATTATGTTTCTAACTTAACCTTTCACTTGCAGTTGTGCCCATTTAATTGCTCTTCGAAGAGATTCAATTGGTAAGAGTCTTCCTTTTTTTATCTTGAAGCTTAAATTGATGATCAAGCATGTAATCCGCATTTAATTTCTCATCATATTGTTTAGACATAAGGGGAAAAAAGGAAAAGAAAATAAAAAGATTGAGAGAGATTTCGGTGACAAGCTTTTTCTATCTGGCAGGTGAATATTCAGCAGAAGATGCATGGGAATTCAAAGAACTAGAAGAGGCGATAACAAAAAATTATTTCTAACTGCTGATTGCAATCTGTTGCGCATCACTAAAGTTCTGGACGGACAGTGTGATCAGGAGAGGACATGCGTTTTCTAAAGTTTACACCATTTCTCCCTGTCGATGCCATCAATGGAAAATGTGGTACCAAGCCATGGTTGGCTACTCCTGCAAGGGGGTGGAAGAGACTTATTAAATGTGATACTGGAGCTATGATCAGTTTATCTGTCTTCAAAGACCTGCAAGAGGCAATAAGTTATTTTTTACTGCTTATGGCAGTTCATATCAGACTCCCAAAAGTTCTGGAGCCACAGTATGATTGAAGAGATTCCTCGGAATTTTGAGGGCCTTTATGGATGTGTAATAAAAACCTTAATTCCATTCTGGAACTGGAATGAACAATGGAATGATATAAAAAATTTATCAGGCTTGCCAGTTGGCTAAGAGTGACTTGTCGAGTTATCATGGGAATCAATGTTTGATTTAGCTTATGGTATACTGTGGAGAATGAAATCATGTGATATCCACAAAAGAATGAATCTTCTCAGCCATTAAGGGAAATAATATATATATATAGAATTGGCAATGCAATGAAAAAAACTAGTCATCGTCGAAACTTTCTAACTGTTAGTTATAATAATAGTCAATAAATTGCTTTTGGATTTGATCTCATCATTCTATTTTCTGTTTTAGCTTCTATCTTCGCATAATTTTTATTTTATTTTTATAATAATAAATTATATCATCCTGCTCACTATATATATGTATGACCATGAAAAAAGAGAGCTAGCGAGCTTAATTAGCTGTGCCATAATATCATTTATACTAGGAAAAGTCGAAAATACATATGAGATCATGAGTTTAATTTTAATGTACTAAAGAGTAAATGTTAATTATACCATTACAATTCATATTAATTTGAGTCTATTGTTATAGTGTTTAAGTGATGCAGTTTAGTTTTTTTTAATAGACAAATAATAATACAAAAATTAAAATGAATTAAGAGAATACAAAAATCAAACATCTAATATCTTGAGAAGATTTGATGGTTCATCTTTTCTTCCCATATAAAAAGGAAACTAGTTCCTATTATTATAATCGACCAAACATAGTTTTATTTGTGTTTACTATATTTATCCTATTTTAAACATAAAAAGAAAAAAAAGAAGGGTGGTGTCTTAATAATAATAATAAAAAGAAAATCTCTTGTTCTTTGTCTTTATTTCTTAGATGAGAAAAGGGAAGTTGATTCTTGATCAACAAATACGAAAATCATATTTTATTATAAAGAGTAGCAATCTTTTTAAGGTATAAAATTTATTTAGCTATAGACAAAAACTTGTTTATATATTAGTTTTTTTAGTATATGATTCTTCAACTATATTTTGAATTATTAAATATAAGTACATTTAAAATATTTTTTAATTATAATGTTTAATTTTTTCCAGTAAAAAAAAAAAAGAACTTCTCAAGGTTATTGTTAATTATGCTACTAATTATGATGACTCACAATATTTGACCTTAGTTACTTGTTCACTTCTTTTCCTATCTTTAAGATGTAATAATCTTGGAGCAATTTATTTTATGACTACTCTATTTTTTTATTTATGTATGAAATACATTCTAATTTTGTTCATGACATGGGTGTTAAACATAAGCTATAAGTTTAGTTTATTGTCACTAATAATCATATGATGGATGTTACCAAACCATTAAGCTTCATCTTTTTTAGATACAATTTGGATATATGGTCTCACCTATACTCAACCTCCTAGGCTTTTAATTGATGCTACCAAGTTTTACCAAAAATATCTATTAGAATTTTCTATTTGACAAATTATTATAACAAAGACAAAGAAAATTACAGATAAATTCAATGTGTTTAATCGGAGCATTTAAGTCAAAGTAAATTTTAAAAAGGTTACTTATTGAACAAGCTATAATCATACTTTAATTAATTTAAGTATAAGAGACATTTGATCCATAGGCTAATTAATTTTTGTAATCTCATTTTTTTCTAATGTATATTTTTACTCTAACAAGCATCATATTTAATATGATCATTAAATCATGCTGAAATTTTAGTACAAACTTACAAAGGCCATATTTTATTTTGGATTAAGGTTTAGGAAAATTAGACATCAAAAAGGCTTAACAATAAAGTTTAAAAGCTATTATATGATAATTGTATTATTATCCTAGTTGATTTAGATTTCCCATTCTTTTTATATTTAAAGCTCTTGTATTAATTTTCAAGCATTTTAGTATATTTTTACCATTTATAAATAGAGTTATTTAGTTTAAATTTAGATTTTGTTTTAGGGATAAACTTTGGTTTCAACAATTATTATTTTGTGTCTGTGTGGTTTTTGCTCATCCTTTTTGGTTCTTTAAAGATCTTCTCTTAACTTATTTAAGAATTAATTAGTCTTCATTATGTCTTTCATAATTCTTGTTTTCAATTCTTTATTATTGCTAGGAGGAGGGTTTTTTGTTACTTATAATCTTGGTGTCTCGATTCAAATTATCATTATATCAAACTCAATTTCAAACTTGATCTTAGTTGTTTTATGAAGAGTTAATTTGACTATGGCTTTTTAGAGTTTTATATCCACAAGGTTTGTATTGAATGATATCATAGCAAGAATCTAAATCATGTTATATCCCTTTTATCTTCAAGATTTTGCATAATTCATTGTTGTCAAATTTTTTATCTTCTTTACGAACTAGTTGCAATATGAAGTTAAAAAAAAAAGTTATATGCAATCTTGATTAAATGAAGTCTTATAAAAAAGCAAAGAAAACAACAACAAAACAAATCTTTATGGTTTAATGCAAATCTTAATTCAAGAAATATAGAGTTCATCCACTTGCTTTAAATATGGAAACAAATCTTGATTCTTAGGGGTTTTTTAGAGATAATTTTGATTTGGGTATTTTAGGTTCACCTAATTAGGTTTTTTAAAATAAAAGGTAGTTTTTGCATCATTGTCTTTTTTTTTAAGTTTTAGCCACCATATTTTAAAAATAAAATAAAATTAAAGGTGTTATTGTCATTTTAAGTCATTTAAATCTATTTCATTAGTTTTTAGTCTTCATTGTATTTTATTTCATGTCTTTGTATCATTTATATTTTACATGAATTCGTATTGATATTGATATTTTTGTATTTATCGTTTTCAGTTGTTATTTATATTATGATGCTTTTAAATATATATTTTGCATATTAATTGATGTGTTAAGGTCAAAATCATTGCATGACACCTCCAAGGATATGATGGTTCCGAGGAGAAAAACATTGATGAGATACAAGTTCAATGATTAATACTGTCAAACTATTACCCAATATTGTCTGAAAATTATCTCCCTTTAAGGGATTATAGAACTAAATATATATACAATGAAATAATAGACTTTATGTACCTACTATACTACTTTGCCGTCCTAGACTGCAGCAATGTTACACAAGAAAGGAAATATACACATAACGGTATCCTGCACCTATACCAACTACAATGGAATTCTTAACAAAATTAGCTGGGAGTAACGGACAACAAGTTGTCTGTTAACAGCCCCCCTCAAATTGATGCAGGATGATCAATCAGCATCAATTTGCGATGTAGAAAACAATGCCGTTGACGTGTGAGGGCTTTGGTGAAGATATCAACAATTTGCAAGTCAGTGGATATATGAGGAAGAGTAATAACGCGAGCGTCGTAGGCTTCACGAATAGAGTGACAGTCCACCTCAATATGCTTCGTTCGCTCATGAAAGACAGGATTAGCCATGATCTGAATAGCACTCGTATTATCGGCATGGAGAGGTGTAGGGTCAGTGGCAGAAAAATTAAGCTCTTCAAGCAACCCTCGAAGCCAAATGATTTCAGAACAAGCAAGAGACATTGCCCGATACTCAGATTCTGTAGAGGACTTAGATACTCGATCTTGTTTCTTACTCTTCCAAGAGATCAATGCATCTCCTAAGAACATACACCAACCAGTGACAGATCGACGAGTATCTGCACAACCTGCCCAATCCGCATCGCTATAAGCTGTAAGGCGAAGAGGGTTGTTTGTAGGAAAAAATAGCCCACGAGCCACCGTGCCGTGAACATAGCGTAAGATCCGATGAACAGCAGCCAAATGAAGATGGCGAGGAGTCTGAAGAAACTGGCTGACTTGTTGTATGGCAAATGAGATGTCCGGTCTAGTAATGGTGAGATAAACGAGGCTGCCTATCGATTTTCGATATAAGCTGGGATCAGCAATTAAGTCACCCTCTTCTTTACGAAGCTTGATATTTACTTCCATAGGAGTATCAACCGAAGTAGCATCCTGTAGACCAGCTGTAGCCACCACATCACGAGCATACTTATGCTGATTTAGAGAAATGCTCGAGGAGCTACGATGCACTTCAAGACCAAGAAAATAAGTGAGGGACCCAAGATCTTTCATATGAAATGCTTCTGAAAGATGAGTTTTGAGTTGATCAAGTAGAGCTGAATCAAAACCCGTAATCACAATGTCATCAACATACACCAAAAGGACAACAATACCCACGACTGATTTCCGAAGAAACAAGGAAGTATCATGCTTGCTTTGTTGGAATGAGAACTGTAGTAAAGTGATGCGGAATTTATCAAACCAGGCCCTCGGAGCCTGTTTGAGACCGTAAAGAGAGCGACGAAGCTTACACACATGTGAAGTCGGAGAAGAAAATAACCCCAGAGGCAGCTTCATATAAATGCATTCTTTAAGATCCCCATGAAGAAATGCATTTTTGACATCCATCTGATGTAGCGGCCAATGGCTAGAAGCAGCAAGAGCCAGAATCATACGCACAGTAGTCATTTTAGCCACTGGAGCAAATGTCTCTTCAGAATTGACCCCATATTCCTGATGATTCCCAAGTGCAACAAGCCTGGCTTTGTAACGATCGAAACTGCCATCATATCGGACTTTGACTGAGTAAACCCACTTGCAACCCAGGGGAATAATAGATTGCGGACATGGCTCAATGTCCCAAGTGTGATTAGCCTCTAGAGCAGCTATTTCTTCCTGCATAGCCTGTCGCCAACAATCATGCTTGGCAGCGTGTGAGTAGCATGTAGGTATATCAAACTTAGACAGTGCAATAGTAAGAGTTGAAATAGAGTTACCAGAAGTGGGAAACCCATACCTATCTGGGGGTACGGACACGCGAGATGAGTGACGTACCCAGGGTTCTGGTGGTTCATCATGTGTCTGAATTTGGAGTGTGGGAGGATCAGATATCAAGTTAGCCGCTGGAGGAGACTGTGGGCGGGACCGTCTTGTATACACAATACCTGGTTTAAAGCAAGAGTTGACTGGATGACGATCGGATTCTTGTGACTCAAATGAAGGGAGGACCGTAGTAGAAGGAGAGGACACAGAGGATACCGGAAAGAATTGTTGATTCTAAAAAAAAATAACATTCCTAGAAATACGTGTACGTCGTAAAGTAGGATCGTAATAGACAAAGCCTTTTTGACATAAATTATATCCCAAGAATGCACATCGTACAGATTGAGCATATAATTTATGTCGCTCATGAGGTGGTAAGTGAGCAAAACAGACACAGCCGAAAATACGAAGATTATCATAACTAGGTTGTTTGGTGAACAAGCGAAAAAATGGAGACTCCATTTGTAAGGCTTGACAGGGTAAGCGATTAATTAAGTAGGTAGCAGTTTTTAGAGTTTCAACCCAAAACATGGCAGGAACAGAGGATGCTAACAAGAGAGTACGTACCACATCAAGGTGACGATTTTTCCGTTCAGCTACTCCATTCTGTTGAGGAGTAGCAGGACATGAACGGTGATGAATAATACCATGAGATGCCAAGAAAGCCTGAAACTCAGTAGACAAGTATTCACCACCAGAATCTGTGCGTAGTATTTTAATAGTAGTAGAAAAGTGATTAGCGACATACGCTAAAAACTCAGTAAAGATACGATAAACTTCAGATTTAGAGCGAAGACAATAGACCCAAGTAAATCTGCTATAATCGTCAATGAATGTCACATAGTATTTGAATTTTTCATGAGAATCGACCGGGGAAGGTCCCCAAACATCACTATGGATAAGATCAAAGCAGTGGGAAGCGCGACTAGCATGCAAAGGAAATGGAAGAATTTTGCTTTTACCAATTTTGCAAGGATCACACTCAAGAGATAAAGAAGGATATGCTTTATTACCAATAAAACCAGAGTTCAATACATGAGATAAAATCTGATTATTGGGATGACCTAAATGACGATGCCACACCATACTAAGAACAGGAATTTTATTACAAGCAAAAGACTTCATGGGAGAAAATGTTGGAACAGGTAAAAATAGTGGAAACAAGCGCCCCACTTTAGGTCCCCTCACGATCGGCTTCCCCGATACCTGGTCCTGCACAACACAACCGGCACCAGAAAAATGAACATTACAATTATTATCAACTAATTGTCCAACCGAGATAAGATTCGAGGAAAGTTTAGGAGAAAAAACACATTAGTGAATGTAGAAGAGACATCACCAACAGCAGTAATGGGCAAGAAACTACCATTGGCCGTCTGAATAGCCGATTGACCATCATAGGGTCGAACACGACTCAAGACAGTAGTAGTATTTGTCATATGATTTTCTGCCCCCGAGTCTATGTACCATAGTTTAGTAGAATTTTTACCTTGCAACTCCATGGCAGATAATGCAGAAATTAGCATTTGTTGCACCATTTCTGGTGTACAATAATTGCCTGCTGGAGGTGGAAGAGTGGAGATACCACCTGAAGAAAAGGCATGTGTAACATAATTTTCTGCTGGAGGCACATTAAGAGAGGCATGAAATGCTCTGGCCTGACGATTCTGAGGACGGATACGACATTCTTTAATAATATGACCCTTTTTCTTACAATAAGAGCAGAATTTCTTAGGACAATTGACAGCAACATGTCCATATCCCTTGCAACAGAAACATTGTAAGTTTTTAGAAGGCATAGATGATCCTTGCCCGTGAGCAACATACGCCATTGTTGCTGGCCCAGAACTACCATGAGAGTGCTCCAAAATGGCTTGAGTACTAAGCCGTTGTTCTTCGCGAAGCAACTCACCGAAACAGATGTCAAGAGAAGGAACAGGAGATCGATTCAGTAAAGAAGACCGGACTGATTCAAATTCTGGTCGCAATTTCATAAGAAAATGATCTCGTCGGCTATTTTCATGAAGACTCTGAATAGTTGGAAGAGTGGCAATAGGGACATTTGCTGTAACCAAATCAGAATATTCATGCCAAAGGGTCAAGAATGCAGAGTAGTAGTCTTGAATAGAAAGATTTCCATGTTGAAACATGGCAATAGCATGTTCTAGCTGAAATCGACGAGCACCATCAACTTGATGATACACTTGCTTCAAGTGCTTCCACATAGATTGAGCAGTACGATGTGCTCGCAAATTTGGAACAATGTGTGGTTCCACCGAACTAAGAAGCCAAGACATAATTCGGGCATCAAGCACAGCCCAAGAGGGAGAGTCCTTAGGTGCTTTTGTTGTATCATCTTTTGGGGCAACATCAGTGCCATCAATATGGCCCCAAAGATCCTTTCCTAGGAGGAATAGTTCAAATTGAAACGCCCAGGTAGAGTAATTTGTTCCCGAAAATTTGACACATATAGGTGCGGAATCCATCTTAAATAAATATATATAACCCAAGACAAATAAACATACAAAGATTCTTGACAGACCGAGAGCAAGGAATAAAACCTAGAGCAATAAAATATATTTTTTTTTTTACTTTTTTTTTTGAGACCGAGAGCAATAAATAACGGAAGAGTGAAAAGTTGACAGAAGAACCTGGAAATGTGACAGACCCAGGTGCCGAGAGAAAACTTTCACAAATTGAAACCGAGAGCAAGAAGAAGCTGAAGATTTTGACAGACCCAAGTGCCGAGAGGAAAAATTTCTTCAAATTGGAACCGAGAACAAGAAGAACCTGGAGATTTTGACAGACCCAGGTGCCGAGAGGAAAAATTCTTCAAATTGGAACCGAGAGCAAGAAGAACCTGGAGATTTTGACAGAAGCCGAGAGTTTGAACAGAAGATGCCGAGAACCAAGAAAATCAATAGATCCCGATCTGTTTTGACAGACCCAGAAGGTGCCGAGAGTTTGGACAGAAGATGCCGCTCGAAAAAAAAAACAGAGATTCACCGAGAAGAGAAATAATTTTGTATGATCAAAGGCTGATGTAATCTGAGAGCCTTGTTGACAGAGATTACCGAGAGACCCAAAGAAATTTCAAGTAGAGCCAAAATCCAAGAAACCGAGAGTTGCAGTGTTGACAACACACCAACATCCAAACCGAGAGGTGCTTAACAAAGATTACTTTACAAACCGAGAGAGCTCTGATACCATGTCAAACTATTACCCAATATTGTCTGAAAATTATCTCCCTTTAAGGGATTATAGAACTGAATATATATACAATGAAAGAATAGACTTTCTGTACCTACTATACTACTTTGCTGTCCTAGACTGCAGCAATGTTACACAAGAAAGGAAATATACACATAACGGTAACCTGCACCTATACCAACTACAATGGAATTCTTAACAAAATCAGCTGGGAGTAACGGACAAAAAGTTGTCCGTTGACAAATACCCCATGACGGGTTGGGATAATAGAAACTTACAAAATGATGTGATTTTTATTTAGTTATTTGTTCTCTTTGTTTTAAAAAACAATTTTTTTTTTAAATTATATGTTACAAATGATGTTACAATTTTTTTTTATCTAAATTGATGTGTACAATTAATTGATGTGTTATTCATAATAGTGCTTATTTGAGATTGTATAGTTGCAATATTATTGTGGTTTGTTTGCATATAATCATTCAAAAAATAAAATTAATCTCAAAGTGTTTGTTTTACTTGTCATATCTTGTTTTTATCCAACTTTGCTTATGTTTAATGATTTTTGCTACATTTTTTTGTAAGAAAATATCATGTATAATAAATCTTGGAAAATAGTGGTTGATGATGACAATTGGATACATCTATTTGTTTAATTTCTCATGTTTGCTTAATCATCAAGTATTGAGGCCACCATATTTCCTAAGATTTATAACTCTTAAATCTAAGGTCTCAAATCACTTTTTTTCTAGTTTAATTCAAGTTTTTACTCATATTTATGAACATATATAAGCTTACATAGTCATAACATCTTTTATCTTTAAAAACAAATACATAAGGTGTATTTCCATTCACGGCCCCACAAAGATCTTCCCCGTGGCATGACCATCGATAATCTTTGCCCAAGCATCTTCAGCCTTGCTTAATGCATGCTTTGAGTCGATCACTGTTTTAAGCTTCCCTTCCCTTACCAGATTAATAAGATAATTCAGGTTCTCACCCTTGGGAATCAAAAGCAGTGGCACC
Organism: Salix dunnii; assembly: GCA_015731905.1. Taxonomy (NCBI): domain Eukaryota; kingdom Viridiplantae; phylum Streptophyta; class Magnoliopsida; order Malpighiales; family Salicaceae; genus Salix; species Salix dunnii. Next base: position 25,075,933 of record CM027674.1, on the reverse strand, counting down.
AACTGCTTCTTAGAGAAGGTAAGTTTCTTTGCGACAAAAGTCGTGATGGCACTGATGCCAGGAGTGATATCTATAACCTTCCCATTTTCACTCAGATTTGGCTCAAAAGTACTCCAAGGAATGTTAGTTGCACAATGGATCACAGCATCATATTTCTTACCAGATGGGCTCTTCAAAGCTGCTCCATCTGGGGTTTTATAATCCAGAACCTCATCAGCACCTAAGTTCCTCACAAACTCGATGTTACGAGCTCCACAAGTGGCAGTAACATGAGTTTTTCCAAGCTTTGCAAGTTGAACTGCATAGTGACCTACACCACCTGAGGCAGCAGTGATCAGAATATTTTTCTGGTTACCACTTCCATCAAGCTTGACCCCAGCAGATTGAGTGAGAGCTTGGAGAGCTGTGAGCCCAGCGACAGGCAAGCCTGCACCTTCAGCTGCTGAAACTTCAGGTGGCCTTGCAACTGACAAGCTCTTCTTAGCCACTGCAAATTCAGCTAGTCCGCCTCCACTCTGTTGTTTGCATGACACATAACGATTAATCAAAGAAAAAGAAAGAAACAAGATTCAGAGAACAATGGTAAAATTCCTCCACACAAGATTGCCAAATGCTAAAATTTCATGTGCAACAAAGTAGATAGCATGTGCCAGGTTTCAGGTCCATACTCCTATGTAACACTTAATGGTATACAAGATCCATGAGCAAGGAATCTAAGCAAAATAACCTCTATAAAGCACCTCGAGTTGACAATATTACAAACTAGTAAAAATAATTCATAAACATCAAAGGCTTTGACATGATTGTTTTCCAAAAAAGTAACTACAACATTAAGGTATCGCTTTTGTGTTTTCATTGAAGTTGAGCAAATGTCCAAAATATAGTCATCTGATTTTACTTTTTAGGGGAGGAAACTACATTGCCTATGGAGAAAAGAAACAAGTCGTCCTTGATGAAAGTTGTTTTTCACCGATCACTTTCATGACAGATATTGAGAGCATGAAGGTTTGTTGTTCACACTTTAGACAGATTTAGCTATAATTATTCACTTTGTTATTGACTCGTTCCTTTTAATACCTGGAAACAATCATCTACTAGTGCTTTATCTAACATGATGAATGCAACAATTTTATTATATCACTCTTCTAATCACCGCCAACCCCGTTTCAATATGTTGATTTTTTAACTTATAATCAGTCATCCATGTCGTGTAACCTTCAAGTCATGTTGATGCAAGCTGGCTTATTTGATATAACATTATTTAAGGTGCAAGTGAGGGTAAGGTTGACCATAATTGTGTACAAAGTCATGAAACCAAAAAATATAATCTTAAGGTCGCCTCACCAATGTAAATCATTTGAAAAATTACGAGGATAAGGAAATAAAAAAAGACCAAAATATTGAATGAGCACTTACAAGATGGCTAAGAATAGCTACAACTTTGTCACCAGTTTTGAAATTTGTTTCTCCTGGTCCAACCTCTACGACCTCTCCTGCCACATCAGTGCCTGTTGTGACAAAAGTTCCTTCAGCCAAAAAGTAAACGCATTGTGTGTGTGTGTGAATGCATGCTTGGCAAACACGCATTATTGCTAAAACAATGAAATTAATATATCAGCATGAGATTGAAAGAATGTTAACCGCATGGATTACAAGCTATCTTTCAAAAGGGTGCTGAAAATAAAGTTTAGATCAATTGTTTCTTCATTTGCAATTCGTTTTAAAAATTGCAGATCTTTGTTTAGATTAGGGGCAATTCATTGAACAGAGAGAATGGTGCAAGTCCTAAAGCAGTGACGACAACACCCAAACACAAATTCCCAAAACTTTGGCATCATTGTACTGAAAGCAAACATTTGAAATGGTAAGCATAGATTATAGCATTTGCAAAGTCATAACCATAAAAAAAAAAAAAAAGGACAAACGCATGCAAGTTTCCAAGTTCCCCATTCTGAAAGTAAAACAAAGGAACAAAAAAGTACGAAATTGGTCGAGTGACTCTCTTCCCTTTCACTGATTATATAGAAATAATTTTGATTGATATCCCATATAATCAGAAATTATTAACTATAATATCACCCTAAAGCTATTTATACTATAATTATATAAATAATAACAGCTAGTTGTTAATATTTATATGAAAACTATTGATTATAATGAGATGATCCACACTACCATCTTCTTAAATTATAGTTGAGTAATTAAGAAGCATCAATTTTCCAACTAGAAATTGATAGTGTTGGCTAGTCATTGATTTGATAAACATATCGATGATTTGAAGGTCTGTGGAGGTATATGGAAAAGAAATAACTTCATTATCCACAAGTTATTAAATAGAATGACAATCCACTTCAATATTTTTGGTATGCTCATGGAAAATAGGATTGGTAGTAATATGAATAGCATTCGAGTTGGTTGCATGAAAATATTAGTCTGAGATACCCAATTTCTACGAATAGTCCATGAAGTTAAACAATCTATAAGAAAGAATTCAACATGGCTCTACATTTAGACTCAGCAAACTTGATCTTGTTTCTTATTTTTTCAAGATATTAAGGGATTGTCAAAAAACATACACTAACTCGTGATAGTGCGATGTGTATTAAAACATCCATTAGCATCACTAAAGGCAATAAGATGAATAAATGAGTCAATTGAGAAGAATATACCATGGCTAGAAAAACCAAGGAGATATCAAATGATGTGGTGAACAACTACCAAATGTAAGTGGTGTGGAGGTTACATAAATTGATTTGTTGAACTGCAAAAGAGATATCAAACTGAGAAATGATAAGATAATCTACCAACTAATTTATGACATAAAGTAGGATAAGGAAAAAGATCTCCCTTCCAAGTTGAAGCTTAACATCCACCTTCAGAGGAATATCCATTGAAGAAGAATCTTGAAGACCAACCAAAGCAATTAAGTCCTTAGTATATTTATGTTAATGCAAAAACACACCAAAAGAAGTAGAATGAACTTTTAATCCCAAGAAGAGAATTGAGTTTCTTCATGTTAAAACAATCATGATATTATTGAAGGTTGTTCATAATTAGTTCCTGTAATGATAATATCATCTATATAAACAGGAAAACAAAGCAAGTACATAACTTGTAGAGAAATAGTGAGTAATCATATTTGCTTTGCAAAATAAAAAAGCGAAGCAGGGTAGATTAGAACTTGTCAAACCACACTTAGCAAGCCCATTTCAAACCATAAAAAACCCTCAACTTACGAACAACTAGTGTGGAGGAAAAAACCAGGTGGAAGTGTCATATAAATATCTTTATTGAGATCACCATGGAGAAGATAATTTAATCAAGGAGCCAACACTGAGAAGTAGCAACAGTAATAACAAAACACATTATAGTCATTTTTGCTATAAAAAAAAGACTCCTCATATTCCACTCTATAATCCTACTTTATATCAATCTAGAGTTTCATCAAAACAAAGCTTAATTAAGTGCATCCATTTACACCTAATAAGCTTAAAAGTTGGACAAAACAAAATTTCCTATGTACAATTATCCTAAAGAGCCCAAAGATCCTCTTATATTGCTTTTTATCAGCACTCATTTTTGACAGTTTATGATTAACATAAAGATACATTAACAGTGGATAGCAAAACCATTTTGATCCGAGGGACAATATACTCTCGTAGAACGCTAGAGAGCAAACTCACAAGAAAGAGGTGCAAAAGCAGTTTCAGGTGATAGAGCATCTTCAGGAATGAGTAAAGTTGGTTGATGTCTTTCATCCATAACTTTTAGCTAAATAGTTCAAAAGATAACATCCTTAAAATTAGAAAGAATTGGAGCAACAAAGAAAGATTTAACATAAGTAAGGAAGAAATATTGATTTTCAAAGAAAACAATATTTTTAAAAATACAAAATTTATGATGGTTTAGATGAGAATGTCAATGGACAGCTTGTTATCCATCACTTGACAAACAGTTGGTTGTTCGATTATTCCTTTCCTATTGTGCAGCCCACAATTGTTTCCTTATTTCTACATTCTTTATTTTGTATAGATAGCATACATTAATTGACAGATTTTAGTTTACATGTACAGAACTAGAATCATGCAGAAACTGATATGCTTTCCATATATAACATCCTTGTAATCTCTATATAATATACAGAAATCAAAGCCAAAAGAGCAAATTTTCATACAATACTTTGAGTTATTTTGACATGGTATCAAAGCCTGTTGAATCTACTTCTCAGTTTTAAACTTTGGCGTGAAAAATATTTTTTGTTAGCTCCTCAGTTCTTTGTCTATGTTGTTCTAGGTAAAAAATACAGTCCCAACATCTTGTTTCTGGTCTCTACTGGTGTTGCCGGAAAAAGCCTTTGTGGTTTCTAGTCTCTCGAAAATCTTGTGATCTTAGCAGCAAAGAGTCAACTCAGTACTATTTTGGGCCTCAACACCTCTCAAAAATCTTGCTTCTAACCTCAGCACCTCTTGGAAATCCTCTGTTTTTCACAGTTCCACCCAGTTTTGTCCTTGGCAGCAAAGAGCCTCATCAGGTTCTGTTTTAGGCCTCAACACCTTTCGGAAATTCTGCTTCTAACCTTAACACCTCTCGGAAATCCTATCTCTGACAATTCAACTCAATTATGTCCCTAGCAGCAAAGAGCCTCATCAGGTTCTTCATTCCTTTGCTTTAGTTCTCTATTTTTCAGCATGTTTATTTGCCTCGTCTTAGGATACATTTATTTATGATGGATTCAACACCTATGTGTGTCAAATTTTTGGACACAAATTACTTTACTTCGGCATTTCAGTTTGAACTTTTCCTCTAGGGAAAAGATTTGCGGGGACATATTGATGGTGCGGATGTTATCCCCCAATCTAATATTGATAATTCAAAACTTGGCCTCTTCTTCATGGGTTGTACTTGATGCTCAAATTATGTCTTGGCTTCTTGGTTCAGTAGAACCACATATTATTACAAATCTGCAAACTCACCATACGACTCAATCCATGTGGAATCACTTTAAAAAAGTGTATCATCAAGTTGATGAAGCTCGTCGTTTTCAGTTAGAACATGCAATTGTCGTATTTCAACATAGTAGTCTTTCAATTCAAGACTGCTACTCGGCATTTTGACTCTTTGGCATGAATATATTAATTTGGTTACAGCAGATGTTCCTATTGTCGCCCTTTCAACTATTCAAACTCTTCATGAGAATAGCAAGCGTGATCAGTTTCTTATGAAACTGCGCCTGGAGTTTGAATCAGTCCGGTCCTTTTTACTAAACAAATCTTTTGTTCCTTCTCTTGATCTCTGTTTTGGTGAAATGCTTCGCAAAGTACAACTTAGTATTCAAGTTATTCTAGAGCATTCTCATGGCAGTTCCAGGATAGCAACTATGGCTTATGTTGCTCATGGACAAGGACCATCTATCCACTCTAGAAATTTATAGTGTTTCTGCTGAAAGGATTATAGGCATATTGCTATCAATTGTCCAAAGAAATCTTGCTCTTATTACAAGAAGGGTCACATCATCAAAGAATGTCATATCCACCCCCAGAATCGTCAGACCAAGGCACTTCAGGCTTCTATTACCGTGCCTCCCGCGGCAAATTTGGTCACTCATGCATCTTCTTCCATTCCCTTATCTACTATTGTGTCAACGGACAACTTGTTGTCCATTACTCCCAGCTGTTAAGAACTCATTGTAGGTGCAGGGATAGGTGCAGGTTACCGTTATGTGTATATTTCCTTTCTTGTGTAACATTGCTGCAGTCTAGGATGGCAAAGTAGTATAGTAGGTACAGAAAGTCTATTCTTTTATTGTGTATATATTCAGTTCTACAATACAATGAAGGGAACACAATTTTCAGACAATCTTTGAGTAATAGTTTGACATGGTATCAGAGCTCTCTCGGTTTGTAAACTAACCTTTGTTAAGCACCTCTCGGTTTCTTGGATTTTGGCTCTAAAGTTTCTTTGGGTCTCTCGGTAATCTCTGTCAACAAGGCTCTCAGATTACATCAGCCTCTAATCTCTGGTTTTCGAGCGGCATCTTCTGTCCAAACTCTCGGCACCTTCTGGGTCTGTCAAAACAGATCGGGATCTATTTATTTTCTTGGTTCTCGGCATCTTCTGTTCAAACTCTCGGCTTCTGTCAAAATCTCCAGGTTCTTCTTGCTCTCGGTTCCAATTTGAAGAATTTGTTTTTCTTTCGGCACCTGGGTCTCTCAAAATCTCCAAGTTCTTCTTGCTCTCGGTTTCAATTTGAAGAAATTTTTCCTCTCGGCACCTGGGTTTGTCAAAATCTTCAGCTTCTTCTTGCTCTCGGTTTCAATTTTGAGCAAAATTTCTCTCGGCACCACCTGGGTCAGTCCAGTTTCCAGTTTCCATGTTCTTCTGTCCATTTTTTTTCACACTTCAGTTATTTATTGCTCTCGGTCACTCTTCAGATTTTTTTTTTCCCATAATTTATTTACCTTTTCCAATTAGTAACTAAAAAAAAAAAAAGAGTAAAAAAAAAAAAAAAAAATTCTCTCGGTTTTATTCTTTACTCTCGGTCTGTCGAAAATCTTTGTGTGTTTATTTGTCTTGGGTTATATATTTACTTAAGATGGATTCCGCTACTATATGTGTCAAATTTTCGGGGACAAATTACTCTACCTGGGCATTTCAATTTGAACTTTTTCTCCTAGGAAAGGATCTTTGGGGCCATATTGATGGCACTGATGCTGCCCCAAAAGATGATACACCAAAAGAACCTAAGGACTCTCCCTCTTGGGCTGTGCTTGATGCCCGAATTATGTCTTGGCTTCTTAGTTCGGTGGAATCGCACATTGTTCCAAATTTGCGAGCCCATCGTACTGCTCAATCTATGTGGAAGCAAGTGTATCATCAAGTTGATGGTGCTCGTCGATTTCAGCTAGAACATGCTATTGCCATGTTTCAACATGGAAATCTTTCTATTCAAGACTACTACTCTGCATTTTTGATCCTTTGGCATGAATATTCTGATTTGGTTACAGCGAATGTCCCTATTGCCACTCTTCCCACTATTCAGAGTCTTCATGAAAATAGCCGACGAGATCAGTTTCTTATGAAATTGCGCCCAGAATTTGAATCCGTCCGGTCTTCTTTACTGAATAGATCTCCTGTTCCTTCTCTAGACATCTGTTTCGGTGAGTTGCTTCGCGAAGAACAACGGCTTAGTACTCAAGCCATTTTGGAGCACTCTCATGGTAGTTCTGGGCCAGCAACAATGGCGTATGTTGCTCATGGGCGAGGATCATCTATGCCTTCTAAAAACTTGCAATGTTTCTGTTGCAAGGGATATGGACATGTTGCTGTCAATTGTCCTAAGAAATTCTGCTCTTATTGTAAGAAAAAGGGTCATATTATTAAAGAATGTCGTATCCGTCCTCAGAATCGTCAGGCCAGAGCATTTCATGCCTCTCTTAATGTGCCCCCAGCAGAAAATTATGTTCCACATGCCTCTTCTTCAGGTGGTATCTCCATTCTTCCACCTCCAGCAGGAAATTATTGTACACCAGAAATGGTGCAACAAATGCTAATTTCTGCATTATCTGCCATGGGGTTGCAAGGTAAAAATTCTACTAAACTCTGGTACATAGACTCGGGGGCAGAAAATCATATGACAAATACTACTACTGTCTTGAGTCATGTTCGACCCTATGATGGTCAATCGACTATTCAAACGGCCAATGGTAGTTTCTTGCCCATTACTGCTGTTGGTGATGCCTCTTCTACATTCACTAATGTGTTTCTTGCTCCTAAACTTTCCTCGAATCTTATCTCGGTTGGACAATTAGTTGATGATAATTGTAATGTTCATTTTTCTAGCGCTGGTTGTGTTGTGCAGGACCAGGTATCAGGGAAGCCGATCGCGAGGGGACCTAAAGTGGGGCGTTTGTTTCCACTATTTTTACCTGTTCCAACATTTTCTCCCATGAAGTCTTTTGCTTGTAATACAATTCCTGTTCTTAGTATGGTGTGGCATCGTCGTTTAGGTCATCCCAATAATCAGATTTTATCTCATGTATTGAACTCTGGTTTTATTGGTAATAAAGCATATCCTTCTTTATCTCTTGAGTGTGATCCTTGCAAAATTGGTAAAAGCAAAATTCTTCCATTTCCTTTGCATGCTAGCCGCGCTTCCCACTGCTTTGATCTTATCCATAGTGATGTTTGGGGACCTTCCCCGGTCAATTCTCATGAAAAATTCAAATACTATGTGACATTCATTGACGATTATAGCAGATTTACTTGGGTCTATTGTCTTCGCTCTAAATCTGAAGTTTATCGGATCTTCACTGAGTTTTTAGCGTATGTCGCTAATCATTTTTCTACTACTATTAAAACACTACGCACAGATTCTGGTGGTGAATACTTGTCTACTGAGTTTCAGGCTTTCTTAGCATCTCATGGTATTATTCATCACCGTTCATGTCCTGCTACTCCTCAACAGAATGGGGTAGCTGAACGGAAAAATCGTCACCTTCTTGATGTGGTACGTACTCTCTTGTTAGCATCCTCTGTTCCTGCCATGTTTTGGGTTGAAGCTCTAAAAACTGCTACTTATTTGATTAATCGCTTACCCTCTCAAACCTTACAAATGGAGTCTCCATTTTTTCGCTTGTTCGCCAAAAAACCTAGTTATGATAATCTTCGTATTTTTGGTTGTGTCTGTTTTGCTCACTTACCACCTCATGAGCGACATAAATTATCAGCTCAATCTGTACGATGTGCATTCTTGGGATATAATTTATGTCAAAAAGGCTTTGTCTGTTATGATCCTACTTTACGACGTACACGTATTTCTAGGAATGTTATTTTTTTTGAGAATCAACAATTCTTTCCGGTATCCTCTTTGTCCTCTCCTTCCACTACGGTCCTCCCTTCATTTGAGTCACAAGTATCTGATCTTCATCCAGTCAACTCTCGTTTTAAACCAGGTATTGTGTATAAAAGACGCTCCCGCCCTCAGTCTCCTCCAGCGGCTAACTTAATATCTGATCCTCCCCCACTCCAAATTCAGACTCATGATGAACCACCAGAACCCCGGGTATGTCACTCATTTCGAGTGTCCGTACCCCTGGATAGGTATGGGTTTCCCACTTTTGGTAACTCTATTTCAGCTCTTACTGTTGCACTGTCTAAGTTTGATATACCTACATGCTACTCACACGCTGCCAAGCATGATTGTTGGCGACAGGCTATGCAGGAAGAAATAGCTGCTCTAGAGGCTAATCACACTTGGGACATTGAGCTATGTCCGCCATCTATTATTCCCCTGGGTTGCTAGTGGGTTTACTCAGTCAAAGTCCGATCTGATGGCAGTTTCGACCGTTACAAGGCCAGGCTTGTTGCGCTTGGGAATCATCAGGAATATGGGGTCAATTATGAAGAGACATTTGCTTTAGTGGCTAAAATGACTATTGTGCGTATGATTCTGGCTCTTGCTGCTTCTAGTCATTAGCCGCTACATCAGATGGATGTCAAAAATGCATTTCTTCATGGGGATCTTAAAGAATGCATTTATATGAAGCCACCTCCGGGATTATTTTCTTCTCCGACTTCACATGTGTGTAAGCTTCGTCGCTCTCTTTACGGTCTCAAACAGGCTCCGAGGGCCTGGTTTGATAAATTCCGCATCACTTTACTACAGTTCTCCTTTCAACAGAGCAAGCATGATACTTCCTTATTCCTTAGGAAATCAGTCGTGGGTAATGTTGTTCTTTTGGTGTATGTTGACGACATTGTGATTACGGGTTCCGATTCAGCTCTACTTGATCAACTCAAAACTCATCTTTCAGAAGCATTTCATATGAAAGATCTTGGGTCCCTCACTTATTTTCTTGGTCTTGAAGTGCATCGTAGCTCCTCGGGTATTTCTCTAAATCAACATAAGTATGCTCGTGATGTGGTGACTACAGCTGGTCTACAGGATGCTACTTCGGTTGATACTCCTATGGAAGTGAATATCAAGCTTCGTAAAGAAGAGGGTGACTTAATTGCTGATCCCAGCTTATATCGAAAATTGGTAGGCAGCCTTGTTTATCTCACCATTACTAGACCGGACATCTCATTTGCCGTACAACAAGTCAGCCAGTTTCTTCAGACTCCTCGCCATCTTCATTTGGCTGTTGTTCATCGGATCTTACGCTATGTTCACGGCACGGTAGCTCGTGGGTTATTTTTTCCTACAAACAACCCTCTTTGCCTTACCGCTTATAGTGATGCGGATTGGGCAGGTTGTGCTGATACTCGTCGATCCGTCACTGGTTGGTGTATGTTCTTAGGAGATGCATTGATCTCTTGGAAGAGTAAGAAACAAGATCGAGTATCTAAGTCCTCTACAGAATCTGAGTATCGGGCAATGTCTCTTGCTTGTTCTGAAATCATTTGGCTTCGAGGGTTACTTGATGAGCTTAATTTTTTTGCCACTGACCCTACACCTCTCCATGCCGATAATACGAGTGCTATTCAGATCACGGCTAATCCTGTCTTTCATGAGCGAACGAAGCATTTTGAGGTGGACTGTCACTCTATTCATGAAGCCTACGACGCTCGCGTTATTACTCTTCCTCATATATCCACTGACTTGCAAATTGCTGATATCTTCACCAAAGCCCTCACACGTCAACGACATTGTTTCCTACATCGCAAATTGATGCTGATTGATCATCCTGCATCAATTTGAGGGGGGCTGTCAACGGACAACTTGTTGTCCATTACTCCCAGCTGTTAAGAACTCATTGTAGGTGCAGGGATAGGTGCAGGTTACTGTTATGTGTATATTTCCTTTCTTGTGTAACATTGCTACAGTCTAGGATGGCAAAGTAGTATAGTAGGTACAGAAAGTCTATTCTTTTATTGTGTATATATTCAGTTCTACAATACAATGAAGGGAACACAATTTTCAGACAATCTTTGAGTAATAGTTTGACATATTGCACCTCCAGTAGGAAACTATTGTACATCAGAAATGGTGCAACAAATGTTAATTTTAGCATTATCTGCAATAGGACTTCAAGGTAAAAATTCTACTAAACTCTGGTACATAGACTCAAGGGCTGAAAATCACATGACGAATACTTCTAATGACCTTTGTCATGTTCAACCCTATGCTGGTCAATCAGCCATCCAGATCGCCAATGGCATCCTTGCCCATCATTGCTGTCAGAGATGCCTCTTTTATATTTTCTAATGTGTTCTTTGCTCATGAGTTTTCCATTAATCTTATTTCTGTTGGACAATTAATTGATGATAACTATGTTGTTTATTTTTCTGGTGCTGGTTGTGTTGTACAGGACCAGGTATTATTAGTGTCCCCTGCACATGATCCTATATAAGACAACCTTTACAAGAAACATACACATCATAATTATTCTCCACCAACTGGCTAGCTGAAATAAGCTAGTGAACAATTTTGGTGTTACAAACATATTCTTGAAAGTTTGATTAATATCCCTAACCTTAGTAATAGGTATATAATCTCTTTAAGCAAAATGAATTTATGATAAATCATATGAATTACAACATGATCAACAAGCTAATGTTGAGCATTAGTATTATTACCTTGTAGCCCTAAGGCTAAAAGGTTGAAATAATCATTTGTTGCATCATTCCAAAAGTAAAAATAACATTCATAGCCATCATTAATGGGTTGCCAAACATCATTGCTTGAAAAGCATTGATTTTACAATTTTAAGGACGAGTGGGACACTCCTTGATAATATGTCCTTGCTTGCAATAACACAGAACTTCTATGGTTTTTAGTATGCCCATTCTTTTTTTGCAGCTATAGCATCTATAGCATTGTATATTGCACATATTCCGACCATTTCCTTTTCCTTGAGTCATGAAAGCAATTATAACATAATTTTCTTGTTTGATAATGTCTTGTGTAAGGAGATATTGCTCTTCGCAAAGCAATTCCCCAAAACAAACATATATGGAGAATAAAGGTTATTGTCCATCAAATTTGAGTGAAAATATCAAATTTAGATTGTAGTTTCATTAGGAATTGATAATGTTTACCTTGGTCATGAACATGTTAAACAATGGCGAGAGATTTAGCTAGCACTTTGACATAAAAAAATAAATGGTACATTTTGCTCATAAATTTTGAAAGGTAGAGTAATAATGCTAGATGGAAAGGCTTTCTTAAGAATAATAAGAAATATCATTTTCTAATTGAAAACACCTAGTGATGCTTTTTTGATAATAAATGTTTTTTTAGACACTTCCACGTTATATGGCCTTAAATTGAGAAGAATAAATGGGTCAATATACTCTAAACTCTAGAACATTACCTTAGCACTTTTAGTCTTTCATTGAAGTAACTTTGTAGAATCATTGAGTTGAATCACTCTCATCCATATGACACCATAATTATTTTCTTGTGACAAATAATTGAAACTAAGATCTCAAGTTGAGTGTTTTTTTCCATGAATCAAACACTAAGAAACTTACAATTGTTTGATGTAATCTTTTCATCAATCACAACAAAAACATAAAAAAAAAAAAAAAAAAAACAAGAATCAAAGAAAATTCAAAGGACTAATTACCCAATGAAGTGCATATTCAAAAGTGAAGCTCTAATATCATATCAAATTGTCTAGGTGACTTCTCCATGAGAGTCATTTTCATTAAGTAGAAATAATTTTGATTTACATCCCACATATCCAACTACTATTAACTATAATATCGCATTAATTATATAAATTTATTTACACTTTAATTACATAAATATTGATAATTATTAGCTAATATTTATAAGAAACCTACTAATTCTAATGAGATGGTCCATGCTAACACAAAACTCATTTCTAAAGTTTCTTAGATGCAAAACCACACTGTCACAAACTTAAATCAAAATCATGATTAAGCACCTAAAAAAATCATGCAATTAACCAATGTCACAAAGAACAATTTCCTTGTGGATTAAGCTATATGGAAAAGCTTATATATAATCAAAATCCCTAACGAGCAATAAGATAGTGTTTGAATTGGATTGTACTAGTTATTGGACCTACATGAACACGGGTCAAACTTTTTTTTTAGCCAAAAAAAATATGCAAGCTTTTCAAATGAATTTTTCTATAACAAAAATCCTTATTGTAAATTTAAAAGTCTATGCATGCATTTAATTAAATAAACTGAGAATTATTAATGCCAATAAATACAGAAAACAAATATTAACATGTCTATTCAACTCGCTAGTTGCATGTTGAATATATTTTGAATTAATGTGTTGATATTATTAACATGTTTTTTTATAGCGAGTAAAAAATATAATTGTAAATCAATACGCGGATGTTTATATATAATAAAATATAGTAAAGATCATGTGTTAATAAAAGGTTGTAAGATCTCAAACTCATTTTTAATGTAGTATAACAAATGAGCAATGTTGCAATTGCTACATTGACACATTATTTTATTAGTTTTTGTATAATAAATCTTCATAAAAATACAAAAACATGTATAAATAAATCAAGTATAAAAGAAAAAAAAGTTTAAGAAAATCTTGTTATAGATATACCAAATGAAAATGGTATTTCACAGTTGAAATTTTTTTTAATTTTTTTTATTGTAGCCGGTACTTCTATAAGTGATAAATCTATAATCTTAAGTTTTCTAAAATTAAAATATATAGATAGATAGATTTATCACCAGTACACACCCACTATAAAAAATAAAAATGTCATTTTTATGAACAACACAATTTTTATAATAAAAAAATTTACATTGAGAAAGAAGTGAATTACCGGGGATGTAAGGGAATCTACGAGGGAGAAAGGGGCGCAACATCCCCTTCTGCATCTTCCAGTCGACTGGGTTTAGACTAGTTGCTTCTAACTTGAGTAAGATCTCGTCTCCCTTGGCACTAGGGACTGGAACTTCAACATGCTGCATCAAGCAAAACTTCATATATAATAGTAGAAACTCACAGCAGTTGCCTCAATGCCTTCACCAAAAATTTAAGCAAACCTCACATCACATCCAACCCAGTATCATCATCATCATCATCATCATTCAATAACAAAAACAAAAACAAATGGGGGCAACAACCTATATTTCATCTCCATATTTCATCAAATAGAAGGGACATATAATTTCACTAACAAAATGTGAAAAATTGGTTAAAGAACAAGTAACCTTTAAACCTGCGGCGCCTCCACCATAGCTGCTATACTGAACGGCATGCATTAGCTTCCCTGCCATGTCAAGCGACGCCGCTGTTATAAGAGAAAAAGGAAGGGGAAAAAACAGGGCACGGACAGAAGAGAAGAAGTGTGATGTAATTGGAACTGGGAGGAAAGTAGGCGGCTTTGTGTGTAGACGAGAGCGGCCTACTCTGTCATATATCTTAACAGTATCCTACAATGGATTCTAGAATAACTGTAGCCTTAATAAACAAAATTCTTATCTTTTATTTAATAATATTTTGATTTTTTACATGGCATAAGTTGCTAGATCATAGCCACTCTCTTCTTAAGCGCGTGCACAATGTTCTCCGAGGGATATGGACGAAATCATGACTATTAATTTCGTGATTAGATTTAATCATAGAACCACCTTCCCTTTAAAACATTTACCATCCTTGTTTGGTGCTTTGGACTCTAAATTTACCCTTTTATCATAATTAATAAACTGTATATTAGATTTATTAAAAAATTAATTTAGTGTGGGTTTGAAAGTTTGAATAAGGTTATTTTTAAAAATATTTTTAATTTAAAAATATATTAATATAATACTTTTAAAAAAAATAATTTTAGATATCAGTATACCAAAATAATCTAACAACATTAAAAATATTTACTTTAAAATAAAAAATAAAAATTATTCTTCTTTGAAAACTTTTTTCAAATACATTCTCAAACCGTCTCCATAAAATTCAATAAAAAATTCGGATTGATCCATGACCTGGTTAAACTTGTTGCTTTAAACAAATTCAAAAAATCTTTAATTAATTAATTTATATATATCAATCAACTCATTTAATTTTATATATATATATTTTCTTTGGTTTTTTTTTTGTTTTTTGGACAATATTTATTTTTTGTTCATATTTATGTATTTATGCATTTGTGTTTTTAGGTTTTGTTTTTATTTTTTATTATTTTATTTTTTATCAAGATTTTATTTATATTACTCTCCTTTCTGAAATTTTAATTTATTTTGGTTACACTGTATTTTTTTTAATTCCTTTATTATTTTTCGGTCCTAAGATTTTGATTTGTTATATTTTTGTCATTTAATTGGAATTAATTGTATATATTGTTTTTTATTTTGACACTTATTCTTTTCATTTTTAATTTTGTATTGATTCTTTTTTTTCTTTTTGATTTTTCTTGGACAATGTTTATTTTTTATCCATATTCATTCATTTAAAGTTTTGGTTTTTGTTTTAAATTTTTGTCATTTTATTTTTTATTGGAGTTTTATTTTTATTCGGTTCAATTCTGAAATTTTAATTTAGGTTGGTAATCATTTTAAAATTAATAGTGCTCCATTTTTCTCTCTCTTTTTTTGTTTTCTATTATTTTTATATGATTTTTAGATCAAGTGATTTTATGATTTTATTGTTTGCACTGTAATAATGATAATTTTAGTGATTATTTTTTATATTTTTTTCTTTTGAATTTTTTTTAATTATTCGGGTCAATTTAATGATTTCCACTATTTGAGAAGTAATATTGATAATAATTTTAACTGTTATAGTAATGATAATGACAGTAATGTGGTGATGGATTTTCAATTTATATTTTCTTTTTTTTGGAGATAGAAAATTAATTAATTATTTTTATTTTTTTATTAATGCAAATTCTTTCATAATTTAAATTTTATTTATTGTATTTAATTTAAATTAAATTATAAAATAAACTAATCTTAAAATAACATGTGTTTCCATATACATATACATATGGTTAAATATATGTGTGGACTGCACTTTTCGTATGCATAATAAATTCTTAATAAAAAAATATGATTTAGTTAAACAAACACGCATATAATAAACTAACTTAGGTGGTAAAATACGAGGTCGAGGCTCAATTCTTAGGACAGGTACACTTTGAAAAATAAACTTTCTTTTGATTTAATAGAAGTGGACATGGGAATACCACATCATCGTACAACGACTAAAATAAAATATATCACGACATCAAATATACCACATGTGACCATAATTTGTTGTCCCCGCGACTTTATATTATTTAATTATATAATTTTATTATTGTTTTTTTATTTTGCACCTTTCTTATTTTTTCCGTAACATTTCCAACTACCGTTCTTGTTTATTCGTAATCTTCTCCTCTTCTCTTCCTTCTTGTCGCTCTTCCCTTTTCTCTCCTCATGGAACTTATCTTCATCGTGCTATTTTATTTTCATAATTAGTTTCTTAATAATGGAAAAAACAATAATTATCTTTTTTATTTTGACCGAAATATTTCATATCAAATTAAAAAAAATAACATTATTTTTATTTTGGTTTAAATTTCAGCTCGTTTTGAATTTTTTATTCAAATATCGACCGAAATATTTCGGTTTCATTTCGCCCGTTCTGTTTTGACCGAATAATATCTTTTAAAATAATAAATAATTTTAAAATATTAATTTTATTTTTTAATTAGACCGATAGTTATCTGAATCTTCTTGTATTTTTTAATGATAATGATAATTTTATACTGGTTATTTCTTTGAAACCTACTAAACAGATAAATTCATATTAATATAAAATTCATATATTTTATAAAAAACATGCACTTCACAAGATTTCTACACAAATTTATTATTTTATCCAAATTTATATTATAATAAAAAAAATCACACATAATTAATATTTATTTGCATTAAAAAAAAATATGATTCCGACCGCGACATGGCATGAGTACCATAGCTAGTATATATAAATTGTCGTCTAGATATGATCGTGTGTGGGTAAAAATAAAAAATAAAACGACCTTCTTTGATCTATAAATATATTCAGACATTTTGTTTCTACCGATGTATTATACAAATATGGTAGTAGAATTCAATCTGAAACTAAGCATGCTTTTCTATATTTTTGATATCATTGAACTATACCTTCGGTGTCTTGTATATTTTTTCCCCAAAAAAGAGTATATTAATTTATTGAGAAATAAGATGGCTTTATTAGTTATTGTTAACGTATTTACTTCATCTGAAATTTCATCAAAATTTAGTCAAAAAAACAAAATTAGTTATTTGATCTTCTACATTTCAAGACTTTGAATGCCCGAAATATTTCCAAAGGTAATTAAAACCATATATATACTAGCTACTTCCTTGCACCTCGTCGCAGCTAGAATCGTATTTTTTTTTACGCAAAAAATATTAATTGTATAAGTTTTTTATTATAATACAATATAAATTTGAGAAAAATAATGAATCTGTGTCAAATTCTTGTGAAGTCCAAGTTTCCTATCAAATATATGAATTTTAAATCAATATAAATTTATTTGTTTAGTAAGTTTTAACAAAATCACCAGCATAAAATAATCATCATCATTAAAAAAGCAAAAAAAATTGGATATCTGAATTATCAAATTCATTGTATTAGAATTAATTTATTTTATAATCCAATTTAAATTAAACACAACAAACTAAATATAGATTATGAAAACACTTGCAATAATCAAATAAAAAATAAGTTCTTAATTTTCTGTTTACAAAACAAAAAAATATCATTGAAAATTCATTCATATGTTACCATCATTATTATAACTATAACAGTTAAAATTATTATCAATATTACTTTCCAAATAATTCAAATAATTAAATTACCCTAAAATATAATAATAAAAAAACATTTTTAGAAAACAAAATCATTAAAATCATCGTTATTAATGCACAAACAATGAAATCATAAAATCATATAACGCAAAGAACAAATAAAAATAGCAGAAAACACAAAAAAAAAAAAAACAAAGGGAAAAAAAGAGAAATATAAGTTTTAAAATGAACACTAATATAAATTAAAATTTCAGAATTGAACCAAATAAAAATAAAATGAAAACAAAATAAAAATAAAAACTAAAAGTATAGGTGCATAAATACAGAAAAAAATAAACATTGTTAAAGAAAAACTGATAAAACAAAAGGAAATAATACTAAATAAAAAATTGAAAGAATAAGGGCCGAAACAAAAAAATATATATATATGATTAATTCCAATTGAAGGAAAAAATTGAAATAAATAAAAATCTTGGGACAGAAACAAATAAATACATTTAAAAAAAATGCAATGTAATTTTATAAAAAAAATTAAACGAATAAGGACTGAAATTAAAAGTTGCATATATGATCAATTTTAATTAGAGGACAAAATTAAAACAAATTAAAACCTGAATACTGAAAAAATTAAAGGAACCAAAAAAAAATTAAAATTAGAAGAATAAGGATTGAAATGAAAACCACCGTATATAATCAGTTTTAATTGAATGAAACAATTAAAAACATCAAAACTTTCATTGAAAAAATCAGGAATAAAACCAAAATAAAAAGACATGGACTAAACTAAAATCATCGGTCACATGAAGGACTTACCAGTAATTTCAGAGTTAAGAGAGAGATAAAAGATAAAAAAAAAATACGTTCACAGCGATATACTGACCACCGTTAATCAACATGCACCGCACCGGGAGGTAGTGTACATGACAGAGCACCAGATGACACGATGAAAGGTTAGTTTCGACCTCTACAATACACCACCTGCATCGCCTGAAAGGCACGTGTACGTGAAACACTGTGGGCGCGTCAGTACGACGCACCGATAGTGTTTCAAAAAAAAAAGTAAATTACCTATACACTCCTTGACCCGGTGATAACCACAAAAAACCAGGTGTGAAAGTACCACACTACCCTTGGCTCTAGGCTTTTTTTTTTTGTCTTGGGGTAATTTTTATAGTTTTATTGTGCATGAATTTGTGAAAAAATGAAAACACCCCTACTATTCCGCATTCTTTTCTCGGCACTCAAAGGTAAAATAATAGTTTTATTATGCAAAGAAATTAGAAATACCATCCATGACTTCTAGAAATGTCAAAAATTACTCCGGTTCCAAGGGTTAAATTTTTGCAGCTCTAGTGATAAAATGATAATTTTACTATCACAATCCATATTTATGTCTATATGCATAGTGAATTTATACACAGTGAATAGGCCACACCTTTTATTTATAGTAATATTATTGATTTTTTTTGAAGTATTGTTATTTATTTATTTATTATTGTATAATAAAAAAAAAATATACCTCAATTAACTCTTGCACCAAAACTGTTTGTTCTTTTTATATATTTTTTTTCCCATTATCTTTTAGGATTAGTGGTATTCCTTTTATATTTACCATTTCAGCTTTAATTTCCCGTGTAGTCTTTTTTTTATTGGGCCCTTATTATATGAGATATTTATTTATTTATTTTTAAATATATTGATTTTTATCTCTTCTTTCAATTGAGATTTATGGTGTGTTACTGTTTTTAATTTTTTTCTTTTTTCTTGATTTATTTTTCTTTTTAGTTAAACAAACCTACCCTATAAGTTATTTCTTATCTTGATTTTTACCCTTATTATTTAAATTACTATTTTTATTTTGGATCTTTTTTGTAGTTAATTGTTTTTTCTTGTTATGTTTTTTTTTGTTTTGTTTTTGCTGACTTAATCTTTTTTTTTGTTTTTTTTTTGCTGACTTAATCTTTTTTTTATATCTTTTTTTAACCAATCTCGTGCTCCCAAAGTGTTTTTTCACAAGGTATCATGAAATCAACCATTAATCTCATTTAAAGTTATAACTCAGTTCGTTCACAAAACATAAACATTGTTTTTTACAAAAAAAAATATAGGTTGTTTATGTCACCTTTAATATTATCTTTTTTTTTTTTTTGCAAAAGCAATGTAGACTCATAGTGCATGCATATGCCTAGTGTTTACCGAACATGAAATGACAAACTTTTGGTATCTTTTTTATTCCTTTTTTTGTTTTTATGGAAAGGACTTAATACAAGTCATTCATAAAATAAAAAAAAAAAAAAAAAAAAAGAACTATGCCCATTTAGGATTTACTAGCCTTAGCATTGGCTGGACTTTTTTTCATTAAAAAAAAAGTTCAATTGCCATAAGTATATTTTAAAATGGAAAAAAAGAAAATTATGATTCGAGTTATATAAAGTCGAATAAGATATTTTTAATTCAATTAGACCACAAAAAATAGAAAATGATAGTAGATTTATCTACAACCCAACAAATATGGAAGAAAGAAACTAGGGTAAAAAAATTACATAAAATATCATCTTGGTCAACTCAAGTTAGCATAACAAACTTGTAATCCTAGTAACTAGGGTAGAGCCAACTAGGTATATCTCGTTAAATCCATGTTTGCTTTTTAAACTAGTGACTTAGGTTATTAAGCTCGAAACACCTAACTTGAAACAATCATGAATTTCAATTATAAATCAATCAAATATAGAAAGGTAATATTGAGAAGAAAAAAAACTTCAATTATACAACAGGATTGAAAAAAAATTGGAATTAGAATAACCAAGATCAAAATTAAAACAATTATTTGATTAAAGAGTTAAATTAAAATTAAAAATCAATTTAATATAAAGACCAAAAATATCAAAAAATACGGGTTAAAATTCACATAACAATAAAAACATGTTTTCATTTAAGGGCAATTTTTTTTTAAAAAATAACTTTTTATAAAAAAAGTCAACACCAAAATTAAAAATCAAAATAATAAGGATCAAATTGAAAAATAAAATATCATCAATTTGAATTGAAGGATTACATTGAAAACAAATAAAACTCTTACAAAAAAGCAAGATCAAAAATTGAAAATAAAAAAAATGGGGATTGAAGTTGAAAAACCAACAACAAAGAGATCATGTTGTGGTGTTTTAAGGATAAGAGAGAAAAGAAAGAGATGAAGACCCATCGGCGACAGACTAAACCATCACCAACACATGTGTTACCCTAGCAAGAGAAATACATGATGAAACAAAATTTTTAAATGTTAAAAGGAATCGGCTCGTGCAACCTAAAATGCATATGCACCTATCAGACGTCTCTAGATATCGAACATTCGCGTTCACCTTTTTTATTTAGTCAAATACAAGATTCATCCCAAGTTGACATTACAACTACAAAAAGAAAAAAATCAATATGAAAAGACCAAAAGTCATTTGACCTAAAGGTTAAGTTTTTCTTAAGAGCATTTTGGTTGTTTCATTATACATTTTTAATTGTTTATTGTTTGACAGGTTATTTTGGTCATTTCTTTATAAAATTAAGATAAAAGAGATATTTGCTTTTAGTAAGCTTGAAAATAACAAATAAACCATATGAAAAACTTTTATACCCCAAAAGGTTGATGTTAAGCTTTTTGAATGGAATGATAACATCATCATTACATTATTCCAAGGAAGTACTAATGGATCTACAATTATTGTGCTTTTCCAAGTCTAGTTAGATTTTGTTGATGTCTACTTTGTTTGTTGCATGAGTTTAACACAATTTGTACCAATTTTTTTCAAAGATCATCTATCTAATTATATCATATTATTTGTTTTTATTTTCATAGGATTTACTATCAATTTGTAATTTAATAAAATTAGGATGTTTTTATTATATGTTAATATTCTCATATATTGTATGGGTTGAATTAAGTTATTTATAACATTTTTTTTTTGTAAATTATTGATCATGTAATCATTTTTTATTTTCATTAATCATAAATTCTTTTTTTAGATTTTAATCATTTTAACCATTTAAATTTTATGTGTATCATTGTTTTATGTATTTTAAGTTAATTATATAACTATGATGAGTTTTCTAATTTTGATTTTTTTACTATTCAAAATTTTTAAGTAATTTTCTTGCAATTTTTATTATTAATTTTAAATTTAGGAATTATTATTTACTAACATTTTATATATTATTAGTATGCATAAGTAATATTATTTTCTTATTGATATCAGTAAGATGTTTTATAGTTTAGTAGCTATTTGTTTTTGTGATGAAATGCACTATGCATTATTAACAAAAAAAAAAATGTTCATCGTAATTAATTATATTTTTATTGATAAAATAATATTTTAAGACTTTTAGAAGAAATAATTAAAAAAAAAATTAATCATGGCTATTAAAGTCAAGCAATAATGAGGTATAAACCACTAAAATATGTAATTTGGTTTTGTTAAAAATATATGCAAAGATTTTTCTACAAAAATAAATTTCAATAAAAATATTGACAATGACTATTATAGTTTAATATTGATACAAATCCTATGAGACTTTCCAACCATAAAAGAACTTTTTTAAATTATTTATACTAGAATTAGCATAATATTTACGCACGGGCACACACTTGTAATGAATTAGTAATGCATTGAATTTAATACAAAAAATCACAATAATGGGAAAAATATTTTATATTAAACACTCCTTATTTTCCTCTTCTTCTACCCATTCTCTTTATTTTACATGTGGTCAAAGCCTCTCTTTTTTTTAATAAAGATTAAGACTTACCCAAATAATCTCTTACTATTTTAGCACCCAAGAATAGTAAATAATTTCATCCCTCTTAATTGGCCATTAAACTTTCATTTCAATTAATAAAGACTATAAAATATATTCATAATGCTCATCATCATATCTTTTTTAAACTAGTAAATATATACTACTTGTTCTAGAAGGCTCAAGTCACTCCTTTTTTTAATAGGTAAAGCTTAAAGAACTTAATTGATAAGTCAAAACCATGTTCGTCCAATCTTATTGTCATACCCAAACTCTAATTACTTGTATTGGGTTCAAAATGATCAACTGGTCAATAAATATTTTAATTGTATATTTGCTTATTAATATATTATTTAATGTGAATGATTGCTAAACTTTTTACTCTATTTGGATAACTCTAGAATGAACCTTAACATTGTCATTAATAACTAGAATTACATTTCTTCACCTGAGTCTTTTTAAACTACAACAATTATATGGAGAATCAATTTGTACTTTCTTTGCATTTTGAAAAAACATACAATAATGAATAACAACAATTGATTAGTCATTCACTCTTACAACCTTTAATTTTTATTTGTTCAAATGTCAATGATTAGAGTTCAAGGTCTTTAATAGCTCAATCCAAACTTGTTAATTTTTTAAAATTGCATGGTTTTACTCTTGAGCCATAAATTCTTATGTACCAATGACTTTAGCATGCTTTTCATTAGACCCATTTACGAATGATATGATGATCTTGTTGACTAATATTTATAAATAGTCAACTTCTACTAATAATGGTATTTTTTTCAATTCATAATAGTTTGTTCAAAGCTAAAACCTGATAAAAATCAACTAGGTCACTAAAGTAAAAGAAGTGTTTTGCTAGTAAAATGAATAAAATTCAAATCAACCATGGTAGGACTCTTAAACCTTATGTTAAGTGTATAGTAACTGTAATCATACTACTTTATCATGTTTTTTTTTTCAAGCAGCGGTTCTTTGTTGATAAATAGTTTTTGGACTTTTTAATTTTTTTAAAGCCATTATTTTATGCTAACAATGATTCAACTAATCACTATTTTCTAATTATATTCAATCATGTCATCCTAATATCAAAGCAACAAATCATGTTAAGGCATGTAACCCACTCATATAGAACCTTATATCGTATTTTAATAGATTAAAATAAGTGATGATCAAGAATTTGGTATCTTGCATCTTGATTGTACTTCAATTCATACATCTTAATATTAATTAAATTTATCTTTTTATTTTATACATTCATGATATCATGAAATCCTTTCAATCTATAAGATGATTTGTTTTAGATAATGATGATTTCTTTTAATTTCATGATAATTTTTATCTTGTCATTGATCAAGTTTTTAGATGAGAGGCTTAACGATTGATGCTGATGGGTAAAAGAGGTTGTTGTGGTTCTTCCTATAGTGGTGGAGTCGGAAATGATGGTCTGTGGTGGCCAGGAGGAGCGTCGGAAGCTTGTTGTCATTGTTGCTACTTTTGCGTTGGGGCTTGCTGCTGTATCTATGCCGGGACTTGTTGTTGCTAGAGATCATAGCGGAGCTTCTGGAGTGGAGAGAAAGCTACTTGGTGATGAGGGGGGGTGATGGTGGTGTCTCTAAGAGTTGCCCCAGACTATGGAGAGAGAGAAAGTTGTCGCTGTAGAGAGAGACCGATGGTGGTGTGCCTATGATTAGTGTTCTCCGAGAGCTGCTTTGCTATTACACATCGTTGTGGTTCATCATGGTTCAATTACTGTGCTACACTTTGAAATGTAGGAAAAACTTCATAATCATATTTCTACTGAACTGTGGTTTTGATCGAATTTTTGGTGGGTCCCATATCAATTTAATTTGCATTTTTTCATTACCAAATGCCACAAAACCTGCTTTTGCTCGAAACTTTGTTTGGATTGCAATACCAAATGACCACTAAAACTATTTGATTAAATGGTGAAATCAAAATGAAAAATCAATTTAACAAAAAGAAATTTGAAATAATAAGGTAAGATTGAAATTAAATAAATTAGAGGACAACTACAAATCTTTTATTGAAAGGTGAAATTAAAATAAAAATCAATTTAACAAAAGAACAATTCAAATATTAATGATCAAAATCAAAAGGATAAATTAAAGGACACCTTCAATTTTTTTAATTAAAAGGTAAGAATAAAATAAAAAATAATTAAAAGAATAAGAACCAAATTGAAAAAAAAATAACATATCACAAATCAAAATTAAATGATAAAATCGAAAACCAATGAAAAATTTATAAAAGAGCTAGGAACAAAAAGTAAAAATTAAAAAAATAAAGGCCGAAGTTGAAATCTTGATAAATAAATGGACAAATCTAAAGTCTTACATGACTATCACGAGTTTTGAGAGAGGGAGAGGAAATATAAGAACAAAGAAAAGTATTATCAATGTTGCACACCCATAACAATCTTGTCTTGCTCCACCTCAATAGAAAAACAATGACACGATGCTTTAATGATGCAATATAATGGAGTTTTTAGCTGTCGAAAGCATGACTATAAGTTTCGCTTCGGTTGACGTTTTGTTTTTTCTATTGGTATGGAATGTTTCGATTTCGGAATGTTTCGATGCGCCGTTTCAGGGCTGTACTGCTCATATATATATATATATGTGTGTGTGTGTGTGTGTGTGTGTGTGTGTGTGTGTGAAAAATTAAAAAGCAAAAAAATTAAATATATTTTTTATTTTTTATAAAATTAAAGTTGACGCAACAATTTTATTTTTTCATAATTTTTTTCATTATTATTGTTTTGATTTTTGTTCATGCATTTTCAATGTATATATATATATATATATATATATATATATATATATATATATATATATATATATATATATATATATATATATATTATCAAGAAAGTCAGGTCATCATGGAAAAAAGCAAGAAATCAAGGCGGGAGATGAACAATACAATAATATGTCCAGGTGGGAGAAAGGCAGCGGGAGATGATTTTTCTTTTTGTAGTCAAAATATAATAGACGAAGTAATACCGACATGTTTCAGCAGGTACTTGACTGAAAAGTCTAGTACGGAATGAAATTTAAACCAAGATAAAAAAATCACTGTTTTGTCTTTTTTTTTTACTAATATGAAATATTTTGATTGTTCTAGAAAAAATAAAATGAATTTTACAATTATGGTCGAAAGGCATCACATGCACTACTTAAAGGAAAGAGATGCTTTTCATATACTTGCAATTTTGTTGCATATGTTAATATTTTTTTTAATTATATTTTATATTTATTTATTTAAAAGTCAAATTACTCATAAGCCAATTTAACTATAATAATATGAAAAAAAATATTATTAAAATAAAAAACCTATTCATGTCAATTTTGATTTTTTTTTTGCTTAATGATAATTAAGTTATTTCACTATGTTTTAAATATATAAAAAAACCAAATTATATTCAATTAATAATCGACATTGTGAGAAGATTTTAATATCTCAATGATTTCTTAAGGGAAAGAAAAAACTATATCCAATAAAATACCATTGAATAACTAAAGTTTTCTTAATAAATCAACAATATTAAGTCATTATATATATTGGATTCGAGGAAATTTCATCTTCTAGAAAACATATTTTGTGGGTCTATATGAGTGAGTAAAACTCCCATTATCTCAGGTTCTGACAAGAGATGCACATTTTGATTTAAACTCAAAATTTATTATGCAAATCTTAAGTTTTTTACCATTATACCACGTCCCTTGAGGAACTTAACTTAATATAGGCTTTTAGAAAATCTTGAAAAGAGAGAGAAAAAAATATCATAAATAAATTATTTAGAGGCACTTAGGAAATAATCATATTAAGTTTGAATGATTTATTAAAGAAATATTAGCTATTTATATCCTAACCGTCCATTTATTTTGAAAGAAGGGCTTGGATTAAATGAACACAGAGGCCGTTAAGATATCAAGGAGCTAAGGCCATGTTTGTTTCAAGGAAACTGAATTCCAGGAATTCAGTTTCTTTATTTTCCAATGTTTGGCAAATATTGGAAAAGGTGGTCAAAGGAAAATGATTTCCTTAAGTTTTCAGTCAAACTCTTAATTACTCTTAATTTTAGGAAAGTGTTTTCCTTTCCTTGTTAAAAGGAAAACACTTTCCGGAATTAATAAAAGGTATGTCAATCGAGAACAGATGAGAATATTTATTTTCACTGGAAGAGAGATGATTTTTATGGTGGAGAGAGGTTCATGGATGATAGTACTATTTCCTTTAACAAGTTTCGAACTTTAAATGGCCTTGGCACTAGGTTTCCTCCAGGGCCTTCTTCATGGTCCAATCAAGAAAAAGATGGTAAACAGTATCATCATGGAGGGACATGTTTTCAGGATATGGAAAAAAACACTGCAACAGAGCATTCATGGTCCATTTTATTTTTTTTTATTTTAAATGATTAAATATTTTATATTAAATATTTTATATATATTAGATAAACTTGAAAAAAAATAATTTATTAATAAATTATTTTCCAGTTCATTTTCCATAACACAAACAAACACTGGAAAGTGTTTTCCAGTTCATTTTCTATAACACTGCAAAATATCAGAATTTATTTGCCAGGAATTCACTTTCCTCGAAATTCACTTTCCAAAAAAAAATCATTTTCCAGCAAACAAACGGGGCCTAAGATCCACTCCGCTCCAATTATCTTGTCCTCTCTCTCACGTGCCAAGTCCCCGTACTAACCGTTAAGTATCACGAATACACGATTACACCGCACCAAATCTTTTAAAAATACTTTATTGTCCACTACTTTCCGAGAAACTAAGAAAATATCTAAGATATTACTAAACAAACAGCCTCGTGTTCTTTTCTATTCATCTTTACCCGATCTTCGACA
Organism: Salix dunnii; assembly: GCA_015731905.1. Lineage (NCBI taxonomy): Eukaryota > Viridiplantae > Streptophyta > Magnoliopsida > Malpighiales > Salicaceae > Salix > Salix dunnii. The sequence goes on along the minus strand of CM027674.1, from coordinate 25,048,491 downwards.
ACAACGTAAGACATGATCGAGCGAACTCTAACTTTAGTTTGTGTTTTTTCTTCTTTCTGAAACAAAATAAATAAGTAAGTAAATAACAACAGCACTGGTATTCCGGTTCTTCCAAGAAAACGATGTCGTCACAGGAAATTGGGGCAATTTTGGAGAACTCGAGAGAGCTCGATCGGTTAAGGAAAGATCAAGAGGGGGTTCTTTCAGATATTAACAAAATCCACAAGAAGCTTCAAATTAGTTAAGTTTCTCTTCTATTTTCCATTTTTTAAAATAAAATAAATTATTATTAGTCTTATAGAGTAATGGGTTCTTGTTAGGTTATTGAGATATTTATGTTACTGCGAGTTTTCCTTTTTTAGCTTGAATTATGTAAAGATCGGGTTAAATTTTAGATTATGCTTAATGGGCATGCTTTCCACTGGTTAATTGCAAGTAATGATAACTGGGTTTTTTCTCAATTTGTAATCAAGTCTATGCAATGTAGTATGTAGGCCGCTTGCTGTTGGTCATTTTTTATGAAATCGTGGTAACATCTAGCGATGACTTATCGAGTTAACTTGATGTTATGAGTCATTGAAGTTTAATACGGCTGTGGCATGAGTTGATTGAAGTTAGTTTGTATTATTTGATGGGGCATGGAGATGATATTTACACGGGTTTTGTTATGCTAGGAAATGAACGTATCTCATGTCTAAGTGTTTTGTAAAGCTTAAAGAGATTGAAAATGTTTGGTATCATTAGGATTTTTTTTCTTAAATTTTGTGATCGCCAGCAGCTTGGGTAAAGAAAGTTGGATGGGGAAAAGAGTCTTAACAAAATCTGTTATTTGATATGCTTCTTTGGAAAAAGGAAAATATATGCTTGCCTCATTATGTTGTTATATGTGCTTACAGTGCTTTATTTGGAGGTTATTATAGATTTCAAATGGTATTTAATGCATTTTAGGTAATAAGCTGTTATTGTGTGATCTTCATTTTTGTTACTCATCTTTTGCTTATTTGTGTAAATAATAATGAGAAAAAAAAGAAGAAGGAATTATATATGAGCTGTTATTGAGTGGTCTGTGTGTTAGCTCTACACAAAAGCTGCTTTGTTAAAACTGTGCCTTATGGCATGCTGTTGATGCAAGGCACAAGGTTCCGAGACTAAAACATATTTTTTAAAGTGGAGGTAAGTTGCCATAATTTGGTATACATGTATACCTAAGGTTTGTACCTCATATATGAGCCATCAAATTGATGAAATTTGTTAATTGTTTCTAGTTGATGGCATAGTATGCTGAACCAATTAGTTTATTTCTTTATTTTTCCTTGTATGATGTTTCACTATTGTGCATTATATTTCTTGCAAGTATTGTGGCATATTTTATTTGAAAGATACATGTCTTACTCTGAAGGACACGCTAAATAGACTTAATAGGTTAAAGTAATTAATCATTACAGGCTTTTTTTTTCTGATTATGTTTTTGTGAATCATTATTATGTAAACGATTTAGTACATTTCAAAGCCATGTGTTTTATTTCCTTATGTTTACACCATGTCTTAGGCCTTCAACTACCATCCAAGATCTGTTGTTGCTCAACTGCATATAGCACTTTTAACAACACAGTGCAGAAGCTAATAATGAATAGGAAAAAGTGGAACCTGTCTCTGCAGAACCAACATTGGCTTTCTTCTCCAGCCTGCTTTTTTATTTTTATAATATACCATGTACACCTCTAGTCATAAATGACCTGTGTTGGTTTAAATTTCTACCTTTTAGGGAGTTGATTTCATAAACTCAGTAGCTATATTAAAGAATATCAAAGATATCCTGCTCATGATTCTATGTTAGATCTCTTGCAAACATAATGTGGTAGGTGATTCTTTTTGCAGTTTTATCCCCTTTTCATCCTCTGTATAGTTGTGAATGTGCATCGCATTAATTTCCTCTCAGAGTCAAGCATGTCAAGCTTTTCCTCCCCCTTTTTTCATTTTTAGCAGATAGTGATTGGATCTATACAAAACTCTAGGATATGATAATTATTTTTCTTACAGCTTCTAGATTTTTTTTTTTTTTTTTAATCCACATGGTTAACTATTACTTGTGATTTATACTAATGAAAGATTTCACATGGAACAAATCACACAAAAAGTGGTTTCATATAGATGTGGCAAGTAATGAATGGTTTGTAATTTAATTGGTTTGCCATGAACAAGAGTAACCACAGCAATAACTGGTAATAATTGTTTGTAAGATTTAATTGTGTTTTTAGCATTCCTCATCAACTGTCCTTTTAACTTTGAATTATTGCTTATTAATGCAGCTCCTGAGTTGGTTGAGAAGCCTGGTGATACTTCGTTGGCAAAGCTCAAAAATTTATATACTCAGGCCAGAGATCTTTCTGAAAGTGAAGTAAGGTACATTTATATATATATCTTTAGTAAAGTTAACCCCTCTCTCCCTTCTGGCTGAAGCTGAACGTTTGTGCTTGCTCAATAGAATTCTTTCATTGTGTAGCATGTTAATGATATGCTGTAGTGGTTGGCTCCTAACACATGTTAGTTTTGAATGTAATCAATAGTTTAGGCCAACCATACTTTTCCCCTCTCTGTGGATGCAGGGTTTCTGAGACCCTGTTGAATCAATTGGATGCTCTGTTACCATCTGGACCTCCAAGTCAACAACGAAAAAGGATAGGTGTGTGCTACATACTGTTGAGATTTGTGTTTGGAAAGTATTTGTGTTTACTTAAATGTTGTAAGGAAGTTCTCGTGTAAGTTTCAGTGAAGGTTTATCACTACATGATTTATTAGTGACTCAAATCATTCATTTGTATTGAAGTGAAAGAAAACTCTGCAACGGTATATGCATACATATATGAACACATGGAAGCTGGTATGGGCTACATGCATTTCCAAAAACTGTAAATCAGTGCTCAAGCTGCTAGATATCAAGTATCCCTGGAATATATCGAGTAACTCTTGTAACTTGAATGAGCATATAGCTATTTCACTGTTAAAGAACCCCCTCACACCCCCAAGGATGAAGTTCTTTTGGTAGACATCCCTTGTCTCAAGACATTAATTCCTTTATAGAAGAATTGAATATTATTAACTACTGTCCTTGGTGTATGTGTTGTCCAATGGCCTGACTACAAGACCAGACCAGGTGTCTCAATATAAGACCATTCTTTCTGTAGATAACTTTAGGTCTGGTATAGTGCAAATTTTTTTGCCAGCTAACTACCTGGGACTTTCAATAGCTAGTGATTGACATTTTATTGGTTAGGATACATTGCACCAATTGAGCATGATACAAGACCTTATACAACTAAATAAATACTAAACAGCAGGCATGGACTTGGTCTGGCAGTCTAGCAGGTAAGGTTCTCTTCCTCTCACCCCAGTTCGAGCCCTGCCAATGCATGTCTATCACCTTTGCAGTGCCTTACATGTTCATTGAGCTTGCAGGATGTTCATTGGACTCGAGGATTAGTTGAGGTGCGCGCAAGCTAGCTAGAACACCCCTGTTATCAAATAAATAAATAAAAAAAATACTAAACACAAGATAGCGTTTAGACTTGCAAACATGGATGGCTGATCCGTAGAATAGATGACTTGTGCCAAGTAAAATGAATTTCATTTTCTCTATCTTGATTTTAGTTAGATGCTGCTACTGTTATTTGAGAAACTCCATATATCTTGAGAAAATGTTAAATAAATTGCAGAAGGTAATGATCAGAAAAGGAAAAGAATTAAAGCCGATTCAGATATCACAAGGCTCTCTCCTGCAGTAAGAAGTGAACTTGAAGCATGTGCTAGTCTAAAGGGTGAACAGGTTTGCATGTCCTTTTAAAGAACATAATATATTTATCTCTCCCTTTCTTTCATTGCTTTTTTTTTTTTTTAATTATTTTGCAAGTAGAGTTCCATTTCATTATGTTCTGCAGAAGTGAATGGCATGTTCCTATGTTCAGGTAGCAGCTAGGGTCACAGGTGACAATGCTGAAAAGGATGAGTGGTTTGTTGTAAAAGTGATTCATTTTGATAGAGAAACAAAAGAGTAAGTGGAGTTGTTGTGCATGAAATACTTAAATAATTACCTTGCGTACTAGCTGGATTGCTTATGATGAGTTTCATTGACTATTATAATTTCGTGACACCATATTTTTAATTCATTTTTTAATGGTAATTTTAAAGATGAAGGCATATGTATTTGTTTGGGGTTAGCTACATAAGAATGTTGCCATGTATATGCTGCACCTCCAACCACTATGAAGCACGGATACTTAAAAATATCTGATGTGTTCCTATCACATCATATCTGATACAAAACTTGACCTGATACGTCACGATACATGGGGAACACTTATCAAAGATGTCCAAAATTAATAAGTAAAAGAATATTATTTTGGATACTTGAGGACACAAAAAAAAATATTTTGAGAAGATTGTGGTATATAATTTTATAATATCGTTCAAAGCATACATGGATAATAATTGGTGAATAACATGAAAGAAAATAAAAAATATGACTTTACATTCTTGTTATTGTTGTATTAACACTAACACGAGCACATTAATAGAATATACATGTTTATACATTTTTTATATATATTTTTGATAGCTATAGCTTACTTTTAAAAAATAATAGAGTAATTGGGAATAAATATTAAAATTTACTTGTAACATATCATATCCTAAAATTTCAAGAATTGACATATCACATATCTATATTGTCTTGCCTGTTTCCTGTATCCCTATCTGTGCTTTGGTCACCCTGAACTATTTAAAGCCAATTACTTGTATGCTTTTTCCTCAATTTTTTTTCTATCGAGCCAAAAATTCTCGCAAGTTATTGTGAATGGCAAATCAGCTTAGATATACTATACATGCTTTCTATAGTCAAATAAATGCTAAATGGAAATAATCTAAAAAATGAATGCCACTCCACCAGCTCATTTATTACAATGTGTAATTTGCTGTTACTCTGTCTATAATTAGTAGCTGTATGTGCAGATTCGAAGTACTTGATGAGGAGCCGGGAGATGATGAAGATAGTGGTGGCCAAAGGTTGGCTTGTCTTTTGATCACTCGTATTATCCAGCACTGAATTTCTTATTTGCAGTATTTGTTTCCTCGAGATTGTACATTAGTATCATGTGATTTGTTATATGAAATGCCTTAACCAAGCATGCTGGTTTACTCACATGAATGGGTTTTTGTTTTGACACTTGCTTCAGAAAGTACAAGCTGCCCATGTCATGTATTATACCTTTCCCCAAGCGAAATGACCCTGTTAGTGCCCCAGATTTTCCTCATGGGAGACATGTTTTGGCTGTCTATCCAGGAACAACAGCACTTTATAAGGCAACTGTTGTGAGCCCCATTCGGAAGGTAACCAATCCATCCCTAGTTAGATTTGAATCCAAACTTAAGTAACTGCAATTTTCCTTGGGAATCCTGCTCTTCAGTAGTTTTGTTTTCCAGTTTTGATATGCCTGGTGTCTGACTTTGGACTGACAATTAATTGTATTGTTCATGCCATGGGATGCCATCAACAAATCATTGTGTTTTTCAGAGGAAGATAGATGAGTAAGTAATATTTCTCTCATTTCCTATCCTTAGTTTGCTGATTTTGGTAATTGTCCAGTATTATTCTGGTATTTACATTAAGTTACACTATAATGATTGCAACGTTCCATGCGATTCTCCCTGCTTTCCTTTTCTTCATTTCTTTGCAGATGGTTTTCTTTTTTACTTTTTCTTCAATTTCTATGATTATTCCAAACAATCTCTTAATTGATTTATCCAAACAATCTCCAAGATGGTTATATATAATAAAATAGGAGGGTTAATTTGGTAGTCTATCTTGACATATTTAAGAAACAGAACTTTTGCGGCTTTTAAATGGTTTGCCCTTGGAATAAGTCAGGAACAAGACATGTCTGCTTGCGGTTTCCAAATGCTATGACCTGTTTGAGATGAACATTGTAGAGGACTTTTGACTTCAAGTTCTTCGCCATTTTGTTTTTAACACGCTCTCATAGCTGCTGTTGTTTTGGCTGGACAGTTATTTGCTGGAATTTGATGACGATGAAGAAGATGGAGCCTTGCCTCAGAGGACTGTTCCCTTCCATAAGGTGGTTCCCTTACCAGAAGGGCATCGTCAATGAGTCCTTGTTAATAGCTGTGTGTAAATAAAGCTCCTGTGTAGCAGCGTAATACAGACCATGCATCCTCTCACCTCACTTCTTTCTTTCTTAGACATAATTAAGGTGGCAATGTCTTGAAAAGAGACGTACCATATTTATTTGTTTGGTTTGGTGAAGTGAAGTGGCTTTTCCTTGCACCGTTCTCTGTTTTCGATCGTGAATTTGTTATTGGTGCAACATAACATTTATATTTTAGGGAAACCCTAGATGGCTCCATGAAGGTTTAAAAGTGTGTGAATATTGAGCGCCAATGAGTCATGGTTACATGTAGTTCTGGATCTGTTCTGATCTAGGGATGGTCAAGCTAAATTTGCCTTGAGAAGGTGTTGAGTGTGGATGAATTCGATCTGTTTTTTTTTTTACGTGCATGGATACAATGGGAATTGAAAGGCTGGGGCAGGAGGAGCCTAGCTCACTGGGCAACCAAGATGAGTCATGAAAGATTTAAAACGAAAGGAGTCGATATAGAAAGTAATTAAACATATAATCAAGCATTTCACTCTACAGTCTCCTCCATAACTGAACAAGTCATCATCCATATGACGAAAACTGGGTAGGGAAATAATTGTTTATTTTCCTTCCATTTGCTCTCTCAAGTTGAGATAAAAGCTCCCCAGATCTTCATCAACTTTTCCCACCAACACTGCCAGCCTTGCCTTGCCTTTCAACACTATGCTCACTTCCTACGACATGCTTGGGTAACAGGAATTGGCGGGTCTGTCAAAGAACCATTCTGTGTATGATCAGCAACCCATTGATTCGCAGCCTGAGAATAGTGAACGCCGTCCCAGCTTATGAAGACTGACGGATCTTTACAGGAGGCACCATAGACCTCAGTGTTGTTAACTTTTCCTTTGTTTCCACACCATATATGGTCAAAATTCACGTGATACCCACAGCAGACCTTCAGAGGATCAGCAAGTCCTGTCAATTGAAGTGCATTCAACATTCATTAATGGTAAATCTTGACAGGAAGTTTGCTTGATGAACCCTAGTTAAAAGATGATGTTGACCATTACCTAGATTCTTTGCGTTGCTAATAAGTCCATACTTGGCAGAGTAGACATCCACATATGTTATTGCTGCTTCTGGGAGCTCAGCTCTTAATTTGACAACTCTATCCTTGAGTTTGCTGTTAAACTCAATCGCCATTTCATTTTGAGCCTTGACACAACCATGCTCATCAAGATAACCAGGTGCTGGGTTTGATACATAGAATAGATTCACAGGCAAGCACCCAATCGGACCCGTGTTGTGTATCCAGAATGCCCTCCCTCCTTGTTCATATAAATGCTGCAAAAGAGAGTGGAAAAACATGTAGGTAAACGAAGAATCATCGTAACACATGCAGCAGCACTACTTACTTGGACAGCTGATGCCAACTGGTTGACGATGTCTGGCATTGCTGCACGAAGTTGATCAAAACTCATCTTTCTAAAACCAACAGAGAGATCATTTTGGCCTAAATCAAAAGTGTAAAGAGCCTTTGAGAAGTCCTCAGCCCTGGGTAGTTTCTCTGCATCCGGGGTACTTTTCACTGTATAAAGAAAAGAAAAAACAATGTCAATATCAATGAAATGATAGGCTGTCTAAAGACGAAATTTGATTCAAACCAGTAACCTTGACTGTAGAGATCAATGGTCCTAGCTTTGAACTGATCAAATTGAACAATCTGCATATCAAGAGCAAATGGGCTAATCCCATACTCAAATATGGTCTCATTCTGCCTCCTAATGGTGGATCCTCCTGTGGCAAAATTTGCACCATGCCTATAATTTGTTCCAATTGAATTCAGGTATGCGCTCAGGTAGGGTAATCTCAAGCGCTCGGCTGCATAAATAAATAGGTGAGCCAATTAACAAACACTCAGTAAAGAAAGTGATAATAATGCATTGCTGGGATGTTTTTATTTTCTTTACCTATGAAGTCAATAATAAGGCGGCCATCAGAGTCTCTACCAGCAGGTCTGTGAAAGAAAGCCTCGCCATATGGTGCAGAGATGGGCACAAATGCAGCTGATATACCACCAGTGTCTGAATTTGAGTCACCAAAGTTGTAAATTGCAGGAAATTCACAGGGTGGCACGGGATCAGCAACTACAGCAGAACTCAAAAAACACAAGACCACAAGAAGAAACCAAGTTGCCACAACTGAGCTCCGAAACCCCATTTGTCTTTGTCTCTATCTATGCTCACTCTGGCTCTCTGGGAACAACTTCTAGTGTTTTAAGGACACCCAATGGCACAAGGACAAAAGTATATCACCTTTTTCTTTTTCTTTTTCTTTTTTTGGATCTGAAGTTAAAATCTACTTCTCTCTATCTCTTGTTAATTTTGATCTCTCCTGTTTTCCACATACAAGACCTGCTCTTTTTGGTGCTGTCATCCTCATCCACCATCACCGGCTTCCGTTTTTATTAGCAATCAAGCACTACGTACTTTCACACCGTTGAGCTGATAAAGGGATGATGGTATAGGCTATCCACGGTCAGGTTTTTTTACATTTATATTTTTTTAGTATTTATTAAGTGAATAATTTATATTAAAAAAAAAAACTGTCAGTCTCATATTACAGGACTGACGCGGTGCACTCTTGATTGCTACCGTGCAATACCTGTCTTTTCCTTTTATTATAAAAATTAAATAGCCTTTTTTCCGAGGGTAAAATAGTTTCTTTTTTCTTCTTCAGAAAACTCATTTAATATTATGAAATTAACGGGTATAAAATAGTATTTTTTTTTATCCCTCAATGTTTTTTATTTTATGGTGTTATCTCACATCATGAGCTACTCAAATAATCTAAGTTATTATGAATTTATTTCTCAATATTTTTTTTTAGTTTTATCATTTTACATTACATTAATAGTTTTAGATCTTTCTAATTTTTTTCTCTTTAAATTGAGCAAGTTGTGAATTAATAAAGCTAACATACGGTGATCTAAGTTTTATTTTGATATTTTATTTATTTGTTTAAATACAATATTTTTTTTAGGTTATTTAAAAAAAAATAATCATAATTTCATGTCACAGTGGTGGGTTAGTAGAGTATATTTAAGTTGATTAGAGTTTTTTTTTTTATTTCATCTTTTGAAATTAGGTTTTAGGCTTTTAGTCTCATGTTTTTTTTTTGTTTTTTTTTTATATTTTACATGATATTTCAATCGCATATCCCATGTGTTTGTTAAATTAACTTAGGCCCCGTTTGTTTCCTGGAATTCACTTTCCGGAAAACCACTTTCCAAATTTTTCTATGTTTGTTTGTCTTCCGGAAAGTTGGTCAACGGAAAACACTTTCCGGTCAACGGAAAACACTTTCCAGTCAAAGAAGAATTTGGCTTGGTTTTCAAGAAAGTGTTTTCCGGAAAATTTGGGCGGAAAACACTTTCCGGAAGTTGTGAAAAATTTAGAAATGTCATTATTTGCTGATTATATCAAATTTGATCCTCAAACTTTTGATTGTTATATATAATTTGTTTTGAATATTTATTTTTCAATTCCATCTCTTAAAATTTAATTTTTATATTAATTTTGGTTCTTATTTTTATAATTGCTATTTGCTTTTTTCTTATCATTTTTTTATTGAAATTTTTTATCTATCAAATTTGGTCCTCATTTTTTTTATTGTTACTTATTTTATTTGAAATAATTTATGAAATGTTAATTATTATTATTTTAATTTATTCACCTTTTATTTTTTTTAAAAAAAAAATTAGATTTGATCTCTATTATTTTGATTATTATTTATTTTATTTGAGATAATTTATGAAATTATTTTTTTTTTTCAATTTCATTCTCATTCAACTTTTTAATTTGTAAGATTTGTTCCTTATTATTTTAATAAACTTGAAAAAAAATTAATTTATTAATAAATTATTTTTCAGATCATTTTCCATAACATAAACAAACACTGGAAAGTGTTTTCCATTTCATTTTCTATAACACTGCCAAAATCAGAATTCATTTTCTAGGAATTCACTTTCCAGGAATTCATTTTCCCCGGAATTCACTTTCCAAAAGGAAACCACTTTCCAGCAAACAAACAGGGCCTTAGATCTACTCGTTATTATTACATGAATATTTTTTTTTTATATTTGAAAGAATTTAACTCCACTTGTGGAGTAGAATGGACAAAAAAAAATTATATAATATTTATCAATTATATTATATTTATATGAACAAAATACTAAAGGATGGCTAAAATCTTATAGCCACATCCATAAGACACTATTTATTTATTTTTCCTTTTTTTTCTTTCAATTTTTACCCTTCTAACAATTAATCTTCTGTATATTTATTTATTCAACCTTGTTCTTTAAATATAGACTGTGTTTAAAATTATGCTTTGCATTTTTTTTCTTTTTGTTAGGTTACATATAGTATCATAGATTTATTTATTTATTTATTTTTAACTATCAACATCGGATATGTTGAAAGTAAAGTTTCATAATATGTATTTTTATTTTTATTTTTAAACCTATATTCCTGGTTAATTGGAAATTAAGATTCATAATTTATTTTAAATTTATTTTACAGAATTATCATGATTTCATAACCCAAGTCATGAGTTTAACAATATGACATGAATTAACTATCTTCAAAAACATTTGGTCATTTTTAATTTAATGTTTTTTCAATTGGACTTTATGATTTTTTTTCAATTTGTTTTTCAAGAGGTTATCTAGATTTTTTAACCTAGGTTGTGGGTTTCGCAGATAGATATGGGTGAGTTCGGTCTTTTTTTTTTTCAATTTCACCCTTGAAAAAATCAATAATATTTTCTTTATTTTTTTTCATTTGTCAATATTAGGTTGTTGATAATTAAATTTTATTTATTTTATTTTTTTAATGGCGTTATCTAGATCTTATAGATTTTTTTTTTCATTTTGATTTCAACCTTCAATATTAGCTCTATAGAAAATATAACTTCATAATTATTTTTATTTTTTTATAAAATTATCATGGTCGAATAATCCTACAAATGAATTTATCATGTTAGCTCAGGTTGACTTGAGTTTTTTAAACACTTTTTCTCTTAATTGATTTTGTTTATTTTATTTGTTAACATTAAGTTGGTTGGAAATTACACTTAAAATTTTTATTTTATAGTGTTATTCTGATCTCATGACCGAGATCACAAGTTTGGTAGAATAACCCGAGTTGACTCAAGTATTTTTTATCATTTTTTAATTCAATATTTTTTTTTTCAATTTCATCCTTAAACATCGGGTTAATTAGGAATTGACCTTTATGATTTTTTTTATAGGGTTATCATGATCTAAGTCTTAAATTTGATAGGTTAACCATAGTCGATCTAATATGTCGTCGTCTCAACATTTGGAAAAAGAACTCAAGCAATAAGATATTGCGTCAATATTTAAAAAAATATTGTTTATTATCATGCGAAAGTTTTTCTATTATAAAACAAATCAACAACACTTTATATTTTTTCTAACATAGGTAACAACTTTTCAACCTGCAACATAATGTATAACAATGATCTAATTACACAAAACACTAAGTCGTGTGAGAAATTCACTATAGCTTTTTATTATTCACTCTCTCACAATTCACTATCGATTAAAAAACTCAAATTGCTTTTTAAGCTTTCAATTCGGTCCTTAAATATCTTGCACAATTAATCCTTTTAAACCCAAATTAACACCTATATATATATATATATATATATATATATATATATATATATATATATATTGGAAAAATAGTTGAATGGAAAGACAAAAAAACTCAAGTTCAAATGGCAAATAAAATATATGGCTTCTTAGAATTTTGTTTTAAAATTTTATTTTAGTCCCCCGTATTTTTTTAGTAATTACGTAACCAATTCCTTTAGTTTTCTTAAATTTAGTTATCATGTCAAACTTTTTTTTTCTTTTTTTTAATATTTTCTTATGTGAAAGGAGAGAGAGAAGAGAGAGAAAGAGTGTTCAATGGATTCTACCATATAAAAAGGATTCATTGTTGTCAATGATTTTAGAAACTAAAAATAATCAATTTTTGTGTCAATAAGTTTCATTTCATAAGATGAGTTTGGTCTAATTTTTTTTTTATACGAGGTAGATCTTATGTATTAACACTAGTTGGAGGCAATATAGAATGTGCTCGGGCCTTTTGGTTTTGGGTTGGTGTTTCAAGTTTGTTAAAACTGTTTAGGATTTTATTGAGGTATATTTTTTGTAGTTGGGGGTCATCAAGTCTTTTGATGACTTCGAGGATGAAATCTTAGTCTTAGGTTAAAACATTGAGTTGTTTGGAATTTGATAAGGTGTCTAAACTAGAACTGGAAATTGTTTATTCATTTATTTGGAATTCTTCTTTAGAAGTGCCTGAAAGAGATGAGCAATGCTTGTAGCTTTATTGTATAAGTTTTGGATAAGGCTGATGATGCCATACTCTAGTTGTAGTTCATGGAGTTTCTGCTAGATTTTGGAGAAATAAGAGGTGTGGTCTTTTATCCATATTTTTAGCATGTAATGGACTTTATATCAAACTTTGGTTTTGGCTTGGATTGGAATGGTTTATGGATTTTTTAGAATTCCTTACGGGGCTTTTTATAGTAAGTTTAATTGGGTTTTGAGTAAAATTGTTTATAGTATTTATGGGCTGATCTTTTATAGCAGACTTACTAGACTTTGAGTAGTTTTTGGACTTAGAGTAGTTTCCACTGCAGTAAGGTTTTCAGGTGGAAATGTCAAACTAGTGATAAAAAGTTGCCTAGCTCCTATTTGGTTAGTTTTATTTCCCATTTGAGGTGTTTTTATAGCTTGAGGTTTTGATAGATTTTCAAGCCTTTTTTTGGATAAAACTGACTAATTCACTACAAGTAAGCAATTATGGGGAATAGTTTTAGATTACAATGCATCTTTGGTTTTGTTTCTAACATTTTCTCTTAGAAGGATCAATAAGCCTACAAGAAATTTTTATCTCCAAAAAGACTAGTTTGAATCTTTTTAGAGAATGACATTGTAACACTCTCCTCTTTTGGGAACAACCACGAAATCTTATAGATATACATTCACCCAAAAATGTAATAATTTTTTTTATATCACTAAAGTTGTAACATGATCTTAAATAATAACAGGTCTCAATACAATACATGTCCCGAAACAGTAACAGGTCTCAGACAATTACAGGTCCTGAGACAGTGACATGTCTCAAACAATTACAGGTCCTGAAACAATAACATGTCTCAACCAATAATAGGTTCTGAAACAATAACAGGTCCTTAACAATAGCAGGTCTCAAACAATAGCAGGACCTAAAATAGTAACAGATCCTCAAACAATAACATGTCATGAAACAGTAACAGGTTTGAAATAGTAATAGGTCGCACAATAACAAGTCCGAAACAGTAATAGGTCTCACAATAACAAGTCCGAAACAATAACAAGTGCAAAACAATAACAGATCGCTCAATAACGAAAACAGTAACAGGTCGCACAATAACGAGTCCGAAACAGTAATAGGTGCAAAACAGTAACAGGTCGCACAATAACAAGTCTCAAACAATAACAGGTGGGCAATAACATAACCCTTAATTTAATCTTGACCCATTCATCTTGGATCTTACAAAACCTTAACCATCACCTTCATCACAACCATAATTTATAACCATACATTTAGCATCATTCCACCATTTACACCAGAGTTGATATAAACCCAATCACATGTAGTAACTTACAGCAAAACTAGCTAATTTCTTACATTCCAATATTTTTCCAAAAATAGTGAACATACATATCAGTTTGCCAACATTTAATTTATACAAGTTACTATTAGACGTGAGAAACGATAGCTTGCCAATATTTTTCAGTTATTTATCAAGTTTTCCAAAAATAGTGAACATACATATCAGTTTTCCAAAAATAGTGAACATACATATCAGTTTGCCAACAGTTTGCCAATATTTTTCCAAAAAACTGAGAAACGATAGCTTTACTCCTGACGTGCAGATGACGGGCCTGAAATAAAGATACAAGATAATCTCCTAAGAAAAAATTCTAGAAGAAATCATATTAAAGTTATTAAAACCACAATATGCCATCGTATATAATTGAAATAATTAACATAACTATTGGAAAATCAAACCATCTTCTCCACTTACATATTGTCGATGCTAAATATAACCGATAGTAAGTATTTCTCATACTAAGTATTTCCAACGCTAAGCGTTTCTGATACCCTTATCACTCTAGTGACATTAGAAAACGAAGAAGACCTCTTCCTAGGTCCGTAGCATACCTTATCCAGTTTTACTTTACTCTTGAAAGTTCAACATGCATGAACGCAGGTTTTAAGCATTGCACCACAATCCCCCTTATCTGGGATTCTAACATGCACTAAATGTATATTAGCCTGTGCATAGTGATCTCCTTATTCGGGATCCTGACATACACTGAATGTATAACAGTGATTCATTCTGATCCCCTTAACCGGGATCCTGACATACACTGAATGTATGACAGTTATTCATTACGATCCCCTTATCCGGGATCCTAACATACACTGAATGTATGACAGTTATTCATTACGATCCCCTTATCCGGGATCTTGACATGCACTGAATGCATGACAGTTATTCATTATGATCCCCTTATCTAGGATCCTGACATACACTAAATGTATGTTAGCCATTTTTTTTTACCGATCTCTTTACCCGGGATCCTAGTATACACTAAATGTATACTAGCCACGCCATATTTTATTTATGACCTTTCCAAGCTTTCCTAATACACATGCTTTAAATATTCTTATTGATACATCATATCTTCTCAGACTTCCATCAAAACTTTAAGCATAAATCGCACCTTTTCACTATGAAGATTAAATTAGAAACATAAGCATGAATTACCTACTTGCTGTGGATGCTCTACACGTGGTCCTTTGTTGCTGTTGTGGCACCACACTTTTGTTCCCTCCTACAATTACAGGAAAGTTCTCGTAAATCATTTCCAATCACCAATACTCTTCGTAACAACCACACCGAAATAATTCAATATGTCTTTATATTTGTTATTCCTTTATAACTTTTGTCAATAAAAAAAATCATTATAAACACCCATTTCCAAACATAACTTGTTTCTTTTCCTTTAACGTTTCTCACTTCATCGTTTCGCAACCTCCCACCTCTTTTTCCCCTTTTATTTCAAAGCTGCCAGCAGAGGTCGGATTTTGACCTCTACCCAAATTTTTCACTATAACATGAGTTTTAGAACTCCGTTTTGTACACATTTTATCTCTTTAGAAAGCTAACATATAGGGCTACAACTCTTATGAAGGGAAGCAAACCCAGTTCTGTCTTCAAAATTCACGAAATGTATCATGAATGTGACAAACCTGTTGTTTTGCAAAGTCTGCTCTGTATAGTCACGTTAAGTGACCCTCAACTAGAGTTATAAAATTCCAATTTAAATGAAACAATTTTCCTTGGATAGTAGACATCTAGAGCTACAACTCCCACGAAGGAAACCAATCCTAATTCCCTTGTTTTCCCACTCAAATTCTCTTTGAAAGTCAAGAGATGAATCTGTCAAGTTATTCACCTCTACAGCACATGCATTTGGCCGAAAGTTAGCCTTGGAGGAACAAGACTTCCCTCATTATTTTCATGCTCAATCATTCATTACACAACCATTCACATACAACACAATATATACAATAATTTATTTACAAAACACATAATTTTTTCCTCCTAATTTCTGCCCTCAATGGCCAGCCATGGCCTTTCCTAAGGTTTCCCCCTTTTTCCTTTCCATTTGCCTTGCGAATTAACTCTGATTTCATCCTATTTCATGCCACATTCATCAAATTCACACAATTCCACATTTCCCCCAAAATATTTCAAGAACCCTAACCCAAAATTCATAAGGAAAAATAATGAAATTTAACCATAAAATCAAGAATATTTTAAATGCATATAAGAAACACCTTACCAAGAAAGATTCAAGATCCTAATGGCTTGTGAAATCACAATATCTTCCTCTCTTCTTTCTTTTCCTACTGTTGGCAGCCCAACACTCCTTTCTTCCACGTTCTCCTTCCAATAATACTCCAAATCCTTGGGTTTTTGATGTTTGAATGCTTTAGTAGCCCTTAATTTCACTCTCACTTTGAAATTCTTCTTCAATTTGGGTAAGAAATTATTACAATCTCTCTCCCTTCCTTCCCCCCCTTATCCCAAAAATGCAAGAAAAGAGGGGTATTTATACTCCTCAATTTCTCTTATTGCATTAAGGCTCCCCGTTTCCTTTAAATGTTTTCTTTTTACCCCACATCTTCTCTTCTTATAATTTCAATCATAATCTTTACATTTATTTCAATTCCACCCCCATCTCAACTTATTTTATTTCTCTTTTAATTAATTTCTTTAATTTAAGACTTACTTTTATTTCCCGGGGTTTACAGACATGGGGTTAGGAATGTGTTTTTGTGCCATTGAAAATCACTAAATTTCTTACATTTAAGGTTAGACAGAATCTTAATATTTTTTTTCTTTCAAGTGTAAAGGATCTCCTACGAAGTGTAAGGATATTGTGAGGATAAGGATTAACATTGCATCTTGGATTAGATTTCCTAAGAAATCAATGATGGGTGTTGATCCTCATGAGTTTGGATGGAATTGAGGATTTGTGAATGGTCTGAATTTGTAAGGTGGTAGTCCCACCATCCTTTAAGCTAGTCAAAGAATTTAGAAATAAGGAGTTCATCAATGGTTTTGTTTGGGGTTCCTGTTTGGTTTTTATAGGTATTAGTTTCCATGATTATTTGTTGTATGATATTTAGGATGTTATATTCGGATATTTCATCTATATTTGATTCATAAAGGAAAAAAGTCATTGCATTTATATTGATTTAGGATATTTGGTTATGTAGGTCTAGTAATGTCTGGAGCTACAAAGGTTTTGGGGTGTTACCAAGTAAGGTAGTTTATCTTAAGAGGTTGCTCCTGAAAAACTTCATCTTTAAAAGTTTAGGTTAGGCTATTTTTTGTGTATATTTACTTCGTTTGTAGGTGTAATAGGGTCTGTATTTTATGGTGTTTCTGGAATAGTCAAAGTTGATACATCTAGTTGTTGTATATGTGTTTTGATAGCTTTAATAAAGTCTATTTGGTATTCTTATATTTGTGTTTGACTTGTCTTGTAATTTGGTATGGTTTGAAGATAGGTTTTTTTTTAGTGTGTTTACCTATATGCTCTTTTGTGGTATTTGGGCTAATATGAGTTCTTTGTATATATTTTCTCAATTAGGTAAGCTAGTTACCTAGGGTGTTATAGTTTGTATTGGTGAAGTTATTTGTTGGATAATGTGTTTGGTATTTGTAATAGTATCCTTATTGGGTACTTTATATGGAGTTATATCAACAATTTAGTTTTTATAAGATAATTATAGATTTCTCAAGGGTGGATGGTCAGACTCAATTGATGGTCTGCCAGCAAGGTTTCATGCTGGAGTTTTGGATCTAGTTGTAATTAGACATGCATGTTTAGATGATACAAATGGATATGTAATATTATGAGTAGGTATATAATGCAATTCAAACCAATTAAAGAATAATATATGTAATTCATGCAATTCAGTGAACTCATAAAATTACTTTTATATGTCATATCTATCAAAAAGAAAATGTTTGAAAAACCAAGATTTTTTCTCAGTATTATGATCACTATAAAAATGATTTTTAAAATGAGTTCTATCTAGAACAAAAATATTTTCGTAAAACATGCAACTTATTTTGGATGTTGTCATTAATTATTGAGAATATTTGTTATGTTAGAGGTGATTATAGATATATGTCTATGTATATGGGTTTTGGTATATTTTTAGTAAGTTTGCTTATTAAAGGCTTGTAGATGGGATATCCGAGGTTGATTTTCTATATAGCTTTATATGGTATGAGATGTTGATAACATAAGGTATCTTTGAAATTCTTTCAAAGTTTATTGTACTGGAAGATGGGGATTCATAAGAAAATCTAGAACCTATAGAGTGATGATGGAAAGATAACTTAACTTTACCATCTGAGTATTGGGTAATGTTTTTTTATTTATACATTTAACTGTGGAGGTTGTTATATTTCTGGTTGGGTTGCACCTTCGAGAATCTAGTCTTTTAGTAGGGTGATATCTTTCCATTGGATTGCTTTAGAGAAGGAATGCTTTTTTTTTAGGGATTGATTTTTGTGTTTACAAGGAAAAACTAAGAATATGGCTTTGTAGTGAATACTAAATATAAGAGCAATTGGAATTGATCTTTCCAGGAAGTTATAATTGTGTATTTAGTTATAGTAGCATACTTTAGAGAATGTTTTTGTTTTTAAGGGAGATTGTTAGGTTTGGGTAGCAGTCAAATGATACTGGACCATGATAGAGACTTGACCCAATCGAACTCATGAATGAGTCTTAAGAGTTTTAAAATCTAGCATCTCGGAGTATTGTTGGGATTGATGTGTTTAGACCTTCTTCAATAAGGGGTTTGATTCCTACTTAAATAAGACTGATGTGGAAATTTTTGTAGTTTTTGGCTAAGTGTTTTTGTAGGAATTTTTATGTAAGGAGTTGAATAGATTAAAAGGGTTTTGTAAGCTGCATATCTCTTTTTTCAATTATAATATTAAAATCAATTTTAAAAATATCATACTTTGAACTTTTGTAAATTTGCTCTTTTGAAACATTTGGATTTTTCCAATCATTTGTATTTTGTAAAATTTTATATGGTTATTGCCTCACTTTGTACTATCCTCCGACTCTCATAAGTCTCAAATGTAGTAGAAGTTAAAATAGAATTAGACATGTAGAAGACAGAATCCATGTTTTGAAATGATAAACTATAATAGTTTATTTGGATTTAATACCCTATTATTGTACATTGCTATGCATAACTTACACCATTAAGAAGTGTTCACCTGCAATTTAGGGTCTCTTCTCACTAAAGCTTTTGTGTTTTATCTCATTATTCCTACTCGGATCCTAATAGGCTCTAATACCACGAAGGCTCGTGTGTGTGTGTGAGAGAGAGAGAGACAGATAAAAGGATTGAATTGACATATAAAAAATTCAAGTACAAATGAAAGAGAAAATAAATGATTTCTTAAAATTTTGTTTAAAAAATTTATTTTAGTTCCCTATCTTTGTTAGTTATTAGATAACAATTCCTTTAATTTTTGTAAATTCAATTTTAGTATCAAACTTTGTTTTCCTTATTTTTAGCCTTTTTTTTATATGAAAAGAGAGAGAAAAGATATAAAGTGTTCAATGGATTCTAGCATATATAAAGAATTCATTATTGTCAATTATTTCAAACACAAAATAGTTGTTATTTATCATTATTTATGCTGGATGATCTACCTTTGCTATCTCAGCCTAACATGCATATCATGGTTTTCTTACTTTTATTATATAAAAAATATATCATATATTTTATTGTCATATAATTAAATAAAAAATTATTTTTACGTTAAAAAATGAATTTGATGACATGCATGACTTTAATTGCAAGTTTGCATGGCCGAATGAAATTTCTATTTTTTTTTTATTAATTTTACTCTTCAACACTAGATTAATTCAAAATTGAACTTTTCAAATTTATTTCTTAAGATTATCCTTACTAGTTTCACATGTAAATCCAAATTAACCCAAATAAATTAAATATGTTTACATCTCAGAACTAAATCAAAATATCATTCATGATTAAAATTTATTTTTAAAAAAACATGTCACCAATACTTGAGTGTGTGTGTGTGTATATTGTCTAAAATTGTTTTTTAACTACGATTCCCACGGTAACACAACAATAAGCTGCGGTTAGCTAAGTTAAAAGGAATTGGTGTCAAAGAGAAGGGCTAGGGGATTAAATGCTTAGGGACCCACAACACTCACTAGCTTGGGCTCTCCATCTCCTGATTGATTGGCTAAAATGGACAATCACGTGGCTGTGATTGTAAATATGCGTGCTTTAAATCTGTGATAATGCATTATGCACACAACAAACACAGAAGTCTCTTGCTGACCCACATGGTTCGTTCGGGGGCAACCAAAGCAGACAACCAGCCACTAAAATCTGTAACGTAGGTATGGAGCATATGGGTTCGGGCTAGGCCACGGTTTTGTTTTCTTGTGTTGGCGAAATTTACGGTGACCAAAGTCCGACCCAAGCCATTTGATGTGACATAATCTTTTTTTTTTTTCTTTTAATAAAATGATGAATACATCGTACTCTTTACACCATAATTACAAAGATTCAAAACAAACACGTAATAAATATTACAATGACAAATTCCAATTTATAACATATAGAAAAGTATTAAGTAAAACATTGCTAAGTATTTATTTATTTGGAACCTAACATGCACCATATCATTTTTATGGTATATTTCGAACAACTTTCTATATTTTTTGCACAATTATTCATCTTATAAAATATTTCTATTTCTTTTTCTTTCCAATTGAACTATCAATTCGAACACATTAATAAATTTAATTTGTATCCATACCACATCATCGTTTAGCTTATGCAAAGGTCTACTTAATACAAGAATTTTCGAAGGGAAATGATCAACTAAGAAGATTTTTCTAAGCTCCAAACGAAATGAAGGGGACAATTGGCTGCTCCGAGTAGCGTTTGCAACCCAATCAACTACCTTATACACAGATCCCCTAATTGGTTTAACAAGAACATGCAAGCCTCTAACAAGTTTAACAAGAAGATTATGTAAAGGTTAAATACAGACCAATCATCGTATCAAACTCAACTGAACGTCACAAAATAATTTATAGACAGCTTATTCTCGAGTAAGTGAACTAGGCCTCCCTCAGCCCTTGGACTATTTGCCTACTTCCATAAAGGAGACTATATCTTAAAAACAGACCTGATCACCACCGATGTGAAGATTGTGTAAACAAAAGCCCAAATAGAAAGCAAGTTACACGTAAGGGAAAGGTGTAGGTGAATCTAATCAATTTTTCTTCCAGGGAAACACAACCAGACACTTGAAAGGATAGAGATTTCTCTAAACAGAAGGCTAAAATGGAAAGCAAACTCAAGAGAAAGGAGAGGGGCGATCTATCCAATTTTCATCCAAGGATACACACATTTGAAAGGACACGATTTTTCTTCTTTTCTCTTTATTTTTTGTAAAGTCGAACTGGTCTAAACAGAGAAAGCTGAGATGGAAAGCAATAAAAGGATTGACTGATCTCTAAAATTCATCCAAGGAAACATCCCTACACACTTGAAAGGATACAAGATTTCTCAGTACATGAAAGGATATGGAGATAAACGGGGGAGGTAAAAAGAAAACCAGACCAGTAATTCTACAGTGGATATCAGCAGTCAATGGCCACTCTGGTTGCCCATGAGCTTGCTTCCCTATGTAAAACTACCCATTTCATTCGAACTCAAAACACATTGCATAATAATGCCTGATGAGGACCTCTCCACACCTCGATTACATTATCAAGCTTCAATGTATAAATTGATACAGCTATAAAAGCAAGCAAATTAATGCAACCTATCACGAATTTCTGCTTTCCACAAGGAACGAGAAACATATTGTGGTTCTTTAAATCCAAAATACTACAAAAATGGTAAACTAAATAAACAATACCAAGCACATAACTTTGCTGATCAAGGGAGATTTCAAATCAAAAAACTAAAACACAGGCAAAATAAATAACTATTCTATTATACTCATGATGAACATGAGGATTTGAAACACCTTATCAAACAATGAATTAAATGTTCCATCAAAAAAAGGCACAAACAAAGAGCCCATTACTCTTCACTTAAACAAAGCCAAATAAAATGAGGGAGTGGTGAGATAAAAGAAATTCTGATTAGCAGCCCCCTCGTAAAGTATTGGCTTTTGCCATTATACACACCTCACGGTCAATTTCCATTCAATACCACATGGAACACAAGTAAGAAAGGAAACGTGGGGTTAACTAAAGTAGTAAAGTTCAATTTCAACCTACAAACTGCATTTAGATGAATGCTTCAAACAGAGCCAATTCTAGTGTAGCTTTAAGGTCTTGGTAGGCAAGATCTCCAAACATATATTATACCATTGGATAAGAGCTTCAGAGCATATGAAATTACCCAACCTGAAGAGGACCACCTAGAAAACCAATAAATAAAAATGCTGACAACAACAGCTAACAGAATATCAGATGTACATCAACTGGATTATGAATAATGGATAACCACGCCCCAATCTAACTAGATTCCTAAATTCATCTACTTTAAAAGAGTAAATGGTGGCAAATTAAAAATCAAGACCAAATGCATTGATCCATGTGTACAGTCCATCACCTCATTATGTCAGATGCTAGATTAGGCAAACATCCCATGTCATGAATGAGGATTGCCAACAAAACTAAAGCATGAAATGAGAGATGACATCCCTTCCTCTATGACTAAATAATCTCCTCCTTTCTCACATTGGGTCTTGCACATCTTTCAACTTGGGTGGCCATAACAAATCAAATCAGAGCAGTTCTTTCCTAGATGTGTCAGAACTCAGATGGAAATATATGCAAGCTTTACTAAATCTTTCCTTTATGACAGCCTTATCTCTAACCTGCCCCATAATCCCTCTTGCTCAGTCGATCCTTCATCCACAAGTAATGGACCATAACACTAATGCAGACCTCTAGCTCCTTACGCACAGCTGATGGATAAGCTCCAAAACCGATCATTAGGACCATTAATTTCATGGGCAGCTCTCCTTAGATAAAATCCAGAAAATTTTATCAATTCAAAAGGCAGTTTCGGCTAACTAACAACAGTTGCTACCCTACGAGAAAGCACCGTAGAACAAACTAATTTGCTTATTTTAAGCATCGCATATCATTGAACAACAAAGTTTAACATCCTAAAATATAAAGTTTTTGTAGTGATAGATAAATGCTAGAAACACAGAACTTGGGCAACAATACAAGAACAGCAATGTAACTCGCAAACTAATCTTAAAGATTGAACATTAAAAGCATCGCTAGGGACAATAAACCAGGCAATGAGTTTGCCTTAAAAAAAGAATCCAGCGAGATCCAAAATCAACAAAACTGCTACAATCCATTGTAATGATAAAGGTTTTAAAAACCTCAACAACAAACAGACCATTTTCAAATCAAAACCTCAGCTTTGTAAAAAACCACCTGTTCTTGCCTGTCTTAAACCGCTCCTCGAACCTGGCCTTTGTCTCCTTGCAAGCGGTAACCTTCTTATCCTTGCTAGACAAACAATCAGCGGTCACGACATCTTTCAAGTCCACATCCAGCGTGTAACGTGTGGGCATCAGGTGCTGGTAGTTCACTAGCTTGATGAAGCACTTGACCCGGGATTTCTTGGCGGTCTTTTTCGCTGAATCCTTCTTGATAACCTTGCTGGGGTACTTCTTTATCCCTGCAACCAAACAGTGGCCGTACGCGCGATCACGTGTACCATCGTCGAAGGACCTGACGATCACTGCTTTGCGACCTGCGTATTTTCCTTGCAGGATTATCACGGCCTTGTTTGTCTTCAAGAACTTCACCATTTTCGCTGCTCTTGCCGCTCTGTGTCTCTGGTGCTGCTTGCAAACCTTAAAAGCACTGATACAGGGTGGCTGGTGATATATATATGGGAAATGAAACCCTAGGGTTTTTTTTTAATGGGCTGATTTGTGACTGGACTGGGCCGAAGAGGCCTGAAAAGAGAGAAAATGTTTGCAAGTCTCATTTTAGTCCTTATAGTTTAGTATAAGTTTAGATTGGATCCGTTAACAAAAGATTAAAAACACGAATACATATACCGTTATTCCCACTCTATTTTTATTTTATTTTATTTTCATGCTTTTTTTTATTATATTATTGACACCCAAAAAAAACTTATTTAATTAATAAAAATGTTAAACGTCAAAAAAATAATACAAGAAAAATAGTAATTATATCTAAATATTTAAAATTTTATTTTTCAAAAGTAAAAGTTACATAAAATATTGTTTTCTCATAAACTTAAAAGTGAGTCATTAAATATTGCAAATTTTATGATTAAGTACCTCAATAAATCATGATGCTAAGTTATTTTGTGTACCAAAGATTATAGACTATAAATAATAAATTATTAATGATAATTTAGTTCTTATTTTATGATTTAGGCCCTGTTTGTTTCCCGGAATTCACTTTCCGGGAAACCACTTTCCAAACTTTCCTGTGTTTGTTTGTCTTCTGGAAAGTTGGTCAATGGAAAACACTTTCCGGTCAACGGAAAACACTTTCCAGTCAAAGAAGAATTTGGCTTGGTTTTCAGGAAAGTGTTTTCCAGAAAATTTGGGCGGAAAACACTTTCCAGAAGTTGTGAAAAATTTAGAAATATCATTATTTGCTGATTATATCAAATTTGATCCTCAAACTTTTGATTGCTATATATAATTTGTTTTGAATATTTATTTTTCAATTCTATCTCTTAAAATTTAATTTTTATATTAGTTTTGGTTCTTATTTTTATAATTGCTATTTGCTTTTTTCTTATCATTTTTTTATTGAAATTTTTTATCTATCAAATTTGGTCCTCATTTTTTTTATTGTTACTTATTTTATTTGAAATAATTTATGAAATGTTAATTATTATTATTTTAATTTATTCACCTTTTTTTTTAAAAAAAAAATAGATTTGATCTCTATTATTTTGATTATTATTTATTTTATTTGAGATAATTTATGAAATTATATTTTTTTTCAATTTCATTCTCATTCAACTTTTTAATTTGTAAGATTTGTTCCTCATTATTTTAATAAACTTGAAAAAAAAATTAATTTATTAATAAATTATTTTCCAGATCATTTTCCATAACATAAACAAACACTGGAAAGTGTTTTCCAGTTCATTTTCCATAACACTGCCAAACATCGGAATTCACTTTCCAGGAATTCATTTTCCCCGGAATTCACTTTCCAAAAGGAAACCACTTTCCAGCAAACAAACGGGGCCTTAATGATTATAGACTATAAATCAGAAATTATTCCTGATAATTTAGTGCTTATTTTATGATTTAATGACTTAATATCAAAATTAAAAATATAATAATTATAAATAGCAATATCTATAATTTCATACGTTAGATCCTTCAAAATGCATTATTTAAGAGCATATATATTGTAAATAATAAATTTTACATGTTAGATATTTACAAGTTGATTGTTTGTTTCACGGAAAATAAATTTTACATGAAACTCTTTTTTTTTTTAAAGATTTATAAACTCTAAGATTTAATGTTAAGTTGTGATGAGAATCGTGCAATTTATCATTTTTTTATATTGAATTATTATTTCTTTATATTGAATTATACATTCATTTTGTGTATTTATATTTTTTTTATTAATTTTAAGGTTCAATTTTAGATATGCGAAGTTTTTTTTATTATTATTTCTATGAATTTATCTTAATATAGGTTACT
Source organism: Salix dunnii (assembly GCA_015731905.1). Classification (NCBI taxonomy): domain Eukaryota; kingdom Viridiplantae; phylum Streptophyta; class Magnoliopsida; order Malpighiales; family Salicaceae; genus Salix; species Salix dunnii. Next base: position 25,022,842 of record CM027674.1, on the reverse strand, counting down.
CATTTAACATGGTTAATCCGATGTTGACTTAGTGATGTGGTTTTTTTTTTAATTAATTTTTTTATTTTAATTTTTAATATTGGGTTGATTGAAAATGAATTTTTATATATTTATTGATTTCAACTTTTTTTTTAAAGTTATCTCAATCTTAAGAAGAATTTTACAAGTTTAATAGATTGACTCAAGCCATTTTTTAGGGTCCTTTTTTAGTTGATTTTTTCATCAATTTCACCCTCTAATAACCTTTTTTATTTATTTAATCATATTCTTTATTATTACATTGTTTGGGGATTGAGCTTTATATGGAGCTATTTCAATCTTATATATTATTCAATTTTATCATTTAATATCATGTTGTTTGGAGTTATTTGGATATCAAGTTTTATATGGAGTTATTTCAATCTTATTTTTTTTCTTAATTTCAATATTAAATATCAGGTTTGTTGGAAATAAAGCTTTGGATATATATATATATATATATATATATATATATATATATCATTACACATATTACAGGTTTAACAAGTTAGCACTAATTATTTTTTTCTTAGTATTTTTTTATTTGATTTCTTTTTATCTTATAAAATTGAACTAATTAAAAATTTAGTTCTATTTAACCTTGTAAAGATGTCACCACCAAGACAATTCTTATAATACTGACGAAGACTATTTTAGAAGCTCGAATGAAGTTACATAAGCCACCATAATACAATGATCTTCTCCACACATACTAGTGTCTTGATTACACACACCAATCATTTCTCATTTTTAGTCCTTAAGTTTGCTAGAAAAAAGTTTAAAGTTTATTTCGATGTAAATTAGACCTTTAAATTTGAGATTATTTTGAATCAACAAAATTAAATTTTATTTTTGTCAGATATCTGAAAGATAGATTTGTTTCCCAACATCACGAGGACTCGTATCAAACTCGCTAAATAAACCATCAAATTCAATTTTAAATTAACTTAGATTATGTTTGATATTGTAGTATTTTTAAGAGTTTTTGAATTCTGTTAGTTTTAAATTATTTTTTGATAGTATTTTTAAATTATTTTGATATATTAATTTTAAAAATAAAATTATTATTTTAATATATTTTTTAATAATAAATATTTTTAAAAGTAACATTTACTGCACTTTTAAACAAATATTAATATATAAGAATTGAAAAAAAAAAAAACAAAGGAAAAGAAGTGACCAATATAAAATCAAAAAACAAAAAGAAAACTCACACGCCCTTACATTCCACGCTGCATTGCCTATCTTTTAGTTTTCTTTTAATAATTTAATCTAATTAATTTAGGCAAGAGCAGGTCTAATGTTTGAAGGACGGAGGGCATACGACATGCCGGTTTTCTTTCTGTAGCAATAAATACAAAACGACCGACCTGTCAGCTATCAGATTTAAAAGCAAAAGAAAAGAAAATAGCTCGACTTGTTTTTGATGTTTCTGTTGAAACTTGAAAGGCGGCGATGAGTGAAGAGAGCACGAGGATGGAGACGAAGGAAGGGAGGGACTTGCTAGGCTCACCAACCTTCACACAGCTCGAAAATGGAAGGTTCCGGTGCCTAGAGACTGGACACGAAATGTTAACCAAAGACAAAGACTCCTACTCACAGAGTAAACGCTGTCGTCTGGGTCTGATAGACTTTGCTTTAGCCAACAACAAACCCCCTCTCAACATGTTCAAGCAAGACCCTCTCGCTCGGTATTTTTCTAATCTTAACCACACCTTTATTTTCTGGGTTTTGGGTTATTTAACGTTAATTAATGTAATAAAATTTTGTTTTTGCGTTTGTTTTTTTTAGTTCAAAGTTGATATGTAAATTAACTGGGGATACTGTCAACAAGTCTGAGGAACATATTTGGAAGCATATCAATGGGAAAAGGTTTCTTAACAAATTAGGTTTGTTTGTTTTTTTGTACTGTAATTTACGTAAGTATTAGGTTGTGTTTCTGTATAAGATTTGAAGAAATGATTGTTGTGCACAGAGCAAAAGGAAATGGAAAAATTGGAAACCAATGGACTGGTGGCGGAAGAAGTTGAGGAAGAATTGAAGTCGAGCCAGAATGGTGCTAAGAAAAAGAAAAAGAATAAGAACCAAGACAAAGTTGAGGAAATTATTTCTCAAGTGAGGGATTGTTCTGATAAGGACAGTGATTTGGAAGAAACTGATTTCTGGATTCCACCTGCTGGAGAACGCTGGGACTTTGATGATGGAGGAGATCGGTGGGGTTCTGATGCGGAGTCGGGGCACGAAAGCCAGGAAGAAAATGTAGCAGGTATGTTGCAAAAAAAGTGTTAGTGTTTGTGTTATGATTCTGTTTTCTATGATTTTTATGCAAGCAACGAGGCAATTTTTGGGATAGAAATGTCAAAGATCAGAATGATGGTGAACACACCTCGGCTCAGGAAATAATTTTTTCCAGACAATGACGAGTAACCCTGATGATATAACCTTAGTTCCTAGCTTAGCACAAACTCAGACTAGCTAAATACTGTGACAGTAACAACATATATACTACAGTAGTGATTTCTTGTAAGGTTTGATGTGTTCATGTGATGGCATTAGCTTGATTTTATGCTGTCAAATTATTTTGCTTAACCTTGGGAACTTGCAACGAAGCGTCATCAAAGTTTACTTTGATGATGATGTCATTCACTTCTATTCCTTCTGCATATTCTTTTGAAAGAAATATTGTTTGGATACTTCTTTTTGAGGGAAGCCAAATAATCTTGATTTAAATGGTTGCGAAACAACATTTGAGTTCTGCCTCGATGTTGAGTTAGCAAAACTACTTAGAGCTATATTTGTATTCCTTTTAATTTAATTATATTTTCACAGATGATGCAGTCGAAGATAGTGGCAAGGAATCAGAAGAGCTCTCCAAGGGGTATGTTGTTATCTCTATGTTCCTGTACTTTCTTGGAACTTCATTTTCTTCTCCATGTTGGCGTTTTTTAGAGAACATTTGTTTTTCACTCTGTTTTGCAGGACTAAGAGAATGTCAATTGAAATTGGACCCCGCAGCTCTGCTTCTAGGAAGAAGAAGAGTAAGAATGACCCTGCAAGTTGATCAGCTGAAATACTTGTGTCCTCACTTCTGAGAGATTGTAAAACAAGGTATTTGGTCTGTTACCCATTTTCAATGTCAAAAGGAAAGTCAATTTTAGGAACTAGAGAACTCGATGTCTCCAAATTGGTATCTGATTTGAAGTTTTTTCATGCAATTGTTTTTTTGGTCTTGTAAATTATATGAAAATCACTTTGAAGTTTTGTTTGATTGCTGTTACTTTTAAATCTAGCAATGATGAACATTCTACTGACTTAGGGGTGTGTCGTTTGTGTTTTTATCTGTTCACGAAAACCAAACATTTCTCCTCTGAAGAGAAAGAGGATGCATTTTGCATGTAAACACCACCCAATGAAAAATATTGCATCAAATTACTTTAGTTGTGGAGTATCCTTCCCCTGATCTAGCAACTTCTGTAGTGTTTTGTTCCCAAATGCTTTCACATTTGTCCAGAGCAGAGTAAATTCCACTGGTGCATGTTTTGCAAGGGCTTGAATTCATCTAGCAACTGTTGCAGTGCTCTCTCTCTCTCACCCACTTTTTTCCTGGCATCAAGATTTTTGAGGATTGTAACTAATTTTTTTTACTAGATACCACTTCTTAAACAACTGCACTTGAGAAACTCACAACCAAAATCTTTTTAATAATCCTCAAATCTAGCATCAATGTTGTTGTATTCATCAAGGTTGACATACTGCTATTAGGTAAAGGAAGATGATGTTAGACTCTACAACACCCATGCTGAGAAGCAGGTTAATAGCTTCGACTGCAGAATTTCCTGATCATGCATAGGTGTGAGACACCACTGCTATTAATGGGGAACTGAAACAGGTTTGGGTTCCAAACCTGAAGTCAGAATTGGGTCTAGCAATAAAACATGGAGACTTGAGATGTAAAAAATACACCCAATCTCAAAGTTGTACTCGTTTAGAGGAAGCTGAAAATTTCAGCATGAAGAGGAGAAGTATACGCTGCATGAATGGATGTCGAATTTCATACATGGGATCGTAAAATCACAGATGGTTGCTGGTATGCATATGCATGGCAACAATTTGGAGCAAATGATGCCACCAAAGTTACCTGTCGGAGCTGTAATCTGTTTCCCAGTAATCGGAAGATGATATAGACCATGCTTCACAACCTGAGCCGTACATAAAAACAAACAGTTTTATCTCTGAAACTTCTTATTGAGAGATATCTACCATTATTCATTCTTCATAAAAGACAAAGTCATGCTTCATTGTTTTGACAACACGTACGAGTGTGTGCATTCCCCGCATCTGGATGAACTGCAGAACTACACGGATAATTCTCCTCCCCCCCTAACACTCAAGAATGTGAGAATTCAAATCAAGAAATTCTCTCCTCCCCGGGGGATTATAACATCGGCATATTTTTTCGATGGCAGCCTTCAAGTGATTATAACATCGGCATATTTTTTCGATGGCAGCCTTCAAAACTTGGCTTCCCAGATCGAGCGTGCTGCAAATCATGTTTACTCGAACTTGTGGAACAGTAATTGCATGACTCGAAATGCAAAACATCAACATCTAATGAATAAAAAAAACAGCATAAAGTCTTCTGAGAACTGCTAAAAGCTTGTTTCCAGCCGGAATGACCAAGGGACTTCATTTACCATAGATTATGAAAGTTGGATTGAACCTAGCAACAGAAATCTCAGGCAATCAAGGGACTTCACAGACTTGGTCAAGCACGTTCTCCATATCCCTCCCTCAACAGTACCACGCTGAATTCTCCCAGCAAGCAGAAGTTATTGTTTATGGTTATTTGTAGGTGAAAATTCTTGGAAACAAACAGATGAACAGGCGTCATATACAATAAGCACTTGTGGTATAAAATGCAGGATCAAAATATGCTTCGTGTCTATAGTTTTCGCAACCAATTGCTATAAACAAACAAGGATTAGCATACAATTCCAAAAGCAAAGGAAGCAGAGGCAGAATTCCAGTTGGGAATAGTTGCAGAATTTACAAAGTGATAAATAGGCAAACTCCACGTGTAATAAGGGCAACTAAGTAGATAACTACTAGACTGAATTCCATGTGAACCTGTCGGAAGTTGGTTAGTTCTAGTTAGTAGTTAGTTAAGACAATAATAATACTTGTATATAAGAGAAGAATTTGTAGCTGGAAAGAGAAGAAATCAATAAAACAGTACTTTCTATACTATTCTCTTATGTTCCTACAAAATCACAATATTCCTTTGCCAAGGATTGAGCAATCAATTTTTTTATAAGGAAAATCCAAAGAGTTGGTTTAGAAAATGCAAAGATACTCAACTTGCACCCTGTTCTACTAAGCTAGTAGGTGCAAATGACTTTTATGTATCTAGAATGAAAGGCATAAAGATGGTCTGAAGGGTTCATAGTTGGTTGTAGAGATATGGTTAATTAAGAGGATTTTACTAAAGAAATTTACATGTGATCTGGGGCCAGGAAAAATATAATTTAAAAGTGTAATTAATAAAGACTCTCTCGGGAAAGAGAAGTAGAAGACTATAAATCTTTTTGAGGAGCTTAAACATTTAATGCCAACCATGAATCATGTTCTTCTAGAATCTTTTTACATATCCAGTTTCACTAGTGGATTGAAGGAGGATATGAAACCTATGTTGAAGATTTTCAAGTCCTCATAACTAATGCAAGCATTTGAGCAAACAAAATGGCAAGAGAAATCAAATGCAATTGTGTTAAAGAGAAATGAACTGATAGTCAAACTAATTTTTACTATTGGAATCAATAAATAGGAAAAGAACCTACCTTTAAAGAATTCCAATCAACTAAAAAGTGATATTCAGAAACAAAACAACCTGCATAATCATTGTATGAAAAGAGAAGATGTCTTGGACTATGTTATAAGGGTGAGGAACAATACAAAGTAGGGCATAAATGCAGTAGTGAAGGACTACATTTAATTGAAGATGTGGATGAAAAAGTGGAAGAATTTAAGGAGGTAGATGAAAAAGATATCAATGGTATTAAGGCAAAACTGCATAATGGTGGTATAATACCAGCCACCATTCTACAATTAAAATATCTTTTTTCAAGCATTATATGGGCATGGCCCATTAAATAGAAAGATGGTTCTACAATATTTATCTTTACTAGCAACTATATAAGAGAAGTTGCAGGTTAAAACCAACATGAACTCATCTTTTATAAATAATTAAAGATAGCCAGAAACAAAATGAAACATGTTACTGACAAAGATAGGTATGAAAAAGAGTTCTAGATGGGAGATTAAGTTTATCTAAATATCCAACCCTATAAACAAGTTAATGTATCCAAGAGAAAGAACTTCAAGATCAACCCTAGATTCTTTGGTCCTTATAAGATAAAGAAAAGGATGGGAGAATAACCTATGAGATTGTTTATTCTAGCGTAATTCCTACTTATTCTACTATAATTCCTATTTATTCTCTCTTACCTTTTCTTAATTCTGTAAGCTTAAAACTTAAGCCTTAATATAAAGATTGTTTTGGAATCTAGTAGCACTGCAACTTTCCATTTGGAAATTTAGAATTGTTGTTATAGCTAAGATTAAAAAAAAGCATAAACTAAATTTCAATTAAAAAATAATTGGCATCACTTTTTTCTATCTACTATTCAGAAGGAGTGTAAATCTACACTTTGATCAATCATTTTAATTTATTTCCCTGATTTAGTCCCTATTGATTTTTTTTTTTTTTGATCCCAAACTATTTTTCTTGTTTTTAAGTTATTAGATATTGAGAGAAAGTTGGCAAAATATTATGAGAGAAAGATTTCAAGTGGCTAGATTCAAACTATCAATAGTTGCAATTTTGGTGTCTATGGAATAACTCTTTCAGAGAGGGACTTCAAGGAGGTGGTTTTCAGAGCCTATCCATGTGAAAACTGGCTGTGCCTACCCCTCGAATCAGAGCATCGAACGATCATGTAATTTGTGGTCTATGCGACATGCATAACACACAGAAATTAGTCACCCAAGCAATGAAGGTTTACAGAAAAGAGTTGGTGAAAATATTGAGGGATCCAAAGGTTAGCATTGATGTTTAGTAGTAACATTTGAATAAATACAAAACATCATCTCCTAGTTTTAATAGTTTATGAGAGGCTGTGGTTTATCCTTTTTCACCGATGGGAGTTTGAAACTGCTCCAAAGCTGTGTTGTCTCCTGTGAGCTCGGATATTCTACCAATATATCATCTTCCTCTTCGTGGTTTCGTCTTCTTTGCAGCCGATAGAGGATCCTACTGTAAAAATGATGCCAGAACACGGGGCCTGGCTTCCCATACGTTCATGGGTGGTTAAAAACTTCCAAACATGTAGCTGAACACCTTCAAAGGAACACAAATACATCAACATTGTATTAATCAATTTGATAAGAAAACCAAATTTGCTGCGAGAAGATTCCCTGTTATCTTTTACAGCGCAATTGAAGAGCAATTTGTTAGTCTGGAGTATACTCCTCTACACAATTTTTAAGCTAACTGGACATTGAAATTCAAGTTTCTCAAGGACTACGATATGAACACAACCTAGCTGACTGTCACGTCCTTCAAGAAAAAGAATTGATAAGAGTATCACCTTATCATCATGCTCACATTGCTGAAACCCCTTCACTCCATAACTTCTTTCTTGCAATCAAAACTCGTTCTTCACTCAAGTAAAGAGCATCACTCCTTGGTTCAACCTCTGATAACCAGCGATCCCACCTTAAGGCAGTCACAAATTTTCGGATATAGTTTATAATTAAGGGCTTGTCTCTTATGATGACGAACCCATCAGGCCTTAGAATCCGATCCATCTCAATTAATAGATCCTCTACACCACACCCACGCTCCTGAATCTCAGAAAATACTCCCCAGGCATGAAGAAGATCATATGTACGGGGGTATGTAGAAAATGCTTCACACCTATAAATTATATCATGTGAAAATCATATACAAACTCGAAAACAAGAGTGGTATGAATAAGAGGAGCACAGAGTATGTAGCACAGAGCTCGAAATCATATACCATAGTATCTAGATAGTTATATGGATGATCAATGCAAAATCCTTTTCAAATCCTAATTAAAGCAGTCCTTGATACAGTGGAGAAAGTTAAGAGTGAGTCTCAGTTATGCTGTATGTCCAATTCACATCATCACCCAGACAGGCGATTGGAGTTTTCGCATAAAATCATTCCAAAATGAAACACAAAGTTCAAATTCTTTGCCTTTTAACAGCTTGTGCAAGAAACAAATATTTTGCACTTCACCAAAAAACAAACATCACATGAATACTTTATTTTATGAGTCAATTTATTGTTCAATGGATCAAGTTTCTTCACACAAGATCAGCAATATTTTTATCCATGACAAATGAACAAAAAATAAGCTCTAGTTTATTGATATAGAGCAACCAGCACAGAGAACCCAGAAGTCCTATATCAGTAAAAATTGTTGACGCTAATACCAAGGTGAACCTTGAGAGATATAAAGGGTGGTTAAATGCATACCAATCATGAACTGTTCCAATTAAGCCACGATCATAAATGACCTTCAATCTAGCAGACATGTTGACTGGAGCAACATTCATCACCCAGACATCTGTATCTTTGAGGGCAGCACCAAAACCTCCAAGGTTTGAGTTCATATCCATGACATTTCTGAAGTAATTCTTCCGTACAACAGATTTCATCTGTTTCCAGTACTCATTCACTCTAAATTGCCAAATGTTCTGCACCACAAGAATATGTATTTGATGAAAGGTATCATAATAGTAAAAACGAGAGGGGAGGCACTATATATCATTTTTCTGCAATGCTATAAACTTGAAAAACCTACAGTGTCTTCATGGAATTGTTTAGGACTGACACCAATGTCTTCCAACCGAGGGGGGGCTGCAGTAAGCCTCTTTGGCCAAGGAACTAGTCCGCTTCCTCTTTCCTTGTGCATCTCTGTTAATAAAAGGCATGCAAGTTTAAGAAACTGGAAAAAAGATAAAACTGAAATGTTAAAAGGCTTAAAAAACAGTGACAAGTAAATTAGACACCCGACAAGTTCATTAAAGAAAAAAACAGTAAACAGCATTTTCTTAGTCATTTTTCAGGTGTTAGGTGCAAAACAAAGAGTCTATTCTCAAAAAGCATCCATGCTTTCAAGGATATGACTTTTCTTTCTTTATCTGGTTATATTACATCATATGGCCCACAAAGCCCCATCTCATCCATATATAATTTGGGTTTTTATTTCATCCATGTACATTTGCTCCCAGTTTTAGAGTATAGTTTTTAAATTTTACGTGTATGCTGATCTGAATTCCTAGTATACAAACAAAGTTATAGCAATTCCAACGAAGATGAGAGTATCAGCAAAAGGAATCCAGTGTCTTCTGCTCGTATATGTACACTCTACTGCTACTTACTTGCTGAGTAGGGGATTATGCAGGCCTTCATGTGCACATTCCAAGTTGCATCTGGGTCATCACCAGTGCTGCATAGAGGGGGCTGCGTTCCAGGATCCCTCTTCAAGTAACAGCCATTACCCAACGGTTTTTGCCAAATAACAGTCTGGTCTTTCTTCACAGCAACCCTCCAACACATTCTTCTTAAAAGGTCATGCATTGCATTCCAGATCCTTCGATTTTCTGGATCAAGTGCATAGGCTTCAGGAGAAGAGTAGGCAAAATACCCTCCAGGTCTTAGTAATCTATCAAGCTCTAACAAGAGAATTCCATCTCTCTGGAGCCAATCAATACGGCATCGAGAACAGTGAGCCAGTTCAAATGATCTACTTGGATAAGGAAGTCTTTTAGTGCCTAAGACACCAAGAGTTGAAGGAATCCCTCTCTCCAGCGCAAACTGTATTTGATTCTCATGTACATCATTAGGTGCGATGGACATAGCTATAATGCTGTGGGAAAGAAGATAAGCTCCAAAACTTGCAACTCCACAACCAACATCAAGAACATTCCGGATATTCCCACCATTGTGAAGTTTATCATTGGGAAATTTAAGCATCTGTACCACCAAAGATAAAGAGGCTTGGTTTGACTCACTTTATAAACATTTAAGCGAGCAAAACAGAAGATCAAGATATTGTATTACCCTAGCTAGAGAAACAATGTACTTATTAGCTCCATCATGAAAATGGGTTCCTCCACCAGGAAAATTTATCTTTTCCCCATTCACCACCATCCAATTCTGATCCGACTTCTCTTGGGCGAGGTGCGTATGGGGTATATTTGCTTTCCAAACCTCATCTCTACTCTCCGGCCACCTTATAGGGATCTGAAATTCTAAAAATTGATTGATTTCGTCCGAATCAAAACTAACTGCAAAGCAAAAATTAAACAAACACATACACCAGCAAGAACACTCACGAACCTTGTAACCAATAGGAGGTGGTATAAGACAATTAAAACGCCGCTCTGGAGGGGGGCAGTGCCTTTCATAATGCTCCATTAAAGTTAAATTTGGCTTCAATTTCAATTGGTAGATAAGGTTTCTATCCAAACATGGTATCAACTCTGAGTGTTTTATATCACAGATCTGTAATATCCGACAAAACACACAACAATAACAAATAAGTTGAACTAAAAATCATTACTTTCACATACTTATACAAACAAAAAAGCATGCTTTGACACAATTAAACATTAACAAAATTCTACGGGGAAAAATAAAATAATCTAGTTCAATTCAATACTAACAAAACAATGCTAAAACACAAAATCAATGAAAGCCTAGTTCATATTTGTTCGTAATTAATAGGGAAAACGTACAGGAATGCTTTTGGGGACTTCTGGGTTATGTTCTTGGTCCTCAAACAAATCATCAAAATCCCTGATATTCCCGCCGAGAACAGGATCCGAGCCGTCATGTTCGCCGTCAGATCTGGAGAGAGCAGGAGCAAAAAAAGATCCATAGTACAAACAGAGCAAGCCCAGAAGAAAAATGAAGGCAATCAGAGCAGTGGTTATTTGCTTGGCAGTGTAAGGCTTTTCGTTTTTTTGCTTCATTTCTGAATAGAAAATATCGGAGCCGTCGAATTCAGTTCGTCAAGGAGAGGAGAGATTTTCGCGGGGTATAAAGCAAGCAAGAAAACCGGACATAAGAGTGGACTGACTGTCTGACTGGCTGGCTGGCTGACTTCAACTTGTGTTGTGTGGTCTTCAAATATTCTCGTTTTGCTGCTCTACTTCGTTAGCCCCATCTATTTGCCAAAAAGTTAAGAAAATAAATTGAAAATTAATCTGGTGTATCAAAGAAAACATGTATAATTAGAAATCTATATGCACATTTCTTCTTGAAGATTAAGTTTTATTTGTATTTTCAGTGATCTTGCACATGAGAGAACTATTGGAGTCATTTAAAATAAAAGATGGGTTTTTCTTGTCTTCTGTATTTGTATTCCAACAATTATACATGTATAATGACTAGATTTAATATGATGAAAAAAAGATAAGTTCTATTTATGGTCAATGTCATCAATCAATCCATATGGTTGTTTTCTCTTGGAATCTAGGATGGACTCAAAATAAAAAAGAATATATCTATCTATTTATTTATATATATATATATATATATATATAAAGGCCAACATGGCTTAAAGAAATATAACATTAAGATGAATCCATTATCTGAAAATGATAGCTCTTTGATATAGTGGTGGAGAAGAATGGCTTCATGAAAAAACTCTTATAGGAGCATATCTAGCTCTAAGTGATTAGATTAACATAGAAAGTGTTTTGCTATATTTTCATAAAGGTAATGTTAGTTTTGTTATCTTTTTAACACTTTAATATAGCTAGCTAGGAATAAATGTAACATTAATTGATCTACCTTGAACATCACATATCTGTCTATCTTATAATGATAAATATTATCCTGGTTCATTTCCACCACCATTTTCATGGTTAGAACATGTTTATTTAATTATGGCTTAGTAAGTCTAAAAAGATTTTGAAGATTATTATTAACTTAATTTTATTTGACTTGTTATGGTTGATAAAATAAGCTCTAGTATGAATTTATATTCTTTATATATCGTTCTACTATTTTTGAAATATCTACAAATTATTATAAAAACATTCAATAAATGGATAAATAATTTTAAAAACGCATTAGACAAATAAACAACGGATAATCCATTGTTTCAAAATTGGTATATATTATTTCCATATGACATTGTTGATTGTTGATATCATTATTGATTTTATCAACGATGAATTTTAACTTTATCTATAACGAACTAGGTAGTTGATAATAACCCTTTTGTTTTTAGTAACACGTGTGTTGATGTGTGTGTATTAATATAACATAAAACACACATATATATAATATTTATAGTTTTATAATCTATTACACACAAACATGCTAACTATTTTATTTTTTATTGAATAACAAGTTATGGTTAGATAATGAATACTCATATGAATACACGAAGCTCATATGAATAGTTTATAAATAAATATTTTTTTATGAGATAAATAATTAATATAGCATATATTTCAAGAAATGGAATCCTTAGGTACCCATTAAGATCCTTATGTCTTTATTATATTATCATTATTATAGTTTGTTTTTTATGATGATTGGTTGGTTATTATATATTTGTTTTTGTTCTTATTTAATAATGCTAGATGTTTTTGTATTGAATTTCCCAAAAAAAATATGTTTATGGTTTTAATTTGGATAATTAGTTTTTTTATGGTTTAATATATAAGATAACATAGATTTTTGTTATCTATAATCAATTCAAGTATTCGTTACTTTTGACTTTTAAATGAGAGGGATGCAAGTTGCCTTATATTGGTTACAATTAAAAACAAATTGATTAAAGAATTATATATATATTAAAAAATAAAATAAAATAATTCTAAAAAATTTGCAAGTTATTTCTTATTTATGAGTCAAACAATTTTCAATTAAAGTTTGTATTGAAACTTATAATTGAGATTTATGTATTTAAAAATATATGGACCTAATTGAAATATTTGAGATTATTGGAAATGAATATGCCATAGGTTGTAAAGCCTCGGTCAAAATCCAGTAAATCAGTGCTAGAATTGTTATTGATAGGGATAAAAAAAGGATGTTTTTATAAATTTAACAATCAATACTTTGAAATGCAAAATAGTGATGAATAACATATATTTCCCAATCGAGTAAAATAATTATGTAAAGGGAAATAATTATAAAAAAAAGAATAGTATATTATTTTCATGTGAAAAACATTGATCACTTATATAAGCCCCAAATACAATCCTGCTATTTTTTACTAAAATTTGTGAGAGAATCTAATAAAATAATTATGATGGTTATGGATGAGAGTCATCAATGGTCTTGTTTAAAAATCATGATGATTTTAAGTAAATACAATTATACAAAAAAAATTAGATTTTTGGTAAATTTCTTTATATTATGTAGTTTTTATGTATCAATTATATCTCTTACTCCAACCATTAAATTAGTCTAATATTTTATGAGGAGTCTATTAATATATATTAATATAATGATTTCAAATTTAGGTTAATCATATTCAACAAGACCATGTAATTTAGGTCAGAAGCCAAAGTTTAGGATAATAATAAGGACAAATGGTAAAATGAGACATCTTCCTTTTTTTTTAATAGAGGAGTTGTTCTGGATGAATTTTTTTAGAAACCATAGGTGATCCATTCTGTTTCATCTATTTTTTTCTTAAATAATAATAATAAAAGAGGGACACATGAAAAATGGTTGGTTTAAGGAAGATTGTGTTGACTTAAGGAAGGAAAACATGATTAAAGTGGGTTTAAAGGAGGAAGTGAAGCATTTAAGAAGAAGTTAGGGAGAGTAGATCTTCCAAACTCTTATTAATTAATGTTTAAAAGGGTAATTACATTTCTTTCTCCATATCTTTATGTAAGTTTGGTATCATTTTATAGGAAGATTGAAATGAGTTGTAAATGGGTTAGGGTTTGGATGATGAAACTATGTAATCCTTTTGCTTTAAATTCTGGAAATGAACTTGAATAATTGATGTTATTGTGATTAATATGAGAGATTAAAACCCTAAACACCTAAAACAAAGTTGAGAAAACAATTTAGAGGGTTATAGAGAAACTAGAGAGAAAACACACCAATAGCAAAAACCACAATGACTATATCTTTGTCTTTCACTATTAGGTTGTGTTTGTTTCCCGGAATTCACTTTCCAAACTTTCCTGTGTTTGTTTGTCTTCCGGAAAGTTGGTTAACAAAAAACACTTTCCAGTCAAAGAAAAATTTGGCTTGGTTTTCAGGAAAGTGTTTTCCGGAAAATTTGGGAGGAAAACACTTCCCGGAAGTTGTGAAAAATTTAGAAATGTCATTATTTGCTGATTATATCAAATTTGATCCTCAAACTTTTGATTGCTATATATAATTTGTTTTGAATATTTATTTTTCAATTCCATCTCTTAAAATTTAATTTTTATATTAATTTTGGTCCTTATTTTTATAATTGCTATTTGCTTTTTTCTTATCATTTTTTTATTGAAATTTTTTATCTATCAAATTTGGTCCTCATTTTTTTTATTGTTACTTATTTTATTTGAAATAATTTATGAAATATTAATTATTATTATTTTAATTTATTCACCTTTCATTTTTTTTTAATTTTTAGATTTGATCTCTATTATTTTGATTATTATTTATTTTATTTGAGATAATTTATGAAATTATATTTTTTTTTCAATTTCATTCTGATTCAACTTTTTAATTTGTAAGATTTGTTCCTCATTATTTTAATAAACTTGAAAAAAAAATTAATTTATTAATAAATTATTTTCCAGTTCATTTTCCATAACACAAACAAACACTGGAAAATGTTTTCCAGTTTATTTTCCATAACACTGTCAAATATCGGAATTCACTTTCTAAAAGGAAACCACTTTCCAGCAAACAAACGGGGCCTTAGATTAGGTCTATGTTTTGATAAGTTGTTTTCAAATATGACCTCCATTTTCTCTTTATAGGGATTTGTGATACTAGGATTCTTTAGAGATAAATAGCTGGAGGTACAATTTTGGAAAAAAAAACATTTTTTTGAGCAGTCTTAGTTTTTTGCTATTTTATCCTTCAAACACCATTAAATTAGGTTATAATTTGTATATGTTGTTACTTTAGTGGTTTCTGAAGCTATAAAAGGTGGAGATAAAAAACAAACACTCTAGAAAGAAGTTGTTCTCCCGAAATAGTAGGTTTGCAAATATTTAGATCTGTCTAGTATTGTTTCAATGTAGGAAGATTTAACTGTTTGGTTTATAATCATATTGTATATGTTATGCTAAGCATGATAATGTATACCTTCACTATTGTGATTGACTGAATAATGAGTTTACAAAAAAATAATTTAAGTTGAATTTGAAAGATATTGAATGAGAAATTGATGTTTTTAGCATAAAAAACCATGTTTTGAACCTATAAATAATTGTAGGGTTTAGTGATGATGAGAAAATTAATTTGTTTTTATTATAATATAAGTGAAGATGTTTTGTTAAAATGTGTCATATGGTTGAATGGGTCAATGTTTACCGTTGTGTATAATTATGCATTATGATGTGATTCATGTGATTATTTGAATTGAATTAAACATTGAAATTGAATATGATTGAGTTTATGAGATAAATGGTTTATTATTATATCATGCTTTATGGAAAGTATAATGAAAGATGACAATAAATTAAATTTATATTGTTGGGGTGTGTATGAAGCACAACCAGAAAATGACATAAGTAATAAGAGATGTGTAATAGGAATATTTAGTAATATTAATGGGTTACATTGATATTGATATTTCCTTAGATTTGACAAGTCAATCCCAGGTAAGGGAGACTAATGATGCTAATAAGGATTATAAGAATCAATATAATCACCTTGGAATATAGGGATAACGATCTTGATTAATCGGGCCAAGAATAATTAATGATATTAATGATATTGTATTGATAACAACATTTAATTATGATTTGATTAGCTACTCTAGAAGTGGAGGCTAATGATTTCAAGGGGTTCTTGATAGTGTCATTTTCCAATGATAAATCAATGTATTGTTATATACATGATTGACTATTCCGGGTTTGAAATAATTAATGATATCAGTGAGTTACATTGATACTAATATTAGTTTAAGTTGATTAGTCAATCCTAGGTGAGAGATATTAATGATGATAATAGGATTCTATATCGTCAATATAACTTTAAGGATGAAAAACTAAGAAAGAAACTTGATTAGTTATTTCTAGGAGAAAAGGGAAAAGCTAATGGACACTAAGATGGATATCTTGGTATCAAAATATTTGATTCAATTTTTTAACTTGCTATTTAGTGAAATAACAATCAATAATACTAGTGGGTTAATATCTACTTTCTTTGACAAAATATCCTTAATTGATGGATTATGATACTAAATATAAATTGATAATGGCATTATGCATCTCATTAAATTGATGGATAATAAAGGGTTTTGTGATGTCAAGGTGGAAAGTTATGAAAGAAATGAATGAATGAATGCTAGAAATGGGTCTTCATGCTTGATTTATATAAAAGAAAAAAAAATAGTATTTCTCTCATTACCATTATTATTATATATTATTTCGATATTTACATTGAAATTATGCATTTTTCGAGGTTCCTTGTACTCACATTAGAAGTGACCTTACTTCTTTCTTTGATATCTTATGATCCATGTTCTATATTACTATATGGATGATGTGTTAACTATAATTGACAGGAATTGAGATCCAAGATGATTGAGTCATGATTTAGTATTAGATTAAGGTATTGATAAGAATGTCAATAACTTGATATATATATATATATATATATATATATATATATATATATATAAATTATGGGGGTAAATTCTATGAGTTGAGAAACAAAAATGTTATGAGATAAATTTGAATAAAATTAACATCATATGAAAGTGTTTGTATACGACCAATCGATTTTAAAGATGAAAGGAATAATTCCTAAATGGACAAGTTAAGTTAAGATATGAATGAAATAATCCTTATGATGTAAAAATAATAATGTGATGCATTAAAACGATTGGAAGAAATTTTATTTAGGAAGATAAAAAACACTAAAATATTGAAAATTAATATAAGATCCATGCTCTTAAAGAAAAATGTATAAAATGGGTTTTGATAATAAAATCATTAATCATTAGGAATTGAGATTAATTCTTATCATAATATTTATGTAATTTTAATATTTCCTATAACTTTCTTACCTATTTTGTTAGCCAAGTGGCTATTTAGAAAACTAGTAACAACTTAAGAGTTTTATTATATTTTTATATATATTATTATTAGAGTTTTCTAATTAGAAGGTTCTATAGTCATAAATGAATAAAAATATTTTTTAAAAAAAGTATGCTTTATTTTTTAATTTAAACAAACCTCATATCCTTTTGTTATAATTTACATCAAAACTAAAATGCAATCATTAACCATAAAATGAATTTGATACTCTTAGTATGTTATACATATTATTTTGGATTATATTGTAAAATATAAAATATAAAATGTATATATTAGAGCTTCAAATGATCAAGCTTTCTTTATTTAATTCTTACATTATTATGTTGTAAAATATTTTAAAAGCCAACTTTACACTTTATAGATATATATAAAATATGTCGAGGTTTCACTGTACATTGCTTACTGTGGATTTCAACAACACAATTATTATTTTACCTTTGGAATCATCAAAACTTAACCTTGGTATTGGGGTGTTTTGGTCTTTTTAATTTTTATTGCACGTTGAAACTACCTATTTACCCTTAGGGGCTGACAAAAAGAAGGCTGACAGAGGGTATTTTTTCATATATTTTTGCACGATACAATTACTTGCATAGCCTCTGAAAAAAAGACAAAAAAGAAGCTCTATCGCGGGGGGCATGGTGGTACTTCACACTTATTTTTTCGTAATTATCGCTGGGTGAATGGATGTTTAAGTAATTCTATATTTATTTATTTTGAATTTACTATCGGTTTGTCGTGCTGACATACCAAATGTTGTGCATATGCACGCTCTTGTCCAACCGCGCGTGCAGTGTATGTAGGTGGTGGCAAATGTTCGATGGTCGTGTTATACGATGCATCTCCATGTTCTCTTCCTTAAGGTGTGAAGTGTGTTGTGTTAAGTTGATCGTGGAATCACCAGTGGATGATTTTGTGTTCCCCCCTCTTTTTCTATCCTGCAACCATAAAGTACAAGACGATTTGATCTTTTATATTGTTGGTTTGTTCATTTCAGTCCCTGGTCTTTTGATTTCTTTTTTTATTATTGATTTTTCAATAGAAATTTTGATTGTTTTCAATTATACTCTTCAATTGAAAATGATTATATATGGTACGTTTCATTGCAGTTCTTAATCTTTTGATTTTTGGTTTATTTGTGTTTCTTTAATATTTTTGGTTTGCATGTTTTAATTTGTTCTAATTTTGTCATTTAATTGAAATTAGTTATATATGTTACCTTTTATTTTGGTTCTTATTCTTTTAATTTTTTAAATAATTCCACTGCATATTTTTTTTAGAAATCCCTTTATTGTTTTACAGTCCCAAGGTTTTTATTTGTTGTAGTTTTGTCATTTAAATGGAATTAATTATATTTTTATTTTTTATTTTGGCACTTATTCTTTTAATTTGTTATTTAATATTAATTCCTTTAATATTTTTGGTTCTTTTTGGACATTGTTTATTTTTTTGTTAGTATTTATTCATTTATACTTTTAGTTTTTGTTTTTAATTTCTGTCATTTTATTTTCTATCGGGGTTTTATTTTTATTTGATTCAATTCTAAAATTTTAATTTATATTGGTAATTTATTTTTCCCTTTATTCTTTTTTTTTTAGTGTTTTATGTTATATTATATGTTCTTCTGATCATATGATTTTTTTATGCTCATAATATTTATTTTACTTCTTTTTTTGCTATTGTTTTTGTTTACTCTTTTGTTAAAGTTATTTCTTTTTTATTTTTGAGATAATTTTATGGTTTCATTATTTGCGCAATAAAAATGATAATTTTAGTGATTATTTGTTTTATTTTTTTCTTGCTTGCTTTTCTATAATAATGTTTTGTTTTGTTTTTGTTTTTATTTTTCAGGACAATTTAATGATTCTAATTGTGTTGAAAATAATGGTAATAATAGTTTTAGCTGTTATAATAATAATAATAATAATAATAATAATAATAATAATAATAATGGTAACCATTGGATTTTCAATGATGTTTTCCTTTTTTATAAATAGAAAATCAATGATTTATTTTTATTATTTAGTTATCATAGATGTTTCCATAATTTATATTTTATTATTATATTTAATTTAAATTTGATTATGAAATGAAGTAATTCTAATATAGTAAATTCAATTATTCAAATATCTGAATCTTCTTGATTTTTTAATGACGATTATAATTTATGCTGATAATTTTGTTGAAACTTGTTAAAAAAATAAATTTATATTGATTTAAAATTCATATATTTTATTAGAAAGTTCCGTTTCATAGAAATTCTACACAAATTGATTATTTTGTCTAAATTTATTGTATAATAATAAAATCTTACAATCTTAATATCTCATACTTTGAATATATTTTTCCGTGTTGAAAAAAATATGAAATGACTAGTTTATTTCTATATAATATTAATAATTTTTTTCTATAATTTATCAACTTAGGACGTTTATAGGCTAAAGAATTGACCCATAGGTAATGAGAAACAAAATCCTAAAACATGAAGGAAAATAACGTAAAATCTAATATAACACAAGAAATCAAGGAAACTTAAAAAAAAAAAAATGGCTCAAACACTTTTATCTCTTTTTATCTCTAATTAATGTTAATAGATCTATTTTTAAAATAAGTTTATTAAACACTTGCATCATCTTTTTATTTTTGATGTAAATAGGAGCAAAATAAGACAACAAGTATAAAAAGACATAAAATGAAATAAAGTAGGGTTTGACTTTATTTTATTTATGAAATATTAGTTTGTAATGTTTTTTTTATGTTTTTATGAACATTTTAGTCACTCTCCTAGTATAGTATGATGTGATTATTTATTCTCTTATCTTTAAAGAGTGTGGCGTGATGACAGAAAATTTATGTTCTTCACAATATATCTTGAGTTCGAGTCAGAATATACATTCCTTATAAGAGTCTAAAACAATCGAGATTTTACTTACTTATCTTAGCTCATAAACTGCACTTTCTAGAAAATAAAGTTTACCCATAATAAAATACTAAACAAAATATATCATAATAAAGTTTTTTTTTATATATCTATATTTATATCTATTTATCTATCTATGCATCCGTTTATAAATTTGAAATTCCAGCCGTAGTGTAACACACACGCCAACTAGTATGGAACAAGGTTGTTAATTCCGTTCCGTTCCGGCCGGAATGGCCGGAACGTTCCGTTCCATTAAGAAAACCGAAACAAAACGGCGTCGTTTTCATCTCGGTTTAAATTCCGGCCCGTTCCGGAAATTCCGGCCAAATTCCGGCCGGAACGTCTCGGTTCCGTTCCGGGTGTTCCGTTCCGGCCTTTTTTTTTATAGAGATTATGATTAAAATTATTTTGATTAACCTATTTTTGTGTTTCTAATTTTGAGATTAAGTTTGTTTGATTTTGTATTTGTATTGTATAATTTAAAGTTAGTTTATCTTGATTTTTAATTATACTTGATAAATTAAAATTTTAATTATATATATATATGAACAGTACAATCCCGAAACGGCACACCGAAACGCTCCGAAACCGGAACGTTCCGTTCCAATAGAAAAACCGGAACGACGACCGAAACGGTATTGACAACCTTGATATGGAATATTCATTTTGTCAAACAATAATTTTAATTGACATGAAAATCAAACAAGCAAACCAATGAAATGAATCGAGAATGAGGGGAGTAAAATAAGGATAGAAATAGTGGAAGTTGGAAGAAAG
The DNA here is from genome assembly GCA_015731905.1 of Salix dunnii. Lineage (NCBI taxonomy): Eukaryota > Viridiplantae > Streptophyta > Magnoliopsida > Malpighiales > Salicaceae > Salix > Salix dunnii. The sequence goes on along the minus strand of CM027674.1, from coordinate 25,001,787 downwards.
AAACAAGTTTTACAGTGGTGACCCAATAGCAGCAAAACACGTGTACTAGAAGTATAATAACGTGATAGGCATCGAAAACATCTTTATCATAGCCATATATATCTACTCTCAATCTCATGCATATCCACAAGTAAACCACTCATAAATAAATAAAAAGAATCCTGCTTCTGCCATGAAAGGTCAGTCCCCTCGTTGGTTAATTTGCATCATAACTTTTAAAGTTAATTACACTAGATATTTTTGTTTTTACATTTTAAATATATATTTTTTCAAATTAATTATCTGTTTAGAAGCATGTGGTTTGAGTTGTTTTTAAAAATATTTTCTGCTCATAAATATATTCAAATGATATTTTGTTTAAAATATTTTTGACATCAGCGTATGAAAATAATTTTAAAACACCAAAATTTTTTTAATTTAAAATAAAAAATAATAATAATTTTTTTTTCAAAAATAATTTTAAAATGCACCGCCAAACATCCCATAAGTTTTTGGATAATTTGAAATCTTTTTAATGTATTGATATTAAAAATAATATTTTAAATAAAATTATTTTAATATATTTTCAAATAAAAAATACTTAAAAAACAATTATTATTGAAACTTCAAAGGAATCTATACAATTTTATAATCATGAGAGGCTGATGTAAATAAATTGGAGTCAACGTTGCACATGATAAAAAAAAGAGAACATATAATTAATATTATTTGATAATAGATAGCTTAGAAATTCAAACCCTTCTAATCTAAGAAAAAAACAAAGTAAATGCTATTTGAGTATTTTGGTAATTGGGCAAACCAACTTAGGAAAAATCTCAAATCTTATTAATATAAATATGTAGAATTTATTAAAATAAAATAAAATAAATATTAAAAATAAATGATCTACAACTTTCAAGAATTTGGTTCATAAAGTGAGAGAAGTCAACTTTCAACTTTCAATGTATTGGGTCAATATTCAAAATAAAATTTACCTCAACATATATTTATTCTAGAGAAAAGGAAAAAGAAAGAAAAGTATTTTTTTATTTTTGTATTTTAAAATATTTTTGAAAAAATATTTATTTTTTAAATTAAGTATTTTCACATTATTTTAATAAATGTCTCAAAAATAAATTTTAAAAATAAAATAAATTATTTTAGTATGTTCTTCTTTAAAACACAACACGTGTCAAGATCTTTCGATTCACATCGCTTTTTCTTTTCCTTTCCCCTCAAATAATAAAAAAAAAGAAAAAGAAAAGAGAAAGGATATTCACTAACCTTTTGCTTTCAAAAATTTTCAAGAAACGAGAATCATCTCTCTCTCTCTCTCGAACAGATTCAGATCCACCCCCCCCAACGCTTAGAGACAGCTATCCTTTTGAGAGTATTTAGTAAGTAAATCCCCTTCCTCTTTTTTCTCTTTAAATTTTATTTATTTTAAACAAATAATCTTCTATCAATCGTTAAATTTATTTGAATTAGATCTTTAGTGATCATGGTAATGCACTTCATTTTAAGATTGTTGTTGACTTTTTTAATATTTTGTTATTAATTTTCTTGTAATTTGTGTTATTATAGTAGAAGATTAGTTAATTAATTAACTAATGTTGGCGTGTTTTGATTATTTCTTGTAAGCTATTTGGCTTTAATTCCTTAGCCTGCAATCGATGTATAACATGTATTCTTCATGTGTCCCGCTTATGGTCTAAAGCGGTGGAGATAGAAGTTACGTGGAAGACACTTTCTTCTACAGCCGCCGCCACCTGTTGTGTGTGCGAAGTCATTGATAAGCAAAATTTGGGAACTTCTTGGTAATATCTATCGTTACCGGGTCAACTTTTTTCTGCTTTTCTTTAACTGAATTCAGAAAATATTAAAGGGTTCTGGGTTTCAGATTTGTCTTTTGGTTTATATTCGCGTTTCTGAAGTGGGTTTTGAATATAGAATTCAAGCCTGACAGTTGGGTTTCTTCTGGTGCTTGGTTATTAATAATTTGTGGAAAGGACAAGTGGGTTTTTTCTCTCTTGATTATTGGGTTTTTTTGTTTTAGATAAATTAAGTTGATGGGGGGCAAAAGTTCAAGGGAAGCCAACTGGAGTTCGAATCCATCTTCATGGGATGCCTATCAACAACCGTCATATAGTCAAGAAATTCACGATCCACTACCACCAACGCCACCACCACAGCAATCTTATACATCACAACAATCATATGGGTCGCATCAGCATTATACTTCCTCTCAAGACCACGGTGGTGCCAGCGACAGAAGAAGGCTTGACAGGAAGTATTCAAGGATTGCAGATGATTACAAATCATTACAACAGGTAATTTAACATGCTTTGGTTTTTATGCTGATTTTGGTTTTCCGTCAGAAAAGCAGCATTAAAAGGGGTCGGGTGGGCAAGCATGTTTTGGAAATGAACTCCCTGCTAGTTTCTTAATATTCCATGTCTGTTTGTTTTCAGCAGATGTAACTGCACTATACTTTTTGTCTTTGTCAGATGTAACTGTGCTATTTTTGGATGATTTATCATGCTTTAAACAACAGTTTTGGTGGTAGTGGTGGTTTCTCTTTTTTAAAACGTCATCCATTTTCTACCTATGGTCATGCATTTTCCATGAAATGGGCTCTCTGGTCTTCTTGCCAGTTGCAGAATTATGAAGTAAAATGAACCCTTATTTTGCCTTGCAGGTGACTGAGGCTCTTGCACGTGCTGGTCTTGAATCTTCCAATCTCATAGTTGGTATTGATTTCACAAAGAGCAATGAGTGGACAGGTTAACCTTTATCATTTTTTTGCTTATAATGCATGTTGCCTGACCTATTGCAGAACAGTCTATTAACTTTGATTTGATAATAGGTGCCAAGTCCTTTAACAGACGAAGCTTGCATCATATTGGAGATGGTTTCAATCCATATGAACAAGCAATATCCATTATTGGGAAAACATTGGCTGTCTTTGATGAGGATAACTTGATTCCCTGTTTTGGATTTGGGGATGGTATGTATTGATAAATTACTTGGATATGAGAATTCAATAGATCAAAGATTGCATAGTTATAAGCATTCACTCATGCAACTGCCAATAACATGCACTTTTCTCTGGCAGCATCAACACATGATCAGGATGTCTTCAGTTTCTATCCAGATGAGAGGTTTTGCAATGGATTTGAGGAAGTCTTGAGTCGGTACAGGGAAATCGTGCCCAATCTACGACTTGCAGGTTTAAATCTTGTGTTTTGAGACTAAGACTGAGACTGATGCTTCACATCTTATAATAGTATTCGCTGAAGTCTTGAATTGGATTTTTTTAATTTATGCATATCATTTTGTTGCAGGACCTACATCATTTGCACCAGTCATTGAAATGGCAATGACCATTGTTGAGAAGAGTGGTGGCCAGTACCATGTACTATTGATAATTGCAGATGGACAGGTATGCTATCTTTTCTACAGTAATAATCTCGTTCAGAGACAAATAAGGGGCAGAAATGCCATGCTTTTGTGACTAAAATGAGTGGAATGAGATATGAGAAATTGAACAATCTACAGAAGAAATTATAGAATGCTGACAACCTGTTGTCGTGCTGTTGAACATTTTTTCCATGAAAATGGTGGTTTGGTCACTGATGGCCAGGAAAGCTTTCATTCAAACTAGGTGTTGTTCCCAAGGCTTTACTGATTTATTGTTGATGGTTGTCTCAGGTAACTAGAAGTGTTGATACTGAGCGCGGCCAGCTAAGTCCACAGGAACAGAAGACTGTGGAATCCATTGTACGAGCAAGGTAAAGTCAGGGTAACTTATTTCCTACTGCAGTTCCTTTTTTTTTTCCTTCTCTTGGTTGTTTCCTAAACATAGACCTGTTTCCTTACAGCAAGCTTCCCTTATCTATTATATTAGTTGGGGTGGGAGATGGGCCCTGGGATATGATGAGGGAGTTTGATGATAACATTCCTGATCGAGACTTTGATAATTTCCAGGTAAGTACTTGGTGTGTTATTTGATTTCCATCTTAATTATTCATTTGTTTTTAGAAAGAATGGTTTTTGATATATGCTTCTTCAATGGTCGTTTTTCTCCAGTTTGTGAATTTCACAGAAATAATGTCAAAGAATGCGGCCATAACAAGAAAGGAGACAGAATTTGCGCTTTCTGCCCTGATGGAAATTCCTTCGCAGTACAAGGCAACTATAGAGCTTAATTTATTGGGGTAATGCACGCTTCTCTCTCTGGCTTGTTTCAAAGTTTTTTTTTTTTCCTATTATTTTGTTCTATTTTTTATTTGAGGTGATGCGTCTGATATCTTGTCATTTGAATTGTTATGCCATCTTTTATTTGGCAGTCAGAGCAAGGGAATTGTTTCTGAGAGAGTTCCCCTGCCTCCACCTATGTACAGTGCAGCATCTTTCAGCAGCTCTAAGCCTTCTCGTCCTGACAGTTTTAAGCCAAGCGTTCCGTCTTATCAAAGAGACAGCCAACCTTTCAGCTCAGCTCCACCTGCGACATGTTCAACATATGATAATCAGGTAAAGTTACTTTAAATGTTAGGAATTCTTTGTGATCAATGATATGATTTCTTCACTAGATAAAACTGTTGCATTTAGAACCAGTCAATTGTATTTGATTAGGGTTTTAGGTTTCACTTAAGCATGTTGTATATTGCGCTGTGCTATGTGCTTTTGTTCCATTTCCATTTGGTGCCACACAAGAGCATCCCTGTTAAGAACCGCATTGTTATTTAGGATTTAACTGCATTTGGAAGCCCTTTCTTCTTCAAGTTATATCTTTTCCTTTTCCATGAATTTTCCAGCTAAGTCAGGCGACTTTATCAGCTGATTTGACTGCAAAACTCTTCGTTGTTGTGCAGGTTTGCCCTATTTGCCTCAGTAATTCAAAGGACATGGCCTTTGGTTGTGGGCATCAGGTAGACATATAATCCTCTGAATTTTTCTCAGTTTGTATATATTTGGAGATCTGTTGACAGAAAGAAATTGATGCATAATTTTTCTTTTATTCATCAGACATGTTGCGACTGTGGAGAAACCCTTCAGTTATGTCCAATCTGTCGAAGTTCGATTGAAACAAGAATAAAGCTCTATTAAGCGGCATTCTGCCTCAACTCAGTCTTTTTCACTGTCATTATTTTTTTATTTCGTTTTTGATTCGTTATTTAAATCTTGCAAATGTTTGGTCAGTTGGTCTCAGATTCAGATGCATGCCATGTAACAAAGAAAATGAAATTGTTGTCCGTCTGTACATTCTCCCAAATAGTTGATTCCTTCAAGGATGAGTTTTCTAATTTCTGTGAGACGCGTCTTTGCTTTGTTCATATAAACTATGCCAGTCGAGATTTTTCTGGAAGAACGGCAGAATACTAAACAACTATTGTGAATTAAGCATTTCTTTTGACTTAACAATCCCACAGTTAGCTTGCGAACATTAATCAAAATGTCAATCAGACTATACACCATCAGGACCTCTGGATTTCCATTTTTTTTCTTCTTATAATTAAAATCCAATGGCTGGCTCAAAAGCACTCATCCGTGAATGAAGCCCGTGTGATGTGACAAGGAGATAGGTTTCGAAGCCAAATTTGGGCTGTCACGAGACGTGGAAAATGATTGCTCAAATTGCAGAAGCGATGGGATGGCATGGCAGTGAGCCATGATTTTCAAACAAGATCCAATGTGAAAGATAAGCACTCGGAGACTTTCAGGGTGTTTCATATTGTGTTTTAAAAAGTTATTTTGAAAAAAAAATTAATTTTAATTTTAATTTTAAAAATATTATATTGATATATTTTATCAACTAAAAATACTTTCAATCACTCAATCGTAACACTAAAGGCAATGGGAAAACTTGAACACCGATAGTGGTGACAGATCATATACGCTGTGAAGGAACTTGGGCACGTACGTGATGGACAAAAAAAAGGCAAGCAATAATGCATGGCGCCACTCAATTTCCAGCAGCTTCTGCTTTTGTATTTTAATGTACTAAACAGGCTTCTTGAAATCAATCTGCGATCCATCTCATTCATATCACTTCACTAGTAATACGACTGCTCTTTCATTGGATTGGAAGACTAACAGATTAACAGGTGATTTAAAATTCGCAAAGAAAATAACTTGCCATCTGAATTCACGTGAAGGTTCATGTGATGAATATGAAGAAAGGCAGAGACTCCATGCTGTCAACTCAAGAAATTGGTACAGCTTCAAGAGGGTGCATCTAAGAAAGAGGGTTAGGCTTAAGATTCCTAGCCCGAGGAGATTTTTGATGAGGAAAGTTAAGCTGGTCTCTGCCGTTAGACTTCCATGTGCCAAAGTGTTGAAGAAGGAGGGTCAGGCTCGTTTTGGTGATCTTTTTGCAGGGAACTATCTGTTCATGCAGGTCAATCCTACTCCTTTGAAGTAGCTTGAGAAATCTTATTACAGCTTTCATCCGGGCTACTCTCTTCCAAGAATTGCTCGCTGAGTCCGGTTCTTAGCTTCTATGATCCATTGTAAGGTTGCTTTTAGGTAGAGATGGTATTGTAATAATCTGATTTTATTTCTCGATCGATGAACCCCTTATGATTCTACAATTAACTTGCAATTTCACTCTTTCATGATAGGAATATCTTTAGACCAGCTTTCTCATCAAATGATTTTTGAGCAAAGTTTAAACAAATCACTGGATACATTTATGTATACATAAAACAATTAGATTTCTGCAGCTGCCTCCAGGCTTTTACACAGGTTGCTGATAATCCAAAAGAACACTTTTATAAATAGAAATTTATTGGCCCAGAAGCGGTTTTTGGATACTGATTACTCTTGCATTAATTTTCTAAAGACATACACAAGGTACGTAGCATGCATGTCCTATAAATTATCACCTTAATTTTCAGCAGGAAGTATTATTAGAATACTGTTGAAGAAAACATTTAACAGCAACAAGCTCAGGAAGACATGCACAACGATAAGAAGCTTGTATGAATGATAAACAGTGGGGGAGACAAGAGCTGATGAATCGTTGCATGACGGGTAACTGTGTCACGTCGGACTTGTGTTTGCTGTCTTGATGAGAAGAGCAAGGGCCTCCCTATTAATTGTTACTCGATCGAAACAAATGGTTCATTGGACCTGTTAATGTTATCGGACAGGGTTCAGGCTGGTTGCTCCGCCCTTAGATGCGCCAACGGTTCTGGACCCGGTTCCAGCTTACAGAAAATGAAAAAGTCATTCTCAGATTCGCAACGACACCATCTCGTATTTCACCCTCATTTGCGGTCCCGTTGTCAAATGCTCTTAAAATCGTCTGGGAGGAATTTGATTTTAGCTTAATTAATTCCATCTTGAGACGAAAACTTCTTTGCTATGTCAATAAAGAATATTATAATATTTTTTTAGCGTATTTTATTCATTTAATGTTTTATCTAGCTTGCATACCCGAGCTCAATTTTTATTTTCTACAATTTAATAATGTCTCTGTGCCTATCTAATATCAACAAACAGTTTCTGGTACACAGATCTCAATTCAGACAACACAAGTTCAAGACAGTTTACATTTGTTTATCAAAATTAAAATATCGATAGTAAATACCTATATATTTTATTCATAGCACATCCATTTTTCCATTTTGAGGTGTGTGTGTATATAAATTATCAATTATGTAGCAATAAATTCAATGAAATATATAATAGTATATGCTTATTTTTTAAATAGAACTTGAAAATAAAAAAAAAATCAAAGAAAAGGTCTTGGAATCATATTATAGAGACAATAATTTCTGTCGAGAAATTATAATCCATTATATATCCACGGTCAAACAATACAGCTTTTCCTCCCCTGTATAGAGATTATTAATTAATATGCAAATAGTCAATGAAATATATAATAGTATATACTTATTTTTAAATGGAACATGAAAATAAAATATAATTAATTATAAATTTCAAATAATTGTTCATTTTGACTGATCTCTTTCCCATATAAATATGCATCATTGCATATGGTGTCATGTTTCGATTATGATAATTATTTTTATAAATCTTCAGAAATTTCTTCATAAACATTTTTTTTTTTTATTATTTAAAATAATTGTCATTATCATCATGATTCTCACTCCGTCGGGAGATATAATTCTTGATATAGTCATATCCATTATCCATGCCAAAATACTGATGGAGGTAAATATAAAGTCCAATTTTCTTCTTAATTTTTGACTTTTGTTAATAATCATTTCATAACTTAATTTTACTGAAAATTGACTTATTTTTAATGTAAATACCCATTTCTGTCTCTTTATTCCTACAATAATTTGTGGCGTATAAATCTTATTAACTTTATATTCTTAACAAAGTAGATTAATGAATGGACATATATATATATATATATATATATATATATTTCATTTGTTATTACTTTGCATAATCTAATACTTTTTTACACAAAGCTTAGCATAAAAAGTATTTTTTTTGGGTATATTTTCAAATATTTATTGCATGTATTTTTGGGTTTGATAACAAGTTTATTAAACCCATTAAAAACTTGACTCAAATTAAATGACCCATGTCAATGAGTAAAAAAATATTAATTTTAAACAATATTAATCAATGTCAAAGCTGGGAACATTACCAATGATATTCTATAATGTCAAAGTCAGCAATATCTTTTTGATGCAATATTCATGAATGCTATAATTAGGAATGTTTTTGGTCCAAATATTCTTCGAGACCAAATCCAAGAACATTAGATGTCATACATGCAATAGTTACAAACACTAGAGTTGAAAGTATTTTTAGTTGAATATTCACTGATGTTAGAATCAAGAATATTATAGGTAGACAATTGATAACATAACAACCCTTTAACAATTTAAGACAAAACCAACCATGTAGTCTACCTCAGGTGAGATATCTTTTTTTGTGTGTGATTAGTCTCATACCATCAAATTTTTAGTGACCAATTATGGTTTTTAGTGACCATAATACTAAGTGTTAACTCCATAAAAAAAATATTTCTCCATAAAGAACAAGATGTCAAATAGCTATTATATTTTTTAAAAGGTTGTTGTGATGTCAGGTGCTACAAAATAGTGACTCTGCCAGGGACCTTTTAGACTAACCTTTGTCCTTTGTTTGTTAATTTCCATATTGTTGTATTATACTTATTTATTATTTTATACAACTTTAATATTTATTTTTTATTCATGTTATCATTCATATATATATATATATATATATATATTGGATTTGAATTTGTATATTTGTATATTGTCCACTACACTTTTAGTGTATGTAATGATAACTTTAGGTTAAGTAGGGGGAGTAGCGGTACCCTAATGGATTTAGCCTAGGCAAGAAACTATCATTTATCAATTTATTTGGTAGTGGTTAATATGCTAATATGATATTATTCATGACCTTTATCTTTAAATTTTTTGTAAGTCTCATATCATCCTTTCAAAGATAATCACTGATTAAGCAAGAGAACCTTATAAGTAAATAGTAAACTACCCCTTGATGTATAAAATGACTAAAACCTACCTCTAGATTGTACCATATATAAATTTCATCAAGGCAAACTCAACATGTAACATCATGAAGTATGATTGAATGCCTCTTTTTCCACTTGGTATTATAATTTACTGATCCATAATCTTTTACTTAAAATTATGTTTGGTGGTGAGCTACATGATTGACAAATTTTAAGCTATATTTAGAATAGTACTTGCACATAGGTTCCTCAAGCTCTTATTATCAAGTTATTAGTTATAAACATGCATATATAGTGATATTTACACCTAATATATATATATATATATATATATGGTTTGAACATGCATGAAAAATCGCAAAATATAATCATGGTAGAAGTCCTTACTACAATAACTAGTCCAAGTTATAAATTAGTTTAAGATTTAAATTGTGATAAGTATAGGAAAATTTTTTAGATTAAGATTAAATTAATATCTTTATCTAATATGCATTTTTTTTATAAGATTATAATTACTTAAGTAGATAGGATTCAAAATATAAATAGGGCCATACTCTCATTGTGAACAACATTTGGCCCCATATATTCAGATTTTTTCTAAAAGGTTTTTAACTTTCTCATGCTATTTTTTATAGCTTTATTTTATTTTCAAGAATAATTTTTTGTTTTACAATGTATCTTCTTAAATTTCTACTCTTTTTTACATAATTTTTCTTCTTGGAATAAATATCATATTTTAAGGGTTCAAGATTTATAATCTCACTTGTTGTTTGATAGAGATAGTTATTGTCTCATCATAATTTCAATTAGAAGTAAAATTAATTAGCAATAGGTTAAAAATATCACAAATGGAAAACTTGATAGGCTTAAGACTAGCCTAGAGGCTAATGATTTTTATTCATAAAAAGAGTCAATTATGGAAATCTTTATTTTGGTGGCTAAATCTAATAATTATTCATCTATTTCTCACTTTAGAGGCAACTTGAAATGCTTACGGCATTCCTAAATAATACTCTTGATGACGATGTCTTTAAAGTTTCAATATTTCCAAAATCAATTATTCTCTTTATAATACTATTACCATCAATGGTTATATATGTTTTATTTATATTGGTCTATGATGATAACATATTGGTAACTAATTGTATACAAGCTTCATTAATTCTTGTATGGTCTTAAACAAGTACCCCACATTTGGTTTATAAACTAAATGGTTTTCTTGTTCAGTAAAGTTTCAATATTTTCAAAATCAATTATTCTCTTTATAATACTATTACCATTAATGGTTATATATGTTTTATTTATATTGGTCTATGATGATAACATATTGGTAACTAATTGTAGTGTTTTCAAATTTAAAAACTTGTTGATATGTTAAAAAAGAGAGTTTACAACTCTCTATTTTGGATATTTGCATTACTTTATAGGAATTTAGGTGGTTTATGCATCCTTTAGTTTTATGCTTTCTTAGTATAAATATACTAATAAAGTGTTAAAAAGAGTTGACATGAGTTTATGTAAACTATTTCAAATTCTTTTGTTTAGTAACTTTAAATTATCCATGACCTTAGGGTCTTTATTTAAGGATGGTTCTCTACTTTGTCAATTATTGGTTCTATATGATTTCTCATATCAAATTAGCTTGATCTTGTATATGCCATTAACAAATACTACTAGGTTATAAATCAACATACTAAGAGTATTGTATGGTAATCAAATGTGTTTTGTACTATGAAAAACATACTTTAGATCATGGCTTGTAATCCAAAGTTGGTTTATCTTTTATGCTCCAAGTTTATATAGATTTTGACTAGGTTTATAGTATGGATTACTATAAGATGTTATACAGGGCATGTCATCTTCTTAGAGGATTTTAATTCTCTTGAGAATCAAGCAAATAAAGAGTTACGGGAAATTTTTTTACTAAATTAGAGTATGAGGTTTTAGTTGATATGACAACTAAACTCATTTGGGCCTAATCTTTCTTTTAAAAACTAAATGTTAACCTTCCTTAAACAACACTTTTTAATGTGACAATAATGGTTCCACCTATTTAATTCATAATCTTTTTTTTTTTTTTTGCTAATTCATAATCTTGAATTCTTGTTTTTCTCTATTTAGAGGACAAGCTTCATGTTGTACTATTACTCATGAGCTTGGAAGGGTTGTTAAGGAGATTACATGGACTCTTCTCATGTTAGTCTTACAACTCTTCTAAATATGATTTCAACACAAAAGTTGATTTCTATAGCTATCAGCAATACCATACTAAAAATAGCAAGTAACGCAAGAAATATACTTAGTAATAATAGATCTCATACTAATCGATACTAATAAGATATTATGACAAAACTAAATTGTTATTATTTCATAAATATCATAATTATGATAGTACTAATAAGATAATAGATCTCATATTATTGAATGATTTTTAAAATATCATTATATTTTTTTTATTTAAGTAGGATTTTATTTTAAAATATAAAAAAATAAAACAATTAATTAGAAAAGAAAAAAAAGAGAAGAAGGGCTAAGAGAGTGAGGCCTAGGTGTTCTGGGCTTGAAAGGATAATCTAAACATGTTTGTATGTTTTTTTAAAGCACGGTGGATGAAATGTTATTGAGGTAACTTGTCATCCTCTACAATAATTTCTACATGTTATTAGTGACAAAATAATTAGGGTTCAAGTGTGTTTAGCCCTAATTTTCAACTTATTTAACCTAAAAACACCAAACAAACCTATGTAACCTATTATCAAACTCAAAACACGGTTTAATTAATCTAAATACTCAAAAATCAAATGAAATCAATCCACACTTCTTAGATTTTGGTCTACATTTTCTAATATGATTCAAGAGTCCAACCATTTATATTAAACTCTCGTATTCAAGGTGAATTTAGCATCCCTAAGCTCAGTGTGATTGACTGAAAGTAAGGATTCCTTTTCCATATATTTTCATGATATATATATATATATATATATATGGTTGCATATATATATATATATATATATATATATATATATATATATGCAACCACACTGTGAACCTATATACCCTTGACCCAACACATCACAATTTTAAAGGTTTTTGAAATTTTTATAATTATAGAGATTCTTGATATATGTAAATATTAAAAATACATTTCACTAAGCAATTACGTAGTTCGAATATTATAGTATAGAAAAAAGTAATATAAGGCCGTTAATAGCACTTCTTTAAAAGCTATTGGCCGTTGGATGATAGCAACTGGTTTGTATAACTATCAATGAATTGAGATACTTGTGACAATAATATCTGCTGGTTAGCGGGGCAAAGCCTAGTTGGGCAGATGTCCTCCTCTGATTAATACCCATATCTAAGAGGGCATGCCTTTTCTTTTTCTCTTTCTTTTTTTCTGTGATCGTCGATACGCAAACAAAAGTGAAACTAGGACACGTCTCTAAGATATAATCCCAAATTATTTGGTAAAATTTATGACAAAAATAATATATAGCTAGCTAACTAGGTATAGCTACTATATATATATGTATACACAGACACACAAGTATAGTGACTTTATCCTGATCTAACTGTTCACGGTGAGACACGAGGACAGAAGAGGCAGTATTGTCCCCGGAATACCCGGTTGGTAGAAGCTGCAGCCCCCAACGTGCAATCAGATATATAGATCTCTTGTCTCATTTTTATTCTGCTTCTGCTTCTGCTTCCTTTGCCAACCCATTTCCTCCCTTAAAAACAAAAATATATAGCAGTAGCCGAAATCGGTGATATTGCGAGTGATTAGCTGTATAGAAACAGAAGCAGCAAGTTTCACAATATCATAGGGTCCATGCAGGATCTGTTTCTTGCGGAAAAAATAAGGGTAAAAACTCTAGGGATGCGAGCAAGTGCCATGTGAATTATAGATAAGTGTCGAGGGATGGGGGAGAGCTAGCCAAGCTTTTTCGACAATCATTGCTTGTGTTTTCATGGCCTTTTTGCATTAAAAGTCCTCTCTGTTAAATTTTCATTTCGTCGTTTCTCTCACAGTGCTGTATCCATTGTCTATGCTCGTTGCTGTATATACAAATACAACCTCCAGGTTCAGCAGTTTTTGTTAGTTTCAAGACATTGAAGAAAGACTTGAATCATCAGCTCCAGGTGCGCACTAATTACATACGGTTACTCATGTCCTTGCAAGCAGATTAAACGATCTTCTGCTCAAGAATTGTCATTGCTTTTACTACCAGTGCTTCACTACTCTTTTCTGCATCAAGCGATACATTTTCATCAGAAAAAAGCGAATACTTAATTCGTGTTTTTGAATATTGGGACATGTCCTTGTTTTTGTTCGATCAATTCAGAATCCAAATTTTTTCTTCTCTTTTCTTGTTTTTGTCCAAATCTGTTTTCTGTGCAACGTCCAATTACTGACATGGTCACGAGTGCCTGCTAATTTACCGGCGGGTTTTAGTTCAATATATGCTTGGTGTTTGTGGCAATTTTGCATGGTAATTTTCTTTTCGTTTTCTCATAAAAATACTGTAATCAGTAATATTTTTTGGCTGTAAGTTTCTGAACTCAAAAACTTTTGAGTTTTGTCATGAGTATCGTACCACTTCTGCTGCCCTCTCACTCTCACGGGCCAGCAAACGAAAACAACTGCTGGAGACAGACAACTTTAATTATCAAACTACCAGAACATTATTTGGTTTTTTGGGACACCAAATTCAATTTTATTATCGTGCTGGACCAGATCGTATTAATTCATCAGAAGAAAAATTGATGTATTGTGTTTATCTGTGTCGTGTTGTTGTTGAGGAAGAAGTAAAAAAAAAAATCCAAAAAGATGAAGCTTCTCCTTTATAAACTACAGCTAGCTGACACAAGTAGATGAACATGCATGGCCTTCTCTCCCCAATTGACTCTACACTTCTTCCTCACCTCATGTTTTAGATGTTTCATTTTATATTAATTCTGCGTTGCTAGATATCGCACTCCATGTCGTCCTCAATCCAGTTCATACCCTATACATGGTGGATTTAGATCCACATGCTACATGCATATCTATCTTTTAGCATAGTGCAAATGAGGGCTCTTTGTAAAATATATTAAATACATCGAGAATTATATATATTAGTGATAGCTTGTTTCATTAATTAATACATCATGCAGGTCATCATCATAAAATGGAAGCAACGGACAAGTCATCCAAGCAATCTTCTGGTAACGTACCGCCACTGCCAAGAGACTCTCGGGGATCACTTGAAGTATTCAACCCCTCCAATGCCTACTCGAACCGACCCACTAACCCAGCATTTCGTTCACCAAACCCCACCTGGGAAAGCTGGGTTGATTCGAATGCTAAAAATGAACCGGAACCCGAAGAAGCACCCATCACCACCTCGTGGATGGCCCTCAACGACCCTGTCCCTACCCCACCACCCCACCAACAATCCCTGCAAAAGGACAAAAAATCGAAACAACTGTCGGGTGAAATTGGGGTGGCAGCGAAAAGAGCGGCTGAGTGGGGTCTGGTGCTAAAAACAGACAACGAGACAGGCAAACCACAAGGGGTTAGTGTAAGAACTTCGGGTGGGGATGACCCGAACGCAAAACCGGGTACATCAAGAAGGAACTCGAGTACCTCGGTGAGAAATTCTGGCGAGTTATCAGATGATGGAGGGACTAGTAACAGCAGTAATATTCCAAGAGTGTCTGAAGACATAAGAAATGCACTGTCCACGTTCCAACAGACATTTGTTGTATCAGATGCCACAAGACCAGACTATCCAATCTTGTATGCAAGTGCTGGCTTCTTTAAAATGACTGGTTATACCTCTAAGGAGGTCATTGGCAGGAATTGGTAAGCACGCATATACATATATATATATATATATATATATATATATATATATATATAGAGTAATGTACTGATGATTCTTATTAGTGGTGTATTAATGGTGATCATGTGTGTTTATATATATATATATGTATGTATGTATATATGTATGTATGTATATATGTATGCATGTATGTATGTATGAATATGGTTTTTGTGGGTGTGTTGGACCAGTCGGTTCTTACAGGGGGCAGGTACTGACCCAGAAGATGTAGCAAAAATTAGGGAGGCTTTACGAGGAGGGAGTCCTTACTGTGGGAGATTGTTGAATTATAAGAAAGATGGTACTCCCTTTTGGAACCTTCTTACAATTGCACCCATCAAGGACGATTCTGGCGAAGTCCTCAAATTCATTGGGTAATTACTCTCTCTCTCTCTCTCTTTCAAAAAAAAAAAGATTATCCTTTATTTTAAGACAAGTGTACTTAAAGTAATCATAAGAAGTGGACTGTCAAGCTTGACATCCCATGGCCATTAGATTTTACTTTATTATTATTATTTTAACATGTTTTTGTGAGCACCACACAAGTGAAAAGTAAGCTTATGAAATATGAGGGTTATGATACATGTATATCATATATGGCAATCGTAGATCTTGAATGGTTGTCTCCCATACACACAACATGATAAGAAAGGAGGTGAAAAATGCCCCGTGCAGTGCCCATCCCGTATGAATAAGATGCACAGTAGCCATATAAGATAATATAATAAGTGGTTCACTGTTAAGAATTTTAGGTTTTTTTTTATATTATTTTATATTTAAACTCTATAGTTATTAATATGATTAATAGTAAAGAATTATATAATTATTAATTTTAAAATTTATGAAATTAATTAAGATATATATCACTAACTAATAAAAAAAATACCGAAGGCCAATAATTCAAACTTTTTTTGATGTGCCACCTGGGGTTTTAGCTAGCCATATTCATGATGGTCACCTGCTGCCGAGATTCATTGCTTGACAGTGATGGACTGTGGGACCCCTAGGAGGAGGCGCATGGTCTGAAAATGAAAATTAATTAAAACGAGAGATAAATCTATCAATCTTGTTCATCTTTTTCCTGCTTTACATGTTCTTATGTCTGCTTATTTGGCAGAATGCTAGTGGAGGTTAGCAAGCATACTGAGGGGTCCAAGGATAAGATCTTGCGGCCCAATGGATTGCCGGAATCCTTGATCCGATATGATGGTATTCTATGCTTTTTATCTCCCTTCAATTATTACCACTATTATTCGGTCGACTATATGTCACACAATTATTCTTACTGGAAACGCAGTATATACTATATAGTTGTGGTGGGCACATGACATGGAATAGGATTCGTAGGCTCTTTCAGATAATGACAATAAACTCTCTCCTTTTTTCTGGGAATGCAAGGAAGGCTATGTAAAGCCTTCAAGAAAAAGATATTACAGAGCGCATGTACTGAACATGACATGGAATTGGATTCATAGTTTCCTTTTTTTTATTCCTTTTTGATTGAAAGGAAGGTTGAAACCCTAAAGAAAAGAGATCGAAAAGAACACATTCTGTGTTTTAGCTGACATCCATAGACTATCTAACTTCCCTAAATCATACCAGTAGCTGGTTTTGTTGGGGTGACATGAGGGGCCAATCCTACCTTCTTGTGATATAGCTTGCTGGTTAATTGACTGCGAAAGCAACTCTTTTCTTTTTTCAGGAGGGGAGTTACTTCTGCAGTCAATTAATATAGCAAAAACGTGTTACCTCAAATCTAGAAATATGACAGTAGATACCATGCCTGAGGAATGAGATAGAAGCAAAAGATTTAGAAGATTATGATAAAATTTTAGCATTACATTTAAGTCTCGACGACTAAAGACATGCAGATTTGTGAAACATCGAAAAAAAACAAGACATCCTCATGTTCTTACATGGTTTTGATGTTCACTGCTATCAAACTGATAGGAGGCCTTCAGTTAGAGCAGGCATGCTGCTCCTGCTGATGAGTAAATTCTGTTTATTTCCTGAGCTCGTTAATGACCGTCCATCACAAGTAAATTTGCTGCTACTGCTGGAGCAGATCGGCGGACTAACTATTGTCCACATGATAACTAATTAAACCTTTTTGAATATTTGATGAAGTATCAGGAAAAAAATATGGGTGAGTTGCGCAAATGCAACAGAGCTGTTGGCTCCTTAACAAATGGCATTTGAGAGTATAAACTTGTACGCAAATAAGCAGATAACTTAATTGTATATGTTAACTTTTCTTCATTGGATTAGATAACTCAATTTATGTGTCTTACATTTGAGCTGCACCAATATCTTGCATTGCAGCACGTCAAAAAGAAATGGCTAAAAGTTCCGTAACGGAACTTGTTCAAGCAGTGAACAGACCCCGTGCACTCAGTGAATCTACCAATCGTCCGTTGATGAGAAAATCAGAAGGTGGTGGAGACGAGGAAAGAAAAGGAGCTATAGGAAGGCGAAACTCGGAGAATGTGGCTCCGAATAGACGGGATTCTATCGGGGGTACTCGAAGCTCAATGCAACGTATCAGTGAGTTGCCAGAAAAGATACCAAGAAAATCTAGTCGCCTTTCTTTGATGGGGTATAATTCTTTTTTATGGCCATTGTAGCAGTAGACATCAGCATGCGATTCTTCTTCTTCTTCTTCTTCTTTTTTATGTTGGCATCTCATCCTATTCTACTATTTGACATGTATTGTTTGGTAATTTGATTTAGTCTCATGAGAAAAAGTACTCATTCCAATGACGAGAGATTCGATGTTGGAATTACTCTGGATGATGATTTTGAGAGTGATGAGGAAGATGACGCAAGGCCTGAAAGCCTTGACGACAAAGTTAGGAAGAAGGAAATGAGAAAGGGTATTGATCTAGCTACCACACTTGAACGTATAGAGAAAAACTTTGTCATCACTGATCCAAGGCTGCCTGATAATCCCATTGTAAGATTCTCGAGATACATCTCTTCTGCCTTTATGCTATTCATTCTGCATGATGCAGTAGGAAACTGATATGTATAATTTTCCTAACTGTTTCAATTTTTCAGATATTTGCCTCTGATAGCTTCTTAGAGCTGACAGAGTACAGTCGTGAAGAAATCTTGGGAAGAAATTGCAGGTACGCTTTGGACTTGATCATGCAGTTCTGAAATTGTGTGGTCAGTTTTAATTTATCTGAAAACATTAGATTAATTCTTAACTGTAAGCATCAGTTAGACTGTTGGATCTCAACACTAACCCTATCCGAGTTCCCAAAATTCTCAGACCTTTTCACCTAAATCAGTCATTACTTCACAGCATCATGAGCATGATCTAGAAGGTCCGTAATCAGATAAAACCGAACATGACTTTCTTTTCCCTAACCCTAAATGCTAATCTTAGACTTCTTCTTCCTTCTTTGCCTTATGCTCATAGGAGACATTAAAACTGTCAGGTGGGCACCACATCAGCGCCCTGGATTGTTTTTAAGAGATTAAAAGAAGACTTCTGCAGTAAAGATTCTAAGAGTCTACAAGTAAAATGAAATGCAAATGAATTTATTGCAATCTATTCCATGCTTCGGTTTTGTAGATTCTTGCAAGGGCCTGAAACTGATCCAGCGACTGTGAGGAAAATAAGGGACGCGATTGATAACCAGAAAGATGTCACAGTGCAGCTGATTAACTATACCAAGAGTGGTAAGCTGGCTTTTGCGGTCTCAATTCTCTGTGACATTTCAAAATGGATATATAGCCAACTCAAAAGTATGTAGCGTTAGATTACTTCTTACATGCTCATGGTAATATTTATATGCCTTCCAAGCAAAGTGAATACTACTGCTGTTATGCGTTTTTCTACTTCTTTTATTTTCATATATTGATCTGTTCTATTTAATCAAGTATAAAGCATTTCAAGACAGATCTGCAGAACATTCCCTCTTAGGTTCCCTCCTTATTTTTTTGCTGTAATGCTAATTCTGAAATGAACAACTCTCCTTGTTCTTGTTGACACCATAATAAGAAAAGCAGAATACTTGTAATTTTCTACCTTTTTTTCCCTTCAAGTTAATTATGGCCTTCCACACTTGATCCAGGCAAGAAGTTCTGGAACTTGTTCCATCTGCAGCCTATGCGTGACCAAAAGGTACATTACCTCCATGTTCAAACCACAAAATGTGATATTGTATCTCGTTATTCACTATTTTTATGAAATGAGTTCTCATAGAAATCCAAAGTGAAAAGTTCTTTACGAGCTTTATCGTTTTTGTGAACAGGGAGAAGTGCAGTATTTTATTGGAGTACAATTAGATGGCAGTGAGCATGTTGAACCACGTACCAATAGTATCCCAGAGGCAACAGCTACAGAAAGTGAACAAGTGGTCTAAATTCTTCTCTTGTCTCTGTTTAAATCTCTGTGAAGCTAAGATTCCAAACAACACTGCTAATTTACATGATAAATTAGTTGTCTGAAACTTCAAAGCTCAAGAATGCTAAAACTTCACCTCCCATTTCCTGAAGAAGTATTGGTTTAATATTGTCCCAATCATTTATTTCATCTACACTGTTAACAATGTCTCTCTGGAGTTATACGTTTTCCCCTAACTAGCTAGACTGATGTCCATTATCAGGTGAAACAAACTGCAGAAAATGTTGATGACGCAGTGAGAGAACTTCCGGATGCCAATTTGGTAACTCCCTAAACGGAAAAAAGTAATCCTATCTTTATTCAGTGATTTGATTCTAGCAAAAAATCCTCCTATCTGCAGAAACCAGAAGATTTGTGGGCAAATCATTCAAAAGTGGTTTATCCAAAGCCTCACAGAAAGGACAGCCCATCATGGAAAGCGATTCAAAAGGTATTATCCTTGAATATGTATAATATCGACAATAGAAAACAATCTCATTATCAAGTGACCCAAAGCTGATTTTATGGTATGATATACAAGTCATTGAAATCGTTCTCATCTAATTGCATTGAATTATGGGTTCCTCATTGAACCTAGAGTAGAGGAGTTCTACCTATAAAAATACATTTGCGTGAGTGTAAGGGTGCTCATCTCTGAAACTAAGTATCCACATGAAATGTTACTCACAGGAAATGCGTAATTTATGCATGACCTTCGGTGGTTTTTTCCTTCTGATTAGCTAGAATCTGTCAAAAGATGATGTGTAGGATTTCTGCAAATTGTCAGACTTAAATTTTTTCTTCAAGGTGCACATGCCAATTTTATCCTTCTTTATTTTTTT
Organism: Salix dunnii; assembly: GCA_015731905.1. Lineage (NCBI taxonomy): Eukaryota > Viridiplantae > Streptophyta > Magnoliopsida > Malpighiales > Salicaceae > Salix > Salix dunnii. Next base: position 24,981,216 of record CM027674.1, on the reverse strand, counting down.
GCTCACCTATCTGCAGATTCTAGAAAGCGGAGAACAATTAGGCCTCAAGCATTTTAGGCCAGTAAAGCCCTTGGGATCTGGTGACACTGGCAGGTTTGTCTTTCCATGTTTTCACTGAATCCACAGATCATTGAACTTGTGTAATTCACAGCAGAGGAATTTTATTCTCTTGGTTTATCTCCAACACCGGTAGCAAGAATTCATACAAAGGGTGTTGCCGAGAGTTTGCTTTTTCAATTCATCGGTCTTTAGTTACCCAAGATCATTTTCCTTTCACTTGTTATACTCGCGCCGAATTAATCTTGAAAATCGTTTTTTTTTCTGACTTGTCAATCGGCATGCAGCGTGCATTTGGTAGAATTGCATGGAACTGGTCAGTTTTTTGCCATGAAGGCTATGGACAAGGCTGTTATGCTCAACCGCAATAAGGTAACTATCAAGTAACTTTCATGTTGACGTTTGATGTCTATAGTTGTTCGATTTTTGCTGGTCAACTAGCTAACTTTCATTCACATTCAGCAATTCATGTTACAGTTAACACTTTTTTTCACTAAAATTAGATGATGACATTTTGGTTTCCACAAGCTTGATTTAGTGAATATAAAGTTTTGAGTATTTTTGGAAAAGTTGAATGTCCTGAGTGTTATAGTTGCTTATGTGGCTCCTTTGCTCATGGTTATTCTCTGATGTCCATTCATGCTATCTTTCAATGCAGGTGCATAGAGCTTGTGCAGAGAGACAAATTCTTGACATGTTGGACCACCCTTTTCTTCCTGCGTTGTATGCTTCATTTCAGGTTAGACAATGGGCTTGGATTGAACTGATAGTTTTTTTCAGAATGCCTAATCTTTGCCGTGGTGAACATTAAAGTTTAGGTGTTTGTCATGTGATTGTATTTGAATCTGGATTTAAAACTCATTGACTTGAGTCATATGTATATTATTAAAGTTCTAACGACAATGTTTCAGACCAAAACACATATCTGTCTGATAACTGATTACTGCCCTGGTGGCGAGCTCTTCCTGCTTTTGGACAGACAGCCGATGAAGGTGCTGAAGGAAGATGCTGTGAGGTAAGAACAAAGAACAGTTTCATGATGGTAAAAAAATTCACCATAAATGAAGCAGGAAACTTTGGAAATTCATTGCTCTCAATTTTGTTCAATAAAATGCAGATTTTATTCCCGAAGGATGACAGATCATTTTGAAAATGTGTGGCCTAGTCACTTTTGGGAATCATAACTATGAAATATCTGACATATTCCTTATGATTTTTAGATTTTATGCTGCAGAGGTAGTCGTTGCATTGGAGTACCTTCATTGTCAAGGTAGATATTTCTCCTACGTTATCCCTAATATATATATTTGGAAGTTCTGGTGTATGGACGTAATTTCTAATTTGAGTTGCATACTTTTTTTTCTTCTTTTTTTTTGTATTATTCTGATTTGCTTCTCCCTGGATACCCCTTCTTCTATGTGGCTTGCTTGATCAGCAGTAATATTAATCTATTTTTGTCCGCTGGCTCTGTCAGTTTTTTTCCTGGTAAACTCAGAAGTGTGATTTTAACTAAGGTGGCTAAAGAGTCTAGTGAAAGCAGTGTCTTCTGCTAGTAACTTTCCAGTGAATATTGGAGTCACATAATTTCCAAAACCATGATCCAATAAATGAAAGGATTTACGAGGCTATTAACTTCTTCCCTTAGTTTCATTCTTTACTGAATTCTGCTGTTTCTCTTGCAGGGATAATTTACAGAGACTTGAAGCCTGAGAATATTCTTCTTCAGAGCAATGGGCATGTGTCCTTGACAGATTTTGATCTATCATGTTTAACATCCTGCAAACCCCAGGTATCCTAGCTCATTCTTTTTCCCACTTGACATCCTTTCTTCTATATTTAAGAATTTTCTTTTTGGGTACTAGGAGCGTGTATGTGCCCAGTTCTGGTTTTTTTTCTGACTTGTAACTCAGTACTGACATCAACATAATAAATTTGTTATGCTCTCTTTAGCTCTTGATTCCAAGTACAAATGAAAAGAAAAGGCACCGTAAACATCAGCAGGCGCCAGTCTTTTTGGCTGAACCAATAAGAGCTTCAAATTCTTTTGTTGGAACTGAAGAGTATATAGCTCCGGTTTGTTATCCTACTTGAACTTGTTTTTCATATATGTACATATTTGATCTTATTCGTGGTTTAGTTTTTTGGGACAGAGGTATATGGACTTTCATTCCTTAGGGAGTGTGAGGGCAATGCAACAATGGGCAGCATTCTTTGTTTTTGTTTTTACTATTATTGTTTCTTTCAACCCTTCATTCTTAACTTGTCCAATGTCACCAGCATGAACCTTGAAGTCAATTCCATCTTCCTTCAATAAGTATAAGCTGAACAGTGCCTTCCAGCTTAAAGATTCTCTTTCTACCAATTTGATATTTCAGTCATGCTGAAAGCCAAAACTTTTTCCATGTGAACAGAAAACACATGTATCCCAGAGTAACTTGGTTTGGTTGTGGATCAGTCACTGAATTCTGAAAAATAGAAGTTTCATTTTCTGTCTTTTAATGTCCTCCCAATAGACAGTTTTCCTGTTCTTTTTAAGTTGTATGTAGGTTTTATTACTTCTTTTCACACGTATGAATTTGAATTGTCTGCTGTCATTGCAGGAAATCATAACTGGGGCAGGCCATAGCAGTGCTGTGGACTGGTGGGCTCTAGGTAAATAATCTACCACTTTGATCTTTGAAATGTCGTGAATGTTTGATGCCATTTGCATCATGATGCTTCGATCAATTAGACGTCGGATTTTGCATGATTGTAGCCTTCAGGACTTCAGTATTTCCCACCTGTAACTTCTGTCATTTGATTCTCTTTTTCGTCGCAGGAATTCTGCTATATGAAATGCTTTATGGATACACTCCATTCAGGGGAAAGACTAGGCAGAAGACATTCGCCAATATTCTGCACAAAGATCTCAAATATCCTGGAAGTATACCGGTTAGATCATTTGTCGAGTCTTTGCGCGCGCCCATGTCTTCATGGGAGCATTACTCAGTCTTTAAAACAACTAGAATAACATGAAATTCTTGACTTTTTCATGGAGCAGGTTAGCCTCAATGCGAAGCAGTTAATGTACCGTTTGCTGCATAGGGACCCCAAAAACAGGTTGGGTTCGCGAGAAGGAGCGAATGATATTAAACGGCATCCGTTCTTCAAGGGTGTCGAATGGGCGCTAATTCGCTGCATGGTAAGAAAACATTAAGCCTATCTTTGCATCACTACGTAAGCTAGAGCAGCAGAGTTTAGGTGCTGACAAGTTTTTCATGGATTCCCAGAATCCTCCGGAGCTCGAGGCACCATTTCTGGCGTCTGGAGAAGAAAAGGAAGCCAGAGTTGTGGATCCTGGAATGCAGGATCTACAGACAAATATCTTCTGAAGAGGCTGCTATGTCTGAAATACACATGTTTCTTGCTAGAAAGTAAGAGTCTTATAATGTCCCTTCTTCTAATCGAGTTCTTAAAACCTTGTTATCAGCTGAGATGAGGAGAGTTTTCATGCCATTGTATCCAGGAGAAGAAGATGGTTGGCCCTGAAGACCACCTCCTTTTTTTTTCTCTCCTTTATCAGTGAATGATTTGATTGCTATTTTGCTTCCTTGATTATTAAGGTTGTTGATATGGTCGTGTAATTATGTGAGTGCTAATTTATTTAATGCAACATTCAGCAGTTCCATGTGTACTTTCACACTTGAAATTATTGTCTTTGGAGTTATTTATTTAGGTAGTATTTTTCTCAGAGTTATTACAAAATTAGGATGTTTTTTTTTCCTGTTTAGGTACCTATATTTATTTAGTTATTATTAAAATGTTTGATTCTTTTTTCCACGTCACTTAATTACGTTTGTTATCTTTTCATTAAAAACAGTTGATGTGTATATTCAAACATTGTTTCTTTACAAGGTGTACTCTACTAGCATCTCTGAACAAATACATACTATGAGCCTATTTGATAGTGCAATTTGATGTAATTTTTTAACATATTTTTCAAGTTGAAATGCAATATATATATTATTTTTTAAAATTTTATTTATGATATTAGCATATCAAAATGATTAATATATATATATATATATATATATATATATATATATATATATATATATATTAATCATTTTGATATGCTAATATCATAAATAAAATTATATATATATATATATATATATATATATCATTTTGATATGCTAATATCAAAAATATATAAAAAAAAATTGAATCTAAAAAAATTGATTATTACAATACCAATATTTTTCTAAAAAAAAATGATGTAGAATTAGAAAAGTAGAGAAAAAGATATCAAACCGCTTTAGCTTGTTAAACTCGTGATATGTATCATTAGATAAAAAAAACGCCACAAATGAAATAACTACAAATGATAAAATCATGAAAAAATCAATCACACAAAATTAGAATAAATGAGGGTGAAAATCAAAATCAAAAATAAAATAGAGGGCATTGAGAAATTAAAATTGGAGGGTTAAATTGAAAAGAAAAAAATCACAAAAGAAAAAAGAAATTAAAAGAATGGGCTAAATTGAAGAGAGAAAAAAAAACATAAACTTTGATTGAAAGATTTAATTGAAAACTAGAAAAAATTTAACAAAACAACTAAGAAAAAAAAACAAAAAACAAAAGAATAAAGACCAAATTAAAAAAAAAATACACATCATATTGTAATTTAATGACTAAATTGAAAATAAACATTGAAAAACATTAGGACTAAAATTGAAGGAAAAGAAAGACAAACATGTATTTTCTTTGGAAAAGAAAGAAAAAGAAAAAATTGTTGGTGACAAACTATCTATTATCCACCGTACACATCAACAGTAGAAAAAGAACATGATAACACTTCCAAAAACATGACAAAATGGTAGATTTAGCCATAGAAAGCATCAACATGCTTTTTGAATAAAAAAACAAAAACAAAATACTATAATGCTTTTATAAGCTTAATTTAAAAAAAAAATGTGAAAGGAAAAACAAAAACCCTTGGATGCATGCCTTGTTATCTATATTTCCAAGGGAAAAAAAACATGTTTTTACTTTATTTTATCAAGCACAAAGGGAAAAAAAAAAACCTTTGTCAAGAACTCTATTTTTTTTAACCCAAGAATAAATGAGTAATTTTTTTATTTTAATTTTTTTGAAAAAACTAAATAACTCTTAGATAACAGTTCTAGATTTTGTTAATATTGAAAGTAAATAAGTCATTTTATTGTGCAAAATATTTGGAAAAAAAAACTTTTAATGACCAAAAAAATCACTAGAAAAGACCAAATTATCCCCACCACTAAAGCTCATATTTTTTTGATTTGAGGATAAAATATTAATTATACTTTAACAATCCACAATAAACTATATGCTACATTTAAAAACCATCAAACTATATATTTTATCTTAATAAGCAAATAAACAAAGTCACTCGTTTTTATCTTTTGATAACTTAGACCCCTCTCACATTTTATTGGTTATGTTCATAGTAAATTTTTGGTAATGGCATTTAATTATTTTTTTTTCAATTTTATTCATTCAAATTATATTTTTTTGATTTAATGTCTCAACCATAGCTGTCAGTTTCGCTTTGGTTGACATTTTATTTTTTCTATTGGTACGGAATGTTTCGGTTTTATAGTGTTTCGCTACGTTATTTTGGGGTTGTATTATTCATAATTAATTAATTAATCAATTAATTATATGGAAAAAAATATTAATTTAACAAACATAATTCAAATTCAAAATAAATTGAATTTAAATTATATAATACAAACACAAAGTCAAACAAATATAATATCAAAGTTAAAAACATCTCTAAAAACTATATACTATTTAGTCCATCACCATCACAACTGTGTGTAAATTGATTTGATGGCCTGGGGTAACCCACGAGTGGGAAAGAATATTTTGTTTGGACCAAAACAGAACAGCCAATATAATTCCAGCGCATTTCACCGGTACTTGACCGAAATTTCTAGAATAAAAACCAGGGTAAAAACAACACCATTTTGTTTCATTTTTTTTATTAGTACGAAATATTTTGACAATTTCGACTGAAATGGACAACTATACTTTCAACATGTATTCAATATGTAATAAGTTATAATAAACATTGGATTAAAGATTTATTTTACAAATTATAATTTGTTGAAAAAAAGGCAAATGCATAAAATAAAAGGAGAAAAAAAAGCTATTTACCCAAAAATAAATGTGAAAAAAAAATCAATTTTACTATTAAAGTCCTTAACTATACACGTTCCTTGTTGTTTAAGTGAAAAATTATAATCTATTTTTTTAAAATAATAAAATAAAAGACCATATGGCATTTCCACTCTTTTAAAATATATAATAAAAATTGTGAGATCCATGACCTTACTCTTCTAGACCACATCATGCCTAGGTTTTGAAAGTATTTGACAATGTGGTTGCTATTACTTTTTAAAGTGTTTTCCGTTTAGAAATACATCAAAATAATATATTTTTTTTATTTTTTAAAAATTATTTTTGACATCAGCACATCAAAATATCTAAAAACACCAAAAAAATTTCATTTAAAATAAAAAAAAAATGAATTTTGACAAAAAAAAAAAAAAAACAGTTGGACCACTATGCCTAACAGACACTTTATCTTATGGAGTGTAGGCATTTGCCTGACTATCAATACTTAGCTTCTCTTTTTCTAAAATAAACCATTTAAAAAAAACAAAATTAATATTAATTGATCTTTTGGATTATTTATATAATTTTATAATACTCCAAAAATATTATTTTAATTTATCTCTCAATTCCATCTCAAATATTATATTTGCATGGTTGATTTATAAGAACAAAACTAAAAACATATAAAATATAATCACATACAAGTGTGGGTGTGCTGGCTAGAATATTATTTTAATTTATCTTTCAATTCCTCTCAAATATTATATTTGCACAGTTGATTTATAAGAACAAGACTAAAAACATAAAATATAATCACAAAAAAGTGTGGGAGTACTGGTTAGTGTGTGAGCGTGTGTATTAAGAATCCAGCGAGAAAGGAAGTGAAAGGGGTCGAGAATGTTGAGTTTCAATACCATCTTTTAGAAGCTCATCCTGTGGTTAGAGCACAAGTGAACCGACAATTCACAGTGAAATTTCCATGCACATCTCTAACCTCCAAAAAGTGACAATGAGGCATGTGCACCAAGTCGACTGGAAAACTTGCATGCATATATAACTCCATAAACAAGTTGATGACTTTTAAGAGATGATAGGATCTAATCCATAATCCAACATCGGCAGTGGATCAACTCTGCATAGAGAAAATACAATTGGTAAGGCTAAAGTGATTTGCTGCATTTGGCACATTTGTGTAATATTTATCAGGAGTTTACAGGTGATCACGTGTTCATATATACATCTAGTAGTAAAGGCAGCAAAATACTCAAAAGAAAAATAGTAAAGGCAGCTAAAGGAATAAACCCTCGGTATGCGCAGTAATAAAACAAATTTATTTGCTCATTTAAATGTTGAAATTAGATTCCTAAACATCGAACCAACAAGTAGAGATAAAACTCAGTATTTCCGTAGCACTGAGTTTTCAGTGCATCCCCTTGGTATGCTCAGTAATAAAACAAACTTATTTGCTCATTTAAATGTTGAAATTAGATTCCTAAACATGAAACCAACAAATGGAGATAAAACTCAGTATTTCCGTAGCACTGAGTTTTCAGTGCATCCCCATACCAAAATATACCAAGTCCATTTTGCCAAATCAGATAATTAAAAAGTGAACCTCTGTTAACATCATATCACCCCACCCCACCCCACTCAAAGAGAACCTCAAGACTTCCAACATCTCCATTACCAAATTCATGGTCATGTTAGCAGCCTTTATAATCAATTAATTAACCACACAACAAAGAAGAAACCAATGATGATGTAATTCAGAGATCACTTTGGTACCTGTGGCACATCCTAATTCTTCTAGTATTCATTTTAGCAATGATGGTTATAAGATGTATTCATTTTAGATCCATCATGACCCTAAATGTAACAAAAAATACACCAGTTCCACTAATAAAACTCACTAAGCACCATTTGACCACTAGCTATCAAAGCTTTTGTGAGTCTAATGTAGCCACCAACATGAGCAGAAATCAAGAGAACCAATTCTTTGAAACTCGATTGAATTGACAATTCAGAGTCATAACATAACTTGAATGACTAGGCACGGGAGGATCAGCTTTACATATCCTTACATTTTATGGGTTCTCTCCAATATCCCCTAACATGCCTAAATTCACCTAATTCTCCCTTGAATATAGATAAAATCTCCAAAAGATCCTTTTTGGCATGTGACCCTAAATAACAAATTTATGACTAAACTACTATGGCTAGTCAACCAAAAAATAATATTTTATCTATCAACATTCACAAATGGTTTTAATTTTCTTGAACTTACTAAACCACACTTATGTGTACCCACTTATAATAAATTCAAAGTTTAAACTCTTGAAACACTTGAAAAGAAAATCAAATGAATCCCCCAGTCGATAAAAGAACCAAGTCCTTCCATTACACAGTTGTGATTATGTAGCAGTAAATAAATTAGATAATTACTCAATAATTTAAAAAAGGAAAAAAAAAATATTGTGTTTGGAGAACGTGGTAACAAAGAGATTGAAACTAACCAACAAATAGCTAAATATCACACAATACTCATTCAGATCTTGTCAAAGACATTAAAATTCACAAGTCACGCCAAGTTAACGAGTACTTGCCAAGTACTCCTCCAGGTCCAAGCCATTTGGGTCTTGTTCTTTGTAGCGTCTAGAGTGAAGTAGCAGGAAAAAAAATGCATCAATGGTTGAGGATGCTATTTCATCAGTAGTTGAGACTTGTGGATTTGGGATATTGAGATGAGTAAAATGGGTGTTTGCATATATGATGGTTTTAAATTTGTTAACAGGTGAAGTGGAATCACAAGGCTAAGTTGTGGACACCATTATTTTTTGCCATGTATTATGGTTGGTTTTCATGGCATTTAGTGACAGTGGATGGAGAGGTTCAGATTTGGTTTTGAGGATTTGAATGGTGGTGGAGTGGGATGTAGTGATGGAGGGGATTTTGTTCTTGAGGATTTGAATACTGGTGATGGTTGAGGGTAAGTTTTCTCTTGGTGATATTTTTAGCTTATTTTTTATCTTAATTTTGACACAGAGTAGAAAGGTTAGTTCAGTCATAAATTAGTTATTTATCTATTGCATAAAGTGACATACTAAAATCTGTTATAACTTGGATGAAATTTTTCAACAAGGGATTTGTAGGGAATTTTGTCCGTAATCAAGGATACAATGACTGCAATTAGCGTGTAAGGGCATAGTGGAGACAACCCCAAATTTATAAGGACATGGTGGAGACAACCCCAAAATTAGCTAATTCCTCCTAGGTATGGTGAGATTTTTAGACACTGGACAAAATTGAAATAGGAGCAGAAAATAATAGTAGTAGGAGGAAAACCAAAACCTAGCAAAATCTAATCAAAAGATAAATGGGAGACACCTACTTGATAGTCCTGATTTAATAAAAAATTGAACACTATTTCTTCTTAAAATAGCAATTTAAAAAAGTTATGCCGTAGTTAACCATCACTTTGGAGCTCATAAAATGACAATTTTCCTCGATTCCATTATACAAATAAGAAGGATTTAATTTATAGAAACAATAAGCAAAGAACAAAACATACAAACAATCAGCTTTGCACATAACGAAATTACTGCAAATTAATGGCTAGAACATAAGTAGCACAAAAACATGTTATTCAACAATATTAAATTATATAATTTTGTATTCTCACCTTTGCTGAATTTTGAGTACACCGGTGCCTATTGCAACTGGGATGCCCATTATGATGCATTCACTTACTCCCTCAATCTTGTCATCCTTTCCTTTTACAGAAGCATTAAAGAGGTGATCTGATGTTTTTTCAAATGAAGCCAGCATCAACACACTTTTGTCCATCTTTTGAATACCAAATCTTGTGATTCCAAGAACAACACCCTGTTATAACATCATTCACATTTTGTTCCCCTTAAAATGAATATTAAGAAAAGTAAAATAGAATCCAAATCTGATGGAACCACTTTTGGTTCAATTAAAAATTAAAGATAACAAAATGTTAATGAATCACTCACCTTGGACGTCATCACATCTGCTAAAAGCATCATATGACGTATGTCTATGCTCATTCCATGACTTTCCATGGTCCCCTTTATCTCATCAATGATGCACTTTCTGGCAGCCTCAATTCCAAGAGTTTCTTGAACTTCTATGATATGATTGCTTTTTGTTTTCCGACCATCAACACCCTCAGTCCCCATAACAGCTTGAAGACCCGTGCTAAACAGATTCACAGAACATTATTAATGGAAAGCTTCTAACAATCTGTCAAATATATAAGATCTCACTTCCATATTATGCAGCATGTTAGAGTTACAACTGATTCAAGAACAATCAATTCATAGATCACAATCAAAACGTCATGCATCATACCATAAAACATTTTACTTTGTTGCTCACTGCCATCACATAGATTAAAAATTTTCTTAATTTCTTTTGGACTAATCACTTGTAAATATCCAGGAACCTATATTTTCACAATCAGCAATATGAGTTGCTAAATACTGTGAAGCAAGATCAAGAGTCTCAACTAAGATCAACCATTTTTGAATTTTGTTTGTCATGGATGTATTCAAATGATTTTTTGAGATTTTTAGTAGCCAACCATTATAAAGATATATTGCAAATGGAGTTTAAAATAATAGTGGTTGGGAGGAAATTGATGTAGTTCCAAAGGGGCCTACCACACTTGTTTTGGCTATTGAGATTGGAAACTCAGGATATTTCCATCTAGGGCACCTATTACAAAGTATGCTTCATAATTGCACATCAATTCCATGCACAAATTAGTGCAAATCATAGACAACAGCTTAATTAAGGTTGATATAATGTGTTGTCTTAACTCCTAAAGTCAAATGACGATCTAAATGGTGCGATAAAGATAATGAGTCAATGAGATGAGTAGAATGGAGACTTGGGAGGATAATCTACTTGGTACCATTTTTGATAACCTAGGGCAACTATGCTAATGGTTAATCTTATTGTACCCAAGATTGCTATAAATATGACCAAAATGCATTGTGTTATCCTACTTCCAGGTGCAATTGAGGCTCACTCATGGTCAAGGATGAGCATGCTTAGCTCTAAAATTGCAGCACTTAGAAATGAGGGAGAACAATGGAGTAGTGGGAACGACTTAATACTTATTCTGAATCTGTGAAGTTTATTGACGAGTAATTTCACCATCATGCAGGAATTGTGTCATGTTTCAATTCTTCACTATTTTGTTTAAGAAAATAAATAGGAGTGGGATTATTATTTTCTATTTTCTGTCAGAAAATAAAAGTGGATAGTCCATTTTGAGTTTATTGTTAACTCAAGGAACCACTGCGGAAAACGATTTCTACATTTTCCACATCAGCATCATTTTTTTCCAGAATCATTCTTTGTATTTCCTGAAGTACCACCCATGGGTTACTTGAATTCACATGATGTGATACGCAGCAGTGCTTTCTTTCTCATCACAGAACTATTAAGATACATACGAAAATATAGAGTACAAGTAGAAGCATGACTACTACATATTAATAGTGCATAAAATGCTTTTCAAAATATAACTTTGATATATACCATCTTAGTTAAGGCATGTGCGAGTCTCTCCCAAGTATCTTAGACTTTTAATTTGGAAGCATAGTAACCCCAATCTAAATAGCTGAAACATAATTTACACCCTTATAAGAGCATGTTGTATCTGATTGCACTAAGATAGAATGGCACAAAAGGATTTTACCACAAAAAGATGTTACAGCTTGAGTAAATGATTGGAAAGAGCAGTAGTTACAGCAAACTCACCCTTCTACAAACATGTTGTATTTCGGGCCACCGTGATCATTCTCTGCATCATCAAGCTTCTTTTGGGCAATGACAACACGTTCAACTGTTTTTATGCCCTACCATCCAAAGGCAACATGGTAATTACACATCTACACCTAGAAAATTATGACCATGTAGGAAAAAATGTGGAATTCTCTAGATCAGTAATCTCAAACAATTCTATAAATCTCACCTTTACTACAACTGTTGGAAGCATATTTTTTAGAGAATGGAGTTCAAAATGAAGTTTGTTTCTGTCACCACCTGGAAAAACTTCCAACTTTCCATCTTCTAAAACATTGATACGCTGCAGGTTAACATTGGCATGTGCTTATTAACATTTATAATTTTGCAAATGCTAAAAACTACCACGTGAAAAGTTCTCACCTGCAGCTTCCGTTTAATCTTTGGAGTTTCTAAAATCAATTCTCTCACAATGTTAGCATCCAAGGATAATTGTGCCTCACGAATTGTTTTCATGTCAAGTGTAACCTTTATTGATGCTGATCTTGAAGTCATTACAATTTTTATGCTTTTTGCGACCTGCAAAGAAAATTGTACTTAAAAATATTAGAGAATTACATAAATCATATCTTGAGACCTTACCTAATAACTTAAGTTACTGAGTTGAATTGATTCTTTGACATAGTATCAGAATCTTAATGACCAAGTGGCCACCACTTACACTCTCTCTTCTAATTAAAATTAATTGATAGCACAAGGTATTGTGGGTCGAGCTTTCACTTGAGGGAATGTATTAAAATTATATAAATTATATATTAAGACTTCACCTAACAGCTTAAACTATTGAGTTGAATCGGTTCTTTGACAAATAGAAACTGGATGACAAGCTTAATTAGAAATCTGAATAACTGATAAACAATGAATATATTTACAAGAATTTTGCTAAGTTGAGCAGAGAATAATGATGCAAAGAGCAATGGTGCAAAAGGGTTCTAGATTCAGTAAAAATTGGATGAATGAAGGTGCAATTAATAAGGACAAAAGAAAAAAACAAGTTGAAATCACCAATGATTGCACCTACAATTAATCAGATACTATTGAAAATTATATCAAATATTTGAACCCAACAAGTAGTTATTAATTGATTCATACCTGGCCTAGAGCAGTTTTCTGGATGCGGCCCTTTATGATTCGAGCAGCATTTACATTACTATTATGCTCAAGTTCTACTGTAATGATAGGTGTGCTGATCCTTTTGGCACCATTTATTATTTCTTTAATACGAGGAACTCCCTGTGTTATATCTAAATAATGCTAAGAAATCAACTTGAGACAAAATGATAGCCAAAGTGCTCACAAGATAAAGTGTCGAACAAGATTAAGTGTCAATCGACAATAAAAAAATGTGAAATTAGAAGGATACTCATGCTCGCAACTCCAGCAAAGTGAAAGGTCTTTAATGTCATTTGTGTTCCTGGTTCTCCGATACTTTGAGCTCCAATTGCTCCGATTGCAGTTCCAGGTTCAATTTTTTTCCAAAGATAGCGATCAAGGCAAGTTTTCAGAAAAACCTAAGATTATTTTACATCAACACTCATTAAAGACATTTCACTAGAAATTATAAGAGAAACAATAAGACCTGTTCTAGAATTAGATATACAATGCAGGGTAAAAAAATCCTTGTAAGCAAATTGTATAGAAAAACTAACATTTCTAAATCAAGTCATTTCATTGAATAACAAAATGATTAGTTAACTAGTAGAGTATTCCACTTCTACAAAACTAGTGTTTATCATGTATAGATATTAATAACATGTTTGGTCAATTTATAAATGGGGTTAGCCGCCTTTCAACGATATGAAACTAAATGAGAGAAACAAAAAAGTCCAACTAGTTCTGCATTTTTTTCACCCAATGTTTCTTTCTAGCTCTGTTGGTCTTAAGCTTCCATAAAAAATAAAACATATATGATAAGGGGTTTTATTGCTAAAATCTAAACCTAGATTCATTACTTCTCAATCCTATTACCCATTGAACTGAAGCTGAAGAGCTAAAATATATGTCCAATCTACTTGTAATCTGCCAGAACATTAAGATTAATAAATAATTTCTATATATTTTTTCATGTCGTTCACAATGCCCATGAACCAGCAAAAGTGTTTAATTTAGTATGCCAACTTTGAGGGCCGGACATTGTTCTTGAAGCTTTGGTGAGATTCTTGTTTCTTGCATTTTACTACACATTTATGATGCCATAACATTAGAAATAATTGCAGATCTCTCAATTGAAAAATATATGCTTTATATGTTGATCAATACACTTATTGGAGCATCCAAATGAACTACCAGAGGCTGTTTTAGCAGTGACAACATCCATTTTATACCTACCCACCTACCTCTATGGAATCCATATAGAGTATAGGTCAGACAATTTGACACCTTTTTAGTCATTCTTTCAGGGAACAGTAAAAAAATTATAAGTTAATTTAATTTGCAAATGGCATTAGACTAACCAACTAGTCAAATATCCCTATTTTTTTAAGGATAGTGTTTGCTTCAATTTCAGCCAACTCTAGAAAGAAGGCATCACCTTAAAAGAAAAATTTTCCTTTGTCAAATGCCATACATGTTCTGGTTCATTACATGCTCTATGTTATATATGGTTTCTTTTTGCTTCTAACCATGTTGAGTTTAAGGAAGATGATTAAGAGAAGATGTCTTTCACAATGCATTAGGAGACATAACGATGTCTAAGTAAGGAAATTTATCAATGAAGGACTTGTGAGATCAAGATTACTATTAAACAAAAGGCTAAAGGAGTACCAATCAATCACTAGGTTTGAGAATAAAGTGAGATCCTAGACCATTGTAGCTAATGAATGACTACCAAATTTGTTTTTGAAAGGTAGTACCAGCACCAACAAATTTTGGAGCTCTAACTTTTTATTTAGTGGAATAAGGAATCATGGCCACTTGTTGTCCAAAGATGTGAAATATCAGTTTCCTCTAGTATTTATGTTTCCAATCAGCTAGCATCTTCAAGCACACTTGCCTTCTTTTTTTTTTTTATTCTCAACACCCACAACCAGTATCTGACAAATGACCTTTTATAGTTGCCCACTAAGCAACCAGAAATTCTCAACTTTATTATTCATTTATGTGTTAAAAATTCACTTATTTTATCAACAACAATGAGGACAACCAAGTTTAAATTATGAAATTTCATAGATATAAAAAATACACATTTGTAGCATGAAAGTTCATCAAGCTCCCATCTATCCTCTGGTCCCAAACCTCCAACTCACTTTTCCATACTATTGTCCATTGACATATGGAAATTGATAGGGCATCAAGATCCACATTAACCAGTCAAAACTACAGGGCCTTATTAACTACCACATGGATTTTTATTTTACATTTCTCATTGATATGAGATGGGCCATTTTCACAAAAGTGGTTGATGCCTTAACATAAAAGAATATTTTTGGATGAAAATTAAAGCAAAACTTGGTCAAATAACCAAGAGAGAGATTTTTGAAGGGAACTAAATTTTACTCAAAACTTTTATTCTAGTTAACTAGGTGACCCCAACAAACCATATCACAAAAGAATGAAAAGGAAAAGGAACAATCAATAGAAATAAGAACAAAATTAGGAACATCATTAAGAAACTACACTTCAAATCGAGCACATATGAAAAATGAATAAAAAGAAGGAAGATTAGTGGTGGACCTCAAACGATATTTATACTTCTAGTTTAAGCTAATTGGCTACCACTTTTTCACAATAACTATGACTCGTTGATTTCAAGAAAAATAGGGGGGGGGGGCTAAAAAAGCTTCTACCTCTAGGAAAGCTTTGGGAAAGCATCAAGAAAAATTAGCTTTAGTGAAAAAAGAAAAATATTTGCCCTTGGTATCATCATTAGTGATGTGGTAGCAGCTTTTTAATTTTCTTTTATGAAAATAGAGATTTAAGATCTAAAAGATTATCCATGGTAGATTGAATAGAAGATTGGTGTTTAGGTTAGATCAAGGTTGGTCTCTGATACTGATACTAATTAAAAGGAAGCAATTGATGAGGAAACGAGGGAAGAATGAGAACAAAAATAGAGAAGATAAAGGAGAAATAAGCACCAGAGAGAACAAAATGAGGAGGATAGAAATCTATTTCACTAATCATTCAACCACCATCATAAGCATAAAGAAAATGCTCTTTTATAAGAGCTTACACCAAAATAGGGGCCCAAAATGTAATAAAACATAGAATATTTTCACAATAACAAAACATGAAAAGATTCCCAATAAACTAAAATCTCTAATTTTCTTGTACCAAATATTATGGAAGATCTTCCATTAATCAAGGACATTCTTTTCTTTCCAAGGCAAAAGAAAACAAAAAAGGCCTAACTTTTACCAGCAATTTATATTAAAAAAGGCATCAAATTGAGTTTCGAATTAATATATAAGCATGACATCGACTTTCTATAAGCCACTAACTATGAGGGGTTAATAATAAGGAAGCAATGAAACAATAAGATAAGATATTAAACATATTTCAATCTTAAATTGATAACTAATAAAAGGAAAAAAAGGATTATCCATACCGCAGTATCCACCAGACCTTCTCTCCCGCCCATGGTATGGAAGAAAAACTCAGTTGCCGACAAACCACTATAAAAGGAATTAGCAACAAAGCCTTTAGCCTACACAAAAGATTACAATGTTCCATTTGCATTAGAAGTTTATGCTTCCACAATAATCAATGATAATAACTAAATCTGACTTCCTGCAAAGAAACTATATAAAATAGAGAGATTCCTTTCAATGATAGCAATATTAACACATAATTCATCAAAATCCAGATGGAATAGGGGCATAAAAATATTATGTATACATATTGTGCTTGCCTCAATTCAGAAAAACAAAAAATTTCAATTCCAGGCTACAAGGGGTTGGCTTCATGGATAGTTCTTTTTTCCTTCAAAATACATGTAAAAGAAAATGACATGGCAGGTTTAGACAAGTTTTCAACCTAGTGCAACCTTCCAACTCATGCAGGTTCAAAACCAACAATGTTGAATCTCCCAACATCATATCATTCATTGACTACATAACATAAACAAATAAGAAAGATCCTTTTAAGGTACATAATATTAAACCCGGATGATTTTCTAAGAGCACAGATGGCATATGGTCATAAAAATACAAGTACACATGCTTTTCTCAAATCAACCCAACTAAATTTTTATTCCAAGCTAGTACGCATTGGATACATGGATCATTTTTTCCCCTTAAATTACATATAAAAGAGAAGGACAAAACATGTTTAAACAAGTTGTCAACCTACTGCAATCTCCAGCTTAATCCAGACACAAAACAGAAATACAAAATCTTCCAACATTAGATCATATATTAACTACAAATACAAATTGCTCATAGAAATAATCGGGTTCTTCTTCCCAAAGAAAGAACCTAATAGCATGCATATCATCTAGTATAAATAAAAGTTACTTCTTTGTTGGCTTTGTTATCGTTGGACAAGCATACCCACTATGGGCATGTCAAGAGTAAACATGAGCATGTCTTACATGAGTATGATGTTACCCGGCCAATAATACTAGAGGCTTTTACATTCAACCATAAAATTCAGTGAGAGATGGAAGTAGCATGGCAAACTAAGATCCCTTTGGATAATAGAAACCATGTTCAAACTCTTATGAACTATAACATGGGCATGGTATTCATACCTAATCCGTGCCATATGGCCAAGGATCTAACTTGCCAAAAATACAAAACACAAAACATCTAGATATGTGCCCGAGAGTTGGGTATGATCGAGTTTGAATTGACTTTATGCCATGAATTAAAAAAAATAACATGAAATAATAAAAAAGAAAAGCTAACAAACCAAAAAATTTCAACTGCATTTACTGAACACAATACACAAGCCAGGAGGGGGGGGGGGGGAACTCAACTGCTTGGAACAAAGCCAACTATTTTGTGACTATTACAGATAAAGAAGACAAAGAAACAAAGCTCTCTCAAGAAGGAATATGTTCCCAAAGTTGTTATGTCCAAAAATATATAGCCATGTCACTCAAATTGTACTCTCGGTCGTTTGCCATGTCACTCAAAATGAGTATTTTAGGCAGAGTGACAACTCTGAACAAAATAGTCTACAACACATGTGCTTTACCACACTCATGTCCAAACAATTTGTAGATATATGTGATCATAAAAGCATATGAATTCCTGTTTTCAAAAAATAACTCACTTTATACAGTTTAGAAATCATAAAGGATAGTATCCATCACTGCAAGTAGCAACTTTATTGTTGTGCACTAATGTTTGGTAATGGTGATTATGCCTCTTTAAGATTAAGGTCATGAACCAGAATGAAAAACAAAAGGAAATACTCTACTTACAGCTGGAGTCTTGGATTTCCTAGGGAAATGAGGGAGACTTCGATCTATGAATCCATCAGGAGCACGGGAACCTCCAACTGATTGTTGACCAACACATGCAATCATTTGGCTAATATTGATAGGGGAACCCTTGGATCCACACTGTGACATAATCAATGGACTGTTTCTCCAATGTAATTCTTTCATGCATACCTGTTTAGATAAAATCAAGTTAGTTCCACAAAGTACTTCATCAATCAACAAAAAGGTTAACTTAATGACTTGCAATATCCAATATTTGACTTTAAAAACAAAACAACAACAGCAGAATCTTTCATTGACTACATTTCAAAGCCAATACCTTATCATCAATTAACAATACTATATTAGAGTAAATACTAGAGTAATCAACGCAATTAAAATGCCCTGCCAATGAGCATTGAACTCATTCACATAAATATACTAAAATTTAACCTAATGTCAAATCCTTACATCCCCAGCTTCCTCTCGAAGCTTATTTAATCTCTCAGTTATTTCAGCTTCCAGTGTTTGGGTTGCATCACAACCAGGTTTAAGCGCAAGCTTGCCTCCATTGTAATCAGCTATTAGTTTATTGCAATGTCGATAACCACTTGAAATAGTTTTTCCTTTCTCATCATTCAATTTTTTTCCTGGTTGGACATCATCAATCCCAATTGAGAAGCCATGATTTCCTATCCAGCGAGCACTACATTCCAGAAGATATAACATAATTAGCCAAACAGATAGCTAAATACCATTTCTACTCACATAGCAATTTGTGATGGCATTAGACACTAGCAAAGTAGATGAGACAATAAGCAAATATTGCTGACAATTTCATTTTTCTTTTGAGCACAAATTATAAAGGCACAGGGAATCATATGTAAAATAGGCGGGGAAACAACAAGCATAGATATCATTGCTCAAAGAAAAGTGGGGGGAAAAGGTTCATTTTTTTTTAATCATACTAGCAACTACTGATAGCTAAGATGAGAAAAATAAAGATTGCGGTCATTACATGGGAAACAACCAGCTGTAGCAAGGGCTCTAACTTCATATTCTAATGAAGTTGGAGCATATTAAACAATATTAAAAATTAAAAACACCGTAACCAAGTTCCAGTCACAACCAAGAGTGATTTTGATATAGTGAACCTCATGAAATGACCACTATACTAAATCAACAAAACACATATCAAACTAGGGGATTATAGTCAACTTCTTCCTGGACTTTAAAATACAAAGTTATTTACATTAACATATGAAAGAAAAATGCATTGTCATAAGAAATTATCAATGTTAAAATAAGAATTGGCATTAGCTGATAGTAAAATCATAAGGGTCCAATACAGATGGACATCAAAAGCTATAAAAACCATAGAAATACATCTTGCAGTTACTTGCAATATGACCTTGTTATTCCACATTCAACCATGAATTCAAAACTAGATTAGGTTTCTTTAAGTAGACATGCTTGTATTAATGTAACCTACATACTAAATAGCATTTTATTAAAGGTTACTTCAAAGGATTGCTCCGTCCTAATATACAGTTTCTAGAAGTTTCAAAGATTGTTATGCATGTTTCTGGAAAGTGCTATTCTTATGGGAAAAAGAAATTTTAGAGGGAGAAGAAAGGAGTAGGGAAAAAAAGATGATAAGTCATCCATCAAACTGAAAAACACAACTCTAAGACAAAAATACTTTTCAATCTTATTGATGGCCAAAGAAATTCATTTCAAACATATAAAAGCATAATGCCTTAAGCATGGCAAGAGAACTTCCTTATTCCAAAATTTGATCACAAATATATGGTGAGGACATCAAGCCTATGCCACAAATCACACGTGTATATGGATAGAAAAGCAGGAGAATAGCCCAGCTCATCACTCTTTGGTTTGGAGACTAAGCATGCCCAACCTGTATTATTGTACTTTTATTTGAGTTTAATAATTTGACTTTTAATTTCTCTCCTACTTATCTGTCTTTTCTGCAGCTTTTCTCTTCTATTCTTAGCTTTCCTCTGCTTAGCTTTTCTTTTCTTCTTTCTTTTTCTTCTCTTCAAAACTTACTTGTCCCGTATCAATCAATTTCTAATAATCTCATACTTCATTTCCAACCAAGAACAATTTTCGAAGGCATTGCATATTTCCACAAATCTTACTATTTTTGTCTCTCCAATAATAATTAGGTGTTAAGCCAGATTATTAAAAGATCAAAACTAATAAAACTTTCTTAATTTCAAACTTATATATTCATATTTTTTTCAAACCTTAGTCCAGGCTAACTTTTGGTTGGAAAATTCCTTGAAACTATCTGACATCAAAGGTTTATATTAACTTAAGAATAGTACAAGTTCATTTGAACACCAATAGGACAACAATTAATATCAAGTTAAGCAAAATTTCCAATCAGGAAATAAATAACAAGGTAAAAACATTCAATTTGCCCACATGACAACACCAAGCACATACCAATTCTCAAGTGTGAACATGAGAAATACCTTAAGACCAAATAAAGATATACATCAACTAAAATGATTAGGAACTAGTTGAACAAAAAAAAATCAAATATCATTGCAAAAAGAATTTGCTAATAAGAGAACTTGCAAGTAGTTACCTCAATTTAGCTAGTCGATTCATGCAAGTTGCAGCAGCAAATGCATTGTAGTCTCTAAGAAGAATAGAATATAGTCCATCCTTGTTGCCGTTACCTGGAGTAGCATCGCAATTATAAGAGCATATATGCCAAAAGCAAATAACTAAATATAAAAGCATCACTATCACATTTAAAAAAAAAAAAAAAAAAAACCCTCAAGTAAAATAGCTTATCATTTTCAAGAACAATAAAACACAAATTCAAAGATAACCCATAAATAATACTAATAGCATCTTGCATAGTAAAAGCAAGTTCCACTCGTCATGCCTAGACGGGTAAAGGTTTCTAGATGATTCATTAGCTTTGCCAATAGCAAATCTATATTAATCAACATTCAGAAGAAACGTATCCATTGGCCATATACCCATAGATCAACATTGAATGAATTGAATAATTTTGGTAAATTAGCAACACAAGCATAGTTTCAGTCACGGTGTTACTTAAACCATAATAAAGCTCCAACCTGACAAATTTTAGAAACAAATCAATTTTTTGTTTGAATCATTATAACCACTTTTCTTGTTCTTTGGTCAACAATTCATGCTTCAACAAAGGGACACTTATGGTTGTAGCATTTTCAAATCTATTTGTGAAGGACGGGAGCATTATTCCACTTTTCTTGGATTTAATTGAAAAAATGTATTATGTTGCGTAAAAAGGTTGTGGAAATTATCACCCAAGAAAACTCCTTAATATTCATCTCTCCAACAAGTATCAAAGCTAATGGCTGAACAAGCAAATGTTGTGCTAATGTAAACTTCAATGACTTGTAACAGTTCTCCCATGAAAAAGTTGTGAAGTGAGTGCCTATTTCCATCATCAAAAGAGCTCTAAGTGGTCCTCATAGAACCTAAAATGCTAAAACAGATTCATTCAAGTGTGAGAACACTTCATGTGATCAGAACTAAAATGTCAAAGGGAAATATCAAGGTGCATGTCAGAATCCCAAGTGAAAAGACAACAAATTGAGAAAGATATATGATCTTATGACCAATTTTACACCAACTTGTTTTGAGGCTCACCTTTCTCCATGTGGCACATTCTATAGAGTATGCATTTTGTTTATCTATTCCACTATGTAGATTTGCCAGTGTTCCATCATACTAGACTAGCTTTGCCATGTGCTAAGTAAGCATTTTACATGTAAAAGAGGCTTATTAAGAATATGATCTTACTCCCTAGAAAGTTAGTAGTATGTTGACCTGGTTTGTAATGACAATTGATACAGCACTAAATAGTTCGAACTTTTATTTGATCTTTGCTCTTTTCTTTCCATGCAGGGCAATGGGTGTTGCTCAAGAAATTTAACTTTTGGCAAGAGGCTTGAGCTTGGGAGAAATCTGCCAAGTAGTTGCCTGGCTTTTTTTTCCAAAGAAGCCAAAATATCTATTAGTTATTTACTTCTACATTTTGCTTTCAACTGGAAGACTATAGACACTAATGTTGTATGGTATTGAGGGTTTTCAATGAACTAAAAAAATCTCAGTTGGTCAATGTAGACACTTGGAGACATGAAATTTTTGAACAAGCAAAGATAATAGACAAAGTTTTATATCTTTAGCCATATTCTGGGTTTTGTGGAATAAGGAACAGAGGAATATTTGCAGAACCAGTCTGTTAACCTTTTTTACCTAAACTACACTGTTTTGGCATACACAAATTTTATGGACAATTTATTGTTGTAGAAGATTTTTTTCAACTTCTTATATTATAAAATTCATATGCAGGCCGAGTAATGTAAGAAAAAATCAGTTAATAAATTTTATGTCTCCATTGCAGCCATTTAGAGATTATTTAGTTCTTTGTTCTTGTTGCAAAATATTGATGATGATAAACTTTGTCTCAATATTTCAAGATGTTTTATTAAAATATCAAAATGTTTTTACTTTCAAGGACCAGCAAGTGCCACCTTGCATATGTCAACTAAAAATAAATAAACCACACCTTATTTTATAACAAGCCACACCTATTAATTTTATAACTACTATCTATTCACTTAGTTTACTCATACCAATAGAATATCCATCAAACTCGTCTTTTCTTATTTGTTTTCTCATCTCAGAGATTGCACGGTAGATGAATCCTCATGTCTCTTTTGATACAGTAGTAGATCCATTTGTCCTTCCATTTTTATGATTTGAATGGGATAAAATAGCAAAAATGATAATTAAAAAAGAAAAAAAACATGAAACCCTTAGTACATGTGACAGATTCTTTATTTTTCTAAAAATAAAGAATAGTTCAACAGACATCAACATGAAACTTAGATACAAGAAAAAAGCATAATTGCATGGAAACATAATAAAAAGTGCAAGATTATCAGTTAAAAGCTTGAACCTTTGCTTAACATCTAAAATGTACCAAAAAAACTCACCTAGAGTAGCCTTCCCAAGTTGTCCAGAAATTAACTCGCTATTACGGAAGTAAACATAACCATCATTAGGACACATTGTTTCTTGCTCTTTTTTGTGTTCCTTGTTGGGCTTTGAATAGCTTTTCTCCTTAACAATAAGATTTACATAAACTCTCACATTAGCGTGTGGACGCAATAGAACACTAAACAGTTGTTTCCCAGTCCAAAGCTCTATTGGCTGCATAACAATAGTTGCATTAGTCTCAAAATGGAAAAAAAGGATAGTCTAGAGTATAGACTACCGAGGAATAAAAAAACGACAACCAATTAAAATCCAATCCCAACACTTACAACCACTAAATATAATGTTCAATCCAATTACTAAGCCATAACCAAACAAACAAGTATAGATACAAAAAGAAAATAAACATTACTTTTGAATCAAACTGTTGTACTAGAATGTGCTCTAAAAAAATTCATCAATTGGGTTCCTTACTAATCGTCCACATCCATTACCTAGATCAGTGTATTTTGCCAAAATATCCATTTTCATCAATAGTTCATATTGAAACTAATTTTACAAGTCTAGCTATATGCACAAAAATGTACATGAAAAAATATAAATAGACAATATTTACGTCATGACCACCACAGACCAAGGTTTCCATTTACCCATGACATTAACATAGAATCACAAAAGAGTGGAATTCTTCTTGCACTAGGATTTTTGGTTCCTCATGGTCAAGTATAGAATAAAAATCACTCTACATAACTCCACTCAACCAGCATGAAGCCTTTCTCCAGGCCCAAGCCTAGAAGTTTGCAAAGATTGACAACTAGCATAAACTACAATAACAGCCTTTGGCACTCGAACTCCGCATCATAGTATTGCAAAAGAATTATTAACATAAAACCCAAAATTGAAATAGAAGATGAAGATGTGAGAAACCTACATTTTGGCCAGTCATGGGATTGACACTTAATAAGTATTTTACAACAGATATGTAGGCAAGTTTTTGTATCTAACCTTAAGTACTGAAGGTGTTGGCAAATCAACAGGATCCATGCCATCATTCATGTAAGAACACATGAGGGAGAAAGCTGCACGATCATAAAAAGTGTCCTTCCTTGTAATGAGAAAGGAAGATGTTAAAAAATCTTGGGTTGAGGCCACCAAGATCTCTCCATTTTTTGGTGTACACAAATTGTTTTGGACCTGAGGAGCACATACAAAATTTCATAGAACAAAATGCAATCTCTGAAAATAAAAGCATAAGGAACAAACATGTTGTGTGGGGATCCAAAATGTTGTCACATTGATGTAGATTAAATGTGAAAATTAAAATTTAAAGTTCAACCATAATTACTTGATAGGTTTCTATAGGCACAACTATAAATGGCGTTGACATCTATTTATCTAAAACAACTCACCCCCATCAGCAAAAAGGCCTCTGTTCGAGCCTCTTCTGTTTGCGGGACATGCAAATTCATTTCATCACCATCAAAATCAGCATTATAAGGGTTGCAAACAGATTCATTAAATCTCAATGTCCTCCAAGGCATAATTCTTGCCTACAAATAAAAAGCATAGAAGTTGCTTAAAATAACACAAGAATATTACAAAATACAATATCGCATGTGTGAAATTAATCGTAATCACCCTATGGCACATGATAGACATCCGATGCAAGCTTGGTTGTCTGTTAAAGAGAACCACATCCCCATCTTCCAAATGACGATGAACTATGCAACCAGATTTTAGTTCCTCAGCAATGCGTTTTCTGTAATTACCTGTCAACATCCTGCAAAATAAAGTATATATTCATATCATTAACAAAAGAAGAATGTCATCCATTAAAAGGCGAGAGTAAGAGAGCAGACTTTGATGAGCCATCTGGATATGTGACCATCCTTGCACCGGGGTATTTGTAAGACCCATTATTGACACATTGCCTCAACTTCTCAATATTATGATGAGTAACACGTTCAGGATAAGTCAAGATCCGAGCCATGTGGATGGGAATTGCTACCTAGATCAGTAAAGAATTAGAAGTATAGAAAGCCAACGACACAAATAAGCAACAAGTTAGTCATTCAGTTTAGTATAATGCCTAACCTCAGTAATTTTAAGATTAGGGTCTGGTGATATAACAGTCCTTCCAGTAAACTCAACACGTTTTCCTGCTAAGTTCTGCCGAAATCGACCTTGCTTCCCTGTGAGGCGTTGAACAAAACCACTCAATGGCCTTCCAACTTGCATGTCCAATGGTATACGAACATCACTATTTATATATAGCGTAACTACAGCTTGAAGTTCATCCCAACCAATCTACACAAAAATCTTCAAAATAAGAATAGTATCATAACAAATAGTGGTAGACAGATGTGAAGATATTGAAGAAAAATAAACTCGTACAAAACATTTTCTTCTATTATCCAAAGGTTGCCAAAAGAGAAAAACAGACTTTCATCTTTTTGCCCTCCTTAGATGAGACAAGACACCATTAATTCTTTAGTTTCTCATTAATAAAAATAGATAAGGTGCAATATATTTAAAAGCCATAATTAATGTATGCATCTTTAGTTTCTCATTAATAAAAATAGATAAGGTGCAATATATTTAAAAGCCATAATTAATGCATGCATCCCTAAACAAGGCACTTTTGCAAGATATACAACATAAAACAATACATTATCTGAGCTCAAAAGAGATAGAATAGTTTAGAAAATAATTCTAAGTCAAAAACAAACAAACAGAGAAGAATGATGAAACATAATAATATCTGAAAGTTCCAAAATATGGAACAATTAACTAAATTTTCCATTGAAGACTCATAGTTAGTACGTGATGCTTTTCACTGTTATGGCTTTTCCGGATAGCCAAACCACACGCAAGCAAGCTTGGGTATTGATTCTAAAGTAGCCTTAGAAAAGGTTGCTTTGGGATAAAGGTAATGTATCGGGAAATTTTAGGAGTGGAAAGAAAAAAAGTCACAAAGAAAAATGCAGGCAGATGATCATATATAAAGCAAGCAATCTTTTTAAATATATAAAACCCACATCAAGTCTCTTAAATTACAAGCTTTATTATAATATTTTATTAATCAATAATTTTTTTTTTATTTTATTACATAGTAGTTATATCCCTAGCATGTGATTTTTAAAATATTTGAATATCTAATATTGGTTGTGATTAAATTTTTTATCGTAACCTAGGTATAAATAAGCTGTAAAACAAATTCAGAGCCAGTGTTATTATTTTAATCAATGACTTCAGAAACTAGAGGTTTTCTTATACCCTAAGTTTCATTCTCAGTTCCAACTTCTTTCCTAATTGTTTCTAGCCTTAACTCTGTTGATCTGATGTTCTCCCTAAACAAGGCCAACAAATGAGCTGAAAGAATGGCCTTATGTTTTTTCCCCTTCTTGATGGGATAAAAGACAGCGGAGGCTAGTAATTACAAGATAATAATCACGCAAAAGTTCAAAGACACATCCAAAATGCAGTGGAAAGTAGATATAAGATCATTTTAAGTACAATAAAGAAAATTGCACCTGTATCAAGGAAAACTTTTATAATGACCATTATGTCACAGCATTTAACTTCCAATTATATCTAAAGAGTGTACACTAACAAATTCAAGATCCTCTATGATACCAGATATTTGATCCCAGTCCTTCTTCCTTCCAGTAACTCAAGACGAAGTTTCGCGTTGAATTGAATAATTTGTTTCAACCTCTCAGTAATGTCATTTTCATTGCTGAAATAGGAACAAATGAATATGTAAACTTCTATAATGAAGCACTCCCACAAACAACTTAAAATGAATGCACAAAAATAATTATTGGGGAAACCTCTGAGAACCGTCTGTAAAAACAGAAGGTCGGATAGATATAGGTGGCACAGCAACTGTTGTTATAATTAGCTTCTCAGGTCTATCTTGTAGGTAAAGCAATTCACAATCCTGTGATACAAGAAAATTGAGTGCATTTAACATTAGTCCAAGGTGAATAAGAGCAACAAGTGAATTTACACAAAAATTCCCAGTGGTAGTAAACTATACCTCTTCCACCATCCTCTGAAAAAGAGACAGCACTTTAACAGGGTTGAGAATATAAGTAGCCAGACCAATAGGCGCCCTAGCCTCTCTTGTGTGTCCAATTGCAGATTTACATTCTTCTAAATATCCATCACTCAGTTTTGAACGATCATGAATGATGCCCACAACAGACCCAGCCTTTTTTACCATACCTGAAAACTACAGAAAGTCAAATTAATATCTAATAAGCTGAAATTCCAGAAAGCAGCAAGCCCCAAAGCAACACAGTTGATGCATTAGAAAATGGCTTGAGAAAAAATTCACTTTATGAGTCATGTACCACCTGGGAAAATGTGATCTCAAGCAAAAAAGAATATATTCAATCTTGTATCTTGTTCTGTAATGCAAAGAAATATGATATGAATTGAGAATGGGGAAAAAATAAGGATCATAAAGAATTTTTCCAGTCTTCTTTGTAAATTTGTTGTGCACGCAAGTGCACTCATGATGCCATTGCAAATCAGATAAAGGTATTCCCTATATAATACAGCTACGTGTATTTTTCTATCAAGATGAAAGGTTGATTATCCTCAACTAATTCTGGTCTGAATAAACAAAACTTTGATGACTAAGTGTGCTTGGCAATGTGTGCACGTTTTGCAAAAGCCTGTTTGGGCTGAAGGCATCACATTGATGCTTTTGGGGGTGTTTTCAATGTTTTTATTAAAGACATGCACTTTGAAAAGCATGTTCATACATAGCCCAAACACACTACTAGCAAACAGAGTCAAGTGATATCCATTCTTTTAGTTAATATGATCACCTTTTATTGATTAATATATGGGATCTTCTGATACAATGACTGTAGGTGTATGTCACATTATAATGCTAATATAACAACCTTATATGCCTACAAGTGCAGCTGAAAACAAGCTATCTTCATGTTCATGTTAAAAGCATCCAGACATCCAAGTATAATAAGACATGAGAAAAGGCAGAAGGCAAACCATTCATATATCCGCATCTCAAGCACTTCACTGCTTTACTGCTTGCCATGCTACTGCATTTCTTAACGATCTCCTTCATAAGTTCATTCTTCTTCAGAGGCTCCGTCCGAGGATTTCTCATCCTTTTCAAATATTTTTTATGTAATTTCTCATCCAAAAGTACACGGGAACAAGACTACATAGAAACATTAGGCATTCAAAAGCAATTTAAGCAGCAACACTCAATCAAAATTCATATGATAGAACAAGATGAACAATGTCAGCGAGAACTTGATGACCCCATTTGATATATGGCTTAACCATTCAAATTACCTATGGCTGCCGAAGATATGTCCATAAATAAATCAATAAACCAATAAAACTACCCCGGATAGAGAGAGAGACTGACACTCTGAAGAAATCAAGGGATGAAAATATGCAATGAATAAATGAAACAAACAGGAAAGAAGACGAATAAAGCAGTGGAGTGCAGTTACCTTACAAATACACTTAAGAATGTCCAAAATAGTACTTAAATATCCAACATTATAAACTGGCAAGACAAGGTTCAAGTATCCAAAGTGTCCTGGACAGTCTGTGAAGGATCCGCCACAAGTTTGACACGTACCATGTTTATTTGGAGCCCCCTGATGAAACAAGAACAAATTCACCTTCCTCCTCTTCTTTGTTAGCAGGGAAAACAAAAGAAGAAAAAGAAATTACCATGCGGGTATCCAACAGACCACCTACGATAGCCTTTTTATTGGAGTCATAGTATTGGCCTAAATGGACTTGGCATTCAGAGGCTTTCAGAATATCCGATGCAGACATCGTCGAGAATTGAATGCTTTTACTGTACGTATTATACCAACCAACCAGATTACGAGTTACCAAAACGAAAAACAACAACAAAAATCCAGAAAATTAAAGGAACACTTTACATTCTCCTTGGACCGACATCCTCGATGTAAGGCTGCTTCGTGTAAATTATGTCTTGAGCTCTTTGCTGCATCTCTTACAAGCCGAGCAGAATGATCACACAGCAAGAGATTTTCTGGGCTTCTCTTGATAGATTATTTATTGTTTAGCTAACTACAACTCAAGGGTTTACGGTTTTGCCTGCTACAGTCAGTGAGGTTTTGGAGATGGTGAAAAAATTAAAGACAAAAACCCTATTCTCGGAGTCGAACTCCAGACCTGGACACAAAAGGTAATGGCTTAAGTCAGCCAGTGCTGCTTGAGGCTCTAACACAACTGCTCCTTATATATATATATATATATATATATATATATATATATAAATATATATATATATATATATATATATATATATATATATATATATATATATATATATATATATATATATATATATATATATATAATAAAAATAATATTTTAAAAATAAATATGGGGTTGCTACAAAATACAAAAATCGGATGGCAGAAGGATCGGGTTGGGCCGGGATTCATGTCCACCTTCGGAGTGCCCACCCGGGTTTTTGTTTTACTATCAAATCACATGTTTGAATCTAACTTGATACGAAAATTGGTGGTTTACTATTCAGTTCAAATGGAGAGTGTTTAAAATTTGAACTTTTTATTTAAAATTCATTTTTATATATTTTTTTAATTATTTTTATGTGTGGGTATTAAAAAAATAAAGAAAAAATTAAAATTATTATTTTGATCTCTTAGAGTGAAAAATTATTTTAATAAACAACTATTATCATACTTTTAAATACTTCTAACTCGTTTTTTATTTTGGTTTCAAAACAAAGATCACAAACATATAAACATGACTTTAAGGTTTCAAAAATTATATATATGCATGATAGCACATCTATTTATAAGTGTATAGATTTTATATTGGTTGTCTGTGAGGGAACCAAATTTTAGTTGGGAGTGATTCTAGCTAGTTTTTGTTTTTTTTAAGGTCTTTTTTTTTGTTCATAAATTTTTTAGGATTAAAAAATTATTAGTTTTCAATAGTTATAGTTCTTACTGCATTATGATTCCAATAGAATTATTAATTATGTTTTATTGAATGAAGGTTGCTCTTATTTAACAAAAAACTTCAAATAAAAAATAAAATTTGTTCAAGATCTCAATTATCAAACATACATAAAAAAAAAAAACTAAAACATAAATATTGTATTTAGAATTTTATCTAAAACTCCATTCATTTTAAGTCAAATCTATAAACATGATAGGTCTTATTAACAAAAAAAAAATTAGAATAAGTAGATAAAAGCAAGGTTGGGCATGTCAAAGTTGTACACTCGTGCTTGTAATTATAAATAAACATTATTAATGAACTATCTCACCTAAAACTTTAAGATTTTAAGTGAACCCTCAAAATATAATTTATATTTTTTTTAACATGCATTTTCAAGTGAAAAACTCTTCGGGCTTGAAATTTGCATAATAGATTCACATTATCTTATGCTTGATTTTTATCAAATAAAATAAGAGTAGTGAGATTTAAATTTATGGTTATTTGGTCAACAAGATTCTAATACCATGTTTGTGAAGACAATTAGAATTTGTAAAAACACAATGTTTGTGGAGCAGGGGGTTTATAAATTTCACCTGACCTCTAATTAATAAAGAACATTTAGGAAATTATTAAAACCTAAAGAATAGGCTAATCCTATTTTTATATAATTTATTAATTACATAAATACTTAAATTACACATAATAAACTTCTTAAATTACTCATAACATATTGTTGCCAATTAATTTCTATTCGGGGCATAACTTGTTGTAAGGTAAAAATTACTTCTTGAACCCTTTCGTAGAAAATGACATGAACTTGAAGAAATGGATTACATGACTTTAAATATATTGAAAACCAATAAATAAAAAAATATATTAAGAAAATAGTAAATAAAATAAATAAAAAGAAAGCAATGAAACTCAATAGAAAAAGATAGATAACATTGAAGGAATCTTAAAATAAAAATTGAATTCTATCTTCTCTTCTTTTTTTTAATTCAATGAAACCCCACCCCCAAAAAATATATTTTATAGACCCAAGTGAGCGAGTAAAACTCTGGCTGGTCCAGGCTTTTACAGGAGATGCACACCATGACTCGAACTTGAGATCTACTATGAATATCTTGAGTTATTTGCTAATATATATTTTGTTGATATAATGCAAACTAATAATACTTGGAATATTGTAATAGATATCAACATAAATCTGCAAGATTGATAATTTTATAGGTTGTAACTTAATAAAAATCATATACATGCATACATATATTTTGTTTTTAAAAGATAAAATGAAAACAAAACAGCTGAAAAACAAAGTACCAAACAGTTCATCTATCATATATTACATTATATTACACCATCCCATTCTTTTTTTAATTCTCTTTTTTATTAACAAAGAAAAACATGAACTTTTCATAATTTTTTTTTTAATTTTGTGAAAGGTTCTTGTTTTGCTAAAGATATCGATTAAAATAAGAAAATAAGAAATAATAAGGTAATTTTCTATCGGAAGAATTATCTTATCGATTATTAGAGAGTTTTAGTTTTTATTTTTTTTATTTATTCTTAATGTTTTATTGGAAGAATGATCATATATTAATAAACGAAAATAATAAAAGGACCCCATTTTACCCTCAATTTTGTGGAAGAAATGTTTTCGTTGAATAACTTATTTAGGAATTGCTTGCACTTTGACCAATATATATATATATAATATACGAAAGCTAAAGTATTTTACCCTAATAGTAATCTCATTTTTTAGTTAAATATTTTTCTGAATACAACTTATGAAAAATAACTTATTTTCTAAGAAAGTATTTTATAGAAAATAAATATTTTTTTAAAGAGAATATATTATGTATTTCGTAAGGCTTTATAGAATTTAAACCATGCATGATAACTCAAAAAAAAAAAAAGAATGATGCAAAAAAAAAAAAAAGAAAGATTAAACCATATGCAAACATACCGAAAACTAGTCATCACAAGGAAAGGATATAGATATTTCATTACAGGTGAAAAATATCACGAAAATTGTTCAATCTACTCTGTCCTCAACTCCACTCATGTAATTTATAATCATTGCAGATTAAACTCTCAATGAAAATATTGAAAAGGGCCGAATAATACAACTTATTTAAAATAAAATTCGAAGGAAGTTTGTTGACTGAAAGCTCAAATTAATGTCAACACTTGGGAAGATCAGCTGGTGGTGGAATCAACTTCTGGCTGGGAAGCTTTCCATCCAAGACAACCCAAGCCATCTTCAACCCCCAGCTTGTATGGACTTCCAAATGGCAATGCATGAACCATACCCCTGTTCACGTGATCAGTATAGTCATTATAATTTACAAGGAATTAGGTTCCTTAATTAAGCTGCATGTAAGTGTAGATATACTAACCGGGATTGTCTGCCAGGAACCGGATAGCAGCCCACCCACCGGAGGGGACACCGACCGTGTTCCTCTCAACAGGGTCAACGAGATTGAACTTTGCAGGGTCTTTGTTTGGATCAAAATTCCCGAAACCTTGACCGACAACAAAGAAGTTGTAGCCATGCAAGTGAAGAGGGTGACTCTCAGCACCGAGGATGCTAGTGTCCTGCATAATTAGCTCCACGCTAGTATTAAAAGGTAGAACTACTAGCCTGGTTCCATTGCTTACCATAGTATTATTTGGTGGGTTGCCAGTATAGTTAAATGGAGATGATGGTGTGATTGGAAAATCAGGAGAGTAAACGCCGTTTGATTTACCAAAAAAGTGTGCCTGGAGTAGAGCTGTAGTTGGCATCGAAAAAGACACATTATTAACTGAGGCTGCAAACTTTGTTCCGTTTGGTCCCTGGCAAGTTTGGTTTTTAGGGCATGGATCTGTTCCGAGGCCTACCGTGAAGAAAAACCTCGTATCAACCTTTTGGGGCACCTTGGCAGGGAATTGTGCACTTGCTAAGCTACGTAGTTTGCGTGTAAAATTTGCAGCAAAAGCAGTGTCATTCAGAGGAGGTAGAGCTGGTCTAAAGAGTGGAAGATTTTTAAGAGAGATCTGGCTCGAGTGAATGGTTTTGGGTGTT
The DNA here is from genome assembly GCA_015731905.1 of Salix dunnii. Classification (NCBI taxonomy): domain Eukaryota; kingdom Viridiplantae; phylum Streptophyta; class Magnoliopsida; order Malpighiales; family Salicaceae; genus Salix; species Salix dunnii. The sequence continues at coordinate 24,947,710 of CM027674.1, read as the reverse complement.
TCATATTCTAAAATGGCAGCAACAGTTGAATTGTCGAAAGTGCCCTGGCCAGTTGCATATGGTCTGGCAGTCATGAAAAATGTGGCGTTAGGGAAATAGGGTTTGGTCTTAAGAAGAACATTGGTGGTTTGTCCTGGAGCAATAAGGAGCGTCTCAGTTTCAAAAGGTTTTACATAAACAGCATCCACATCAACTGTGATAACCGAGTGGTTTGCGATGCTAAAGAACAGCTCGTCATTAAGTGCTGCGTTGATTATGCGGAGCATGTAAGTCTTGTCAGGCTTCACCTTCAGCTTAAATGTATCTGCAAAGTTTTCCCCGCAGAGTGAGTGTTGGATAAATGATGAAATGTAAGGAACGGAAACAAAAATTTGAGACGTGCTTGTATATTAATTGTTTATAAAGATATTTCTCTAACAATAAAATATTCTTCTAGATTTAATAAGTTATTTCTCAAAAGAAAAGAATAACACAAAAACATCATTGAAAGAAAAAAGACAAGCAAATAAGAAGGATTTTTTTTTTTTTTGGATTGTATTGTTTGAAAAACTACTATAGGTTACCATGATGTAATAGTTATGTTTAATGAAATTAAAATAACTATTACATTAATGGTTATAAATTTAATGACAGTTATAGCTAGAAAAAATAAATGAAAATATATTTTAAAATTTATAATTGTAAAGGTATAGGCATGGCCTTGTTTACAGGCAAGGTGAATCAGATTTTTTTTTTTACTTGACTCATCCTTGTATGTGCAAATTCACTCTATTTTCTTTGTTGGTTATTATTCTATCTTAAATTTTATTATATAAATACTTGATTAAAATTTCTTTTTTTTCCTACTAATGTGGGATAATAATTCCAATGGAGGATAGTCTTTTTGAGAATATGATCTAGCTAAACAAATACATTTTCTGTAAGGAATGCTTGCCCGGTGCTGCAAATATTAAAGAAATGGAGCCTTTATAAGCTATACTAAAGCTAGAAATACCATATTTATAGCTATACCATTGGCAGAACAGTTGTACAGTGGCCCGGGGAGCCCGTTGATGGTGTAGGCATCGGAGACATTTGGACCTCCACCAGTTTGCAGGGCCTGGCTAATGACAGCCTCAGGATCGACATTAAACCACTCTCCTGCAATATTTAAGCAGCAAATGATCGATTTTTCTTATCTGATCACCAAAAATATTACGATACAAACAGCCATAAACTCTCATCAATTCGTTAACTTGTTAAAAATAGGGATTGTTGATTACCAAAGATGATGGGAACTTCCTTGTAAGGTTTGGCAAATGGGTACTGAATACCACGCTTAGGAAGAATGATGATAGGACCATAGACAGTTGACCTTAGCCATGATATATGGGCATGCCACCAAAGCGTGCCTCTTTGACCTACAATGGTATAGTTATACACATAGCTCTGGCCAGTCTGTATGGGGCACTGAGTTATGTATGCTGGTCCATCCGCCCACCCACTTTGAAGCTGTCGAATTCCATGCCTGTTAAAATTTAGGTAGGGAATCCCTTCACGTTAATTATATATGCATAATAATTAATGATTAACACCATGCATGATGCATGCATGTGGGGGTCTTAATAATATATACTTACCAATGTATGGAGATATGGTTTTGGACATGATTAACCACTTTGATGAGAAGATTGTCACCCTCCCTAGCAACTATTCGAGGCCCTGGAAACTTTCCATTTACTGTCACCATGCTCTTGGTATGGCATAAACGTGTCACGTTTTGTAGCTTGATCTATAAAAAAAATATAGCAAACTGTCAAGACTTGTCCAAGAAAAAAAGAGAGAAAAGAAGGTGGTTAAATTCATTAATCTTATATATAAATGAGGGGCAATGAGATCGACAGTATATATGATACATACATCAAACTTATAGTGCCTGGTTACGGCAAAAGCATGCCCAGGAAGGAGGCAGAAAACGCTAAATGAGAAGAGAAGAGCTCGGAACGCTGGTGGTGGAAGAACAGAAGCCCCCATTTTCTTCCCTGTAATGGACAAGGTTACTGATCGGAGCACTCCAAGGAAGGTCCCCTTTGTTTCTTACGAGTATTGCATTGATCAATGATTGGATTATTGTCGTATATATAGAGAGAGAGAGGTGAGAGGATGGGTTTGGCTTACGATTGAGGTTTTAAAATTCATTTGTATAGTATAAACTTTTAAGAGATGTAGAGTAAACTAGAACAAAGCTTCATGGCTATCAACATGCTAATTATTTGATCTGCTGCACCGGTTGTTAGAACAACCCTAGAGTGTAGTCAAAGCCAATTTCTTTGACCTTCTTTCATCTCAAGTCAAATCTTGATACTTGCTGCAAAATCTTCCCAGCTCAAATTCATATGATAGCCACCATGCATGCATTGAATTGCCATTTTCTTTCTTAAAAATATAAATTTCCATGCTTCGCAACAGCCACAGATGAAGAGTTTATGAAACCAATCTCTTCACATGCATCCAATATTTTTGCCAATTATACTTGCTTTCAATCGGTTACATGCATATCACTCCATTGCCAGTCGGTTGAAATTACACAGATATAGAAATCTTTCAAAAGCAACTTGGTTGTCCAGCAGAAATTAATAGATAACTTAATTAGTAAGTTCATCAATAATATTATTTTTGAAAACCAATTTCTCAATAATAGATTATATGATAGTATAGTTAATTGAGAGTGTTTATTAACTATAAAAATATGAGGAGTTTTATTTCACCCCTCCTCACAAAACATTATTTATTTGAATAGTGATTTGTTTTCTTCCTCTTTCATTTTCTTTTAATCAATAATTAAAGTTATGAATTTAACAAGTTAATCTAAATCAAATTATATTATTTTATTTTCATAAGATTATTTCGGTCTAATGACTTTGATCATTAGTTTGACATATTGATTCAACTCATTTTCATGTTCTTTTTCAATCTTATCTCTAACATTAGGCTAATCGTGGATTGAAATTCACAATTTATTTTAATTCATTTTTTGTAGGGTTAGCTCGGTCTTATGATCCAAGTCGCATGTTTGATGGGTTAATTCAGGTTATTTTTTAACCAATTTTTTTTTAAAATTCATCTTTCGTTATTAAGTTGAATGACAACTAGACTTATTTGACATGAGTTATATATTTAATTAAAATCTTATACGGTCCATAGCATAGCACGCGTAATCTAGTATAGAACTACATCACATTGATATATGCAAGTATCTTGGAGGCTTTATAAATGGGTATATATGCTCTTAGTTTACAAGATTTCGAATAAGAAAAACCTTTTTTTTAACTCTCGAAGTGATGATTTGCAATAAAAGAAAATATGTTGTACGTGAGATGTTTCTTTCATGGAAGTCATTTCATGGGTAGATGTCTGTTTTTTTCAATGACGCAACACGTCGTCGATATGGAGATGAGAGAATAGCAGGGGGGAACCTCGATGGACGCAATTTCTCCTCAAGCAAACATAAACTAGCTAGCTACTACCAAACTTGTGTGTTTCTTGTGAAGGTGGATATGATTTTTTTCTTTAAATAATTTTTATTTAGAAATATATTAAAATAATATATTTTTATTTTTTAAAATTTATTTTTGATATAAGTATACGAAAATGATCTAAAAATACCATGAAATTTTAATTTAAAATAAAAATAAAAAAATTCATTTTTTTTCAAAAACACTGTTAAAACATGATGTCAAATAAGGTCTTTGTTTGTATGCGTGCATGTAGCTCGAAGGTGGTTTAATAAAAACGTTGGAAATTAACTATTGAGTAGGTCTTCCTCTGTTAATATCTTGGAACCAAGAGGTTTGTTCTCCTAGTGATTTCATGATTGAGTCATGTGATTGTTAATATAATAACTATTAAAAACTTATATGATCGTTAATTTCAAAACTCGCGGGATTAGTCGAAGTGATCGCAAGCTGATCCAAATGGTCTTATTTAATCATATTTAATTATGCATGCACTTAGAATAATCTTATTTACACTCACATAACTGCCCATGGAATTGTCGCTGTAGCAACTACAAGCTCTCAAATGGTCTGCGGATATTGACAGGACAAGAGCAGGTCTTCTGTGCCTCTTAGTTGCTTAATCCACAAGCATTGCATAATTTGCAAACTAAATTACAGTTTATGGGTCACGATAGAGTATAAGAACATTCTCCCACCACCTACGTTCCATGAGTAAGCACAATCATGAAAGATTTTCTACCTTCAAACGCCATTATACAGCTAGTACTGGCTATGGACATAAATCAAAACGTACATCATCTTAGTTTGTCGATCATTTAGTCGGTAAAATAAACACTTAACATAATATTCATGCCAAGAGAAATATTTGCCAATCATCTCTCTGTTGGGCAATCTATCAGTAAATATTTTGAGAGAGTCGGCAATAGATCGTGTCTCGCCAATGGATTCCCCTTCGAAGTCAACATACAAATTTTATCGGTGAGCCCGTTGGTTATATAAAAAACGTTTGCAGCTCTATGTAATTCTCCAAGAAAAAAGGGTTTATATTATCAATAAAATCACTGATATATATATTCTTATGTCTATCAACGATTTGGTCGGTATTTTAGTAAAAAATAAAAAAGATTTCAATACATGTTTATTGGGACCAAACAATTTGATAATAAACAACTAAATTAAATTTAATAATACATTGTATATTATTAATTTAACTGTAAAATCAATTACACATATCTTAATACATTAAAAAAAAAAATTGGAGATGCAAGTGGAGGTGGAGAGGAAAATTTCTTGTCGATCTAAGAGTAGGAGGATGATAAGTTGACATGATAATAATTTTATCGGTTAATCTCAATTTCATGATTTTCTTCCTCAAATCTTTGTAATTTTTTTTTTTATCATTTTAACATCCATCGATGAGTATATTGGTAATTACTTTAATTTTAAATCACTAAAATAATTGTCAATGGTTATCTTATATTTTTTTAATTATTTATAAATTTCATCAATCATTCCATCAATGATTTAAAACTATATTTTTGTTATAACCCTTTATCTAACCTAATTGCACAATAAAAACAATGGTGACATTCATGTTAAATCATGACTCACTAAAACCACAATCATAACAATAATATGAGATAGATATAAAACAAATATAGAATATTATAAAATAAAAATAAATATTTTTATCACAAAATGATGTTTTATATCTAAAATTGATTCAAATAATTTTTTAATTTGAATCCTCATCGTCTTTATTTTTGTAATTATCATGTTTATCATCTTCTTCTTCTTTGTTGAATTGAAGTTTATCGATCTTTTCAGGTTCATCAATTTTTGTATGTCTATTGATACTCAATATATCATTTAATTCGTCAACATTAACATGAACATAAGTATTCTAAGTAACATAAATTTAAATTTCCTTTTAACTTGGTATATAAAGGAACTTGATATAGATGAACTAACTTATTAAGTTGAAATACATTTTCTCATTCAGTTACTTTATCGTTGCCATCTTCAACAACTTAGACACAACTCCTAGGTTTAGTTTCACAATGGATAAACAATTAATTGTGTTTTGATAATTTCTAATGGAAAAATATATATGCAATATAATAGTTGATATTCTAGTCAACACAATAACATCATTAATGCTGTTAATTTTACTTTTTTTTAATTAATTTTTATTAAACCATGATGAGGATCGACTCTAATTTATTTATTGCTATCACTCTTATTACATTTAAATAAAAAGATTGTATTTTATGTCTTAGAACATTGAAATTAAATCATATTTTCTATTTTTTTCATAACATTCAACCTTAAACTTATTGAAAGTTTATCCCTTACCACAAGCCTCATCATTATAGGTATCTTTACCCTCTCCATACTACTTTCAATATAAAAAAAAATATCTACTAATAAAATACTTGTTATAAGATTAGACTATTTTTTAGGAATCACATATAGCAATTTTAAACTATTAGTGTTACATCTCTTATTGTATACATGGTAAAGATAACAACCATTAACAATTGATTAAGAAAATTAAGTAAATGTATTTTTATTAGAGTTAGAAATTATTATATACTTTCTTATATTTTAAGCCACATGAACAATTATTCATCTTATAATTGAAAAAAATAATCTTAAGCAAGATATAGATTTTCAAATAATAAAATTTGATGATGTTACATGTATGGGACTTTTCGAGAATTTAACCAGTATGAGATTACAAGAGACAATGATTTAAAACTATGAATTTTGTAAATTTGACTTGCTGAATAAAGTATCTCAATTCATTATAATTAAATAACATATAATTATGTGAGTATTTTAATTCAATGTTTGTTAAATATCTTCTCAAAATTGTTTTCTTTAACAATTTCACACTTCAAAGCACTTCACCACCATTATTATATCTTAGAATGCAATTGATTATTATTCTCACGTGAGACTCAAAATAATACAAGATAAATGTTAAAAAATTTCAATAATACATGTCTCGCATAGCAAGCCTTAATATGTATTGTTTAACTGTTTTTTAAGGTTGGACAAGTGAGTACATGAAAATAAATTTAGATCAAATGACCACATGTTTTAAAAATTGTAATAAATACCTAGGAAGCAGGGAATCCCTAACATATGGAATGGATACATGCATTTGTATTATACAACCATTCTAACTCTTAATTCATAAATTAAATATATAGGAATTTATTCTCTTTAACATGTGAACAAAAAGCATCATGAACATTTGTAATAAAAATAATTTTTTAACTTAAAATAATTATAATGCCCTTCATGTATTGATCACAAAGAAATTATCGTGAAAGCACACAAATTCTTTTAGACACATGCCTTAGTCCTAGTCTTTTCTATGGGTATAATTGTATTTATACTATATTCTAAAATATTAAAAAACCAAAAAAGTCTTTAGTCAACAACTCTCATCTTTTTCTCAGGGGTAAGCAAGTAATTAAATTATTTTAAATTTTCTTAAAAAAACTAAATTATCCTTGGTTAACAATTCTAGAAATGATTAATCTAAGATAAAACATTAATCTAATTGCAGCAGTCCATGCGAGACTACGTGCCCGTTTGGTTGTGTGGCACAGCCCACGTTTCAAAAAAAGCGGGGCACTCAGTGTTTGGTAATGGACAATTGTGAATTTAAACCGCATGAACAGTCACTAGGCCCCACCAATTTTGTGTTTCTACCCGTGGTTTTTGTGCAGCAGGTTTTTTCAACTTTTTTCAACCCATCTCTTTTTCAACCCATCTCCCTCATCAACTTTTCACAGAGCAAACTGCCAAGTTTTAAGATACGCAACGATTGTATAAAATATAGTCTTGCATTTATTATCTGACAAGGATATTTCTGAACTTATCTTATGAATAAATTATATTTTAATAAAAATCATTTGCTGCATTCTTTTAAATATTAAATCTAAAATTCAAAAAGTTAATGACAGCACCTTCTTGGCTACTATCATATTTATTGAGGAGGTGTTTGGGATCGTGATCGAAAAGCGTTTATGAAAAAATTTAAATTTTTATTTATTTTAAATTAAAATATTTTTAGATCTTTTTGATGTGCTGATATGAAAAATAATTTAAAAAAATAAAAAATATTATTTTAATATATTTTTGAATGAAAAACACTTTAAAAAATAACTTTAACAACACTCCCAAACAAGCTAAAATTCAATAAGTATGGTTAGGATCGTGATCGGAAAGTGTTTATGAAAAAAATTAAATTTTTATTTATTTTAAATTAAAATATTTTTAGATCTTTCTGATGTGCTGATATGAAAAATAATTTAAAAAAATAAAAAATATTATTTTAATATATTTTTGAATGAAAAACACTTTAAAAAATAACTTTAACAACACTCCCAAAGAAGTTAAAATTCAATAAGTATGGTTTAAGATTACTTTTTTATTCAGAAATATGTCAAGAAATAATTTTTTATTTGATAAAAAAATTATTTTTAATATTAGCACATAAAAAATATTTAAAAACAAAAAATATTTAATTTAAAATAAAAAATAATTTTTTGTTCAAAAACAATTATGAAACATGGACAAAACCAGGACCTTTTTTTATGCCGTTCCTCACCGTCTCTCTGGATTAGTGTTTGGTATTAATTTTTTTTAATTTAAAAAGTATTAAAATAATATAATTATAAATTTAATTGTGAGAGCAAATAGTTTGATGAACAAATAATAAATAAGTGTCAATTTGACTTGATCTATTCCTTCCATTACAAAAATATGATTATTAATACAAAATATATATACAGAGAGAGTTCTAAAAATATATGTATATATGTAAAAAGCTACATGCAAAACTTGGTAACCAAACACACAAAACTGCTTTTTTTCAACCGCAGACTCAACCACTGTTTTTAACCAAACACTCACCGCTTATTTTGAACCGCAGAAAAAGAGTTTTTTTTTAAACTGCTTTTTTTTAATCTCAACCACAACAATAACTACAATACCAAACATGCCCTACAACTTTATTATAATGAAAAAACATATGCGTGTGTAAATTGTACTGCGTGCAATGTTGTTTGTTTATTTATTATTTAGAAACATAGCATGCTATTGTGCTTATTGGGCCAGACAATCGAGCAGGAGAAAATAGCTTTGTTAATGTAGTCTTATTCATTAAAAGCCCAAATCTCAAAAGGCCCACACAACACAAGAAGACGACTCTCGTCTGCCCGTGGCAAGAAAATAACTGAAGAAAATCAAATCAATTTAAATAAATAAATAAAAAAAACACAAAACTCTGCAACTAAAACCCTACTCAACAGCACCATTACTCACTACTGAGTACTGTCCGAGTCGTCTTCTTCAGACGGAGTTCTGACTGGGTCGTCTTCCTTAGTCTTCAGCCATGAAGTTTCTTCTTCAAGGTAAACAACACTAACGACTACTTTTTTTTAATTTTTTTCTCTCTCTCTCCATTCCTTCTGTTTCTTTAAGAAAAAAAAACAGATGCAATATTTATGATTTATCAGGTGCTCAAAGATCACTGCTCTGCGGCTTCGGAAGGCGATACCTGGCTACTTCAACTGAACAGTACGCCAAGCGAAATTATGCAAATAATTTGTCAGAGTACAACACTGTTTTCACTTCTCTCACCGCTAAACGCAGGTATTTACTACTCACTTATTTGTATATATATGTTTTTTTATTATATTAAATTTAATATACTTAAATTTATTAATGTTGTTGCTGGAAATTAGGCATTATCTGTTGAGAGATGCATACGATGATATGGTGTTAGACGGTGTGCAACCGAGCAGAGATACATTTCATTCATTGATTGCTGGAACTATGAAAGGCTCGCGTTTGCAAGATGCTTTCTTTTTTAGAGATGAAATGAAAACTATGGGTTTGCTTCCTGATGTATGTTTTTGTTTTTTCCTTTTATTTTTTTGAAAGATTTACTGTTTTTAAGCCATGTGATTTTGATTTCTTTTTATATTACAGGTTGTGCTGTACAACTTTTTGATATCAGCCTGCGGGAAATGCAAGAATTCTGACCAGGCAATTAAGGTAAAGCTATGCTTTTTTTTTTCTTTCCTGACGGGGATGGATTGCTATTTGTATTTTGATTCTGCTAAATTGATCTCTTTTGCTGTAGATTTTGGACGAGATGAAGAATTCTGGAGTGAAGCCGAATGGACAAACCTATATCTGTCTACTTAATGCGTGTGCTGCTGCTGGTCGGTTAGATCCAGTGTATGTTATCTCTTCCCTGGTTTGTAGCTTCTCTCTTTTTTCATCTTGATCACCATGCTCGATCCCTCAACCTGATGACCCTTTTCATCTGGCTGCATTACTTTGTAGTAAGTGTATGACCAGGAAAGGTTGACAATGAAATAAGGTGCAGCTTCACAAACTACTTCATGCACCTTCCAACTTAAATTCATTAACTGTAATATTTGTTGAGGACATCAATGACAGTCAATTCTGCCCATATACAACAAAAAATATCTGATTCTATTGCCAATGAACTCATGGACCATGTCTTCAGCCAACAATTGGCTTGATGTTGAGCAGTGTAGCATTAATAAGTTATGTTTCCCATAAATTGTCTTGTTGACCTGCTGAAAAAATAAATTATTCAGCATCATCTAAAATGTTACAGGTACGCAATTGTTCGAGATATGACTTCAGCTGGTGTTGGTTTGAACAAGTTCTGTTATGCAGGACTAATAGCTGCGCATAAGAACAAGACACCCGTAGCAGAAGATGTAGCCACCAAAGTAACTATAAACAACTTTTCCTTTTTTTGAACATCATTTTCTCATTCTTTCAGAATTTCGAAGCTTTTCTAATAACTTTATATTGTTGGAAGATTATTGAGTTTGTTGAGCAGTCAAAGGGTTGGTCATCAGTTGAAGCATCAACAGGAGACAATGCTGAAAATGTAATGATGAATGTTTCTGAAGAGGAATTGTACAATTTGCCAACTGCAGACTATGCTCATAAGCGTCGAGGATTTTTGCGTAAGGAGCTAACTGTCTACCATGTGGCCTTTCATGCTTTTACAGAGCTTAAAAATGTTCAGGTTGATTTTCTCAGATCCCTAGTGTTTTCTTGGTTTGCTAGCCTTTATGAAAACCAATTTCTACTGCACCACTCACTACTGTTGCCTCAATTTTTCTGTTGCTTTTATTTATCAGTAGTCTTCTCTTTGTTTTTTCTTGGTTGCAATAGGCTATGGAAGTTCTAGTGGAGATGCTTAAGAGTGAAAAGAAGGATCCTGATGTCTTTATTCTCTTGCAAATAATGAGGTATGCTAGCTGATCATTATTTAACATTTGAGTTCAATTTAATTGAGCTATGTACAAGAGCAATGGAGCATAGATGTCCTTTCATACCATATTGATATTTGCCTAAACAGTCATGAAACTGTATGCATGGTTTCAAATAACAGTCCATGTATACCCTCTTCGTGGTTTATCATTTTGTAATTGGGAAGAGTATTAGCTTTAATTAGCTGTCTGTTGTTCATGGATAGGATATCGAATGGTGTATTTATCAGAGTAACTTCTTATAATTTGGTGATCGACTTCCTTGTATACACCTTTTTGATAAACATTTCATATTCCAAGAATCAATCACAAGAAAATTCAAAATAAAACATTGAAAACACTTGTGACATGCTCTTTTGAAAATAAACGCATTCGTGTGGCTTGAACAGATGCCTGCATGATTGCAAGCTTTAGTAGATAGAAATGCACCCCACTGTTGTGATTAGTATTTAGTAGCATTGCTAACGGTTAACTATCTTTGATAGCATGTCTTTTATCACGGATCTATAAAGTTTATTAAGTTTTCCATCTCTAATCATTTGCTTTGCAATTTTCATCGGTCTGGGTTGAGTTTGTGAAATTTATTTTCCATAAAAGAAAATTAATCTGAAAAAAAGCCTAAAAAGAAAACGAGAAAAAAATGCAAACTCGCATCTTCTAACTAGGTTTGCTGTTTGAAGCTGGATGAAAATTTTGCAATCTTTCTTTCTGTTTCCCCCCCATTTAAAGATGCTTTCTTCCTTTCTATTTTTTTCTTCAATATACAGGTGAAAAATGTGATAAATTACTTCAATAAATTTGTCTTTTTTTTGAGAAATAATCACATCATTCTATTTTTCTTTTAGTTTTAATTGATTGATTAAAGAGCTCAATTGTCCTTTTCTACTGTCTTCAAAGAAAATAAATATTTAATTTTTTTCTTATATTCTAGTAGCATATGGACCTCTGCTTTCTTTGATTATTTTTCAGAACAAAATTAGTAATGCAATGCAGGCGTTTCTTTCAAGTTGTTCCAATAGTATCAGTAATGCATTTTTCTTTTTCATAGCCATCTCACCCCATGTACTTTTATGTTATCATCATTACAATTTCTAATGCATGGGGCGGTGCCTTGGTGGACCTTTATTATTTTTCATTATAAACAAAAAAAGGAATCAAATAATGAAATGTCAATGCAGTAAGAATTACATCATAACTCAGATTACTGTGTTGATCCTTTTTATAATGAAAAAAAGAAATGTGTACCATGAAAGCAATCTGGATATGAAACGTGCTGCTGGGAAAACATTTGTATGCTGCTGCTAGAACATTTATATCTTTGAGAGGCTGGTGATGTTGTCTTTAAGGAAGAATATGGCAACCTTTTTTTGTATTGTTATTTCATTTGACAATAAAAACTATGAAGTGTCCTTCTAAATCCTTTTTGTCTAGGTGCTATCTACTTACTGGAGACCTTGATCGTGCTCTTCAAGTTTTTAATGATTATATGAATTCCATGAAGCCTCCTTTTATAGAACTATACACGGTGAGTTTTGTAACAACTGCCATATTTGTGATTTGTATTTATATCAGTTGGCTGTTATATTGAATCCTCGTATTGTATTGCATATCGCTTTGCTGTTGGAAAAACCACCTTTCTTTTTTCTGACTTTATGGATAAGTAGGTTCTAGAGATATAGAACAGAAATTCTAGAACATTTATGTTCACATGTATCTTCCATCTCAGGATCATGTCCTTCTGCTTCCAGCAGCAGAATTGACCTTACTTGAAAAATATATGCATTCTTTATTATTCTCAATATTATATATAAAAAGATGTGCTTACCTGCACATTTATTTTATAAAAGTTTTCTGGGGTGTATATGTCAGCTCATAAAACGCTCTTCTCTAACACTGTACACTCTTTCCTCTCTCTCGAAATCTCTGTACTGGATTAAATGCTCTTTCTTATAGCTCCATTTCTGTGTGTAGTGAAAATTACCTATAAACTCTTCACCTTTGAACTTCCCCTTTTTCACTATTGGTACTTCAGTTTTGTTTTCCTGATAGAAGTGGAATGGTATAGCTTATTGGACCTGAATCTATTTTCCACTGAAAACTCATGGTTGTTACACTTAACAGTTGTGTGAATTAGTTCTTCAGGATGTGGATTATGATGAATATTTTCTTCTTCATGAATCATTATATGATCAGTCTTTACTAATGTAGGTTTCTTGCTTCTCAAGCATCACGTGGCAATTGTTTTTTAAGACCTGACAAGAACTTGCGTGTTAACATATTTGCTTATTAGTGAAATGGAGAAATTTGAAATTTTGATGGTGTTTAACAGTTCATTGCATAAAAAGAGGGAAAAGGCAGGGGCCTTTATCTGTTTGAGGGAGGATGCAGATCTTTTTTTGTACATACTAAAACAACAAAATCTTCCCTGAATGCAATTTTTATAATATGAGAGGACAATGTTATTTTATATCTAAAAGAAGTTCGACACATTGCTTAACTGCAAGGGGCTGTTAACTTGCCATTATTTCTGTTTTTCAGCTTTGAGCAGAACCCATTTCTATTTGGACTTGGATTACCTCTCAATGCATTAAACCTGCTAGCATAATCATCCATTCACAAAATCACAAGCCCCCCCCCCCCCCCACATGACTCTTTCTTTCTCTCTGCTGAACACATGGACCCTTCTCCCCAATCTCTTCCTCTCCCTCCACTTGATCTGCATCTATTCTCTTTTCTTCCTCCGCCAGGTCACCACCAAAAATGGTTGTTACTTCTGCCACGGATAATGGCAAGGGGTTCTCACCTATTATCCCTTCTTTATAGGAGCACATAAATTTTTTTACTTGATTTGTTTTACAATTTCTCTTTTCCATTACATCGTTTTTGTGTGCCCTGACTTTTTTTCTTACCATATCCAAAAAGGGCAACCTTACTTTTGCAATATCATAAATTGAATCTACAATTAACCTTTGTTTACTGGGAACAGTGTGAACATATATGAATTGCTACCAGAAACTTGCTATTTGGAGATTCTCTTATTTCTTTGCATTTGTTTTTTCTTTCCTTTTGTTCCTTATTTTGCTGACTAGCAGCCGTTTGTTTTGAATTTTCTACTTTAATTTTTTTTACATCTGCCACTGTGATGTGGGGAATCTATTTATTTTCTATATTGGTGCAACTAAGCTGATCATAACAGCACAAGCCTGAAACTGCTTGAACTTCTCATAGGTACTTATTGAGGGAGCCATGGTAGGGCATACTCCAAGGGGAATGCAAATTGCTTTAGACAAGCTGGTATGGTTAGTTTATGGTTCTATACTTTGTGTTTGATTGTGTCAGCATTGTGCCTTCATATAGATTCTTGAACAATGCAGGAAGAAATGACACAGAGAAGCTTCTTCTTGTTTCCAAAAATTGCAAATGATCTACTCCTCATAGCAGCTGGTGATAAGGTGATAGTAATGCTACACTTTATTTTTCACAAGGCATCATTCGTTGTCATTAATAGTCAGCTAGGAATGTTTATATGCTGTTGAGCTGTATATCTCATCATTTTATTATAAATTTCAGAAAGGTGGATATACTACTGCCAATTATATATGGGACCTGATACAAGCTCGCAAAATCCCACTTTCATTTCCTTCGGTTGAAGCATATTACAATGGGTTAAAAGTAAGTCCTTTTTGTTTCATAATGTACTGGAGGATATTACAATGGCCTGCTGTTTGTTTAAGCTTGTCGTTACCTCTTTTTCATTGTCCTGTAGCTTCATTCAACTACACCATCCCATATTCATGGTGAAACTAACAGGTTAAAGACTTCCATAAAATGGATATAAATTTTTCAAGTAACTCAAATAGGTTAAAGAATTGCAGAAAAACTTACCCATAATGCTCTTGGGCTATAGCGGAGTTGGTTCTTTAATTGACATGACATATGCGAGGATGACTCTGTAAGAATTTAGCCTTACAGGCTGTGTGATTAAACAAACTATTTTAGCTTAAGCAGCATTGAGTTTAGGGAACAATCCTGATGTTTTTCGTCCTTGATAAATTGGAAGTTCTCATCATTTATATCCATAAAGGGTACATAACTCATTGAATTACATTGAATAATTTAGGTATTTCCTAATACCAACCGCATGGTTTTCCCTGCTCTTTGCTACATTTTTCCAGTTTTCTCAATTGTGGGGACATTTTTTTTCTGGAACTATCAAAACATTTGTTTCACACAAATGTCCCCCTCAAAAGACCCCCTTGGATCATTTTCAGTGAATGAAAACGTCTGATGGTCATCTTACCATGTGCCCTTTTTAATACATGCTGCGCATATGGTCCTGTCATTTCTATAAGCAGATTCCAGTGCCCTTTCATAAGCTTCGAAAGTTGGAGTTCACATAGTGAAATTGCAGAGTGCTGTTCTTTGAAAGTGTAATTTTAGGAGCATTCATGCGGTGGTTTTGCAACATCCCTATTTTGTAGTTGCTATATACATAATCGCATACTCAACTCTTTTCCTTCTTCTCTTTGAACGGCAGGGGCGCTTCGTACCTGAAGACGATCCCAGATTGGTGCTAGTTTCTAGTACTTACGAAAGGCTACGCCCAAGATCTGGACCAGGAACTGGGCCTGCAAGACAGCAGGCAGAATTACAAAACTGATAGCCTGAAGGGCTGGCTTTTCAAATAGACATAATCTGTGGCCATGAAGGGATGTCATCGTAGCCTGTCATTTTCCATTATCAGTAACTGATTTCTTTCCTTGCCCCGCCACCTAATAATTGAAGGCACTGATCGTTCCATGTTTACCCCATGTTAATCTCCAAATTAGTTCCAGTTTATTTATTTATTTATTTTTAATAGGTTCGTAGTTTTCTTTGTGCGAGTTTTTTTTCTTAACTCGGAAATACTATACATAATAACTTGATATTTATCATTAAACTAAATGAGGTTTGCGTTTGATTAATCACCAAATATCTTAATTATCAGAATGTAAATGTCACTATCTCTATATTTTATCAAGCTAATAAATTAATTTGGTATGATGGAAAAGTTTGATTTTTTTGTCTCTTAAATTTGAAGATCATTTAATTTTGTGATGAATTCGGTTTTGTTTTGTTAATTAAATAGCTTATGCATTGTATATTAAGTTTCACATTTTATACTATATTTTCAGTATAATTGGTTTTGTAAAAACTAAAATAACTTCATTTATTATACACGCAGAAATTCATTGCAATAATTTTAACAAATCATTTTTTTTTAAATATCAACAAAATATATTTTAAAGCCTTTTTTAAAAATTTATAACAATAAAATCTATTAATAACAAAAAAAAAGGTGAAGTATTCAGTCACTAGTGTGTGGGAGTGCAATAATTTATGTTTTTGGAAGTGTTTTAAAATTATTAGATAAATTTCTTTAATAATTTTGATGAAATATGTTAAAAATAAAAATCTAAAAAAATATTATTTTTAAAAATACTCTTAAAAAATATCTCAAACCACATTATCAAACCTTCCTAAGGGGTATTAGGTATCGCGTTTCAAAAATATTTTTTTATTTAAAATTATTTTTTTGATATTTTTGAATTATTTTGATGTGTTGATGTCAAAAATATTTTTTTTTAAAATAAAAAATAATATTTTGATGTATTTTTTTCTTACTAAAAAATAATTTTAAAAATAACTACAACCATGTTTCCAAACAAATATTTATATCAATTATCTATCTTATACCAATAATCTAAACGAGCTTCTAATATTATTTATCATAACCCTTTATTCAATAATTTTCAATATTAATTTTTAGATGTGAGAAAATCTTATTCTCAGTAAGTGTACTTTAGTGAGCAAATAAAATCTTAATTATTACATGTTTGAGTGCATGTTTTAACTTGAATTTTGCTATACATATCATAAATCCACTGTTATTACACTGTGTTTATTGGGACTTACAATATAATATCAATGGTTTAAAAAATTAATTAGAAAATAATAATTTTGATACCATTTTAAAAATATAGGTAAGTTAAGAAAACTTAGTTTCATTTGCCATTTTGAAATACGAATAAATTTAAGCAACTTGTGATGAGAAAAAACTATCGTTGAAGAGTTTTAATTTTATTTTTTCCCAATGAAAAATGACTTAAAAATAATTAAACTCTGTAAAGGTATTTTGTTTTTAAGAAACCCTAAGGCAAGGCGCCATCATCACCCAACCCAAAGGCCCAAAGTAAGACGATACTCTCGTTTATCAAGCAAGTGAAGAAAAACTCTAGACCTTCTTCCTCGCTCGCTTTTCACCCAGTACCAGCCGCCTCCTCCTCAGTCTTTTCCTCCACTGCCGTCTGCCATCCTCCTTTGCAGCAGCCACCTTCAACCTCCGCTACTTAAGCAGCAGCAGCAACGTGAACAGAAGCCGCAGGCCTTCCCGATCCACTACTAGTGAGTCATCATGGTGAGGATTTTTTTTTATCTCTCTAGATTCTTGTCCAGTCTGTCGAACACCGAAGAAGACGAAGGAGAAGGCTAGGGTCGGCTAGACTTGACCAGGCCAGCATTAGATTTTGATAAAAGGGAAAGAAAATCAAGTCTTATTTGGATTTCCTAAGAAATCTTCCATTTTCTTATCAGAGATTACTGATTGTTCCCATCAATCTCGTTTTTAACCACTACATTTTTCAATGCAATGCATGGATTTGAATTATTTTTAGGGTTTTTAGGGTTTTATGCATGAATATGATTGTTGGTCTGGATAGTCCTGCTGACTTTAGGTTAAAAATTTTGCAATGGTGTTATGCTGGTCGCTGACTAGTGCTTCCCATTTCTTTTTTTAGTTTTGGAACTTTGTTTTTTAAGTTGATTTACTTGGAAAATATTGCAGGTCGAGAGAATTTTTAAAGATGAAGCTACCGAGGAAAAGGGAGAGCGTGCCAGACTGGTATGTTACAATTTTTTTCTCTAGTCTGGTTTATGTTTCTCAATGGATGCTGATGTATTCATTAATGTATGTGAGAATTTTGCAACAAAGATACTTGTGTGGTAGGAAGTTTTATTTTCATCACTGTGTTATTGTTATCATGCAATTTGATTACAAGTCAAATAATTCTTGGATTGAAACAATGACTAACTTGGCATCATTGCTGTCAAAGGAAAAAGGTGCTTAAAGTTGCCAAGCCTGGAAAATGCCTGAGGCACTTGGCGCACGCCTAGGCACTCTTTGGAATGAATCAAGTCGATTTGCTATAGATTAAAAAAATATGCAATGATGATATTTTATTATATTATATAAATCTAAAATGTGTATCCTCGCAATTAAAATTTGATCACTAGAAAATCAAAAGAAGATATAAATACCATAACATAACTGTATGAAGTTATGTTTTCACTCTTAAAACAAAAATAAGATAATTTAAAGTAGTACTGTAGTAAGTAGCCAAACAGAGTAAAAAGCAAATTTAAGATTACCATCATTATTCATTAATTTTCAAAAAATCACCATCCATGCTTGTTCTATACTCGTGGTGTTCCCCGACTCTCATCCATGCTTGTTCTATACTTGTGTTGCTGTTCTCTTACTCTGTTCAATGCAAAGTGTGGCTCATGTTTCTCGTCAAGTGTCCTTCCTTGACTACATGCCTCCCACTTTAATAATTTTTAATTCTTTTTCTTACCCTAATCTTTGATTTTTACAAAATATCCTCAAGCATTAAAAAATGGACAAAAAGGTCAAAACATATACCAGTATTAGAAAAAAAGAAAAGTACAACTGAAAAAAGAAGTATTTCGGTGAGGCACCTGCTTTAATGCTTGGTGCCCACTCACAAGGAACTCATCTAGGCAGCGCTTCATTGAAACTCATCACTTGAGGCTAGTAAAGGTGTTGTGGCCTCACTTCTCCTTGCCTGGAGTGCCTAGGCAAGCGTCTCAATGCATCCTGACAACAATATTTGGTGTTGCTTTATCCCTTTTTTCTTTTATCTCCTTGAATCATATTTCTTTTTTTTTCCTTAGGCATCACTTATTGGTGGGATGGCAATTGCTGACTTGGTCAAGACAACTTTGGGGCCAAAAGGGATGGTAAGATATCTTCTTTATTGACTATGTTGTCTAAAATTGGAAAGCATTGCTTGTTTTAGTTTATTACTGTTGTCATCTTCTTGTTTTTTCATTTTTTCCAGGATAAAATTTTACAATCTACTGGAAGAGGTCGTGACGTCACAGTCACTAATGATGGGGCCACCATCTTGAAGTCCCTTCATATTGACAATCCAGCTGCAAAAATCCTTGTTGGTATCCTTGCATTGCTAATATGCCATGTCAATTTGCTTTTTAGGATAGTTAAAGTGTAAGGATTTTGCAGAAGAAATATTCATAAAAAAAAGTGCTTGTTATTAATTTTGAAATGTCCAGGTCAGAGTCCTCTCTTTCAATTTAAAATTTTGACATACTAGCAAATTGTTGTGCTTGATAAAAAAGAACGAAGGTAAATAGATCTACTGGAATTTGTTATGGCAATCTTTAACTCATGACTCAGACATTTCGAAAGTTCAAGATGATGAGGTTGGCGATGGGACAACTTCTGTTGTTGTTTTGGCGGGGGAACTTCTAAGGGAGGCAGAAAAGCTTTTAGCAACAAAGATTCATCCAATGACAATAATAGCAGGTTTATTCTAGGGCTTTGCAATGCTTCCTGTTTTCCACCATCGTCTTGTTCTTATCTTTTGTTATTATTGCTGCTTCTTGTGCACTGGTTTTCCTTTTTGCTAAAAATTTGAAATAGTTTTGCCATGTTTTATAACATCATGTGCAGTGCTATTTTGCATCATGTAGAATGTGTTTCTTCTCTGTTTTAGCTTTGCCTGCCAAACCAGAGCCTGGATACTGGATCTAGAATCAATGCTCCCATATAATATTTGATAGAGGGAATTCCTGCTGATCACATCATTCCTTTTTGTATTTTCAACAAGTTACACCAATTAGAGTGCCAGAGTTATTTTTTTCCTTTCAAATCTCGTACCGTTTTTTTTTTTAAAACCTTAAGAGACCAAATGTTAAATTAATCATGGTGAATTTGAGACTCTTAAGTGTAATAGCATGAAATGATTTATTGATGCTGTTTCCTTGATTGTTCAGGTTTCCGAATGGCAGCAGAATGTGCTCGTAATGCTTTACTGCAAAAGGCTGTGGATAACAAAGAGAATGAAGGTATCCATTGCTCTATCAGTATGAATTGCAGAATGGTTTGACTTGGTTTTTGCTGATTAGCTTTTCATAATGCCTTTTCTGGCATTGATGTCTATAATTGTTGAGTAATGTAGAGATATTCAAGTCAGACTTGATGAAGATTGCAATGACCACTTTGAGCTCCAAGATTCTATCACAGGATAAGGAATATTTTGCAAAACTGGCTGTTGATGCTGTTATGAGATTGAAGGTGAAGTGCTTTATATTATACCTTGCCAAAGATTTTTTTTTGTTAATTTCTTGATTGATTGATTTATTATTATTATTTTTTTATTTTTTGGGGGTGGGGGGAGGGGATTATGTATCTTAAGTTGTCATGGTTTTGAACCCATCCTTTGGAAGCAATCATTTAATTGTCGATACATGATGACCCACTTTTGTCTTTCTGTTAATGAAGAAATTAAACTCCTTTTTTCCTTTCCAACAGTGACATCTTATATTTTCTTGTTCTTCTTTCAGCAAGCATGGTGTGCCTATCTGGGTCTGTATTTTACAGTCGTCTGATACTTCTCTCTATGTTCTTTCCCTTATTTCTTCTTTTTTCCCTGCCTTCAAAGATTCTTTCTTAATGCAATGATTTTGTTTCATCTGTTCAGAGAATCTGTTTATTATTGGGTCAGATTTAAAGGATATTATTTTTCCTTGTTGGTTTGGCTGTATAATTGCTGTTTGAAATTGCAGGGAAGCACAAACTTAGAGTCCATTCAGATTATCAAGAAGCCTGGAGGATCACTGAAGGATTCCTTCTTAGATGAAGGGTAGGTACATCAACTTATAAGAACCTTGTCATGTTTTTGAAGTTTGCACCGCATGGTGCATACTTTTTGGCCCACAATTAGAAATGGATTATCATTTCTAGTGTCTTGCAGCTTGAATTTCCCTTTTTTGAGGTGCTAAGAGGAGCATTCTTGCACTTTCAAGTTCTTTGGAATTTCTGTGCAAGTAATCCTGTAACTGCTGAATGTAGATCAATTTATTTGTGTTTTGTAATGGTAGTAATAGATCAAGGAATGCAACTTTCAAGATCTCACTTGGTTAGCATGTGTTGACTGTCTTGTCTGTCCCTGTACCTTTACTGATGCATTGACTTCTAAGTGCCTTTTAATTTATATTTAAATTGTTATTTTGCTTGCTCAGATTTATTCTTGACAAGAAAATTGGTGTTGGGCAACCAAAGCGCATAGAGAATGCAAAGATTTTGGTGGCAAATACGGCAATGGACACTGACAAAGTTAAAATCTATGGGGCACGTGTTCGTGTTGATTCAATGTCTAAGGTTGCTGAAATTGAAGCCGCTGAGAAGGAAAAGATGAAAGAGAAGGTGGATAAGATAATAGCCCATGGGATTAATTGCTTCGTTAACAGACAATTGATTTACAATTTTCCAGAAGAACTCTTTGCAAATGCTGGAATTCTTGCAATTGAGCATGCTGATTTTGATGGAATTGAACGGCTGGCTTTAGTGACTGGTGGTGAAATTGCATCAACATTTGATAATCCTGAGTCAGTTAAGCTAGGTCACTGCAAGCTCATAGAGGAAATTATGATTGGAGAGGACAAGTTGATTCACTTTTCAGGTGTTGAAATGGGTCAGGCATGTACAATTGTACTGAGAGGTGCAAGGTGATGTTTCTTCAGCATCTATAAAACTATCATGCTTTTATTGCTGATAAATATGTTCAGTTTATGGTTCTTTGAAGGCTTAGACCAAATCTTCTCACTTCATATATAAATCGTTGTAAGCTTGCTATTTAGGAAGGCAGATTATTGAAATTATTTCTGTGGAATTGATTTGTTTGTGAATGATCCAATTGAGTCTGATGGTCTGGATCACCCCAATGTGGCAACTCTGTTTTGTGTCCCTACACTTGAAAGTATAATATAGATATCTTTTTTTCTTAAAAAAAAATAAAGAACCTTCGAACTAGGGTTTGTTTTTCAGTAGTCAGCTTTTGATGTGCTTTCAATTTTTGCAGCCGTCATGTGCTTGATGAGGCAGAAAGGTCCCTGCATGATGCCTTGTGTGTGCTGTCTCAGACTGTGAATGACAGCAGGGTTTTGCTTGGAGGTGGATGGCCTGAGATGGTGATGGCAAAGGAAGTCGATGAATTGGCCCGAGTAACTCCTGGGAAGAAATCTCATGCTATTGAAGCTTTCTCAAGGGCACTCATAGCAATACCAACTATCATAGCTGACAATGCTGGTTTGGACAGTGCGGAACTGGTAGCCCAGCTCCGTGCAGAGCATCACAAGGAGGGGTGCACTGCAGGAATTGATGTCATCTCTGGATCTGTAAGTATATATGATTGACAACTTTGGTAAATGCAATTTTTAAGACATGCCAGCTGTTGTGAAGTGGGTATCAAGTATTACTTTCAAATACAATCAGCATAGATTAAGTAAATACTTCCAAATCCAACCTATCCCATCGGCATAGTTTGTTGATTTGTAGCTCTTTAAACTATTGCAGATAGGAGATATGGCTGAGCGTGGGATCTCCGAAGCATTCAAAGTTAAGCAGGCTGTGCTGCTCTCGGCAACTGAAGCTGCAGAGATGATTCTTAGGGTGGATGAAATCATCACTTGTGCCCCACGTAAGAGAGAAGATAGAATGTGAAATTGCCCTTTGGCAGCGCAAGGATTACCTGTTGGAATGCGAACCTGTTGGAATGCGAACTTGCCAGACTCTTTTAACTTTTGCAATGGATGTTGAAACTGTAGGCTAGCGTTTTTCTATGTATTAAATTTGAATTTAGTAGCAACAATCAATTATGAGAGTGTGAATGAAGATGGTGATCATTCAATTTTGATACTGCGTGTGTTCACCTTGCAATAGCAGTTCTATAGGTCATAAGATCATAGATTGCCGTACCAAAACAATGTTTTTGGGATAGACTGTTCTTCCCGAGCATCGGATTGAACCAAGGGGCAATCACAAAATAAATGGTTTTCTATTTCATCATAAATACAAAATCTAGTGATGAGATGCCCCTTCGGCTCGATTAAGAGGATGGAGATCGAAGAACGGGAAGGACGATGGCTTGAGAGTTCCATCTAGACAGGAACAGCAATAATTTTTATTAACTCATCACTGGAGTGTCGTCCATCTATCCGATACAATTACTGACTTTTCTTTCGATTTATATATTTTTTTTTTTTAAATATAAACAAAATTAATTCTAAAACGAGCCGAAGAAGACAAGATATAGCTCTGTGAAGAACTGTACAAGCCCAACTCAAAGCCCGATCCCAATCTCAAGCAACCATGAAATATGAAGACCCAGTTTTGTTCTTTTATGATCGTGGTGTAAGATTTAGGAAAAAGAGACTCTAATAAACCCTCGCCGGGGTCACAACCCTCCCTTCTGCTCATCCAAGGATCCAGCATCCGGTGACCGTTCTATTGCTATTTCTTCTTACGGACTACTGCTCTCTTCGTCCTTGTTTTGCTGCAGATTGTCTCCATCTTCTTTTCCAGGTTCGGAATTCCTTAAGTTCTCCGCTTCCTTGTTTTCTCGGCAACCATTGGCTCATGCAACTAGGCTGTGGTGCTGGGTTTGTTTTTAAAACCAAAAAATATAGGTTAATAATCGGATATAAAGAGAGATAAATTTTCATTGGACGTGCCAGCTAGCGCCTCTCTATCACTGCGAAACCATTTATTTACACGAAACCGGTGATTTTAAAGCTTTTTAGAATGCTTATTAATGTTGTCTTCATGTTCACTTTCTAAAATTTTAAGGATGGGGTATTTATTATGGATTTTGTATCATTTAACCTGAAGCTAGGTTAACTTAGCCTCTGTAATTTTATCCATTTTTTTTTTTTATTTAGGGTTTTGTTTTGTGCAAAAGAATGAGTGAGGAACACGAAGAACAAGAACAATTGTTGTTTTTAGATGAGGGAAAGAAGAAAAAGTTAAAGAAAGAAGCAGAAAAGGCACAGAAGCGTGGTGTTTGTTACATAAGTAGAGTTCCTCCTGGTATGGATCATGTTAAGCTTCGTCAACTTATCAGTCAGTACGGTGAAATTCAACGAATTTACCTTGTTCCTCAAAGTACAGTATCTTATACTTCCTTCTTTCATGTTTATATTTAAAAATAAGGGGGAAAATGGGCATTCAATTTATATTGAGAATTCTTTGCCGGGTGCTTACAGATAGTTCTTCTATTGATCGAGTGAATGATAATAATAAGAGTAGAAAAAGAGGTGGTGGAGCTAAAGCTCAAGCATACTCTGAAGGGTAATTTCCATGCATTTTTCTTGTGTTAATTACATGAACTTATATTTGAATTGTGTTGTTTATTATGTAATGCTTCTTTTTTTTTTTTTTTTTTTGTGCTTTTCAGGTGGGTTGAGTTTGCTAGTAAAAGTAATGCTAAAAGGGTTGCCAATTTGTTAAATGGTGAACAAATAGGTAATTTATAATTCATTTTTTTATGTGCCTTTTGTTTTGTTGAGCTCAATGTTTCTGTAGAGAAAACATCGAGGTAACATGTCAAGCTCTTGTTCTTTGTGTGTGTGTGTGTATTTCTGTTGATTTTACCTATTCTTTGTCATATCTGTTTTTCTTTGTAAGAAAAAAGGGGTTAGCTTTTGTGTGCTGGGATTGCTTTTTAAATAAATTACTTATTTTTTCCTCCAATTGCTCTTTAAATTCTTGTCTTTTTGTATTTTTAGGTGGGAAGAAGCGGTCACAATTCTATTATGATCATTGGAATATCAAGTATCTAAGTAAATTCAAATGGGATAATCTTACAGAAGAAATTGGTATGTTGCTCATTTCTTTTATGCTCTCTCTGATCACGCTTTACAGTTTATGAAGTGAATAAATTATAGTGCTTTTAATGCAGCTTACAAGAAAGCTATTCGAGAACAAAAATTAGCGTTAGAAATTTCTGCTGCAAAGAGGGAGCGGGATTTCTATCTCAAAAAAGTTGACCAGTCTCGTGCTTTAAGCTCTATAGAAGAACGAATGAAGAAGGTAAACAGCATCTATAACTTCACACTGATGTAGACTTTTTTCCTGGAGCCACCATCTATGGTGCTGTTTTAAGATATTTTGGCATTGCTAAAGTCATCAATTTGATGCACCTGTTTAAGGAATTAAACTTTTCTTTCCATTCTGTGTCAGGAATAAAATACTAAAGTTCCTTCTAGGCCAGTTTAAGTATGTTTGGCACAATAGTTGGGAAGCATGGCTACCTTTAATCAGTTGAAACCTGATATTTTCATTGTGAATCTGAAATTTGTTAGTAGGTAATTGAAACTCGCAATTAAATTATTATTTTTTTGTTCATTTAGAGAGGCAAGTAATCATTTTGACGTCTGATTGAATAGGCTCCTTTTGTTTGATAAGATGTAGCCTCCCTGCCCCAGTAGCATGACGCTTTCATGATGAGTTATGGTATGGACACAGCCAAGTGTGTCAGCTCCTTCTATATGGTTGAAATTAATTATGTCATTGAAATTTGATTAGTAAAAGGTAGTTCTCTTCATTTATACTGAAGAAATAAGAGGAAGAGGAATAGGAGGATTGAGGGGGTACTGTTGTCAGAGGGTGGTGATGTGCATGCCTATGTTTTATGTTTTATTTATGTGATGTTTTCAAATCCTTATTTCACATCCATAGGTGCTGAACATGTGTTAGAATATGCTGCTAGCATGATCATGTATTATGAATCTCTCACTGAACACTTATCAAATACTCTCTGTTATTGTAATCCTTAATATGCTTCTTATGTGATACGTATTATAAAATCCTCGATTCATACTTAACAAATATAGTATCATAGTTACCCCTCCTAGCTTTTTATGTCAGTAAATGTCAAAACCAATCATCTTTTCATTTCATTGGACATGGCAAGCTCTGATGGGTAAGCTAGGAACCATAAGTTTTTGAGGGAACTTGAAAAGGTAGGTGCTTTGAATGGTTTTGTTTTTTGTTGTGCATGCTGTTACATTAACTTTAACTAATTAGGAAGTCTCGTGAATTTCATGCTATTCTGTTTTGTTTAGTATGTCTTTCTTGTAATGTAAATGAATGGATTCACCGTATGCATCTTGGGACCTTTTCTCTGTTTTTTTATGGCATGACATCATATATTCTTTAACCCCCATCATGTGATCGTTTTCCTTTTCTATTTATAGAAGCAAAAGGTCCAACAAGAATCTGGAGGTGAACTTTCTGTTGCCCCACAGAAACCACCGGTTTGCCGACAATTCCCACAAAAAAAACCAATTGCTGAAAGAGAAAGAAGCAAACCTCAGCTCTCTAAAGATGTCCTGGCTGGGGTGAGTCATTATTTGTAGGTAAAAACTTCATCACCTAATCTGTTCCTTGAATCTAAGTTTTACTGCTGTATGCAGGTATTTGGTGGCTCTTAGTGATGGGTCGCGAACATTTCACTTTATGCTCAAGATGAGGAGTGATAACATATATTTCGTTGCTTTCCTATATGCAAGCGATGCATCGCACAATTTTGATACTGTTTAACATTTGATAATTTGATCAAAATGGAGTAACTCATCAACAATAGTGTTGTAAGATCATATGAGCAACCTGTTTATTTTACATTCATTTATCCGTTTTTAAGATCATTATTTTGCTCATGGAGTGCCTGCCTGTATTTTGCTCTTTCAGACTTTACCCCGAACTATTTTTTTTAATGCTAGTAAATTTTATATTTCAGAAAGTATATTTTGTGGGTCTGCCAATAAAATCCTGGTTACTAGAGGTTTTTATAAAAAATTCATACCTTCATCTGAAATTAAGAAGATTTATTATATAGATCAATAAACGTCTGACACCAACTTGACCATAACTGACAGCTCTTATGGCGGCTGCCAGCCTGTTGACCACCTCATGTGTCTCTTCAACAACTCGTCATTCAAAAATGGAACAGTTGAATTCAGGATGCACGTTAGTAGTTGATTTCAGATTAACCTTCAATACTGTACAAGGTTGAGTCGTAAATTTTTTTATAAAAAGTTTCAGAAAAGCTATAAAGAAAATACGGGCTTTCATGCATTTATCGTGCCGCAACACCAGTGGGTTTTGTTCAGATTTTTTTCTCGTCGGAACACAGCATATCACCGGTGCCATGCCTTATATGAATAGCTTAAAAATTTGCTGACCGGCCATGAGAAGCATTGAGAAGAAACAGCTTCAAGAACCAAAAAAGAATCTACCACCGAAAAATCTCAACCTTGTAGCCGAAATCGTCCAACATGGCATGCCAGTAGGAATGCAGTACCATTATGATTTTTTGTCGATTTGGAGCTCTGAGGTAGAGATCTTCCAGCAAGATGATGTTTGTTAATAAGACAGTAACTTCTAACACTTGCAATATGCTTTGTTTCGGGATGATGTTACCCTTCTGAGGTGGTTTATCTCTGCTGAAGCAAACACCAGAAGGTTCTATGATGGTTTTGGCTTGGTGCTTTCTTTAGTGCAGGTTAGAATTATGTGGATTTGATTCGTGATGTTCTGTATTGTGCAAGGTGAAATTCTCTGCGCTCGTTCAGATAAGGACCACAAGGACCAGCAACAACCAGAGAACCTGGCTCTTTGCAGATCTGAACTCCCCTGCACTGCAATTTTTTTCCATAGCCTCTCCTTTATAAAATCAGAATGCTCTAAAAAAACATATCAAAGCACAAATCAGTGTTGGCTTCTCAAAACAAATGGATGATATTCACTGTCTAATTCGTGGACAAATCTTCTACTATGTTTAATTAAACGAACATCATATTCCAGCTGTAACGTTATCAATAATCATTTGGTGAATTATTTGTGAATCCACCTCCAACCAAGTTTCTCAACACCTCCGGTACTAGCTTCACTATTCATAGTTCTGCTGTGATGGCAAGCACCTGAAGGTCCCCAAAGACCTGATTAGACAACCAGCACCTGAACGTCCTGGCTTACCTATACTGGCTCTCTGTACTGATCTTTACCCATCAATGTTTTTGGCGGTTCCAATCTGCATAACTAGAAGAATATTCTTTCCAAAGTTCATTCAAATTGAAAATTTCAAGTCTTTGCTTAACGGCTGGTCAATAGCATGAGCAGTCTACATGCACTTGCAAGTTACAACATCAGAAGAATATCTTCATTAGAGATGCAAATGTACCAACTCGGCAAGAGAAAGCTCATAAAAGTTCCATCTCCGTTTTTCATTTTTTTGGCAGAGGTGGTTCCTTGCTATTATTTCTTTCTTGCACACTCTTGCTAGATTAGATTTTTCACTCGTCCATGCAGTTATATAACTGGACAAGGCGGTCGTCAAACCACAAAATTAGCTTCTAATAACAATTCCTAACAATTCCTAACAAATTTTGAAGCTGAGCGATGGCTTTGGTGAGTACAATTGCTGATTGTAGCCGGTAATGCAACTAATTTGTTGATGCATTACGTGTTCTATGCTTGCTATTAAGTTCTGCTACTGACTGTATCTGCTAAAGCAGAAAATTTATGATGCATGAGGTATTTGTTATTCAATTGCATTTTGAAGTAAGCACTGCCGTGTAGTAACACAGCCACACCAATGAGCTTGATTATGGAATCTTGCATAAATATTCAAACTAAAATATGATTAATCAACAAACTCAACAATTGAACTTGCAAATTATATTTCAATACCACCAAAATATCAACATGCAAGGAAAATCTCATGGACAAAAACGGAAGTTCTAATTTTTCCTGTGACTGGCTACTGAAAAAATATCCAGAAACAAAGATAAATAAGATTCCAGAATCTCCTGTGTGGAGACTACATTCGATACAAAGAGTTACATGTTGACACAAGGAAGAGTATTCTCTCACATCTAGAATGAGCCACGCCTAGGACGTTCTTGGGCTATATTTACAGTGATTGCTCTGCCATCCAAACTCTGCATCAAGAATGTCACAAAATTCAAGCTATTTGTATATAGAATAATGATGGGATGAGAAGTTTATCAGGAACTATAGCTGGGGAAACATTCATTACTGTTGGTTTTATTGAATAAATGTAGTGGTTCCATCAACAAACACTGGCAGCTGCTTTCAAGGATGTGTGAGCATTGTATGCACGTGATATAAAAATTCACATTCACAGGGACATGCAGGACATTGTCAATGGGGAAAAATAATTAAAGCAGATTATCACCTCCATCATTTTCAAGGTGTGCAATGGTGCATCAAGTAGGGATGATTTACAACGACACGCATAAAGCACCATAATTCCCAGTTTCTACTTTATCCCAAAATAGATTCAAATAAAAAAAATGAAAAACTTTGTTGCTAGTTTCACTGCAGAAGCTGCATTAGAAAGAGAATGGAGATTCTAAGCATCTAGACAAGGCATGCATTATTACCTGTCCATCAAGAGCAGCAATGGCATCATTCAACTCTGCCTCACTGGACATTGTAACAAAGCCAAAACCACGTGAGCGGCCTGTTTCTCGGTCACAAACAACCCTGGCATTCACAACCTGGCCATGTTCACTGAATACTTGCTCCAGACGAGCATCATCTACTTGCCAAGGCAGATTACCGACATAGATTCTATATGCAGTTTTGAACACAGTTGGCATTGCTGGCCGGGAGCCTCTAGGAGCAGCCTTATTTACTGTTAAAAATCTTCCATTCATATCCTGTCAACAGTTAACTGTTCAATGAATCACCATCTTCACTATACTAGGGAAAATCAAAGTTTAGAATTCAACAGCGATGAATGTATTGCTCAAAAAAAAAAAAAAAAAAAACAGAGAGAAAGGGGGGTAAAACACAATAATGGATTTTGTCAAACTAAGCTTTCCTGCACATGAAAGCAACTTTACCACATTCGCAAGTTTCCATAAGCATTTATTGAGATATGCTCAAAAGGGATCTCTGCAAATGCATTGGACATGCCCCACTGTAATAACCTCCAAATGTACTAACCTAGAGTGAATGTACTAGTACTAACATTGAAAGCATTCCAACAAAGGATAGGTTTGTGATCACAGACGACAGCTGCTGCAGCTCACTGATCTAACTATACTGGAAGAAACGTAGCAGTTCACTCTTAAAAGCCATTTACTCCTAAAAGTGACAAAAAAATTGATTTCTTTAAAATGTCCATACCACTAGATTATAAAATCAGAAACAAGGCACATCTTGAGGTTTCGTCCACC
This sequence comes from Salix dunnii, assembly GCA_015731905.1. Taxonomy (NCBI): domain Eukaryota; kingdom Viridiplantae; phylum Streptophyta; class Magnoliopsida; order Malpighiales; family Salicaceae; genus Salix; species Salix dunnii. The sequence goes on along the minus strand of CM027674.1, from coordinate 24,917,463 downwards.
AACTCTTTCAATTGATTTAGAACTTTACTACATACACAAATCCAATTAAAAAAACAGCCGGATGTTTTTCCATTGTTGAACCTAAGTACCTAACTTGCGAAGAAAGCCCGAAAACTTCTCATCAAAAATCAATAGGATGTTAACGACAAAACACATGGCCAAAACTAATGTTTCATACTATATGGAACTTTCTACTGTTCTCGAAGCTGCTATGCTTTCAAGATGAATAAGTATCCAAGGTAAAACAGTTTCACGCTTAACACATCAATTTAAAACATGAAAAGCAAATCTGGTAAATTATTTGCAGCCCATTAAAGGAGAAGCCATAGGTGCATGAAAAGAAAAAACTTCCACACATTCTGCAACATAAAATGAATCACGTTGCAGGGTTGTATCACAAAAAAAATTAATATACTTCATAAATCCTATTAACATACTAAACAATTCTCAAACAGAAAATTAAATCCGTTAATAAAACGAGCAAAAATAACATACATAGCGGTGGAACTTCTCTATTGCCCGCTCAGCTTCATCAACTGTACTCATTGTAACAAAACCAAACCCTCTGCTTTGATCTGTCTCCCTGTTATAAATTATCTTAAAAATAGAAGGGAAAAAAAAAGCAAGATAATTTAATCCATGATAGAGCATAAACCAATTTTCTAAATTCAATCACAGTTACAAACAGTGAACAAAAGAAACAAACTTTCACACCTCAACAACTTCAACAGTCCCAGCCTGATCAAATAGCTGAGCCAGGTTTTCACTATCAACATCATAAGGCAAATTCCCCACATATAGCTTAGCCTCTTCAGGTGGTTCTGGAAAAGTCTCTTCACTTTCATCTCCAATAGTCACTGTATCCTCCTCGTCTTGCTGGGCCCAATCTGAGGTCTGTGCAACAAGAGGGGTTATTTTGAAAGTCGAGAATTTGGAGGTTTTGAGAGATAACCATGAAGGGAAAGATGTCGAAAAGACGACCTTTATGGGTTTTGAGGCTATTGAGATAAATGGGTACTTAGTTGGTATATCGAAGACTGTATTTGTAGTTCTGTATACGGACATCAACCGGGTCTCAGCCATTGCTAGCTGCTTGAAATATGTTGCCGCGGCAGGTTCTGAGAGTATCGAAGGGCAGGGCAAAGAGATAAGGAAGTTTTTGGGTTCACATTTTAAGCCTCGGAAACTCCAAAAAATAATAATAAAACAAAGTTAGTATTTTGTCGTAAGATATTTTTGTAATTATTGGGGCTGGAGATCTATGCGGGGAGCAAGTGTAAAGACGACATCGTTTTACGGCTACAGAAGGAAACCTTACCCTGGAGTCTTTATTGATGCATTTTCTTGATATAAGAAAAAAATCTATTTAAAATAAAAAAATATGTATGTATGTATGTATGTAGTAGAACTAATTAAAAATTATATAATTTCATAAATTATAAAAAAATAATACTAATTAAAAGCTTAAACAAGAAACTTATCTTTATTGTGAGAAATAAAAAATATATGCTTATGCAAATTTTTTAATTTGATTGTATTTTTTATTCTGTATGTTTTTTTGATCTTGGAGTTAATTTTTATTTATAAGTATATATAATTTTTATTTTTACTATCACACCCTCTAAATAGTACTTATCTATCGACAATTTAAAAATAAGTTACACCAAGTAGTATAAAAAATTATAGAAACAATCCAAAGATCAATTACTATTTGAAAAAAAACACTAAATAATTTTTTTAAATAAAGAAAATATTATATAATCATTTAAAAAAAATATATCAAACCAAACCCAACCAAACCAAATCAAAATCCACATATCTCCAACTAATTTTTTAGCATAGTTATATATATATATATATATATATATATATATATATATATATATATATATATAAAAGACAAAACTATTGACATCAAGTTTGATATTTTGTGGCAAGAATGTGACCAATTCAAACATTTTCTCTCTTCTTTTTCTATTTTGATGAGTTTCTCACTTCTATCTCAATATTTAGGGGCTTGAATGTGATAAAAATAAAGTATAGACTAAAAGGAAAAAAAAAATCATGCAACAGGGACCTAATAATGTATAATTTTAAAAAATAGAGAGCAAATTGAAGCTTTACATGCCTATGAAAGACTAAATTGAAAAATAGCTTTGTTATTTTATTGGAGCTAATTTTAACATGAAACTAAAATTTTATTTGTAATATATTTTATAACAAATAGGAGGATAAGGAAGAGATTGTGGAGGGGATAGTGATTTCCCTCTCAATTATTTCTCGTTAATTATTCTAGTAATATATGAAAAAAAGAGAGTTTTTTTTATCGTAATAATCAGTTAACCAAATGATATAGTAAATGGTTGGTGATAACAATAAAGATGTTTGCTTTGACGGCAAGTGCTGCAGGATCTAAGCATAGTCATTGAATTATTTCAATTTATTCTGCAGAGTTTCTGATACCAAGACACAGTTGATTGATTGTGGTTCTTGTTGAGCTGCACGATGAAATAATAATGAAAATCTCCCAAATTATTCATACACAGGTTTGAAGTTCTTGTAAGCTACCACAGCATAGAAAGGATCTGATCCAGATACCAATCCAAGCAACCTCATGATCCATCCAAAGGGTGATTTCTCCTGCTGAGGATCAGCTGCTGCTGCGGGTTGTTTCCGAATAATTTCTGGTTGTGTGAACCCTTCCACGCATTGAAAATACTGCACAACTAGCTGCACCCGACTGTATCCGGTGCCATCCCTCCAAGCGCCGATGGCTTTTTCATAGAACAAACGATTGCTGAAGCTCACAATAAATGCCCCACCAGGCCTCAGCACTCGAAACACCTCTGCAAACACCTATAATAATAGAATCAAACCAACTTAGGCCTCTTAAACACAGATTTTTCTGTTCTGGGCATTGATTAAGATTACACAAATCAATCTGACCTTTTCTGGCTGTTGGAGGTACTGCACACTAACAGTGCATAGCACGGCATCAAAACTGCTACTCTCTAATTCAAGCTTTTGATCTTGATTGAGATCCTTCACAAAAAAGTAATCCAGTCTTGGGTTCCTGGCAAGTTCTTGTGCATTAAGCCCATGTCCCACTATTCTCTTGTACACAGCTTGTTTCGGTAGATGGCTAACCCAAGAGCTCATAAGGTCAAGGATTTCCGAGTCGGGTCTCAACTTCTCTTGGTATAGATCGGTCAGTGTGGAGATGAATCCGTCATCCACATGGGTCACAAAGCGTGGATAGGAATAAAACTCTCTGTCAGGGTATGTGTTAAGTTTGGTTCTACCTTCCTTGGACAGAACCAGGCGTTTAATCTTGCCTGCTGATGATCTTTCTGTCTCATTGCTTTCATTCAAAGTGTTGGTAGTTTTTGCTGCGAGAAATAATCTTGTTTTGAGTGGAAGAGAAGAGGTTGTTCGAAGGTTGGCTGCAAGGGGTGGGTGCCATGATCTTAGCCCTGGCTGTGGATGAATGGTGAGCATGTGTTTTGAACTGATAAAGCTCTGTAGACGATGAATGGTATGGTGAACTTGCTGATGGTTTGTGACATAGACAAACCCGGTCATCCAAATGGGCCAACAATTGATGGGCATGCTGTTGGGCTCAGCCTTTTTCATGGACTTATGATAGGCCTGAACATGCCATAAAAAGAAGGCCCTGCCCTCTATTTTGTCCCTTTTTAAGTGCCTCCTTTTTTCCGTAGGATATTTGGCCAATTCTTTAATTAAAATATATTAAAATTATATATATTTTTTAATTTTTTATTACTATATAAAAACATAAAAAATATTAATTTAATATAAAAAAATATTCAACAGTAAAAACGATTTATTTCGTCATTAGCAAGTCAACATACTAACGGATATAGATCTGCTGACTATTAGGGTAACTAGCTAGCAAACATTACAGATGATAATCGACATATACATACATACATACATACATACATACATACATACATACATACATACATACTTGTATATATATGAATGTATGTATGTATTGCAATGGTAACAGTATAAATGGATGTCAATCCCTGTGGTAGCAAATGATTTGATAAACTGTGGGTTTAAAAAATTAAGGCATGATAAAGAGCAGGAGGGTAGGATGAGTTCAGTTAATTAAGGCATGATAAATTGTTAATCTCTAATTAAGTTCAGTATTTTAAGAAAATAGGATGAGTCTGGCCTTTGAAAAGAAAAACACAAGACGAAAGAAAACAAGAAGGAAATTCAGGATTACATTTTTATTATCCTCTAATATTTTATTAATTTGGAATTAGGTTTTGCATCTTTTTTATTTTTTATTATATTAACTCGATATCATTATAGATATGAGTTTCGTAAATTAACCTAAATTGAACCGAATAATTTCTTTAACTTTTTTTTAGCTAATATGTTTCTTCTTATAAAATTTGAGTCTTCCATATTTATTTTTATTGAGGATTGAAGTCTATAATTTCTGTAATTTACTTTATTTTTATTTTTTTATGGTGTTATCACAGTTACATAGCTTGAGTTGCGACTTGAATAAGTTAATCTTAGTCGACATTAGTTGTATGCTTTTTGTTATAACTGATTTTATTTTATTTTATCATTAAACATTGTTTTGATTAGGAATTGAATATCATTATTTATTTTGATTTTTTCCCGATGGGGTTATTCTGATCTCATCATTTAAGTTGTAATTTAACAGGTTAACCCGAGTTGATCCAATATGTTTTTATATTAATATTTTAAAAGTGTATTTTTAAAAATTATCTGGATTATATTTTAATTTATGAAATTAATCAAGTCACATCAAATCAACCCCACATAATTTAATATTTATTTCGACTATAAAATACAAAAGAATTATTCAGATACTTTTTGAAATATCGACACCTCTAGAGAAGTTGTTTACAAGATTCGAAAAAAAGTTGAGGTTCAATTAGCATTCTTCTTTACGACCTAAGACCATAAAGAATTATAATTAAAAAAAAAACTCTTTTACTGTTATAATATTACTCTTGGAAAATGACAATAATAAATATTTGAGAGGAAAAGTTTTATTTAATTATTTATTAGGCTTATATCTTTCATCACGCATATATTTGTTTTCCTCTTCCACTCTCTTCTCATTAGATCTTCTCTCCTTTTTTTTTTTTAAATAAAATAAAATAAAATATTATCTTAATTATTTTTTCTAAATCATGAATTGATATCCAAGAAACTTTTGTTATTAAGCACTAAAATTAATAACCCAAGAACGCTTATAGACATGGGTAGGGAATTAAAAATATAACTAAAAATACAAGAGTTTTGAATATGATGAAAGATGGGAATATATATATGATGAAATCATGGTAAAATAATCCATTTACTTCAAATAAATAAATAAATAAATAAATACAAATTGAATATCAAGTCAACACTACACGCTATAAACAATATGTTTTCCTCTCCTCTTTCTCTATGTCTCTTTTATCTATAATAAAAAAAGGAGAAATATTTGTGTTTTTTTAAAACCTAAAAAAACTTTTACAAAAAGGAACCAATCTTAAGAAATTGTTGTGTTGGCATGCTTATGTGGTGGTGGCCTCACATGCGTTGTGATTAAAAAAAATTATAAAGTTTATTGATAAATGAGAGAGCTTCTCAATTACATGCCCCTTTGAATAATTGACATAGTTATGATTCAAGTGAATATATTTAGTTTTCTCTATTTTTATTTTTCAAAAAATAAAAAATTAATAAAAATAAGTTAATTAAGAGCCAAATCATCCTTGAAAGATGATCACTCCATTCTTTCAAAATGAGCACCAATGCACAAAGTTGCTCTCATGGATTCTAAACCAAATTAGAAAATAATATAGATTGATAATCTTTTAGTTTACTTCATGATATCATTATAGACTTTCATTTTTTATTTTAAAGGATTTATCAAAGGGTGTTTTGACTCGATTTTAACTCTTGTTTTGATTATATTTTGAAAAACTTCAAAATATATAAATATATCTCAATGAGTTTTTAATAAGTTTTTGTTAAGTTATCATCAAGTCATTATTGAGTATTGTTTAAGCTTTTGAATTGTTAGTTTGATGAATATTTTTTTTTTAGAGACTAACCTGCAATTAACACTATGTTCTTTGATTAACACGAGTTTGAGAATGCATCAATGGATTTTGTTATTTTTTTTTAATTTGGTAACGACATGTTTAAACTTAGATTTTAATGGTGAGGTTTACGAGTCTCCTAGAATTATATACAAATATAGGCCTAACATTATATTTTACTAAGAACATAAAATGAAGTATAGTAAAAATAAAAAATATCATCGAGTTATAAAACTCCTGATCAATAGATTTATGTTAATTCAACAAACATTGATCAATGATAAATGACTTTTGAATAAGTTCAAAAAGTAATTTAGATAATTAAAGATGATTTGACTTATGTGGTTATGTTTTAACCTTTAAAAGAGAAGATAAATAATTGTCAAGCAAGATCATGACTTTTTTTTAATGTATTATGTATCATTAATTATATAATTTAATCATAAGTTATTATTAAAAAACAGGAAGATTACATAACATAAGAAATATTTTTTTTTCTTCTGTGTTTTTAAAAAAGTCAAGTCTCAATTTGAAATCCAACCTTATTTTCACTCCAAATATCATGAAGAAATATTTGTGTTTTTTTACACCTAAAAAAGCTTTTACAAAAATGGACCACTCTTAAGAAATGATTGTGTTTGCATGCTAATATGGTGGTGGCCCCGTTATGCTTTATGATTAAAAAGATTATGAAGTTCATTGATAAATGAGAAAGTTTCTATATTGCATGCTCTTTTGAATAAATGACATAGTTATGATCTAAGTGAGCATAATTAGTTTTTTATTTTTATTTTTCATAAAATATAAAATTAATAAAAATAAGTTAATTAAGAGACAAATCATCCTTATTTGATTATTACTTTATTCTTTCAAAATGAGCATTGATGCACAAAGTTACTCTTCAAAGTTCTAAACCAAATTAGAAAATAATATAAAGTGATAATCTATTAGTTTACCTCTATATATCCCATTATAGACTTCATTTTCTATTTTAAAGGATTTATCAAAGAGTGTTTTGACTTGATTTAACTCTTGTTTTGATTATATTTTTGAAAAACTTCAAAAAATATTAATATATCTCAATGAGTTTTAATAAGTTTTTGTCAAGTTATCATCAAGTCATTATTGAGTAATGTTTCAGATTTTTTAATTTTGGTTTGATGAATAATTTTTTTTATTGATTTTAAAAAGAGTTTGAGAATGATTTGATGATTTTTTTTTTATTAAAAAGAGTTTGAGAATGCTTCGATGATATTTTGTTAAATTTTCTTTAACTTGGTAACATTATGGTTTAAACTTGGATTTTAATGGCGAGGTTTATGAGTCTCCTAGAATTATGAAGAAATGTAGGTCTAACATTATATTTTACTGAAAAATAAAATGAAGTATAAGTAATAATAAAAAAATATTCATTGAGTTATAAAACTCTTGATCGAGAGCTTTATGTTAACTCAACAAACATTGATCCATGATAAATGACTTATGATTAAGTTCAAAAAGTAATTTAGATAATTAATGATGATTTGACTTATATGGTTATGTTTTAGCCTTTAAAAGAGAAGACAAATACTTGCCAAGCAAGATCATGATTTTTTTTAATGTATTATGTATCATTATCTAGATAATTTAATCTTAAGTTATTATTAAAAAACATAAAGCTCACATAACATAAAAAATATATTTTTGTTTTGTTTTTTTAAGTCTAGTCTCAATTTGAAATCCAACCTTATTTTCACTCCAAATATCACCCATCTATTGGAGACTTCATTTGAGCTATTAATAAATAACCATAATATAAATTCACAATGTTTATGAAAAGAATGATGATGATGATGTATGTATGCCTTTGTAATTGTTGGAAGGAGTAATTCTACTTTAAAAAATTCATGACAATGATAATAGTTAACAATGAGTTGATGTACTCATTTATTGATGAGAGTAGTACAACACAATTTCTTTATTAATGATAACAAAAAGTGGGAAATGGTGAATAATTACCCTTAGATAATATTTGTGGGCAATGCCTAACATAACTAGGCTAATGAAATGAGTATCATAATAGTAATAGAGATGAGAATAGTCGTTTTCAATCTAGTGAGGAAGCTGAACATCAAAAAAAAAATATATATATTTCTTAATTATAATTATCTAGCTATTTATCCTAATTTTCTATCCATATAATTCTATCACTTTTATTATAAAATTTAAGTCAAATTTTATCATCAAAAGGCTTTTGTAATTATAAACTCTAAAGGACTCCTACTAATTTTTATTTATTCTCGAGTTTTAAAGGTGCAAGTTAGAGTTGAAATCTACCATTATGAGGCTTTTGTGATTGACTTTCAAAGGATTATCATACAATTTCTTTTTTAAAAAAGTCTTGCAAATTTGAGTCAGACCCTGAAATCAAGAGGCTTTTGCAATTGCTTTTTAAAAGGCTCTGCTAAGTTTTTTTTTTTCTTTTTTAAAATGGTTATATTTTAAAAATCACTTCAGGTTAATCACTTTATAAAATGATGGGTTGAAAAACACTCTAAGATTGTATAAATTTTCCAAAAAATCCCTCACACATCAGTTTTTTCATGCTGAAAATTCCTCAAGTTCAAATTATTCTTTCCTTGATCTCGTAGATGTCTAATCAATAATTTTCAACCCTTTACATACCTATCATTTTCTAATAAAAATATCATATATATCAACAACATGCTTATCCTTCCTAATAACAAAACTAATCTTAATGCTATGAGAGATTTGGAAATATACTTTGACCATATCAATTTTAAAAATTTTCTCAAGCACATATAAGATACATCCTTCGCAATATACCTCATAAATATCACCTTCAAAACAATATCTAATTTTGTTTCCTTTTTCTAGAAATAACAAGCCAAGAATTTGCATCTAAATCTTCTCCTCCTAATCAATTTTTAGTGATTGATTCCAATATAATATACCTCATAAATACCACCTTCAAAACAATATCTAATTTTGTTCCCTTTTTATGGATATAACAAACCAAGAATTTGCATCTAAATCTTCTCCTCCAACATTATCTTGATCCTCTTAATCAAATTTTAGTGATTGATTCCATTATATAAAGGAACTAGAATTATCAAAACTTTTAATTTCAACATCATATTCATCTTGAGTAAGAAGTTTCTTCTAAAATGATTTATCAAAATCATCTATTGATACATGACCATTCTCCTCACAATTCCTTGGGCTTTTCACATATTCCAACAAATGAATTATTTTTGTAATTTGTCTTCACATGTTTTTTTTTTATCACGAGTTCCTAGACATCTCTTTTCAATAATGCAATCTTTCTTTGCATGTCATTTATCATCAATTCCTGAATGTCTCTCTCTCAAGGAGAAAAACTCCTCATCTCTATATATAGAAGCATGCCATGTTCTGCTACCTCTTTTAACTAAGAGTATTCCATCACAAGATAAACAAATAACTATCGAGAATGTTGGAGATCTAATACCGACTAACATAGATAGAAACACAAATAAGAAGACAACATGTTAGAAAAAGAAGAAGAATTGAAGCCGAATAGGGTTGTCTTTATATATATATATATATATATATATATATATATATATATATATATATATATATATATATATATATATATATATATATATATATATATATATATATATATATATATATATATATATATATATATATGATTCTATCTTTTGTATTAGCATTTTGTTTTTAGAATTCATGTGACTAATTCTGGATTTACTGAACTTCTAACTTGTACACCCAAGCAATTTTTTTTTTTAATTCACCGGAAACACAAGTAAGTAATTAAGATATAAAAACAAAGAACACAATAATGTGGTCAAACCCATGGTGGAGAGACATTAAATAGAAAAATAAGCAATTAAAATTGATGGAACCAAGAGTGAGAAAAGAGAAAGAAGTCACTCGAGGTGTGCCTATCAATCATCATTATATGATAAAGGTGGAAACAATACTTTCTTTTCAAAGAGAACAATTCATAGCGATCATGATTTGGCTGCACGAACGTGCAATACATCACCATAGATTACATTTTAAAATGATTATGCCGATGACTTCCGATTTGAACTTCAATATCCTCTCGATCATGCTAAAGACAAACTGAAAATTCACTCTTAATTATGCTGCTGACCCTCGATTGTAGGGATATATATGTTTATAAGAGTTAATTATAGTTTAACAAAATTAATTCCATGCCCTTTTCTGATTTATTTTAATTTCTTTCTTGGAAATATAAGAAAAGTTGGGAAAATTAAATAGAAAAGAAGACAATTGCTTGGATAGAAAACGACTAATTATAGATCAATTACTATTATTTAAACAATATACATCTTGAATAGAGAAATTAATTTTTATGAATTGATAAATATTTTATAAATATTTTGTTTGAAGGATTGTTTTAATGTCAGTGATGCTTACCACAAGAAATGATAAACCTTTTATAAACATTTAATTTAGAGTTAAGGACTATAAAATAAAGTAAAAATATCCCGTTAGAAAAAATAACTAATAATCCCCCGAACCTTCATTCATAGTAATTAAAAATTGCCAAAATTAACCGAAGGTCTCATACATACATAAATAATGAATCCAGTCTAATAATTTATTGAAATTTAATGCTATTCCTTTTTTTTTTATTTATATATTTTTATTATTTGCTTGTTTTTTAAATATTCTTAGTTGAAATAAACGGTAAATAAGATACTATATTGGCTTGTGATGATGGAATACGTTACTTTGTAATATAAGATTTTACATACTTTTTCAATATCATATGCCTTAAAATGAGAGAGTAGCTAATTTTATGGGTATTAATTGTAGTATTGAAGCATATTAGTAATAATTTTACTATATTGATATCTTTTCTATTTTAGAAAATACAGTTTTTGGTTCACGTTACACTGCGAGTCAAATTAATTTTTTTAATATAAAATAATATTTTGATGTTGCTTAATTAATTTTTTAATAATAATTTAATTATATTAATATCTTTTCTATTTTAGAAAATACTAGGTTTTTGGTTCATGTTATGCTGCGAGTCAGATTAATTTTTTTAATATGAAATAATATTTTAATGTTGCTTAAGTTCCATTTAGTATAATTTTTTTTTGCTTACATCGCTATTATATTATATGAAATTTATACCAAGTAACTCGTCTCGTTGCCTCTTGATTGTAACTTTTTATAGAGTATATTCTAGTTGCAATGAGCTTGCATATATATATATATATATATTATGATGGGACGGTGAAAGTCTACTTCCATTCAATATTACAAAGATCCTTTAGTGAATCCAAAAGAATAAATCACAGTCCATATTAATAACCTAAAAAGAGGAGTAGGAGGCTTGCCTAACCTTCCCCAAAGCCACGAAAAGCCTAATAATTGATTTGCTTTTCAATGTCAAACATCGATTGCCCTCGACAGGGGGCCCTAATGAATTGAACACTGTTTCTCTTACAATGAGCGAAGAACAAGCACACTTTGTGAAAATTCTACCACTTTTGACACTTAAAGAGAGACATGAGTTCAAAAACCATTTGATTGAGTTTTCCTACCGCGGCTTTATGTGTGGGTTTTCGATGTGGATGTTTGCAATAGAACTCCGACCAACATTGTAACTAGTAGCAGGCTGGCTAGGTTTGAACTCGAATCATCTCCAAAACAATACATTTTTCTAGGCTTTTAGTGACTTATTATCACTTTTGAGAAGTCCACGCCCCACCAATTATGCGAAGAGGAGACAACAAATGGAATTGTCTCTCGCCCTTTCCTTGCAAGAGTATTAGGTCCCCGTGCAATTCGTTAATAATAAGGGCTGCCCACAAAGAGAGAAATATAGCTGGACATCATGCATATAGCAATCATATGCATGGCCGGTGAGTCCAAGTTCGGCTGTGTCATAACACAAATCATTTGAAACTCTAGACTTTGCGTGAATGAAACTAATTTGAAAGACGTTTCAATGGCAGAAACACTATGGGCTAATCGCATATTCTCAGCCATAGCAGGGAGTTTGCATACCCGAGTTCTATTGGAACCACAAGATATTTTTGCCTCCAACCACGTATCCGAATCAAAATTTAAATAGGTTGAATGATCATCCATGTGTTTCTCTTTCAACCACCTATTATATATTTTCTAGAAAAAATATTTTTTTAAAAAAACAAGTAAGAAAATATATAGTGAAATAATAATTTAAGATAAATAAATTTAAGAGTATCAACATACCACAAATTGATGAGCATGACTATCCATAAACTATGACTGCACTCCTTGTTGGGAGTCTCTACTCCACGCATGTATCTCAACTAAAAGTTTTATTGGTAATCAATCATGTTTAGGACTATTAAGCCTTCAAGAAAAAAATGTTGTTAGTTACAAAAAAACTATAAACAAAAATGATGTATTTGCATGCGAAACGAATGACATAGAGTCGCTGGTGTGCATGGTAATGAAACCTAGAAAATACTGATTCTAGTTTTGCACACCAAAATATGAGTGTAGAGTGAAATACTTAGACATCATGTGCTTTATATAATCCACCCATATTGCCTCTGAGATGTATGACAACTTGAATTCCTTCTAGTATGGAAACTCTCTTACTTGCATATATTTTTTTTTGCGTCATGTACTAGAAATCACACAACCTATAGAATACAAATGAATTTTTTGTTAGTAAATGAAAAAAAATTCTGGTATCTAAAAAAAATAAAAAATAACCAATGTTGCCTATATTATCTAGTTGAAGTGTAATTCTCCCATACCATTCTCGCATTATCATCACTAGCATCCTTCAATTCAAATTTTCTCTTGGAATAAAAATTTAGAAAAGAAGTTCATTAATATTGATAAATTAAAAAAAATAACATAATAAAAAAAATGAGTTCACACTAACCTTAAACCTGGTAAATCATGCATTGACATGCGGTCTACATTCAGGATTTTTGGAGATTTGGCTCCATTAAATTAACAATCAAAATTAAGGTTGTGTTTAGGATTGTGATTGCTTTTGTGATTAAGGTTTTAAAAAAAATAATTTCATGAAAAACACTTTTAGCTACTGTTCATAACTGAAATTGAAGTGTTTGGTCAAAACTGTGATTGAGTTTGAGGTTGATGAATAACATTTTTGTGTTTTTGGTTATCATTATTTTCATATTGTTATCAACTTGTGAAATTACTTTAAAAGACACACATACATGCATATATAAATTGTTTTTAAAATTTTGTAGATTAATAATCATGACAATAAAATATAATTAATAATTCATGAAAAAACCAAATATTTATTTTTACTCTCCCATCAAACTACTTGTAATTTCATCAAGACCTAAATTGATTCGTGAATGCCTGTGCGATCCCATGCTATTTGATAGAGGAACAATATCTATTAATAATATCATTAGTAACAAAATTTGTGATCCAATTATATAATGAAATACATACATGAACAATTAAGGAGAAACGTATAATGAAATTCAGTATGCTAAGAGATAAAAATAATTACAAAGTACTAATATATGTTCTAAACTACATGGAAAAGTTTTCATCTTGTAATTGAAAGATTTGAGATTTAGCCAGTTATGGGGTTTGGGACAATAAAAATTAACATTGTTGTCTACAAAAAGTTCCATAATCTATTAGTTTATGATATTTATAAGAGAATAATATGTTCTATAGTATAGTTACTAGATAAAAGGTCTCAGTTCATCATATTTAAAAATCATATAATTATATGCTTGTTTGAATTCTATTTATGACAAATATGTTCTCCTAGCATCAATTTTTGGAATGGGTCATCCAAGATAGGAGAATATTGGCAAGTTTCCACTTGAGGGAACTTCCCCACCACCATCATATCTTGGAATGTGATTGATTTATGTTGTCAATTAAGGCTTAGAATAGAACGAGATAAATATTGTGATCTCTTCAAAAATATAGGCCTCACACATCAAAGTCTCAATGTACATCTTGTTTTTAACTTTTCTATTAAAGTTGTATCAGTACCTGTATATAATAAATCTAATATTGAAGTTTATGCATAAAAACACAATATAATTTTAATTATTATGCATGTATAATCACTAACCTCTCAAATGGAAACATCCATCTATAATGGACTAGGCCTTCAACTTTTATCTCTTATGGTAAATATATGGGTAAATGCTCCATTGAGTCAAAATATAATGGAGGGAATATCATCACAACTTTACAGATTATCTATATGATATTCGTTTTAAGCCTCTACAAGTATTGTGCTAGAACATGTTAGAGTAGATATCTCTATAGAAGTGATTGATCTCCATGAATGCATCCCATATTCTTTTTGAAAATACATCCTAGTAAGCTAATCGAATAAGTGCTTGCATAAACATGTGACAATCATGACTTTTCATTTCATAATCTATAATCCTCTAAATTCACCAACCTTGATATGTTTGAGGTATGTTCATCAGGAAATCATAAAATTTTAGGTCATTTGTACACTAGTAGCTGTGAATATTTATCTAGGATGAAACTAACTTTGGGCTTCACAACCCGTGACATATCGTAAACTAATTGTAATTATGTTGGTAATGTTATCAATAGTTATGTAGATAATAATATCACGTCATTGTATTTCATAGATTTTTGAATTTTACTATGATTCTACTCGCAAATCCATCGGTATTTACTAATAAAATTACCGATGGAAGATATATGTTGGTAACTAGTTTGAATCCCATTATAATTTTTTTGTGGCAATACATCTGAATGAGCTAATGGAATAAGTTTTTCCTTTTTCTGCAATACATTGGTTACACATTTTCGGAACCAATGTCACATCATTTTACATTATAGTTTTTAAATTTCATTGTAATTTCTTTGATGTTTACCAATGATATTTATCGTTGGAACCATTCTGTCAATAATGGTGTCTGCAAAATATCGTTGGGATGAATATTGTTTGTAAAAAGAAAAATTACAAATAGGATGCAGGGATAGATGAAAAGCTTTAAAAATAAAAATAACTTATTTGAAAAGAAATCAAACTCAACTATATATGTATACAGGTAGCTAAATGTTAATGTCAAATAAGTTTTTGTATCAATTTTATTCTTAATTTTTTTGAAATTTTCATATAAGTTCTTTTTATTTTTAAGGCTTTTCATCTATTTAAAAACAAATATAAAGCCTTTTCATCTTTCTTTTCATCCCATTTATTTCTTAAGGCTTTTTATTGGACAATATATTTAATGTATCTTATAAAATAGTTTCAGTATCTCAATTCTAATTTTTCCTTACAAATTTTATTTATTTTAATTTGAAACTTGTTTTCAAGTTAATCTAAAAATTTATTAGATAAGTGTTATTTTATAACATGTGAGAAAAAAAGATAGATGAAAATAAAAAACTAAAACTAAGAATTTGTAAATAATAAAACAAACTTTATATTAATAGAAAATAGCATTTCACAATTTCGTTTACTATAATGCAATGCTGATTGTGTCTCGTCATTTCTCTCTCTCTACCAAAAATATATATATTTTTTATCTTAACTTAAACACCCATTACCAAAAATCTCTCATATTCATCCATTCAAGATGATCTTGAAGTTGACTTCATTGAAAAAATAGTTTCTTGAGTGTTGATTTCATCATCATATAACACACCTATAATTTACAATCCAATCTTAGCCAAAATTGACCTCAACAATCTCTTCCTATGAAAGTTACTTAGATATCCATCTAACATGCACAATTGAAAATTATTGTAAAAGAGAAAACATTAACATATATTTTTTTAATATTCAAATTTAACAACTACATTAAATACATATTGTAAATATAACTAAAACTCCAATATAATATTCAAATTATTTTCTCCCAAGGTAAAGCTCAATTAAATGCTCTAAACTATCTTTCAAGTAAAACAATGAAATAATTGCATTAAATAGGACCAATAGCACAAAGCTACAACTATTGATTAAACAAAAGGTTATAACTAATAAAATACAGATAAATCTACCTCAACGATTGCATTAGAGATAAATTAAGAAATTTTGTTCATTTTTTATCACTACTAATAACACAAAGCCCTTATTAAAACCCTAATTAAAATAGCCTTCATTTTAGAAATTGACAACCCCATTAACATACAAAACAAAAAAAGACATTATGACAATGAACCCAAAACACCAAATCTATTCCAAAACTAAGAACCCAAAAAACAAATCATCATAAAGAGTTTTAAAAGAAACAACTTCATGAGGGCTTATATAATTACCCTTACAAAAAAAAAAAAAAAAGAGTTGGATGATGATGAAAAAGAGAGGTTGGGCAATGATAAGCTTGCTAACAACTACATACAAGGCTAAAATCGATAAAAAAAAAAATAGAGTAAGAGGTGCTAAGGGTTATAAAGAGAGAGATAAGGGGTGATTATTATTTTTCTTTAAGCAAGTGGCAAAGGTTCATCAAAATCTTTCAAAAATTTAAAAACTTAGATGCATCTATATTTGGTTCTTCATCTTAAGGGATGTTATGTAAACATTCACTTATGGTGAAATAATTTTGATTCTTTCCCATTGTATTTATCATTATATCCCTATAAGAATTATTATTATCATGCACAAACCCATATATTTTTGTTTAAACTAGAAGTTGAGCTAACCATCCTTTCTAACATGGTTTTGTGAGGAACTTACGGTTTTGCATATGTAATCTAACATAAGTATTTATGTATAATTTTTTTAAGTACATGTATTATCACAACATTTTTATGGTAAAACTTTTTATTCTTACACTTCATATATGAACAATAAATCTTGTATGTGCTAATACTTTTTAGAATTGAAAGTAAGAAATTAATAAAACCCTAAACCTTCAAAGATAATCTTGTCTATATAACCCTTTAGTCGAATCTTGATATATCTAAAAATGATCATCCATTGCTTATAAAACTTATATGGAATAATAATGATTTTTATCAATTCCACACATAATTCAATTTTTCTCAAATTTCTAGCTTAACAATAAAATTGACAAAATATGATTGGTACCATTAAAATAACCTATCATTTCTTTAATTATAACACATATAAGTTCTAAATCAAACTTAATTTCATAAAATCACAATGAAATTCAATTTCTTCCAAATTCCAAATAAACCTTAATATACAAATCATACATTAATACATTAAATTTCCTTAGAAAAAAAAGTTATAAAACACTTAAATATACAAGTAAACAAAAAAATGCTATATAAAACCTCAATAAATTAAACTAAAACATATATAGATTACAAAACAAAATTGGTGAGTTTACTGAATTTATGTATCGTAGCTTCGTAAAAAATTCAACAATGGACGATAACATTATATATAGATTTAGATCAATACCTATGGGTTGGGGTGGTTGAACTTGTGACAAATTGATGGGGAGCTGCTGATATTGTTTTATCAACAACATGAGAAGAATAGAAAGGGAAGGCATTGTTGATTACAACTTATTTACATTTGCTTATAGAATTATTTTATCAGTGATTTCATTAGTAAATAATGACAAGTTAACTTTCTAATAGAATTGCCCATATATTTTTTTATTGTTTTTTTTTAATTTGTTTTACTTTGTTAGAAATCCCATTAGAAATTACTTACAAAATGTATTCCATCGTTATTTCCATTAGAAATTATCGATGCAAATTCTCAATCGTTGTTTATGTAGAAAATTAGCTATGAGATATTATCCAACGAAGTTTCCATTGCTATTTGCCAACTTTTTTATGGTGATTTCAAGGGATACAATTTGAGTTATGTCGATATTTCTTTAAGCAAAATTAACCTAATATTTATTTTTGTTTTGGATTCGAGAAAACTTCACCCTTCAAAAAACACACTCCGTGGGTCCAGATAAGTGAGTAAAACTCCGATTATCCCAAACTCTTATAAGAGATGTACATCTTAACTCGAACTCGAGACCTGTCGTATAAATCTCAAGTCATTTGTCATCATGCCATGATTTTTTAAGGACAACTAACCTAGTACATGAAACTCTAATACTAATGTCTATTTTATGATTCCTTGTTTTCCTTAAATACTAAGAAGAACTCCATTATTTTAATTTCCCTTCTTAAATCTTGAAGAGACCGTTATGTCATTTTGTGACATAAGTTAGGTAACTTGTCATAAAAATGAAACTTGCAAAATGATTTCTATATTAAACAAATACGTAGCATCTTATCCATCTTAAACAGCGTATCTTAGGGTTATTTTTATTATTATTTAATATACATTTTCTTATCTAAAATGTTCACGATACCTTTTATAGATATTTTATTCATCTTTCAAAGGTAGGAGGCAACCCTATCTAGACTAATTCAATATACATAAATGTCCCATACAACAACTACAAATCAATGAATCTGCCTCCTCGAGGATAATCCATACAAAACTCTTAGAGCGATAGCAGGACCCAAACAAAAGAAAAAGATTTTTGGTTAATTTTGGCACAAGTTAAATATGTCAGGAAAATCAAGTGCTTGGGATTCCACACTCACACACACACATATATATAAGAGAGAAGAACATATCAGATTATCAAGAGGTGGGCAAATTACATAGAAGCAAATAAGAAAAACAAGAAGCATGGCTGAGTTTTCGTCCATTGTATTAGCTCTCATTTTAGGACTAGTTTTGGCCTTATTTCTTTTACGCTTTTTCTCAAGACACAATCATAAAAATCTACCTAATGGTAGCATGGGATTTCCCTTTGTAGGGGAAACTCTTGCCTTACTCAAGCCTCATTCATCAAACTCAATGGGAACCTTCTTGCAAGAACGTGTTTCCAGGTGATGATCATAAAGCAATTTAAGTATTCATTTGTGTGTATATGCACTTTCTTTATCGTTGCTACAAAAACGAAATTTATCTTCTTGTGTTTTTCTTTTTTGTGTTGAAGCTATCTAATTCTTTCCCACCTCTTATTATGTATGTATGCAGATATGGGAAAGTTTTCAAATCACATCTATTTGGTTCTCCAGCCATAGTCTCTTGTGACCATGACCTCAACATGTTTATCCTTCAAAATGAAGAGAGGTTATTCGAAGCCAGCTACCCCAAGGCCATGCACGACATTCTTGGACAATTCTCATTACTTGTTATCTCCGGAGATCTCCATAGGAAGTTAAGAAATTTTGTTGTCACCTTCACCACAGTGTCTAAGTCATCCCCGAGATTCCTTAATTTTGCAGAAAATCTAGCAATCTCAATGCTGGATTCATGGAAAGGCTGTAAAGAAATCGACTTCCTTAAAGATATCAGAAAGGTATGTGGATATATGTAAACCTCTATGTTCCGATCAGCTTCTTTGAAAGAACAAACAGAGATAACATCTTTCTGTGATTTACAAGTGCAGCTTACACTTAGTCTCATGGTGAAGAGCGTTCTGAGTATTGAACCTGAAGAGCCAAGAGCCTTAAAGATATTAGATGATTTTCGAACTTACATGAAAGGTTTCGTGTCTTTGCCATTAAACTTCCCTGGATCATCCTATTCAAAAGCTGTTAAGGTAACCAGAGTGATGTTTTGTCCCATATATGTCTTAATACTCGGTTCAGAGTCTTAGATTTATCCGTACAATGTCTTGTTAGGCAAGAACAAGACTAGCTTCCACCATGAAAGGGATTATTAATGAAAGGGAAAAGGAGAAGGTGGGGCTCATTAGAGGAGACTTCTTAGACGTGATTTTATCGAAACGAGAGATTCTAACCGATGGACAGATTGTGAGCGTCGCGTTGGATATCTTGCTTGGTGGCTATGAGACAACCTCCACACTTATAGCCTTAATTGTTTACTTTCTTGGGCATGTACCGAAGGCTTTTCAGACCTTAAAGGTCTGCATGTCTAACTCACCGTCTCTCTCTCTCATGATCAAGTACCATTAAATAATCAAAGGTTTCTTGTCTTTTTTACTCGCTCTCTATATTAATTTCAATGATATACAGGAAGAACATGAGGCAGTAAGAAAAAGTAAGCAGGTGGGGGAACCCTTGGACTTGGAAGATTACAAGAAAATGGAGTTCACGAAAAATGTAAGATACATCAAACATTGCTGACATTGCTTCATACAAGAGGGTTTAATATAACACTTGTATGCACAGGGAAATTAATGTAAAAGCTTTCAAATTATATACAGGTCATATATGAGTCTATGAGATGCGGGAATGTGGTAAAATTCTTACACCGTAAAGCTACTCAAGATGTCCATTACAAAGGTTTAATATAGTTCTGTGTTCTTTTTTGTTTTTTGCTATTTTTATTTTGAAGCTCCTGTATCGTCATCACCCCTTTGATATCGTTGTGAACTTGCTTCTCTCTATTGCAGAATACTTCATTCCATCCGGTTGGAAGGTTATACCTGTGCTATCCAGCCCGCATCTTGATCCATCCCTTCATGAAAGTCCTTTGAAATTCAATCCCTGGAGATGGAAAGTATGATACTGAAACAAGGCCTTTGAAGTTTACATATATAGAAAGCACTACACTATTTCTGAAACTGATATTACTCGAAAATTTTATCAGGAGTATTAGTTTGCTTGCTTGGTGCAGTTATGGAGGAATCCACATGATTAATCATATTGTTTTGTTTCCCTGACACTCTGTTTCAATCCCTTTTTTCGGCTTCGGCAGAATCAAGAGACCAGGAAAAAAGTGATGCCATTCGGTGGTGGACCACGGCTATGTCCAGGAGCCGAACTTGCCAAAGTGGAGATAGCATTTTTCCTTCATCATCTTGTCCTTAATTATAGGTAAGATTTCAGGACCTAGCCCAAATTTGATAATGCGGACGCAAGGATTATACATGATAAATTGTGGGTTAACCCAATAACACCAGGCATCCCCCACTTAGGAACCTTAATAATTGGGATTAATAATGCTATTTTATTTTTAAGTAATTAAATCCAAGTTGGATCACGCCTTCTCTAAAGGGTGATTGGGAAAATGTTTTTGAATATATATATATATATATATATATATATATATATATATATTTTGATGTGTTGATATATATATATATATATATATATATATATATATATATATATATATATATATATAGATTATTTTGATGTGTTGATATCAAAAAATAATTTAAAAAAATAAAAAAAATCATTTTAATTCATTTTTGAACAAAAAATACTTTTATAAATAATCTCATTTACACTCCTAAAGAGTCACTAAAACTTGGTGTGATCGCTAGAAATTATACATGTAAAGAAATTTTGTGAAGACATCGCTTTCATATATAATGGGAGATTCAAGCAAAAGTTTTATAAAAAGATGTGATATAAGTAAACATAACTATTGTTTGATGATTAATTGCCACCCATATGGAATTATTATTATGAAGAATCCCACATGGAATTGCCTTGTTTCAACAAGGAAATGAAGGAGGCTCAAACCTGTCCTACATGCATGCATACATACATACATGTGAACCTGGTTTGTTGAAATCATGGCTTGTATGATACATGACTGGCATGTTGTGCCTTTTAACCAGGTGGAAAATAAGAGAAGATGAGTTCCCAGTTGCTTATCCTTATGTGGAATTCCCAAGAGGCTTGCTACTGGAGGTTGAACCAGCAGAGGAAGAGTTTAGAAAATGAAGATTTAAGTAGCCTTGGCTTACAAAGGTTACATGTACTTTAAGGAAGTAGTAGAAGCTACTAGGTCTCCGTACTGATAAATTTGAAGTGAATTTACATTAAAAAATTTAATGTAACTTTTATTTATTTACAAATAAATTGATAAATAAGGTAGAATTTGAGGTCACGTACGGAGGTGGTGAGGGAGTCATTAACGTCGATTTTATTTTCAGCAATTTCAAGTATTGATGCGTATCGTTTGGAAATACTTTCGTGTGAAATATGCAAGAAACCGGTGAGGATATCACACCAAAAGGTTAGGACCACGAAACAAGCGCGTGATATTCAAGCTGGGACTCCATCTAAGGTGCTCGCGGTTCAAGTCAAGCGTTTGTCTAAGTGCCTCTTTGGCACTGCTATAAACTAGTGTTTGACTGATTTTTTTTTTTTATTTTAAATAATTTTTTTTATTTTTAGATCATTTTGATGTGCTAATATCAAAAATAATTTTTTAAAAATATAAAAATATTATTTTAATATATTTCTAAATGAAAAACACTTTAAAAAGCAACCACAACCACACTTCCAAACACTCCCTAACTAGCTCAAGTGCCTGTTTAGCTGGTGGCCAAACCGGCGTTTCAGCTAAAATTTATTTATTTTTTCATTTTAAATGAATATATTTTGGTGTTTTTAGATTATTTTGATGTGCTAATATAAAAAATAATTTTAAAAAAAAATATTATTTTAATATATTTAAGTAAAAAAAATATTTTCAAAATCTACCACAGCTACACTTCCAAACAGGTTAAATATTCAGACCATGACATTGTTTAGGGCACCCATGGTTTAGGGTACCAAAGCTTCATGCGGTAAAAAAAGTCTGAGGCGCTCAGAAGTGGGTTTGGAATTGGGGCAAGACTATGTTCAGACCAAGATTGGGACTAGTCCAACTGATGTGGGCAAGGACCAAGTTAAAGGATCTTGGGATCAAGTACACGGTTTGGGCCAGAACTCATCTGTGGTTTTAATAAAAAAAATTCAAAGTGATTGTTTCAGCTAAAATAAAATAATTTGTTTTTTTATTAAACTATGATGGTATTCTTAGGTCAATTTTGTCATGATAATTTTTGAAATGCGTATGGTCTAGGGTGTTGTTGGGTTAGATCTTAAGGCAATTTTGGTATCTTGGGCATCGAGTCGAGTATAAAAGAATGTTTGGAAGTATGGTTGTGGTTGCTTTTCAAAATACTTTTCGTTTAGAAATACATCAAAATGATATATTTTTATTTTTTTTAAAACATATTTTTAACATCAACACATCAAAATGATCTAAAAACACCAAAATAATTTCATTTAAAATGAAAAAAATTAAATTTTAGCCAAACGCTGGTTTGACCGCAGTGCCAAACAGACACTAAGAATAAGGCCTAGTTGGAAAAAAAATAATATATCATAAATTAAGGCACTAAGAATGAGGCCTAGTTGGAAAAAAAATAATATATCATAAATTAAGATTGAATGATGTAATTGGAAACAAATCAAGAATTTACAAAAAGCTACGAATAAAAAAAATCAAATGAATAAAGACAAAAATTAAAATATCATAAAATCTTAGGACAACTCTAAAATTTGTATAGTCAACGATGAGCCGCACCGCCATCAACAATGGGGGTGTTTGGGAAGCCACCCAAAAGCGCTTTTGGGTGCTTTTGGTCCATTTTTTTTTTTGAATTTTAAAAACATACGATTAGTGTTTTTAGATTATTTTGATGTGCTGATATCAAAAATAATTTTTAAAAAATAAAAAAACATCATTTTAATGTATTTCGGCACGAAACACACTTTCAAAAGCTACAGCAACAGCTCTCCCAAACACCCTCAATATGTGTCGTCCCAAAGAAAGAGCAGTGGTAGCTAGTTTTTGATAGTGAGGAGGCATCGCATGCACTACCCGGAGAGTGTGTGCGTCTCCCACGTGCTAGTTTATGCCCTACACATGTCATTTACTTTTGATTTTTTATTATATTTTTTTATTTATTAAATACCAATTTTTTTCTTAATGAACATGAATATAATGAAAAAATCAATGTAAAAAGACAAAAGTGTCTTTAGTTGCCGGTTTTAAAATTTTATTTTAAGAATTATTTTGATTGTTTCACTATGTTTCAAAAATATAAAAAAAACTTACATATCCCTCCCCTGATAATTTGATAATAACTATCTAGCTTTATATAAAATTTTAATGGTTTTACTATGTTTTAAAGATGTAAAAAGACCTAATTATCCTTGAATAATTTCATAATAGCTATTGATTTTTATATAAAGTTTGTACTATTTCCAATAACTTTTTTTTTTTTTAGAAATGCAAATATATCATTATACTGTTACAATAAATAATGCTGGATATAGGTAAATATAGTTTTTCCACAAGGTTTTAGCTTTTGTCAATGATTTGACGCCACTAACTTGGTAATAGCCTCTTGGTAGATATACAGAAGAACACCGATTCAATTATTATTATTATTATTTCTTGAAAATAAACTTATTTACATTCCTTGCGGAGGAAACCAAGTTAGCCCCTGGATTGCATAGTGAATGTTATATAGGATCCATGTAAGCTATTTACTTTTAATAAAAAAAAGTCTAGTTTCATTCGAAAAAAAGAGATTGTTTTAGCCATCATAAATTAAATTGTTTTTTAATTTTATTAAACTATGAAGGTGTTCTTAGGTCAATTTGCACATCACCAACATAGACTTAATTTCTTCATTTTCTTCACAAAGAGTCTCTAATTTGCTTATAAATAACATTGTCTTCAATACTCCCCCAAGAGTCATTGATTGATGAATTTCTTATCACAACACAGCTCCCAATCCACACCCATCGGTAGTGGTTGTAGTCGTGGTTGTTAAAATCAAGAGTTGATTCATAAAATCATACGATTTTACGAGTTAACTCGTCAAATTTTGTCAACTCGGGTAAAAAAAAATTGATTTTGATCAAACTCGGTCAAACTCGATCAAACTTGTAAAATCAGACCGGATCAATTTGATTTTATGATTTTGCTAATTGCCATCCAAAAAAGCACAATTCAAAATTTTTTTTTTTTATCCATCCCCCTCTCTCTCTCTCTCTCTCTCTCTCTCTATATATATATATATATATATATATATATATATATATATATATCATGTAATAAGAAAATTAGTAATATTAAAATTTATACTTAAAGTTTTTCAAAAAAAAAAATAGTAATATTTTTTTTTTACTTTAAAATAAATTATTTGATGTTTTTAAATTATTTTTTTGTCATGATATCG
This sequence comes from Salix dunnii, assembly GCA_015731905.1. Classification (NCBI taxonomy): domain Eukaryota; kingdom Viridiplantae; phylum Streptophyta; class Magnoliopsida; order Malpighiales; family Salicaceae; genus Salix; species Salix dunnii. The sequence continues at coordinate 24,892,367 of CM027674.1, read as the reverse complement.
AAATAATTTGTTGGAGTTAGAGTTATTACTAGCAATAACGGTGTTGGTACCAATATTAGTACTGATAATCCTTTCAGTAATAATGCTTTTGATGAATGTATTAAAAATAACGAGGAAAATGATGGTTATGAGATTAATTTTAATTTATATAGCACATCAACAAAATATTTATTTTAAAATTGTTAGTTTTTACCTAATAAAATTCTATGAATATAATATTTTTGTAATGTATTTTTAATTTATTTTGAATTATATACGAACCTTAACTAATAAAGTATTGTATTCAAAAATATTTTACTTATAATTTTATGATTTTTCTACCTACATGATTTTAGCTGTGATTTTACCATTTTTGTATGGAAAAATTTAAGCAAGATTTTATAATTTTATGATCCGATTTACAATCCGAGTTTTCGAAACCCCTTTTATGTCGTATTAAAATCACGATTTTAACAATCTGGGTTGCAGCATTGTAATTGAGTTTAACTCTATCTACATGTAGACTAGTTCATGAAATCTGATTAAAAACTAAATGAGTATCTTCTATTAGGGGATCACATAAAATACTTAACAAACTTATTTAGGACATGACTAAACTCGAAAAAATATTTGTTTGTGCCTTTTAATAGTCTAATATGAAAAAAAGAATATAAAATTTAAATTTTATTAAGTAATTCTACTGGCCTAGCTCTATAGAGGGTCAACTTGTTCAGCTTTGCTTCAAATTAGGGCTTTGAAAATTTTCTTATTTTTCTACTCTTTTTTTTTTAATCTTATTTTTGAATTTTATGTTTTCTTTCCTATTTTACTTAGAAATCTAATTTTTCTACTTTGTAAAGCTCAGATCTAGCCTATTTAAGAAGTTCTATAATTTTAAAAGAGAAAAAACAACTAGCAGTAAAATTCATAAATCACTCAATTCTATGTTTCCTAGTCATTGTTAGGGTAGTGAGATAATAACGTATTTGTTAACCTGGGACATTAAGTACCTTGTAGCTATGAAAATGTATAGGACGTTCTGAGCGTGCATTGCAGACCATAAAAAGCATGGTCTGTGGAACTGCATTGATCTGTGGAGGGGGAGTGGATTTCCAAGAAAGTGATGGCCTGTCTAGCGTGTAGCTAGCCAAACATCCCACATCGAAGAAACACAAGAGGTCGTATGGGCATATTGGTATAAATTAGAATGCCTCGGCAACCTTGAACATACTTACCTGGACGGGATCAATGGGTGACCAAGAAGGCTCATGGTCTAGGTCAGTGACTTCCATTGCACTGAGGAGTGGTGCTGGCTTAAGGTCTCCCTAAGAGGGAGAGTCTACGTCAAAATTTATGGCAGAGGGGGCTGCGCGAGTCGCGGCCCCTGCACCAATCCAGTCCAAATGTCACGCAGCTTCTTAGCCATGCTCTCATTCAAGGGTTGGAAGAAACGTTATCCAGACTTCGGGTGAGTTTATCTAAAGGTAAACGAATTAATTTATCAGGGGCCTAGAAATATCGTTGGCTGTTAGAATGGCAGTTTAGCTGGATTGTCTGAAAAATACCATAAAATATTTAGTTGTCTGGGTGATTCCAAACGACACGACTGCAAACCTTTGGTCCAAAAAGGCTAAACCTAAGTAGTTGTGATTAACCTCAGTGATCCATATGGTCTACCTCATTACCCACCTGGTTCAAGTGAAGATTGACCTTCTCTTCCTCCTCCTTCAACTTCTATTCTCGAGATATATTGTATTCAAATTAATATTTTTTAAATTAATAATAAAAAATATTGTTTTTTTATTTTATTTTATTTTTATAAAAAATTATCATAAACAACTAATGAAATAACAGCTAAAATGTCAATAACAGATGTTCTAAGCCCCCTATAAAGCTTCAAACAGTTGGAAGTTTTTTTTATAGGACTTTATTACTACCGATAACAAATGGAGTTCTTAACACATAAAGTCAAAATTCTTCAAGAATGCTGTGTGTGATTTGTTAACCTCCCCACCAATGTTATCAGCATCGCACCTGACCTGCCACTTCAAGCAGTGAACTGCCCCAACGGGTAGGTCATTTTGAGTGATTAACGTTGACGAACTTTGACTCATTTGGTTAAAACCAGTGACTGAGCCTGGTTAAATCAATTCGTAGGTGATATGTAATTATTATTTTAGGTTCGTTTTGATTTTTATTTATAAAAATAACCAAATTAAAATTATAACTATAATTAAAAAAATTAAAATTGGTTTAAACCAATAGGTTTTGGTTTATTTTTTTATGTAAAAAACCGAAAAATAATACAATGTTTTTTTAGGTGTTTTTTGGACTTTAACCAAGTTTTTTCCTTCTCTCATTTCACCAAAATGGAATTACATCAAAAAAATTGAACTGAAAAGTAAGAAAAGAAAGATTTTTTACAATATATCTTTTTTAATTTGAGGCGATTCGGTTTTGTTTACCTGTTTTAGTTTTAAAAAACCAAAATCAAATTTAACCAAAAGTTTTTTAAATTATTCTAATCGGTTTGTTTTGAATAGTTCAGTTTTTCTCTATTAATTTTTTTGTTCTCTTGGTTTAATCGGTTTCTCAATTTTTTTGCTCATTCCTGATACCATGATGTTATAAGAAATATATGAAATTTTTCTGCTATAAGGATTTAAGCACTCCATATTAATGTAAACACATTTGTTGAAAGGCCATTAGAGTTCTTGGGCACCAATAGTATAATAAATATGAATGCAATCATTTTTATTGGTTTGATTGGTGTGTTTGTGACCAATCACCTCTCTTGGGTGAAAGTCTAGTTTGATTTTGATATTATTATTACCCAATCACTTGGAAGGATAACATTATGTTGATTACCTTTTTTTTTGTCACTTTATCTCTCTGAAATTATATTGCTAAAATTTGAAGTGTAAAAAAATGTTTTGTTTTTTAAAAAATTAAAATATTATGAATTAAATTTATATAGAAAATAATAGAGCTTTGTTATATATATATATATATATATATATATATATATATATATATATATATATGTTTCGATTTACATGAGAGAGAAAAGGTTTGTCCAACCATATTAATGAGTCCAATATAAAGGATTTAATTATATTTTAAATTGATTAAATTAATTTTATTAAGTGCTTAATTGATGAAAAATCAAGTTCATGAGCCTAATTCAGATTTAACTGAGAAGATTGGAATTTTCAGAGATAAAATTCAATATTTACAAAGTCAATTAAATGAAATTAAAGGTGAAATTGAAGAATATTAAGAGTTTAATGGTTAATTGATGATCACATTGTATAAATCTGAAACCAAGAACTGAAGTAAAAAGAGTGCGTAAAGTTAAGCTTGTTGTTAAAATTTTAGCAGGGATAAAATTGTATAAATTTAAAAGTTTAAACCTAATTATAACAACTACTCATTGAACTTATTCAAGATAACTTCTAGTAACTAAACACTCACTCTATTAAGGTAACTACCTACTCATTCCTTATTTTAAAGATCTTGCACCATTTATGTTTTTTTATGTTTTGCACTCAAGATTGGTCTACAATCATGTTTGACATGTTCTTCTTGGTCCATATTTGATTACTCTTTGATCAATTTTAGTGTATAACAATACCTATTTTCTTTTACATTCTAAATTAACTTGAAATCCCTCAACGAAGCACGATATATTAACTAATTTTTTTTTCTTAGAGAAAAAAGATTAAAAAAAGCATGTGTTAACCTCTCTAGGGAATGGATAGTTTAGCAAAGTCCCGTGTGTGTTCATCCATCTTGAATGACCGGTTTAATTGAAACAACCAGTAAACAACTAATAGTGAAAGAGAGTAAAATAGTCATATCTCCTTCTCCAAAGCTAAATCTTCTAACTCTCCATCATAGTATTGCATTTTTTTTTATAGAAAATAATAATTATGGTTTCAAAATATTAATATATTTTCTCTCAAATATTTCTTTTATATTTTAAAAAACTGATTTAGTTTTGCCTTGATGGAGCCTAAATATGTCGGCATGCAGACTCCAGAGTTAACGGCCGATTGATAAGATCCGAACTAAAAGCATGCAAATATGAGGGAATAACGTACTCTTTGAATGACTGTCTGTAATAGTGGGCAGTGGACGGGACCATATTGTCCAGGCATGTTTTTGTTCTTTCATTTGCTTTCTTTTTCCGTTAAATATATCAGATTTCTAGTTTGTCTCCAACGAAGCAAGGAATCATATCTTTCTTTATCTCTGTTCACTTTTTGTGTCTAAAGAAGAAATTCTCAATTACTAGCACACGTAAAAGAGTTATCAAGCAGGAGTTGTTAATTTTGTTTTGTTTCACTCGGAATGGCTGGAATATTCCGTTCCATTAACAAAATCGAGATAAAACGGAGCCATTTTCATCTCGATTTTAATTTCGACTCGTTCCGAAAATTCCGGCCAAATTCCGGTCGGAACATCTCGGTTTCGTTGCAGGTATGCCATTACGGCCTTAAAATCTTCTTTATTTTGATTAATTTGTGATTTTTTTCTTCTAATTTTGATATTATATTTTTTTGATTTTCTATTTGTATTGTATAATTTAAAGTTAATTTATCTTGAATTTTAATTATGCTTGCTAAATTTATATTTTAATTTTTTTCATATATATATATATATATAATTAATTATATATGAATAGTACAACCCAAAACGGCATACTAAAATACTCCGAAATCAAAATATTTTATACTAGTAGAAAAACCAGAACTGCAACGGAGAACCTTGGTATCAAGTAAGGAAGCCAAGCACAGGATTGGTTCAAACGGAAAATATCATTAGAATCCGTTGATGATACAGTATATCCTCAGTTCAACTAAGACTTCTGTAGGCCAATTAAGCACAACAATTTGATTGTAATATTATTTTTTTGGTTTTATTAGTGGGATATTGAATGGACTATACAACTGGATCTTACGTCTTCCATGTCTTAAGACAAAGTTTCAAGCCCATATCTTAAGACAACGTTATATAAAGTGAGGAGGAAGTTCTGAAGTAGGGTAGACATAGGGACCACAAAAGTGTAACCTTCCTTCACTTTAACCTATGCCAATCTTGGCGAGGAAACCATTCTCGAGAACAAGATTTGATTGGCATGGAAGCAACGAACTTGATTCAAGAGATGTTTATTCCATTTGTTATGGTATAAATAGGCATGCCAAATATGGAACAAAGACTCACAAGCCAATCTCCTCCGCTTCTGCTCTATAACCCAAAGAATCCATTGCTTACCATTAACTGATAGGAATGGCATCAAGCCTTCCCCTCAAGTACCCTGCCCAAGGTTTTAATGCGAACCAGCAACTGATCAAGAGTGACCAAGGTTTTAATGCGAGCCACCAACTGATCAAGAGTGACCAAGGTTTTAAAGCGAGCCAGCAACTGATCAAGAGTGACCGCGGTGGCATGCTAACAATGTCTGATGACAATGTGATGATGAAACAAATTGTGGGAACTCATGCTCCTGATGGCAGAGAGGTTGATGTCAAACCTCTTCTCTACCTTGTTGAAGACATCCTCAAACGTGCCACCTTGCAAATCGATACCTCTCTGACGGTATAGCGCTAAACTTAACTCATCCTTGGAAATCAATCTATACACCAACTTAACTGATCAATTAATTTTTTTGTTTTTTTATGTTCCTATGATCACGTCTGATAACGTAGACTTCCCAGGCCCATGCTGAGTTGGAGGACAAGACACACCAAAACAATTTTGTTTCTATGATCGATGCACTGACATATACAATAGACAGAATTTCCTGCGAGGTTCTACAATATATCTCAACTTAAATTCCATAATATTTATTCATTAGCCTAAAGAATCAAACGAAATTTATTGGCATTACTTTTTTCTACAGATTGCCTACAAGGCACTGAGTGGGACAGATGCCCACGCAACAACTCTATCAATTTTCAGCATGCTAGAAAGCTATTCCTGGGATGCAAAGATGGTGCTCACCTTAGCAGCTTTTGCTCTAAATTATGGAGAATTCTGGCTGCTTGCCCAGATTTACTCATCAAACCACCTTGCCAAATCTATGGCAATCCTCAGGCAACTGCCTAGCATCATGGAACATTCAGGGCCCTTGAAGCCTCGCTTTGAAGCCATTAACAATCTGATCAAGGTTATGATGGACGTGGCTAGGTGCGTGGTTGAGTTCAAGGATCTACCACCTTCTTACATTTCTAATGAAGTACCAGCATTGTCTATAGCAATGGCCCATATCCCTACTGCTGTCTACTGGACCATGAGGAGTGTTGTGGCTTGTGCGACTCAGATTACTGGCCTCACTACCATGGGACATGAGTATGCTTTTCTAGTCCACCACCTTTAATTTATTGAGCCTTCATGTACTCCTTGCAATATTTTCTTTTACTTATTTCAGGTTTTCTGTATCAACCACTGAGGCATGGGAGCTATCCACCTTGGCTCACAAACTTAACAACATACTTGAGCATCTCAGGAAGCAATTGGCTACTTGCTACCAACACATAGGTTTGTACCTTAGCAAATTTTGTATTATGCTATGATGTGTTGAATAGGAAATAAGAAAACAGAAAATTAATGTAAAGAGGATCAATCCAGCACGCTGATAAAAACAATGGTGTTTGATGCAGATGAAAAGAGGAGTGTCGAAACCTTTCAAATGCTAAAGAATTTGTTTGAAACGATCCACATTGACAACATGAAGGTCCTAAAGGCCCTGATTTACGCCAAGGATGACATCCAGCCACTTATAGATGGCTCTTCCAAGAAAAGAGTTCGCTCTTCTACCATTTCTTCTATTAATGCTATCAACTAATGAAAAACATTTCCCGATACTTACCTTTGAATTTACCAGGTCCATCTTGATGTGCTAAGAAGGAAAAATGTGCTACTCCTCATTTCTGGCCTTGACATTTTGAACGATGAGCTTTCAATTCTTGAACAAATATACAATGAATCGAGGCAGCATGGAGCTAGGCTGGATAGTCAGTATGAGCTTGTCTGGATTCCAATTATGGACCATTCAGTTCAATGGAGTGATACAGTGAATGAGAAATTTAAAAGCATGCAGTCTTCAATGCCATGGTTCACAGTGTACCACCCTTCATTGATTGAAATGGCAGTCATTAGGTTTATTAAGGAGGTGTGGCACTTCAGGAACAAGCCCATTCTTGTGGTCCTTGACCCTCAAGGCAAGGTGGTTTGCCCAAATGCCCTTCACATGATGTGGATTTGGGGAAGCAATGCTTTCCCTTTCACCAGTTTGAGAGAGGAATCTCTCTGGAGGGAGGAGACATGGAGGCTTGAGCTTCTAGTTGATGGCATTGACCCAGTGATTCTTAACTGGGTAAATTCATTACTGAATCAATCCAAATATACATACATTATATATCTGTCCGTGTGCATGCGTGTGTGTGGACATACTTGTGTTGACATTTTCTTCAATTTTGTTTTGATCATCAGATTAAGGAAGGAAAGTACATTTTCTTGTACGGAGGAGATGACATTGAATGGGTGAGGAAGTTCACAAATAACGCGCGAGCGGTTGCGCAGACAGCCCGTGTTCCTCTTGAGATGGTTTACGTGGGGAAGAGCAGCAAAAGAGAGAAAATCCAGCGAGTCATAGATACAATCATTAAGGAGAAGCTGAGCTACATGTGGCAAGAACCTACCATGATATGGTTCTTTTGGACCAGGCTGGAGAGTATGCTTTACTCCAAGATTCAGCTAGGCAAGCTCGATGACCATGATCCTATGATGCAGGAAATCAAGAAGTTGCTCAGCTACGATAGAGAAGGTGGATGGGCTGTGCTCAGCAATGGGTCTAATGTTGTGGTCAACGGTCACAGCACCACAATTTTGCCAACATTGATGGAGTATGACCTGTGGAAGGACCAAGTGCCTGTCAAGGGCTTTGACTTGGCCTTGGAAGACCACCACAGAAGGATCCATGGCATTTCTCATCCTTGTTGCCGTTTTGATTTTCCGATGACTACTGGTCGGATCCCTCATACCATGAAATGCCCGGAGTGCAACCGTTCCATGGAAAAATTCTCCACTTTCCTTTGCTGCCATGAAGAGAGCATTCCAGACGTGCTCTTCCAGTAAATGATCAACTTCTAAGCTTCCTTGTAGCTCATACTACAAGTAAATAAAATATTGTTGAGTGTGTTTTCTTTTAATTTTCGAGTGCTGTAACACTTGATGTCCAACTATGGCGCCCATTTTATGGGTTTAGTACTTGAAATAAATTCCATATCATAAAATAAATTGGAGTGAGATCTATGTAATCCTAATACTTAATTAATTTGTTTTATCAATTAATATATAAAGTTTATTTTGAGTATATTTTATATTGTGGAGACTTTCCTGTCTTTCTGTTTTATTTCTCTATTTTTATGTAATAGTTATTTTTTGTAGACATATATTTTTAATTGCTTGTTTATCTTAATCTAAGAGAATAAACTTGTTTATTCATCGAAGGACTAAATTTAGGTAGCTATCTAGAAAATACAAGTACACGAATTACATCAAACTCAAACTTCATATTATATACCAAAAGATTTTATGATCTTATTTTTGTCTTTCTAAAAGACAAAACAATATAGAAACCAATGAATTGGTTGGTCATAAATCAAGGTATAGGATATTTTTTTTACTTTTTAAAAATTATTTTTTACTTCATCACATCAAAATGATATGAAAATATATTAGTATTTGTCATGAGGATATGTTTGAGAAATGAGATATTTGTTCATTGATAAGTAAAGATTTAAGAGAGTAAGACATCTAGAATTAACTTAATAACCACGCTCATCAATCAATCAGACTATTTGATAAACTAACCACTAAGATGTTTTGGTTTCTAAACTAATGTTAATAGGTGTGAGTGTACCAAAGAGTTGTTATGCCTCATATATTGAGATGAAAATATTTTTTGAAACCCGATAGATACTAACCTGAATAAATGATTTTTATAGGTAATTATCTAACTTGATGAGTAATGGATATTATCAAACCCGACTCAAACACAACCCAAGATACACACACACACACAGTACTTGTGTACTGACCTGAATAAATGATTTTTTTTAGATAATTACCTTACTTGATGAGTGATCAAACCCGACACAAACTCAACCCGATATATATATATATTCACATACACATATGAATTTATACATACACATACATAGTTCTTGGATAATAAATATCTATATGGATAATCAAAATTTGATAGATAAATATTGATATCTAAATTCCTTATTTGTTGGTAATAAATAAAGTATGGCTATGGGGAATGTTGACCCATAAATACTCTTTGTCATACCTTAGTTTAAAAAATCAATCGGCTCCCACCCACCCATACATATATATGTATGTATGTATGTATAAATGTATATGTCTTTGTTGTAATATAGTTATGCAATCTTTTAATCTCTTATTAAAATAGATTAAGATTTAGAAAAAAAAAATATTATTATAAAAGTATAAGAATTAAAGTTATCTCTGTCTATTATAGTTATAAGAAATAAAATTAAAAAAAAACTTAGGAAGAAGAAACCAAATATTTATTAAACAATATCACTAGTTACTTTAGGTGAAGTTAAAAGAACAATTATTAAAAAAAATCAACAATCGAATTATAGCATGATGTACGTTTATATTATAAAACAAACCATTTTAAAACACATTTATTTTTTTTGTTTCATGACATTTTATATTACATATATATTTAAATATATAATCTTGTGTAATATTTCTCTCGTAGTTTATTGCAAAGTTATGAATTTTATATCCATAATAGATTTGAAGTCTTGGTAAAATGATAATATATTTCAACAAAAAATGTAAATATGATATATGTTTAAAACAATGGGTTTTACCCATAATTGTGTCATTCATTTTTTGATTTTTTTATTTCATAAAAAAATATAAAGTCCCCTTACCTTTTTTGAAACAACATTCAAAAATAATATAAAGAAAAGAATAAATATAAATAAATATATTTTTATGATAAATTTGGAAAATAAATTACTCAAAATCATTTTAATTTTCCTAGCATTAAAATTCATTTCTCTATTTTATTAGGAATTTTGATTAATTAGATTGTTTTTCCTAACTAGGAAGTTTTATTTTTATTTAAATAAACCTTTTAGTTTATTTATTTAAGAATATTACTGAAATAAACCTTTCAGAATATTATAGATTTTTCTCTATAGTTAGGTTTTGTAATTTTAAAACTTGAGAATCATAGTTTCTTTTTATATAATTTAGGCATTTATAACTTAGGATTGAAAAATCTTATCTACATTATACACCATACTATTTGCAATATCTATTTCAACTAATAGCAAGTGTAAGAGCTAAATTTCTAGAACAAGCCTAAGTGCAAGTCCAAGTCACCTAAATAACCTAATCAAACCTATATAAATAAGAGCATATGACCAAATATTTATGTACTTTTCTTCTAGTTTTCCCCTTACCGTGACTTTGCTCTCCTTAAAGGGATTTTATTTTTGAAAATAAAGATTTTGGGTTCAAAAAAGGTTGGAGAAAACAAGTTGGTATTTCATATCCTTATTATTTACAATTAAAGAGTTAAATATGGAAAAAAAAAGGATTAAGATTTTTATTTTGATTTGATGAATTTATAATTTAAAGGATTTAATTTATGTATTAGGATATTGAAAGCTTAAAATGAATTGGGTTCATGGTTGTACTATAGAGGGTAGCACTAAGTCTTTAGACAAAGTTATTAAACTTCATCTCTTCAATCATAATCGAATGACTAGCATACCGAGACAAATAGGCAAATTCTTGTGTCATATACATGGCACCCTAAACTAGTTTCTCAAAAGCATAAGACCTAGCATTGATCATGCTCTCTTATATAGAACACTTTAAGAACATATCCATGAATTCCCAACATGTTATAAGAAGAGAATCAATTGCTCTCTCCCTTCTTAGATTTATATCAGTTAACAGTCATATCTTTTTCAAGTTTAAAAGATGCTAAACTTACTGTATGATTATTTGTGTATCCTTTGTCCCTATACCTCCTTCACACCTTATCCAAGAAATACTAGGGGTCATCAAAATTACCCTTCCTTTTAAAGGTTGGAGGTGCCAACTTTAAGAACTTAGATATTGACACCTTCACCTCATGCAATGTTTGTGAAGATACATCACTATTTCTTTCTCTCTTTGCCATGAGGCTTGCCAGGGTCTATAAAGCTTGACAAATCTTATCCATATCATAACCATTTTTTTTTATCATGCCATAAGGTATACTATACTATAAAGTCATGCCTTTGAAGTTAAAGAATGCTAGAGTAACTTATCAATGTATAATGACCATGTTATTCCATAATATAATTCATAAATTAAAAATGATATATATATATATATATATATATATATATATATATATATATATATATATATCATTTTTAATTTATGAATTATATTATATATATATGACATAATTGCCAAATCAAAACAATAGAAAGACCACATTCATTTTAGGAAAGATATTTTAAAGGCTGCAAAAGTATCAATTTAAGTTGAATCATATAAAATGTACTTTTAACATCAAGTATAAAAAGTTATTTGGCTTCATTATAAGTAATAAAGTTATAAAAGTTAATCCTAAAAAGGTTAAATTAATTCAGGCAATGTAGGACCAAACACTAATAGGAAGTACAAAGTTTTTTAGGATGATTTAATTATGTATTGTAATTTACTTCTCAAATAACCATGATATATGAGCCTATATTTCATATACTTTGAAAGAAAAAATAAGGAAAGTACTATAAAATGTGTTAGAAAATCTTTGATAAAATCATATTATATCTATTCTTGATCTTACCCACATCAAGAAAGCCTTTCGTATTATACTTTATAATCTATAAAGTTATTATAGGTTATGTAGCACAATTATTTTAGATGGAAAGAGAATCATTTGCTATGTTACTAAAAAATGCATTGATTATAAGTTAAATTTTAATATATTAGAAAAGTACTTATGTTATAGTATGGTATAGAACACTTTATAGCTTCATCAATACAATTTTTAGTATACCGCATAATTGATTTTTAAAATGGGCGCTCTTAGATACATTTAAAAAAATAATATCTATCAAGTCAAATATCAAGATGAAAATGTAAGATGAAAAATATTGTTGGTTGAATATAACTTCATTTATATGACATGAAATGTAATGTTATAATTGATCATCTAATAGATAATGCTAATTATGCCTATGAGCCTCTAAATATTGGTTTTCTATATAAGGATATCACAGTGATGGAAACAAAAGATGATGATATATAAGATAAATAGTAAACTATATATATAAATATTGTTGTGAATATCTCATGAAATGGTGTTAGAGGCAGTGGCAATTTCTCCAAATTTTAGACAATATATATTTTTTAAAAAATACAATTTGAATATACAAACATTATGGTAGAGTATAAAAGTTTGTATGCATGGTTTAGAGGTTACTCTAGATATGCAAATAAAAAACTTTACAAATAAAGTGGTTTTATTGAGAATATATCAAGTAAAGAGTGAGTGACAAACTAATAATAAGAAATTAAAGTCATTCCAAGAACACCTTAACAAGCTTGCAGATGAATTTGAGGAAATTTGATTTATCATCCTATGTTGATACAAAAATTAGCTTGTATGTTTTTTTTTATTGATTATAAAATAAAGGTCAATTGATTGATATTGCAATTAGAAGCTTTTCAACCAATTATATATCACTAAAATAAATACATGAAAAACAATAATATTATATCATTAAGAAACTGATCAAGTTCCAGGAATACCCACTAAAGGTGTTAAAGTGGAGAGGAAAACTTAAAAGATGGCTATGAATTTTTACTTGGATACGAAAAGTCTTACAAGAGAGCTTTCAATGACACCCTATTGTAATGTCTAAACATGAAAAAAACCAAGTGAGTTATAAAAAAAACTCTTGTGAGGGATTTGTGTTCACACATTAATAGGCATATGATGAGAAGAAAACTATAAAAATCAAGCTATTTTTGGATTAATATTGAGAGGAGTTATATTAAACATATCAGGAAATGTTACAACTATTGGGTGTGTGGCAAGAAGAGAAATGTAACCCTAAAACCATGGTTAAGCATGATATCTCTTTAGTGATTTTCTACTTGGGGGCTAAATACGATTATCTATATCAATCATAAGGTGAATAATGAAAACCATTTCTTTCTAGTGGCAACTGACTACACAAAATAAGTGGAAATACTTTCTCATGCTTTTATGATTTAAAATGTACTTTGAAAATTCAATAAGAAAAACTTCATATGTATTATAGTCCACCACATACAATGAATAGTGATATAGAAGCATCTAAAAATATTATTAAGAAAACCATGTAGAAAACAATTGTAACCTATATAGATTGGTATAAAATGCTTCTTTATACTTTAAATGTTTACCACATAGGAGTAAGAACATTACAAACACAACTTCTTATTCAATAGTATATATAATAAAAGTTATGATGCCATACATGTCAAAATTATATCTTTAATAGTATTTATGAAAATAGAGCTAGAATAAACATAACTACTGAAAAAGATACTAATTATAATTTTCCATGGTCAGTTGAACTAAATAAGGATGGCCAAAGTATATGATAAGACAACACATCATAAGAAATTTATATGTAAGTTGGTGGCCAATTTTTTTTTCTCAATATCAAGGAAAGATAAGAGCAAATGGAAATCCAAAGAATATTACTTATTTTATCTTATATAAATAAAAAAAACACAATACATGATTGTATTAACATAATCCAAAGATATTAAAAAGAAACTCAAGCCAAAGTCTCTTTACATGTATTAAACTTGTAAAGTCATGAATAAACCCTATAATTTGCACAACATATGATCTTTTATAAGACAATAAAACTTACAAACTTGGATTCTTGAAAAAAACTTTTAGTTCAAAGTATGTGTCACATTTCCTTAACAAAACTTAATTGCTTTTTTTTTTTATTTGAAAAATAACTTGACGTTCTATAGTAACAATATTTCCTAGCTTACTTCGCCATCTTAAAGGGTTGAAATGGTGAATTCCTCTACAAAACAAAACATTTTGCAATCATGATCCAAAACATGTAATTTGAATGGAAAGAGGAAACCTACCCATTAATGCCTATAAAAAAGAAAGTTTTTCAAAACCCATTATTGCTTTGCCTATCACATATCTTAATTAGACATCATAAATAATGATGCATTGTAAGTTCAATAATTAGAGACTTGTAATAAAAAATATTCATTGATTTAAACAAATTAAAGCTCGATAAGGTAAAGACTTATAAATCAGAGAGTTTTTGCCTTAATAAGGTAAGACTTTCATTGATTTCATATAAAAATATATCATTTTTTTATCTCAATTTGAGCATAAGAAAAATATTTATAAAAAGGCTCAATTAAGATCACCCATCAAACTAGGTTGGAATGAAAATTGCAAATGCATCAACAAAGTTTCAAGAAAAAATCCAAATTACAAAAATCACTCATCAAACTAGGTGGCAATCAAGGATTGCAAAACATTACGGTTGGAACAATCCACTCATAGTTGTGAATCAAAAAACAAACATTGAATTCAAGAATTCACTGTATATTATTAATAAATGATTGAAACAATTATGAGAGCATCCAAAAAACATTAAGAACTCATAAATATCTATAAGTTGAGATCTCAAATACATTGTGGATTTTCTTCAAAAAAAAGTTATGCCTTGTTGATGTTCTAGTTGTTATTATTCAACTTGATAAAGCAATTATAAATTCTTTCGGAAAATACTCCTTTTTTTATATATTGCATGCATAAATATTTTTTTTGAAATAACATTGTATCATGTGATTCATCATTATTTCTAAATAAAAACCTAGTATTTTCACTATCTTTAAAACCTTTCAAGGAGGTGTATCATGTATGATTCTATCATAACAATACAATTATATAAGCTCAGGTTGTATCCGAGCAAACTTAAAAAGGCTAGCAAACCAAAGAGTATAATATTAGTAAAATTTAAGGCAATTAATTTCAATTGTCAATAAAAAATTCAAATACAAAAGGAGTCCTATGGAGGTAATTAAACATTTTATTTCTATTATATAATTATTATAATATTTTAGCTAATTAAAGCCTTGCAAGGCTCAATCATTTTTTTTGTTTTCCTTGAGCCTAGTAAGGCCCTAACTTCTTAGTCAAACTCTATTATCTAGTAAATTTTAGATTATGTTGACATAGTATTTTTGAAAAAATAAATAAATTTATTTTTTATTTTAATGTAGATTTTCTGGTATTTTTATATTATTTTTATGTGCTAATATAAAATATATATTTTTTTAAATCATTTTGATGCATTTATAAATAAAAAATATTTTTAAAAATAATGTAAACCACACTCCTACTTATTTCTAAAAAAAATGAGTTTAATAAGGCTATTAAATTTGAATACAATAAGGTTATTTTTTAGCCAAACAAGGGTGCTACTATTTCCTGTTTTTAAGCCAAACAAATTAAAGTCAAACAAAGCTCTAGATAATGTAAACTCAGCAAATTTCATGTTCATTTTGATTTTGGCATGGCTCTAGCAGATTTGAGTCCACAAATATTCAACGAACTTGTACCCGGTCATTTTGAGTCCAACAAAGCTCCTGATTATTTTGTGCATAGCATTACTGCTTTATTTATTTATTTATTTATTTCAAGTCCATAATGTTCTAACAAATTTTAGTCCAACATGGCTCCAAAAAAAAAATTCAATATTCTTATAAAATAGAATAAAAATTAATCTCCAGATTCAATTCTTATTTATAATAGAAATAAATTATAATATTTGTTAATACTAAAAATATAATATACTTTCAAATTATTTTCAAAAAAAAAAAGAGTAAAACTAATTAAGATAAAAACTCAACTTTTCATATAAGGAAATAAAATCCTCTTTACCTTTCGAAATGAAAAAGAATGAAAATTAAGAAGAAAGAAATAAAATGAACTTCTTCTTCTTCTTCTTCTTCTTCTTCTTAATTTCAAGTCTATAATGTTCTAACAAATTTTAGTCCAACATGGCTCGAAAAACAAAATTCAATATTCTTTTAAAATAGAATAAAAATTAATCTCCAGATTCAATTCTTATTTATAATAGAAATAAATTATAATATTTGTTAATACTAAAAATATAATATACTTTCAAATTATTTTCAAAAACAAAATAAAAAAAAGTAAGACTAATTAAGATAAAAACTCAACTTTTCATATAAGGAAATAAAATCTTCTCTCCCTTTCTAAATGAAAAAAAAAAATGAAAATTAAGAAGAAAGAAATAAAATAAAGAATATCCAGATTTAATTCTCATTTCTAATTAGAAACAAATCATAATGAATATTATTATAAAAAATATATATATACTCACACCCATTCTTTCACAATATTTTCAATAAAAAAAAATGTAAAGTATAAAACTAGTAAAATTAAAAATTCAAACTTTTCATATAAGAAAATAAAATCCCCTCTTCTTGAAAATAGAAAATGAAATTTATATTGGAGATTGATAACAAGAATATTTTATTTATATTTTCATTTATAAAAATACCAAGAAAATAAAACATTTGTATTGATATTATTTTAAAAAAAAATTATATTTTCCTATTAGAAATCGAGTTAAGTTTTATAAACTAATGGTCAAAGTCTAATAAGATTCACAACAAATATGTTATATGACCTGAGTTCCTAATAAATCCTGTTTGACATTATGTTTTAAAAGTCTTTTTAAAATAATGAAATTTTTTATTTTATTTTTTATTTTAAATTGAAATTTTTTGATATTTTTATATTATTTTTATATGCTTATATTAAAAATAATTTTTTAAAAAATAAAAAAAATAATATTTTGATGCATTTCTAAACATAAAATATTTTAAAATCAATCTGAATACACTTTTAAATGGGTACTAAAAAAAATAACAAGGAGACTTCCTATTAAAAAAAACTCTTGAAAAGTACAATAGCGAATTTATGGATAAAAGTCATACAAATGTGTGCCTTACCTCTTCCTTAACGAATTGGAAGTTAACTAATATTAATATTAATATTTCTTTTCTTTTTAATGAATCTCTCTTTTCTTATAAAGAAAAAAACAAAACAAAACCCCTCAGATTTGGACTCCAATATCATGAATTAAACAAGATTAGAATTAAATTAGATAATTTATTTTGTAGGTGAGATTAATTTTTTAATTAAATAAAATTGTTCAATTGTTGGTAATGTATTATTTAATAAAACAATTAATCATAAGCTATTTTTAAGATCCATATTAGACTATATCTTTTTAAAAATATTGAAATGATGAAGTATTAAATGATATTTAGTTTTTTTAACTATTAAGACTATGGTATATTAGATCAATTCAAATTAATTTGTCAAATTTATGATCCGGGTTATGAGACCATAATAACTCTAGAAAAACTAAACTAAAATGACTTACCAATTACAATTTCAAACTAACCCAATGTTGAATTTTTTTTATTTTTTAAAAATATCAAATTAAAAAAATATTTTAGTCAATTCGATTTAACATATCAAACTTACAATCTAGATCATAAGATTAAAATAATCTCTTTAAAAAAATTAAAATTTAATTTTCAACCAATTCAATATAGAAAGATAAAACTGAAAAAAATAATTAAAAATAAATAAAAGCTCAAGTTAAGTTAAGTTAGACTAACTTGTGTCATAATAGCAAAATAACGTGATGAAAAATTAAAAAAAAAAAAAAAAAAACTCAATCTAATTACTTTCAAGCTTTGTGGAGCCCAGATATATCAGCATGTCCAGAATTAACGGCCATTTGATTGGATTGGAACCAAAGACAAAGTAATACGAGGAAGTTAACGGACAGAATATATTTTGTTTCGTCCTTGCTAGATTTGCTTTCTTTGTACAATCAACTGTCTTGTTTACCTCAAAAAAAGAACAAGAAGGAATCATTTCTTACTTTGTTCCGTTCACTCTCTGTCTCTTGAGAAAAAAGAAGAAAATTCTGAATTATGAGCACACCAGCTTCTAGTGGGTTCTACAAACTATTAGAATCTGTTGACGATCATGTATATTCTTCCTTCGACTAGGATTTCTTTAAGCCAATTAAACGCAAAAAACTAATATTATTTCTGGGATCTTGCATTGTCGTCTAAACAACTGGATAATTACGTTTATCTTAGGCATGCAGTGTTTGCAGCATCTAACATTAGAATAAGCTTAACCAGGATGTGGTTACAGCACTTGAGCCAGGTTTCTTTTTAAATGGGATTAAGGACAGGTGCGATACATGACACATACCAGATGATTTACATGGTTTTGATTAATCGCTGTTTTGGTTCATGCATGTACTCTTGGCATTCCTCTTCAGCAAGTCCTTCTGTTCAAGAAGTTTTTTTTTTTTTTTTTTCAATATGGTCCCTTCATCAATACTTTTCTCCAAGTTATCGATACTTATTCAGACATGTCCATGTTTCCGAACATGTTATTAACACCCTTAAGAGCTAGAAAATTCTAAAAGAAGAAAAGGTTCCACACCTGGCATTGCAATGAAGTGTTGAATAAAATCCATGTTATATAAAGTAAGGGAGGAGAAGGGTAGACAAAGGGACCACAAAAGTATAGCCTTCTCTTTAACGTTCCTAATATTTTGATTGGCATGGAAGCAAAGAAGGATGTTGATTCAAGTGAGCTTTATTCCATTTCTCATATTATAAATAGGCATGCCAAATATGGAACAAAGACACACAAGCCAATCTTCTCTACTTCTGCTCCGTAATCCATAGAATCCATTGCTTACTACTAGCTGATCAAAATGGCATCAAGCCTTCCCCTCAGACACCCTACCCAAGGTTTTAATGCGAGCCAGCAACTGATCAAGAGTGACCGCGGCAGCATGCTAACAATGTCTGATGACAATGTGATGATCAAACAAATTGTGGGAACTCATGCTCCTGATGGTAGAGAGGTTGATGTGAAACCTCTCCTCCACCTTGTTGAAGACATCCTCAAACGTGCCACCATGCAAATTGACACCTCTCTGATGGTATAGTACTAAACTCATCCTTCATAATTAACCTGTATAGCAACTTAGCTCTGTTTTATTTTGTTCTTTGATGTTCCTGTGATCATGTCTGATAACGCTGACTTCCCAGGCGTATGCTGAATTGGAGGACAGGACTCATGATCAAGTCAATTTTGTTTCCATGCTCAATGCACTGTCGTATACAATAGATAGGATTTCCTGCGAGGTTATACAGTTTCTTTCAATTTTAATATATGATATATAGGCATTGACCAAAAGAATCAATGTCAAATTTTAAATTTCACGTTTTTAATTTTGATGCAGATTGCTTACAAGGCACTGGGTGGAACTGATGCCCATGCAACAACTGTCTCACTTTTCAATATCCTAGCAAGCTATTCCTGGGATGCCAAGCTGGTGCTCACCATGGCAGCTTTTGCTTTGAATTATGGAGAATTCTGGCTGCTTGCCCAGATTTACTCATCAAACCACCTTGCCAAATCTATGGCAATCCTCAGGCAACTGCCCAGTATCATGGAAAACTCAGGGCCTTTGAAGGCTCGCTTCGATGCCCTAAACAATGTGATCAAGGTCATGATGGACGTAACTAGGTGTGTTGTTGAGTTCAAGGATCTACCATCATCTTACATTTCTCAAGAGGTACCAGCACTGTCCACAGCCATGGCCCATATCCCCACTGCTGTGTACTGGACCCTGAGGAGTGCTGTGGCTTGTGCGGCTCAGATTACGGCCATCACTACCATGGGACATGAGTATGCTTTTTCTCGTCCACCATCTTTAGTTTATTAAGCCATCATGTATTCCTTGTAATACTATCTTTCAATTACTTCAGGTTTTCTATATCAACCACTGGCGAATGGGAGCTATCCACCTTGGCTCACAAACTCAGCAACATACTTGAGCATCTCAGGAAGCAACTGGCTGCTTGCTACGAATACATAGGTTTGCAGCTTAGTAACTTTTGTATTATGATACCATGTGCTGGATAGAGAATAAGAGAACAGGACATTAATGCACAAGGGATCGATGGAGCACGTTTATAAAAACAACGTTGTTTGATGCAGATGAAAAGAGGAATGCCGAAACCTTTCAAATGCTAAAGAATCTGTTTGAAATGGTCCACATTGACAACATGAAGGTCCTAAAGGCCCTGATTTACGCCAAGGATGACATCCAGCCACTTATAGATGGCTCTTCCAAGAAAAGAGTTTGTTCTCCTACCATTTCTTCTATTAATGCTATCAATCTAATGCATGACATTTCTCATACTTACTTTTGAATTTACCAGGTTCATCTTGATGTGCTAAGAAGGAAAAATGTGTTATTGCTGATTTCTGGACTTGACATTTTGAACGATGAGCTTTCAATTCTTGAACAAATATACAATGAATCGAGGCAGCATGGAGCTAGGCTGGATAGTCAGTATGAGTTGGTTTGGGTTCCAATTATGGATCATTCAGTACAATGGAGTGATACAGTGAATGCGAAATTTAAAAGCATGCAGTCTTCAATGCCATGGTTCACAGTGTACCACCCTTCAGTGATTGAAAAGCCAGTCATTAGGTTCATCAAGGAGGTGTGGCACTTCAGGAACAAGCCGATTCTTGTGGTGCTCGACCCTCAAGGCAAGTTGGTTTGCCCAAATGCACTCCATATGATGTGGATTTGGGGAAGCAATGCCTTCCCTTTCACGAGCTTGAGAGAGGAATCTCTCTGGATGGAGGAGACATGGAGGCTTGAGCTTCTAGTTAATGGCATTGACCCAGAGATTCTTAATTGGGTAACTTCATTAAAGAAATCAATTCCAATATACATACATTATATAATTTTACATGTGTGTATACATACTTGTGTTGAAATCTGCTTCAATATTTTTTTGATCATCAGATTAAGGAAGGAAAGTACATTTTCTTGTACGGAGGAGATGACATTGAATGGGTGAGGAAGTTCACAAACAACGCGCGAGCGGTTGCGCAGGCAGCAAGCATTCCCCTGGAGATGGTTTACGTGGGGAAGAGCAGCAAAAGAGAGAAAATCCAGCGAGTCATAGACACAATCACCAAGGAGAAGCTAAGTCATGTCTGGCAAGACCTCACCATGATATGGTTCTTTTGGACCAGGCTGGAGAGCATGCTGTACTCCAAGATTCAGCTAGGCAAGCTCGATGACCATGATCCTATGATGCAGGAAATCAAGAAGGTGCTCAGCTACGATAGAGAAGGTGGATGGGCTGTGCTCAGCAAGGGGTCTAATGTTGTGGTCAACGGTCACAGCACCACAATTTTGCCAGCATTGATGGAGTATGACCTGTGGAAGGACCAAGTGCCTGTCAAGGGCTTTGACTTGGCCTTGGAAAACCACCACAGAAGGATCCATGGCATTTCTCATCCTTGTTGCCGCTTCGATTTCCCGATGACTATGGGTAGGATCCCTGTAACCATGAAATGCCCGGAGTGCAACCGCGCCATGGAGAAATTCTCAACTTTTCTCTGCTGCCATGATGAGGTCATTCCAGACGTGCTCTTCCAGTAAATAATCAGCTTCTACGCTTCCTTGTTGCTTAAACTGCCACCAAATAATATTGTAATGTGCGTTTTCTTTTTTCATTTCCATGCGTTGTGAGACATTATGCCCAACTATGTGCACCTTTTGTTTGATATTTCATACCATAAATAAATTTGAGTGATCAATATTTTTATTAATTAATATATAAATTTTATTTCGAGTATGTTTAAATTTGACTTTCTATAGCTTCTTTTCCTTGACCTAAAAGAATCAACAAGATCACTGTTGAAAATCGCAACTACAAGAAAACGTGAAAAGAAGCTTCTTAGAATGAAAAGAAAAAATGGATAGTGTAAGATTATGAAGCTACCGTAATAAAAATAAAGTCCTCTCTGCTTTACAAAAATAAAAATAAGAAAAAAAAATTGAAAAATACATCTCCAATTTTAATTTTCATTTTCTTTCAAATTATTTTGATTTAAAACAATTTGTAAAATTATAAAACTAATCAAATTAAAAACTCAAACTTTTCATGTAAGAAAATAAAATCCTCTATCCCTTTTCAAAGAAACAAAATGAAAATAAAGAAGAAGAAGAAAATCTAAAATAGAGTCATCTATATTCTTTATGATAAATGAGAATTTACATTGGAGGTTGATTATAAAATAATTATATTTATATTTCCATTTATAAAAAGCAAAAAAAATTTGTGCTAATTTTATTTAGATATATATATATTTTCTTATTATAAATTGAGTTCAATTTTATAAACTAATGGTGAAACTCCAATTCAAAATCACATTAAATATATTATATAACTTACAAGTTTGCAATGAAGTCAAGAAAAAAATAATGAGATCTAAATAAGAAAAACAATCTTGAGTATAATAAAGAATTGATGAATAAAAGTCATAATCCTCCATATGTGTATTTGCCTTGACTAATATTAATATTTCTTGACTTTTAATGAATCTCTCTTTTCATAAAAATAAACCCACTACTAAGAGATAGCTGGGGTCCACTATCTTGAATTGACCAAGATTATAATTAAACTAGGTAATGGTTTCATGATACATTTTAGGTTTGATCAATTATTGTAACTTAAAAAATTGTGCAAGCATGGATAACATGTTTTTTTAATATTGATATAGTGACATAATGAATGATAGTTTTAAAATATTAAGCCTATAATATATTGGATTGATTCGTGTTAACCTTTCAAATTTATGACCCGAATCATAAGACCATGATAAATTTATAAAAAAAATTATGAATATCAATACCTGATTAATCCAATTTTGATTTTTTTTAAAAAGGCTAAATTAAAAAAATTACTTGAGTCAACCTAATCATCTTTCAAATCTGCAACCTAAGTTATGAGATCGAGATAACTCCATAGAAAGAAAATAAATAAAAATTATAAAGTCTAATTTTCAGTAAATCCAATGTTAAATGATTAAGTCAAAAAGAAAATATAAGTTAACTTAAGCTAACCTATTAAACATGTGATCTAGGTTTTATGAAGGTGGTTTTTTTTTTTTTTTTATCATAAATTAATAAGCATAAAAACAAAACTATAAAGCTCCATTCCTAACAAATTCAATGTTGAAGGTTGAAATCGAGAGAAAAATATAAATTCATGATATTAGGATAACTCTACGTAAAGAAAAATAAAAAAAAAATTGATGAAGATAAATTTAAAAATAACCTAATATTAAAAGATAAAATTGAAGAAACATAAACTAAATAAAAAGAAACAAGATTGAGTTATAGAGTTGGAATTGAAAAAAAATCAATTAAAAAATTGTTAAAAAACAATAAACAGGGTTAACCTAAGTCTATTCAATTTGCAAAACTCATGATCTAAGTCATGATATCATAATATTTGCATGAAAATCAAATTGCAAAACATTATGAAGCCCAATTTAACACATAAAAATAAATAGAGTCATCTTGGTCATTAGATTGAGATAATTTCATAGAAAGAATGAACAATAAAGTTCAATTTTCAACTAACTCATATTAAAAAAAAAAAATCTAGAAAACATCAATAAAAAAATACTAATAAAAAAAACAAGTCAACTCATTAAATCTTTAATCATGGTCATGAGATCATGATAAATTCATATAAAAAAATTCAAAGTCACACTCGTTATAACCCATTTCTAGGTTATTCTCTAAATCTACCTAATATAATAAATAAATAAATAAATAAAAAGGGCTGACATCAGTAGAAAAATCAAGGTGGAAATTTTGAATGTTTTTTCTGAATAAAAAATAATTTGTCCTGTGATCATACCTCTTTTGTGCCCAAGATAAAAAAAAAATCAAATTCAAGGCTAATATAATTTACTATTAAATAAATCTACATAAAGGTTTAGTCCAAAGATATAATTATATTTTTTATAGGCTAATTTAATTTAATCGTGGGTCAATTTAAGTGCAATTATATTTAAGAATTAATTTAGGGTCCAATTGAGAAATTAATTATACTTTAAATTGGTTAAATTAATTTTATTAGAGGCTTAATTGATTAAAAAAATCAAGTTTTTAAGCTTAATTTGGATTCGATTGAAGAGACTGGAATTTTCAAAGACTAAATTGATTTTTCCAAGTTAAAATTTTGGAGTTAGGGGCAAAATTAAAGATAATTAAGAGTTTAATGGTCTATTGATGGTCAAATTGCATAAATCTAAAACCAATTACCAAAATAAAAAAGGTGTGCCAAGTCTAGGTTGCTATTGAAATTTTTTAGGGGATAAAATTGCACAAATATAAAAGTTTAAAGTCAATTAACGGTGCAGTTAGAACAATTAAAAATTAAGAGACCAAAATGCACTTGCACCTTCTCTCAAAACTACAAACACGTTGCAACCCGTACGCCGCTGCATGTGCATCTTCGTAGGAGGTAACCCACCATTGCAAGGAATGGTTACCTCCTACGCCTATAGAAAAAAAAAAACACAAATGTAGACGAATGGAAATTGAATGGAGAAAAATTACAGAAATGTTGGGACTAAAAACTTGCAGACAAGCATAACCACCACCAACAATCACTCTTCCCCTTCCTCATACCGTAGAACCACGCTGGTAGCTCTTTCTCTCTCCCATAACCACGTCGGCAGCTATCTCTATCCTCCAACAATCGATAATTCTCTCTCCTCCGGACCATCCCCATTAGCATCGAGGCCTTCAGTAACGCAACAATAGTAGCAGTAGCAACACAAAACAGTCAGCTTCTTGCAGCTCTCACAACCACCATAGGTTACCATTTCCAACGTCACCACTATGGAAGAACCACCTCGGATTCTTCTACATGTCAACAGTAAAAGGTATATTGGTCATCACCCTCCACCCACCGCCAATTCATTGTTCACTATTTTGGTGAATGGTGGGGAGAGTAAATCAATTTACTCCCATGTCCCACTGTTTTGCAAGTGAATAGTGAGACTTACATCACACTACTCACATGCAAAATGGATGACATAGAGCATTTGGTGCGCGCGGTAACAGAGCCTAGAAAACAATGGTTCTAGTTCTTCAAACTAGAATATGATTGTTACATGAAATGTTAGGACATAAAATGTTAATGTAATCCGCCCATATTGCCTCAAACATGTATAACAGTTGGAATTCCTTTTAGACTGTCTTGTTCTTCTAATATTGATGCTATTTTACTCTCTATTCAAACTCATGAATATCTTTGTCATCACCCAATTTCTGGGTGATTCCCCAAAATATACCAATAAATAAATAAAATAAAATAAAAGGGGCTGGTGTCGGCTGAAAAATTAATGAAGCCCGGTCGTACTTCTTTTTTTTTTTGCCCAAAAATGAAGGAAATGCAAATTCAAGGCCAAAATAATTTATTCTTGGATAAATCTGCATAGAAGTTAAGTCGGAAGGCATAATTATATTTTTATGGGTCAATTTGATTTAATCGTCGGCCGATGTAAAGTGTAATTATGCTTCGGAATTAATTAAGAGCCCAATTGAAGGATTTAATTTAGCACAAGAGCTTAATTATACTTTAAATGGGTCAAATTAATTTTATTAAGGGCCTAATTAGTGAGAAATTAAGTTTGGAAGCCGAATTTGGGTTCAATTGAGAAAATCAGAATTTTCGATGACGAAACTCTTCGAAATTAATTGAAAGCCCAATTGAAGGATTTAACTTAGCGCAAGAGCTTAATTATAATTTAAATGGGTCAAATTAATTTTATTAAGGCCTTAATTAGTGAGAAATTAAGTTTGGAAGCCGAATTTGGGTTCAATTGAGAAAATCAGATTTTTCGGTGACGAAACTCTTCGAAATTAATTGAAAGCCCAATTGAAGGATTTAATTTAGCGCAAGAGCTTAATTATACTTTAAATGGGTCAAATTAATTTTATTAAGGGCCTAATTAGTGAGAAATTAAGTTTGGAAGCCGAATTTGGGTTCAATTGAGAAAATCAGAATTTTCGGTGACGAAACTCTTCGAAATTAATTGAAAGCCCAATTGAAGGATTTAACTTAGCGCAAGAGCTTAATTATACTTTAAATGGGTCAAATTAATTTTATTAAGGCCTTAATTAGTGAGAAATTAAGTTTGGAAGCCGAATTTGGGTTCAATTGAGAAAATCAGAATTTTCGGTGACGAAACTCTTCGAAATTAATTGAAAGCCCAATTGAAGGATTTAATTTAGCGCAAGAGCTTAATTATACTTTAAATGGGTCAAATTAATTTTATTAAGGGCCTAATTAGTGAGAAATTAAGTTTGGAAGCCGAATTTGGGTTCAATTGAGAAAATCAATTTTCGAAACTCTTCGAAATTAATTGAAAGCCCAATTGAAGGATTTAACTTAGCGCAAGAGCTTAATTATACTTTAAATGGGTCAAATTAATTTTATTAAGGCCTTAATTAGTGAGAAATTAAGTTTGGAAGCCGAATTTGGGTTCAATTGAGAAAATCAGATTTTTAAACTCTTCGAAATTAATTGAAAGCCCAATTGAAGGATTTAATTTAGCGCAAGAGCTTAATTATACTTTAAATGGGTCAAATTAATTTTATTAAGTCCTTAATTAGTGAGAAATTAAGTTTGGAAGCCGAATTTGGGTTCAATTGAGAAAATCAGAATTTGAACTCTTCGAAATTAATTGAAAGCCCAATTGAAGGATTTAATTTAGCGCAAGAGCTTAATTATACTTTAAATGGGTCAAGTTAATTTTATTAAGGGCCTAATTAGTAAGAAATTAAGTTTCGAAGCCGAATTTGGGTTCAATTGAGAAAATGATTTTGTAAACTCTTCCGAATTAATTGAAAGCCCAATTGAAGGATTTAATTAAGCTCAAGGGCTTAATTATACTTAAAATGGGTTGAATTAACCTAATTAAAGGATTGATTGCTGAGAAATTAATTTTGGAAGCCCAATTTGGGTTAAAATTGAGACGATCGGAATTTTCAAACTTTGTGAGCCAAAATTAAATATAAAAAATTCTTTCTTCCTGGTTTTTCCAAAAAAAAAAACTTTTTTGCCAAAACTAATATATTTAAAAATTTTCAAAAAAAAAAAAAAAAAAAAAAAAGGAGTTGTCGGCAGCATGCTCAACCATGCTGCACCATGCTTCCACCATGCTTGCCACCACTCTCAGCCATGCCCTCTGCTCCTCCTGCAACACTCAATCCCCATACTTTGGACACTTATCCCATGCCTGCACCATGCCACTTTCATCTATAAGTAAACGGGAGCAAAACAAAACGAGAGGAACAGGAAAAGAAAAAACGCAGGAGAGAACAGGGAGGGAAAACCCAAAGAAAAACGGGGGAAGTTCTAGAAATTTATGGAGATTTTTAGCGAATAAAAACAAGCAAAAACAAGCATAAAAATCACGCCATTGTCCTCATCTCCCTCAAACAGCTTTCTCTGCCTCACTCCCCTGGTTCAACAGCTCCTTTCTCTCTCCCCGACACCTCGTCTCTCTCTCTAGAAAACAACAACTTGCAGCAGCCCCAACTCTCCTCCACCAGCAATCTTCCTCTCCACCAGAATCTCCTCTGCAGCACAAGCAACCCAGTCGTGGTCTCCGGCGAAGCAACATCAGCCATGGCAGTTGCACCGACGTGAAGCAGCCAGCTTCCAGTCCTCTTCTCGGCCACCTCAGGCTGCCATTTTCGACACCACCACGACAGGGAGAATCACCTCGGCCTCCTCTACCCGTCGACATTAGCAGTTAAGCCTCTCGTCGTGGTCGACTATTTTACTGTTCATTGCCTTCTTCCTCGCGTTCTGGGGAAGTGAATTGATTCACTTCCCCGTAGGATCATTTGGGCCGGGTTCAGTTCCCGGCCCATCTTCCAAAGTTGATGGGCCTCTCGGCCCATCAGGGCTGGACAGTCCAGTCCAGCCCAAAACTGTCATGTGGGCCTTTGGTCAGCCTCAGCTGGGGCGGCCCATTTGGTTGGGTTAGACCCGACCCAAAAAAAATATTATTTTTATTTCTTAATAAAAAAAAATGCATAAAAAAAATATTAAAAAAATTGTGTTTGTTTTCGTGCATACGGCCGAATTCCAAGGTTTTTCCATGCATATTTTTCATGAAAAAAAATATATGTTGCATCTTTCACATATTTTGAACGAAACTTGGATATCATAACCAATTTACGATTATCCATTGGCATTCGGCCAAAATGTCAAAAATAATTTAATAATTATTTTGTTTTAGTTTTCGCGGTGTAAATTTACATTGTAAAGTACACTTGCAGATAGAAAGAATTTTTAACTACGATATCGTAGGTAAAAAAAAAAAGGGTTTTTAACTGCGGTGTAAAATTACATCGTAAAGTACACCAGCGGACAAAAAAAAAAAATATTTTTCCTTTTTAAATGCAGTGTAAAAAAAAATAAACTTAAAAAAAAAACAATCAAACAACAATGCAGCTTACCTTAGGTAGGGTGCACTGGGGTGACGCGTCTTCCCCTTGCACAACAAGTCCCCTTACCCAAGACTCTCGCAGACCATTAGGTTCCTAGTGACCTTAACACTAGGTGGCGACTCCTTATAATTATAGTTGTAAATTTTACGGCTATAAAAACAACCCTCCATTTTTCACCGCGCACCGTTGTCCCCCAAAACGCGGGGGAACGGCGGGGCGCGAAGCGCGAAAAAATCGCCGTCGCGACAATCTTGAGCAAAAATATTCCATTTGATGAAAACTCAATTTTATTGGATTCCTAGCTCAAAGATCTATAAGCATACCAAATTATAGTAGAAAATGATCTCATATAAGAGAAATAAGAGTTTTTTTAAGATGAAATATGAATTTTGTTAACAGACATGTTTTGTTACGAAACATGTTCAAATTATGTCTTTACTTAAGCAATTTAGCTTCTCTAAGTCAAATATTAAAAATTTAATAGAAGGTTATTTGTCTTTTTTAGGAAAATAATCATTAAAGTATTTAAATGTAAAACTATGTACCTAAGGGAGGACTATTTTAAAAAGTAAGGACTAGAGTTTCCTAGGCTATATAAAAAATAAAGAATAAGAGAGCGGGGGTAGGCATAATAGAGTAACACAAATCCTCTTCCTAAGAACACAAATTCAAGCATTCTTCCATCTTTTGTAATAGTTGTTTAATATATATGCAAAACTATTTTTTTGGGTTGTAAAGACACAAAAACCTTCAGATTTCAAGAATTATGAGATATATTATTCCATTTATTTTCCATTTATATGATGAATGAATATGTTTGTTTTTCTATATATATTTTTTTATGATTGTTTATCTTAATTGGTCGAGTAGTTTCTAAGTTGTCATTGTAAACATTCTATTGTTAAGTTTGTTATTAAAACTAGATTTATGGAATATAAACATGAAGCAATTGATTTGAATGATTGTAGCGGATCTTCATTATTAATCTTAGAAAGAATATTTGAATAAATCAACATGAATAACAAATTATTTTGTTGTATAGGGTAATCATTTTATACAGTTTTTAAGGTTATCAATACGCTAAATCATTAGTATGAACATTATAATTGTTTGTTCGTTAGGGTTATAAAGTGGATTTGGCAACCAACTAACATTAAAAAAAGATAAAAAGAATCATAATATAAATTAAAGTCTTGTTTTAAGGATCAATTTTAATTTCTAAAGGTGGGTGTTTACTTGCGACCAAGGTTTGTTTTTTTGAGAAATTTCAATTCTATTTAATTTTGCTTGATTGTTTAATTCTTCATCAGTATATTCAATTACCAACCAAATGCCCCAATTGCATAACCTATGTCATAACCCAATTTTGGGTCATCCCCCAAAAATATCAGAAAATACAAAAAATAAAATAAAAGAATTTGGCATCATTAGAAAGGTCTTGATTGGAAATTTTGAATATGTTTTTGTAAGACAAATCATTTCTTTTTGTGCCTAAAAAGAGAGAAAATACAAATTCGAGGTAAAAATAATAATAATAATAATAATAGTTCAAAAAATTAATCATATTTTTTTATTAGGCCAAATTGATTTAATCATAGCCCAATTTAAAATATTATTATGTTTGGGGATTAATTTAGGGCCCAATTGAAAAATATAATCAAGTGAAAGGACTTGATTATACTTGACCAAATTAATTTTATTAAATGCTTAGTCAATGAGAAATCTAGTTCTTGAATTAATTTGGGCTCAATTGAGAAAAATCAGAATTTTTAGAGACCCAATTGAATTTTTTTTTCAAGCCAATTGCGCAAGTTAGGGGTCAAATTAAAGACAATTGAAAGTTTAATTAACAATTAAGAGCTAAATTGCATAAATCGGAAATAAGGGATCAAAAGGAAAAGGCACGCAAAATTACGGTTTATGATTGAAATTTGGACAGAGGGCACAATTGCATAAAATTACAAATATAAATCCAATTGAGGGTGCAGTTAAGAACAACTACAAAACAAAGGACCAAAATGTACTTTCCCCCCTAAAGCACCCTTTTTTTCACCTGCGCTGGCTGAAAAGCCCCTGCACCTGCCGCCAACAAGTTTCCTGCACCCGCCGCCGACAGGCCACCTGACCGGAGCCACCAACAAGTCGAAAGCAGCCCACCATGTGCAACGATAACCCCGGCTAAGTGCTACAAAAACCGATGACCAAGGAAAAAAAAGAAAAGGAGAAAGGAGGGTTGAAAGAAACAAAGAAAAATTCGCGTGAATTTTCGAATCATCGTTTCCCTCGCACTAGTTCCTTTTCATTCTCACTCTCTGCTTTCATTTTCTCGTCTCTCTCATTACAACCAGCAGCCCGAAGCTTTCTCTCTCCATTTTCTTCCTCTCGATCAGCCACCATAACGCCAGCTCAGGCCACCCAACCCCCCTAGTCTCCAGCTCCCTTTACTCTGGCAACCACCAGCATAGTTTCAAGCAAGGATCGGCAGAACAGCCCCTGCAACAGTAACACCACCCGTCACCTTCCGGCATACTTTCCGGCCACCACAGACCTCCATTTTCGACGCCACCAAGACCAGAAGAACCACCTCGACCTCCTCTACACAAAGGTACCAATCATTTCTCCATTTGTCATAGTCGAAAAGTCCACATTTACTGTTCATCTTCTCCATTTGCATGAAAAACGTCCCGGTTACTGTTTGTGCACAGTAACGGGTCGGGTCGGGTCGGCCACAAAGGCCGGCCTGGGTATCAAACGGGACGGGCTTTTAGCCCATACGGGCTCAAAGCCCAGCCCAGTTATCCTGGGCTGGTGGCCTAGACCCGGGGATCTCTGGGCTTTGGCCCAGACTCAAGACTAGCTGGGCCTATGGCCCAGACCAAAACTCTACGGGCCGATGGCCCAGACCCGTGACTTTTCGGGCCGACGGCCCAGGTCCCTCTAGGCTGCAGCCTAGACCCTATACTGGTGGGCTGACTGTCCAGCCCACTAGTATATATATATAATAAATAAATAAATAATAGTAAATATATATATATATATATATATATATTAGAAAATATCTAAAAAAACAATAATGTATTTTTGTGCATACGGCCAATACACTAGTATATTTTAAAAAAAAAATCTCTTTGTTTCAAAAAAATATATTACATTGGAATTTTAAGGAAAAAAAATGTATTTTAGTATGAATTTCACAAAAAAATCATTTCTTGCATTTTTGGATTTTACAACATGTTTGTAAAATCCAAAGGTTGTTGGCCAATATTCCAAAAATCTTAAAAACCTTTTTCGGTGATTCATATTATTCACTGTTGGTATTTGGATAAATAAATCCTTTAA
Source organism: Salix dunnii (assembly GCA_015731905.1). NCBI lineage: Eukaryota > Viridiplantae > Streptophyta > Magnoliopsida > Malpighiales > Salicaceae > Salix > Salix dunnii. The sequence goes on along the minus strand of CM027674.1, from coordinate 24,860,454 downwards.
GGGTTAGTATCCAAAATATTCGACGGGGATAATATGATATCATTCACTGTCGGTGTTTGGATAAATAAATCCTAAAGGGATAGTATCCAAAATATTCGGCGGGGATGATATGCTGTTATCCACTGTCGGTGTTTGGATAAATAAATCCTAAGAGATTAATATCCTAAATATTCGGCAGGGTAATATCCCATCATCATTTAACCAATAATTTTTTTTTAAAAAATCAATATCATAGCAATCATAAGACAAACAAAAACACCAAGCAGCATACCTTAGGTAGGGCGTACTAGGGGTGCTAAAACCTTCCCTTTACGCAACCAGTCTCTTACCCTAGAATCTCTGAAAGACCAGTTTTAGGTTTCCTAGTAACCATAATACTAGGTGACGACTCCCTTTTCACAAAAATAAAGATTAAACCTCCATATTGAATCTCCCCGCTCACGGGGAGGGTCGTCGCGACGTCGTGCTCATTTTTTTTTTGGGTGCGACAGGATGGCGACTCCACTGAGGACTTTTAGACTAGGCTTGGCAATTTGTATTTTTATGCTTTATATTGATTGAATTTTTGTTATGAATGGTTTATTTTGTTCATAGTCTTTAGCATGCATCTTTACATCCTGTCATCATAATATGCCTTGTCATGCATCACTTTTATTATTTTGAGAGCACACACTAAACTTTAAGTTAAGTGGGGGACTAGCAGCTTACCTATGACTTTAGTCAAGGTTGAAGTTTGTGTAAACCCCAACTCTTTGTTGAGTGTTTAGACTGGTAGTGATTGGTATACGTACCATCCCACTATCTGCTAAACCCACATATTGCCTTTATGAAGGTAATCACTGGGACAGCAAGAGACCTTTTTTAGAGACCAAGTAGTAAACCTACCCTATGCTTCACATAAAAGAACTAGAACCTATCATTAGGACTTATGCTCCATAATATCCTTTTACATATAAAGAAAAGCCTAAATAGCATTTTGACTTGCAGATCTTGTGAACAAAATGGCCACTACTACTAAACTTTCTATCATGGAATATAGGAAAAATTCTGAATTAGCACAATTGACTGAAAGAGACTGTACTAAGAGCAATGCTAAAAGCCTATCACCAATTAAGAATCTGAACTGCATCATAAATGAGGTGAACAAATTAACAACTCATTTTCAGAAGGTGGATAAGGATGCATTCTTTGGGAAGTATGGACATTTGATGGAAATTGCAAAGGTAGAAGTTTTAAACCCAGCGGTACGAGCTCTAGTTCATTTTTGGGATCCAGACTACCGCTGTTTTTCTTTTAGGAACCTAGATTTATGTCCTACCCTAGAGGAATATGGGATGTTAACTGAATTTCCAAGAGACCTGTACAGAATTTATTTCCCCTTGAGATCTAACAAGATTATCCCTGAATTGTCGAAGCTGTTCAAAATCTCTGACTTAGAAAGATTTTTTAAGAAGAATGCCGCGGGTCTGAAATGGAAGATGTTAGAATTTGAACTAGAAAAGAAGTCCGGGTCAGAAAAGGAGAGACTCATTGCCTTAGGCATATTTGGCCTTGTGTTGTTCCCAAGCCAAATAGATATAATAAGCTTAGAAGCTGCTGCTGCTTATGTAGAATATGAAAATATTCAGATCAACCCAGTAGCCTCTATTTTGGCTGAAACCATCATAACACTTAATCATTGCCGAAGAGCCGAGAAAGGAGCAATGAGATGTTGCACACAGTTGTTGTATATCTGGATGGTCAGCCATATCGAAACGAAAAAGTCGATTTTTAATAATTTTTGGTGGTTTAGCCAAAAACCTTTGGAGATAGTGGTAGAAGAAGAATGGGGAAATCTAGACAACCAGGGTTGGTTAGAGAAGCTAGAAATTTTACCCGGTGGTAGTTTCAAATGGAGAGCCCCTTGGATCAAGGCAATGGATGTCCTAATGAGTTGTGGGCAACGACGTTGGGTTCCGTTGGTAGGGATTACCGGATATGTGAGTTATGCTCCTACTCTCGTGGTAAGGCAACATGGGGCATTCAATTTATTCCGAGGACCAAGGGGATTGCTCAGTTCTATGGTTTATTTAAGGACCCCATTGCACAAGAAGTTTTGAAGGTCATTAGGCAAGATTGGAAGCACTTAGTCTTGTTGGAGATAAAAGGTTTGAGGGATCCCAGTACAAGCGAAGGATACGCGAGATGGAGAGATTTAGGTTCTACAACCATGATTAACGAAGAAGTCAAATCTCCCCAATCTAAAGAAAAGCCTTTTAAGAGGAAAAGAGTTGATAATGAAGAGGAGTTGAGAAGACAAGTAGAGAAGCTCATGGTGGAGTTGAGCAAAAGCAGGAAGGAAAAGGCAATGATGGAGGAAATGGTAGTAGAAGGCGATAAGAGAAGAGCATTTTTAGATGAACAAATACAGTTTAAAGATGAAAGGATAACCAAGCTCGAGTCAAATTTGGTTGAAGAAAAGAGCGTAAGATTGCGAATTGAGGAAGAATTAACAGAGACAAATTTGAAGTTGACACGACGTTGCTCTGAACTTGGTGTATTGCAAACTGAACATAATGAATGCCAGGGAAGCATAGAATTCTACCAAGAGAAATTTGTAGAGGTTCAGTGTGAGCTAATGGATAGAATCGAGAAGTATGAAGAATTGTATAATAAATATGTAATGTCAGAAAGTCATTCGACAAAGTCTGAAGAACAAAAAGCCATTGAAGCAGAGTCAGTAGTTAAAGACAATGGGATAAGAACTTTGAAGATGAAGCTCAGCAAAGAGAGAGAAAAGGTGAAGTATTTGGATGAGAAGTTGGCCTTAATGGAAAAACACAAGGATCAAATCGACACCAATAATATTTCGTTAAACAAAACCAACATGTTACTCATTGAGAAAATGTCCAAGATGGATGAGCAAATGAATGAAGCTGCTGCACACACCCGGGTCATTAGAGCCATTGCAAGAAATGTAGGAAGAAACATCATTCGTTATCGTCAAAGTCTAGCTGAGACCGATGCCTTCTTGGAGAAAATCGAGAACCGCGGATCTGCTTTCCTACCCATGGCTAAGGAAGAAGACTAGTTTGCTTTTCCTCTTTATGTTTTCAAAATGTAGTAGGCTTGTCCAACATAAATGACAAGGGCATTGACCCATATTTTTTTGCAAGAATCAGTCTTTTGGTGCATGTGACTTAAGCAAATAACTCGAAAAGCAGATCTTCTAGCAGCAATGTGACGGAAACCCATATTCCATGAGGTGTCGGCTATTAAAAGTTCACAAGGGAAATGCATTCATGCATTGCACAAAGCATATCACAACACATGCATTATATCATACATTTTCTTATACATTCATGCAAACAGCTCAATTACAAAACATAGGTCCCCCTGCTAAAGTCTACAACACTCGGTTGAGAAAAAGGATGGAAAACAGCGAAAGGGCAGAGCAAGAATCCCAATACCAAAGGGAGCTTGAAGCTGTGTGGAACGATATAGCACGGTTAACTAGTTTGCTTGAGAAGACTTTAAGAGCAAGGGATGGAGAGGGCACGTCCGCTCAAACTGATGAAGCACCATCGGCAGTCTAGAGCCTTGTGGTACCACAAGATTTAGGGATAAAAACACCAAATAAGTACCTTGATCCTACCCAGCCTATACAAATACCCATCATAATGGATTTAACGGGAGAGGATCCACAAGACGGCAGATTCCCTTATCATGCAGGGTATGATAAATGGACAGCACTGGAGAAAAGATTAAGGGCAATTGAAGGAAATGATTTATTCGACCCAGTTCACGCAGTCGAAGCATGTCTGGTACCTGACATTGTAATTTCACGGAAATTTAGGGTACCGAGATAGAGTGTCCGAAGACTCATCTTCGTTCGTACTACAACAAGATGACTGAGGTTATCCACGATGATAAGTTGTTAATATACTTCTTCCAGGACAGCCTGACCGGAACAGCCCTCAACTGGTATATGAGGCTTGACAACATCAGAATCAGAAAGTGGGCGGATTTGGCAGATGCTTTTTTGAAACAATACAAGTTTAACCTAGAGATTGCACCAGACAGGACTAGTCTAATAACCATGGAGAAAGGAGTCCGTAAGGGCTTATGCTCAGAGATGGCGGGACCAAGCTATCAACGTGCAACCACCGTTGATAGAGACAGAAATGGTGAATCTATTTGCTAACACCTTTAGGGCCCTGTATTATGAGCATCTGATGGGTAGCTCAGCCCAGCATTTTTATGATGCAGTTTGAATCGCTGAAAGGATCGAACAAGGAATTCGAAGCGGGAGAATGATGGAACCCATAGAGAAAAGGGGTTTTGCTGGAAAAAAGAAGGAGGTTGAGGTGAACAACCTTAAGGACAGGTACAAGGGAAAAGAAAAAAATTATAGAAGCTACCAATCCCCTATCCCTCAGATCACCAACATCAACTTTCCCAAAACCTCTACCCCAACCAACCCTTTCACCTAAAGTTCCCTGTGAACAACCAAAATAATTACCAAAGGAGAAACTATCAACAACCGAAAGAACAATTACCACCCTTACCAATAACCCTAAAGGAACTCTATGCTAAGTTATTAAGCATTGGGCAGATTGCTCCCCTACCAGTACCACCTCCATAACCACCTTTCCCTGCCTAGCACAACGCCTAATTGACTTGTGAATACCATGCTGGGAATGCGGGTCATAGCATTGAGACCTGTGTAGCTTTCAAGAACAAGGTTTTACAATTGATCAAAGTCGGGTGGGTCACCTTTGAGGATTCACCCAATGTGAACTCAAATCCCTTGCCCCGGCATGCCGCAGGAAGTAGTGGGGTTAATGCGTTGGAAGCCGATCATAAAAGAAAAGTGTTGAAAGTGACAATGGCTAGACTCTACGAAATGTTGGTGCAGTCTGGACAGTTAAGGAAACCGACCAGATACAACATGGGAGGAAATGATTTCTGCCCATTCCATAATGAGAAAGGGCATCACATCGATGAGTGTATCGGGTTTCATCAGAAGGTCGCAAAAATGATGGTGCTAGGAGAACTAAGGATTGAGGATATGGAAGGCAATAGAGAGATAACTGGGATAGAAAAGTGCAGGATATAAACAACAGCTAGTGGACTCTCCAGGTTGGTATTAACCAAGCCCTCTAATACAAAGGATGCGGATTATAGGGTAATGCTAGGAAATTATGTTTACACCACAAATGTTGAAGCTCCTTCTTTCCAATCTGAAATAGGGGGTTTGACCAGAAGTGGCCGTTGCTTCACACCTGAGGAGTTAGAAAAACAAAGGAAGGTCAAGGGTAAAGAAACATTGGGTTTTGAAAAAGAGCTGGAGAAGCCTGTGACAGAGGAAGAAACAAACGAGTTCCTGAAATTGATGAAGCACAACGAGTACTGTGTGGTGGATCAATTAAAGAAGACTCCTGCCAAAATCTCCATCATGTCGTTAATACTCAGTTCAGAACCACATCGAAATGCTTTACAAAAGGTACTAAATGAGGCTTATATACCTCAGGATATCAAGCAACAGACTATGGAGCACCTGGTAGGAACGATTCACGCTTCAAACTACCTGTATTTCACTGAGGAAGAGCTGGATGCTAAAGGAACGGGCCATAACAAGCCTTTGTATATCACAGTCCGATGCAAGGATTGCCTCATCGGTAAAGTTCTCATTGATAATGGGTCAGCCCTTAATGTGTTGCCAAGGCACATGCTGGACGAGATGCCCATGGACCCTTCCCATATGCAGCCTAGTATGATAATGGCCAGAGCATATGATGGTTCACCAAGGTAAGTGTTAGGTTCAATTGAGGTCGAGCTTGCCGTTGGTCCGCAAATTTTTCTGGTAACCCTGCAAGTGATGGACATCCACCCCTCTTACACCATTTTGTTGGGAAGGCCATGGATACATTCTGCCGAGGCAGTCACCTCTTCGCTCCATCAATGTTTAAAGTACATTGCCAATGGTGTCCTGGTCACTGTTAAAGCCGAAGAGACTATATCAATGATGAAAAATGTTGTGATCCCTTTTATTGAGGCTAAAAATTGTATAGATGGAAACCTTCATGCATTCGAGGTTGTGAATACCGAGTGGGTGCCTGAAAACACTGTGATAAGAAAGCCGAGGATCTCAGAAGCCACCAAGATGGCAGCTCAAAACTTGTTAAGGTGTGAAATTCCAGTTCAAATGGAGGCAGAAAAAAGAAAGGCCGAGTGGGTTGGTGTAACAAAGTTGAAAGCCGCAGAGCAAAGGTTCGGTTTGGGGTATAAACCTAAGAAGGAAGATTACAAGCGGGCTGCCGATGCAAGAAGAGAGAAAAGAATGGCGCGAATTGAAGGAAGAAAGCCTGAAGAAGAATACTTAGTCATTCCTCCAATCAGGGTCTCATTCCCAAAGGCCTCTTATATGGTGCATCCTGACCAGGGACCCATAAGCATAAATACTTTGGATGAAGAAGTCAAGGGTATTGATAAGAAAACTCAATATGAGGAAAGGGAAGAGGAACTGCCGCAGTTGACCATCTATGCTCTAGAGGAAGTCACCGCCCGTACATGCATTCGGAAGCTAGCAGAGGGAGAAAAGTTTCAGAATTGGGAGACCCAAGAAGCTCCATCGGTTGTTAAAATGTAATGACAATGTTTGTTTTTTGCTGTTTTCGTTCCGTTTTAATTCAAGGCTTAATAGGTCGATCAGATTTTTATCTTAGTTTGTTTTGAACCGAATGTTTTTAATGAGATCATGCATTTTTTGGTTCATTTCTCTGTTATTTCGTTCTATGCATTTACACTCACTTTCCACTTTCAAGAACCCTGAAAGCGGAACTTCCACAACAGCACCTGCACTTTACATTGAGAATGAATGGCCGAATTTTAAAGAATATATAATAGCTGTAGAAGAGGAAAAAGAGGATGGAAAAAATATTAGGGAATTCACAAAATTAATAGAACAACATGAACAAGTTTGGAAACCTGCTAAAGAGGAACTTGAAACCATAAACGTGGGTAATGAAGAAAGTCGGAGAGAGCTTAAGATAGGGACTCTGATCGCACAAAAGGAAAGAGAAGACTTGATTACGCTGCTACGAGATTATGTAGATGTATTTACTTGGTCTTATGAGGATATGCCCGGATTAGACACGAATATTGTAGTGCATAGGCTATCATTGGAAGAAGGATGCAGACGAATTAGGTAAAAGTTGAGAAGAACACATCCCGAAGTTTTGATCAAAGTAAAAGCAGAAATTGAAAAAAAATGGGATGCTGGTTTTCTAGAAGTGGTCAAGTACCTCTAATGGGTGTCAAATATAGTAGTAGTACCCAAAAAGGAGGGCAAAATTAGAGTTTGTGTGGATTTTAGGGACTTAAATCGTGCTAGCCCTAAGGATAATTTCCCTCTACCGCATATGGATATGTTAGTTGACAATGCAGCTCATAGTTCCACGTATTCCTTTATGGATGGGTTCTCAGGCTATAATCAGATAAAAATGGCACAAGAAGATAAGGAGAAGACAACCTTTGTGACACCATAGGGGACCTACTGCTATAAAGTCATGCCATTTAGGTTGAAGAATGCTGGAGCCACTTACCAAAGGGCTATGGTGACTTTGTTTCACGACATGATGCACAAGGAGATTGAAGTATATGTGGATGACATGATAGCTAAATCCGTAGAAGAAGAGAATCATGTCCAGATATTGAAGAAACTATTTGAAAGGTTAAGAAAATATAAGTTGAGACTTAACCCCGTAAAGTGTTCATTCGGAGTAAAATCTGGGAAATTGTTAAGATTTGTGGTAAGCAATAAAGGGATAGAAGTGGATCCTGAGAAAGTAAAGGCCATTCAAGCCATGCCAACTCCCAAGACTAAGAAGGAAGTGAGAGGGTTTTTAGGAAGGCTAAACTATATCGCTCGATTTATATCTCAGTTAACCATGACTTGTGATCCAATTTTTCGTTTGTTGAGGAAGAATAATCCTGGGGTTTGGAATGAAGAATGTGAAGAGGCTTTTGAGAAAATTAAACAGTATCTGCTAAATCCACCCCTACTCGATCCTCCTGTATCAAAAATACCATTAATTTTGTACTTAACCGTGACTGAAACGGCAATGGGATGTGTTTTGGGGCAACAAGATGAAACCAGAATAAAAGAGAGAGCCATTTATTACCTAAGTAAGAAGTTCGTAGAGTGTGAGTCTAGGTATACCATGATTGAAAAGTTATGTTGCGCGCTAGCATGGGCTGCGAAGAGGCTACAACAATATATGTTGTATCATACCACGTGGTTAATTTCCAAATTAGACCCATTGAAGTATATCTGCGAAAAACCCTACCTATCCAGCCGAATTGCAAGGTGAAAGGTCTTATTAGCCGAATATGACATAGTATACATGACAAGGAAAGCTGTGAAAGGGAGTGTTATTGCCGATCACCTGGCAGACCATGCTATGGAAGATTACGAGCCTTTAAACTTTGATTTTCCCGATGAAGACGTGCTTGCAGTTGAGGAAGGGAAATCGGTACGTTGGACTATGTACTTTGACGGTGCTGTAAACGTATGCGGTAATGGAGCGGGGGCAGTAATAATCTCTCCTGACAAGAGGCAATATCCAGTTTCAACTAAGTTGCAATTCGGTTGTACTAACAACACTGCCGAGTATGAGGCCTGTATTCTTGGTTTAGAAGCTGCATTGGAATTGAACGTAAAAAAGATAGATGTGTATGGGGACTCGATGCTAATTATTTGCCAGGTAAAGGGAGAGTGGCAAACCAAAGATGAAAAGCTGATACCTTACCAAGAATATTTATCTAGACTGGCTGAAGAATTCGAAGAAATAGAGTTCACACATCTAGGAAGGGACGGAAATCAGTTTGCGGATGCTTTGGCCACATTAGCTTCTATGGCCAGAATAGACTTTGGATGAAACCTGTAGCCGATACACATTGATATCAGAAATAATCCAGCTCATTGTTGCTCGGTCGAAGAAGAAATAGATGGAAACCCTTGGCACTATGATATTAAGAATTTCATCTGAAACCAGACTTATCTCCTGGAGGCATCCGAAACCGAAAAGAAAACCTTGAGAAGATTAGCAATGGGTTTTTATCTTGACGGGGAGATTTTGTATAAAAAATCATCTGATGGGACTTTACTAAGGTGCCTCGATGAAGCTGAAGCTAGGGATGCATTACGAGAGGTTCATGAAGGGATCTGCTCAACCCATGCTAGTGGACATATGATGGCTAGGAAAATACAAAGGGTTGGTTATTTCTGGATGACATTAGAGAAGGATTGCGTGAACTATGTTCGCAAGTGCCATAAGTGCCAAATCCACAGTGATAAAATCATCGCCCCTCCGGCGCCTCTATTTAACCTAATCTCTCCATGGCCTTTTGCAATGTGGGGAACTGATGTGATCGGGCCTATCAACCCAAAAGCCAGCAATGGTCATAGGTTCATTCTTGTGGCCATCGACTACTTTATAAAATGGGTAGAAGCCACGTCATTTGCTCATGTAACGCAAAAAGTGGTGAAGAAATTTATTGAGAGGGACTTGATATGTTGGTATGGACCACCAGAAAAGATTATAACTGATAATGCACAAAACTTCAATAGGAAGTTAATAACGGAACTCTGTGCTAAATGGAAGATCAAGCACTCAAATTCCTCGCCTTATAGACCAAAGATGAATGGTGCAGTAGAAGCTGCTAATAAAAATATCAAGAAGATTGTCCAGAAGATGGTAATCACCTATAAGGATTGGCACGAGATGTTGTCATTTGCCCTTCATGCATACCGTACCGTAGTTCGGACCTCAACAGGAGCCACTCCGTACATGTTGGTATACGGAATGGAGGTAGTAATGCCTTTAGAGGTAGAAATCCCATCTTTAAGAGTATTGGTAGACTCTGAACTAGAAGAAGCAGAATGGGCAAAAGTTAGATATGAACAATTGAATTTGATCAGCGAAAAGAGGTTAGCTGCAATCTGTCATCATCAATTATACCAAAGAAGGATGGCCAAATCATATGACAAGAAAGTTAGATCTCGAAAATTCCAGGAAGGAGATCTGGTACTAAAGAAGATATTATCTATACCAGGATAAGATAAGAGTAAATGGGCCCCAAACTATGAAGGTACTTATGTGGTGAAGAAATCATTCTCGGGAGGAGCTTTGCTATTATCTAGGATGGATGAGGAGGATCTAGTTAGACCTGTAAATTCTGATTCCGTAAAGAAATATTATGCTTAATATTTTGTAACCTTTCAAATCAATAAAATTCGGTCATGAATTCTCATTCACCAAACACATGGTCTCATGACATTTATTCTATTTATCTATTGAGTTTTGCTTAAACTTGACATGTTTTGTACACCACACTGGGGCAAAAAAAAAAATCGATAAACCATGTAATAAAAGAGAACTCCGACAGAGTAGATTTGGGCCCCATATGAAACCAAAAGGCCCTTCACCGAGCATTGGAAAAGTTGACGCAGAAAGCACATTCTCGAGAAAGACTACAAAGAATAGGGGGGACCTATGTTTCAAATATATATATATATATATATATATATATATATATATATATATATATATATATATATATATATATATATATATATATATATATATATATATATATATATATATATATATATATATATATATATAAGTATGCATATTATATTGTCTCAATACCAAGCTGATAGGAAGTGTGTGGCAAAAGCCAATGTCATTCCAAATTTTAGGAAAGGGAGAAAAAGAAGCTCAGGTCATCAAGACCGTGAAAGATGATCTAAGAAACAATGCTAGGTTGTTCCCCATCTAATCAGGGTAGGTCACCCATCATAATAAGACCCGGGTAGGTCACCCGTCACCATTGAGACCATCTAATCAGGGTAGGTCACCCATCATAATAAGACCCGGGTAGGTCCCCGTCACCATTGAGACCGTCTAATTCGGCTAGGTCACCCGACATTATAAGACCCGGGTAGGTCACCCATCACCATTGAGACCATCTAATTAGGGTAGGTCACCTATCATAATAAGACCCGGGTAGGTCACCCGTCACCATTGAGATCGTCTAATTCGGGTAGGTCACCCATCATAATAAGACCCGGGTAGGTCACCCGTCACCATTGAGACCGTCTAATTCGGCTAGGTCACCCGAAATGATAAGACTCGGGTAGGTCACCCGTCACCATTGAGACCATCTAATCGGGGTAGGTCACCCGTCATGATAAGACCCGGGTAGGTCACCCGTCACCATTGAGACCATCTAACTCGGGTAGGTCACCCGTCATGATAAAACCCGGGTAGGTCACCCGTCACCGTTGAGACCATGCTAATTGGGTAGGTCACCCGGAACAATGAGACCATACTAACTTGGGTAGGTCACCCAGAGTAATGAGGCTAGTCTAACAGGGTAGGTCACCCATTATAACGAGACCAATTTTCTTGTTCTTTACAATACTTACTAGTTAAAGTCTTTTACAAAGACTTTAGTCGTAAGCATTGTAAAGAAGGGGGCAACTGTCATAACCCAATTTTGGGTCATCCCCCAAAAATATCGGAAAATACAAAAAATAAAATAAAAGAATTTGGCATCATTAGAAAGGTCTTGATTGGAAATTTTGAATATGTTTTTGTAAGACAAATCGTTTCTTTTTGTGCCTAAAAAGAGAGAAAATACAAATTCAAGATAAAAATAATAATAATACTAGTAGTAGTTCAAAAGATTAATCATATTTTTTTTATTAGGCCAAATTGATTTAATCATAGCCCAATTTAAAATATTATTATGTTTGGGGATTAATTTAGGGCCCAATTGAAAAATATAATTAAGTGAAAGGACTTGATTATACTTGACCAAATTAATTTTATTAAATGCTTAGTCAATGAGAAATCTAGTTCTTGAATTAATTTGGGCTCAATTGAGAAAAATCAGAATTTTTAGAGACGCAATTGAATTTTTTTTTCAAGCCAATTGCGCAAGTTAGGGGTCAAATTAAAGACAATTGAAAGTTTAATTAACAATTAAGAGCTAAATTGCATAAATCAGAAATAAAGGACCAAAAGGAAAAGGCACGCAAAATTACGGTTGATGATTGAAATTTGGACAGAGGGCACAATTGCATAAAATTACAAATATAAATCCAATTGAGGGTGCAGTTAAGAACAACTACAAAACAAAGGACCAAAATGTACTTTCCCCCCTAAAGCACCCCTTTTCTCACCTACGCTGGCTGAAAAGCCCCTGCACCCGCCGCCGACAAGTTTCCTACACCCGCTGCTGACAGGCCACCTGACCAGAGCCACCAACAAGCCGAAAGCAGCCCACCATGTGCAACGGTAGCCCCGGCTAAGTGCTATAAAAACCGATGACCAAGGAAAAAAAAAGAAAAGGAGAAAGGAGGGCTGAAAGAAACAAAGAAAAATTCGCGTGAATTTTCGAATCATTGTTTCCCTCGCATTAGTTCCTTTTCATTCTCACTCTCTGCTTTCATTTTCTCGTCTCTCTCACTACAACCAGCAGCCCGAAGTTTTCTCTCTCCATTTTCTTCCTCTCGGTCAGCCACCATAACGCTAGCTCAGGCCACCCAACTCCCCTAGTCTCCAGCTCCCCTTACTCCGGCAACCACCAGCATAGTTTCAGGCAAGGATCGGCAGAACAACCCCTTCAACAGTAACGCCACTCGTCACCTTCCAGTGTACTTTCCGGCCACCACAGACCTCCATTTCCGACGCCACCGCGACCAGAAGAACCACCTCGACCTCCTCTACACAAAGGTACCAATCATTTCTCAATTCGTCATAGTCGAAAAGTCCACTTTTAGTGTTCATCTTCTCCATTTGCATGAAAAACATCCCGGTTACTATTTGTGCACAGTAACGGGTCGGGCCGAGCCGGGCCAGCCTATGTGCCCGGCCCAGGTATCAAACGGGACGGGCTTTTAGCCATACGGGCTCAAAGCCCAGCCTAGGATAGCTGGGCTCAAAGCCCAGACCCGGGGATCTCTGGGCTTCGGCCCAGACTCAAGACTAGCTGGGCCTATGGCCCAGACCAAAACACTACGGGCCTAAGGCCTAGACCCAAGACTCTTTGGACCGACGGCCCAGACCCGTGACTCTCCGGGCCGGAATTTAATTATGTAAAATTATAGACACAGCTATGGCAGCATCAGCGGCGGGCAATATAATAGTATATATATATATATATATATATAATATATATATTATAAAATATTATAAAAATACAAAAATGTGTTTTTGTGGAAATGGCCAATACACTAGCATATTTTAAAAAAAATCTTTTTGTTTCAAAAAAATATATTACCTTGGAATTTTAAGAAAAAAATGTATTTTAGCATGAATTTCACAAAGAAAATCATTTCTTGTATTTTTGGATTTTACAACATGTTTGTAAAATCCAAAGGGTGTTGGCCAATATTCCAAAAATCTTAAAAACCTTTTTCGGTGATTCATATTGTCGCGACGGCGATTTTTTCGCGCTTCGCGCCCCGCCGTCCCCCGCGGGTTTGGGAGACAATGGTGCGCGGTGAAAAATGGAGGGTTGTTTTTTATAGCCGTAAAATTTACAACTATAATTATAAGGAGTCGCCACCTAGTATTAAGGTCACTAGGAACCTATTGGTCTGCAAGAGTCTTGGGTAAGGGGACTTGTTGTGCAAGGGGAAGACGCGTCACCCCCAGTGCACCCTACCTAAGGTAAGCTGCATTGTTGTTTGATTGTTTTTTTTTTTTCTAAGCTTGATTCTTACTAGTCTTCCTAAAATTCGACGTAGATTTCTCTCCGTGAGAATCTCTACCTCATTGCGGGTTTGAAAGACTAAAAAAAAATAATAATAATTTTTACACCATATTTTGAAAGGCACATTTTAACTATCTACGAGTGTACTTTACAATGTAAATTTACACTGTAGTTAAAAACCTCTTTTTTATCTACGGATGCTTTACACTGTAAATTTACATCATAGTTAAAAAATTCTTTTTATCTGCGAGTGTATTTTACAATGTAAATTTACACCACAAAAGTTAAAACAAAATAATTGTTAAATTATTTTTGACATTTTGGCCGAATGCCAACGGATAATCGTGAACTGGTTACGATACCCAATTTTGTTTTAAAATATGAAAAAGATGCAATATTTTTTTTTACGAAAAATATGCTTGAAAAGTCTTGGAATTCGGCCGTATGCACGAAAACAAAATATTTTATATTTTTCCTTTTTTTTTAAATGTATTTTTTTTTAGTAATAATAGTAGTTTTTTTTTTAAAAAATAGATTTATATATTTTTTTTGGAAATTTGTATTTTTTTTTATTTTTTATTTATTTATTATTTTTATTTATTTTATTTATGGGCTGGGCTGCCAGTCACAGTGGGCTGACAGCCCACCCTAAGTGGGCTGGGCTTCCAGCCTTCAAAGGCTGGAAGCCCACAGCATTGGGCTGGGTCGGTTCGGCCCAGCCCAACCCAAATTTAAAAAAAAAAAAATTAAACAGAAAGAAGAAAACGAAACCGAGAAGAACGTGAACAGTGTTGTTTTAAACACTGTTCACGTTCATGAACAGTAATTCGTCGAATTTGATGAGAGGGTTACCTGATGATGCAGCCGTGTAGAGGGGATCGAGGGCGTCCTTCCTGTCATGGTGGCGTCGGAAACGGAGGTCTGTGGTGGCCGGAATGAGGGCCGGAAGCTTGCTGGTGGTCGCCTCTGCACTTCGCCGTTGCTGCTGTTTCTTTGCCGGAGACCACTTATGGGTGGCTTACGAGGTGGAGGAACTTGTGGCAGAGAGGATGGTGGTGCTAGGTGTGTGGTCGGTTGCCGTGGGGATGAGGGAAAGCCGCCGTGGGTGGTGCTGTTTTTAGAGAGAGAATCGTCGCTGGAGGAGAGAGAGAGAGAGATAGATAGAGAAGAGAGGGTGGCTGTGACGGAAAAAGAAGTGAGCTGGTGAGGTAGCCTTGCCGACGACCAGAAAAGGAGAAGGTGATTGTTGCACCGGTTGACTGTGATTTTACTGCAATTTCCGTTTGTTCAGCGTTTTTCCCCCCCGTCTTTTTTTTTCCTTTTCTTCTACAATCTTCCTCTATTTATAGGCTAATCTTTGCAACTTGCAGTATGGGATTGATGTCCACAGCATGGCATTTTCAGGGAGTGGTTTGCAGGGCATGGCTGCCATGGCTGCCGGCATGCCACAGGTATGGCAGCCGGCAATGCCATTGTCCAGTCAGCTCAGAACTGATTCGACCTTTTTTTTTAATTTAAAATATACTGAATAAAATAAAACGGGTTATCAGAAAGAGTTTTTTGACAGGAAGAATGATGTTTTTACTTTCAATTTTAGTTTCTGATTTCATCCAAAAAGTTTCGTCGCCGAAAATTTTGATTTTCTCAATTTAAACCAGA
Organism: Salix dunnii; assembly: GCA_015731905.1. NCBI lineage: Eukaryota > Viridiplantae > Streptophyta > Magnoliopsida > Malpighiales > Salicaceae > Salix > Salix dunnii. The sequence goes on along the minus strand of CM027674.1, from coordinate 24,845,025 downwards.
TTTGGCTTCCGAATTTAATTTCTCAGCAATCAAACCCTCAATTAGATTAATTTGACCCATTTTAAGTGTAATTAAGCCCTTGCGCTTAATTAAATCCTTCAATCGGGTTCTCAATTAATCCTGAAGTGTTTCGTCACCGAAAATCTTAATTTTCTCAATTTAACCCAGATTAAGCTTCCAAATTTAATGTCTCAGCAATCAAACCCTCAATTAGACTAATTTGATCCATTTTAAGTGTAATTAAGCCCTTGCGCTAAATTAAATCCTTCAATTGGGCACTCAATTAATCATGAAGAGTTTCGTCACCGAAAATCTTAATTTTCTCAATTTAACCCGGATTAAGCTTCCAAATTTAATTTCTCAGCAATCAAACCCTCAATTAGATTAATTTGACCCATTTTAAGTGTAATTAAGCCCTTGCGCTTAATTAAGTCCTCCAATTGGGCTCTCAATTAATCATGAAGAGTTTCGTCACCGAAAATCTTAATTTTCTCAATTTAACCCGGATTAAGCTTCCAAATTTAATTTCTCAGCAATCAAACCCTCAATTAGATTAATTTGACCTATTTTAAGTGTAATTAAGCCCTTGCGCTTAATTAAGTCCTTCAATTGGGCTCTCAATTAATCATGAAGAGTTTCGTATCACCGAAAATCTTAATTTTCTCAATTTAACCCAAATTAAGCTTTCAAATTTAATTTCTCAGCAATCAAACCCTCAATTAGATTAGCTTGACCCATTTTAAGTGTAATTAAGCCCTTGCGCTTAATTAAGTCCTTGAATTGGGCTCTCAATTAATTCCGGAGAGTTTCTTCACCGAAAATGCCGATTTTCTCAATTGAACCCAGATTCGGCTTTGAAACTTAATTTCTCTCTAATTAGGCCCTTAATAAAATTAACTTGACCCATTTAAAGTATAATTAAGCCCTTGCGCTAAATTAAATCCTTCAATTGGGCTCTCAATTAATTTCAAAGCATAATTACACTTTACATCGGCCGATGATTAAATCAAATTGACCCATAAAAATATAACTATGTCTTACGACCTAACTTTTATACAGATTTATCCAATAATAAATTATCTTCGCCTCGAATCTGCATTTTCTTCATTTCTGGGTAAAAAGGAACGATGCTTAAAACGCTCAAAATTTCCACATTGATTTTTCTGCCGACACCAGCCCCTTTTAATTAATTAATTTATTTATTATTATTTTTTTTGATATATTTTAGGGAATCACCCAGAAGTTGGGTGATGACAGTTGCCCCCCTCTTTATAATGCTTACGACTAAAGTCTTGTAAAAGACTTTAAATAGTAAGCGTTGTAAAGAAAAAGAAAATGGATTTATCAAACCAAGAATTGGTTAATCCGACCAGGAATGAGAATGAGGGCTATAAAAAGCACTAAGAAGGGAAGGTCTAGAAAGTGTACTACCCTAATGGATGACTGAGGGTTGGAAAACTTGCTCAGGAGAGGGAAGGAACGACTGCGAAACGCACTATCCTAATGGATGGCTGAGGGTTGGAAAACTCGCTCAGGAGAGGAAAGGAACGGCTGAGAAGCGCACTATCCTAATCGATGGTGAGGGTTGGAAAACATTATTCTAGTTAATGACGAGGGTTGAAAAACACACTCGAATGTGAAGGGAAAATAAGATGGAAAGCACACTACCTTAATTTGTCGATGGCTAGAAAGCACACTAAAAAGGTAAAAGAGATAGTGTTGAAAAACGCTCTATCTATGCTAATGAAAGGCTCACTGGGCACTTAGGGAAGTGAAAGTGGTAAAGACCCAAAGGTGCACACAAAACAATGAGTGGAGGTTTGCAAATTACAATCCCTCCAAAACATTTCTTGGATTATTAGTGGAAAGATGCCATGCGTGATGGCAACCAAATTTAGCGCGTCAAAGAGGTAAGAGCCTGGAGGCGTATACAAAATGATGAATGAAGGTTCGTAAATTACGATTCCTCCAAAACATTTCCTAGATTCTCAACGAGGATGGAATACATGATGATACCCAAAATCAAGGAGATAAAGTTGAAAAACATGCTCAAGGACATGGAAAAGGTGGGAGCGTGAAAGCGCACAAAAAATGATGAATGAAAGTTCATAAATTACGATCCTTCCAAAATGTTTCCTAGATTTTTAATGGGGATGCAATGCATGATGAATGCATGTATACTTACCTGAAAGATATAGGTCCCCTTTCTTCTTCCCAACCTTCTTTCCTTAGGTTGGATCTCTGGCTTTGACGGCTTCTACTTCTGCTTACTCGAACCGCAACTTAAGATTCTGACCACTGGAGATGACAAATTTTCCATATCAACATGCCCCCTGAATTTGATCCAGGTTCTTTGAAAAGGAATGATGGAGCTGGCTTCAATTGTATTTGTAGATTGCCCCTCAGTCTGGTCATGCCTCACAAGTGTTTTGGGCTTGAAGAGTAGTGTTTGCATGAAAAGGCTTGGTTATTTGCAAAAATTGTGTTGTCATGTGGGATTTTTGGAATTTTAGAGTCATTCCAAATACAAAAATCATTTTGATTGCCCCATTCAGGTCATGCCACAGCAGTGCTTTGGGCTTCAAGTGTTTGTAGAAAAATGATGGTTATTTGGAAAAATTGTTTTCATCTTAGATTTTTGAAATTTCAAAGTCATTCCAAACATAAAAACCATTTTGATGTTTGTTTAAACAAATTTGTTCTCGAAAGAATTCAAGTGATCCCATTGTCGGGTTTTGTGTTGATTTTGACAAGAACGTGAAATGATACTTGTTTGCATGTCTTGTATTTCAAAAAGGCTTCGATCAAGTTTGGTGAAGCATTTGTAAGGATCATTTCGAATGGAAAAGCATTGCCTATCGATCCAGATTACTTGTATTTGATCAGAAAGGGCTTTATCAGGCTTGTAGCGTAGGCTCAGGCTGATGGCTACAAAGAAAAGATATTTGCAGGCTCAAAAGGTGTTTTCTAGACTAAGGATCACTTAGTGCTCACTCTTAGAACTCTTTTTAGTCCTCATGATTGATTTTCATGACATGCCCCCCAACATTTTGTTTAAGGTTTTACTTAGACATGCCCCCCCAGTATTTGTTTGGGCTTTTTATCATGGGTTTTTAGTACTATCATGTTGACTCGGCTTGTCGTAATGTACTAAAACTCCTTTTATGTTTATGGCCCACAATTTTATTTGGGGTCTCTTAACATGCCACCCGGTATTTGTTTGAGCTCTTGAGAATGAGTTGTTAACAATGCCATCATGTCAACTTGACATGCCCCCAAGAATTTTATTTGGGCTTTTATTGTGACATGCCCCCCAGAATTTTTGGCTTTTCATGTTGGGTCGTTAGTACTACTAAAATGTTGAATTGATTTGCTAGTGTACTGAAAAAACCTTTTTATGTTTATGCCCCCCAGCTTTCTTTGGGCATCTTTTGTCATTAATTGAGAGTTCTTCTCTTTTCACACTTGCCCCCCAATGTAGGGTGTGATCCTAATCAGGATTAATTATTAGAAAAAATAATTATTCAGCTCAAATAGGACTGCAATGGATATTTAAGACTTTGTGAAGGCACGTCAAAGATGGCCTCTCCTCATTTCAAAACATGCAATCTAAACCGATAGGCTTTGCTTTTCCGTGCGAAATACTTTTTTGAATTTTTGGATTATTTGTTTAGCTAAAGGCTTAACTTTATTATACGGGTTTTTGGGGTATGAGATCACCTTTCAATGATATCCTTTGAATTCCCAGAACATATTTGTTAAACAAACATTAATTGGCATTTTTCGTACTAGACTTTGATCTGCCAAATTTTTTAATGAAACTATAAGATCATACAAGAATAGAAAGGAGAGGATACACTAAAAATTCATGGCCAAATTTCAATTTCATTAGATGTCATGAGTGATACACTAAGCATAATATTTTTTCACAACATCGGAGTTAACAGGCCTAGGCAGATTTTCTCCATCCATGCTAGTTAGAATTAAAGCTCCTCCTAAGAAAGCCTTCTTTACCACATATGGTCCCTCATAGTTTAGTGCCCATTTACTCTGGTCTTCTCCTACTGACATCTTCTTCAATACCAGATCTCCCTCTTTGAATACCCTCGACCTGACCTTTTTGTTGTAAGCTCTTGCTATCCTGCCCTGATATAATTGGTGATGGCAAATAGCTGCTAATCTCTTTTCATCAATTAAGTTTAACTGTTCGAGCCTCACCTTTGCCCACTCTGATTCATCTAACTCTGCATTTTTCAAGACCCTTAGTGATGGAATCTCCATTTCTAAAGGTGCGACTGCCTCCATTCCATATACTAAGGCATATGGGGTTGCCCCTACAGAAGTTCGAACAGTAGTGCGATATGCGTGCAAAGCGCATGGGAGCATTTCATGCCAATCTTTGTAAGTAACAACCATCTTTTGGATGATTTTCTTAAGATTCTTATTAGCTGCTTCAACGGCCCCATTCATCTTTGGTCTATAAGGAGAGGAGTTGAGATGCTTAATCTTCCATTTGGTGCAAAGTTCGGCAATCAACTTTCCATTAAAATTCTGAGCATTATCAGTTACCAGTCTTGCAGGTAGGCCATAGCGATAGACCAAGTCCCTTTCAATGAACTTCTTGACAACCTTTTGTGTTACATGGGCATAGGAATTAGCCTCAACCCATTTGGTAAAGTAATCAATTGCCACTAGAATGATTCTATGCCCGTTGCTTGCCTTCGGGTTGATTGGCCCTATGACATCCAATCCCCACATGTTGAACGGCCATGGTGAAGTCATGTTGAATAAAGGTTTTGGAGGTGCGTTTATTTTATCACCATAAATTTGGCATTTATGACATTTCTTAACGTATGCCACGCAATCCCTCTCCATCGTCAACCAAAAATATCCAAATCTTTGCATTTGCCTTGCCATCGTATGACCATTGGCATGGGTGGCACAAATTCCTTCGTGAACTTCTTTCAAAGCCTGCCCAATTTCTTTCTCGTCCAAACATCTGAGTAAAGTTCCATCAAATGACCTCCTGTATAGGATTTCACCGTCCAAGAAAAAATTTGCAGCCAACCTTCTCAAGGTCTCTTTGTCTGTCTCAGAAGCTTCTTGGGGTATTCTCGGTGTTTGATGAATCTCTTAATATCATTATACCATGGTTCTCCATCTGGTGACTCCTCAAGTGTGCAACAATGGGCTTGATGATTTCGAATCTTGATGTCAATTGGGTGGATCTTTTCTCTAGCGACAATTTGTACCATTGAGGCTAAAATTGCCAAAGCATCGGCAAACTGATTTTTATCCCTACTCATATGAGTGAACTTGATCTCTTCGAATTTACTAGCTAATTTTACAAGGTAGTTTTGGTAGGGTTTCAATTTTTCATCCTTTGTTTGCCATTCTCCTTTTACTTGGAAGATGATCAACATGGAATCCCCAAAGACTTCAAGCTTCTTAACTTTGAGTTCTAAAGCAGCCTCTAAACCAAGGATACATGCCTCATATTCGGCCGTGTTATTAGTGCACTCAAACTGTAACCTTACTGAAAAGGGGTATTGCTTCCCATCTGGGGAAATTATTACTGCCCCAACCCCATTTCCTGATACATTTACTGCTCCGTCAAAATAAAGTGTCCACCACTCACTCGTTCTCATATCATCCCTGATCGCCAACACATCTTCATCAGGGAGATCAAAATCTAGAGGCTCATATTCTTCCATGGCATGATCTGCAAGATGGTCAGCGATTATACTACCTTTGACGGCTTTCCTTGTCATAAAAATAATGTCGTACTCTGCTAATAACACTTGCCATCTTGCTATTCTACTTGATAGATAGGGCTTCTCACAGATGTACTTAAGTGGATCTAGTTTGGAAATTAGCCATGTTGTGTAGTACAACATATACTGCCTGAGTCTTCTTGCAGTCCATACCAAAGCACAACATAACTTCTCAATCATGGTGTATCGAGACTCACAATCGTTGAATTTTTTACTCAGGTAGTATATAGCTTGCTCTTTTCTTCCAGATTCATCATGTTGTCCCAACACACAACCCATGGCTGTTTCTGTGATAGTTAAGTACAAGATCAATGGTTTCCCTGGTACCGGAGGTACCAACAAAGGAGGGTTTTGTAAGTATCTCTTTATCTTGTCGAAGGCCTCTTGGCAATCATCATCCCACATTCCAGGATTTTTCTTTCTGAGTAAGCGAAAAATTGGTTCACACGTTACTGTTAGTTGGGATATGAAACGGGATATGTAATTTAAGCGCCCGAGAAAACTTCTTACTTCCTTTTCAGTTTTTGGCGTCGGCATTTCTTGTATGGCCTTGGCTTTATCCGGATCGACTTCTATTCCTCGACTGCTCACAATAAAACCCAGTAATTTTCCCGTCTTTACTCCAAAAGAGCATTTGGCAGGGTTTAACTTTAGCTGGTACTTTCATAATCTCTCAAATAATTTCCTTAATATTTGCACGTGGTCTTCCTCAACTTTGGATTTAGCCAAAATATCATCCACGTAGACCTCAACTTCTTGGTGCATCATATCATGGAATAAAGCGACCATTGCTCGTTGATACGTAGCCCAAGCATTCTTCAAACCAAATGGCATCACTTTATAGCAAAAGTCCCCCACGGTGTGACAAAGGTGGTTTTCTCTTTGTCTTCTTCTGCCATCCTAATTTGGTTATAACCAGAAAACCCATCCATGAATGAATATGTGGCGTTTTTAGCAGCGTTATCCACTAAGATATCTATATGAGGCAATGGAAAATCATCTTTAGGGCTTGCCTTGTTCAAATCTCTATAATCCACACAAACTCGGATCTTTCCATCTTTCTTGGGGACCACAACCATATTGGCTACCCACTGAGGATAATGAACGACCTCTAAAAATCCAGCATCCCATTGCTTTTGAATTTCAGCTTTTACCTTTAGGAGCATATCCGGCCGCATTCTCCTGGTTTTTTGTTTTACTGGTATGCTTCCTTCTATCAAAGGGATTTTATGCACAACTATATCAGTATCTAAACCAGGCATTTCTGAATAAGTCCAGGCAAAAACATCCATATACTCATGTAAAAGAGAAATCAAATTTCCTCTTTCTTCAGTTGCAATAAGGGTACCGATTTTTAATTCTTTTCTTTCTTGTTCCGCTCCTAAATTGATGATTTCAAGCTCTTCACTCAAAGGTTTCCAAGCTTTTTCAGAATTTTCCACCAACTTAGTGAACTCTTTTATGTCTTCCTCTGCCCATTCTTCATCATCCAGTGCAGTGATATTATTGAAATTTGGCCAATTATTCTTAGCGTGGTATTTTCGTTTGGATTTTTCTAACTCTCTGAAAGTGTAAGGTGTGTTTGTGTAAGGTGCTATTTGCAAATGGAAATGGATATGATGACAAAATGCATGATCTTATTGAAAAGAGTGCTCATTTAACAAAGCAAAATATTGCGGCATCATGAGCTAGATTACCGCCGTGATCAAAATAAAACACATGTTCATGACTAAATAGAAGCAATTACTTTTTGAACACAACATGAACTAACTCCATCTTCCAGTTCTGGAACACTTCTCCTTCAGCTAATTTCCTCACAAAGGACCTTGTAGAGGGAGCGTCGATGTTATATATGGAGAGTTGCGGAAAATCTGTCTCTGCCTCTTGGTATTCCAGAGTACTGATGTGCAGATCTCTTATGCTTGTTTTGACTATCTCCGTTGAGCTGCGAAAGGATTCTTGAAGTGATGGGATGGCAAGGTCTTCATCTTTCGATTCTCTTCCTTCGATTTTTGCCATTCTGGCCTCCCTTCTAATCCGAGCAACCCGTTTGAAATCCTCTTTCTTCGGCTTATATCCAAGCCCAAACCTTCGATCTGCGCATTTCAATTTTATTATGTTGACTCGCTCTGGCATTCCACTGACAGGGTCCAGCTGAAAAGGGATTCCATTTCGCAAGAAACATTTGGCGGCCATCTTTGCAGCTTCGGGGATCCTCGGTTTCTTCACTGTTGTGCCTTCAAAGACCCATTCTGCATTTACTACTTCAAAGGCATGGATGTTCCCATCTTTGCAAGCCTCTGTTTCTATGAATGGTATAGCCGTATTTTTTATCATTGATATGGTCTCTTCAGCTTTTATAGTGATCAACATCCCGTTTGCAATATACTTTAAGCATTGATGTAACGAAGAAGCCACCGCTCCGGCTGCATGAATCCATGGCCTTCCCAGTAATATACTATAGGATGGATGAATATCCATCACTTGCAGCGTTACCAAGAATACCTGTGGTCCTATACACAACTCTACCTCAATAGTCCCCACTATCTGTCTTGGTGACCCATCATATGCTCTTGCCATCATGGTACTAGGCTTGATGTGTGACTCGTCGATGGGCATTTCTTTCAGCATATGCATTGGTAACACATTCAGAGCAGAGCCATTATCAATTAATACTTTTCCAATTAAAACATCTTTACATCGTATCGTGATGTATAATGGCTTATTGTGCCCTGTACCGTCAGGACCCACTTCATCATCAGAAAAGTACACATAATTTGAAGCCTGTATTCTCCCCACTAAATGCTCCATGGCTTCTTGATTGATGTCTTGAGGTACATAGGCCTCATTCAGCACTTTTTGTAAAGTCTTTCGATGAGATTCAGAACTTAAAATCAAGGAAAGTAATGATATCTTAGCAGGGGTTCTTCTAAGTTGCTCCACAATACTATACTCGCTGTGCTTCATCAACTTTAAGAATTCATTGGCTTCCTCTTCCGTCACAGGTTTATTTATCACTTCAGGCTCATCAACCACCTCTTTCCCTTTAATCTTCTTGAGCTCCTCTGGAGTAAAACATCTGCCACTTCGGGTCAGACCTCCAATTTCAGGTAGAAAGATTTGTGGTTGTCTTTCATTCTGAGGGAATGAATGCCCATAGTTATACGACATGGCATTATAATCTTTTTTATATGTAGTGGGGGGCTTAGTTAAAACTAACTTGGGTGGTGCTCCTGGAGTAAACTGAACTCGGCACACCTCTTTATCTGACAGCTCTGTCATAGACACTTTATCATCTGCTATTGTCCCTACCTGAAGCAGACCTCTATTTATCATTTGCATCACCATTTTATAGAAGCCTTGGCAGTGACTGATAGAATGACCTTTCTGATTGTAGTGCTGGCAACATCTCATGTCATCATATTTTGCTTTTACCAGCATCTGATAAATTTTTCCCATCGGCACCTTTAAGTTTTTTGGACACTCCACCTCCAACATATTCACTGATCCGCTACCCGAAGCATGATTAGGTAGAGGATTGGTGCTTACATTTGGGGGTTCTTCAAATGTTACCCATCCAGCTTTTATTAATTGGAGGAGCTTTCTTTTGAAAGCGTTGCATGTATGGATACTGTGTCCTGCAATTCCTGCATGGTATTCACAAGTGAGATCCGGCTTATACCAAGTAGGATAAGGTGGCTGTAAAGGTACCAAAGGTACAGGGACTACTTGTCCAATACTTAATAGCTTCTGGTATATTTCATTCAAAGGTAATGGTAATGGGGGTAACTGTTCCTGAGGCTTTTGGTGATTCTTTTTGGGAAAATTTCCGATTTGGTTTTTTGGTAAATCTCCAATTTGGTTTTCGGGTCTTTTGGCAGAGAATGGAGAGTTGAAGTTAATGTTGGCGACTTGGGACGATGAGGGGTTGTATTTTGGAAATGGGGTATTCCTGCCTTTATACCCACCTTCAATATGATCAATTTCTTTTCTCTTTCCGCTGAAACCCTTCTTTTCCATAGGTGCAGAGATTCTCCCACTTTTTATGCCTTGCTCTATGCGTTCTGCCACGGCCACAGCATCTGTAAATTGTTGTGCCGAACTTCCCATTACATGCTCATAATATGGTGCCCTAAGTGTGTTAGCAAATAGAGTAACCATCTCTCTATCTAAAAGGGGAGGGTGAACCTGCGCAGCTAGGTCTCTCCATCTTTGAGCATATTCTCTTATGCTCTCTTTCTCCCCTTTTTCCAGGTTGGACAGACTAGTTCTATCAGGGGCAATATCCATATTATACTTGTATTGCTTGACAAAAGCATCTACTAAGTCCTTCCAATTACGAACTCTAGTGTTATCAAGCCTCATGTACCAACTTAAAGCTGCCCCACTCAAACTATCTTGAAAGAAATGCATTAGTAATTTCTCATCACGTACTACTTCTGCCATTTTGTTACAATATGATTTCAGATGTGTGACAGGGCATTGTGTTCCAGTATATTTGATGAACTCAGGAACATGGAACTTTTTGGGTACTATGACATTTGGTACTAAACACATTTCAGCAGCCTTTACTGGATCATACAACTCTGCCCCTTCAATGATCCTTATCCTAGCTTCCAATGCTGCCATTTTGTCTTGATCTACATCATTAGATGATTGTATCTTATGAGATTCATTCATTGATGCTCCCACAATAGGTGTTGGTAAGGGTATCGCCGCGGTTGCCTGTACCAAAACAGGATTTTGCTGAGGATCTTGAACCCCCTCTCTAATTAACTCATCAGGGTGGTTTACCGCTTGTGTTTGAGTAGTTGTTGTGGGTCTAGTTGAAGGACCCTCACCGGAGGAATTTCTTAGTGTCTGTTCAAGTAAGCTGGCGATGCGAGCTACACTATCTTTTAAAGCATTCAACTCTTCTTGAAAGTGAGCATTTTGATGTGCACGTTCTTCATCCTCCATATTTCTTTGCCGGAGACGAGTGTTGTAAATTCTAGAGGGTGAAGTTCTTCGGGGACCTATATTTTAACCTGTTGATGATATGTGTGTTATTTATGATGAATGCATGAATGTATGCATGATGATTTTTATTTTTGAAAAAAAACCAATCCATGACTTCTGTGCCGAGTAAGATCTGTAGATATTTTTTGGGAAATTTTTGCCCAAGTATTCAAATCAATTGAATCGTACACATTTGACGAAAAGCAAAAGGTGGACCTTGTCCATTTCATTCATAGAGATATACAAAATATTTACTCAAATGCTACTCCTCTATTAGCTACAAGCTTAACAAAAGAGGAGAGTTCATCCAAGTACATTTCATATTTGCGAGCACTACCACCAATTCTAGTAGCTTTTACACATAGTTCATTTGCCTTCCTAGCCACTATGTTGATCAGTTCATCAGTTTGTTCTATCTTGTGATGGAATACAAGATTATCCTGTCGTAGTGCTTCATTGCTATCAACCAATGAATCATTATTTTTCTCTAGTATGTGAACCATCTTTTCAAGCTGTCGGGTTTGATCCTTAGCCCTTTGTAGCTCTGTACCAAGCCCTGTTATCTCAGAGTTCAACTGAGCTTTGATTTCGACGGTGCCTTCTTTCCATTTACTGCGTTGCTCTTGCACTATCTTTAGTTCCTCTCCTTGAGATTCTAATTCATCTTGTAGAGTGGAAATACAATCTCTTAAGTCATTGATTTGGGTCAAGTATCTTTTTATATTAGACTCTGCTACCCTTCTTGCCTCCAATTCATTTTCCGCTTGGACTTTGTATCGGGCTTTCAAATCTTTTTCCTCTTCCAGTACAAGACTAGCCACCCTTCCTTTCTCTTTCTCAGCTTCCCATTTCATCTTGTAGTGGTCTCTTTCCTTTTTTATCGAGGCTACCAATTCTTGGTTTGCGTGCTCTCTACTTTCAAATGTTTTCTTCAAGGCAACTGATTCTTTTTCCATCATTTCATACTTACTCATCAGGTCATCATACTTGGAACTCATTTCTTCTAGCTGACTTTGTCCTCGGATCAACCTGTTAATTTGCTCTTCTTTTTCTTGCAATTGATGATCCAAAGAAGCCCTCATTTGTTCTTCTTCTAATAGTTGCTTCTCGAGGAATTTTTGATTGTTTTTGCTGGTGCTGAGCTCAATCCTTAGCTTATCCAATTCCTCTTGCAGGTCCCCTTCTTCAACCCTCTTTCTTTTGGTTCCAACAAAAACGGGTGCCTTGCCTTGTACCAAGTTCTGTCTTACAATGTTCTGAGGTACCTCATAGCTCCTCCATGCTAGGTAACCGGGGCTAACAGAAGGCTTTTTTGGGTGGGGCTCTCTGCCAACTAAAACAAGTTGCCCCCAATCACTTTTAATAACTTCAAGTTCAGCCAATGAATTAACTTCTTTGAAAGAACCAGTGTACTCGGTCAACCCTCTAGTTCTTGGTACATATTGTGTTCCCCCAAACTGTCTGGTTACAAGAGAGGGAGAATAGCTGACATAACCGGTTAAGCCAATTAGTGGGACCCACGCCTTATTACCACAACTCATTAGATAAGTTGGATTATTCACCCAAGGAGCCTTCCATCTGAAATTGCTTTTGGGAAGCACCCGGTATTTCTCTACCCAATCCTTTTCATCCAAGTCTTTCCATTCTTCACTTAGAACCAAACCGAGAGGCCTCAAGTTAAACCACCAAAAATTATTGAAGACTTCTCTAGGAGTTTCCAGGTGACTAACAATCCACATGAACAATAAAGGGATGCAACATCGCATTGCTCCTTTCCCATGTAACCGGCAATGGTTTAAAGACAAGATTGTTTCAGCCAATATAGCTGAAATGGGGTTATTCTTTCCCTACTCATATTCGACAAAAGCGTTGGCTGCTTCTATGCTAATAATCCCAGCGGCTTCAGAAGGGAACAATACTAAACCAAAGATGGCAAAGGCCACTGATCGAAGCACTTCTTCTCCAAGCCTCCCTTTATCTTTACTTGTTTTCAGCTTATTCTCAATCGCCTTCCACTTGAAATCTCCAGAAGATGTCATGTACTGGCCCACTTGATCTAGGCATAGTAGCTTAGCAACTTCTTGGACTGTATTCTCAATTTTCTGTCTGAAATAAACCTATTGTGGGGGAAACTCAAGATTTGAGCATACTCCTCTAGAGTTGGGGTCATATCAATATCTCCAAAGTTAAAGCACCTGTAATTGGGATCCCAAAAATGAACAAGGGCTTTGACTGCTGATATCTGAACCGGGATTTTTATTAGGTGAGCTATTCTTCCATATCTTACTTCAAACAATGCCTCATCTACATACCCCATGATAGGCACAAGTCTTTTCACATTTTCTATGGAACAATGGATTTTGGTCACATGCGGCAATTCATTGATTTTAGCCCTTGGGCAATCTCCCTCAGTTAATTGTGTCATTTCAGATCTTTCCCCGTATTCCAAAAGGGTCATGGAAGTCATGGTCTTGGTTTGGTAATTTCTGCAAAAAAAAATTTTAAAAAAAGAAATGAATTATTGTAGAGAATACATCCTAGGTTCTAAGTTGTCACATGCAGGGTGAGTCTTCTATCTGGTCTCAAAAGGGTCTATGAACTGCCCAGTGACCGCCTCACGTGAAGGTGGTGTGGGGGTTTACAAGAAATGGTTGGGGCACTATGTGACCGCCATTATCAAGTAAACGCTCAGTTCATAGTTGGATGTTTCACGAATCTGAACCCCGACTGAAAGTCATGAGGCAGACCGCTAATCCCCACCTATCCTAGAATTCAGGCTTATTTACAGAATTAAAATGCATGATAACATTAATTTGAATCTAATGATATGCATGAATTGAAAATAAAATGCAAGCTAAAGTAGTAAAAATACATGGTAAAATATAAACTAAAGAATAACCATCAAACAACAAAGCTCAGTCCCTAATTCCCCAGTGGAGTCGCCATCTGTCGCGACGGCGATTTTTTCGCGCTTCGCGCCCCGCCGTCCCCCGCGGGTTTGGGAGACAATGGTGCGCGGTGAAAAATGGAGGGTTGTTTTTTATAGCCGTAAAATTTACAACTATAATTATAAGGAGTCGCCACCTAGTATTAAGGTCACTAGGAACCTATTGGTCTGCAAGAGTCTTGGGTAAGGGGACTTGTTGTGCAAGGGGAAGACGCGTCACCCCCAGTGCACCCTACCTAAGGTAAGCTGCATTGTTGTTTGATTGTTTTTGTTTTTTTTCTAAGCTTGATTCTTACTAGTCTTCCTAAAATTCGACGTAGATTTCTCTCCGTGAGAATCTCTACCTCATTGCGGGTTTGAAAGACTAAAAAAAAAAATAATAATAATTTTTACACCATATTTTGAAAGGCACATTTTAACTATCTACGAGTGTACTTTACAATGTAAATTTACATTAAAAACCTCTTTTTTATCTACGGATGCTTTACGTAAATTTACATCATAGTTAAAAAATTCTTTTTATCATGAGTGTATTTTACAATGTAAATTTACACCACAAAGTTAAAACAAAATAATTGTTAAATTATTTTTGACATTTTGGTAATGCAACGGATAATCGTGATCGTTACGATACCCAATTTTGTTTTAAAATATGAAAATAATATTTAAATATAAAAAAAAAGTAAAAATAAAAATATTTTTTAAAAAAATATTTTAAAAAACATTTTTGAAATAAAATGGACGATTCAAGAGCGTATTATGGCCTTTTAAGAAAAAAAAACAACGGATGTTATTCGCCTAGAAGTTCAAAAAGTCAAGATGCACAATTTTTTTGTTTTGAAATAAAAAATGGATCATGCCTGAAAAATGACGTGCTATCGATTAAAAAGTATATATTCAAGTTGAAAGGATTTCAAAACCCAAATTTAAAAAAAAAAAAAAAAATTAAACAGAAAGAAGAAAACGAAACCGAGAAGAACGTGAACAGTGTTGTTTTAAACACTGTTCACGTTCATGAACAGTAATTCGTCGAATTTGATGAGAGGGTTACCTGATGATGCAGCCGTGTAGAGGGGATCGAGGGCGTCCTTCCTATCGTGGTGGCGTCGGAAACGGAGGTCTGTGGTAGCCGGAATGAGGGCCGGATGCTTGCTGGTGGTCGCCTATGCACTTCGCCGTTGCTGCTGTTTCTTTGCCGGAGACCACTTATGGGTGGCTTACGAGGTGGAGGAACTTGTGGCAGAGAGGATGGTGGGGCTAGGTGTGTGGTCGGTTGCCGTGGGGATGAGGGAAAGCCACCGTGGGTGGTGCTGTTTTTAGAGAGAGAATCGTCGCTGGAGGAGAGAGAGAGAGAGATAGATAGAGAAGAGAGGGTGGCTGTGACGGAAAAAGAAGTGAGCTGGTGAGGTAGCCTTGCCGACGACCAGAAAAGGAGAAGGTGATTGTTGCACCGGTTGACTGTGATTTTACTGCAATTTCCGTTTGTTCAGCGTTTTTCCCCCCCGGTTTTTTTTCTTCCTTTTCTTCTACAATCTTCCTCTATTTATAGGCTAATCTTTGCAACTTGCAGTATGGGATTGATGTCCACAGCATGGCATTTTCAGGGAGTGGTTTGCAGGGCATGGCTGCCGGCATGCCAGGTATGGCAGGGCAATGCCATTGTCCATCAACTCAGACTTTTTTTTTTTTTTTTAATTTAAAATATACTGAATAAAATAAAACGGGTTATCAGAAAGAGTTTTTTTGACAGGAAGAATGATATTTTTACTTTCAATTTTAGTTTCTGATTTCATCCAAAAAGTTTCGTCGTCGAAAATTTTGATTTTCTCAATTTAAACCAGATTTGGCTTCCGAATTTAATTTCTCAGCAATCAAATCCTCAATTAGATTAATTTGACCCATTTTAAGTGTAATTAAGCCCTTGCGCTTAATTAAATCCTTCAATCGGGTTCTCAATTAATCCTGAAGTGTTTCGTCACCGAAAATCTTAATTTTCTCAATTTAACCCAGATTAAGCTTCCAAATTTAATTTCTCAGCAATCAAACCCTCAATTAGACTAATTTGACCCATTTTAAGTGTAATTAAGCCCTTGCGCTAAATTAAATCCTTCAATTGGGCACTCAATTAATCATGAAGAGTTTCGTCACCGAAAATCTTAATTTTCTCAATTTAACCCGGATTAAGCTTCCAAATTTAATTTCTCAGCAATCAAACCCTCAATTAGATTAATTTGACCCATTTTAAGTGTAATTAAGCCCTTGCGCTTAATTAAGTCCTCCAATTGGGCTCTCAATTAATCATGAAGAGTTTCGTCACCGAAAATCTTAATTTTCTCAATTTAACCCGGATTAAGCTTCCAAATTTAATTTCTCAGCAATCAAACCCTCAATTAGATTAATTTGACCTATTTTAAGTGTAATTAAGCCCTTGCGCTTAATTAAGTCCTTCAATTGGGCTCTCAATTAATCATGAAGAGTTATCACCGAAAATCTTAATTTTCTCAATTTAACCCAAATTAAGCTTTCAAATTTAATTTCTCAGCAATCAAACCCTCAATTAGATTAGCTTGACCCATTTTAAGTGTAATTAAGCCCTTGCGCTTAATTAAGTCCTTGAATTGGGCTCTCAATTAATTCCGGAGAGTTTCGTCACCGAAAATGCCGATTTTCTCAATTGAACCCAGATTCGGCTTTGAAACTTAATTTCTCTCTAATTAGGCCCTTAATAAAATTAACTTGACCCATTTAAAGTATAATTAAGCCCTTGCGCTAAATTAAATCCTTCAATTGGGCTCTCAATTAATTTCAAAGCATAATTACACTTTACATCGGCCGATGATTAAATCAAATTGACCCATAAAAATATAACTATGTCTTACGACCTAACTTTTATACAGATTTATCCAATAATAAATTATCTTCGCCTCGAATCTGCATTTTCTTCATTTCTAGGTAAAAAGGAAGTACGATCGGGCTTCCGAAAACGTTCAAAATTTCCACATTGATTTTTCTGCCGACACCAGCCCCTTTTAATTAATTAATTTATTTATTATTATTTTTTTTGATATATTTTAGGGAATCACCCAGAAGTTGGGTGATGACACATATTATTCACTGTTGGTATTTGGATAAATAAATCCTGTAAGGGTTAGTATCCAAAATATTCGATGGGGATAATATGCTATCATTCACTGTCGGTGTTTGGATAAATAAATCCTAAAGGGTTAGTATCCAAAATATTCGGCGGGGATGATATGCTATTATCCATTGTCGGTGTTTGGATAAATAAATCCTAAGGGATTAATATCCTAAATATTCGGCAGGGTAATATCCCATCATCATTTAACCAATAATTTTTTTTAAAAAAAATCAATATCATAGCAATCATAAGACAAACAAAAACACCAAGCAGCTTACCTTAGCTAGGGCATACTAGGGGTGCTAAAACCTTCCCTCTATGCAACCAGTCTCTTACCCTAAAATCTCTGAAAAACCAGTTTTAGGTTTCCTAGTAACCATAATACTAGGTGGCCACTCCCTTTTCACAAAAATAAAGATTAAACTTCCACATTGAATCTTCCCGCTCACGGGGAGGGTCGTCGCGACGCCCTGCTCATTTTTTTTTTTGGGTGCGACAACCTATAGCATGAAAATCTAAACTAAACCTTCCTTGTGCAATCTAAACTATCTTGTGTGTTTTAAACTAGAGTAAGGGCCCGTCCCCTTCCAGTCTTGTGTTTGTATCAAAGATACCCACATGTTTTGCACTCGGTCTATCGTGACAATGATTTTTGAGCTTCGTGTTCCGCGATCCCTGAATTTCGGGATATACGGCGCACAGTGAAATGAGGGTGTTTTATAACTGTAAAAATTAGAAATATAATTATTGGGACTCGCCATCTAGTATTAAGGTCATTAGGAACCTATTGGTCTGCGAGAGTCTAGGTAAGGGGACTTGTTGTGCAAGGGAAAGACACATCACCCCTAGTACACCCTCCTTAAGGCAAGATGCATTGTCGTTTGCTTGTTTTTTTTTAAGTTTAATTTTTCTAGCATTGCATTTTCAAGAAAAAACTTTTTATATCCGTCAGTGTACTTTACAATGTAATTTTACACCACAGTAAAAGAAAATCTTTTTTTAGTATTTGCAAGTGTACTTTACTATGTAATTTTACACCAAGATAGTTAAAACAAAAATACTTTTTTATTTTTTTAATATTTTTACAAATTCCAATGAATAATCATAAACTGGTTACGATATCCAATTTTTGTTCAAAATATGAGAAAAATGCAAAATGTATTTTTTTATGAAAAAATATGCTTGGAAAACCTTGGAATTTGGTTGTATGTATCATAACTTAATTTTGGGTTATTCTTCAAATCTACCTAAAAATATAAAAAATAAAATAAAATAAAAAGGGGCTGGTGTCGATAGGAAAATCAAGGTGAAAATTTTTGATCTTTTTGAAAGCTCGATCATACCTCTTTTATGACCAGAAATGAAGGAAAGCGCAAATTCAAGGCTAAAGTATTTATTATTGGATAAATATGAGTAAAAATTAAGTCGAAAGATATAATTATATTTTTAGGGGGGCCAATTTGATTTAATCGTTGGCCAATTTAAAAGGGTAATTATGCTTTAATTTAAGGTTTAATTAAGTGTAAGGACTTAATTATATTTTAAATTGATCAAATTGATTTTATTAAGAGCTTAGTCGATGAGAAATCAAGTTCTTGAATTTAATTCGGGTTCAAATGTTGAGATTGGAATTTTTTGAGATCGAATTGAATTTTTTCAAGCCAATTATGTGAAATCAAGGGCCAAATTGAATGAATTGAGAGTCCAATGGTCAAATGAGGTTTAAATCACGCAAATTAGAAATCAAGGACCAAAATAACAAAGGCGTGCAAAGCTAAGGATGCTCTCAAAATTTTGATAGGGATACAATTGTACAAAATTAAAAGTTTAAATCTAATTGGGGATGCAATTAGAACAATTGCAAATTTAGGGACCAAATCATACACCCTCCCAAAGTCAAATTTGCAGGTGCCTGCACTGTTCCAACATCTGAGTAGTACAGGACACAACTTTGCAGCCCTCTGCAAAGTTCATTGGTAGCAACCTCATGCAAGGTGTATGCCAAAGGGTTGTCTTCATCCCCTATAAATTGCATTGTTTGTAGGCAAAAAAAGAGGGGACCGAATGGACAAGAAAAGAGAGAAAATTTATACATAAAGGAGGAGATACAGAAAACTCATGAAAACATAGCAGAAAGTTTAGGAACAGAGGGGAATTACATAGAGATAGGAAAACTTACACAAGGTGACACCCAAATCATCTACAATCACACTTCATCTTCCTTGTCTCTACCTCCGGTGTGATCTCTCGGTCAGGTCACCTTCTCTCTCTTTCTATAAAACCAGCAACCACCGTTCTCTCTCTCTCTCTCCCCTCTTGTTCAGCACGATAGCAACAATAGACCACTTAGCTCAACCCTCATCATCACTGGTAGCCCCCTCCTCCCTTTCAGCAGTTTAGCCACCTCCTCCGATGAAGCAACAGGAGAAGCCCCAACGACAGTAAGCAAAACACTTCACTATTTAATGCCTACTCTGGCCACCATAGGCTACCATTTCTGACATCACCATGATAGGAAGAACCAACTCGACCTCCTCTACCTAACGGTATTAACAGGAACATCATTAATCACCCTTGAAAATCTCCCATTTTACTGTTCATTGTCCCCTACATGTAACCTCGCTTATTGTTCACTGCATGAGAATAGTAAGCTGGTCGGGCTAGGCTTTGTGCCCAGCCTGACCATGAATAAGATGGGCTTTCCAACACATCTTGGCTGGAAGCCCAGTTCGAGGTAAGGTGGGCTTTCATCCCGAGGTGGGGTGGGTTGACAGCCCAACCTGAATTGAGGTGGGCTTATAGCTAGCCTATTGGGAAAAAATAAAAAAAAGAAATAAAAAAATTGCAAATAAAAAATATATTTTTTTAGAAAAAATATATCTAGAACAAAAATATGTTATTTTTATGCATATGACCAATATACTAACATATTTTAAATATTTTTTTTTAAAATATATCATCTCGGAGTTCAAAGAAAAATGTGTTTAGAATGAATTTTGTAAACATAAAAGTTATTTTTCTCGTATTTTTGGATTTTTATAACATGTTTGTAAAATCCAAAGAGTATTGACCAATATTCCAAAAATATCAAAATCTTATTTTTGGGGATTCATATTATTCACTGTTAATATTTGGGTAAAGAAATCCTAAAGGGATTAATATCCAAAATATTAGCGGGGATAATTCGTTCTTATTCACTATTGATATTTGGGTATGAAATCCTAAAGGGGTTAATATCCAAAATATTAGCGGGGATAATTCATTGTTATTCACTATAAATATTTGGATAAGAAACCTTAACGTGGTAAGTAGCCAAAATATTTTTACAGGAATAATATGCCATCATCATTTAACAAATATATTTTTCAAAGATCAATACCATAGCAAATCATAAGGCAAACCAAAATACCAAGCAACATACCTTAAAGTGATAAGACGTATTAGGGGTGTTAAAATCTTTCCTCTACACAATTAGTCCTTGCCTTAGAATCACTGAAAGACCAACTTAGATTTCCTAGTAACCATAATACTAGGTGGCGACTTTCTTTTTTCACTAAGATAAGATAAAAACCCGACATGAATTCTCTGGCTCGCGGAGGGTGCGACAGTATGCATGAAAACAACATATTTTTTTAAATGAAATTTTTTATTTTTTAATTAATGTAATTTTTATTTAAAAAAATTAAACTTTGGTTGGGCCTGACCCAACTAAATGGGTCAGCCCAACCAAGGTGGACATGTTGGACTTAGGCTGGACTAGGCCCAGCCAACTGGGTTGGGCTGAGAGCATTCCAACCCAAGAATTAAAAGAGCAAGAAAAAAAGAGAGAGGAAAAGTTGGGCTGCCTACTGTTCATATATTACATGAATAGTAACAAGGTGGTCGGCCGACCACCATGAGAGGCTTACCTACTAGTACCTTCAGGTAGAGGAGTCGAGGTGGATGTTTCTATGGTGGTGGCATCAAAAATAGTGCCCTGTGGTGGCTGGAGGAGGTACTAAAAGCTATCAGTTTGTTGTTGTTGGACCTATCGTCAGAGAACAAGGTCAATCTCTCTATTAGGGAGCTTTTGGAGGTCGCCGGGAACTGGCTAGAGGAGGAAGAGGCTGCTTAACGTGCTGGTTTTTAGAGAGAGAGAGCACTGTAATGAGCTATAAGAGACGGTGCTGCTGGCGTGGCCTCGTTAGAGCTAAGAAAGAAAAGCTAGGCTTGCCGGTGTTAAGGAAGACGAAGTTGTTGTCCTGCACTACACTGGGCTGTCCCTTGTCATATTCAAAGTTTTTCTATTATTTTTTATCGTCTCCCATTAACGATGGTCTCTCCCCATTATCTGTGTATTATCTTCCCCCCATGATCAATCCCTAGTGTTATTTCCCCAGTTTTACAATGAACTCCCTATTGTTAACTAGTCTCTCCCCGTGATTGTCTTTTCTCTCCCTCTTTTTTTGCTTTGTTTTCTCCTTCTATATATAGGATAAGGAGGTAAGGTGCAGGTATGGCTTGGTGACCAAGACATGGTGTTTTTCAGTGGGGTGGGTTGCAGGGCATGACAAAGCATGGCTTTTAGCATGATGCAACATGGCTCTGGTGAGGTTTGGATAGTTTTGGTTTTTTTTAATAATGAGTTTTTTCAATAGGAAGAATGATGTTTTTATCTTTAATTTTGGCTTTCAATTTCACCAAAAAAGTTCATCACTAAAACTTTTGATCTTCTCAATTTAGCCCAGATTAGGCTTCTAAACTTAATTTCTCACCAATTAAGATCTTAATAAATTTATTTTGACTCATTTAAAATATAATTAAGCCCTTGTGCTTAATTAAATTATTTAATTGGGCTTTCATTTAATTTTGAAATATAATTACACTTTAAATTGGCTAACGATTAAATCAAATTAGCTCATAAAAATATAATTATGTCTTTCGACTTAACTTTTACACAGATTTATCCAATAATAAATTATTTTAGCCTTGAATCTGTATTTTCCTTCATTTCTGGGCAAAAAAGAGGTATGCTCGGGCTTTTGAAACGTCTAAAATTTCCACCTTGATTTTTCTGCCGACACTAGCCCTTTATATTTTATTTTTGTTATTTTTTGGTATATTTTGGGGAATAACCTAGAAATTGATTTATGACATGTTCAACTATGCATTTTTAAGGTAGTATAACATGTAGACACGTCAATTTTCTAGTATCCTAGCCCGAGGGGTTTCATCATGGATTTGCAACATAGAAATTCTCTTTCAATTCCTTCCCTTCGGGTAAAATACTTCTTGCCCATTTGACAACTCTATCAAAACCAACCTCACTCAAGCTATAATTTGAGTTGATGGTGAACGCGTGTGCCACAACTAATAATTTACTGTGATTTGTGAAACCATCCCATAATGGTTCATCATAATATTTTAAAAGATAAGTCATGCTTATATTGGGTTCTTCACCTAGGATTGGGCATTCACCTATAATAGTTTGATTCATTCTCATCATATGCACAACAGTACTCTTTTATAAGAAGTACTATAGGCATCTATAACTTCATGCAAATTGCTAAAACTTTTGAACCAATCATCCTTTCTACCATTATCTTATAAGGAATATTTTTTTCTCTATGTGCATAGTAACACATATATTCAACCATGAACCTTTTTTATATATATAGAAGATGCATTGTTACAGCACCTAGATCGATAAACTTTTTTTTTCACACTTTCAACATGGACAACTAATATATCGCCTATACTATGTTTCTTGGATTAGATATTACATGGCTAATAAAACACTAAAGCTTATTGTAATAATCCATCCTACATAACCCTTAGGATGATTCATAATACATCTATGAAAGATCCTCCATTACTTATACCAAACCTATATATAATAATCATATATTAATTAAATACATTAACTGAACCAATACAATTTTACATAATTTAAAATAAACCCTAACATCTACACATCATACAATAAATTTGTATGATAAAAAAACTATAAAAAAACAATAAACACAAAAGCAAAGTCAATATATTTCAAAAATATGCAAAACAAAATTAACATATTAAACTTAAATTTCAAAACAATATGGTAGACTTGCTTACTTAAAAGTGAAGAATCCTAAAAAATATCAAATGAGAACATAAATGCTCAAATAAACTTAATATAATGTTTGTTTAATTTGTTGTGAGAGGTTGAACTTTGATGAAATTGAAGAGAGAAAGTAGTTAAGGTTATTAAGGAAAAAAATAAAAAGGAAGAGCACAAAAGCCAGTAGGAAATAAGTAAATTAGATCACAAATTTACTGTAGCATTAGACATAAATTATTATGGATCGTAATAGTGTTATTACCATTTTATCTCTTAGTGCACCTCAATTTTATTCCTGGATTCAGGGGTATTTTTTCACAGTAAAAATACTATTCTCACCCTACCAACAGACAACAAATTGCTGTCTACCCGGGGGTATTTTTTATTTTATACATTTCTATGCACAGTAAAATAACCATATTACTCTCAAATAAGATAAAAACTAAGAGTTATAGGCGGGGGTGTTACTGAAATTTCACATTTTTTGAAATAGTATAAACACGGATATGCTTCCAGAAAAGACAAATTTAAAGAGTTAGTTGTAAGGCTGTTTAGGCAATTCTATATTTTTTAAAATATTTTTTCCGCAGAATACTATTGACATGTCTGACATACGATGCATGCGGTGTTGTCCGATGATGAAAAATATCTATTTGGCATCTCATCTGATGCGTTGTCATATCCTTTTTCTCATGGTGGTGTATATGGCGTCCCACGATGATTGGAGACATGAAGGTGGTCGATTGCTCTTTTTTCCTCCTTTCTCTCTCTTACAGGCTAAATTACATAGAAGTCCCCTTTGTTTATGGTGTTTTCATTTTAGTCATTGATCTTTTTATTGTTTTGATGGTTTTGATTTACTTCAATTATGTTTGTTAATTAAAATTTATTATATATTTTGATTTTATTTTGGTTATAATTCTTTTAATTTTGGTATTGGTTTTAAATCTTTTATATTTTTTTTATATATAGAACACTGAAATAGTCTTTATTTTTGTCAATGTTTATATGTATATGCTTTTAGTTTTTATTTTTATTTTTTATGATTTTCTCTTTTGTTGAGGTTGTATGTTTTCTTAATTTAGCCCTTAAATTTTAATTTATGGTGCTAATCATTTAAAAATTGATATTTTTTATTTTTTCCATTGTTATTTTTTTTATTTATTCTTCAAGTTAAATGGTTTTTTTAAGCTAATAATATTTTTTTTTCATTTATTTAATTTTTGTTTCCTATTTTGTTAAAATATTTAGTTTTTTTATTCTTTGAGGTAAATTTGTTTTTCATTATTTATGCAATAATAATAATAATAATTTTTTTTTTTGCTTTTTCTCTTGTTAAGATTTTTGAGTTTTTTTTATTCCTTGAGATAATTTACTAATTTTATTATTTTAATTGTAATAGTAATAATAATTTTAGGTGTTATAATCATAATAATAGTGACATTATTAATCATACTAATAATAGCAATTGTAATTTATTGCAATAGTTATAGTGCTTATGGTGTTAATAGTTATGGTTTTGATGGAATTAATAACAATAACTCATAAAATAGTATAAAAAAAATCAATAATGATACAATTTTTTTTTTTGCAAAAAAAGCAATAAGTTTAATATTAACGGCTTAAAATATATATATAAAAATTAACTAAGATTTTTTGGAAAAAAAATCTCAAATCAATTTAGTCTTAGTGTTTTGAAATACTTTTGATATAATCATATGAAGAATGAATATTAAAAATATATTAAAAAGTAATTTAATCTCTTTTTATAAAAATAATGATGGTGGCATCGATAGTATTTAATAATTAGAATATTAATTATTTACAATAATAATGATAATGACAGCTATAATAGTTATGACAATTTAACAATCATGACAATAAAAATAAGAATAATAATCAAAATAATACATTAGTCGATATTATTTTTATTAAAAACTAACCTTTTTGGTTGTTTTATTTATGATATTACGGATCCAATACCACATAGATAAAAAAAAACATATGAAACCACACATAAACAAAACAGATGAAAAAGTTGGACCAAATTATCTACAATAAAAAACTATACAAGCTACTTGCCCTGCATTTTGCTACAGTCATAACTAAATTTTTTAACATCTAAAAAAAATATTAATGATCCTAGACCTTTTTATGATGTTATACATCTGAGCGAAATAATCAACCTACAAAATTTTTGATTCTTTAGTTTTTTTTATATATTAATTTTATTATGGGTAAGATGTTTAAAATAATGAACAAAGTTTTTTTTAAAAACAATCTTAAATTAATTTAATCCTAGTGCTCTGAAATAGTTTTGATATAATAATGTGATGAATAAATCTTAAGAATATAAAAAATAATTAAATTTATTTTTATAACAATAATGATGGTGGCAACAATAGTATTATCAATAATAATTAGAATATTAATTATTTACAATAATGGTTATAATGGCATTTATAATAATTATGAAAATTTAACAATCATGATAATAACAATGAAAATAATAATAGAAATAATTCATTAGTCGATGTTGTTTTTATTAAAAATTTACTTTTACAACTTTTTTGTTATGATATTGCATATTTAATATCACATAAACAAAACATATATGAAACTATACATAGACAAAATGGGTGGAAAAATTGAGTCAAATTATCTACAATGAAAAACACGCAAATTACTTGCTCTGTGCGTCCCTATAGCCTTAAATATGAACTAAGTTTTTTTGAAAAAAAATCAAATTAATTTTATCTCAGTGTTCTAAACTGCTTTTGATATTATAATATGAAGAATAAATTTTAAATATATATATAAATAATTTGATCTCTTTTTATATCAATAATAATATGTGGCAACGACAGTATTACTAAAAATAATTAGAATATTAATTATTTACAATAATAGTTATAATAATAGATATAATAATTAAAATATTTTAATAATCATAATAATAATAATTAAAATAATTCATTACTGGATGTTTTTGTTAACCGACAGAATATATTTTGTTTCGTCCTTGCTAGATTTGGTTTCTTTGTACAATCGACTGTCTTGTTTACCTCAGAAAAAGAACAAGAAGGAATCATTTCTTACTTTGTTCCGTTCACTCTCTGTCTCTTGAGAAAAAAGAAGAAAATTCTGAATTATGAGCACACCAGCTTCTAGTGGGTTCTACAAACTATTAGAATCTGTTGACGATCATGTATATTCTTCCTTCGACTAGGATTTCTTTAAGCCAATTAAACGCAAAAAACTAATATTATTTCTGGGATCTTGCAATGTCGTCTAAACAACTGGATAATTACGTTTATCTTAGGCATGCAGTGTTTGCAGCATATAACATTAGAATAAGCTTAACCAGGATGTGGTTACAGCACTTGAGCCAGGTTTCTTTTTAAATGGGATTAAGGACAGGTGCGATACATGACACATACCAGATGATTTACATGGTTTTGATTAATCGCTGTTTTGGTTCATGCATGTACTCTTGGCATTCCTCTTCAGCAAGTCCTTCTGTTCAAGAAGTTTCTTTATTTTTTTTCAATATGGTCCCTTCATCAATACTTTTCTCCAAGTTATCGATAATTATTCAGACATTTCCATGTTTCCGAACATGTTATTGCGACCCTTAAGAGCTAGAAAATTCTGAAAGAAGAAAAGGTTCCACACCTGGCATTGCAATGAAGTGTTTGTTAGAAGTATAAATTTGTATATTTCAGAGTTATATTTCTATTATAATTGAGAATGAATTTATAGAGTAATTACAAGATTAATTTAACTAAAGATAAAAGATATTTTATCCCTTCTTTATACAATTTATATATCTAGAAATTAACGGTCATATTTTAACGGTCATATTTTAACGATTATATTTTAACGGTCATATTTTAACGGCTATATTTTGATTAGCATGGAAGCAAAGAAGATGTTAATTCAAGTGAGCTTTATTCCATTTCTCATTATAAATAGGCATGCCAAATATGGAACAAAGGCACACAAGCCAATCTTCTCTACTTCTGCTCCGTAATCCATAGAATCCATTGCTTACTACTAGCTGATCAAAATGGCATCCAATCTTCCCCTCAGACACCCTACCCAAGGTTTTAATGCGAGCCAGCAACTGATCAAGAGTGACCGCGGCGGCATGATAACAATGTCCGATGACAATGCGATGATGAAACAAATTGTGGGAACTCATGCTCCTGACGGCAGAGAGGTTGATGTCAAACCTCTTCTCCACCTTGTTGAAGACATCCTCAAACGTGCCACCAGGCAAATCGACACCTCTTTGATGGTATAGTACTAAACTCATCCTTCAAAATTAACCTGTTTAGCAACTTAGCTCTGTTTTATTTTGTTCTTTTTAGTTCCTGTGATCATGTCTGATAACGCTGACTTCCCAGGCGTATGCTGAATTGGAGGACAGGACTCATGATCAAGTCAATTTTGTTTCCATGCTCAATGCACTGTCGTATACAATAGATAGAATTTCCTGCGAGGTTATACAGTTTCTTTCAATTTTAATATATGATATATAGGCATTGACGAAAAGAATCAATGTCAATTTTTAAATTTCACGTTTTTAATTTTGATGCAGATTGCTTACAAGGCACTGGGTGGAACTGATGCCCATGCAACAACTGTCTCACTTTTCAATATCCTAGCAAGCTATTCCTGGGATGCCAAGCTGGTGCTCACCATGGCAGCTTTTGCTTTGAATTATGGAGAATTCTGGTTGCTTGCCCAGATTTACTCCTCTAACCAGCTTGCCAAATCCATGGCAATCCTCAAGCAATTGCCCAGTATCATGGAAAACTCAGGGCCTTTGAAGACTCGCTTCGATGCCCTAAACAATCTGATCAAGGTCATGATGGACGTAACTAGGTGTGTTGTTGAGTTCAAGTATCTACCATCATCTTACATTTCTCAAGAGGTACCAGCACTGTCCACAGCCATGGCCCATATCCCCACTGCTGTGTACTGGACCCTGAGGAGTGCTGTGGCTTGTACAGCTCAGATTACTGGCCTCACTACCATGGGACATGAGTATGCTTTTCTAGTCCACCACCTTTAATTTATTGAGCCTTCATGTACTCCTTGTAATATTTTCTTTTACTTATTTCAGGTTTTCTGTATCAACCACTGAGGCATGGGAGCTATCCACCTTGGCTCACAAACTTAACAACATACTTGAGCATCTCAGGAAGCAATTGGCTTCTTGCTACCAACACATAGGTTTGTTTGTACCTCAGCAACTTTTGTATTATGCTATCATGTGTAGAATAGGAAACAAGAAAACAGAAACTTAATGTAAAAAGTAACAATCGATCGAGCACGCTGATAAAAAACAATGGTGTTTGATGCAGATGAAAAGAGGAATGTCGAAACCTTTCAAATGCTAAAGAATCTGTTTGAAATGATCCACATTGACAACATGAAGGTCCTAAAGGCCCTGATTTACGCCAAGGATGACATCCAGCCACTTATAGATGGCTCTTCCAAGAAAAGAGTTCGCTCTCCTACCATGTCTTTTATTAATGCAATCAATCTGCTGCAAAATATTTCTCATACTTTTGAATTTAACAGGTTCATCTTGATGTGCTGAGAAGGAAAAATGTGTTATTGCTGATTTCTGGCCTTGACATTTTGAACGATGAGCTTTCAATTCTTGAACAAATATACAATGAATCGAGGCAGCATGGAGCTAAGCTGGATAGTCAGTATGAGGTGGTCTGGATTCCAATTATGGACCATTCAGTACAATGGAGTGATATAGTGAATGAGAAATTTGAAAGCATGCAGTCTTCAATGCCATGGTTCACAGTGTACCACCCTTCATTGATTGAAAAGCCAGTCATTAGGTTCATCAAGGAAGTGTGGCACTTCAGGAACAAGCCGATTCTTGTGGTGCTCGACCCTCAAGGCAAGTTGGTTTGCCCAAATGCACTCCATATGATGTGGATTTGGGGAAGCAATGCCTTCCCTTTCACGAGCTTGAGAGAGGAATCTCTCTGGATGGAGGAGACATGGAGGCTTGAGCTTCTAGTTGATGGCATTGACCCAGTGATTCTTAATTGGGTAACTTCATTATAGAATCAATTCCAATATACATACATTATATAATTTTACGTGTGTGTATACATACTTGTGTTGAAATCTGCTTCAATATTTTTTTGATCACCAGATTAAGGAAGGAAAGTACATTTTCTTGTACGGAGGAGATGACATTGAATGGGTGAGGAAGTTCACAAACAACGCGCGAGCGGTTGCGCAGGCAGCAAGCATTCCCCTGGAGATGGTTTACGTGGGGAAGAGCAGCAAAAGGGAGAAAATCCAGCGAGTCATAGACACAATCACCAAGGAGAAGCTAAGTTATGTCTGGCAAGACCTCACCATGATATGGTTCTTTTGGACCAGGCTGGAGAGCATGCTGTACTCAAAGATTCAGCTAGGCAAGCTCGATGACCATGATCCTATGATGCAGGAAATCAAGAAGCTGCTGAGCTACGATAGAGAAGGTGGCTGGGCTGTGCTGAGCAAGGGGTCTAATGTTATGGTCAACGGTCACAGCAGCACAGTGTTGCCAACCCTGGTAGAGTATGACCTGTGGAAGGACCAAGTGCCTGTCAAGGGCTTTGACTTGGCCTTGGAAGACCACCACAGAAGGATCCATGGCATTTCTCATCCTTGTTGCCGCTTCGATTTCCCGATGACTATGGGGAGGATCCCTGTGACCATGAAATGCCCGGAGTGCAACCGCGCCATGGAGAAATTCTCAACTTTTCTCTGCTGCCATGATGAGGTCATTCCAGACGTACTCTTCCAGTAAATAATCAGCTTCTACGCTTCCTTGTTGCTCAAACTGCCACTAAATAATATTGTAATGTGCGTTTTCTTTTTTCATTTCCATGCATTGTGAGACATTATGCCCAACTATGTGCACCTTTTGTTTGATATTTCATTCCATAAATAAATTTGAGTGTGATCAATATTTTTGTTAATTAATATATAAATTTTATTTCGAGTATGTTTAAATTTGACTTCTATAGCTTCTTTTCCTTAACCTAAAAGAATCAACAAGATCACTGTTGAAAATCGCTACTACAAGAAAACATGAAAAGAAGCTTCTTAGAATGAAAAGAAAAAATGGATATTGTGTAAGATTATGAAGCTACCGTAATAAAAATAAAGTCCTCTCTGCTTTACAAAAATAAAAATAAGAAAAAAAAATGAAAAATACATCTCCAATTTTAATTTTCATTTTCTTTCAAATTATTTTGATTTAAAACAATTTGTAAAATTATAAAACTAATCAAATTAAAAACTCAAACTTTTCACGTAAGAAAATAAAATCCTCTATCCCTTTTCAAACTAACAAAATGAAAATAAAGAAGAAGAAAATCTAAAATAGTCATCTATATTCTTTATGATAAATGAGAATTTACATTGGAGGTTGATTATAAAATAATTATATTTATATTTCCATTTATAAATAAACCAAGAAAATAAAACTTTTTTTGTGTTAATTTTATTTAGATATATAAATTCAAGCATTCTTCCATCTTTTGTAGCAGTTGTTCAAAATATGTGCAAAACTATTTTTTTGGGTTGTGAAGACATAAAAACCTTCAGATTTCAAGAATTATGAGATTTATTATTCCATTTATTTTCAGTTTATATGATGAATGAATATGTTTATTTTTCTATGTATATTTTCTATGATTGTTTATCGTAATTTGTTGAGTAGTCTCTAAGTTGTTATTGTAAATATTCTATTGCTAAGTTTGTTATCAAAACCAAAGTTATGGAATATAAACCTGAAGTAATTGAGCTGAATGATTGTAGCGAATTTATGTTATTAGTCTTAGGAAGAATATTTGAATAAATCAACAAGAATAACAAATTATTTTGTTGTATAGGGTAATCAATTTATGTAGTTCTTAAGGTTATCAATACGCTGAATTATTAGTGTGACCATTACGATTGTTTTTTCATTAGGGTTAGTTATAAAGTGGATTTGTCAACCAACTAACATTAAAAAACGATAAAAAGAATCAAAATATAAATTAAAGTTTAGTTTTAAGGATCAGTTTTAATTTCTATAGGTGGGTGTTTACTTGTGACCAAGGTTTATTTTCATGAGAAATTTTAATTCTATTTTAATTTTGCTTGATTGTTTAATTCTTCATCAGTATAGACAATTACCAACCAAACCCCCCAATTGCATAACCTATAGCATGAAAATCTATTAAACCTTCCTTGTGCGATTAATTCCTTACTTGCTCTATATTATCTTGTGTGTTTTAAACTAGGGTAAGAGCTCGTCCCCTTCCAATCTTGTGTTTGTAGCAAAGATGCCCACATGCTTTGCACTCGGTCTGTCACGAGGATGATTTTTGAACTTCATGCTCCACCATCCCCATATTTGGGGATACATGGTGCACGGTGAAATAAGAGTGTTTTATAGCCATAAAAATTACAAATATAATTATCAGGAGTTGCCACATAGTATTGAGATCACTAAGAACCTATTACTCTATGAGAGTCTAAGTAAAGGGATTTGTTATGTAAGAAAAAGATGCATCACCCCCAGTGCACCCTCCCTAAGGCAAGCTGCATTGTTATTTGATTATTTTTTTTAACTTTAATTTTTTTAACACTGCATTTCAAAAAAAAAACTTTTTTTTAATCCGTGGGTGTACTTTACAATCTAATTTTACACCGCAGTAAAAGAATTTTTTTTTTAGTTTCTACAAGTGTACTTTACAATGTAATTTTATCCTGAGATAGCTAAAACAAAAATATTTTTTATTTTTTTAATATTTTGGCCAAATTCCAATGAATAATCATAATTTGGTTATGATATCCATTTTTTGTTCAAAATATTAGAAAAATACAACATGTATTCTTTTTATGAAAAAATATGCTTGGAAAACCTTGAAATTTGGTCGTATGTGTCATAACCCAATTTTGGGTTATTCCTCAAATCTACCCAAAAATAGAAAAATTAAATAAAAAGGGGTCGGTGTCGGTAGGAAAATCAAAGTGAAAATTTTTGACCTTTTTGAAAGCTTGATCGTACCTCTTTTATGCCTAAAAATGAAGGAAAGTGCAGATTCAAGGCTAAAGTATTTATTATTGGATAAATCTGCGTAAAAATTAAATCGAAAGATATAATTATATTTTAAGGAGGGCAAGTTTTATTTAATTATTGATCAATTTAAAAGGGTAATTATGCTTTAATTTAGGGTCCAATTGAAAGGTTTAATTAAATGCAAGGACTTAATTATACTTTAAATTGATCAAATTAATTTTATTAAGGGTTTAGTCGATGAGAAATCAAGTTCTTGAATTTAATTCGGGTTCAAATGATAAGATTGAAATTT
Organism: Salix dunnii; assembly: GCA_015731905.1. NCBI lineage: Eukaryota > Viridiplantae > Streptophyta > Magnoliopsida > Malpighiales > Salicaceae > Salix > Salix dunnii. Next base: position 24,812,696 of record CM027674.1, on the reverse strand, counting down.
TCAGAGACCGAATTGAAATTTTTTCAAGTCAATTATGCGAAGTTAGGGGCCAAATTGAATGAATTGAGAGACTAGTGGTCAACTGAGGGTTAAATCGCATAAATTAGAAATCAAGGATCAAAATAAAAAAGGTGCGCAAAGCTAAGGATGCTCTCAAAATTTTAACGGGGATACAGTTGAATAAAATTAAAAGTTTAAAGCTAATTAGGGATGTAATTATAACAATTGCAAATTTAGGGACCGAATCATATTTTCACCCGTCCAAAATCAAATTTGCAGGTGCCCTACACTATTCAGGTGCACTATTCTGACACCTGAACAGTGCTGGACATGCCTTTACAGTCCTCTGCAAAGTTCAAAGGTAGCAACCCCATGCAAGGTGCATGCCAAAGGGTTGTCTCCGTCCCCTATAAATTGCATTGTTCACAAGCAAAAAAAAGGGGGATAGAATGGACGAGAAAAGAGAGAAAAAAATGATCGATAGAGGAGGAGATTTATAGAAAACTCATGAAAACATAACAGAAAGTTTAGGAACATAGGGGAATTACGTAGAGATAGGAAAACTTACACTAGGTGACACCCAAATCATCTACGGTCACACTTCATCTCCCTTATCTCCAGCTCCGGTGTGATCTCTCTCTCCCTCCTTTATCTCTCTCGGTCAGTTCACCTTGTCTTCTCTCTCTATAAAACCAACATCCACCTCTCTCTCTCTCCCCCTCCCAGTCAACAACGACAACAACAATAGACCACCTAGCTCCACCCTCATCATCATCGACAGCTCCTCCTCCCTTCCAATAATCCAGCCACCTCTTCCAACGAAGCAACAGGAGCATCCCCAGCGACATTAAGCAAAACATGTCATTATCTGACGCCTACTCTGACCACCATAGGCTATCATTTTCGATGCCACCATGATAGGAAGAATCAACTCGATCTCATATACCCAACGATATTAACATAAACATCATTTGTCACACATGAAAATCTCCTATTTTACTATTCACCATCCCCTACATGCAGCCTCGTATACTGTTTACTGCATGTGAACAATAAGCTGGTCTGGTCAGGCTTTGTGCCCCTCCTGACCATGAATAAGATAGAGGAGGAGCTCGGCTGGAAGCCCAGCTCGAGGTAAGGCGAGCTTTCAGCCTAAGGTGGGGTGAGCTGACAGCCCACATGCTGACAGCCTAACTCGAATTTAGGTGGGCTTATAGCCAACCCATCGGGGAAAAAATAATAATAAATAAATAAAATAAAATAAATAAAAATTTGCAAATAAAAAAAATATTTTTTTAGAAAAAATATATCTAAAACAAAAATATGTTATTTTTATGCATACAGCCAATATACTAACATATTTTAAATATTCATTTTTTAAAAAAAATATATCATCTTAGAGTTCAAAGAAAAATGTGTTTAGAATGAATTTCATAAACAGAAAAATTATTTTTCTCGAAATTTTGGATTTTTTATAACATGTTTGTAAAATCCAAAGAGTATTGACCAATATTCCAAAAACATTAAAATCTTATTTTTGAGGATTCACATTATTCACTGTTAATATTTAGGTAAAGAAATCCTAAAGGGGTTAATATCCTAAATATTAGCGGGGATAATTCATTATTATTCACTGTTGATATTTGGGTAATGAAATCCTAAAGAGGTTAATATCCAAAATATTAGTGGGGATAATTTGTTATTATTCACTGTTGATATTTGGATAAGAAACCTTAAAGTGGTAAATATCCAAAATATTTTTACAGGAATAATACGCCATCATCATATATATAATTTAGTCTCTTTTTATATCAATAATGATAATGGCAATGATAATATTACTAATAATAATTAGAATATTAATTATTTACAATAATAGTTATAATGAAAACTATAATAACTGTGATATTTTAATAATCATAATAATAACAATGAGAATAATAATTGAAATAATTCATTAGTTGATGTTTTTGTTAAAAATATACAAGTTATTTGCCCTGCAATTCGCCGCAGCCATAACCAAATCTTTTAACATGTAAAAAAATGTTAATGGTCCTTTATTGTTTTTGTGATGCTATACATATAAGTAAGATAATCAACCCACAAAATTTTTGATTATTTAGTTCTTCAATATATTCATTTTATTTTAGATAAGACGTTTAAAACAATGATGACGATTATTTTTAAGTTTTTTCTTAAAAATATGTGAGACTAATTATATATTTTGATATTTTTTTAATATTAACACCTTAATATATATATATATATAAAAAAAAAAATGAACTCAGGTTTTTTATAAAAAAAAAAACTCAAATTAATTTAATTTCAATGTTTTGAATTACTTTTAATATAATAATATGAAGAATAATTCTTAAGAAAAATTAATTTTTTTAAATAAAAATTAATTTAAACTAAAATTATATCAAGCCACATATAGATAAAACAGATGGAAAAAAAATCACTAATAACAAAAGATTCACTTTACATGTATAAGAGAGAGTTTCACTCTCATTTCACACTATGCAAGCTGCATTTAATATAAAGATAAATAATAATAAAAATTAAAACTAAGAGTATAGATATATAAATATAAATTAAAAATTAAAAAAATATCATAGAAGGACCGAAAAATAAAAAAGATAAAAACTAAATAAAAAATAAAAACTGAAATAAAAAATAAAAAATTACATATACTGATACAAAACAAAACAAAAAATTACTCCCGCCGAGCGCATGAGAATGGATGGGATGTTATAAATTGAAGAGAGAAAGTCGCTGTTTTGGTTCATGTACTCTTTCGTATTTCATCTTCAGCAAGTCCTTCTGTTCAGGAAGTTTCTTTATCAGCAATACTTTTTTCCAAGTTATCGATAATTATTGTTGATGCAAGTCGTAAAATGTGATACAAACCATGTTTCCGACCATGGTTTTCTGAAAAGGGGGTTTGGAAATAGGTCCCAAATACCTATAAAATCCAAAAAGAAGATAAGTCTCCAAACCCATCATTGTAATGGAGTGTCGAATCAGATTTGTAGGGTAAAATCCATGTTACATAAAGAAAGGGAGACATAGGGGCCCCAAAAGTATAGCCATATCTTGAACGTTCCTAATATTCTGATTACCAAGGAAGGAAGGAAGTTGATTCAAGTGAGCTTTATTCCATTTTTATTAGTATAAATAAGCATGGGAAATATGGAACAAGGACACACAAGCCAATCTTCTCTACTTCTGCTCCATAACCCACAGAATCCATTGTTTACTATCAGCTGATCAAAATGGCTTCAGGCCTTCCCCTCAGGCACCCTGCCCTAGGTTTTAATGCGAGCGAGCAACTGGTCAAGAGTGACCGCGGCAGCATGCTAGCAATGTCTGACGACAATGTGATGATCAAACAAATTGTGGGAACTCATGCTCCTGACGGCAGAGAGGTTGATGTCAAACCTCTTCTCCACCTTGTCGAAGACATCCTCAAACGCGCTACCATGCAAATCGACACCTCTCTGACGGTATAGCAGCTTAACTATGTTATATTTTGTTCTTTTATGTTCCTGTGATCATGTCTGATAACGCTGACATCCCAGGCCTATGCTGAATTGGAGGACACAACTCATCAAGTCAATTTCGTTTCAATGCTCGATGCACTGTCGTATACAATAGATAGAATTTCCAGCGAGGTTATGCATTGTCTTTCAATTTTAATATATCATATATAGGCCTTGACCTAAAGAATCAATGACAATTTTTTAAATTTCGTGCTTTAATTTTGATGCAGATTGCTTACAAGGCATTGGAAGGAACAGATGCCCACGCAATAACTGTCTCACTTTGCAATTTGCTATCGAGCTATTCCTGGGAAGCCAAGCTGGTGCTCACCATGGCAGCTTTTGCTTTGAATTATGGAGAATTCTGGCTGCTTGCCCAGATTTACTCCTCTAACCAGCTTGCCAAATCCATGGCAATCCTCAAGCAATTGCCCAGTATCATCGAGCAATCAGGTTCTTTGAAGGCTCGCTTCGATGCCCTAAACAATCTGATCAAGGTCATGATGGACGTAACTAGGTGCGTGGTTGAGTTCAAGGATCTACCACCATCTTACATTTCTCAAGAGGTACCAGCATTATCCACAGCCATGGCCCATATCCCCACTGCTGTCTACTGGACCCTCAGGAGTGTTGTGGCTTGTGCGGCTCAGATTACGGCCATCACTACCATGGGACATGAGTATGCTTTTCCTCGTCCACCATCTTTAGTTTATTAAGAGCCATCATGTATTCCTTGTAATATTATCTTTCAATTATTTCAGTTTTTCTTTATCAACTACTGTCGTATGGGAGCTATCCACCTTGGCTTACAAACTCAGCAATATACTTGAGCACCTCAGGAAGCAATTGGCTGCTTGCTACGAATACATAGGTTTGCAGCTTAGTAACTTTTGTATTATGATATCATGTGCTGGATACAGAATAAGAAAACAGGACATTAATGCACAAGGGATCAATGGAGCACGTTTATAAAAACAATGTTGTTTGATGCAGATGAAAAGAGGAATGTCGAAACCTTTCAAATGCTAAAGAATCTCTTTGAAGTGGTCCACATTGACAACATGAAGGTCCTAAAGGCCCTGATTTACGCCAAGGATGACATCCAGCCACTTGTAGATGGCTCTTCCAAGAAAAGAGTTCGTTCTCCTACCATTTCTTCTATTAATGCTATCAATCCAATGCAAAACATTTCCCATTTTTACTTTTGAGTTTAACAGGTTCATCTTGATGTGCTAAGAAGGAAAAATGTGTTATTACTCATTTCTGGCCTCGACATTTCGGACGATGAGCTTTCAATTCTTGAACAAATATACAACGAATCCAGGAATCATGCAACTAGGTTGGATAGTCCGTATGAGGTGGTTTGGGTTCCAATTATGGACCATTCATTACAATGGAGTGATACAATGAACGACAAATTTAAGAGCATACAGTCTTCAATGCCATGGTTCACAGTGTACAGCCCTTCAGTGATTGAAAAGCCAGTCATCAGGTTCATTAAAGAGGTGTGGCAATTTAGGAACAAGCCTATTCTTGTGGTGCTCGACCGTCAAGGCACGGTGGTTTGCCCAAATGCACTCCACATGATGTGGATATGGGCAAGCAATGCCTTTCCTTTCACTAGCTTGAGAGAGGAGTCTCTCTGGAGGGAGGAGACATGGAGGCTTGAGCTTCTGGTTGATGGCATTGACCCAGTGATTCTTGATTGGGTAACTTCATTATAAAATCAATCCAAATATACATACATTATATATTTTTACGTGTGTGTTTACATACATACTTGTGTCGAAATTTGCTTCAATATTCTTTTGATCAACAGATTAAGGAAGGAAAGTACATTTTCTTGTACGGAGGAGATGACATTGAATGGGTGAGGAAGTTCACAAACAACGCGCGAGCGGTTGCTAAGGAAGCCCGCGTTCCCCTGGAGATGGTTTACGTGGGGAAGAGCAGCAAAAGGGACAAAATCCGGCGAGTCATTGATACAATCGCCGTGGAGAAGCTGAGTTACATCTGGCAAGACCTTACCATGATATGGTTCTTTTGGACCAGGCTAAAAAGCATGCTGTACTCCAAGATTCAGCTAGGCAAGCTCGATGACCATGATCCTATGATGCAGGAAATCAAGAAGCTGCTCAGCTACGATAGAGAAGGTGGATGGGCTGTGCTCAGCAAGGGGTCTAATGTTGTGGTCAATGGTCACAGCACCACAATTTTGCCAACATTGATGGAGTATGACCTGTGGAAGGACCAAGTGCCTGTCAAGGGCTTTGACTTGGCCTTGGAAGACCACCACAGAAGGATCCATGGCATTTCTCATCCTTGTTGCCGCTTCGATTTCCCGATGACTATGGGTAGGATCCCTGGGACCATGAAATGCCCGGAGTGTGACCACACCATGGAGAAATTTTCCACTTTTCTCTGCTGCCATGATGAGAACACTTCAGACTCTTCCAGTATATAATCAGCGGATGCTAAATAATGTGGTAATGTTATGAGACTTGATGCCCATCCATAGCGCACAGTATATGCGCCTTGCCTTCGATATTCTACACCCTAAAATAAATTTGAGTGTGATGGATGTAATCCTCTTACTTAATTAATTTGTTTTATTAATTAATATATATAAGTTCATTTTGAGTATGTTCTATGTTTATATAGCTTTCTTGCCTTCAACTAAAATAATTAATAACTGTCTGAACCTTAAAAAATTAAAAGCAAAATAATTTTCTTAAAAACGTTAATTGCATTAAAAAAAAATTGTTATGGGAATAAAATATTTTCACCAAAAATAAGCAAACAAGTAATTAATAATGTATGTATGTATGTATGTGTATATATATATATATATATATATATATATATATACACGGACACACATACATTCATACATACATACACACATACATATATATATATATAGATCGATAGATAGATATGTGTGTGTGTGTGTGTGTGTGTGTCTTATATAACAATGAAGACTAAGGAAAATTATCGTCCTAATTTGTACTTTTCGTTTTGTTTGGGCCACCATTTTTTATGCATAGAATCCAAAATCTTCACTCTTCTATTTAAAAGGAGTGTTTTGGTTTGCAACCATTATGTGTTTTTAAAAGCATAGTCTTTTAAGTGACTATTTGAGAGTGTAGTTGAAGTTGTTTTTTAGAATATTATTTTTTAGAAATGCATCAGAATTCTTTTTTATTTTTTAAAATTATTTTTGACATCAACATATAAAAATGATCTAAAAATATTATTTTTTAATTTAAAATAAAAAATAAAAAAATCATTTTTTCTCAAAAATATTATTAAAACCCAATGTAAAACAGGGCTTAAATCTTACATCAAAGTAATCTTTTTATTCAAAACACAAATTAAAAATGTTTAGAATATGCTGTTCAAATCTAATATGCATTGAAAGTTAATTTTTTTTCATAAAAAATATGACAATCACCTATAAGAAAGTCTTAATATAACAAATGTAGTACAAACACTTAGGGCACAAGATCATAGTCTAGGAATGACCATCATACTCCTAACAATGATAAGGATTAAGTTTTTTAAAACAACAAGAAAACAATGATTGTCAAAGTAGATAGTGCAAATATTGTGTAAGACATGAATGACATAGATTTATGAAGCTACCATAGTAATATAAACATATGGACAAAGTTTGTATAAAGGCTCTAATATTAACAAATATAAAAGCAGTTAAATCCAATTGATAATAGGAAAGATGTGAACATAAAGGAGGCCTCAATTCTTTATTAAGAAAAAAATCATATAATTTATCTATGTGATTATTGCAATGTTTCAACATGAAGCTCCCATATTTTTCTCTTTTTGATCTTGGCAAGCTCTAGCATATTTGAGTCTAGTAAAATTCCTACAAACTTCAACCTAGCAAAGGTTTTTTCTTTCAAAGCTCAACAAGACTCTAGCAAATTTAAGTCTAATGCAACTTGAATGAATTTAAACCCTACAGGTTCCTCTATTTTAGCCTAGTAAGGCTTCTTTGTTTTTCTCTTCTTAAGCCTAACAAGTCTCCAATAAATTTAAGTCTAGTAAGGCTCCAATGAATTTGATTATTGTAATATTCCTTTAATTTGAGCCCATCAAAGCTCAAGTTTTTCTTTTCTTCTTTGAGTCTAGCAAGATTCTAGTAAATTTGTGTCAATAAAAACTTCAATAAATTTGAATCCAACAGGACTTGGTAACTTCAAACTTAGTAAGGTTCTGTTCTTTTCATTTTGAGTCAAGCACAACACTTCGTTTTTTATTTTTTTTAAACCACATACAGTTATAACGAATTTAGTTAAATAAAACTAATCAAAATAAAAACTCAAACTTTCCATATAAGAAAAATAAATCCCTTCTCCCTTTAAAAAAAAAGAGAAAATGCATTTCCAAGTTTTTAATATAATAATAATAATAATAATAATAATAATAATAATAATAATAATACTTTTTAATATAAAAAATAAAATATTATTTCACATTACTTTCATTAAAAAAGTAAAAATTATTAAAGCATAGAGCTAATAAATTAAGAGCTCAAACTTTTCATAGAACAAAATAATATAGTCTATATCTTTTGAAAATAACAAAATGGAAATTAAAAAAATTAAAAAATCTATAAAATAACTCATCTATAATTTTTTATGATAAATGATAACTTACAATGGAGGATGATTATAAAAATTATAAAACATTTTGTGCTAATCTTAGTTTTTTTTTTATTTTATTATGTCCTTATTACATATTGAACTCAATTTTTTGAACCAATGCTCAAACTCTGATGATAAATCACATCAATTATATTATATTTCTTATAAGTTCATAATGAATTTAAGAAATAACAAAGAGACCTAGATTAAAAAAATAAAAAGCTTGAGTATATATAATCGTACAAATGTGTATATACCTTGACTAATATAAATATTTATTCACTTTTTGTTAATCTATATCTTATAAAAAAAATAAAAATAAACTATCTATAATTAACCAAGATTAGAATTAAACTAGATAATTGTCTCCAATAGCTCATATCAATTTTTTTAACTTAAAAAATTGTGCAAGTGATGATAACATGTTTTTAATAATAAAAAAATTATTCATAAACTATAAATGTAATGCAAATTAGACTAAATTGTTTTTAAATATTGATATGATAACATTTGAATTATATTTTAAACATATTGACAATATGATATACCAAATCAACCTAAATTAATTTTTCAAATCTATAACTTGAGTCATGAGACAAGGATAAACGTGTAGAAAACAAATAAAATAACTTATGAATATTAATACTTAATCAACCTAATGTTGAAAAATATTTTTTTAAAATAAATGTTAGGTTAAAAATAAAAATAAATATTAACAACCTCAATCAACTCGGATTAACCTGTCATACTTGCAACTCAAGTCATGAGATCAAGATAACTTTATGCAAAACAAATAAAAAACTGGTGTGAAGTTTAATTTCTAAGGAATCTAATATTAAAGCTCTTGATGGTGCTTTTTGTTTGTTCTTCGCGTCCCACCATCCTAAGAGAGGAAGAAAGCGCACAGTGAAAAGGGTGTGTTTTATAGTTACAAAATTATAATTATAATTCTTAAGAGTAACCACCCAGTATTAAAGTCACTGAGAAACCTAATGGCCTACGAGAGTTTGGATAAGAAAAATTATTGTGCAAGGGGAAAACACATAACCCTAGTACACCCTACCTAAAGTAATCTGTATTTTTATTTGATTGTTTTTTCTTAAACTAGATTTTCTATGCATAGATCTTTTCTAAAGCTCAAAATAGATCTCTGTCACGACCCGATTCCTGGATCCGTGACCGGCACATAGATATGGTTCCCCTCCAAGGTTCCACACCTATGCGAACCCAAACTTACACACAAACTTGACATTCATAATCAGAGTCCAACGCAACGGAAATATCAAAGTAAACTTTATAACATAATTCAATTGTCTTTATACAAGGGTTGATTACATACTGTTATAATTGTGGAGCACTAACTAGACATATGAACAAAAGTATCAATTACAACCAAAATAGCAGGTTCCAAGAGTGGGACAAAAATGACCTGCTAGCAAGCTACAAGCCTGAAAATAATAAATAATAAGGGGGTGAGTTCAACAACCCAGTGAGTAGATAATATCTAATATACACATATGAGATAATACAACAAAGAGAAGTATATTATCAAATCGGCTTGAAGTTCTTACAAGAAGTTTCTCAAATAGGTAACAAGAATTTAATAGGTAAAGCTCGTCAGAAAATCAAAATGCAATGAGCATAAGGCTCCGTACTGTGGGATGATCAGTTCACACAGGTTAGTGACTCCCCCGACCAACTAGGGTTTCAGATATGATGTGCACAAAGGCTAACACTACCCTGTTAGCATAGGTATTCTGACTGACATACCGTAGGTATACATATATCATAATCAAATAAATATTCATATCTCAAGGCTCAACTCATGGCATCAATCAAATGAGGAGCTATCAATTCACAATCAGGTATTGACTCATATTATGAACATATATTCAACAATTTGATTATGCTTTATCGTATCAAAAATCATAATCAATATATATATTATCAAGAAGCATAATCAAAATACTAGAAAATTAAATATTTATAATATTTCTTATGCATATTAAATATTATCTACTCACCTGACCCAAAAGCAAACAAGGCTCAAAAACAGAATGTTGGTGAAATCTTACTCACGTTCCGCAGGTTGAATATCAGGATTATCTGAATATATAAAAGAAGATATACTCAAAAATGACTCAAAAGAAGTGAAATACCATTAATAACATATCTAAGAGTTCATCTCATAATCCTATGTGTTTTTGTATTAAACTATCTATTTTTCTCAAAAACCTAAAACAAAGATTTCTTCCGAAATCTAATTCCAAATACACAATTCATAAAATTGATAATAATTCATAAAATAAGCTTCAATTATCCATCAAGACAATCTGAAATGCTATTATTTCACCTAGGGACCATTCTGAATTTTTCTTATATTTTTAGGGTCAAATTGTAATTTTATCAAAATGAGTGACTAATTGAACTCCTCATGAATTCATAAATATACTGAAATTTTGCCCCTAATTCAACCTCAATTCTGTCCAGAATCTCTAATTTTACTCTAGTGACCAAACTGTAATTTTTCCAAAGTTCAGGGACTAAATTGTAATTTTTATAAAAATGACCAAAATGAATTTTTGTCATCTTTAACCTCAACCCAGAATTCCAGCAAGGGATTTTCAAAATTTCTCAACATTATTTCACCATTTATCAATATTTTCTTACACCAAACACATCAAATAACTTCAAAATCATCTACAATCAAACTAATTAAACCATTACCCAACACATTCAACTCTTAACATCTCCTTTAATTCATCAATCAAACTCAAATAAATCCTCAAACCCTAACAATCAATACAAGCAAAAATCATAACTAATAATCACATTTATACATAATAAAACATACACATTACCTTAACAACTTATTTCTCCTTCTTCTTTTCTCCTCCTCTTCTCTTTCCCTCTTTTCTCTTCTTCTTCTTCTTTCTTTCTCTCTTCCCGATTCTTTCTCTCTCAAATTTTCAGATTACTTCTCTTTTTCTTTTCTTTTCTTTTCTTTTCTTTTCTATTTATATTTACTAGCTTATACATTTACTATAGTACCCTTAATTCATTTAAACTTAATTCTAAGCCACCAAGGGCATTAATGTATTTGTCTTTTTAAAATTTTCAAAACACTACAATCTCTCTTCATGAATGAGTCTCTACCTCGTTGAAAGTTGAAAAACTAATCATTCTAAAATTTGGATATTTTCCAATGCATAAAAAAAAACCTTATTTTTACTATCCACGGGTTTACCTTGCAATGTAATTTTATATCATAAAAGCTAAAATAAAATAATTATTAATTTTTTTATATATTTTTTCCAAATTCCATCGGATAATCATAAACTGATTACAATATCCAATTTTGGTTCAAAACATGTGAAGGATGCATCATATAATTTTTTACAAAAAAATATACTTGGAAAACCTTGGAATTCGATCATATTCACAAAAGAAAAACACATTTTTTGTTTGTTTTTTTAAAAAAGATTTTTTTGCAAATTTTATATTTTGTAAAAAAAATTTCTCTTCTTTTGTGGGGCCTCACTGCATAGCCCATCAATGCCCATCATTTAGGGGATAAACTGCATAACCTGGATTGACAAATAAGCCCATTCCATCAGCCCACCTCCCTTCATATTGGGCTTCCAATCCAGGTGGGCTGGCAACCCCCCTAACTACAGGTGGCCCAGTTGGACATAAAGTCTAACCTCGCCACCCCCACTGTTCACATGCAGTGAATAGTGAGACGAGGGGAGTGAATTAATTCACTCCCCCTATTGTTCACCAAATGATGAACAATAGATGAGGAATTGATAGAGGGAGACAAAAGGCTCACCTGCTACTGTTGTCGGGTAGAGGAGGCCAAGGTGGTTTTACTTGTTGTGGTGGCATAAGAGATGGTGTCCTGTAGTGGTTGGGAGAGCTGCTGGAAGGGGGGTTAGTGTGTGCAGGTACTATTATCGCTGCGTCGCTGGAGCTGGGAAAGAAAGGTTGAGCTGTTGGAGGTGCTGTCATTGCTGAGGAAGGAGACCAACTAGTGGTCAGTGGCAAAAAACTCATCCACTATCAAGGGGACTAGCCTGTGCTGGAGCTGTGTTGCAGAAGGAGAAGTAAAAATGGGTTGTTGCAGCGTGGGGAAAGGCCGCCGATTATGGTTGACGGTGAAGATGGAGAGGGTTGCTGAGGGAGACAGGGTTTCCAGTTACCTGCCAATGTTGGGGAAGAAATCATCGCTCTACTAATGGTGCAACCATCACTAGGTTTTGGACCGTCTGCCATTGTTCGTGTTTTTTCTCTTATTTTTTTGTTCGTTCCTCTCTTTTTTGTTTGGTTCTTCTTGTTTTCTAGTGTTTTTGTAACTCAGTTACTATCGTTTTTCTTCTCCGTCTCTGTGTTGCATTATTTCATGGTCTCTATAACTATTCTTCTCCTCTACTTCCCCCCTTTTTATGTGTGTTTTATTATTTATTCTCCCCCCCCCCCCAAGTATTGTTTGTTTTTCTCCCTTTTTATAGACACAATTGTGCAATTTGCATGTATGAAAGTGATGTCCAGGAGATAAAGTGTTACAGTGGTAGGTTGCAGGGCATGGTACAAGCATGGATGTTGTTAATCCCTCTCCAAGCCTTCTTTTTTTTTTTTTTTTGCAAAAATATAAATAGACAAGCCAAAAATAGGTTGTGGAAAAAAAGTTTTTTGACAAGAAAACTGGGAAGGATGATGTTTTTTCTTCAATTTTGACTCCGATTTCACCCAAAAAAGTTGTCTCTGAAAACTCTGATCTTCTCAATTTAACCAAAATTAGGCTTTCATACTTAATTTCTCACCAACTAAGCCCTTAATAAAATTAATTTGACCAATTTAAAATATAATTAACTCATTGCACTTAATTAAATCCTTCAAATTGTGTTCTTAATTAATTTTGAATCATAATTAACTTTAAATTGGTCGGCAATTAAATCAAATTGACCCGTAAAAATAAAATTATGCCTTACTACTTAATTTTTACACAGATTTATCCAACAATAAATTATTTTAGCCTTGAATCTGTATTTTTCTTTATTTTTTGACACAAAAAGGTATGATCAGGATTTAGAAAAATCCAAAATTTTCACCTTGATTTTTATGCCCATGTCAGACCCTTTTATTTTATTTTTTTTATTTTGGATAGATTTAGGGGAATAGCCCAGAATTGGGTTATCACATAAAGGATGAAATAAAAAAAAAGATTAAAAAACCAAGTTAACTCAAGCTTACCTATTAAACCTTTGATTTAGGTTATAAGACTTGGATAAATTCATAAAAAACAAGTAAAAAAAAAAAAATGAAGTCCCACTTCCAATGGATCTAATATTAAAGGTCGAAATCAAGAAAAAAATTAAATTCAAGAGACCAATAAATAACTCAATCAAAAGAAAACAGGAAAATCACAAAACACTATTCTCATAATAATCTAATACTGAAATATGAAATTGAATAAATAAATAAAGATTGACTTGTTCAACGGTTGAATTAAACATTTTAAACAAAAAAAGATAAAACAAAAAACTATTATAATAAAAACAGATTGGATTTTGTTGATGATAAGTTTAACATGTTCTTACAGCTTTTCACAAAAAAAAAAAAAAAAATTATGCTCCCATCATCTATCGTTAATTATTCTTGATAAGTTTCCGAACAGAAATTAAAAGCCTGTATTAAGATATGTTTTTGAGTTAAAACAAAAGTGGAGAGGCAAAATAAAGTAAATCTCAGGCACAAATAGCTATAAAATCCAAAAAGAAGAAAAGTTTCCAAACATATCGTTGTCGAATCAGATTTGTAGGGTAAGATCCATGTTAGATAAAGTAATGGAGGAGAAGTGTAGACAGAGGGAACACAAAAGCATAGCCTTCCTTCTCTTTGACGTTCCTCATATTTTGATTACCATGGAAGGAACGAAGGAAGGAAGGAAGTTGATTCAAGTGAGCTTTATTCCATTTTCATAGTATAAATAGGCCTGACAAATATGGAACATAGACACACAAGCCTATCTTCTCTACTTCTGCTCCATTACCCATAGAATCCATTGCTTACTACCAGCTGATCAAAATGGCATCAAGCCTTCCCCTCAGACTCCCTGCCCAAGGTTTTAATGCGAGCCAGCAACTGATCAAGAGTGACCGTGGCGGCATGATAACAATGTCCGATGACAATGCGATGATGAAACAAATTGTGGGAACTCATGCTCCTGACGGTAGAGAGGTTGATGTCAAACCTCTTCTCCACCTTGTCGAAGACATCCTCAAAAGTGCCACCTTGCAAATCGACACATCTCTGACGGTATAGTGCTAAAATTAACTCATCCTTGGAAATTAATTTGTATACCAACTTAACTGATCAGTTGTTTTTTGTTATTTTATCTTCCTGTGATCACGTCTGATGACGCAGACTTCCCAGGCCCATGCTGAATTGGAGGACAAGACTCAACAAATCAATTTTGTTTCCATGATCGATGCACTGTCGTATACAATAGACAGAATTTCCTGCGAGGTTCTACAATATATTTCAGCTTTAATGCCATGATATATATTAATTAGCCTAAAGAATCAAACAAAATTTACCGGCATTACTTTTTTCTGCAGATTGCCTACAAGGCACTGAGTGGGACAGATGCTCACGCAACAACTCTATCACTTTTCAACATGCTACCAAGCTATTCCTGGGATGCAAAGCTGGTGCTCACCTTAGCAGCTTTTGCTTTAAACTATGGAGAATTCTGGCTGCTTGCTCAGATTTACTCCTCTAACCAGCTTGCCAAATCCATGGCAATCCTCAGGCAATTGCCTAACATCATGGAACATTCAGGGACCTTGAAGCCTCGCTTCGAAGCCATTAACAATCTGATCAAGATCATGATGGATGTGGCTAGGTGCGTTGTTGAGTTCAAGGATCTACCACCATCTTACATTTCTAATGAAGTACCAGCATTTACTACAGCAATGGCCCATATCCCTACTGCTGTCTACTGGACCATGAGGAGTGTTGTGGCTTGTGCGGCTCAGATTACTGGCCTCTCTACCATGGGACATGAGTATGCGCTTTTCTAATCCACATCTTTAATTTATTGAGCCATCATGTATTCCATGTAATATTTTCTTTTACTTATTTCAGGTTTTCTGTATCAACCACTGAGGCATGGGAGCTATCCACCTTGGCTCACAAACTTAACAACATACTTGAGCATCTCAGGAAGCAATTGGCTACTTGCTACCAGCACATAGGTTTGTTTGTACCTCAGCAACTTTTGTATTATGCTATCATGTGTTGAATAGGAAACAAGAAAACAGAAACTTAATGTAAAAAGTAACAATCGATCGAGCACGCTGTTAAAAAACAATGGTGTTTGATGCAGATGAAAAGAGGAATGTCGAAACCTTTCAAATGCTAAAGAATCTGTTTGAAATGATCCACATTGACAACATGAAGGTCCTAAAGGCCCTGATTTACGCCAAGGATGACATCCAGCCACTTATAGATGGCTCTTCCAAGAAAAGAGTTCGCTCTCCTACCATGTCTTTTATTAATGCAATCAATCTGCTGCAAAATATTTCTCATACTTTTGAATTTAACAGGTTCATCTTGATGTGCTGAGAAGGAAAAATGTGTTATTGCTGATTTCTGGTCTTGACATTTTGAACGATGAGCTTTCAATTCTTGAACAAATATACAATGAATCGAGGCAGCATGGAGCTAGGCTGGATAGTCAGTATGAGCTGGTCTGGATTCCAATTATGGACCATTCAGTACAATGGAGTGATATGGTGAATGAGAAATTTAAAAGTATGCAGTCTTCAATGCCATGGTTCACAGTGTACCACCCTTCAGTGATTGAAAAGCCAGTCATTAGGTTCATCAAGGAGGTGTGGCACTTCAGGAACAAGCCGATTCTTGTGGTGCTCGACCCTCAAGGCAAGTTGGTCTGCCCAAATGCGCTCCATATGATGTGGATTTGGGGAAGCAATGCCTTCCCTTTCACCAGCTTGAGAGAGGAATCTCTCTGGAGGGATGAGACATGGAGGCTTGAGCTTCTAGTTGATGGCATTGACCCAGTGATTCTTAATTGGGTAAATTCATTATACATGCATTATATATTTCTACGTGTGTACATACATACTCGTGTTGAAATTCTCTTCAATGTTTTTTTGATCATCAGATTAAGGAAGGAAAGTACATTTTCTTGTACGGAGGAGATGACATTGAATGGGTGAGGAAGTTCACAAACAACGCGCGAGCGGTTGCGCAGGCTGCCCGCATTCCCCTGGAGATGGTTTACGTGGGGAAGAGCAGCAAAAGGGACAAAATCCGGCGACTCATGGCCACAATAACGGCGGAGAAGCTGAGCTACATCTGGCAAGACCTTACCATGATATGGTTCTTTTGGACCAGGCTAGAGAGCATGCTGTACTCCAAGATTCAGCTAGGCAAGCTCGACGACCATGATCCTATGATGCAGGAAATCAAGAAGTTGCTCAGCTACGATAGAGAAGGTGGCTGGGCTGTGCTGAGCAAGGGGTCTAATGTTATGGTCAACGGTCACAGCAGCACTGTGTTGCCAACCCTGGTAGAGTATGACCTGTGGAAGGACCAAGTGCCTGTCAAGGGCTTTGACTTGGCCTTGGAAGACCACCACAGAACGATCCATGGCATTTCTCATCCTTGTTGCCGCTTCGATTTCCCGATGACTATGGGTAGGATCCCTGAGACCATGAAATGCCCGGAGTGCAACCGCGGCATGGAGAAATTCTCAACTTTTCTCTGCTGCCATGATGAGGTCATTCCTGACGTGCTCTTCCAGTAAATCATCCCTGAAACCATGAAATGCCCGGAGTGCAACCGCGCCATGGAGAAATTCTCAACTTTTCTCTGCTTCCATGATGAGGTCATTCCTGACGTGCTCTTCCAGTAAATCATTCCTGTTACGCTTCCTTGGGGCCCATATGGCTACTAAATAATATAGTTGCATGTGTTTTTTTCCTTCTTTTGTTTTCTACTTTTTAATTTTCAAGTATTGTGAGACAAATGCCCCAGCTAGGGCACCTATTATATGGACTTGGCATTTGATATTCCGTACCATCAAATAAATTTGAGCATGATCAGTTCATTTTGAGGATGTTATATGTTTTGGGCACTTTCCTGGATTTCCCTTTTCCCTTTTTCTGTATTAATTCCTTCTGTTAGACATCCAATCTGTATAGCTTCCTCACCCTCACCTAAAATAATCAATAGCAATGTGAGAATAAAATAAAAAATAAAAAGATCAAAAGCAAAAATAGTTTCCTTAAATTGCCAAGTGTTAATTGCATAAATGTATTTTGTTAATAATTTAAAACCAAAGGCCCTATCTCTATTGAAGCCTCACCACCAAGATACCCACCATGAAAATACCATAACAACCTAATAAAGGAAAATAAAAAGGCAAAAAACTAGTAGAGAGAGAAAATAAAAGAGAATGAACTCAAAGTTTCTTCAACTTGATATCTTTCCATATAAGGAGATGTGTCTCACCACTAATACAGATGCAAAAAGGACACAAAAAAGCATCATATCCATCATATTACTTTTGTCTATCAATGGTGGCAAGTGAATCAACGCGCGACAATATTGGTGAGGCATGACACATGCATTGCCACAATTCTCACATTCATTTTAGTTTAATTTCAGTAAATCCTGGTCACATGAAATACCTTGGATCCATAAACTTAAGTTGTTTGTTTTTTTTCATAAAATTGCTTAAATATTATGAAATTTAGGATAAAATGCTTATCATTGTGTATAATATTTGGATTAGTTAGGCATTGTTTATTGGGATTGATGTGTGTTTTTTATTTTAACGGTTTCATGATTTTATGGTGGGTTATGAGCTTATTTTTAGAGTTATGATTGCTAATTAAACATTAAATATTGATTCATGGATTATGATTGGGTTTGTGTTCATTCGTTTAAATTAGTATGTGATTTGGATATAATTCATGAAATAAACAAGACTTGATGTTTGATTATTCGGTGATTGTTTGATATTAAGTTGATGAATAATGGATAAATAGTTTGTTTTGAGTTTATATATTGATTAAAATAGTTTGGTTAAAACATATTATTGTGTTTTGCCAAACATGATCTTAGTGTAATTTTAATAATTTTTCAAAGTTTTGGAAGATTAATTTGAAATTAATTTTGGGTTTTTAACTTCATTTTTACCCTTTTATTTAATATTGTTTATTGTGACCTATATAAACTAGTTTTCTTTAAAAGATTAATGTAAAAAATACAAAAAGCATTTCTTCCAAAATACATTTAAATATTTTTAATTTACATATGGTCAGTTCTCTTAAATAAAAATCATAGTTTGCATAAATATATATAATAAAAATAAATTTATATGGCATGATTTAACATTTTTTTCAAAAAATAATTTACCAAAATCCAAGAAAAAAATATTTGTTTTGTACAAATTCTTGGGTTTAATAATGAAGTAACCATATTATTTGATAGTTTTACCTATATTTATCTAATGTTTTGCCAATTTTTTTTATATATATCTTGATATTTTATTGATGACAGATTCAAAAAGAAATAAACTAAAGGTAATTAGTAAATTTGACCTTCAATTAATATTTTGTATAAAGCTTGATCTCTAAAGGTTGAAATAAAATGAGTTTAGTGATATTAATAAGCTAACATCCATAACTTTTTAGACTTCTGTGACAAGAAAAATAAAGAAAGAAAGAGTATGAAAATTGCAACCTTCAAATTTAAATCTTGTATTTTGTCAATGTTGATCTTCAACCATTCTGACTTGAATATCTTGAGCTATAGAAATCTATTTGATGCAAACTCATATGTTTGGATTGAGGACTCAAAGAGCTATCAAAGTACCATAATTTAGCATAAAACAAGGTCATATGAGAGAGAGATGATTTTTCTAAGATGACACATGAATTTTATCAGCAAATAGGTTTTGTGAATAAACAAATTCAAATTACATCCCAAAGCATCAAAACCGACATTCAAGTCTTTATTTTAGAAATTTAGCACCTCCAAGTCAAAGCTTGAATATTTCATGCATGACTATTTCTTTTTTTTTTAAGAAAATAGTTATTAAATTATTTAAATATAAAACTGTCTACTTAAGGAAAGACTCTTTTTTAAAGTAGAGACTAGAGTTTTCAAGGCTATCAAAAGAAAGAGAAAAAGGAAATAAAAGGAGAGATAAGGGTGGCCAAAATAGAGAAACACAAACTCTTTTCTAAAAAATCGAGTTCAAACATTTTTTTTTTGAATAGTTATTCAACATATATGTAAGGCTAAACAATTTTTCTTGGTTGCAATGACACAAAAACTTTTGCATTTCAGGAACTATGAGATTTATTCTTTCATTTATTTTTAGTTTATATGATGAATGAATATATCTTTTTTTTCCTATGCATATTTCCTATGGTTATTTATCTTAATTGCTAGAGGAGTCTCTAATTTGTTATTGTGAATAATCTACTGCTAAGTTTGCTATTAAAATCGAAATTATGGTATATAAACTTCTGAAGAACCTGAGCTTAATAATTATGACAGATCTATATTATTAATCTTAGAAAGAACATGAACAAATCAACATTAATTACGAATAATTATGTATTATAGATTAATTAATTTATATAGTTCTTAAGACTATTATTGAACTAAATTATTAGTGCACACACTATGATTCTTTGTTGGTTAGGGTTAGTTATACAACAAATTTGTTAACTAACTAATGTTAAGAAAAGATAAAAAATTATAATATAAATTGAAGTTTCGTTCAAGGACCGGTTCTGATTTTCATAAGTGGATATTTACTTACGATTAAATTTTTTTTTCTTGATAAATTCTTGTTTTATTTAATTTAACTTGATTGTTTAATTCTACCTAATCTAGATAATCACCAACCACCACCATCGCCCTTTCCTAGTTGCATAATTTATAGCATGAAAATTTAAACTAAACCTTCCTTTTGGGATTGACCCTTTATTTTCTATATATATTATCTTATATGTTTTAAGTTAGGATAATTAGCTTATGCAACCGCAACATCTCAATAATTAACAAATTATTAAATCTACGAGAAGAAGTATTTTATGATGCCTTCAAACAAATTGTACTTAGTAATAATGGAATAATTTTTATGACCTACTACAATATAAAATGTAATAATTACTTACCTTAAATCGATGTATTTTATAACATGGAAACCCTTGTTGCTTTTTTTGTACATTATAAATTAATGTCATTTCATTGATTCAATTGTAGTTATCTTATCTTTTCATAATGGTAGTACTCTAAATATTGATCTTTTGATTGCCTAATCATCCCATCCTTTAATTTCCATAACAAGTGGTATAAAAGCAAAAACATATGTTATATGAAGTCATTGCAAATAAGCTCTTAAACTAAGTGCATGATTTAAAACAAATTAGAATGCTTGTATTGTGGTACAACTTTTGTAAGTGGTGACATTAATTTATTAAAGCATCATCTAGGTGGAATTAAAGAAGTGGAATAATGTATTGAATGTCTATTGAATATTCATCATCAAATGCTTTTGTAACTTCAAAGGAATGTTAAGAAGAAAAAAAGATCTTAAGATATGCAAGAAGATTTCAATTTATATAGTTCAAAACAAATGAATAATATAGAGAGGATGATTATATGGTTAAAAAATAACGATGATGATTGTCGCGACAGTGATTTTTTTACCCGCTTCGCGCCTTGCCATCCCCCAGGTTTAGAGAGATAACGGTGCGTGGTGAAAATAGGGTGTTTGTTTTATAGTCGTAAAAATTACAACTATAATTATAAGGGAGTCGCCACCTAGTATTCAGGTCACTAGGAACCTAATGGTCTGCGAGAGTCTTGGGTAAGGGGACTTGTTGTGGAAGGGGAAGACACATCACCCCTAGTGCACCCTACCTAAGGCAAGCTGCATTATTGTTTGATTGTTTTTTTTTCTAAGCTTATTTTTTTACTGCATTAAAAAATATATTTTTTATCTGCGGGTACACTTTATGATGTAATTTTACACCGTAGTTGGAAAATCCTTTTATTATCTATGGATGTATTTTACAATGTAAATTTACACCGTAGTTGAAATCTTTCTTTTTTTTTATCCATGGTTGTATTTTACAATGTAAATTTACACCCTAATAGATAAAACAAAAATGGTTTGATTATTTTTTATATTTTAGCCAAATTTCAATGGATAATCATAAATCGATTACGATATCCAATTTTATTTTAAAACATGAGAAAGATGCAATACATATTTTACAAAAAGCATGCTTGGAAAATATTGGAATTCAGCTGTATGCACGAAAACAACACATTTTATTTTTTTCAATTTTTTTGTAATAATAATAGTAGTGTGTGTGTGTGTGTGTGTGTGTGTGTGTATTATTTTTTATTTTTTATGGGCTAGGCTATCAGCCACAGTGAGCTGATAGCCTGCCTTGAGTGGGCTTGGCTTCCAGTCCTCACAAGCTGGAAGCCCAGATGGATGTGGGCTGGGCTTCCAGTCTTCACGGTCTGGAAGCCCAAACGAGTTTGGGATGGGCTTCCAGTCCTCACAGGCTGGAAGCCCGACCTCTTATGTGTTTGGACCGGGTTCAAAAACCCGGCCCATCATCTTCAGCGACAATGTCCGGCCCGATCACCACTGTTCACATGTAGTGAACAGTGGGGAAGAAGAAGGAGACGATGAACAATGTTTTTTTTCAAGTGTGATGAATGACGTACCTGTTAGCACCGTTGGATAGAGGAGGTCGAGGTGATGATTCCTATCATGGTGGTGTTGCCAACGGTGGCCTGTGATAGCCGGAGGAGGCACTGGAAGTCAACGAGTTTTCGTTGCTGCCACTCTTACTGTGGTCGTTGGTTCGCCTGAAAGTGTGGTTATGTTGCTAGTGTATAGGGGAGGTTCACGATGGTGATAAGGGTGGTTTTGGGTGGTTGAATGGTCTGCAATGGTGGAGAGAGAGAGAGTTCAACGGGACTATTTTTAGAGAGAAGGGGGGGCTGCTGAAACTGTGGAGAGAGAGAGAGAGATGAAGAAGATGAAGATGATCGTGTTTATTTTGTGTGATTCTTCTTGTTTTATTTTCTAAAAACTCCCATGAATTCCAGAATTTCCCCTCGTTTCTTCTTTGTTTTTCTCCTTCCCTCTAGTCTTTTTTTTCTTTTTCTTTTTCTCTTGATCCTCTTCCCCCCTTCCGTCGTGCATGGTGGCCTGTTTTTATACACACGGTGGCTTGCTTAGCTGGGCTACTTTCGGCGGAGGTGGGGGCTGGCGTGCCTGCAACGGTGGCTGGTCGGCGGGCATGCGGATAAAGGCAGCGACAGGGTTGCTGTTTTGGAGGGAAGTGAAAATGCAATTTGGTCCTTTACTTTTAATTGTTCTAATTGCACCCCCAATTGGATTTAAATTTATAATATTATGCAATTATGCCCCTGTTCGAATTTCAACATTAGCCTTAACTTTGCGTGTCTTTTTCATTTTGATCCCTGGCTTTTAATTTATGCAATTTGACCCTCAATTGACCATTAAACTCTCAATTATTTTCAATTTGCCCCCTAACTTTGCACAAATACTTGGAAAAAATTCAATTGGGTCTCCAAAAATTCCAATCTTCTCAATTGAGCTCAAATTAAATTCAAGAATTTGATTTTTTTAATCAATTAAGCATTTAATAAAATTAATTTGACCAATTTAAAGCATAATTAAGTCCTTATACTTAATTAAATTCCTCAATTGGATCCTAAATTAATTCTCAAACATAATAATATTTTGAATTAGCCCATGATTAAATCAAATTGGCTTATAAAAAATATAATTATGATTTTTAACTTAATTTTTACCTCGAATTTGTATTTTATCTCATTTTTTGGCATAAAAGAGATACAATTCGGCTCAGAAAATTTCCAAAATTTTCACTGTGATTTTTCTACCGACGCTAAACCTCATTTTATTTTATTTTTATTTTATTTTAGGGAGTAACCCAAAAATTGGGTTACGACAATGATGATGACAATGATATTGTTGATGTTGATAGTAAAAAAAAAGATTGTACCACCAAGGAATGTCAAGAAAGGAAAATAATTGATTACACGTTTTAGAAAACAAAAGAAAGTTGAAATAGTATAGGCATATTTCAAGATACGAACAACTCATGATGCTTAAAAGTCTTTCTAAAATTTATAGCAAAGAAACACTTGAATGATTTGATTATACTATAGAAAAATGGATGATTGATGATATACACCATTTAATATTATTAACTTTGTTTATTATTAGCATGCCACTGTAACAAGTATAGGTCCTAGTTTTAAAGGACCAAACATTCATGCCTTTCATGGTTATTGCTTGGCAAAGATGATTGATGAAACTAAGTTTTATCTAAGAGTAATTGAGAGATTTTGAAGAAATATGGTTGATCATTGATGGATAAGGGATGGACAAGTGAAAAAAGGACTTTACAAAAAAAAATAGTTTATTTTCCTAAAGAAATAATATTTTTTAAAAAATATTTGGATGTATCAAAGGCTTCAAAAACTATTGAGTTGTTATATAAGCTGTTTTAAAAGGTGGTTTTGTATATCACACAAAAACATTATCTATATGGTGATTAAGAATGCTTCTAAATATATTATTGTTGACAAGTTATTGATAAAATAATTTGCTTCAATATTTTGTACTCCTTGTAGTTCTTATTGTATTAACATCATACTACAAAACATTGATAAATTATAGTTAGTTTGTTTTGTTGTTTATTATTCTTTTAATATCACCTAGTATATTTATAATCATGATTTTCCTTTATATTTGATAATTAAGTTCACTAAAAGGAAAGAAATACTTCGTCAAATTCCATATTGTAAACCTTCATTGAGATATTTGTATGAGACTATTCATTATGAAAAAGGATAAAATGTTAAAAGATATTTCATATGAGAAAGGCTAAGATGTAGCTTTCATTGACATTATCAATTAACGGTGGGATGAATAACTAAATAGACACTTTATACAATGGTTTTGGTTAAATCTGTACTTTTAATATGATGCTTATGCAATGGATAAAATATAAATACCATATTTATACTTCTAGATATCATGAAGAAATTTCCATATAGAAGTAAAATGCTGCAAAACATGGTTGCTAGTGATATGAGGTTGCTACGGAATGTGAGACATAATTTTGACCGTGTTTATGCAAGAAATCATCTCACCATTTTTCCTTCAAGTACATTATTATTTTTCACATTCAAAGAAATTTAAAAATATTTCATTAAGATAATCTTATTTATTGATTTTGTATATAAAAAAAATAATTGATGATATATGGAACTTGTGATTCAGGTCTAGAAAAGTTCGTTATACGAGTTTAAGTCAAACTTATAGTTCTTGATATTGTGAGAGAAATTATAGTGGTCTCAACACATCCTGTTTAAGAAGTGAAATATATTGGAGCATCAACAATCTAAGGATACACCAAGTATAATTTAAGATTAAAACAAAAGATTTTATCTTTTTTAATTTTTCAAATACTATTCTATTGTATTAAGTTGTGTCATCAACACTTATATTGAGTTTATATTCACTTTGACTATGTAGTAGTTATTGAAAATGATGAATTTATGACCAATTAATTTTAAAGCATTTTGTAACACTGAAAAATTAGGTTGTAAGAGATGATTAGTCAATCTTTAGATATGAAAAAGTAAATATGTTTATGGTGGTCTATCAATAATGATTATTAAAGATTTTAAGATAAATTAACGATGGTAATAAATTATTGATGCTCTACTTATTGTTTTATTTTAAATCAAGTCTTGTATAACATGTAATATTTATGCATTAATCATGTTTTAATTGTAGATTTGATAAATCTTAATAAGATTGATAATAATTGTAATGATGAAACTACAAAGAAGTATAATGATATTTTAATAGACATTAACTATGTTGGCTCAATCTCATCTACACTTGATTCAAATTTTACTCAAATGGACATGGAAGAACTTAATATGTTCATTATATCAAAGTGAAATGTTGATGATAATGTATATGTGTCTATGGTATTGTTTTTTTGTTGGTTTTCCATGTGCTTTTATACTAAACATAAACTAAAATGTTATAGAATCTTAAATTTTTTATTAATACCGATTTTATTTGTACTGAAGTATTTGTCAAAATATAGGATTTGGAGTTGTAATCAATTAATTGTTTTTCTCTTTGAATTTGTACCTTTCTTGCTTGCTTTTGTATTTTAGGAAAAAAATGTGATAAAAATTTATATTACAAATTTATTTTTTTTCTAAATTGAATGTATTTATTAATTAATTGGGTCAACTATCTAATTTAGTTTAATAAATATGGATTTATAGAGTTGCTAGCATGGTTCCCATCTAGATGGAGAGCCTATTTAAAAATATAATACAAATTATTTTTTAAATGATTTTTACATGAAATTACATGAATATATATTTTTTATTTATAATATAAATACATCAAAATAATTTAAAAATATTAAATAAAACAAATATATTTTCTTGTAAAAAAAGTTATACCGTAATGTCAATCAGGACCGGAATCACTACCGGGGATAGTGCACAACCGTGGAGAAGACTATCCAAAACCAGGAAAACAAGCTGTCTTGAATCGTTTCCACATTAAATATCGAAACGACCTCCAAATTTTATACAACAATGGCAAAATCAACTCTTCTACAACTCCTCAAAAAATCGCCACCGCATTCAAGAATCCTTGCCTCGCTTCGAAACCCACATTTGCTTCAATCCCCGAATACAAATTCACCCATCATTTCTCACCACCTCGAAACCAAACCAACTGAAAACCGTCCCACTATTGATGGCAGACCGTTTTTGCTTGGTTCATTTAAAGTAGAAAACTTGAGCCATTTGAATCCCTGGCTTTTTTCACCGATCTCTCCAGTTCAGTTATCTTCTTACCAGATTTTATCATCTTGGTCTGTCCAAGATGGTCCAAACGATGAGGAGTCAGGAATGTGGGCTGATAGTGTGAAGAAGAAGAGAAAGAAGAAGATGAACAAGCATAAGTACAGAAAGTTGAAGAAAAGGCTTAGGAGACGGACTTAGTTTCAAGTTTGTTTTGGTGAGGGTTTCCGTTAATTTTCTTTTTGAGGATTGTGTTACACTTTTTAGGTGTTTTGGTTAATGTTGAATTTCTCTTCACAATATTACCCACTAATGAAAAACCTAAGTGGGAACTTTGTTTTGTTGGGTATAAAATATAACATTTTGCACTTCAATGCACTCCAAATTATTAGACATTGTAGGGTAAGTTACTGTTGGTTTGATTTTTGTTTCAAATTAAGGTATGCCATTGTTACATTTGTCTTGGCTTATGAAAGATTGGATGCATGCATAAATACCTCATAATGTAGTTTACAACAGATGCTAAATTTTCGTCAGAGGGGCTGCTTTCGTGCTTTCTCATGAATGTGATCCAAGTACTTGTTTTGTTATCATAGGCTGGATTAGTTGTACCCTGGAGTTGAATGTGTCAGTAAGGCTATTTATCTGCACAGCCAAGTCTTTTCCTTTCTTTGTTGTCCTTATGAAGGGATAGGTAATGCACTGGCTTTTGCAAGTTGAAGGTGATTGTTTCCCCTTCTGTTCGATGCATTGTGTTGGATGGGTAAATAACAGATGATGATATTGCGTTTGCAGCATATCATGCTTCACCTGTAGTTTTGAACACAACTGTTTGTTTAGAGATTGTGAAAGGGTGTTGCTTAGCTGTTAGTTCAGTGTTAGTTTATTTGCATCTTCTAGGGTCCTCTGCCTTTCTCCATCTCTTTTTCTGTTTGTGAGGCTCTAGGGACCATTGTCTTATGCAATGATAAAAGACTTGAATTTGCAATGAGATGGGTCATAATTCAGACCTTGATAAAGGATCTTTTGTGAAATGCTGAAGGAAAGGATTGTCTATGTATTCTGCCTCCCAGGGTCTTAGTTTGCAGGGACCATTATTGGGTGTTTCTCCTTGAATTTATGGTTATTGATAACATAAAGGTTAGTTTTTTTACCGGAGTTGAGGCAGTGTTCTTCAAGTTAAATTATGCCTTTCTTGTTGCAACAGTAGAAAAGCTATAAGAAATGGGGTATTTTTTTCCCAGCTTCAGACTAAACTGTGAAATCCTGCAATCGATCAGTTTCTGCAAGTTTGTGGGAGTATCTAGAAGCATAGACTAGGTGTCTTGCAATATGAATTAGCTGTCAGGCTGTACAAGTTGATGGGAATGTCTAGGAGCATAGACTACGTGTCTTACAATATATTGCATTTGTAGGAGCTCAATCCATGCTTATAAGAGAACGTACAATCAATGCTTTGAAGTCTCTGATCCCTTGAATTCTAGCTTTGATTGCATCCTTTCTACTTGACCCCTCACCCCACCTTGTTGTTATTCAAAGTAATGGGTGGCTTTGTTTGGCAGTTACAAAGTTTTTATCATTTATGGTTTGAAAATTATGTTTGCATCATAAAAATAAGATATGATCAGAGAATTAAACGTATGTTTACCGAGCTTTAGGTAACAAAACTGGAAATCTTTTGGCTGGACCTCTCAAACCTTAGTGTGGAGCTGGAATAATAGCAAAATATCTCGTTATCACAAGTGGGTATTGTTAAGAAGTTTTAAATATATATACCAAGGTGATAGAGATGTTCTTCTAATATAATGCTGAGTTGTTCTTGTAAATCTTTAGGTTTTCTTAGTTTATTTAGTTATCAGTTTGTTGCAGCAATAATGCAAACAATATATGTTCGGGGTAGAAAAACTATATTTTAAAGGTAGTAGAGATGAAATAATAAGATATCCCAATATTCGATGTCTGTGCTGTATAGAAGTAGCAAATGTGTGTTTTAATCATTGGTTTGTCTCTGTCCCATTCATTGTGTCTTTTGTGTCTTTTTTTTTTTTTTTATATCCAAGTTGCTACTTCAGGACTGAGGAGGGAGTGAAAGCTAGTTAGTTGTTAGCTCTCTCTCTCTCTCTCTCTCTCTCTCTCTCTCATTGAGTTGAAGGTCTTGTGACCATTGTTGGTGCACTGGTGAAAGACTTGGACTTCAAACCATGAGGGTGTAGGTCAGAACCTTGAGAACAAACCTTTTGTGCAAAAGTGCTGAAGGATAGGATTGTATCCAGTTTCTCTCTCCCAGAACACCCATTTCCAGGGACCATTACTGCATCGTAGATAGATTAGTTATACACCTTTGAAATTTATGTTACTGGGAACCTTGAAGTGAAGTATTGCAATCAACTGAATTTAGGCATTCCTTATCTAATTTTACATCATAAAAGAAGTAGACATGGTTTATTTCTCAACAGCAGACTAAACTGTGCAATTCCGTGACAGAACCATTTCCACCAGTTAATGAAAGCTTTTAGAAGCATAGTCCATGCCATAGACTAGGTACTTGCAATATGAACTATGGGTCGCTCTTTGTTGTGGTAATGGATATAGCTGCATTCATGGAGTTCAAACCTTGTTGGCAAGGGTTTATGTTATTGGAGGCTTGAAGTTGAATTTTATATTTTTTTCTTTTGGAGAATCTTCAAAGTCTTCACTTTATCTTGAACTTTATGGAGTTTTCTACTTTTGAGCTTTTTTAACCCCATACTCGCTTACTTTTTTTCATTCTCAAGCAAACTGTTCTAGCTCTTCTCTTTTTGAAAATTAATAATTCTTCCTCTCTTTTTTCTTAATTTTCAATTTTTGACAGCTATCACAAAAATAATATTTGATATGTAGACAAAACATCTGTTTATTTGACCATAAGAAGTGAAATTTGAAATCTTATGGTTGGACCTTGTATATATCTTGCGTAGGTGTGGAGCTGAAATAATATCATGTTTGCTCCATATCACATATGTGCTGTTAAGAAGTAGCAAATATGTACTTAGATGATGGAGCTCATGTGGCTGTTCTTCTAATAGTTATTAGGGTATATCTACATTAAAAATGAGATGTTCTGGACATCAATAAATACATTTGTTAGAATCAGAAACCCTCTGATTGGAAAAGATATTTCTATTTTACCTGTGTTTACTCTGTAGAAATACCCAATATATATTAAGTTGATGGTATTATCGTTGAACTTCAGTTCAAGAAACCTGTACTTGTGGGTTTGTGTTTGGAAAAAGGAGGATGTGAAACATGAGACTCAAAGACTTGTCGAGCAAATAGAGCTTGTGCAGGAAGGCTCAATGCTAAAAGTTTGATGAATGGCACCAAGAATATAGCTGGTCAAGGCACAGTTTTAGCTTTAGAATCAGTCTGCACATTGTAATTTTTTAATCGTTTCACATTAGGATATTTGCAAGTTATAAGCCTGGAATTGAAGTATGAAATTAAGCTTGCCTTGCCTGGTAAATGTTTTTATAGCAGTAACCAATTATCGGGATTTTAATGGTAATAGACTCGATAATTAAGGTACAAAACCATTAGAGATCAATTTGATAGAAGCAAGTTGCCCCATGTTTCTTAATGAAAACAAGTTTTCTCAATTTGATAGTGATTGCATTATCCACTGATTTTGTCATAATAATTTCTGGCATAGCCTTTTGCAAATTATAGATTTCATTTTATGAATTCATAGCTTTTTATAGTTTTAGAAATGTTCATGTATGCTTAAGTACAAGATTTAATTGAACTTATGTAATTTTGATAAAGAAATATGGAATGATGCCTTCCTGGAAAATAAGAAAGTGAGATCAAGAGACAAGTAAGAGACACATGATTGGGGTGGGATTCAAAGACATTATTTAGAATTGAAGATGATCCAAATGTTGCATTCAACCTTACCCAGGTCCTTCTCGTCTGCATTTGTTAGTCTGTCTTCTGTGATTTTGGCCCGTGAGACCCCCTGTCCTTGGTGAAGGAGACAGCCCTGGTATGTACTGTTTTAGTCAAGTTACACATTCTATACTGTGGTATTGGTTGTTTTTTATTGAAAAATATAATAAAATAATATTTTTTCTATTTTTGAAATTTTATTTTTGATATTTCCATATCAAAATAATTTTTTTTAAAAAAAAATCACTTTTCTTTGAAATGCAGTGACAGTGCTGATCGGCAGCACAGTAGCCATGCTGATAAAACAATTTATTAGGGATGCTCCTGTCATATGATCCAAACAAGGCAGAGAAATATAGAAACTTGTATTGTTCTGACTTGTGTAAGAGCATGGCTTCTAGGATTGCTGAATGTTCTTAGAACATAAACATGAACTGCTAGTAAATGAGTTCCAGGTTCAGCTAAACAGTTCAACAGAGGTGATAGTGCTCAGCTCATGATGAGTTTGATATCAAATCAAATCAAATCACTGTTAAGTATGGTTGGAGTTATGAAGACCCACAAAGGGTACTGTGGATTACCATCTCACAGTGTGTAGTTTGTTGTTTATGAAAATTGTACTTTAACTTAGGGTTAAAGTGCCCTGCTACCTTTCCTAGGGAGGCAGCTTTTGATATTTGGTCCAAACGATGCGAAAACCTAAGGGGGTGCACGAGCAGGGCACATTGAGTGGTGGTCACAAGATATATTGTGAAGTTGCTTGTGCGTGGTAGTAATGCTGCGATACATAATAATTGTTTTTTTAATTAAAATAAATAAAAACGATATTTTTAACATTAACCGCATATCAAAATACTTAATTTGATGTTTTCCAAGCAAGACATGATTTGAACACTGCTTTAAATTCAGCTGCTAAAACAAGATGTGCCCTCCGATGTCATCGGCTAAGCAGAAAAGGTATTCAGGCCAAACATTTAGGATCTTTCCTACTGCCTCTTTTCTTTATTGAACTTGTTTTTTACCGTGGGAGTGAAATCTTATACGCACCATTAACCATCATTGCATTAGGTTACATGGTCTTTGATCCCAGTTGATTTTATTATTATTATTAAACCCACTTGATTTAAACGATCCATCGAAGGCTCAAATCTTCCAGTGTCAGCAGTGGATCGACAAGTTGTAAAGGGCTTTCGTGGCGTTTATAACTTCATCTAAACTCTTGTTTACCAGCTATAGTTACTTGGTTTGGAAGGAGTAAATGAGTTTTCAGGAAGGGACGTTACATGCAAGCTGGTGTTTTTATTTGACTCCTCTTTTCCTGTATCTCTTTTCTACAGAAAAAAAAACACAGCGTAATGCATGGCCTTGTGCTATTTCGTCGGATATGTTTTGCTAGTTCATCAAAATTTTCTCTGCGCAACTCGATTTTCTAAGAAAGAAACCTCGTTTTTTGTTTTGGAGTAGAAATGAGTCCCATAAGATGCAAATGGGAATTTTCTTTCCTTGTGAAATTTATTTTTAAAGGAAAGAAGATGAGACTCTGTCAGATTTCTGAAAACCTTTTAGGAAGATGAAGAACCGTCAAAGAATTTGTTTAGAAAACCTCGTGGTGACTGACTGGTGATGTTATAATATTGGAATGTTCAAGTGGTGGCATGCCACAAAGTTGTCCTCCACTTGTTAAACCAGCTGGCTCATTTTTCGGGCTTGAATCTCTCCTTGGACTTGGCACTTCGGCAGCTGCCAACACCCTGTTAACTCTTGATCCAACGTATGAAGCCGAGAGGCTCCTAGAATCCTATGCTGCTTTTAGCACAAGCAAGCTGTTTGCACTCCATGTTCCTGCGAAGTCTCAGTTCATATGTGGTTGCAGGGTGTGCTTCTAGTCAAGTGAAAAAGGATACCTCCAATCTCTTTCTAAGCAACAAGGAAATATGACAAACTTGAATCTCTCGTCAGGACGACTGGTCCAAGATTTGAGGCTAAAATCTCTGTCGAGAGCATCTGAATTTCAGTCGAGATGAGATAATGTTTTAGCTTTGAGATTTTCTATTTACTAACGTGTATGATCACTTTGTTCAATTCGAGACAAAAGCTAATTGCAATTCTCACGCTATGTTTGATGATGTTATTTATCATTAATCCAAATCTATATTACTCTTTAATTGATTTTTTTTTTTCAATTCAAAAGATATTAAACTAATGTTTTTTATGTGTTTTTTCAGTAGTTCTAATATGGCGATACAAAAAATAAGAATATAAAAAAAATATTTTAACTAAAAATATTTTTGAAACAACATATTTTACCGCATTGCTAAACAGACATTTATGTAATGTTGTGGTGTTGGTTTTGATAATAAATGAGTTTTAATTTTAATCTTTTAAATATTTTATTGAGTTTTTTTTGTAAATTACTTATTGTAAAAAACTTGTCTAAGTGTGATTAAAAATGAATTGATTTTAGTAGATATATGCAAACACTCTTGTATAATGAGCACATCATGAAGCGGAATAATAAATTTTTTTTTTGTATTTTTTAATTTTATTGCTTCATATTAATTTTTTAATCTTTTTAAACTATTCTGATAAATTAGTTTTTAAAAATATTATTTCAATATATTTTCGAATAAAATTACTTTATAAAACAACTATTACCATGGAAATGGCAAAACTAAAGTTGAAAGCATCAATATAATCCACAAATTAATTAATTAATTTCTACCTATAAAAGTTATTAAATGGTTAATGGGTTAATTAAAGCCAATGAGAGGGAAGTCAAACAAAGCTGGTTGACAAAACCCAAGGAATGAAACTATTTGATATGGTGTCAAGAGGATGAGACCAAAATGCTCTACCAAATAGTTTGATTTTTTTATTATTTTTTTTATGAATCTTCAAACCCAAAAAT
Organism: Salix dunnii; assembly: GCA_015731905.1. Lineage (NCBI taxonomy): Eukaryota > Viridiplantae > Streptophyta > Magnoliopsida > Malpighiales > Salicaceae > Salix > Salix dunnii. Next base: position 24,779,682 of record CM027674.1, on the reverse strand, counting down.
CACAATCAACTTTATCCACATGGGTTGTTGTGAGGCATTCCCACTTGCCATCAAAATTCCTTGTCCACTATATTTGACCCTACACCAAATAATCAATTCAATCCCCAAGTTAAAACAATCATAGCCAGCAACAAACCCACTCCCCTACCCCTTCATCCCTTGCATTTCAATTTGCCTCCAACTTTGGAATAGAATGTTTTTGGTCTGAAACATCCATAGTGATAGTGGAGACTGGAAGAGACAGGGGAGCAACAAGAGGAGTCATAGGGAGAGATGGGAGGGGTCACATCATCAATGGCAGCAAAATTTGCCTTCTTTCCACCAAACCCACCATCATATAGGCTAGTAACTGATGAATTAACAGGTCTATTGCTGCTTAGCCCTTTTCCTCACCGTGAAAATGTTGAAATCTTGAAATTGCCAACAAGGAAAGGTACAGATATTGTGGCAATATATATAAGGCATCCTATGGCGACTTCCACTTTGCTTTATTCTCATGGAAATGCTGCCGATCTGGGTCAGATGTATGAGCTTTTCATTGAGCTGAGCATCCACTTGAGGGTCAATTTCATGGGGTACTACTACTTACTGTTTATAATATCTCAATTTTCCCATCTTCACCTTCTTGTTTTCTTAGCTTATTTAATGTCCTTCTAACTTCTTCGTTTTCCATCTGTTCTGATTCTTGTTACTTGTTGTTCACAAGAAAATCTTGTGATTTTTTTCAGTTCATCAATTTTAGATTCTTGCCTCTCTCTTTTTTCAAGTATTGGTGCTATCAAGATGGGGTTCTTGCCGTATTTGCTCCCAAATATTAGATATAAAGCCCGCGGATTACCTCCATAGCTTTTGATCAAATAAATCGTACTGAATTGATATACCCCTGTCTCTATGACTGATGCTCAAATAAATCCACAGCAAAAACCCAAGGATCATGTTAGGCTTTATATATATACATACAAGGTTGATCCTGATTTTTTGGTTACCAAGGAGGGGTTTGGACTCGAGACCTCTTGAGGGAGAGGAGAACACTAGTGCCAGTTGAGCTGCAGTTCATTGGCTTGATTATTCCTGGCCGATTCGCAGATTGTTGTAGCACCTCAAGCTACTAGACATGCCCTTTCCCAAGTACTATTTGCTGTCATTGCTTAGATGAATAGGACTTGTTTTTTATTCTGTCTCAAGACATGTTATCAACCTGTGTTGTTGAGATACAACTCCTTGACATGGTTTGTGATTTTGCATCTCTCATTGGAATCTTGTTCATTGTTCGTTGTTCTCATTCCATTTTTATCTCTCTCAGGTATGACTATTCTGGGTATGGGCAATCGTCGGGAAAGGTTTGATGAACAGTTTAACTTCTTAATAATTAATGGGAAAAAAACTTCTTTTATGAGTTTCTTGGTGCTTGTGGAAGGAACTGAAATGGCCATCTGAAGCCCATTTCCTGTGTTGCAGCCGAGTGAGCAGAATACATATGCTGATATTGAAGCTGCATATAAGTGTCTAGAAGAAAGCTATGGTACCAAGCAGGAAGACATAATCCTTTATGGGCAATCTGTTGGAAGTGGCCCCACGTTAGATCTTGCTGCACGACTGCCTCAGTTACGGGCTGTTGTTCTGCATAGTCCCATACTCTCAGGGTTAAGAGTCATGTATCCTGTTAAGCGAACATATTGGTTTGACATTTATAAGGTAACATGCAGTTATCAATGCTCTTGTCCTAACCAATCACTGAAGTGGTGGTTTTATAAGTTCTTTAACATGATGGGTTTGTTCTTTTCTTTTTTGCAGAATATTGACAAAATACCACTAGTAAATTGTCCAGTTCTTATCATGCATGTAAGTATACTATTCCAATGCATGTTGAAGTGTATATAAAGCTTTCTTTTCTCTTATAATTGCATATTTTTGGAAAAACATAGCAAAATTTGTTTCGATGTTTGTATCTCAGTGTAATTGGTGTTGGAATTGTTTGATTTGTTCCTCCTGTATGTGCTTATTGTCATCTCATTAACAGTTTTTCCTTCTTTTGAAGAATTTATAATGCTCCCTGTATAGTTAGAAGACCTCCAAATTTTTAATTGTTTAAGTAAAGAGGAATTCTCATTTTAAGCTAGAGTACACATAAATTTCTGGCACTCTTAATGCATGTAGGTCTGTCTGTCAACTCTCAAGCTTCTTCATGTTTCATTGCAGGAACTTGGTTATGTTAATCTATGTATCTATGCATGTTTCTATGTGTTCGTCCAACCAATTATTACAAACTCAATTTTTCTCCATTAGATATCTCAACACTTTACCTCTTGTAGACTGCCTTTAGTTTACTTGTTTTTTCCTTTTTAGATTTTTCCAGAGAAGCGCATTGTGATAGTCCCTGCATAAGTGAGAGGGATAATCTTGGATAAATTGGGCAATTCGCATGTAAAATACAAATAAATGGCTAAATGATATAAAAGTAAAAAGTTTTGGAGAAATAGCATGTTTATAGATGTTGTGGTTCCCAATCATGACAGCTTTAATTGATGTCATGGTTTCCAACTGCAACATCTATTTAAATTCTGGATTAATTAGTTGGCTGGTTTGTTAAACTGATCACTTGATTAGTAAGAAAAATCACAAAACTGTCAAAACTGGCACCCTGAGATGAGATTATTTAAATCTAAAGATTCGATGGTCAGAGTAGCAATTCCACTGGTCCATTAATGTATTTGCTTGACCATCCACATAATCTGTCTGGGATAGATTTTTATCTAATTATAGCAGAACCACATCTGACTGCTCAGATTCACCAGTGAAAACTAGTGTGTGAGCAATAATTTTTTAAGATTTTAATTGGAGTATATTTTTTAGTCTACAAGTTGGACAATTCTGAAGTGCGATAACTATTTTGTCATGTTTAGAAATACTGACCACTACTAAATATTGCATTTCAAAAAGTGTGATAAGGTGAAAATGCTTTTTTGCTATATATTTTTCCAAATGATATTCTACAAAATTTATAATTTACTTTGCTATTTAAAAAAAAAAAAGAATACGGTAATCTTCTGGTATTACATGGATAATTGATGATAGGGGTTTGTGATTTCTTTTTATTTGATAGTACAAGTCTTTTCAAGTGAATCTGACACATTTGGCTCTGCATTGGTCTTATGGTCCACGCAGGTGTCTCAAATTCAAACAAGAACATAGCTGTCATGTATGTGTGTGTGACTTGTTAACTTACTAATTGTAAAGACTGGATATCCAGACAAAGTAAATAATTATAGGCAAAGATTGGAGATAATTTCTTTTATATTTTCCTTTCTTTAATCATGTATCTAACCTTCACAAGGATTGAAATTTCATATGGCAACTGTGAGAGTAGATTGCCCAGTAAAAAAGAAAAGGTAAAACAAAATTATAAAACATGATTGGGGTTAGAGCAGCCCTGTAGTTGATAGAGGTAAGGTATATGGACCCCATGGATGGCCTAATCAGGATTCCTGAGACTTTTGTTTTGTGCTCAAGGAATAGTGATGTGTGCTGTCTGCTGACATCAGTGAGCTTTTTTATTTGACTGTCCTTAAGGTTCTGGCATATACAGCTGAAGCGATTTTGTCTTGTGTAATAATTAAATTTGAAATATTCGCAGTGCCATGAATGGTTGAAGATTTAACTACTGCGTTGTGTACTGGAGAAAAACAGTGAAAATTTCCCTCCACTTCCAACAAAAACTAGAAAAAAAAGAGAAACTGTTTTTCATGCTCCATGACTGTCTACTAAAATGTGAAGTGTTTCAGAGTGTGTTTGAAATAAACTGTGTACATTCTTTCATTTATTTTAAATGCATTCAATCCCATCGACTGAATGCAAGATGCCCTTGAAAAGTTAATTGACTTGGGATCTATTATTCTTAATTACCTTAATATTTTGATCTTTATATTTTATTTGTAGGGAACTTCAGATGAAGTTGTCGATTGCTCCCATGGTAAGCAATTATGGGAACTCTGTAAAGAAAAGTACGAACCACTTTGGCTTAAAGGAGGGAACCATTGTGATTTAGAGCACTATCCAGAGTATATCAGGCATCTGAAGAAGTTCATATCAACTGTGGAGAAATCTCCTTCTCAAAGATACAGTTCCAGGAGAAGTACAGATCAGTTTGAGCAGTCACGGAAGAGTACGGATGTCTTTGAGGTTTCAAGGAAAAGTACAGATCGAAGAGAGAAACCAAGGCACAGTACTGACAGGCTCGAGAAACCGAAGATTCAATCCAATCATGTTGACAAGCTAGAAAAACTAAAAAGTCTGTCAAACAATGCTGATAAGCTAGAAAAGTTAAGGATCTCATTTGATCAAATGGAAAGGTCTCGGAGGAGTGTTGATTGCCATGAGAAATCCCGGAAAAGCATCGACCACCAATTGGAAAGAGCACGGAAAAGTGTTGACAGGTTGGATAGAATACGGACTGGTTGATACTCAAAACCAACTGTAAAATTTACGCATGGGTTTGGTGTTGTGGGCAATTCATTTTGTTTTTCATTTCTAATTTATATGGTTTTATGGCTGTGTAGGTTGCTTTCATTGTCTCTATAATAACAATGGCATGAAATGAGAAAGGGTTTGGTGTTACAATGATTTACTATAAATGACTCGTTAATATTTCATTTCCAAATTTTGTAATACAAATACGATTTTACATTTTCATGCCACCTGACGAATAAAAAGATTGTCCAGTGTTATGCTCCTCAATTCTAAATGTTACATCAAGTGGATAACTCAGATGTTGCCATCCATGGTTTTGCATCAGGAGTCAAATCATGGATTGGTTATGGGCAAGTTCAACAGCAGTTAAGAGATTCTTCATGTGGTTGGCTCGTTAGCAAGCTATCAATCTAGTAAGCCTGGAGAAAAATCAGAACTTAGATCTTGGGTGATATAAATCTCCGTTTTCTCCACCCGGGGTTGCAGAATTCTATAAGTTTCCCCGCGAAGAAGATAATCTCAGCGGTCGGGAGGGCCATCTTGCTAGACACAAGTGCCTGTTTCCTGCCGCAATGATCAGTTAAGACTCCATGTGGCATCGCATGTAACTAGAAGAATGAATAGTTTCTGACAGACTACAGAAGTAGCTGCTGTACATGCCTCCTCTTTCTTTTTTTATCTATGGTTTCAAGTAAAAGCTTCGAGTGTCTTCATTTTCATTATAATTATAACAAAGTTAAAGGCGCCAGAACCAAATTGGTGAGCAATTAAATATCACAGTCCAACTGCAATGGTCACCCTGTACCGTTTGCGTTAGCATTCAGGATTTAGTTTGGAAGCAAAGTACAAAAATATACATAAACTCTTAGTTTCCAAGTGTTCTTTTTTTATTATTACTAGTGCATAAAAATCATATGAAAACATCTAAGAACATATCACAGATACAAAACAAAATTGATTGTAACACAAAAACAAGCACCCACTAAAGCCATGCAAGATTGTACAACTCTCAAGATTTTGCATCACATTAAAATTGAAGTCCTAGCTTAGCTTAGACCCCGTTTGTTTGCTGGAAAATAGTTTTTTTTTTTAAAGTAAATTCCGGGGAAAATAAATTCCTGGAAAGTGAATTCCTGAAAAGTGAATTCCGATGTTTGGCAGTGTCATGGAAAATGAACTGGAAAATACTTTCCAGTGTTTGTTTGTGTTATGGAAAATGAACTGGAAAATAATTTATCAATAAATTAATTTTTTTTTCAAGTTTATTAAAATAATGAGGAACAAATCTTACAAATTAAAAAGTTGAATGAGAATGAAATTGAAAAAAAAATATAATTTCATAAATTATCTCAAATAAAATAAATAATAATCAAAATAATAGAGATCAAATCTAAAAATTTAAAAAAAATGAAAGGTGAATAAATTAAAATAATAATAATTAATATTTCATAAATTATTTCAAATAAAATAAGTAACAATAAAAAAAATGAGGACCAAATTTGATAGATAAAAAATTTCAATAAAAAAATGATAAGAAAAAAGCAAATAGCAATTATAAAAATAAGGACCAAAATTAATATAAAAATTAAATTTTAAGAGATGGAATTGAAAAATAAATATTCAAAACACATTATATATAGCAATCAAAAGTTTGAGGATCAAATTTGATATAATCAGCAAATAATGACATTTCTAAATTTTTCACAACTTCCGGAAAATATTTTCCGCCCAAATTTTCCGGAAAACACTTTCCTGAAAACCAAGCCAAATTTTTCTTTGACTGGAAAGTATTTTCTATTGATCAACTTTTCAGAAAACAAACAAACACAAAAAAAATTTGAAAAGTAATTTTCTAAAAATTGAATTCCGGAAAACAAACATAGCCTTAATAGAGCCTTAATAGGCTGTAAATTCCCTCAGAAGTTCTTAAAGCACTCTTACGGGTAAGAAATGTTGCAGGAAGTGTTACCGATTATGAACCAACCCCGCCCCATTCATCGGCAACCCCCTTCTTCTATTTCCAGAAGTAAAGTATAATCGATAGTTGTATCCATTATCACACACAATTAAACACCAGGCAATGAATCCCATGTGGCTACGATCTACAGTAGAAACAGCATCAACCAAAAAAAAAAAGGAAAAACAAAGGTTATGCTTTACCACTTGGTGGTTTAAGAAAAACGAGTATGATCCCACCAGCAAATACATCAACAAATCACTTCAAGCAAAACCACCCCATATAATAACCATTGCTCTCAAATCCCAAGCAAAACCGCACCATTAAAAAGCGTGCGTATGTTTTCACGTTTTGTTACCATGACTCGTATTTCAAGTTGAAGCACAAGGTTTTTTTCCCCTTGGGATCTCGATAAAGTCCAAAGGCAGAACCCAGGTAGCAGTTGCTTGCTTTTGTTGTGTACAGAATGTTTACTTTTATGCTGAATCGATTCGGTGCCCACTGGGATTCTACTGTATACCATGTTGTATTTCGTTACTGAGACGAGAACTTTCAGTATTTGGTGTGGGATTAGTTATATTTGAGATTAATGTTGAAGAATAGGTTACTTCTTCTACTTGTTCCAATTATTGTGAATTTCCTATAACCTGTAGCTCAAGGCACTGAACAAATCACATACACAAAACTGTAATTGGCACTGATTATTGCATCCTTGTTTAGCATTGCGCAATGTTATTAAAATTGTGGTTTGAGTAGTAAAATAATCTTGCATAAATCTTAATTAATTAAGTTTTATAATTATAATTGTGTTATAGTATATTCGGAAATATTTTACTTATAATTTTATGATTTTTCTACCAAAATGATTTTACTTGTGATTTTATGATTTTTTTACAAATAATTTTATAATTTTACAATCTAAGTTCAAATTACAATTCCGTATCATATTATAAAAGGGAGTTAGACAACCATGGCTTTGTGTTTTTAAAGAAATTGAAAATTTAATTTTTTATATATTTTATTTTTTATATATATTTAGATATTTTGATGTGCTAATGCAAAAATAATTTTTAAAAAATAAAAAAAAATCATTTTAATACAAAAATCATTTTAAAAAACAAATTCAAATGTGATTTTTTCCGAATTTTGATTTACTCAACTAGAGGGAATGATCCATCCCCACACGTTTTCATTACAAACTAGTAAATGACTGTAAGCTTACAACTCACGACGTGAAGAAAGAGTGAAACATAACACTCAAGGCTCCAAGTTATTGTGGACATTATGTGGCTTGGGTGGTAAAGAATGAACCTCAGACCACCACCACCACCACCACCGAGGAGCCTGCTAGCTGAAGAGAGGGCTGCAAGCTCGACGAATTTATGGCAAGAGGTCACCAAACCTGCTATAAACAAAACCAAATGAGAAGTATTTTTGTACCTGAACCTGAGGAGAGTGGTCTAGCTCTAGTAGCAAATGTTGGATAGTGTAGTACTCAAAAGTAAGATGGAATCTTTAGCAGCACATCAATCTTCAAATTCATTTTTTCACCTTGCTCCCCCCAATTCTCATCCGTTTGTTCTCCGCAATATGCATGCTTCCTGCCCTTATGATGAAAATTATGTTACTGAATAATATAGATTATATTTTAAAATTTTATTTAATATTTTAAATTTTTAGGTAAGATAATTCTTTAATATAATATTAAAATCTTATTAACTCAACACTCATGAGTTCGAATTTCATTACTATTATTCTATTTAATAAAAATTAAGTAGAGATGATTCATTGATATGGTATCAAAACCTTATTAACTCAACACTCACGAGTTTGAATTTCATCACTATTATTCTATTTGATAAAAATTAAGTACAAAATATAAATATATATACAAGTTTCAAACTAGAAAGGTTTTAACTCGAGAAAATATATTAAAGAATAATACAAATTATATCTAAAATATTATCTAATATTTTAAATTTTTAAATAAAATAATTTTTTAATGGGCAGAGGAGTGCTCGATAGTAGCGGAAACAGTGCATCACAAGTGAATCTCTGGTAAAGCGACAGTTCAAAGAGCATTATGGGATTATGAGCATCACATGATGTTAAATTTTTCTTTCTTTCTTTCCAAGTTTCTAAAGGATCAAGGTTTTCAAAAAGGAAAAAGTGGTGTGTCTGGCCATCACGAGCTCCATGATCGGGGATCAGTCAATGGCTCAGTGGGCCAGTATTGAAAATTGGTGTCATGATTCAACTTCTAACCACAACTTTATACGTTCACATTCTACAAAACAGAAGAGAGGAAGAGGGTGAACTGCGCAACAGCTGAATGAGCTTCGATTATTTTTATGGTTCAATTTCTAAAGTCCACGATGAACTGCCCTGATGAGAATTGAAAAGTCTCAGTGCATGCATAAAATCTTCAGAGTTGGGCCTGCCTGGTAGAAGAAATGCAATTCTACTGCAACTGAATTACGTCTCTCATGCAATCAGCTCACCCCCAGTAATAAACTACAGATTTGAGGATATGGCTACAGGAGAGCCATGGGCAGCGATATGTTTTAGCAATAAAAATAACAACATTTGCAGACAGAAGAAAATAACCCCGTAATTGTTTTGTCGTTTATGACGACCACACTAGTCATGCACCCTCATGCCAAGCACTAAAAGATCAATAAACGAGAAGCATTCTAGGAATTTGATCAATGCCATCTGTGTGGGATATTTATGATGCAAAGACAAACTGATAAATTGACCAAATCCCTTTTCAAATTACCCGATGCTAACAAAAAAGGTTTCTTTATTTCTATTTTATAAATCTGGCATCAGCAAAAAAATATTAATTGTGTGTTACAACTTTCAGATATGGAACAATTCAACAGCAAAATGATAGCCTTTGAAAGAATTAAGCATTCTTGTTAAACAAAAAGGTCAGGTTCCTAATGCTTTGAAAGCCAATGTATCATCATTTTAAATAGAACATTTGGAGCAAGTACATGTTTCAAGGAGCTCTGTCAAAGGGCTGTGTATCATTGTAACAGACATCCCATACAGCTTCCATGGCATCCTTTGCGGCTGCTTTTGAGCAGTATGGGTTGGCGATCACTGATTTCATAACTCTTCTTTTCACGCAGTCCTTCATATTTACAGTGAAAAGTTAATTATACTGTTATTTATCAAACAATAACAAACCAAGTTGGGTAAGACATCATAAAAAGTAAAAGAGTAAATAAAATAAAATAAAATTGAGGAATGTAACTAATGCCCTAGTATGTTAGACACTTGCCACCTCCAATGGTGCGTTCAGTCACCAGGTTTTAACGTTATATACTAGTCATCAAACATGACATTGCTGTCAATATACCATTGTTGGCATTATACACTACCAGCAGTCCATGGAAGTATTTGAATGATGCCATGCCATGAAGCTTCCATACTAAGGGAGAAATCACAGTACAGGTTTTATTGAGTTCTCACTTCCCATTATGTCTTGGATGGAACTTAAACTGCATTCCTATGAATCTCAAACCATTCGTTATTAATCTTGGCTAAATGGAAAAGAGTTCTTTTCTTTGGAAACATTCCTATTCCTAGCTCAACCAGGTGAATAACATCAGATTCCATTTCAATTATTTGTATACAGTTGATACATAGTTGCAGCATATCTATTTATGGAAGCTGATAATGTGCAAGTTCTTTGGGTGCGTTATCAGTAAATCCAATTTTTTTGGACCCGGTTTATCCTTGTCTATCAATATGGTCAGGTTTTTCAATCAAGGGTAAAATTCTAAATCTAATAAATCCACAAATCTTCCCCTGCCCTTTGTTGGAAAACACCAGCCTCTCTTTCTTCTCTACTCCTCTCCTCCTTTTCTTGTCTCAGTATACTTAATCTGCTCTCTATCAATAACTAAGGATACACAAATGCAAAAAATTCTTAACCTTCAATTGCCCTAATTTTGTAATTGACTCATTGACAATAACTTGCTAAGGTGATTTCAAGTTAACATAACATGCCTTGGAAAATAAGAGAATTAATCTTAATTTACATTCTACATTTATACCAAAGACACAAATCATTGTCATTGAATCATATAATCAAGACCAGTTAAACAAAGTTTTTAGAGAGAGAATTTAGTTTCAGATAGTTGTCAAGTTTAGGTGGATTTCTACGGTACTGCAAGTTAAGTTTATCACCTTATAGGTTACGTTTTGCTTTTGACAATCAATTAAAATCCTGGTTAAATGTTCTGACAATTGAAATTAAATTGTTAGTATGAATAGCTTGTGCAATTACCTATTATCTATTCATGGCAACCACTAGACTGATGGGCCATTCACAAAAGGGCAAGGAATAAAAAGATGGGTTCATGAAATAATATTATCCCTATTTGAAAAACTTGACCAAGTTAATAAACAAGATTAAACTAGGTCCAAAGAAAACAGATACGCTAATAACATGCCCAAGAGTAGACATGTTATCAGCGCCCTGTGTGTGTGTGTGTGTGTGTGTGTGTGTGTGTGTGTGAGAGAGAGAGAGAGAGAGAGAGAGAGAGAGAGCTGCTTCCATGGCAATTTGCCCCATCTATAATGATGCCAGATCAACATCATTTTATCTAAAAGGTTGTTTTTTTATTTTATTTTCAACTTGTTAAAAAACTTAACTGAAGTTTGTAGGACCACTTTCTTCAGTAAGCTTAACTGAACACACTTATATGACAGTAGTTCAGATCTTCAATAATGAGTTCAAGTATACATAACTATAGGCCTAAAATTTAAATAGACTCGTTTTCTTATTTAAACCATTTTTTTCCAATTATTGAGGTATACATCCCCCTTAGTCCAGCTCAAAGCATTGTCTTTAGAAGCTTTACATTCCTGAAACTTTCTTTCATTCAAGATGGCCTTTTTTAGTCTTCTGTGTGATCAATTATTAGCTAAAATTTTTAAAAACCAATGGTATGCAAACTGTATACATGTACAAGTAGCCACTTTGGTTAATACAGAGCAAAACAAAGAAGTGATGCTTAATTCAAAATCATGTTATCGAGATTTATGCTTGAAATCATTTCTATCTTGGCTTTTTTTGTTTTCTCAAATAAGCCAAAGAGTCTAAAATTGCATCATATAATTGTTACTTTGCATATCTTACACAAAACTAATTTCCGTGTTGGAAGAAAGATCTGTGCAATTATGCAAAAGCTGCATTTCTCTATGAAAATATATGAGATTAGCTCTCTCATATGATATAACAAGCATTCTGTAGTAGTTGAAGTTCATAACTTTATCTTGTGGCCAGTAAATGGAGTGGATTTAGTTGTAAGCTAATAAATTATTTTAACATTTTCAAAAATCTATAAAGATAGGGTCAAAATTTCTTCAAAACTTATGAGCACTATTTATGGCTTAAAATCTTCTGTTTCATGACAAAAGGCCCTGATATTCTCAACTAGTGCCTGTTTTGTATAATATTTTCAACAAGTTAGAAGTAATAACCAAAGACTATCACATGTACTTGATTCTCTGCTGTTCTACATATTAAATTATATATTTTTTAAGGGTTTTCATTTTTCCAAATAATTTGAATTAACAGAAATGATGAAAAGGAACATGCAAATCATCGACAGTCATGTTTTGGAATTCATATATAAGCTAGCAATTGACTAAATAAGCATCCAGAAATCTTTTATAAATAGTGGAGTTAATTTTTCAACATGTTAAAAGCAATTGAATCATCCAGCATGCAAGGGCGGGCTTGCGGCTAGTTTTATAATATAGAAATTACATTTCTTGAGCTTTAATTTAGAAGATTACCCCGTTCTCAATGTTGTAATTTCTCATTGTCTTCACTAATAATATATTATCCTTTATCGAAACGAAGTAATATCTAACAACTTCAGAATTGAAAATCTTCACCTTGTGTTTTTTGTAGGTAGAAAACTAATCTGAAAATAGCAAGTTCCTTTCCTAAAATACTGCCAATTAATTTATAGACCTAAACATGGAAGACAGCTCAATAATTGAAGTTGTCTACCACTAAAAAAGACACTTCAATTGCAGGGATCATGAATTCTTCAAACTTAACCCGTGATGTCCTGCAGCACTGGATTCTCATTTTAATAAGACTCCAACTTCCATCTGATATGATGATATTTCAAAGGCAAAAGAAACCTCTAATGAAAATGTGGCATAACCATTTATCCTCAATTTACAGCCAATGAAAGGATTCAAGTTTTCATCTTATAAGCAAGCAGATGTGTGAATATAGTGGACACGAGTACAGATTATTTGTGAGGTTACAAAAGAATTAGAACTCACCTGCTCATGGCCTCTTAATTTCATATAACCCCGCAGCAATTCTCGTTTGTAATGGCAATCACCACTTAAATGGCCAGCACGAATCTGTACACAAAAACAAGGAAAAAAGGGCAACATAAGTATTAAGGCAGGGAAAAAGTAGCTGCAACACTTACTATTTGTAAAAATATTTGGTGAATTTTAACAGGACTCCCAAGTTGGATCTGTAGGTGCCAACCTGAATTCATGAAAAGAATTGGTCGTTGTTGCAGTATACACACCTCACTACAGGCATGATGAGCACAGTCAGCCCAGTCCAAGTTTGCAGCCCGACAGTCATCATAAGCATGAATCAACTCATGTTTAACAACTTGGTTTACATCATCTTGAGTGATCATGTGATTACTACACACCATTATCTGAAAAACAGAACATAAATAAGAAGAAACACAGAGACATGCCAAGGCAGAAAAACAGACCCAAAAACAAGCACTTCAGGATAACCTGGCCAATTTTTCGAAGAAAGGCATATAATTCAACAAGAAATACATGAAACCTCATTAATCTAATGAAAAATATCATACAATCAAATGCCTGGAGAAAAAACAAACATAATGTAAATTCTACTGTATTACATTGACATCCAAATGAAAATGAGTAAACTCACATTATAAACCAAAATAGAATCCACAAAATCATGAAAAACAAAAAATTAAAAAATAACAATAGTCTAAGGAATGCTACCCCTTCGCCACGAACATAACCACCAGCAATCTTCTTATCACAGTTAACAGCTTTCAAGAATTTTTCACCAACTCCACACCCTGCTTTCTCCATATGCTCCCTCAAAAATTTCACCATTGGAGCTGATACAATACAAAACAAAACAAAAAAAAAATCAGTGAATGATCTTCAAATCATCTTAAATATTCTATCAAATAAAGTTAAAGATACTCATTTGCTTTCACCATAGATTCTAAGTTACAAATTGGAAAAAAAAAAATACACTCTAATGAGATTTATGAATCAGAATGAGGAACGGATGGGTTATGAAATTTTACTCCGGAAACTCCGACGAATCATATCTTCGCGTTCCTCCACTGTCGCGCCGTCGGAGCCGGGTGTCGCGCCTGGTTCCTCCGCCATTTCCCGTAAGTTGGGCTAGGAGATTTCTGTGACGGGGTTTTTCTGGTCAATGTCTGCGTTTTTATGTACGTTTGACACCATAGTTTTTAAAATTGAAGCAGGGTCAAACCGAATCGAGTTCTAAGATCAATGTTTAAGTGGGTTGACTAGATTAATTTTGATCAATTTAATTTTTTACTTTATATAAAAACTATATATTATTTAAAAAATAAAAAAGGAAAAGGAATTAATGGGTTTTAATTGATTTTCTTTTTTACGATATTAACCCTCTCTCTATTTATTTTTAAACACTACGGGGTCTAAATCACCAATCATCTACATGACTAACAAACCAATGATCCTCTCAGTCTCTTAAATCTAAATCAATATTTATGTCCGTTAATCTCTAAATCAAAGCTCATCCTCCAAGTTTTCTACTTCTCTTAATCAAAAAGTATCCTTCTAGGGTTCATATAAAAAAGAAGTTTTGATATTAAAACCTAAAATGAGATAACGCTTAAGGTAATTGATTATAATTATGATGAATGTAGATAAACACTAACAAAAATATTTATATCTAAGAAGTTGCCTTCTAATTCTCGGGTTTAGATTATTTTCTAGGATTATATAACCTAGATTTGATTTTTTTTTTTTATGTTCAATAGTTAAAAGAGATTGTTTGAAAATTTATACGAAAGAGAATGAACAATTATAAATAATTATTAAAAGTCAATGTTTATGCTTAACAACTGATACTTGGATATCAATAAAACATGAACTATATATGTTTGACAGCTTATTGGATTAATAATAAATAGAATTTACACAAAAGAATTCTCGCTTTTTATCATGTTTATAATTATATAAGTGACACAATTAGTCAAGATATTAAGACTTGTTTTTTAGAGTGGGGGATTAATAAAGTTTCGATTGTTACAATAGGCAAAGCAAGAAATAATATTGGTATTATTGTATTTGAACAATGTTATAAAAGATTGGTCAATTATTATATTGTCATGTTAGATGTTGTGCACATATTATAATCATCATCATGTGTGATGGCTTAAAAGATATTAGTGTTTCAATTGTTAAGATTCAATATGCAATTAGGTATATGAGTTCTTCTCTTTACAGGTAAGTTCTATTTCAGAAGTGTGTATAGAAGTTGCATATGCTATGACAAAAATCATAATTTTTTGTTGTATATAACTATTATTTTAAATTCAAGTTTTAAGTTGAGATATATGAAAATTTGTTTTAGTGACTTGTATGATGATGACAAAATACGATTGCTAATGGAGAATGTGAAAGATAATTTGGTTAGCTTGTATAAATTTTAATTAAAAGTTAGTGAAGTAGAGGATGATAATAGACATCAACAAAATGTTGTTATTATTGATGTCATGAAAGTAGATCATAAGACAAATACTTTTGATTAATTCAAAAGACATCTATAAGAGAAAGATAGTCTAAAGAGGAAAAAATGAGGTTGAGGGGTATTTCAATGATAGTTGTAAAGATCTTAATAATGATAAGTTGATTATTTTAGCTTGGTGGAAACATAATGCTTTAAGGCTCCGTTTGTTTGCTGGAAAATGGTTTCCTTTTGGAAAGTGAATTCCAGGGAAAATGAATTCCTGGAAAGTGAATTCCTAGAAAGTGAATTCCGATGTTTGGTAATGTTATGGAAAATGAACTGGAAAACACTTTCCAGTGTTTGTTTATATTATGGAAAATGATCTGGAAAATAATTTATTAATAAATTAATTTTTTTTTCAAGTTTATTAAAATAATGAGGAACAAATCTTACAAATTAAAAAGTTGAATGAGAATGAAATTGAAAAAAAATATAATTTCATAAATTATCTCAAATAAAATAAATAATAATCAAAATAATAGAGATCAAATCTAATTTTTTTTAAAAAAAAATAAAAGGTGAATAAATTAAAATAATAATAAATAACATTTCATAAATTATTTCAAATAAAATAAGTAACAATAAAAAAAATGAGGACCAAATTTGATAGATAAAAAATTTCAATAAAAAAATGATAAGAAAAAAGCAAATAGCAATTATAAAAATAAAAACCAAAATTAATATAAAAATTAAATTTTAAGAGATGAAATTGAAAAATAAATATTCAAAACAAATTATATATAGCAATCAAAAGTTTGAGGATCAAATTTGATATAATCAGCAAATAATGACATTTCTATATTTTTCACAACTTCCGGAAAGTGTTTTCCGCCCAAATTTTCCGGAAAACACTTTCCTGAAAACCAAGCCAAATTCTTTTTTGACTGGAAAGTATTTTCCGTTGACTGGAAAGTGTTTTCCGTTGACCAACTTTCCAGAAGACAAACAAACACAGGAAAGTTTGGAAAGTAGTTTCCCGGAAAGTGAATTCCGGGAAACAAACGGGGCCTAAATTATAAGATCCTTTTGAATGTCTCACAATAAGTTCTAGTTATTCTTATATCAATAATAACTTTTAAATCAGCTTTTAGCATTAGTAATCATAAACTTGACCACTTTCAAAGTTTTGTTATCTTTAATAATAGTCCAAACACTTGTTTGTTGTTAAAATTGGTTGCATTATAGGTGAATTTCAACTGATAATAGAACGCCAAGGGATGATATTGAAACCTATAAAGAACTTAAATTAGGTAATTAATGTACTTTTATTTTATAATTTATTAATAAATGTGTTTTTAATCTAACTTGTGTAATTTTTTATTTAGTAGAATTTGGTAAAAAGTTGCATATGACAATGGAAAATAATTAGTTAAAAAAATAAAGGCATCTTTTTATTAAAAAAAAAGTGATAAAAATGCTACTTTTATTTTTTATCTTTTCATTTAATTTATATTGTTATAATTCCATAATTTGAATTCAATATAAGAAATAAAAATAAAATAAAATATTAGTAGTGTGCTGTTGATAAAATGAAACATCTTGTATGAGCTCAAACTACATTGCCATGATTTATCATTTTGGTTCCTTGTAATAGAAATCTTTGGAAAAAAGATTGAATTGATGATTTGTTGCAATGAAAGTTTTGTAGTTTATTAAGAATTTCTTAACATTGTTCTTAATGTGCTTCTTGATTAGAATAATATGCACAATGAAGTTTATGTTCTTAGCATAATATGTTTTGTGACAATGTCATTGCTTATTTTTAAGACCATTGAAGGCAATAAAAATATTTTATCTATTAAGTTTATAAGGTTTTGGAAATTTGGATTTTCTTAATCTTTTAGTGGGAGTTGTAAAATTTCTTTTTTTATTGGAGATTCGAGGAAATAAAATTATAAACAAATCAAACTAAACTGAAAATGATTGATTTGAATTAGTCGTAATTGGGTTTCAATTTTAAATTCATAAGAAAATCAGTATGGTTGTTTTTCTAGTTGAAAACCAAACAAAAAATGAGTACCCTTGCCATGTTTTGTTATGATAATAACTAGGATTTTGTTATGATATCTTACAACTTAAAAACTAAAACATAAATAAAGAAAATAAAATACAAGATTAAAATATAAAAATCTCAAAGTAAATTAAAAAAAAAAAAACAAAGTGAAAAAGGTTTCACATGGCAAAATCTTTTAGATGACGCTAAATAAGCAATATGAAAAAACATATATATTGACCACTTTGTCAATCACATTACTTTCAATTTTTCACAAGCTATAAATTTTTTTTATAAAAAATATAAAATCAAACACCAACTAATATTTATTATCTGGTTGAGAGTGTAATTTTAGTTGTTTTTAAAAATATTTTACCTAATAGGTAACAATACTAACAAATCATCTCGTTAATTTTACTCCCTTGCTGCTACAGTACAGTGCACACCACAGTAAAACTGTCTTCTCTTAGATTTTTTTTAATCAGCTAATGATGCTTCTGTGGATACAAATACAGAAATAAGTTACAGGAAGCTGAGAAGAAACCGGCTTCCATTTCTAACCAGAAGCATCACCGTTCCGTATCAATTTACATGCCTGGTGATTAATTTTCGTTGCTGCATGTCCATCAAAACCGCACTAAAAATAGCTGAATGTTAAATTTCACGTAAGAACTAAAATTGTGACGCATTTAAGCCCCGATTTTCCCCTCTCGTGATCACAACCACCTGTCTGGTTTTCTTGCCCATCAAACTCGGTCAAACAATGGCCTCTTGTCCTTCCATTTGCAAAATGAAACCATGCATGGCTGCCAAGAAATGGCAAAATTAAACATCCACCCGTCTCGCTTTCTTCCTCTCCATGCAATTCGCTGACTTTCTATCCTTCCTGTAACCTATATAATTCCTCTCAGCTTCTTCACTTTCCTTCATTCTATAGCTGCGCAGTGTTTCTCTTTATCGTTTTGATTGAGAAGTACTGCAGAACTTTATAGAATCCTACTTTATTTTTATTTTTCTCATCAAAACCAAAACAAAAATAAATCACAATGGCACGCCAAGCTCTTGTTCTTGCACTTATCTTTGTTGCCGTTGTTGGGGCATTTGCTGCGGAGGCTCCTTCCGCCACCCCCTCGGCTTCACCATCACCAAAGGGCTCTGAGGCTTCCGCTAAGGCACCCACTGCCGCTACCCCAAAGGCGTCGGCCAGCGCCCCCTCCATCACTGAAGCCCCGAAACACTCCGCCTCCTCACCTGTTGCCCAAGATGGCCCCGCTGGAGCCCCAGAAGGTGAAATCTCTTCACCTCCTGCCCCATCCAGCCTTAGTGCAGAAGGACCAGGACCTGCTGCTGGGCCAATATCTGATATTGTCAGCGATGCACCAGCCACACCACCAGCACCCCAGAAAGACGGAGCTGCCACTATCAAGATCTCTACAGCTGCCGTTGTCGCTGGCTTATTGGTCTTCCTGTCCTTCTAATTTTTACAAGTACAGATGCAATGAAAAGCTCTTGAGATAATGATTATGTGTATTCTTGTGTTTTACAAGAATACTTATTTCAGTTAGTTCAATTTAATAATAAGGCTATGAATTTACAAAGCCAATCAATAGAGGAAGGCGTCTCATAGACCAGGCATTTATCTTACATGTTCATCAACTGATCGTGGGATTTTTTTTGGGTATAATTTGAAACCTTTAGAACAGAGCAAAAAAAGGTGATTGTTTTGTTAATAATCGCTTGCATGCTTTCTTAACGTAATTAATTTGTTTACAAAGCCAAATTACTGTTCTTCAGCACCATTCAAATGAATTAATATAGCTCGTATTCTCATAAATAGGACAGTAGATCAGTATTACCAAATAGAAAGTTTGCAAACTCAAAATAATTAAAAACCAGAGAGGGGGTTGGTCACTGAGGTGAGCATCAGCAGCAAAAAGCGTAAAACACAAGTGAATTTACAAATACAAACGTGAGCAGTTTATGTTATCCTGTATAACCTGCCATAGATGCAAAAAAATTCCAGCACCTGAGAATTTCAAAGCCCAGCCACAAATCTGCCTGAGTATAAATAGGATCAAAAGCGAATTGTTTCAATTTTCATGCAAGCAAAACTGCATTGGCAGATAAGCTACGGAAGATAAAACTCTCATATAGCTAGTCGTTCTTGCTTCTCATCAGTGCGAGCACAACTAGGATGGCTTAGTTCTAGATAGGGAATTGATTATCGGCCTGCGTTTCCACGGAATGAGAGAAGGATATGGCAGAAGCTATTTGTTGAATCAGATTTTGTAGTATGAGTGCTGAACTTGTTGTTGACGCTGATTTCGAATAATTGTTTCATTGGAGTCCATTCATTACCATGCTGGGCATGAAAAGGCATTAAAATCCTCTCATCATTTCTCAGTACACAGACGGTTTCTACTAGGATTGCATGCACGCCATAGATATACACAACCAAAAATCAGAAGAAAAAAAATCACACAATTTAATATTGTTCAAACTTTTTTTCGGGTCAAAAAGTTAACCGGGTTTAATAACAGTTTTTTTAGTTTTAATTTAGCTTTATGATAAAAAAAAATATAAATACAAACTCAAAATAAAATATGTTAAAGAATAAAATAAAACAAATAAAAATCCAATGTTGAAATCTAAGATTAAGAAAAAAAAAAAAAGGAGAAGAAAAACAAGGTACGTCAAGTGCATTACAAAAAAAAAAAAACATTATTCATTAAATATCAAAATATATTATGCAAATAAAAATTTACAGTGGACAAAGTTTCATCCTCTTTAAATAATATGGGCATATATATGAGTTATTTATAATTTACTTTTTAAAATTTCTTGAAACTATTAAATGATGATAATTAGGTTTCGCTTAATGCATTTCATGAATATAATGATTACTATCATTTAATATTGTTTTTTTAAATATTTATATTATAAAAATTTGAATACAATTTATTTAATAATTTGACTGTATATATATATTAGATTGTATAGTTTGTTATACCTGTTTTTCTAAAAATAAAAAAAAATTATTGTCAGCAACTAAAATATCTAATGAAATATTTTTTGAAAAAAATAATAATAAACTTCCTATAAGAAATAAAGAAATTGATGAAAATGTTTCTCAAATAAAAATAATGATTTTTTCAAATATTAAAACATTAAAAAATAGAAAGAAATAAGAGACTTAATATATATATATACACACACACACACATTAAAGAGAAAAATAGGTCTCAACGGACACGCCTAACTTAGGTGGCCTCATGGAAAAAGATTTCATTGCTACAAAGACAAGAATTATTTGATTTTTTCACCCATAATCTTTCATGTCGAATCTTGTTCTCGTAAGGTGATTGTCATGATGTTGCAAACAACAAAACTATATATAAAAAAAAAAGTTATATATAAAAAATCTAAAAAGATCATGCAAAAATTTGTAACTAGAGACATGTAGCTAAAATAATCTCATAAAAAATAATTTAAAATAAATTATGAAGCTCAATCACTAATAAATTTAATGTTAAGGAATTTTTTTTTTAATAAGATAAAATGAGATTGTAAAATAATATGAAATCATTGTAAGAAAAATGAATTAGGAATATTTTTGTGCACCAAAGTGTTAGGATAAGTTATAATATTTTTGAGCAAAATCACCATCAAAGCTAATCTTTAATAATTCATGTATGTTTATTGTTGTTGAAGTTATTTTTGAAAATATTTTTTATTTTAAAAAAAATAATTTTCACATAAACACATCAAAATAATCTATAAAAAAAATTAGTTTTAACATGAAAGAGTTAATTTAAAAATTCAATTTTTTTAGTAAAACACTTTTAAAATACAATTATAAACACCCCTAAGTTATGGTGATGGAGTCATATTCATCCTTCTCACTTACAATCTTTGCTAAAATGTCAGGAACGGAATTTTAATTATTATTTCTTAAATAATCATTAAAATTCAATTGCAAATCGGTGGGAAGAATTGCTTTGAGACCCATTTCTTAAAGGTTGCTCTTGAATTTGCATTTGATTTTTGTAGCATGTTATGTTTTACTTAGCTCATAATAATTTGTGTAAAGGGGGGATTCGAAATACGAGATTAGAGAGGGGGAAATCTTAAAAAAAGAGTAACCTTTTAGTATTAGAACAATTAGAGAATTTATTGAATATTTTGTTTATATATAAAAAATAAATAGTTTTAATTCATATTAATTAAAAGCTTACAAATATACTTAATTTGTTTAATTACAAAACACAGCACATATCCTTCAATTAAAAAAAAAATATAAGTACAAGTAATATATTTGGACTACTTGATGGAGAGTTAAAAAGAACCAGTGTTGATAATTAATTGACTAAATTCTGTGACTACAAGTAATTAAATAAACAAAAAATATAAATCCTTCAAACCTCATCATTCATTATAGCATAGTTTTTTTCTGGGATTATTGTAAAGAAAAAAAATGGTCTGACTTCAGAGATATTGATATTAATGTTGTCAAATTTTTTCCGATGTGTCATGGTTGGTATAATCTTATTTCATTTCAAAAAACATCACAAATTGAAATAAATTTTATCTTGTTTAAAATCTTGATTTGTTTATCTTGATTCGACTGTTTAATTAAGATAAAATTTTATAAGTAGTCTCTTGATATATTTATATATATTAAGTTAACATTTTATAAAAATTATATGATATAACAATCTTACGAGACTGATAATGACATTCTCATAATATTATCTACACTCATAATTTTGTTCGGAGAAATTATTTTATTATGTTTTTTAGGTTAAATTTTTATTAATTTCATTATTTAACAACTAATTTATTAAAAATTCAACTTTATAATTTATTTTTATTTTTTATATTTAATATTATCATGAAATTATAACGTAGGTTACGCATTTGAAAAGTTAACCTGAGTTGATCCAATATATCGTTGTTTTTATATTTTTTTTAAGATGTCAACTTGAATTTTTTTAGTTAAACTATATATTTATAAATTTTTCATGTTATCTTTAAAATCATCAAGTCGATCAAGTTCTATCGGTTTAACTCTTATTTTTTTTACTAATATTTAAAATTTAAATTGCATAATTTTAAACAATTTTATTTTTAAATTTGGACTAAAATTTTATTTATTTAATTAATATATTTAATTACATATCAAAACATAAATAATATAGCCCTAAACAAAACACCAAAATACTTTAAAATCAAAATATTTAATTCCAATGAAAAAAAAAAAAACACCGACATAAACGCGGAATTATAAAATATGATATTGTGAATGCGGTTGCATGCAGGAACTGTTACTTATCCCTCGACAATCCCCATTATATTCGTCATCATTATGAGATTAGACTTTTGCTAAGTTGGACCTCCGACCTTGGGCCCACTTGCATGTGTCTCTCCACGATTGACGGGGTGCTAAAAGCGCGTTGCCCATTTGTTGCCCGCCCCCCCCCCCCCCCCTCTCTCCACATCATCATAAATAGCGGTGGATGACGTAAATTGCAGCGGCTTCTTTTAGGTGCATGAGTTCTCATCCGCCGTGAGTAGTCCAGGATGATGGCCGGTAAATTTAGTATTTTTAAGCTACTGGGATATTCTTAGATAGCGTTCCCTTCTCAGCAACATCCATAGTAAATGTGTCACTCGATAACCTGAGCTTATATGATAAGTGGGTTTAATTTTGGAAAAACTTTTAAATTTATTCATAGGTGGTGTGGTTTGTGTTAAACAAATTATTTTTAATTACTCTTTTCATTAATATAAGTTAACTATTTAGTTAATGGAATATTTTTAGGGAATATATGTAAATTAGATAACTAAATTAAAAACACAATAATGAAATTGAATAATTAACGTAGACGCGTAGGTAAATTTATCAGTTTTGTCAAAAATAAACTTATTTGTCATCACTTGAGGAGCTAAGAGACAGAGATGTAAATTTTAACGTTAGAATTTATAGCATGGTGCAAATGTTTATATATCATCGACGGTCTGAAAAGATTGTGGCCTCATTACTACCAAAAATCGTGGTAATTTTCGACGTCAACAAGGAAGATGGGAAAGCAAAGATTGATGCTACATCGAAGGTAAAGTACAAACGCTGAAGCCAAAACACAAGTCAAACTTAAGGATCAATACCCCTGCTCCTTTCATACTTTTTCTAAGGGTTGCCATTACCACAGTTCCAACACTTTCAAAAGCAGAAGACAGAGGTCGTCAAGACTTGCATTTAGATAGTCAAAAAAAGAGGAAAGAAAAGAAAGAAAAACAATCACTGAAGATGCATGACAAACTATTAAGGCCTGATTATGACTCTCTTTCCGTACTCGTTTGCTAGCCTTCTATGGCTAATAATGCTACGATGTTACGAGCATGGCAACAATCAGCACCGAGAGCCCTTCCTGCAGTTAAGTGCACCGGAAGCCAGGGTCATTGAACCCACAAGAGAAGATGGTCTTGCACTTAGGCTATAGGCCCTTGCGTAGCTTGAAGATGCTCCGGCGCCTGACTGCCGGAAGTAGGCGCCATTCAACATTAAGTCTCCTTCTGACCTCCAATTCCAGTGCCTCCACTCACTCTCTGGTGCATCCTCATGTTTAGTCACCTGTACGTGTGAACGTAAGAATTTTGTAACTAAAACCCTTTAAACTGGTAAACCAAATTATTTTGTGTGTTAAGACAGTGTTGAATCCTGACCCTTTAAGGAGTGGCCGACGCCGTAATTGTGTTTGATTCCATATTTTCACAGGACACGAAAAAGAAATATTGTTCCTAGAAACAAGAATATCCTCACCCATAACCCCATAAATAAGGGAAGGGTTTCATTAATATATTCATGAGTACGTACTCACCTCTTTGTTAAATCTTCTATATGGTGCAAGAAATCTATTTCCTTGACTGTTGATTGTAGGAGCAGCGCTCCCACCAATAGCATACATTTCCCAGTGCGTGTAGTCATTGTTCACAACATGAAAGTACCCATGCCTGCATCTGCAAAAGCAGTAATTTGATAACATGTAAAACGCTTTCAAAAAGACTATGAACTTTGTAGAAAAAATCATTGAAAAACAAACATCAAGGGCAATAACAATTGATTAGGATTTCTCATTTTACCTTGGCATTCTTTGCACCAGCCCTTCGCCAAAATGATTAAAGGCTATTGTCACCTGCATGTCTCTGTCTTGTGTATACGAGTCGCTATGGCCCAGCAGCATGACCTTGTCATGATGAGTCATGAAGTTGTTGGAGATGGTGATGGCTGTCGATCCATGAATGGCATCAATAAGTCCATCATGACAGTTAGACAATGAACAATGGTCAACCCATATATGCTTGCTAGCAAAGATGGAAACCCCGTCACCGTCGGAGGGAGTCCACCAGCCGGAGTGGTGAGGAGAGTCTCGTATATCACCATTCCCTCCTTGCTTACAGTCATGTATATGTATGCCATGTATGATGATGTTAGTGGCATAATGAATAGTAATGCATGGTCCCCCGGCAATGTGAACACTAGCACCCCTACCATCAATCGTCTTGAAAGAGTTCATGACCAGCTCTTGCCTCAGCTGAATTACCATGTCTCTCTTGAAAATAATCCACAAAGGCTCATCCTGAATCACAGCATGCCTAAGAGTTCCTGGCTTGGGGTTCACCGCATCATCATTATCAGAGTCGGTTACAACATAAATCCGACCATTTCTACCACCAATGGCGTTCTTGCCAAACCCAATAGCACAATCAGCAAGACGTTGGCGATTCCTCTCCCAATTGGGGTCACACCTCCAGCAATCATCTATGGGATTCCCAGTTCCGCATGATAAATAGCCAAGGTTTCTCCTGGAAGCATTGATGCTCCTGTAGAAACAAAATGTGTGAACGTTCTGCACACCAGCTAGCTACAATTATGCTACTAATTATACACAACATATATATGTATGAATAAAACACAATTATATATACACACACACACACACACACACACACACACACACACACATATATTGGACATTAATTATTACCTATGCACCTCCTGTACTACTAGCTCAGGGTCCTGAATTGATGAGGAGAAAACAAAATGTGGTGCTAGAGCATAGACAAAGAAAACCAGAAGGATTGCTGGACTTGACATTTTTTTTTCCTTGCTCGATCTCCGACGAGGAAAAAAAAAAGAGGGGGTGAGGTGATAGGCTTGGCTAGGATCGAGTGGGGCTATAAAGGCAGAAAAAAGCCGGGAGTGATGGCGTGATTAAAATGACAAAGTGGGGTCGACTTAATCGTAATTTCAGGTATTTGCTTTGTTCTTCAATCTGGTAGTTTAAAACCGTTAATCATGGCCTAAGAAATCCTGACCCTGTAAGTCAAACCTGCTGGCTAAAAGGAGGCTGTTATGTTCTCATTTATCATCTTGATTACTAGCTGTATACTTAATTCAGTTAATAAGTGCACTCGAAGTAGTCAGCAAAAACCAGCAAATATTAAGAAAAATGGAAAATGATTTATTCATATTCAAATCACACTAATTTGATATATTAAACGATTGATTAAGAGTGAAAAAAAAAGAGAGTAATATCAGTAATGAAAGTCTAAATGTATATATAATTTGTTTATATAATTGTTCAATTTATTTTTTTATTTTTTTTTTTGGATAGTGGTTACTTTTGAAAGTGTTTTTTGTTTTTATAAATATATCAAAATAATATTTTTTTTATTTTAAAAAATTATTTTTGATATCAATACATGAAAATGATCTAAGACCACCACGAAGAATTAATTTAAATTAAAAAAATAAAAATAAAATTCTTTAAAAAAAATATATATTTTTAAAACGCATTTTCAAACACATGGAAATCCTTTTCTTTTTTTTTCATCACAAGGTGTTAAATTTTGCTATTGTTTACGTTCAATGTGACTTGAAAGTAACTCGATCAATTAGAGAAAGATGTTTGCCTTTTACAATTAAGGAAAAGCAGATCTCGATCCCTTTTGGACTCGTAAAATATTAGGTCATCTTCTGGATAAAGCTAAAGGAATCTCCTAACCCATCTTGACTTGCTAGGTTCTTAGAAGAAAAACATGGCTCATGCATGTTGATATCTTTGTACAAAGGAGAGAAATTCAGTAGTCGTTTATTGACTTGGCTGGCTAGTTAAAGGATCTGGGAATCAGATCATATAGCACTAGGTCATGCTTTTAGCTGTTCCTCGTTCCAATTGCCCTTGCTGACATCGCAACCTTTTATTATACTGATTTCTTATATATGTTTATTGAAACACTACACATAATAATTTAAAAGTTGTTTCACACAATAATTTAGTACAAAAAATGAGGTACAATGGTTTTGAGTTAGAAAAATATACATTTGACAAAAATTATTTATATAGAAAAGGTAAATGAATGTAGCATAGTTAAAAAAAAATGGCTTAATTTTATAGCAAGATTTTTTTTATCAAATTTAGAGTAAAATCTACTAAACATATATATGATATTGTTTTTCATTGAGTTTAAAGTTAATAATCTATTTAAATCAACTTGATAAGTTTATATCGAGCAGAAAATTAAACTATATAGATTAATAATACAAGAAAAAAAACAATCATAGTATAGTTTATGAAGACTCATTACGGTTTTACTAGAAGCTTTTTAGTTTCTACTTCATATGAGGTATGTATATTTGAGATCTACATAACAAGTCTCGAGTTCAAGTCAGGGATTGCATCTCTTGTAAAAACCTGGAACAACTGAAAATTTACTCGCTCACCTAAACCCATAAAATACGCTTTCCAGGAGATGGGATTTTCTCGAATCCAAAAATCAAAGTATGCATATATAGCTTAATATATGAAGCTTTACAAATAAAAGGGATTGTTTGCATGTGTTATCTTTACTTCTGGTATTTTTTTTATTTATTTATTTAGTTGTTCTGCTCTTGGAAATATCTCCATCTTCTATCATATTTTCATCCAGTTACAGTTAATTCTTCACATATAGCCTACATGTTTTAGACACATATGAATTTTCACTGACATGTTGCCACGAATTAACAATATTGCATGAAAAGGAAAAAGGAAAATTTAAAAGCTTCGTTTAGTGGACTATACAGGTTTAATTATATACAAATCATCCTAAATTAATGTTTTATACTGATTTGATGTATAATTAAAGTGATAAATGATAAAGCCTGCCTGGAATTTAGAAATATTAAATCTAACGAGTAATATTTTTAATGAAACTTTTATATGATTTTTTTTGAATGATAAAATTCTTTTTATCGCAAGGCGCTGTTTAATTTGTGTCTAATTTATGTATATATTTTAATAAGTTTTGCCCCTGTTTACGTTCATGGTTTGCCTTTTACAATTAGGACAAGACGTACAGATCTGTTTCTTGGACTCGTAAAATATTAGGTCATCTTCTGGATAAAGCTAAAGAAATCTCCTCACCCATTTTGACTTGCTAGGTTCTTAGAGCGAAAACGTGGCTCATGCATGTTGATATCTTCGTACAAGGAGAGGAATTCAGTTGTCCTTTATGGAGTAAAAGGATTTAGGGATTGAAATTAATTATATTGACGATCCAATTATTTCTTCTCTGTAAACTTGACCGCCCAAATATCGATCATCCTACCGTATTCCGATGTAAGTAGCACACCTGCGGGAATACAATATTACTTCAATGTAAATAAATTATTCCATTAAAAAATTCAAATTATTAGGTAAAATTTTAAAATATAACTTATATTATTCTTTAATATCTTTTTAAATAAAAATTCTTTAAGTTTAAACCCTAGACTTATATTATTTTGTATCTTATTTTAAATCAATAAAATTCTAATATTATATTAAATAACTATTTTACTATCAGAAGTCATTAACTTCAAAGTGATAAGATAGTGATCTCGCCGTATAGCACTAGCTATGTACCTTTCTTCTGCTGTGAGATCGAGGCCTCTTTATTATATTTGCTTGTTCACACTATTAGAGTACTTGGAAACTCTTTTTTGTAGGGCTAGAGTACAAGGATGAGAAATGTTCATCCATCTGGGTTTTGAATGTAGGTGTGTGTTGAGTCACCCACACTAGCGCTTTTCTTTTATTTTTATTTCTTTATATAAATGTTGATTAAGAAAATAGCAGGTACAATAATAACAATAATAAAATAAATATTATAATAATAATAATTGTAAAAAATAATGAGGAGGAGGAGGAGTAACTTTACTTTTGACATGAATTTCTTATTAAAAAATTTACCCCAAATATTTTAAGGCATCAATTAACATTTACTCCAAATTTACCCCAATCGAACCTTATATTTTTTTGTGCATTTGTCTCTTCTCACGAAGCTATATATGGTGGCAAAATCCCAGACAAGTCAGCAACTAATGGAGTTGGAGCACGGAAGCAGGCAACTCCAGCACAACATCCTGGATTGTCTGTTTTGTTAGATATATATTAGCAGCCAGCATCACTATTTATCAGTACTATCTTGATAGAGCAACAGCAATCATAGGTCTTGGGGTCCGATATGTCATGGACCATCTATCACAAATTAGCCTCTTTCTTCTCGTGGGCCATTGCCATGACCAGAACTGTGTTTCGTTCTTGCTATTGATTTTTTTGTTTTCTATTAAGGTTATTGATTATGTTTGGTAGTGTAACTATCAATTTCACAGATTATTAATGAAAATATTTATTAATAATACAATTATAAATTAATTTAAAAATAAAAAAATAAAGTCGCAGTCCAATAACTAATTATCAATTCCAAACAGATTCTATTTTATGTCAAAATATGAAATAAAGATTAATTCACACTCAAATAATTATCCATCATATATCCAATTTAAATGAACTCAACTTAAATTAATGCATATTAATTATTAAAAAATCCATAAAAAACAATTTCCCCAAATTTTCGACTTAACAATAAAACTAAAACAACATAATTGGTACCTATTAAATTACCCATCATTTCTTCAATTATAACACACCTAAATTATAAAATCAACCTCAATTCTATCAAATGACAAATAAAATAAGATTATATGGGAAAATGTTGTAAAACACTTAAAGATACAAGCCACTTACAAATACTATAAAAAGAGATTTTAATAAATTAATCTAAAAAATAAATGGCTTACAAAAAGACAATACATAGTTTTGCTTAATTGAAATAGTGAAGCTTCCCAGCAAATAAAACCAAAAGCAAAAAGTAAACACTATTGAAAGATATAGGTCAACGTTGGCAGCTTAGGGTGATTGGTTTGTGACGATGGTGGTTGAGTTTACTATAAAATGTACAGGGAGAGGCTATTTTTGTATTTGTATTTTACATAAGGTTGAGGATGTAATGAGAGAACTTTGGGGTTTTAATTTATTTATATTTTTCAATGGAATTTATGTCCATCAATTTCATCAACATGTTAAATTATCAACGGAATTTCCAAAGAAATTATCAGTGAATTTTATTATTATTATTATTATTACTACTATTATATTCATTTAGTATCATGCGAGTTAACCCCATACTAAATGAGTTAACCCAATAATCTGGTAACTTAGATCCTTGATTGGATCAAATCCCATACTAAATCCAACAACTAGGGTTAGATCATAGTATTTTTGGAGTACTCTAATTTTAAGCTATATTAATTTTATTTTATTTTCATGCATCGTGTTTGGATGTGCTATGATGTTATGGCCTAAATTAATTATTTCCACCAATTTTGCCCTTTTTCTTTGTGTTTAAGTTTGGGTGCTCTAAAGCATTCAAGCAATAACAATACCCATATTTTTTATTTTTTTTGTTCATGATTGCAGTAAGGATGGGCTTGAGTATGCCGTCAAGAAGAACATATTTAATGTTTATTCATCATGAAAGGATGTTTAAATATGAATGTGTCATGTGTTTCATGGATAAATAATAATAACAAATTTTAATTACATAAAAATATTTGAATATATGTAAAACTAATATTCTTTTATATTAGTCTTTCACTTAAGATATCGATGATCATTTCTGAAATTATATACTATCATCATTAGCATGTATCCATATATATATTTACATGTCCTCTGAAAACACACACTGGGTCAAATCTCTCTTATTTTCTTCCTCTTCCTGCTTCCATGAGCATCCAATAAGTTTAGATAATTAAATATAAATAAAATTGAAGATACATGTTTAACTATCAAGGCCAGGGCAGTGAGGACGCCATGAGCTATCAAGTTCGGGCCGAAATAGATGGATTGAAGCACTTTTTAATAGTAAAAGGCTAAAGAAAACATGGATCCACAGACGAAGGAAACATGCTAGCTTTCACATTTTTGCTGTCATGAAAATCACGCTGTTTCATTCATTAACTCCCGCTGCCCTACCTTCTCCTCCATCAGACACCGCCGCTCGGCCACTCATCACTCCACCGACACACCTTGCACTGGGTGGATGGGCCATACAACCAATGGCATAACTTCATAAAATGTGCTGTGGCTATGAATGATAGTAACAGTATATGAAGAACGGTAGTTAGCTTAGGTCAATTCAAACAGTACAGGTATTGTTCAACTGCAGAAAAACAAGCGCTGTAAATTTATTTTGCTACCAAGAAACATTAACTGACCACTCAGATAATGGGAGAGATTCCTTTTCTTTATGAAGACGGTATATATGAAAGTTTAAGCAAATAAAAATCACTATTGTTTATACTATGTTTCTGAAATGTTGTCAGCATGCTTATATTACTGCCTTGTCTTGTGAGTTTGGTGCAGTAGCAGTGCTAATACAACGATGAGTTTCAAAATTCAAATGCTTATAAATAAACTAATATAATCTTTTAATTTAATATGTTTAATGACTAAATATGGAAAATCTCATTTGATGGATATAAAGACTATCTGATGATAAAAGCGGTAATTTTTATAGAGAGAATGTGCAGTGATATTTTATAAAAATAAACTCTGGAAAAAAAAGTGTTGAAAATATTAAGAATAAAGAAAATTTGAAACTTTGGTTTGAAGGGTAAATGGGTTCTTTTTATTCCATCTAGGGTTTTTTTTCCCCATTTTATTTCGATCCATTAGTATCTTTCCAAGTATTTGTGGTATCGATCCGCAGAGAGTTGTAAGAAAATTTAGTTACCATGATGAGTTCATCAAATTTTCTTTGAATACGAAGAAAGGCTAAGAACTCAAGTAGTAAATTAGAAAGCATATGTGTAGGGGTGTGCACCATTTTTTTTTAAAAAAAAAATCTTAAATATAAAGAGGGAAACTATAAAAGAACTCATACTTCAAAAAACTTTTAGGAGAGTGAGGTGATATATAAAGGACTTCATACTTAGAAAAACTTTCTAAGAGATTAGAGGAAACTTATGAAGAAAACGTTCAGATTTAGAAACCAATTTAAATCGTTAGTGCAAACCCATAGAGGGGGTGATCCTATAATTGAAAAATATTTTAAAAGCTAAGGGGTCGCAAGAAAAATGACTCATTATGATGTTCATACTTAGAAATGTTTTAAAGAGGTGAGTGGAATGAACCCATGTCGATATCTATACTAAGAAAAATTTTCTAGGGGGTAAAAAAGATGGATCCACAAAGGGTAATTTTATTGCATTAAAAAAACCAAGTTCATCCCTTGGAAAGTAGTTATATTTAAGTTTGTGTGTGTGTAGGTATATGTCTTTTAAAATAATTTTATAAGTTGACAGTAATATAAAAAGTATGGTAACCAAACGCGCAATTTTGTTTTTTATTAAACCTCAAATTTAACCATATTTTTAACCAAACACTTCAATTTCAATTATAAACTGCAACTAAAAGTATTTTTTATAAAACTATTTTTAAAAAAACTTCAACCACAAAAACAATCGTAAAAAATTGATGACCACAAGTTGTGATAGTGGCAGATAATGTTTTGTAAGCTAAGGTGATAGGTAGCTATGGCAGTAACAGGTGGTACTTAATATGTTAGGTGATTGGTAGCTGTAGTACCTACAAAAGGTCTCTTTTAATGGACTTGAGACTCTCCAATGATAAAGTCGATAACTTTATAAAAAGAGAGAGTGCAATGATTTTTTTAAAAAATAGACTAAAAATATTTTTGCTAAAATATTAAGAATAAAAAGACTATGAACCTTTAATATGAAGAGCTCATGGTGTATTTATAATTCATCAATCTTTTTTTTATTTTTTTTCTAAAAGAGAATAGGTTAAAATATAATTTCACCCTTGTAATATTTATAACTTAGGCCTATGCCTAGATAAGCATGCACCATGCATTTGGCCAAGCATAAGCTCATGCTAACATGTCTAAGCCTTTTTTTTATTTGGCCCTGACTGTTATTAGTCTTAGATTCGGTAGCCTTATCCTAAAGGATGTTTTCTAAGGCCTATTTTAAAAGGGGGGTTATGTTAATTTAGAGGGCATTTTGAATTTTTTTTATTTAGATCCATCATATCCAATTCATCTTTCTTCTTTGGGCATTAAATTTGTCATGTTTTATTTTTTGTGATTGCCTTTATGTTATTATATAAGATATTATTTGATTTTTAAAGTGTTATTTGATTGAAAATACATCAGAATTATATGTTTTAAAATTTCTTTTTTATATCATTATATTAAAATGATCTAAAAATACAAAATAACTAATTTTAAATGAAACAAAATCAAATTTTATGATAACATCATTTATGCTGCCTCAAATAAATGATGACATAATCATGTGATGTCACAATTTCATATCATAAATATAACCTAAATAAATTTAAGATCATCACCATTTGCATCACCACCTTACAAAACAATAATCAAGTTATTTTTGTAATGCATTATGTTAATCTTATTAAAAAGGCTATTCTTCAGCTGGCACCATATGAGTGATTATTTATTTTTGAAAAATTGAATATTCTCTAATAAAAACCACAAAAAATATCTCCAATTATAAGGGATTTTATGGATATAATTAGCTTAAAATTGACTCCATAATTGTATGCAATTAAATTTTTGACATTTTACAAAATATGAACTCAATTTGTTCAATTCTTTTACTGGATTCAAACAAGTTAGATTTAAAAATAAAAGTTTGAAGTAAAAATATTTTTAAATAAAATAAAAATAAATATATTACTCATAAACAATTAAATATAAAAATAAAAAATATAGGTTTATAACTTGACAAGTTATAAAATATTTACTTGTACTCTCTAGAAAGTATGTATTTTTTTTTAAAAAAAACTTTAACTCCTTGGTATTTATAATGTGTATATTATTTAATATTAAAGCGGTTTTTTAACACCTATGATTACAAGGCATGCATGGACGCTCCCTCGTTTTGTTTTTTACTTGCTGACACGTTGCAAAAAGGAAATATTTGGATTTTATTTATTTATTTATTTATTTATCGCCTAAAACAAAGGTTGTTGGATTTTTTTTTTTATTTTTTTTTTGTGTTTTTTGGGGTTCTGGATGGATCTTTGTACACGTACACAATAAAAAAGCTAATGCAAGGCAAAGCAAAAGACGCTCTGCAGAGCCGGGCCCACCATGCACTTTCTCGTGATAATTGAGTTGATTGGCTACACCTCACTCTCTGCATTTCTTCCAGTCCGTCCTGTCGCACGCATTTGCAAACACATGCCCCCTATCTTCCACCAGGCTGATAGTGATGCTGTCTGCTACGCGCGAGGTTTCTTTGATGACTCACTGCCTCCCCATTGCCTTGTTTTCTAGTTTTTACCATGTTTTCAAAATAGTTTCATCATTAAAAGAAATAAAAACATAGGTTATGACTTGTACATAGGTTATAATGTCATTTCAGAATATTATTGCTATAAAATAATAAATAAACCATCTAATCTAAATTATTAAATAAAATAATCAAAATATAATTCATATTATTTTTATCACACCCTTTTAAATGAAATTTGCAAAAGTATATATTATTTTATGTTTATTTTTTATTAAATAAAATGTAGTTGTTGCGATTTAAACTCGTGATAACTTAATAAACAAAATTTTTATATTATATCAAAAAATTATCTTATCTAAAAATTCAATTTATGAATCTAGATTTCAAGATATAATTTATATTATTCTCTAAAAAAAATAATATATAAACAATTT
Organism: Salix dunnii; assembly: GCA_015731905.1. Taxonomy (NCBI): domain Eukaryota; kingdom Viridiplantae; phylum Streptophyta; class Magnoliopsida; order Malpighiales; family Salicaceae; genus Salix; species Salix dunnii. The sequence continues at coordinate 24,745,278 of CM027674.1, read as the reverse complement.
CTAGCACCATCTAATAATTTATAATTTTGAATGAAGATAATTCTTTTGAGGTAGTATCGGAGTTTTAATGGTCAAAATTTTATTACATTTATTTTAATTTTTTAAATTAATAAATTTAATCACAACATAAACAAAATTATTTTTATAATCTAACCTAATTGCTTTAAATTAAGATGATTCTATAGTTAGCTTAAAAATATATAATTAAAAATATATTGTTTTCAAATTACACTCTATTAATATAACTATTTTGGATATAATTGAAAATATTAAAAGAATTCCACTTGGATATAATAATAAAAAAAATAAAAAAACAAGTAACAAATCTTTATGAGACGGAGGGAGTTACTTGCGGTATAACTATAATTAATATGTCTTCCAATTACCTAAATATGTTTCAATTCTCTTCTAGGACGAGAATTTTGATGGTGTTAATGCATTTAAAATTTTCCTTTTTTTCCTATTTCTTTGTTGATAAATAATATTTTTTAAAATAGTTTTCATCAAAAGTAGATTCTTGTAATATAAATTATTTTATGATATTTGATAGTTTCATGAAATCATAATTTGAAAAATATTTTTTAGTGTTTGGTTATATCATGAAAAATAAGCTGAAAATAATTTATTAATATTTTTCAAGTTTATTAAAACTATAAGGACCAAATTTGACAATATAAGAAAGTTGTAGAGTTATAAAATTGAATAAAAACTAATTTTATAAATCATTTCAAATAAACAAAAATGAAGACAAATTTGATAGATAAAAAGTTGAAAATTGATGAAATTAAAAAAAAATATCAAGACATTTCAATTAAAAATTAAAATGATAAGAGAAAAATAAAATAAATAATTAAATAAATAAATAAAATCACAAAATATATAGGAACCAAAAGATTGAGAATCAAATTTGATATGATCAATTGATAACAAAACATTTTAAAATTCTTAGAATTTCCAAAAAGTGTTTTCCATCCCATATTAAAAAAAAATATTTTTATGAAAATCAAGTTAAATTTTTCATTGATATACTTTTATAATAGTAAATAAAAACAAAATGATTTATTAAAACTACAATCTATAAATATAAACAAGGCACTTATCTTGTTCTATGTGTTCATATAGATATTTTTATATTTTCTGATATGTCAATTGAAATTAAATCTTTTCATAGATGATCTTATGTATAAACCCTTATAGGCATTCAAATACAATTTAATTAACTCTATTAATTAATGATCCTAGAAATTAAACTTTTCAACCATTATACTAGTCTTTTGAGTTATATACATTCATCGACAAATTGTTTGATTGATTTAATGCGTTGTGAAATCAATTTATAGTTTCATCTGTTTTTTACTAAGATCTAAGATATGCTAGATGCGTGATCATTTAGAAAATTAACAAAAACAGAGAATAAGAAAAACATTATAGCTTGGAGAGGAAAAAAAATAATATTAAGTTAATTTATTTGTTGTACATATTTTTTTTTTATTTTCATCATTAAATATTAGGTTAGTTAGAAATCAAGTTTTATGGATTTATTTTAGGGAGGTGATCTTAACCTCATGACATAGGTCATAAATTTCAAATATTAATTGATTTTTATGTTTTATCCTTTAATATCTGGTTGCTTTAAGAACTAACTTCTTAGTTTTTTTTTTTTTTTTTCATTTTATCTTCTTTTATGTTATTTTATTTGTCTAATTCAACTTGCGAGTTTTGACAAACCTCCTAAATTTTTTTTTTTATCAATTGACTTTTTCTTGATTTTGCCATTATACATTCATATTTTTGTTTGTTTTTCAATTTTGTTCATTCAATGTTAGGTTGTCAAGAACTTATGATTTGTGACTTTTTTTGGAAGTGTGTTTTTAATCATGTTTTCATGATCACTTTTCAATTAAAAAAAATGACCTATTTATTATCATTGCTTCTTTTTTTTTTTCAATTATTAAATGAAACAAGCTTATATGATCTAGTCAGTATATGATTCATGTCACAAATTATTATCACTTATTTAAAATATGTTACTAGAACATAAACATTCTTTTACATTAAAAGATGTAATGAAGCTAAGATTCTAAAAAATTAAATGGAAAAAAAAAAAACATTAGCCAACTTAAGTGAGCATGTCAAGTCATGAAACCAGCATAAGCCAATTGAAAGTGAAAAAACAAACAGGCAAAGTCTTACTCAAATAAAATATAGAATTAAAAAATTAAAAAACAAACAACCCAATATAAGACAAACTGTCAAAGATTACAAACTTAATTCTAAATTAATCCAAAGTGTGATAAATATTAAATTAACAAAAAAAAACTATTAAAAAAACCAAAAGTAACCAGAACTAATTTGTCAAACCCACTGTCTAAATAATAGGATAAAGATGAACAAATTGAAAAGAAGTTGAAGAAAATCACAATACATCAAAATAATATCAAGAAACTACAACCTTAAAGGATGTAATTGACAAAGAAAATTAATCTCCCATAAAAAAAAATTTAAATTTGAACAATTCATCAAAATAAATTAAACAAGTAATAACAAATAAAAATAATTGAGGTAACCTTAGTCATTTTTAATATTTAAAGAAACTTTTAATGAAAAGAAAATAAATAAAAATAATGGTGCATAATGTCCTGTTAATAGATGAAATTACAAGAAAATAAAAATACAACCTCAAGAAAAGAAAAGAAAAAACCAAGCAAACCCGCATCAACTTTCCAAACCTATACTAATTTTAAAAACTCATAACTTGTAAAATTATAAAACTAGACTTAATCAAGAAGATTAATTCTCAATCAATTTAATATTAGAAAATGAGATTGAGAAAAACAAACTGATTTAAAAAATTTTGTGCAAGTAAAAACAATAGTAATTAAAAAAATAGGGATTAAATTTATAAGAAAAGAAAATTTAAGAGGAATAAAATTATAATCCATGAAATCCTAGAATCAGCTAAATCAATTTAAGAATTAAATAAAAAACAACAATTAAAAAATCAAAATAAAAAAAAACTACCAAAAAAATAAGGATTAGTCTTATTAGAAAATATTCCAAAGAAGAATTAAATTGCAAAAAAAAAAAATCAATTCTAAAACCATCTAAAATTAAACAAACTTGACCTAAGACAACAATATATAAATTGAATAAGATAAATTGGGCCCAAGTCACTATGAGTTAATTTGACCCTCAACTTAGCATATGAGATTGAGATAACTTCATAGGATGATGAAATTAAATAAATCAATTGTAAAAATGATCTAAAAAGACCTAGGTCAAATCAGGAGAAAAATCCAATTATATGAATTGATTAAAATAAAATAAATATTAATTTAAAAGACAAGGACCAAGGTTAAAAGGAATAATAAATTGAAGAAGTACTTTGGTACTTTGTTGGGGTTGATGTGAAGATTTAAAAAGAGAGAAAATAAAAATAGAAAATAAAAGGGCATAAATTCCAAATCAGACGAAATTTAGTCACAAGTCCTATCATGTACAAGAAAACCAATAACAAAATTCAAATTGATAAGCTCAAAGAAAGAGTGATAACATTCTAAAGCACCTTTATCACTATATAAACCACTTCCCAATCCAAAAATTGTGCCTACACTTGATTATTTAACTTTATTAATTTGGGCATTAATAACTTAGATGAAACCCTAATTTAGATAAAAGCTTTAGCAGTCTTTAAAACATCTAAAAAAACTTAGTTTTAACCCTAAAACTTAAAAAAATAATATGAATGTCTAAAATCCCATTTATAATCTTAAAACACATTATAATCAATATAAAAATATAAAATAAAACTAAAAAAAAATCTTGAGCCCAATTTACTTTCTTGGAATTTTAAGAAGAAATCATCTCCATTGAGTTTATATTTAAGAGAGAAATCTAGTGACATTAAAATCAAAGCTATTGGTGGCCAAATATTTTTTATCCAAGAGCTTTATCTCTCTCTCTCTCTCTCTCTCTCTCTCTCTTTTTACATTTTTATCTCTCTTTTCTCTTTTTTTAGGATTGAAATGTAAAAAAATTAAAATGTAAAATTATAAAATAACAACGACAAATTGGTATGTAAAATTAAATTTAAGGATCATACTAATTTTTTTTCGAATCAAAATGAAAAAAAATGCTTTGTTGGTTTTGTTTCTATATTTATTTTGATTATTTTTCTTTTAATTATTTTTCAAATAATAAGTTTTAATTAAATTTTGAGAAATTATTCTTTAATTCAAATTTAGAGTCTTTCTAAACTCTTGAATACATCATCTTATTTTTTAATCTCTAGATTATAAGAGGGAAGAGAAAATTAATTATTGAAAAATAGAAGGAGAGAAAAACAATTTGATTATCCACATCCCAACAAAAAAATAATAATAATTTTGATATCAATAAGTTTATGCTAAAAAGAGGTGTTTATATCATTTATCCTCTCAAACATGTAAGGAAAGAAAAGGTGATTAGGGCCATAGTAGTTTTTTTTTTGTTCTAATTCAATTTTTAATCAAATTAAAAGCGTATTTTAAGATTGTAAATGATTTTTTTTTAATTTTTAGAATGTTTATTGGTATCTTTATATTAAAAAAAGTTAGAATTTAAGTTTTGAGATCTAAGAACTCAAATCCTAATTAATTGTTTTGTATGATAGAGGTGATTTAAAAAATATTATAACAAATGTTACATTGTATTGTATGCCTAAACAAACATTGTCGTGAACTTTTTTTTTTTTTAAGATAAAACCTTGAGAGTACATTATTTATATTTTTTTTTTAAAAGCTAGGTATATATATTCACTTTTTAAACTTGCTTTTTTTTTAAATAATACTTTTGATTAATATGTTTTTTTTAATTATTTATTTTATTTTTTAAAAAATAATAATTAATATTTTGAACTTTTTCTATCATTTTATAATGGTCCATTGAGATTAAAATTTATTTATAAATATATTTCTATTAAATTTTAAGTAAATCATTAATTATATTTGTATAATTAGTTCATTATACAATTTTAGGAACTCAAATAAACTTTCAATGTGTGTGTGTGTATAAACCTATAAAACGTGAAGAACAACAAAAATAAAGTATGTGTATAAATATCAATATTTTATTTTTCTTTATTTGAAAATATCAACTTTGTGCTTTATTATTCAATTAATATTCATAAATTTTTTTATTATTATAATTTAAGGAATTATTTATTTTATAATCACAAATATTTAGGTTTCTAATAAAAATCTATAAAATGAAGAGAGAGAAAAACATCTGACAATACCAATTTTGTTTGCCCGTAAAAAATTAACTTGAAATCGATCACACTGGCTACTGACGGTGAGGTGACATGCAAAACTCCATTAAAAGCCAAAGGGCAAGGCGAGGTAATTGGACGACCAAATTACACCCACATCCTCAGAGCCATCACGTAATCCAGATAACAGCACAATCCGCTCCCGCAACCAATCCATTTCTTCCACGTGTGGATAGTACAATCCATCACATCATCCTTTTCTGTACCAAGAAAAATCCTCATTAAGCAACACAAGGTGTTAAGGGATCATCAAATCAGAGTCTTTGACCACGGGAAAGCACACAGCATTTCTTCTCCAAGCTCGAAGACAAGATCAGAAGGGGAGATAGAGAAAATATGTGCAGCAAAAGCAGGCCTACTAGACGCAGGAAAAAAACAGCGAAAGAAGAGGCAACTGCAGTGATCCCAGCAAGAAAAACCAGAAGTAAAACAAGGAAGCCTAAATATCTCTCTCTTAAACGCGAACTATCTCCCAGAACAAAAACCCCGCAGAGATCCAAAACCAAAATGATCCAGAACAAACAGCTGATAAATCTATTCCCTCTCCATCCAGAAAATCTTGTTCAACAATACAAAGACATGCATGATCCTGATCAAGTTGCCTTTCTCTTGGAAACAGCCAGTGACGATATCTCCACCACTCTCCAAGGCCTCCTCGACACCACCACCGCCACCACCTCAGACGATGGTCCACTTAGCTGCTATATTGAGATTGATCAAGAGAGATGTGAAGGGCGAGCCAGCTTGCTGGAAAAGACAGCAATGAAGTGTAAAGAGAGGGACTTGAGTGATGAGAGGTGGGTGAGTTACTGGGAGGTTGTGGAGAAGAAAGAGCTAGAAGAGGTGAGCAGCTCTTCTTGTTATGGTGTTGCTGATACATCGGGGAAGATCTCGCAGGCTCAAGATGATAACAAAAAAGGGTTGGTAGGCCTTAAGCTCGATTATCAAGAGATCTTGAATGCTTGGTCTGATAAAGGCTCCCTTTACATTGAAGGAGAGTCCCCACAAACTGTTCCTGATATCCATGACTGTTCCAGTGTAAGCACCTGCTCTATAACTTTAACAATTTAAGCCATCAGCATTTTAATTCTTCACAGCATGAATTGATTTCCTTATATTTATGCAGCATTGGTTTCTGTTTTATATATTTTCTTGATGCTCATGGTGGTTCGGTTAAGGATCTCAGCTGGTGATCGATCAATTATGGTGTTTAGTTATTAGACTTTTCTTTGTCTCTCTCAGGATAAGTGCGGTAGAGGGTTACTGCTATTGGGCAGTGGTGGAGGTTCCTTTTTTCGTAGCTTATGGGAATCTCTTAGGTCCAGGCAGTAAGGGCGATGCTCTTTTTGCTTTTTGGGGGGCCCTGTGCCCCCAGCTAGTTTATGACCCAAAAGTATTTTTTATTAATTCTAAAGTGGTCCCTATAACTTATCACAATTCAATGATTAACCCTATAGTATAAAAATAATTAAATAATACCCTGACCCTATTTTTACGGTTTTACCCTCTTTTATTTTTAATAAAAATATCTTATCTTTACCTTCTTTCGTCTTCTTATTTCTAGAAATTTAAAAGAATAAGACAAGGGAACATGAAATTGATCAAAAGAAACTACGTTGTTGACAAGTCTAAACGCATAACACAAGTCTTAAATGCTTAGATTTTGGAAGTATAAGAAATATCGTTTGCACTTTTTTCAATTGTATCCTTTTGTCATTTATTTTAATACTTTTGAAGAAATTTGACAGATAGTCTAACGAATGCTAACATTTTTGCTCTGATGTGCGTATTTTATGCATTAAAACCGTGTCGATTTCAAGAAGGTTTGTCTAAGGAAAATAAGTGATGAACATTACCAACAAGACCTGATTCTGAATTCTTTGAAAGCTTTGGAATTCAGTCCATAAGATAAATAGGCATGGAATCTAATTGAGAGTGAGTATATAGGTTAAGAACTAAGTCTTCTAATGATCAGAAGTTCATGACATAGCATCTGGGCCAAATTCTAAAGTTTCTTCACCGATGCACGGACCTTTCTTGGGGTCTGGATCAAGAAATCAATTGCTCTTATATATATGTATGCATTATGAACATTAGTCAGGAACTACTCTATTTAAGACTAGTAATGTGAGCACGATTAATTGAATGATGTGAAAGAAAACCAGCAAATGTGATGGCAATAACTGATCCATCAGGTTGGTTTGCTTCATGGGCAGGAATTAGTGGAGGAGTGGGGGAGTTTATGGAGGGTGCCAGACATGTGTGGCACGACAATGAAGGAAGGGAAAGAGATTTGGAAATCGGGGCAGAGAGAGGCAAGTGTGCTAAGGTACAAGGAGAAGAGACAGAACAGGCTTTTTGCTAAGAGAATTCGTTATGAAGTTCGAAAGCTCAACGCAGAGAAACGTCCCAGGTTGAAGGTACTTTTAATTTCTCTCTTTTAAGAGACGAAAGCTATTTTAAAATTTATACCATCTGTTTGATTCTTGTTTCCATTTTGCTACAAGAATTTGAAGCTCATCCTGAGCATTTTCCGTCAAACATTTCCTCAGGGCTGGGCACGTTAAGGAAAAATGACCATGAATGTCTGCAAAAGCTTTACAGATTAATTGAACTTGTGCATGCATGCATGAGCACAGACTAACCCAGAATATTGCTGATGAACAAAGTTCTGTGTCTTAACATTCACCCTTTTCTGAACGAATTTATGAGTTTTTTCCTTTCGGTTTTGGCAGGGTCGATTTGTGAAGAGAAGCTGAGACATGCAAGTTTTTCGGACATCATCATCTGTAGAGGGGTTTAAAGAATCATTTGTCCCCTTTTTTCTTATATTTTGTCCGAGATACAAGCATGCTGCTAATGTGCATGAAATATAGGGTTGCTAAATAAGTGGAGAAATAAAAGCAGAAAAAAGAAAAAAAATAAACAGAAAAAAAAAAAAGAGAGTTGTAAAATGATGCAGAGGCACCGGTGATGTGTGCGGCAGCATGCTTCTGAATCCGAATGGTGAAGATGCAGATTAGCTTCAGCTACAGAATTTGCTTGTTATCTTGCATGCTACAGAAGTTGCACTGATTGTAAAGTTTGCATGTATGTATTGGTTTATACAACCGTGCATGTTCCAGTATTTATTTGCAATGCTCAGCAACATGTTTTTTTACTCCACAAAGAAAGTTATAATTACAAATCAAGAATTTTATTTATGCATTTAATTTAATTAAATAAACTGATAACCTTATATGATAATAAATACATAAAATATTATTGATGATAAGTAAATATTAAATTTAGAAATTAGAAGTAGATGTGAATCAAAATATTTGATCTCCTATTATGGATAATAAATCTAATTTTGTTTAATAAATTTTTTATTCTTAGAATTATTTTTTATTAAATTGAACAATAATAAAAAAAGCAAAAAAAAAAGTGTATTAGATTAATCTCTTTTCTTGAACACAATTTTTTTCAACCATTGTAATGTGTTTTGTAAGAGAAGAAAGTTAATGATGAATTCAAAATGTAAAGTTTCTTACGGAAGTATTGACATGAAAAAATATTGGATTAATCAAGGTAAATATTATTAGAGAATAATATAAATTATATTCTGGGTTTCACCTAACAGTTTAAACTTGTAGATGAGATGAATTTTTAACATGGTATAAGAGTCTTGATGACCTAGTTGTTATGAGTTCGAATCTCACTACTCTCATTTTATTCGATGAAAAATCAAACACGGGATAGTATAGATCATTACAAGTTTCAAGGCCAAAAAGCTTTCACTTGAGGAAGTGCGTTAAAGAATAATATAAATTATATTCTAAAGTCTCATCTAACAACTTCAATTTTTAAGTGACATAATTCCTTAACAAATATGAGTTAATCAACTAATTTAAGCTATAAGATCATGATATCACTATAAAAAATTAAAATAAATTAAAACATTTAATTTTCAATCAACTTAATATTTAAAAATAAAAATAAAATATTCAGTTAAAAAATAACAAAAAATACTTGACTGAACCTATATTAACTTATATCACCAGCAATCTTGATTGTACACAATTTTTAGATTTAAAAACATTTTATTATCTTATATTTTCTAGTATTTTTTATTTTTATTTTTTATTTTTTTATCCTTAAAACATAAATAATGGTAAAATTGAAAAATAATCTCAAAACATTTTTAAAAAGATGAGATTTTGAAAATAGAATTAAATTGAGAGAATGTATGATTGTATTTTTAATGTGCATTTGGTAATGCGTAATACATGTGTTATTTTAAAATAATTTTCAATTAAAATACATTAAAAAATTAAAAAAATATTAGCTTGATATATTTCAGGTAAAAAAAAACACTTTAAAAAACAGACTGAACCACAAATAAAACACACAAATAGCCTACCTTGAACTATTTATGAGACCGAAGAATAAACATGTAACTTATAATATCAATATATCAACAATGCAACTTACTCTAAGTTTGGTGTAGTGAGGGTGATTGTTTTGGTTTTGAATACCAAACCGATGAATATAAGTCCTTATAAAAGTTTTTTCATACATTTAGAAGAAACTAAAAGATTAATAAAGGAGATTTTTTTTTAATATGATAATCAACCCTATAATAGCCTATTCATTTATGGTATTGATGGTAAAGATGAAATATAATAGTAGAAGGTTTTATGCAAATTACAGCAATTAAATGAGTTAGACTATAAAAAATAAGTTTATATTTTTGTTGATGGATGAGTTGATTCAATTATGAAAATATTAAAAAACCCATAGACTAAATAAATATTAGATGGATTGGCTAATTCAAGTTATTTTACTTGTATAAAATATGTAAATGAAAGGCTTGAGCAAGTATAATTATATATAAATCTAAAATGCATTAAAAGACATTGTCAATCAAATAAATATAAAAGGCACGAGGAAAACACAATGTTTTCCCACATATTTTAGATTCACTTGTAATTATAATTGTCCAAGTGAAATATATAAAATTGTGTTTGATTAAAAGTGACTACCACAAGAACCTCCGTTATTAACTTATTAAACAAATTAAATAAAAGACTAAATAAATATTAGATGGATTGGTTGATTCAATTTAGATTAAACAATAATTGATTTAGTACAAATGTATGCACCTTTATGACATCATATGTTTCATATCCTTTGCACATAAGAATAAATTGAGTTAAATATATTATTCTTGAAATTTAGTTGTTTGAGGATAATTTACCTCCTTACTTCATTTTTATTTAGAAATCTCATAAAAATTGTTCCTATATTATGGTTTCTCCTTAATTTTAGTATAATGATATTTGATTGGTTTCAATGATTTTCCTTTGCTGGCTTTAGTGGTAAAACAATGTGAACTCAATTTTGAATTAGAATATATATATATATATATAGCAAAGTTATAATTTGGACCCGTTGAGTTTTACTAATTAGAATAAGTCCAATGGCAAATGCTATTTTGAATAGCTAAATATCTAAAATAGATTTTTAAATAGTATAAATATAGTTTTTTTTTTCTATATCTACTTCAATGGTAAAAACCATTTAGAAGGGTCATTTTTTATATATTATTTTAAATATAGTGCAATTATTTTGTATATAATTTAATTAAGCAATTAAATATACAATTAATTGGAGTAAGTTATATTATTAAATAATTGATTTTAAAAACCCTCTCATAATATAATTATTAATTTTTTTAATTATAATTAAATTAAAAAAAATTAACATAAAAACCCCCACAACAATTTAAATTTGAAATTTTAAAATATTGAAAAAAATCCATTTGTATGCAAAATATAATTAGTAAATAATCATGTGATTTAAGTTACTTATTATATGTTTTTTCAAGTATTTGTATATAAGATATAAAAAAGTCAACAGACAGACGAACTGAACAAACCAAACTGAAAATTAAACAACACTATTGTAATCCACAATGATTTGTCTTACAATACACAATAATCAAACCTGACCTTTTCTAATATATTAAATAATTTCAAAAAAATATTTAAAATAATAATTTTTTGATATTTTTATTTAAATATATTAATATTAAAAATAAATAAAATATTATTTTAATATTTTTTTTTAAATATTTTTAAACAGGCTCTACACGATACCATCTAATCTGTCTTGGCTTCTAGAATAAGTCAGATGGACAGCGTTTTTCTTCTCTACCCCTCTCCTCTCTCTATCCAATGAAAAACCACACTAAAATTATTAAAAATATATATTTTTAATTTTTATCTCTTCAGATGACACACCGGTTGAACTTGCTCTTATATTATCCCCTATATAAACTTATTTAAAAATAATTTAAGAAATATGTATAATAACTAGAAATAAAAAAAATTACGAGTCCCTTTATTCCTTTTATTGGGAAAAAAAATCCTTAAATCTTAAGAATTAGAATATATATTAAAATGATTTTATCATAAAATACTATATATATATATATATATATAATAAAAGAAAACTTCGACATTCAAAACAGAGGGGGGTTGATCAGATACCATTATATATTCAATTTATTCTCCCATGTCATTCTAATATATTCATATTTTTTTTCCTTTGTATCCTTTTATTGTTTTTTAGATGAATGTTCCCTCCAACCATCACAACAAAAAATAATTCTGAAAATTCTAAAAATATGAAACAATTAATTTTATATTTTTTAAAAAACAAAGAAATATAAAATCCTACAAAAAATAAAAATAAAAAACAGTTAAAATCTGAAAAAAAAAAGAATTATAAAAAAATACTAACTTGTAAAATAAAAAAAAGGAGGCAAACCATGTCCACAAACCCTCTTAAATAGAAATGTTTGTATGAAATAAAAATAAGTTTTACTAGTTATGGGTTTTTCCAAGTTTTTATCTAACCCCCAATTTCTTTTTTATATATATTTTTTACAAGTTATTTCCAGTTTTTTGGATCATTTTATTTTTCTATTTTTTTTTTAATTTTTTTCTTAATAAAATTTTTGTTGTATTCCATGTTTTTCAAATTCTATAAAGTTTCTAAGCTTTTTCATAGCACTGCTTTTTTTTTTTTTGAAGTATTATTATATTTATTGCTAACTACTTATTAACTAAAGACTAATTGGAATAACATGGTGATAAAATATTTCCAATTGGTTAATATTTAAAATTGACTCTAAGAATTTTATGGTAATTGTTGATATTTTATAATCAGTCTATCTTGTAGATCCAATGCTTATTAAAGTATTTATTATTAATAATTTTGAATTTAAAATAATTAGTTTTAATATATTAGCTAAGTTCTTAGAGATTTAAAAAACTCGTTATTAAAATCCCAAAAGATAATTTAAAAAAAAACTTATTTTCGATTAAACTATGAATTTATTTTTTATATTTTTATTTTTATAAAAGTATGTTTGGAAAAATACTGAAAAAAAAAACATGTTAAAAAATAAAGAAAAGTATAGAAGTGTGCGTCCAAACGGGTGCTTAACCCAAGGGCTAGGCTGATTGAGCCCGAGGCCTAATACCCACATGATTTGGTTAAGGTGGGCCAATTAAAAGCCCAAAAGGTTTTTATCTTTTTTTTCTTAAAAAAAGATAGGTTGGGCTGAAGGTCCAGCCCATTTTACCCACTATCGGCAACATTTGTCAGCAGTAGCAAGATGTAAATAATTCATGTCTTGCATGCGAAAACGAGGCAACAAGAAGGGATGGAAGACTTGCTTGGCCAGGGAGTTATGTTGGTGGCGGTGCCATCGATAGCTTGAGGTTGAGGCTGGCGTGGAGGAGAAGGAAGTCCCCGCTGGTCACGGTGTTACGTGAGCTGTCTTCAACTGTTGATGGCTGCTGTTTCGATATAACGAATTTAAAGATAATATAAAAAATTAATAAAAATATAATTTAATTAAAAAAATTAAATTAATATTTTAAAAAATTAAAATAATAATATATTGAATCAACTCGAGTTAAACTATGATAACTTTTCAAATGTATGACTTGTGTTGTAAGACTATAATAATCTTAAATAAAACAAATCAAATTAAATTATAAAGTTTAATTTGTAATAATGTCGTTGTAGAATAATGAAATTGAGAAAAAAATAATCTAAAAAAAATAAAATAAGATGATTCTTTTGAACAAAATTATGAACTTGTATTATATTACGAGAATGTCATCATCAATCTCGTAAGATCGTTACATTTTCTGATTGCTCTGAAATTTTAACATAATATATAAAAATATATCAAGAAAATCCTCGTAAAATTTCATCTCAATCTAATGATCGGATTAAAAGATATGATTGTTAACGTAAAACTTTTTATTACTCCAAAAAAACACTATTTAAGCGGAAAAGAATGGGACCTGAACATTCTAGATAGAATTTGGGCTGAATTTTCGAAACAGACAGAGATTCTGAAAGAGATAAAATTTGCTCTGATTTATTTTATTTTTTGAATTAAAATAAAATATATAAATTATTAAACTGAATTGACAATCATGGTTATAACGATTAACTTGCTACTTCAAAAATATATTTAGTCCATTTGGGCTTTATTGGGGTGGCTTAGAGCTGTTTGTTATTTTTTTTAATTTCTAAGTTTTGTATTATTTTATTTTAATACAATGATATTAAAATAAAAAATACTTTAATATATCTTTATAAATAATTATTATTACAATACCAAACACTATGTAAATAAACAAATAAAAAATGTGCATCTCAACCTTGAAACAAAATACATTTTTTAGTACAAAAAATAAAATAAAAATTTGTGAAGTAAAAGAATAATGAAGCTCTCCCTGAAAGGAGAAACGAAAAGTTAACCTCAACAGAATAAAAGGAAAGCTCAAGAAGGTCGTAGAACTCTATTTTAGGTCTTATCTTAAACCAGCATTATGAAGCAGCTAGAAGAAGATGCAAGAAAGTTCAAGACAACTATCCTCTTTAAATACATGCACTCTTCATTCTTCTTCTCCACACACATTTTTTTACTGAGAAACACTTGCTCACACCCCAAGTCTTTTCAACTTCGCTGTTGTTTTACCTCTGTCAAACAAGCATGTCGCTCATTTCCCAGCTTTGTGGTGATGAGATTTTTGACCCCTTCCTTTCAATGATCAATAAATGTCCTGTGCTTAACACCCCAACTGACTGGAAAGAGACCCCAGATGCACATATATTCGTATCCGATCTTCCTGGTCTAAAGAAAGAAGAAGTGAAGGTAGAAGTTGTGGATGAAGGCAAGGCGCTTCAAATAAGCGGCGACCGGAAAAATGAGGGATTGAACGAGGATAACAGAAATGAGAAGTGGCACCTTGTTGAGCGTTGCCGTGGTAAGTTCCTTAGGAGGTTTAGGCTGCCAGAAAATGCAAAGTCCGATGAAGTAAAAGCGTCTATGGAGAATGGAGTGCTTGTGGTGACTGTTCCGAAACAGGAAGTCAAGAAGAAGCCAGAGAAGAAGGTGATTGATATTGAGGAAATAAAGGGTTGAGGGGGAGGCAAATGTGTGGTTCTTCGATCAGAGAAACGGGTGTTTATATCTTGTTTGCTTCCAAGTATGGTTAATTTCTGGATTGAAAAATAAATTGTGGTTAATTTGGTTCTCGGTCTTTGCTCTAGTTTGTTCATCGTCTGTATGGTACTTCATATGTGTTGATAAATAAATTGGAAAAAAAATAAAGTTGGTTTGCTGTTAGTAATTTTCAAACAGAATTCGAAGCTTGGTTCAGTCAAGAAAAAAATAATGCTTCTTTTTAAAAAAATTATGTTAATTTTTTCTCTAATATATATAATTTAATAGAACAAGTTAATATAGAATTGGGAGTAGGAGATATAAAATTAATGATAATAATAATAAAATAAATCTTAAAAAACTTCCTAAAAATTACATAGAATTCCTCCTCATTAATTATACTCCATCAACAATTCAGCATTCAGTTTAGATCGAAGAAATTTTGAATCATCTTGAAAATTTCCAAAATTTGCAGACCATCTTCCTATGCATATCAATTGAAGCCATCTAGTAGATGACTCAGTGGTAACATATTGGAATTAAAAGGTTTGCTTCTCTAGTGAGCTTTGTAGTTACTAATATGATAGCCACCAAAAACTTACATTGTCGTTAACTTTTGGGCCAGTGAAATTAGTTAAGGTATAGGTGAGTTAACCTAGATGCTCACATTAATAATAATAAAAAAATCAACAAAGCAATAGTTCAATATTAATTGATGTTAAAATCAAGAATATTATAGGCGGACCATCAATCGTATAACACAACAAACTCATAACAATTTAAAACAAAACCAATAATGCAACCTACCTTAGATAGAGCATTTTAGGGGTGACAATGTTTTATCATTAACATAAACAATCTAATACCATAGAATCTCTATGAACAATTTAGGATTTTTTAGTGACTATACTAAGTGGTGACTCCATAAATAAAATATTTTTTCTTTATTAAATAAGACTTCATAAACCATTTATTCTTTCCTTTTTTAAGAGTCACCGTGATGTTGAGTAGTGACTAAATGATGACTCCACATAGAACTTCTAAACATTAAACTTTGTTTTTTTATCTTTCAATTACTATTTTCCTTGTTTTTTCTTTTTATTCCCTCTATTTCTTTAGCATGCATTCCTATTTATATTGTCATGCATAACTTTATGAAAGAGTACACTCCTCAACTCTAAGATATGTGGGAAAGTAGCGGTGTCTCAATAAATTTAGTCTAGGTAAGACTTGTGAAACCATTTAATTATTTATTTTGTAGTTTTTAGTATGTTGATCTAACATTATTGAATGCCTTTATCTTCACATTTCTTATAAAACTCATATTGACCTTTTGAGGACAATCTTTAAGCATGCAAAAGACACTTAAGACTAGTTAGTGACCTACCATATATACATATAATGACTAGAACAAATTTTAAATTGTATCTTATGTAAATCTCATAAAAGCAAGCCTGATACATGGGACTTTTAATTCCAAAGCCTTTAGGTGACAAACATTTGCAACATAAGAAATCTATAAGTGTTTTGAGTTATTTTAGTTAACAAAAGAAAATTATCTAGGGTTATAAGCTGAAGGGTTATTAAAGCTTAAATTTAAGCAAGTTTGGTTAAAGAACCCTTCTTGCCATGATGATGACATAAGGTTCTAAAATCAATGAGTTACAACCAATGTCATTGTTTAAAAGGTAAGCCTATATTTTTCACTTTGCACACATTTTATTTGCATTTTTATTTTTGAAAAAAAAGTTTGGATTTCATTTCACCATGAAATATAGCCCCCCCCCTAACATATTAAAATCCATAACATCTGACTCAAAACAAAACTAAAAGCAAATGGCACAATTAAAATCCCACCATTACAAAAAGATGAACAATATCAAAAGAGGGGTCAATAGGCTCACTAGTATGCTTGAACAAGCTTTTATAATCCAAGTTATTTAAAGAAAGACCCTCAACATAACTTGAAATTATTGCCCAACTTGCACCTTTACAAACAACTCATTTTATCTTAAAGCCATATAATCTAGAGGAAAATAATATTTTTTCGAAACCTCATTATGCAACACATTTTCTTTTTGCTCAAACAACACCTCTAGTTTAAACATCTTCAACCATGGATTTGACTTTTGACGAGTCACAAAAAATCAAGATATTGGATGAGTTTATTTCATATAAGTTATCTACAATTAAGAGAGACTTAACGTCATTGAAGGGACAAATCTTTATAATTCGGTGAAAGTTTTTAAAATATATCTAGTTCTAAATCTAATGGTCCCCCACTTAAAATATTGGTATACATTGCCCAATGACTCTTTTGAAAATTTTCCCCAATAAAATGGAAGAATTCATCCTTGATGAGATTCTCCTCATCATTTTTTTCTAGAAAGACTTGAGTGGTGATATGTTAAACCAGTATATGTGATTAGACAATAACAAGATTAATATATATGAACTAAATAGTTTTATGTGAAAGTGAGGTTGAAATTTTAGTAATATATGTGGTGTTCTCTAGAACATGGTTATGAGATTCAATCTAGCTTGGTGGTTCAGCTCATAACCTAGTTGACTGAACCCTTCTCAAGATCGATTATTAAATAATTAAACATAGAGTAGACTTTGTTGACTTGAAAAGTCAACCTAGAAAGTGATCAAAACTATTTTGACTAATTTGGATTAACTCATCCAATTCCTACCCCTAGGCAAAGATTAGACTAGGTTTGAGAAGATTTTGACTAATTTGGATTAACTTATCCAATTCCTATCCCTAGCCTAGGATTAGACTAGGTTTGGTAAGAATTAACAGCACCACTAGGGTATTTAACCATAAAATTTTGTCATACTATCCATATCTATTAACAATACGAGGATACCTTACATATTTAGGATTTTTCCTTTGTATTTTTTTATTTAATTAGTTAAATGAGCCTAGCCTATATACATATGCATGGATTGTTCAAACCTTCTCACCTGCCTATTTTTTCTTAAGGCTTTGTTTATTTCATTAAAAGTATTTTTTTAGAAACTAATTTCCAAACTTTTCTATGTTTGTTTACCATTAGAAAAATTGATCAACATAAATTATTTTCAAATCAAAGAAAATTTTGGATTGATTTTAAGGAAAATGTTTTCTTTTTATTTTAGGTGGAAAAAACTTTCCATAAGTTGTGAAAAATTATGTATTGTTATTTGTTTATTATATAAAATTTGACCCTCAATATGTTAAATTCTATATATTTATTATTATTATTTTTCAATTTTATCCATTTGAACTTGATTTTAATTTAATTTTTTAACTTTGATCCCCATTCTTTTGATTATTATTTTCTTAAAAAATCAACTATTTATCCGATTTGATTCTTATTCTTATTCTTTTTATTCTTTTATTTGAAATATGTTTAGCCTCACGGGAAGCATGGACAAATAAACTAGTGGAAACACATGGGCACAGCAATAATTTTTTTTCACAGCACTTGTAAGCATCACGAGAGCCTTAGACCAATATGTTGCTCATTCATGGATTGATGACTAATCCTTCCTTCTGGCTTTCGTACGCATGCTACCCTGGTGAACAACAAAACTGTGCTTAGTTTTATGGCCCAAATTTTGCTTTTTACTCCGACATAGATGTGTTTGATCGTGTGCACGCCTGGATAATTACATAAATTATTGAAAGAGACCAGCATCATCATACTAAGGAACTGAAACCAGCAGTTTTATAAACATGTAGGCTATGCAAACTGACTCGGATATGCATCAGCTTCCACATGTTAAATCCACAATTAATCCTTGATTAAGTCACTCACTACTGTTACCAAGTACTGAAGAGAAAGCCATCACAATATTACTTGTGGCTATTCTTTTGGTGGTTAGTAGCACAAAGATAAATAACTTAAATTTCTTTTTAGTGGTTAGCAGCGCGATGATCGATAACATCATACACTTATGGTACGACAAGGAGTCCCGATGGGTTGGCCTCCTGCCAAGCCATGAAGCTTCCTTTCTTTGATAGCTGGATCTTCCAGCAAGAGCACCTTGTCCTTGTCTCTAACCCCAACCATGTGTAAGTATTCACTAATGTCCCTCTCTTTTCCCTTGAACAGTAGCCTCTGTTCTTTTGGCTCCAAGCCAGTTACCAATGACAATACCATCTTCAATTCACCTGATGAATTAAGAATAACCACATCAATCCCCCTTGTAAATTGATAATTGATGAACATATATATATATATATTGGAAGAATTTCTAGAATATCTTCTCTCATAAACATTCCATACCATACAAATCCTTTTGACATTCTACATCAAATATACTTTCTGCTAGTTTCTAGCAAGTAGATTAGTTCAATTTTACCTTGAAAATCTACAATTTTTTTTTTAAAGAAAGAATATTGAAGTTGTTTGTCAATACGATAAAATAAAACATGGTTTAGTAAATTATGTAAATGGAATTGCTTGAACATGTTTGATCAAATTTAAATTCATAATCTTGGATTCTTTTATATATGTGTGTGTATGTTTGTGAATAGAGGAAAGGGACCTCGTCTTTTGATCGAAAGATACATGATTAAGATGTATAGCTTACCGAAGGTTGAAGTTGCTTCAATGGAAATGTCATGCCACTGTGAAACGGTTGAGACCCTCAATGTGATTAACTCTCCAACACTGTCTCCACTTTCTCTCTTTTGAACAAGCATGCCACCAGGCCTAAGCTCCCATTTGATTTCACCATTATTAGTGCCTCCACAGGATCCTTTTTCATTTCCTTTGACAGTAGCGTTGCCTCCACCACCACCATTACCACCAAGTTTAAAGCTGCCTCTACAAAACCTCTTTGACCTCAACTTTATCATGTTTGCTGGCTTCTTACTTTCTTTGAATAAATTAACTCAAAAAGGGAAGACAAATTAAGGGGTTGAGACTTGAGACTAACCAGTTATATAGTAGCAGAAGCATGCATTACGACAAAAGAAGCCTCAGAACATATAAAATACAAGCCGCCCTGGATATAAAAATAAAATAAAATGTAGACATTATATGGCACAAAACCAACGAGATCATGACAGATGGTAGTGTAATATGGGCAGCATAGTTGCTTGTGCTAGTTTTATGGGGGGACCTAGGGCACATGGGGGTGGGTGCATGCTAACACGCTTGCTTGATTAGCGGGCCGAGCACACTGACATCACATGGTGAGTTGGTCGCTGAAGAAAAGTGTGGTGATGTTTTAATGACTAATTTGAGAGTTCTCTGATGGGGTTAATACTAATTGCTGCTTTAAGACTTAGGTTTGGAAACCGTCAGTATAGGGCTTGTTTGGGAGACTAGTCCGCCATTAAAGATGTCTATATTATGTTTCAAGATCGTTCTAGAAAAAAAAAAAGAATTTTTTTATTAAATTATTTATTTTTTATTTTTTATTTTAAATTAACTTTTTAGTATTTTTATATCATGCTGGAATATAACCCTTTTCCTCTCTTGTCACCATTATTTTCTCAAAACCGGCCTTTTTCCTTTACCTTTCTAGCAACGGAATTGCTAATATACAAACATATATGTTTTATGTTGGATTGCATGGTAGTATGTGATCTAAGTTTATATAGTTGATTGTGTTATTGAATCAATTTGAGCACAAAATCAGTGCATTTGGACTCGAACAACTATTTACCCTACAATTGTAGGTGACAATGTTGTTGAATGCACTAGCTAGCTTACAAGTAAATTAAGATTTGTGCACGTACTTTATGTTAAAGACTGGGATAAAAGGACATAGACTCTTGACTCATGCTAATGTGACGATAACATGTAGCTTTGTAACCTGAAACTTTCTTTTGTTGTCCATGTCGTTAAGTAGATCACCTAACCATGCCAAACAGGCTTCACAATGTTAATATATTCGCCCAAATATATAGAATCTCAAGATAATGCAATAGAATATATGTTCCACTAAACAGGTTCTAGGGTTTTTGTCCTGATCACTTGCGTGCTTGTGATTTGTTAGGTAAATCGTTTTAGAAATCTCTTCGGCGTTTACAATCCAAGGGTGGTTGGCTAGTTTATGGGGGTATCAACCCATGTGGGGGAGTTAGAAAATACTTTAATCTCTCCCTCTCTCTTTCAAACCCTCAAAATTATGGATAATCATTTTCTAAACAATTTTAATGCTACTTTTTTCAACAAAAGCAAGCTCTTTAATGAAATTAAGGAATAAGTAGCCCCACTTGGCGACAAATATTCATCACATCGCATTCCTTGTTTCCTTGGTGTGTGAAGCTGTGTATGAATTTCGGGATGAGAAAAAAAAAGGAAAGAGTTAATCAAACCCTAGCAGGTCCCTCACAAGTGGAATATTCATTCTTTTTAGTTCCAAAAAAGCTTTACACCAGGAAAAAGAAGAACAGTAGTGCGTGTGCTATGCCTCACGGCACCCCACATGTTTCAAGCAGAGACATATTATGGCAGCAGCAGTGGGTAGCCATGAGCAATATTTGCTCACTGTCTTTTGGAATGCATATAGACTTCAATTTCTGTTGATGGTCCCATTTGTTCAACGACATAAATATTCCTCATGTTGTGTCGTTTGTGCATCCCGAAAACAAACTCAAATTATGCACTAATTAGGACCACCTTCTTAGCTATTTTTTGTGGCTTCCTTGGAAGAACAAGATCCTTGGCCCTAGCTAATGTATCACCAAATAAATAATGTCGTGCATGCCAATCAAACCCATCTGCACTTCTTATGTGTCATGATCATAAACCTATTCAGCTCTAGATTTTGAGTATTATTTTCAAGATCATCAGGCGTTTCACTATGTAGATTTTGAGTATTTAGTGCATGATTCAAAATAAGATTCGTAATTTGGTGGATTTCATTAGCTGGATTATAATATTTTATTCAAAGTTAAATAGGCAAAAAAGAGTAGCGTTTCTGGGAAGAGTGAAGATATGACAGGTTTATCTAGGAAAACAAGACACATAGCACGAGATGGGTCCTTTCACAGCTCCCACAGGATCTGCTTCTTGTGGGCATGCTCATCAGAGGATATGGCTACAGATATTATGCGCATCGAAATGGTTTAATCTCCAGCGTACAGAGTTGCATGCTTTATGGTGGATTTATATATTCTTATTCCCTTCTTTTATAGCAGTTAAAGAAGCTGAGTCCTTGTTTTACTACACTTGGACTAGATGATTGTCATGGATTTTTTTAATTAAGAAAATATTTAGTTATTATTAATATGTTTTGTAATAATATAAAATATATAAAAAGAATAATCTAATTGACTTGATAGATAAGAAAAATAACTAAGATGAGTAGTAAAAATACAGTTTAGCAAAAAAAAAATCAGGATTGTATCTTTTTAAGAATATTAAATTAATAACATATTTAATTGACTTGGAAAAATTAAATTAACCTAACAAATTTGTTATCTAGATCATGAGAACCTAATAATTCTATAAAAAAACAAATAATATTTTTTATTAAACTCAATATCCAATCAATTCAATATTAAATAATGAAATTAAAACTAATATTCAACTAAAAAAACTGACCCAGGTTAATCTAACAAACATAGATTATGAAACTAGAACAATTTTATAGAATGTACATCAAAACAAATTATGAAGTTCAATTCTTAATCAAACTAGTATTGAATGATAAAATTAAATGATCAATTAAAAAACACAAAAAAACAGCTAATTCAACTCACTAAACTTATTACTCTGATCATGAGGCTAGAATAACTTCATAAAAAGAAAATAAAAAAAAATTATGAACTCCAATTCTCAATTAACCTAATATTAAATGATAAAATTGAAAAAATAAAGAATAAAAAAGGTACAAAAAAATTACGTGAGTCAACTTAGGTTAACCAACGAAAATTATGTCAGCTTACCAGTTTAACTATATAGAAAGTAAAAAAAAAATAAATAAAGTTCAATTCTCAATCAACCCAATATTTAATGATTCAATTGAAAAAAATAATTAAAAAATAAAACAAGTCAATTTGACTAACTTGTAAAACTCACGACCTATATCATGAGGTCGTGATGATCATATAGAAATAAAATACAAATAATAATTATGAAACTCAATTTTCAATCAACTAAATATTGTTATTACATCACAACAACAACATAATTGATCATTTTTATTTTATGTGAGAGTTGTTTAGACTAGGGTAAATTGGAGTCCCAATAGTAGAAAGATTAGTTATTCTAAGTTTCATTAGCCATAAAAAATATTTTTAGTGAAAAAATGTAAATCGAGAATGAACTAGCTTTTTGTTCAGATTCTTTTAAACAATGTTATTCACGAAGTTGAAAAAAGAACTCACATAAAAAATAGGGTTTTCATGGTCAGCAAAACTAGGCCAAGACATATGGGTTGGATTTTGTATTTGTCTTTTGTCTAAGTTTTGAGTAATCTTAATAAAAAAAGACCTTAATGAATTAGGGGTTCTTTAAAACATAACTAAATAATAGAAAAAGAGAAACAATATTAAAGAAAAATAAAAGTAAATCTAATAATATTGGAAAAGTTTTGTTATATTGGATAAACAAAGTCCTATAACATATAAGAATATTGAGAGAAAATATAGAGAAATATTGGGTAAAAGTTTTGTAACTTGAGAATCTTGTTTTGGTGACATAAGGTATTTATAGAGCTCGATCATGTTGATTCACCCTAAATTTAAAGAATGGTATCACAACTGATTAGTGGAAATATTGATGTCACTATTAGGTTGTTTTAACATTGTTATAGATTCAAAGGTTGGTGATTTAAATGTGACAAATAATCATTAGTCAATAAAAAGGCATTTGATTTGCATGGAAAATTAATAATTTTGCACTATTAACCATTGGTTAAGAAATATTGCTCCTACATTAAAGTTTGTACCTGAAAAGAACTTGTTATAAAATATATCAGTTAA
Organism: Salix dunnii; assembly: GCA_015731905.1. Lineage (NCBI taxonomy): Eukaryota > Viridiplantae > Streptophyta > Magnoliopsida > Malpighiales > Salicaceae > Salix > Salix dunnii. The sequence continues at coordinate 24,721,518 of CM027674.1, read as the reverse complement.
TCATGAAAAATATTATGTGCATGAAATATTATTCCTACATGTTTTGTGTATGATTGCTCGAGACTTGAGAAAGTACATTGAAATGTGTAAAAGAAAAATAAGAAAACAAATGCAGGGTGCAATATGTTTAGGTCGGCAAGGTCCAAACAATAACAGAAAGTCATTGTTGTTTAGGCTACACTATATAGGTGACTTGTGCTATATTGTGGGTCAGGTCAAGTTTTTTCTAACATAAGAAATGATGTTTTGATAATAATAGTATTTTAAAAAAAAATATGAGACGCGAATTATAGACTTGACTAGGTTTAATAAGTTTAGTTAATTTAATAATATAATTAAAAACTAATTATTACTTGTAAAACAATAAAAACTACCAATATTATAGAAATATATCTTTGAAATATTCTTGAAAGATCTTCATGAGCTTATTTTATAACAAAGTAAAAATAAAATGAAAACGATATAATGACATAGAAAGAAAAATAAAAAAGGTCTTATGTTTGTGACTTGGTTATGAAATCAAGATAACGTTATAAATATTAAAATAAAAAACAATTTAAAAAAATAGACCAATCAAACTGATTTAAGTCTACTCAAATCAAAGTGCCAAATTTGTGACTTCATTATGAGACCATGATATCCTCATAGAAGACAAATAGAACAAACTTATGAAGATAAATTTCTAAACCAACATAGTGTTGAAGGAAAAAAACTAAAAAAACTATTTAAAAAAGATTAAAAAAAATATATAAGTCAACCAATGAAGATCACAAAACAAATATGAGATCAAGATAACTCCGGAGAAAAGTAAGTGAAAATATAAACATCAATCCCAACCAATAAAATATTAGGATCATAATTAAAAAAAAAATTTTAGAAAATAATCTAAAAAAATTAAAATCAACTCAATTTAATATTTCATGTAGTCATGTAGTTATGATTACCCCATAAAAAAAAACATAAAAAATCTCTAAGGAAAATTGCAACATAAGGGATAAATTTGAAAATAAAAATATAAAACAAAATAATTAGCAATCAAAAGTAACATAAAAACCGTATTTTGAAATGGAATCTAGAAGAAAAGAGAATTAAATGTTGAGAGATGGAATTAAAAAAAAAAAAAAAAAGAGGAACTTTAGTGAAGAAAATGATATGAAAAAATAAGGATCAAAATTGAAGTTAAATGAGATTAAATGTTTACAGAAGAAATTAAGAAACAAATTAATAAGAGAATAGCGATCAGATGATATGAAAACTCTTAATTTTGGTAGGTATAGCCGGAATCATAATAAGAGGAGGGAGAAAAGTGTGAGGGGAAGAAAAAACAAACCACTAGCTTCACTACCATTATCAAGCACCGGTCCAAAACGAAGGTTTTGTCACGCTGCTTCCATCGCAACCATGAAATCAAGTGTGAAGACATCTTTCATCCGTTGACACGTGCCAGCTTTCCTTGCTTGATTACATTTTTAATAATAAAAAATTATATTTTTCAAACAATACTTGGAATGAAATGCAGAGTAGATTGCTCGTGTGTGTATATAAAACGCGTTGTCATTTCTCTGTATATTGTCTCTTAAATCATTGTAGACTGGATATTTTATGTTTGTGCATTGCACGAGTATCTACGCCCGGTTTTTTTTTTGCTTTATCTGGTTTTGAACAGTGGATTAGCGAAAAAACCCTCTATAAACGACAAAATAGTGCACAGAACCAGGGGCTATTCCGTTTTTTTCATTTTATTAGCACAATGAATTGACAAAAAAAAACCCCTGATAAAGACAAATTAGCGAACAGTAAACAGGGCTACCGAAGTCTTTTCCATACAAGTTTTTTCGTAAATCTAGGTGGGTCCAGGGACAAGTCAGTCATTACCTATTATTTTATTATTATTTTCATATTAACTGCTGGCGCGTCGTCGGAACGCACCAGCAACATTCGGCCAAAACGCGCATTTTAGACGGCGCATGCGGCCTCTTACCCCCGTAAAAAATAACTACTGGCGGTCAAGAAGAGGTGCCGGGATGTCCTCTATCCTCCGTCACGGCGTGTTCCCGTCATGTATATTCCGGTGAGCGGCGGCGGACGGTTTTTCACCGGCGGTCGCTTTTCTCTCTCCTGCTTGCGCAAAGTATGATCCGGTCCCTGATAGTTGTACAAAGTTCATTTTTGTCCCTGAATGTTTGATTTTGTTTTAATGACTGATTTATTGAAATTAAAGTTTTATTATTTTCAATTGTCCCCTTCAATTAAAACTGATTATATAAAAAGTTTTTATTTCAGTCCTTATACTTTTGATTTTTGATTTATTTTTTATTCCTTTAATTTTTTCGGTACAGATGTTTGGATTTTTTTAATTTGGTCCTCCAATTGATATTGGTAATATATACAAAGTTTGATTTTAGTCCCTCTTCTTCTGATTTTTTATAAAATGACAGCAATTACAATTATTTATTTTTGGTCCTCCAATTCTTTTTTATTTTAATTTTATCCTTTAATTGGAATTAATTTTATATATATTATTTTTCATTTTGGTCCTTATTCTTTTAATTTTTTTTATTAATTCATTTTTTTTATAATGTTTATTTCTTATTTGATATTAATTAATTTTTTTATTGATATTTGATATTAATTCATTTGTTATTTTTTAATTGTTTTTTATACAAATTTTTTGATTTTTTATAATGATTTTTCAGAGCAATTTAATTATTTGAATTGTTCTGACAGTAATATTAATAATAATTTTAACTATTATAATAATTATTTTACTATTAATATTACTCTTTTTTCCTCTTTGTTTATTTTTTTTGTTCTTTGCTTCTTCTTTTTTTTCTTTGGATTGGATGATTTTTACAATTGGACTATTTATGCAATAATCATGATGTTTTTAGTAGTTGTTGTTTTTTCTTTTGTATACAAAAATGTTTTTCTTTTATGAATGATTTTTCAGGACAATTTAATTATTAAAATTGTTTTAACAGTAATGTTGATAATAATTTTAACTATTATAATAGTGATCAAGATAATAATATAAGGATAAATTTTCAATTTATGTATTCATCATTTTGTGCATAGAACTATTTATTTGTTTATTTGATTATTGCATAGTTTTTTTATATTAATTCATTTAGTTTGTTTTTATAAATTCTTAGATAATGTATATTTTTTTTCTTCATATTTATACATCTATACTTGTAGTTTTTTTATAGTTTTTTTTTTCTTTGAATTTTTTTTTAATCAGTTCACTCCTGATATTTGAATTTAAATTGGTAATCATTTTAAAATTAATATTTCTTCTTTTTTTCTTTTATTTTTTTGGTTTTCTTTTATTTTTATTTGTTTTTTGGATTAAATGATTTTTATGGTTTTACTATTTACACAATAGTTATGATAATTTTAGTAATTTTTTTTTTACTTTTAGATTATTTTTATTATTTGATTATTTATGCAATGATCATGATGATTTTAATGGTTGTGTTTTTTCTTTTTCTTTTTCTTTTTTATACAAAAATCTTTTGCTTTTTTTTAATGATTTTCCATGACAATTTAATTATTGAGATTGTTTTGACAATAATATTGATAATAATTTTAACTATTATAATAATGATAATGATAATAACATAAGGATAGATTTTCAATCTATGTATTCATCTTTTTGTTGATAAAACTATTTATTATTTTATACAAATTTATAATTAAAAAATTCTATATAAATTTATTATTTTGTCTAAATTTATATTATAATAAAAAAATCTAACATAGTTAATATTTGGCCTTTATACTTTTGATTTTTTGTTTTCATCCCTTGATTTCTTATTATTTCTATAATGATCCTTACTGTTCTTCATGTATATATAAGTGTGCTCCTAACTTTGATTTTGAATTTTTTATTTCTTGAATAATGATAAAAATAATAATAGTTTAATTAATAATTAATTATTAATTAATCAATAATTATTATTAATAATAATAATTTAATTGGTTCCCTTGCTTACTTTTTTGTTAATGTTTTTTAGGTTTTTTTTGCTCAGGATAATTTGATAATATTTATTCTTTTATTAGTAATAACAATAATGATTTTTATTTTTATTTAATTATTTTTATTAATCTTTTGGTGTTTATTTATTCTTTCATATTATTATTATTATTATTATTATTATTATTATATCTTAATATTTTTTCGTGCTTCCTATTTTGTTTATATTTCTTTCTCTTAATATAATTTACTAATTTTTATTGTCTTGATAATAATATTAATAATAAATATTACTCGCTTTTTGCCTTATTTTTATTATTTGAATTTGCTCTTTGGATTAGATGATTTTTATGATTTTACCATTTACGCAATAATAATGATAATTTTAATTATGAATTTTTTTTATTGTTTTCTTATAAAAATATTTTGTTTTTTTAATGATTTTTCAAGTCAATTGAATTTTTATTATTATTTTGATAATAATTTTAACTCTTATAACAATGACAATGACAATAATGTGAGGATGAATTTTCAATTTATATGTTCAGTTTTTTTATCAATAGAACATTAACTATTTATATTTATTAATTTTTATTTGCAGATTTTTATTTTATATTAATTCATTTAGTTTCTTTTTTTAATTATTAAAGAATATTTATTTTTTTATTCGTTTCTATGTATCTATTTAAATTCAATTATAAAATTAACTAATCTTAATGCAATGAATGTAATAATTCAAATATCCAAGTCTTTTTATTTTTTTTAATAACAATCATAAATTAATATAGATTATTTCATTAAAAACTACTAAACAGATACATTTATAACGATTTAAAATTCATATATTTGATAAAAAAACTTGAACTTCACAAGATTTTTAGAAAAATTTATTATTTTAACTAAATTTATAATACAATTTAAAAATACATATAATTAATATTTTTTACATTTAAAAAAATATTGTGCGCTCCGCGGCGAAGCGCGGGGCACTGTCTAGTGTATATATATATAACGGCTCAAACAGCAATAAATTACTTATAAACATTTTTTGTACCGCCAGAAACCATTTTTGAAAGCCTCCCATGAGAAATGGATATCAGATCATGTCCTCTTGTTCTTTAATTTGCTTTTTCTATTCTGGGTTTTTCTGTTTATTGCCGATGTCTCAAAATACAACCTTTGAGTGTTTTGCCGTTGAGTGGTGGCTTATGTGTAGTGCCCCATTTGGAGTTTGAGGTTGATTCTTCTTGTACTAGAAGGAGAAAGAGACGGGTTCTTGTTGACACTCCTTTTCATGGTGCAAGCTCTATTTTCCTTATGGTTTAAAGCAATTCGAGGTATGATTTAAGTGGGACTTATTGTGGAAGCTTGAAATTTAGTGTGAAAAGTGGGTTGTTCCTCCAAGTATTCGAAGATTAAATATGTTTGTTTTTGAGAGCCAAAGGAAAGGCTTTTTTGGCTCATCACTGGCTTTGGCTTCGACGTTGGGGAAACAAGAAAGTGGTGACGAGTTTCATAGAGTAATCCCAAGTGATCGGTCATCCTTGAAACATGAGAGACAATAGCGATAATGATTTAGAAATAAATGATGATAGCAGTGATGAGGGGAAAAAAACAGGGAAGTGAAAGTGAGGGAGAAGTTGGGAAAGAACAAGATAGAAAGATTGATGTTCTTGCGCTCGCTCGGAGCTTATTACATTTTGCAAAAACAGTGGATGATATAGAAGAATGTGAATTGCCAGTTCAAGTGTTCGCATCCATGATTAGATGTACTGGATGGGACAGGAAAATGGAGCCTACACTGGCTCTTGTCAAGTAGCTCAGGAAAAAATCATGGAACAAAGGATGGGGTTGCTCCAAATGTGGTAACTCGTAACATTTTGATGGTTATCTATGTCAAGTAACCTGGAGATGTTGCGTCTGAAGGGTTTTTCCCCAGGTGCTGCATCACATTATTCTGCTTTGTTGACTTATCGAGAAATGGAAGGCGGGAATGGAGCTCTCAAGTTCTTTGTAGAGTTAACAGGTCAGTGTCTGAAAGGGAAAACTGGAAAGGATGCTGAAACGAAGATTGGGAAAAGGAATATGTAAGACTTGAAAACTTTACAATCTGTGTTTGCTACCAGATACTTAGGAAGCGGTGGTTTGTAGGGCATGAAAACTTGAACACGATGAGTTGAAGCGAGTGATTAAGGTATCAAAATCATGATTTTGACATGATAAGTAAGAGGTTTCGAAAAATCAGATCGTAAGATCGGATCATAAAATCATACCTGAATTTTTTCATATAAAAATCATAAAATTATAGCTAAAATAATGTAGGTAGAAAAATTGTAAAATCATAAGTGAAATATTTCCGAATACAATACAATATAATTATAGTCATAAAATTTCATTAGTTAAGGTTAATACATGATTCAAAATAACTTAAAAATACATTCCAAAACAATTATGTCCATAAAATTTCATTTGGTCAAAACTAACAAATTTAAAATAATTATTTTGTTGATGTGCTATATAAATTAAAATTAATCTCATGCTGTCATTTTCCTTGTTATTTTTAATACATTCATCAAAAGGATTATTATTGAAAGGATTATCAATACTAATACTGGTACCAACACCGATATTATCAAGACTAGCTCCAACTCTAACAAATTATTTCAACATCAGGACATGAAAATGATTTAAAAACATCAAAAAAATTTAATTTAAAATAAAAAAAAATTCAAAAATTTTAAGTATAAATTTTAAAGTTAATATAACTAATTTTCAATTATAATTCCATAATATATATATATATATATATATATATATATATATATAGAATGTGGGGGGAGCACGAGTGCCATATGCAATGTTTTAGCAGAATTATAAAATTGGATCGATCTGGTTTGATTTTATAATTTTATATGATTTTAACCGAGTTTAATCAAAATCAATTTTTTACATAAATTAATAAGATTTGATAAATTAACTTATAAAATCATATAATTTTACGAGTTATTTCGCTATTTTAACAACATACTAGGCAGGCAGATTCTGAGCGCCTTGAATGGGCTTGCACCCGTGAAGAACATTATGTCGTAGCAAAAGAGCTGTACATTAGTAACTAGGATTAGAGAAAGTTGCCGTACTGATATAAGGTTACCTTTCTTCAACCACTTGATTTTGTTGATGGGGAGGGAAAAGAGATGGCGGGCTGCCCTGGCGATATATACAAGCTTAGGGTTTGTTAGGCAAGGGTCCAAAGCCGAATAATCTTTCATATGAATTGGACTCCAGCTTTTAGCTGTGAGTCCCACTTAAAAAAATGCATTTATGCCGCGGCTGCAAAAGCAGTAGAAAGCTGCTTTTGCAGCTGCAGCATAAAATTTTGGCATATATTTTGTATGTCAACTTTGAGCTGCTGATCTTCTCTTGATTTAAAGTCACCTTCTACGTGTTTTCAAAGAAGTCCCTTTTTTCTTTCTTTCAAATACGGTTTTTGTTCTTTTTATTTATATTTGTTTTGTTTTAGTTTATCAGTGCAATTAATTTTATTTTTCAATTATCATTTTTTTGGTTTTTTTAGCTTTTAGATTTTTTCCTCATTTTTTAAATTGTTCTTTCAATTTAAATATATTCTTAGTTGCACCCCTCAATATTTTATATTATTTTTTATTTTTTCAATTACATCCTTCAATATTTCATATCATTTTCTAAATTAAATTATTTATTCAATTGCATCCCTTATATCCTAGTCCATTTTATTTAATGTCAAATTCAGTCTTTATTTATTTGATTTTTATATATTTTGTTTTTAAATATTTTTTAAATTCTATCAATTAACATTTTATTGATTGATTAAGATTCTATGAGGTCACAAGTCTAGAAGGCGTTACTAGCTAGTTTGGAGTTTTTTAGGTACCTTTGATGATATTATCCTTTTATAATGTTATATCTATTTCATGTGACAATTTACGAATTTTATGTGTTAGCCCAACTTGTATGGGATAATTTTTTTTACCTATTATTATTATTTTATTATATTATCAAATTAATCAATATATAATTTGGTTATCATTTTTTTTTAAAATATATAGTGTGTTGAACAAAATTAACCAAAAAATTTGTATTTAAATTATTATCAAAGTTTGAATTTTAATTCTTTTATTATCAATTTTTTTTTTTAATTTCAACCACAAATAATTGTGACATAGAAGCTCTTCTTATTGTACTACTTGCTGAGGTCAAGAAGAGAAGAATTTGGAAACGGGGTGTCAGTTTGCTGAGAGATAGAAGAGAAAGGCGTTCAGCCAAGAAGGTCGGGAGTAGGCGAGGTGTAAAGGGCTAAAGGCATAAATTTTGCTCAGTATGGGAATTCTCGAGCTTCAATCAAGATATATATTTTTTTATAAAAATAAAAAATAATCAAGATTTTAATTTTTCATTTAAATTTACAATGAGTTTCATTGCATTAAAAAAAATTAAGCCAGTAAGTAGGGAATGAAAAGCAGTTCTTGTCGCTTAATAACAAGCCTTCAGAAACTGCGGCTGCTGATCAGATACTTCATAAAGACCTACAGGTATGTCCATGGTGCGCACTGCCCAGTGCCCTTGAAAAGGAGGTTGTCCGAGTGTATATGTCCTTCCAATCAATTAGTTATATATATAGCAATATATTTAATTTTATTAATAAAAATATTTACTCTTAATATTTGTATGAATAAATATAATATTTTATTAATAAATCTAAAGTAAAGATAAAATCCTTAAAATAAAAATATTTTGTAAGGAAAATTATAAAGTTATTATAATTACAAAATTCATATCATCAAAGTATTATTTCTAAATATTTCTAGTCACTGTTATTAAGATTGAATATTAATTAGAGCTATTGAAATTAATATATATATATATATATATATATATATATATATACATACTAATACTTATAACTTAAGTTTTAGATATTTTTCATATCTTAATTTATGCAATAATTCATTTTTTCATATATATATATATATATATATATATATATATATATATTTTAGATATTTTTCATATCTTAATATATGCAATAATTCATTTTTTCATATATATAGAAAAAATGAATTATTGCATAAATTAAGATATGAAAAATATCTAAAACTTAAGTTATAAGTATTAGTGGAATAACATCTTCATTGAATTTACCCATGTTGATGAACTAGTGGCCTTCCTAGTATGAAATCATGCGACCTTGGAAACTGGCTAAACTGCTGAAGCAGAGGGCGATGACTTTATGAGAAATAAAAATCTCTTCAAAGATCAATGAGTAAAACAAAAAATACTTAATGATTTTAGATTCAGATCGCACTCGTGGGATTTTTATTGAATGAGATGGTGAGATTTGGGCCATGCACTTGTCGTCCATTGTCTGCATCTTGAGCATGATCACTAGAATTCCTCCTTCAAGTTGCCGGCCGGCTAGAGTTGATTCTTCCTGTCCAAAAGCTGAGATCCCGTGGACAGATGAAGCCCCCTATTTTTGTACGGTTCAGATGCAGCCTTGGAAGGAGATTCAGTTTCTACTGCTACTAGGGATGCCAGTCCGACTCCGGCCACCGCCCGTTCCCTTGCATCACATCCACCACTGCTCTCTGAACCGGGCAATAAGTTCAGTCGTCACACGGCTCTCCCACTTGAGCTACCTTAGCCCCAGTTCAATGGTATTGGGAAAATGGCACCATACATCTCATGACTAGAGCTGATGATAGCCATGCAGCACCTGAATGAAAGTTTTGTAGTTCATGCGCATATAATTAACCCGTCAGGTTGTATGTAGCTAGTTTTTATACGGTTGATTAGGGTTGTAAAATATGGATGAAATTGAAGAAAAAAATCATTTTATAACTTTATGTTAAGGAATTTTCTCATTTAAAAGCTTAAGTTGATAGTTAAGGTCCCAAATATAACTTATATTATTCTTTGACACACACTATTAAGTGAAAACTCTTTGAGCTTGAAACTTGCATAAGCCTATTACTCTGTGCTTGATTTTTATTAAATGGAACGGGGATGGTGAGATTCGAACTCTTGACTGCTGGGTCAACAAGGCTCTGATATTATGTTAAAGAATCATTTCACCTAAAAATTTAAGCTGATAGATAAGGTCACAGAATATAATTTATATTATTCTCTAATATCCTAGATAAAAATTAATACAAAAATTGAAGAAAGACTAAATTGAAGAGTTGGTTTACCACTTACTTTTTTGTAGTGTACTAATTCATTATTTATTTATATTTTATATGGTATTTGTTTTCCGATTTATCCAGTAAAGCACGTGTGAACATGAATTTTCTCAAAGAACATTCTCCGAGATCGAGTTGTTAAGCTACTCTGTGAATGTTTGCGTCTGAAGTTGTTTAAAAATAATTTTATATAAAAATATATTATTTTTATATTTTAAAAAATTATTTTTCATATCATTCCATCTAATAATATTAAAAAAATTAATTTTAAATAAAAATATTAAAAAATTCATATAATACCAAACACTTCAATTCAGATTTTTAGCGTAGTGGCAAAGATAGTCCTTGGTTGGATAGTCCATTCTTTCGCATCTCTATAATATATTTAAAAAAAAACCAAGTGATACTTTTCTAGATACTAACTTTAAATTCTATAATACTAACTTTAAATTCTATATATATATTATAGAATTTAAAGTTAGTATCTAGAAAAGTATCACTTGGTTTTTTTTTAAATATATTATAGTGATGCGAAAGAATGGACGATATATATATATATATATATATAGCCGAACTCCTTAATTTGAACCGAGTTTAAGATTAGAGAATATTATTTCTCTCTCATTTAATTTATAATTTAGGTAGATAGTCATTTAATCACTCTTTTATTTTCAATTAAGATAGAGCCTCATGTTTTAACCAATACTGTCACCGTCGAAAAACGAGTTTTTTTTTTTTTAAGCTATATTTTCTTTTAAAAAATTAGAAAGTTATATAAGAGAAAATATTTCTGGAAAATAGTATACTTAAAGAGGAAACATTGATGGAAAGACTTTGGGTTATTAGTTTTTTTTTTAAAATAGTATAATAATTTTAAAAAAATGGTCTGAATAATATTATTTAAAACATTTTTAGTAAAATAACATACTTTCACCTTGTTGTGCTTCTAAATTAATCAGCCAGTTGATTCAATTCATATAAAATTATATTTTATGAAAAAAAAATCTCTAAATATATTATATAAATTAAAAAATATTTTTTTATCTAAGTGGTAGAATAAAAGATATGCTTTAATTAAAATATCAATAATTTAATATTCACACAATAGTTGTCCTTTGTTTTTTAATATCAATAATATAGTCGAACTTACAATAATTATGAGCAGTTATGTTTGTTATAACTAGATAAAAATACGCCACAAATATATTATATAAATGACTTATCAAATATATTTATAGACCATTAAGATAAATTTAAGATGAAAAAAATTTAATCGTATTTGTAAGGTCCGACTCACTCCTCCTTGCAAAATATTGTTCAGTATAGCAAAGCTTAACCTGACGTCTACGCCTCACGGTTTTGTTCTTAGCAGTCCACATGTCCCAAGACACGTCCTACAATATTAGGTACAAACTACCTTAATATATACTGGCTCTGGACACTCTTCTTTTAATGTGGGATGTTACAATATCAAAAACAATAGCTTAAAAAAATTATAATGTTTTGATTAGATTAGTAAATAATATTTAAATTTTTACAAGAGATTTTAGAAATTATTTTTCTTAAAATAACTGTGAAATTGTTACTCTGACTGTTAAATCTTTATATTTCAAAAATCTTAATTCATGAACCTAATTTTGATTTTTTTAATGAATCGGTTAATCCTAAATTTAATTGATATTAATTATGAACTCAATATCAATTAAAAAATCTTTTAGTTTAGATTGATGATATTTAATTTAAAAATATAATTATTAATTAAATATCGCAATACTGAATTCTAAAATTATTCTATTTCAACCAAAATTTTTGTGGTTTTATTACTTCACTACATTTTTTAATCTTATATACTAATTACTTGTTCAAAATCCTTTTATCCTTCCAATTTCTCATATTGTTTTTATTTTTGGAAAGTCAATAGTTATTATACGAGGTTGATGTTATTTTTTTTTAAATATTTTTTATTTAAAAATATATTAAAATATTATTTTTTTTATTTTTTTTAAATTATTTTTAATATTAGTACATAATAATTTAAAAATAAAAAAAATTTAATTTAACATAAAAATAAAAATAAATAGTTTTTTTTTAAATATTTTTGAAATGTAATAATAAAGTTAAAAAAATATCTGGAGAGAGAGACAGGTCCACCACGGCCCGAAAACCAACTTTAAGTCACAAGCGGGCACCCTGATTTCTAAGGTCACGCGCAGATACCTTGTACTCGTCATACTTGCGCCTGCAGTACTTATCACAGTCATATGGATAGACGTGGTCTCATGAAAGAGCGAGTGGAATGAGTCTTGGAAGAAGCAAAACTATTTATTACAACAGCAAAACATGTGGAACAAAAAAAAAACATTAACACGCCAATAGAAGCTGGATTCTCTCTCACACAAAAAGAGAGACGGTTGATTTTTTGGAGTAATCTGATAGATGCTTTGCTTTTAGCTGAAGCATAAACAGCAAAGCCCAAGCTTTCATTTTAGTTGATTATTCCATTCAATTTCGATAAGGGTTAATTCGGATGTTCATCGAGTCTAATTATCTTTTTTTTTTTTTTTAAATGGTGTTGTTTTAATTTCCCTTTTGTTTTAAAAGAAAAAAAAATCTATAATATTTTGAAAAGAAATTTTCTTACCAGATTTTAATTGAATCGACAATGAATGTAGTGCTGGACAGTAAACGATTTGCCTTCAACAGTCTAGTTTTTCTGTTTTTAGGCCTCTAAAGAGCAGTTATTTAACTGCCATACGTTTCTTCAATCAACAAGCCTTTTCAAGTTTCAAGTTTTTATTAACTCCATCAGAAAAACCTTCGTCTAGAATACGATACAATACCCCACCTTGCTTTTACTTGTTTTTTTAGTCATTTGGTTGTAGTAGGAGAGCGAAACCAGTCTTTTGGTGAGTCTGAGAAGTGGGGTGTGCAGCAAGTTGGCTCTGGGTTTCTGGGTCCTGTTCTCTTTCCTTTTTCTGTTTTCGTAGATTGTGTATGGTGGTTATATGTTTTGTCACCTGAAGTGGTTAAAGATAGGGGGTGGCTGGTTTTCTTGCAGGAAGGAGGCGGGACTGTTTCTGATATGAGTTTGTTGTAGAATGGTGAAGATCTAGGTGGTTTTCGTGTGTGAAGAGATATGGAGCCTCCAAAGGAGATTTTGTCTTCTTTATGGAACTTTATTATTTTTCTGCCTTTCTTCATTGGGCTTCTGGTTCTTGGAACCATTAAAGGTGAGCGCTTTCAAATTTGTTAACCGGTTAATTTTGAGGTTGTTTTTGCTTCTTTCTTGTTTTGGTAACTGGATGACATTAATTAAGGGATGCTGTGATATTGAGAAATTAAAGAATTTGTGTATTTTGATTGAATGTCAAACAGTATCTAGTAGCATACATACTGTACTTTTCAATTGATATATTTCTATCTGAAAAATTAGCGTAATTGGGATTATTTTCAAATAATATCTGATATATATTACTTTGAGCATAAATTTAAATGTTAATGCTCTGGTGGCTAGCATTTGCCAGATAATTGTGAAGAAATGAACCTGGTTCCTACCTAATTGATAAGCAACTGAACAGTTAAAAAAGGGTGTAAAGTTCTATTTCCTTTTTATTCCATTATTGTTTTCCTCTAGCAGGAAGTTTCCTAATTTTAGGTGTTTTGCTTATGCGAAATACCTAACTTACATAGAAGCTCTATGCCTTGATGGAATTTGTAATTTTCAGAAAATACAAAGGTGATTATAACTATTGAATGCGCGCATTTAGATTTGGAATATAGGCTAATTGTGAATCTGTCATATGCCAAAACCATATTCTCAGGTGTTGTTTTCTGCCCGTTGGTATGCCTTATCATGACCATTGGAAACTCTGCAATAATACTGGGTCTTTGGCCACTGCATATTGTCAGGACGTATTATTCAATTTTAAGGTTCTTTCTTTGACTTTATGCTTTTCTTTTTTTCTTGTCCGTGATACTAGTCAACTTACAGTGATTTCTCTTATTCGCTAATTGGCAGAACTAAACAACTAGGGCCAGTTCTGAAGATTGTGCTGTGTATTTGCCTACCACCTACCCTGATTCTTTGGCTAGTTCTTGGCATTGTTGGGAGCATCTTAGGTGGAGCACTCTATGGATTTCTTTCACCAATATTTGCCACTTTTGATGCTGTTGGAGAAAGGAAGACTAACATGCTTTACCATTGTTTTTATGTATGCCTTAAATACCAAGTCTTGGTCATTGTGTTTTCGGCACTTTATCCTATTTATTCTTTCATGAGATAGATTTTCACCTTTCTATATTTGCAGGATGGAACTTGGGACACTGTCAAAGGGAGTTTCACTGTTGTCAGAGACTTTGGAGATGTTTGTTATCATTCTTACTTCTCAGTTTTGGATGACCTGCGACAAGGGGCCCCAGATGTGAAATATTATGAAATCAGGTTTGCTTTTTGTTTTTTGTTTTTCTGAAAACAATATGATCTTTGATTCAGCTCATCTCTATTTTATCATCCATTTCCTGCCCTGGAAATCCTTCACAACAAAAGAATAACATGGTTGGATAGTATCCAGCGCCATTATAAGAATAATAGCCTTGAAAACTATTCGTCTAGTTTGGAGTTAACATGACTTCTCTAACGAGTTGAAGTACTTGGACATGGAAATTTGACATTTTTTATCATATAATATGACGTGTTATGTTTTGGTTTCAAACTCTACTTTTGCAGTATTTGAGTTACTGAACTAACTGCACCCAGATATTGAAGCTTTATCTTCTGCTTGTCAGATGTACATGACTTGATATTCATCATATTTAATTTCAGCCTCATTAAGCTTAAATCTTACAAGTCAGTAGTCAATTATTGTAGTAGTCATAGAAATGATAGAAATCATACAGAAACTCTATCCTCACATTTTGGTTAAAAAGAGTTTGCCTCCACAGGAGGCCTGTTGCCACCAAATCTGGCTGCTTTGAGAGACCTATATGCTTTTGAGTGTCAGAAGTTGCGAGCTTTTGATATTTAGACTTGCAAATGCCAATGCATCAGAATGGTTCTGGTATTCAGTTAAAGTTATGTGCCCAACACACCCCTGTTGATTATATCTATAATTCTGAAGCTTTCTAGTGGGAGCCTTTGTTTAAGCTACTTGGATCAGTTGACTCGTTAAGAAACTCCAGTTTCACCTGTTTTGTCAAATCTTTCTTGTACCAGAAAAGTGTAGTTTTTGGAGAAATCAAGTTGAGTATGATAGTGAGAAACAAGTTGGGAACAGGGTTTGAGAGAGCATATATTTGTTGTCAACTGCCTTTTATGCAGGTTGCGCATCACTTACCTGGTGGACATGGTTGATGTGGCTGAACCACATAATTTCTCATGTTCTTTTGTTTTCTTCTCTTGTTTCTTTCTTCTTTGGGAGGTAGATGGAAATGAAGCTGAAAAACAGATACCTGATGATGAAGACAGTTTTCCTAGCATAGTAAACAATGAATTTCATGTAGTAGAGTAGTCAATCAAAGATTTGTGTTATTCTTGCCAGTGATGGATTTTGTTTTGCATTCAACTTTATATTGAAATTTTGCAGATTGCTTCCTCTCCCCGGTGCTATTATTGCTTGTTCTCTTGGTATTGTTTTTGATTTTCCACTGGTCTCACTCATTGCCATCTGCAAAAGCCCATACATGCTCTTTAAGGGGTGGCATCGATTATTTCACGACCTCATTGGGCGTGAAGGCCCTTTCTTGGAGACGATATGTGTACCTTTTGCAGGTCTTGCAATCCTCCTCTGGCCATTGGCTGTTGTTGGGGCTGTTTTGGGTTCCATGGTATCAAGCATCTTCCTTGGTGCTTATGCAGGCGTGGTTGTTTATCAGGTCTGAATCTCATGCTCATTTTGCTATTTTTTTCCTGTTCTACAAACGTATTAGTTTCCTACTTCAAATTTATATTACCAGGCATATCAATAATATTATCGAACCTCTCTATAATACGAGGTTTTCCATATTTTTTTATGTTTCTTTCAAGGTAATAGCAGTTTATTGTCTATCTTTGTTTTCCATTACATGTTCTGGCAATGGCTTGCTTTTGTTGTCATATTATTTCAGGAAATTTATATGATGTGTACTTTTAATGAAGAGGATATCCACTCAAATCTTTCATAGTTTCAACACCTTCTATTAATCGTACAAGATTAATTTCTTTCTTGGGTAGTGTACTATTGTATTGTTAATGTTTGAGTTAGAGTTTAATTTCTAGTCATCTTGCGTTCTTCCTTGTTAGATGGACCTTAAGCTTCTAAGTCAATCCATTTCATGCAATTCCTGCTGCGATGATTCGGTCATTTTATTCATATTTCAGCTACCTTGAGATCATGCTAGATATAGTCATGTCAATTTCTGTCTAACATATTTGCCAGCAAAATAGATTTTGATCCTGCGGGGCTTTGAATTGCAGGAGTCATTTTGGTTTGGGCTTTGCTATATTGTGGCATCCTTGGCCATTTACGATGAGTACAGCAATGACATTCTTGACATGCCAGAAGGATCTTGCTTTCCAAGGTTTTATTCAGCCCACTAATCCTTAATGGTTGTGATACGGAGCTTCTGTACTCTGATTGTTAATTTCAAACATTGACAGGCCCAAATACCAAAAGGATCCCAAGCTGACAAAGACCACCTCTCGTACAGCTTCTTTTTCAGGGTCCAATTCTGTTCGAAATCCTCCTTCCCGCGGACTTTCATTCAATCACCCTATGGTTGATCTTAAGCCACTTGAGGTATGCTATGCACCCCCTTTTGGCCTGTACTGAATAAAATGGTGCTTGCCATACCAGTATAGTTGTGGTTTCTGTTGATTATTTCCATGCCTTGGTTAATAGATAAAGTACTGATTGTAAATTTTCTTCCCACCTTGTTTAGCTACTTGATCGCTTATTTAAAGAGTGTCAACACCATGGTGAGTTTTTTGTTTCTGAAGGACTAATTACACAACAAGACATTGACGATGCCAAGTCTGGAAAGGGTAGCAGAGTGGTTAGCATTGGTTTACCAGCATATTGCATTCTTCAGGCACTGTTGCGCTCTGCAAAGGCCAATTCTGTGGGAATTTTGTTGAGTAAGTGAATGCTTTTCATTCAGATAATTTTAGTTTTTCTTCCTTGCTTCTCATTTCCAACAGTCTCAAGGTTCTGAACATAAAATAAAGATGCCTTTGTGTTTCAATGATGTAGATGACAATGTCACTGAGATAACTAGCACAAACAGACCGAAAGATACCTTCTATGAGTGGTTTCTTAACCCCTTTTTGATCATCAAAGATCAGATTAAAGCAGAAAATCTTTCTGAGGAAGAAGAGGAATATCTTGGCAGATTAGTATTGTTGAACGGTGATCCCGCAAAGTTGAGAAGTTCAAATAGTGGTCCACTGCCTGAGCCTGAACATAAACGTGCTAAACTCGATGCGCTAGCTCGAAGGTAATGCTGCATAACTATTGCTCAAGCATCGACTTTAATGACTGAATAATTTTCTTACTATTCCCCTTTCCAATATGTGGTTTATTTAATTATCTGAATCACTTCTATTTCGTTATTAAGGCTTCAAGGGATTACCAAATCTGTCTCCAGATATCCTACTTCAAGACGTAATTTTGACAATCTTGTCAAGAACTTGTCAGAAAATCTAGCTAAGAAGAATAGTGATGCCAGATCAAGCAGCGTATTTCCGAGATCAAAAAGTGCCTTTGCCAGGATGTTTAGCCAGAAGTCTTTTAAAAAGAAAACAAGCTTTAATGGTTCTTCTGATCATGAGACAGAATCAGTTTCCATAAGAAATGTGGAAATTGTATGATGAGTTGTTAAGCTGTTGTTGTATCATTTCCATTTTTAGCAACGGAAGAGTGCATAGCTATATCTTGCAACGTTACGTTCAACTCTTTGCCTTGTCAGTGCTGACACCCGAGAGGTATTTTGTTTTGAGAAAAAAGAAATTCTTCAAACTCGGTCGTCTTTCCAAAAAATAGCAATCATCATCTCTAACCATTGAAGTGTCGCATTTGTAGATTGGCGGGCAGGCAGGAAAATGAAGTGTCATTTACAAAATACTAATTATGAATTAGCAAATGTACATAAAATTCCTAATTGGTTGAGAGTTTTATAACTTATTAATTTGTAATTCAAAGAATATTAGTGAAGTGAAATAAGAGATGTTTATGTGATTGTTGATAAGTACTTATAGTGGCTTGCTAATGGGGAACTTTATGATTCTTACAAAAACATGTTAGAAATGATAGTTGACTTAATTTCAACTTCTACAAATATACAAAAGTTTATGGATGATAATAATAATTGATATGTGAGATTTATATTGTTAAATAGATTTCAACATTTATCCTATATTATTTCGAGTCTCACTTAAGAACAAGAATCAATCACATTTTAAAAAATGATAATTGTAATAAAACTCTCTGAAAGAGAATTATAGTAAAACTATGGCCCTGTTTGTTTGCTGGAAAGTAGTTTCCTTTTGGAAAGTGAATTCCGGGAAAAGTGAATTCCTGGAAAATGAATTCCTAGAAAGTGAATTTCGATGTTTGGCAGTGTTATGAAAAATGAACTGGAAAACACTTTCTAGTGTTTGTTTATGTTATGGAAAATGATCTGGAAAATAATTTATTAATAAATTAATTTTTTTTCAAGTTTATTAAAATAATGAGGAACAAATCTTACAAATTAAAAAGTTGAATGAGAATGAAATTGAAAAAAAATATAATTTCATAAATTATCTCAAATAAAATAAATAATAATCAAAATAATAGAGATCAAATCTAAATTTTTTTTTTAAAAAATAAAAGGTGAATAAATTAAAATAATAATAATTAACATTTCATAAATTATTTCAAATAAAATAAGTAACAATAAAAAAAATGAGGACCAAATTTGATAGATAAAAAATTTCAATAAAAAAATGATAAGAAAAAAACAAATAGCAATTATAAAAATAAGAACCAAAATTAATATAAAAATTAAATTTTAAGAGATGGAATTGAAAAATAAATATTCAAAACAAATTATATATAGCTATCAAAAGTTTGAGGATCAAATTTGATATAATCAGCAAATAATGACATTTCTAAATTTTTCACAACTTCCGGAAATTGTTTTCCGCCTAAATTTTCCGGAAAACACTTTCCTGAAAACCAAGCCAAATTCTTCTTTGACTGGAAAGTGTTTTCCATTGACCGGAAAGTGTTTTCTGTTGACTAACTTTCAGGAAGACAAACAAACACAGGAAATTTTGAAAAATAATTTTTCAAAAAATGAATTTCAGAAAACAAACGGGGATATATCTAATGGAGAATTACAGTGAAGACAAGAAATTTGATAGATACTGATATATTTTACAGAATTTTTGATGTTTTTTTAATGGTATGGCAGTGA
Organism: Salix dunnii; assembly: GCA_015731905.1. Taxonomy (NCBI): domain Eukaryota; kingdom Viridiplantae; phylum Streptophyta; class Magnoliopsida; order Malpighiales; family Salicaceae; genus Salix; species Salix dunnii. The sequence continues at coordinate 24,701,892 of CM027674.1, read as the reverse complement.
GGAGTTATCGAAACCTTGAATGTTGACGTCTGAAAGCGACTGTTGACTCTTCCTGAAAAAATTGACTATGATGTATGCATTAGACGAGCTGACCACGCCAAATATATATCTCTAAACAGTTACCTCCCACTACGTACGTACCTCAATCTCCATCTTTAGTAACTAATTCTTCCCCATCTCTACCCACGAATCCCATTATTATAGCTGAAACCGCAACTCTCTCACTTATAAATCACCAAGATCTCCTTTCTGTTCAGTTTATTTATTTTCCTGTAGTTTCAGTTCACATCAAGATAGCAGCCATGATCAGTTCTACCATGCAAATGTCGCTGTTCTTGATGACCATTCTCTCTTCTCTTCAATTCTTGTCAGTCTCTTCCTTTGAATACCAAATTGGTGGCAACGAAGGCTGGGTTGTCCCTCCTGCCAACGATACCAGAATCTACAATGACTGGGCCTCGGAGAACCGATTCCAAGTCGGCGATACAGTTCGTAAGTTCACACACAAAGAAATCAAATCCACCTTTTCCTTTAATTTCCTCGGTGTGCATCACTGTTTTTTGTGCAGGTTTCAGGTACAGGAAGGATTCCGTCATGGAGGTGAGTGTAGAGGATTACAAGAAGTGCAACTCCAGTCACCCCAACTTCTTTTCCAACACTGGCAACGATGTTTACCATCTTAACCGATCAGGATCTTTCTACTTCATGAGTGGGGTTTCTGGACACTGTGAGAAGGGACAGAGAATGATCGTTAAGGTTGTTTCAAGTGACCAAGAGACTGCTTCTGGTGGCGAAAAATCTGCAGCTGCTTCTCCCTCTGCACTCGTGTTATCTTTTGGTGTCTTTAAAGCTGTGTTAACTCAACTTGTAATGTCCCATGTTGCCTCACATGTCTTCTAATAATTAAATTGTTAATCAGTGTTTGCTAGTAATCATGTTTGTTATTTTGGTGGGTTTTAGGTTTCTTTTAAGTCTGTCTGGTCAGAGTTCTTTGTCTGTTTGAGTGTGGGAATATTTGTTTGAAATTAGCTTGATTTTATATATTATTCATTTATTTTATTTTATATTTATGATGGAATATTTTTATGGGTATTATATATACACAAACACACACCCAGCCCAAGCATGAATAATCAAACCTTCTCTCTTTTTTTTTATATATGATAAAGATATCTTCGAATTAACTTGCGTGTTAATCAATATATACTAAATCTCTTTTTAGTTATTTTAAGAAAAAATCTCAGCATTTATATTAAAAAAAACTATAAAACTTTAAATTAAAATTTAAAACATTTTTTTAATCATCATTTATATTAAAAAAAACTATAAAACTTTAAATTAAAAATTACTACATTTTGTGAAAATTATAGTAATAAATAGCTCTAGTGCCAGCGTGCTACTGTGAGTAATTTTAAAAATCTATTTTTATTTCATCATATTATTTCTTATATAATTTAGTTTTGTTTTTGTTTTGAAAAAAACAGGGTTTTTTTTTTTTTTTTATATTAAAACATTATTTTATTGAATAAGAAATAATTTTAGTTGAAAATTGTATTCATAAAAATTCCAATGAATTGAATTAAAGATAAAAAAAATATCTTTTTAATAAAAAAACTATTTTTATATTCATGTATATTGTTTTAAAAAATATACTTTATTAAAATATTATATTTTAAATAAAAACTTATAATGATGATGAAAGCAAAGTCCTGAATATATATTTGAGAAAAACATATAAAAAATTTGGAATAAAATTTTAAAAAATAAATATTTATTTCTCATTGAATAGCAATGAGCAATTTATTTATTTTAAGATATGCATATTAGATTAATATATAATTGAATACTCTCTCCTCTCTTTCAATGACTCTTTCTCATTCTTCAGTATCTAGAGACTGAAATGTGACAGCAATGAGGTTTAAGGCTGAAATGTAAAATTCTTAAAAGAAGAATTAAAAATAAAAACTTCAAGGACCAAACTAAAGTTTCCCACACCAAAAATGATTATGTTTTTTTTTGGTTAATTTTGGTTCTTATTTTTTTTTAAATTATAATCTAAAATTTTATTTTATAATATTGAGTTGTTTTATGAATTAAAATAAATTATAAAATCTTGCGGAAGAGATGAAATTGAAATGAAGAAATATTGATCGACAATGTATTTTATAATTTTCTCGATGACCAAAAGGAAAAAAGGGACCACTAGCAATCCACAACAGAGCTGTGTCTGTATCCACATTATAAACGATCTATAAATCTTTTAGTTTCTTTTTAATTTAATTAATTAACAATGGTGTAATAATATAGTAGTACCAGGCCTAGGTTTCTGTTCTCCACGTGAATTTAGGGTTTCGAAAAGGGTCGAGTATAGGGAGACAGATTGGGAACTTGTGAAGAAGGCCATCAGTCTTAAAACCCGCCAAATCTACCAGAGTCAGCTTTTGACTCTGAAAGTAACCACAGCAGTGGCCATGTGTCCTCCAGTCTTGACCCTTTCTCTGACCAGCCAGTACTAGAAAATTGTTCCATTAATGTCAAAACACTTTGAGAATGTAACTGTCATTGAAGGCAGGAAAGAGAGTGATGATAATAATGGTAATATTACAGAAGATGGTACAAAAATTCAGTACCTCTGCCGAAGATTGCAATTTTTATCTTACAACTGGGAAGTGCAAGTTCGGCCTAGATTGCAAATTTAATCGTTCTCTCAGAAACCCATATCAGGTACATTTACGCATATGCTATTTCAGACTTGTGATCTGGGTTTGATTTTTTTTCTTCCCGTTATTTGTATATGAATGTATGTTTGGGTGAAATGCTGAAGGTTGCAAGGAAAATGAAAGAGAAGGGTTTCTGGGGCAGGAAACGAAAATTGAATGCAAGGTTAGGATTTTATTTTGAATCCATTTGCTTTTTATTTGCCTTTGCCATATAAAGATTTCTCCTTTTGCTTTTGATTCTTTTGTCCTTGTGCATTGTTTTTGCCATTTTAATTTCCTGGATGGTGATTATCGTAGCAAGGTTAGATTTTGTCTATATTGTTGGCTAAAGGAGAATAAAATGATGAGTGCAAGAATGGACAATCTACTCCCTTGAAGCAATTAATATTGGATAATATACTATGTATTTGTGACCTTGAAAGTTTTGATTTGTCATCTCTGTACTTGATTTTGAATATCATAAATATATGGCCAAAGCATTTCTCGTTGGATAATTTCAGACATGTCTTCTTTTCTTTTTGTTTTTAGCCTTAAATTTTAAGATTTTACAGCCTTTGCCTGTGGGGTTTCACGTATTTGTGTGATCATATACTCATTTAACTGTATGGTCTTGAGTAATTGGTTATGATTATTCATGAACCTTAACTCGTGGGTTGAGGACAAGGCTTAGTTGAGTGCTATCATGTCATGTTGCTAAAAGCTTACAAATGAAGATATTGTTTTTCCAGGTTTCAAAAATATTAAATTGGCATGCTAGAAGGTTAATGACTAGAGTCTTGGAATATGTTTTTAGTTATGTTATGGGAAGCTATAACCATCTATCAGTCTCAGAATTTGATGCATCCAATCTATAATTTGTTGGCTAATTATTTTATTTGGAAGAAGCAGAGGCATGGGCACACACTGGTATGTATGTGCAGAAAAATGCATGCTTGAGAAGTTCCTTAAAAGTATAATGGAGCAGATATCAGATTGAAATATCTATAGAGTTGATACAATTGTACCTTTTTGTGCCTGATAAACTTATGCCAGAGAAGTGATTACTTAATTTTGCTAAATTTTCATTTGCGGCTACTGTTAAGCTTGTCTTTCTGTTGGAAATACTATTTCTTGAATGAGAACAGTCTTTAAATTGGTGTAAACAGTCTCGTAAATAATTATAACTATTGGATCAGTGTCTTATCTTCTGGCATTGCTTCACACATTTTGATTGTTGCAGTATTACCTGACAACAGAAGGGTGCAAGTCTGGAAAATCTTGTCATCATTCCATGGAAAGGTCTGAGAAATCACTGCTGAAGCTTAATCCTTGCAATGTGCTAGTACATTTGGTAACATTGTGGAGACTCTCTTGATCAATTCTTACAAATCAGAAGCTCTTTCATTCTAATTCTTGACAGTTGCTGCCATGCAATTGATTTTTTTTTGGCGTGGTTTCTTATTTTTCCTTCTTTGATTGCTGTAGGATTTACAGGACAATAGTAGCGTCTATGGAACAGACATCAGATATCGAGTGCAAGATTAGGACACTGGTGGCAATCTTTGTTTCATATCTAATCATTACAGGCTCTATGTTTCAGAATTCTGCCATGTGATTTGATGTACAATATTTTTCTTAAAAAAAAAAAGAAGCTTTGAGAGCAGTTTAATATGGAAACAACGAGAGAGAAATAAAGCTAACCAAAGCATAGTTTGACTCTAGTAAAACTGTGAATCATATGCAAAGGTTATTGCCTATATTATCCTACGATGGATAAAATCGAAGTAGTCCTATCCTTCAACAATTTGCGTGAATGGTTGCTCTCAAACCTGGGAACCTGCATTTTGGTTGCAGCCACACTTTTTGGGTCTTCCAACAAAAGTGGTACCCCAAATATTTTGAAACAATATTTACAGGTATATAGGATTCTAGATTCGCTTCTCTAACTATCTGAACTGCGAATTGATTATCTATTCATTTCACTATTTCATGAAGAGAAAGAGTGTTAATCTTACATGCATACAGGCTCCTGTGGATACGGAGTTACTTGTAGATTCCATCATCCTGTTCCTGTTTCTTCTGAAGTATGCAAACCTTTCAATTCAACTTGTAGTGGTGCGTAAATGAGAGGCCATTCTTTAGTAAATCCTAATTTGGAATCCTTCACTTCACAGTCAAAGCTGTCATCAGTGTCACATGCAGCATCAGTATCTTCAGATAAGATCTCTCTCAAAACTGTTTCCTGCTTGAGCAACCACTCATTTCAGGCTCCTAGGATGCATTTACTTTCAAAACAAACACCTCTAAAACCTAAATAGAGTTGTCAGCTGGTAACTTTGCTGTTTGATCCAACCAGTATAGATGTGATAATTATAACACAGCTGTTGTTACTCATTTGTTTCTGTCTGGCTCTCACAGTCAATGAAGTCATCAGTGCCAAATGCAGCATCATTTTCATCGGATAGGATATGTTTTAAAACTGTCCCACTTGAGTGTTCACTCATCTCGTGCTCCAGGGGTGTGTTCACATCAAGAACAAATACTTCTGAAATCTGAACAGAGAAATCAACCGGTACCTTTGATATTTGATCCAACCAGTATAGATGATAATTATTATTTTAGCCACTGTTCATTTATTGCTGTCTCGCTCCCTTTTTCATAAAATTTAGCCTCTTCAATTCTGAATCCCCTTCCCACCCTCAAACTTAATGAGAATCCACATATGCTTCAATTCTTATAAGTTCTGTATGATTAGATTTATAGGAGCTTGCCAGATAACATTCTTCCTGATGTGATTGTCTTTTTATTTCTCTCCGGAGAGAAAAGTATTTGTTTCACTTTTGGTGTCCTTATAATTTATTTGACCTCCCATTTCTCTTAACTTCTTTCCTAATTTCTAGTTGTGTCCGTCATTGTAGCTTCTTTTGGTCTGTATGTTCTTCTTCATATGAACACTCACTTATCCACAGGAAAACATACATTCTAACTTGTCTTCCTTGGAGAACAATTGGATGAAGACAGCAGGTGTCCCTACAAACTATTTAGAACAGATTCAATGTGAAGAATCCCCTCATCGAACAGGCCAACCAGAGTGCAGTTATTTCATGATTACTGGGTATTACAAATACACATCTTCTAGTAGGTATCACCATCCAAAGGACATTTCTTCAAAATTTCCTGTCTGCACTCTCAATAGCAAGGGCCCTGCCTCTTAGACCTGTAAGCTTTCCACACGTTTTGCTTAGTGAAGGCATGGTCCTCTATGTTATATGCGTGCACTTACGAATGTCAACATTGCTTAATATCAACAACTCGGTTACATTATCAACAGTCAAATTAGCTAGTTCTCGTGTTCACTATTGATTATTGTGACCCTGCATGATTCTCATTAAAATGCCTTGAATTTTTTGTTGTTCAGGATAAAAGAATCTGCCAGCATTATGATCAGTTTGGAATATGCAAGTTTGGCCCATGGTGTTTTTATGACGATCCATAAAACCACAGTTTATCAGCTTTCCAGTTGGACACTTTTCTAGAGCCTTCATCAGCTAGCAAATTATTAAGGTGGGAATAGCTTGGCTGACAGTTGGAATGGTATTTTTATCTAATCCAGCAATTTGCACTGGAATTCCGCGTCCTGATCAACGTATCAGCTTCATTCTTTGCTAAGAAACATGTTTTTAACCATTTTCTAATCAAGGTCAGGAGAGACTGTGAATCGGATGGACCTTTCCTTGCAAATGTGGATAATCTGACTGATATTTACCTGGTTGGCAGCTAAACTAGGTAGGCTTCCCATGATTCTGTGCAGTCCACATTATTTTTGAAATTTTATCAGGAGCATAGTGCATCACTTGAATGCTGTTACTCGACAGGAAAAGTGCGTTTCTTTGTTAGACAAATTACTCTATTCAGTCGAGTTCAACAGGCAGCAGAATCATATTTTTCTTGAAGAGTATCAAGGCATGACAACCCTGTTGCACCGTAGATCAACTCCAAAAGAGTGCCTACTCCTAAATGTTTAAAAATTAAGCGCTCATACAGAATTATTTGACTGGGAATGAAAGCCAATAGAATACTTTTCTATGAATTTCCAACATTAGTGAAAATCAATCTTTAAGGTTGACAGATAGCTGATTCATCAGCTAAAGTTCTATGGAAATAGATGAAAATACGAAACTACAGCTTAAGTCTTTGTATTTATCATCAATGTTTTCTCCTAAAATACGTACATAAGTGAGCAAGGGGCAACAGTGAAGGGAAAGGAAACAGCAGACACTCATTCCCCACTTTCAACCTGAAATGCTAACTTAGAAGAACTTCCATAGCATGAGGATCAAATTGCACGATTTGATTACCCCCCAAAGCCACCATTGGTCTCAGAAACAGCAAAACCTTTTCTTCTGCAACCAGAAACCACAGAGCAAGAAAAAAGATAAGTACGTGCGTGTGTATATATGTATATTTATAATTATGTGTGTGTGTGTGTGTGTGTGTGTGTGTGTGTGTGAATAATATTAATTGAAATTCTTGATGGAAGAAGACGGGGTTTCATACCGGTGGGGGATACTGACTGTTTGCTTGAGATGAATTAGTTTTCCTTTGCGAAGCTGCACCAGCCCCAGATGCAGTACCCGATTTCTTTTCATCTCTGGCTTTGCTAAAGATGACAGTAAATCCTTCTGCAGACGCAGGATTGTTCACATCCCACTCACCAAACTTTGGCAGTGGCCTGCCCTGGTCTTGCTGGTCACAAAAAATAATGTAAATCATAAGCATGCATGGTTTAACGTCAAATTTGCTTTTCGAACATGCCAAGGCTTGCTGTTTTAGCCACAGCCTATTGCATGCATTGAAACCACAATTTTTTATACCACCATTTTCTGGAATTACCGCCATGAATAGGAACTAAATTAACTGATACATGTTTAAATGCCTTGAACATTTAAATTTGGATGAATGTTCATGATTTGAATTATATATATATATATATATATATATATATATATATATATATATATAATTCAAATCATGAACATTCATCCAAATCTAAATGTTATATATATATATATATATATATATATATATATATGGTTGATCAAACAATTGATTAATATTCTGCTACAAGAAATTAAAACTACAAAATTCATTACTGGAGCTTTGGAAAATAAATCTGTAACAACAATGGAAACCCTTTTACATTTCCATCTAAATCATGCCTAACTCCCATTAAGAAAGGAATATATAGGAAATTCAATTTTATCCGTACAAAAGAGTTGCATGAATTACAGAACAAAGCATTGAAAAATTCAAACAAATTGTAATTAAAATTAATAATAATAATTGGAATGGATTAAAAGTAGAACAAAGATGAGATTAAACTTACCGACGACATCAAAAGTTAGCGGCAATTGGTCCTAGAAAAGAACCTAAAAATCGCAGGAATCAAAGAGAAAGAGAGGAAGGGAGAAGGAAAAGCCTAAAATGAGAAAAGAGAGGATGAGGAAGAAGAGGAGATGTAGCGAGTTTTAAGGCAGATTGATAGGCATGAATGGATATTAGTAATACCCCATTGTTGCCTGTTGAGCTGCCTAATTCATTGCTAATTACACCTCACAAACCGCGTTGGTCTCAGTTTTTTACTAATTAGTATTCTTTTTTATATAAATATATATTAAAAATAACATGAACATCATATTTTTGAGGAATTAATTAATAAATTAACTCGGCATCAATAATATAAAATTTTTATATTGCAAATTAATGTTATCCAGCAGGATTATTAATTAACAATAAGTATATGAGCTATCAAAAAATAAGAAATTTAACATTTATCAAATAAATTTATTCAAACTAATCTTAAAAAAAGTTACATTAATTAGTTTAGATTTACTTTGATAAAACTGTAAGAATAATAGTTAAATCTATTTAAATATTAAGTTGCCCATCAATTCATTAAAATTATTTGATCAATTTTGAGAAAGATTCTAATTTGACATTCAAAATTATATATTTTTTTAAAAAGAAATAACTAAATTGTATAGTACTATAAAATAAGAAAAGCATTCAATCAATAGCATATTTGTAAAAACATAATACAATATGATGGGTAAAATAATATTTTAAATATATACCAACTAAAATTTATATTAGAGAAAATTCATATGGTGAGATTATGATATTTTTTATTTTCAATGGAATTAGTGATACCAAATCGATTTTTTCTTAAAAAAATTAAAACCAAAAATAAACTTTTAAATGTGAAACAAAAATAAAGAGCATAAACATCAACTTGTTTAGTCAATCATTTGAGAGTGTAATTAACATTTTTTAAAAAATTTAAAGTAAAAATTTTTGGATTTCCTAAATTAAAATTGAACAAATAATCAATACATCCCTCTTCAGCGGTTTCTTTAATATATATATATATATATATTAGGATATTTGAACTAGCTTATATGTTCTACAATTAATTCTTGAACCTCCAGAATATCCTACAAGTCTAACAAATAAAAAAAATACTATGGGTAAATTGTATCAGAGAAGGCAACACCCTCACTTGCCCAGCGGTTTCTAATTGCTTTGTCCAGGTTCCTAGAGAATGATAGAAGCAAAAATTAATTTAGAACAGAAAAAAAAATCAATTTTTTTTTTCTGGATTTCGTAAATTAAAATTGGACATATAATGAAATATAGTCAAGACATCCCCCTCCAGCGGTTGCTAATTGCTATTACAGGTGGAAGCATGATGGTGGGCACACGCCTCAGCAAGCGAATTTGGCTACCTCCAATCCCTTTTTTAGGCACATAACCAAATGACTGCTCCGCAACAAAACCACGTCAGCCCATTAATCACCGGCTCATAACTCGCCACATCATCACCTTAGTTGAAAAGTCCAGCTAATCCACGACATCAAATTAAGGAAATAGGTAATCCTCAGATTAGTCCTCACTATATGTAGTTCCTCAATTAAGTTTTCAAACTTTTTAACTCTTATCAATTATATCCCTCATCTTCATGTACTATCTCCTTAATCTTCCTTCTCTTAAAGTAATCAATTAAGACAAGACAACTTTAAAAACAATGCACGTCTCAGACTATGTAATTTATAATTAATCCTATTTTTTAATATATATTATATTCCTAACATTATTAATTACATCAGCATGTCAAAATAATAAAAAAAATTATCAAGAAAAATAATTTTAACAAAAGTCTTTTTAAAAGTTTGACTAATCTCTATCTGGACCACGATAACAGCTTAATCAAAGAAGTATATATAATTGGATGGCTGATATGAAGTTTCACTAAGTAAAATTATCAACCTCTAATCTCCCACTTTCTCAATCCCTAAACTACCCTTCTCTAATATATATTCTCATTCGATATAAATATATGCCCAGCAACAATCTCACAGCAGGAGGAAGGAAAAAAAAAAAAAAGCAGCAGCAAAAATGGCGACGGGGTTGCTCAAGAGAGGAGTCATTTCGACGGCTAAGATTTCATCATTAACCCCAAGGTTTATACCATCTCGTCTCCAAGCCACGGCGGCGGCGGTGGCAGAAGCCAAACCAGTTGAGCAGCCAACAGACTCTACCAAACCACAACATCTGAAAACATTCCAAATCTACCGGTGGAACCCGGACAGCCCAACCAAACCAGAGCTCCAAAACTACGATGTAGACCTGAACAAGTGCGGCCCGATGGTGCTAGATGCTTTGATCAAGATAAAAAACGAGATCGACCCAACTCTGACATTTCGTCGATCATGTCGTGAAGGAATTTGTGGGTCCTGTGCAATGAATATAGATGGGTGCAATGGGCTTGCTTGCTTGACAAAGATTGATAAATCTGGACCGCCTAGCATGATCAATCCGTTGCCACACATGTTTGTGATCAAAGATCTGGTTGTGGATATGACTAATTTTTATAATCAGTATAAGAGTATTGAGCCTTGGTTGAAGAGGAAGAATCCGCCACCTGTTAAAGGGAAGGAGATTCTGCAGTCTAAGAAAGATAGGGCTAAGCTCGATGGGATGTACGAGTGTATTTTGTGTGCTTGTTGTAGTACTTCCTGCCCTAGTTATTGGTGGAATCCTGAGTCGTATTTGGGCCCTGCTGCTTTGCTTCATGCTAATAGGTAATTTCTTTCTTTTTTCCTTTGATTTTATCATTCTTTTATCTGTTCTTTTTTCTTTGTTTGTGCTTTTTTATGTGTTTTCTTTATTATTTTGTTGGGTTTATGTGTGTTTTTTCTGGCGAATTTGATTTGTTTGCATTATTGGCACTCTTAAATCTGATTTTTTCTTATCAATTGAAAAGTGATTGGTAATTATCATTTGTGTTGTGTTTCGGATTGAGTCTTTTTTGGGTGTTATTTGCTCTTAGCTATCTTTCTTTTTTTCTTTTTCTTTTTTTAAGTGATTTATTTTTGTGGATTAGCATTTGTGTTCACTTTAGAATTTACTTGTTTTTTTTTTTTTTTTTTTTTTTTTTTTAATTTAAGTATTGGTTTCTATATTAAGGAATAGGATTGAGATTTTGGGGATTGAGTGTTCTGTTAAATTGAAGGACGCTAATCCAAATGTTAAATGAAACTGTTTTGGAGTAATGAGGGAACGATGAGAAGTTCTTGGTGGATTAGCAAGTATATTGTTTTTTTTTTTGTAAAAAAAGAAAAGAAAAAAAGAAATGGGAATTAATAAAACTTTATCTTTGATGATTTAAAGTGCGGAAACTTGGTTGAGCTCCTTCAGAATTTAAGGGTGGATTTTTAGTAATTGAGTTATCAAGGTGTTAGAAGATGGGGACTCTCATGTATGTATTAATTTTATGTACTTCCGGTGATTGGTTGTATTAATTTCAGAATCTTACTGTGTCTGCAGCTATCACTATGGATTTTAATATGGATGCATGCATTTAGTTTTATTTTAAGATTAGATTTGTTTTTTCTAGAGAATGAAAAATTCTTCTTTATGAGTTATTTTGTCGAGCATGCATAATTTACCATGCTACATACAACCTGGAATGGAGGGGTTGTGTTTATAGAATTTCTTACATGCCTGCTTTTTGTTGCCTCTCTATTTGCTTAGAAAACAATTTCTCTCATAGATTTTTTCTTGACTTGACACGACTCATTATGTTTGATTTTATGTCATTGTGTATTCAGTCTCTGCATGACAATAGTTGCGTTCATAGATTCTGTTCTGTGCCTGGAAAACCTCCAATCATGAGTCATTTCTTTATTGTCTGCTGAACGTCTGTATTTGTTACCCTTGACGTGTCTTCATTCTTCAAAGGAATAGGTGTTTGTGTAAATGCTATCTTCAAGTGTTGATGTGCGACATATATGTTTTACATTAGAAACGAAACTTGAAATGGCTCCTCTATAATAAAGACAAAATAAATATAAACCCTTGCATGAACTTGAGTCGGTCAAAGATGGAATATATTTGTAAGAACTTGATTCTTGGAGAACATTAGTAGAAACTGGTGTCATGCTTACTGGTTGGTAATCACGAGCTGATGCCCTATGCCTGCTTCAAATATATTGTTTGCAAACATGTTGTCCCAATCAAAATTCTTACTTCTGCTCGCAACTTTAAGTGTGATCCGTTACTGCTCTAACCATGAGATGAAGTGATGCTGTCTGTTGACTTCATTCAAACTTAGTCTTAATCACCAAAATCTGAAATAAATGAACTTCTCACTATCTGTTCCACTGATAGTGAACTCTGTTATTCAAATGTGGATGCAACTTAACTGGTACATGCAGGTGGATCATGGATAGCCGTGATGAATATACCAAAGAGCGCCTGGATGCAGTCAATGATGAGTTTAAGCTCTATCGATGCCATACGATATTGAATTGTGCCCGTGCCTGCCCCAAGGGATTGAACCCTGGGAAGCAGATCCAAAATATCAAGAAGCTTGAACGGAGCTAGGAGGTGGCGCATAAGTGTCCTGATTGAAGAAGCTTGAGGATGGGGGCATCTGACCAAGTTATTCTGAAATATTCTTCTAGGGGCCGATAAACATTATGCTTTGATTAATAAATATAAGCACACATTGTATTGTTTATTTTTGCGTTTATATTTAGAATGAAGCGTGTTGTCTCTCATAAAATAAATGTCCTAGAGAACGTCTTGGTTTAAACATGGGGCTATGGATTTCAATTTTGTTAAGCTCTGTGCAACAGATGGCTTTTATTTGGCAAATGAAGTGTTCATTGCTTGGTATTAGCGCTTGTTAGACATTTCTGACGGGCCAGAAGCTTTAGAACTGATGGTAGAATAATGCTATTGCACATGGGCTAAACTCAGCGCCATGCTTTCAGTGATCTGTTTTTTTAGGTTTAAGGGTGTGTTTGATATTGACTTTTGCTTTTGTGGTTAAGGTTTTAAAAGAGCAGTTTCATAAAAAATATTTTTAGTTGCGATTCAAAATAAATAGTGAAGTATTTGGTTAAAGCTGTGGTTGAATTTGAGATTGAAAAAAAACAGTTTCTGTGTGTTTGGTTATCATGTTTTTCATATTGTTGTCAACTTGTGAAATTATTTTAAAGGACACACACACACACACACACACACACACACATATATATATTGTTTTTAAATTTTTTTAGATTAATAATCATAACAATAAAATGTAATTAATAATTCATGAAAAAAACATATATATTTTTATTTTTATTTTTTTTAAATTCAGACTGGGCCTCATCTAACTAAATGGGTTGGCTTAGTCAAGTTGGGTCAAACTACCAGACTCAGCTAAACTTGGGCTAGGCTAAGAGCAACCTAGCCTAAAAGTCCATTTTACACGCAGAAGCGTGAAACGGTGTGCTGAACTATTCACGTCTTCTTCTTGTGAACATTGCAGCGCTACTGTTCACGTTATCACCGCCTATGACGAGAGCTTCCATGGCCGATGTCGATGGGTAGAGGAGATCGAGGTGGTTCTTCCTGCAGTGGTGACGTCGAAGATGATGGTCGGTAGGAGCGTCAAAAGTTGTCTTTGTGGAGAGAGAGAGCACGTTGTGGAGAGAGAAAGAGCTTTGTGAAGAGAGAGAAAGGGATGTGGAGAGAGAGAGAGAGCATTGTTGTTGTGGATAGAGAGCTTTGTTGTCGTCGTCGTCTCGTGGCCGTAGTTGTGAAGAGAGAGAGCGAGTTGCCACAAACTCGACGTCTCCTGCATGCATCAATGGTGCTTCCAACGTGTTTCGAAGGAGACAAACAATGCAAAGCTTGACGTCTCCTACACGCATCAATATTCTGCTTCTTCTAAAAAGCAAATGTCGAGATTGCAGGTTTGGATTACAGTAAAAGCATAATATTTCTACTTCTGAAAATAAATAATTTCGTCGATATTTTGTGGTGGGGCCCATGCTAATTTAAGCTACTTTTTTTCTTTACCAAACAATATATTTCTGCTTATGGTTTGAAACGCAAGTGGGATCGCACTACCAAATGGGTACTAAGAGTCTTTGAATTTGCTGATTCTTGGGCTGTGTTATGATTGGATGATACATCTGTTGCTCTTTTAAGTTTTCTACCAGTCTCATAACCTGTGTTATAAACGGATGCTCACTCCACGTTGTGGGCCCTTACGTGTTGTTAGCGAATTTTAAGGGGGGAAAATTCAATAATCTGGGTCATATGCAATAATAGTAAACCACCATAAAGAAAATTTATGGTGACTTATTTTTTTCTGCATGGTCAAAGGAAAAACCATTTTTATTTTAATTTATTTAGAAAAGATAAATTCTTTGATAGTAAAATTGATTTTTTTTTCTATAGCTGAAATATTGTTGTCTAAGCATTTTCCCTCTTTTCATATTTTATTATGAATTTCTCCCCTCTCTCAACATTGAATGTTTGAAAAGTGAAAGATTGAAGTTTAGGATCAAAATATAAGTTTCTAAGAGATTAAGGACTAAATAAATATACAAATTGATTAGACTTAACAAAAGGACCACTCAAAGTTCCCAAACAAAAGTTTTATTCCTGGATATAATAGGACATACATGTTTTACAAATGGATATGTAATATGATATGCAAATGTATTAAATGTCCCGAACATGAGTTTTATTCATAGAAATTCTTTTGTATGACAAGTCTTTCATTAATAAGATTTTTGAATAACCAAAATGTTTTTTCAGAGTTATGGTCATCAATAAAATACTTTTTGTCTAAAACAAAACCTAATTCAAGAACATTCAATTTATTTTGGATATTTTCGGTTATAGAAGAAAATATTGGTGAATTAAGTGGATAAGGTCTTTATTTTTATATAATGGTTTTAGTATATTTATGGTATAATATCAAAGGTTGATTTCTTAGATAGATTAGCATTGTAAGACATATTTATAATATAGAAGATTTTAGAAATTTTTTCTAGATTTATAGTGCTAGATGAGGAACATTCTTATGAAAATCTAGAACTAATATAGTGTCGATGGAAAGACAATTTGACTTTGCTATCGGAGTAATAAGTAATTTGTTTGAATTGTACATTTGGTTGTGGTGATTGTTGGGGCTCATGTTGAGTTACACCTTCAAGAATCCAATCTTCTAGAATAGTTACATCTTTTCATTGGATAGCTCTAAGAACAATTATGTTTAATTTATAAAAATTAGTTTGAAATAGGGTTTCACCTTTTTAGGATTGGAGTTTATATTTGCTAGCAAATGCATAAAAAAAACATGGCTTTGTGGTGGATCTTATAAATTAAGGCTACTAGAATTGATCCTTCAAGCATGTTATAGTTGTAAGATGTTTTGGTCATTGAGAGATATAGTTAGGTTTAGATAATAATAAGAGAAAACATGACTATTAGATAAACTGGATTCAATGAAGCTTAACAAAGAATCTTGAAAAACTTGAAACCATTACATAAATTGGATTTAATGGAGCTTAACAAAGAATCTTGAAAAACTTGTTACCATATCTAAAAACAACTAGGATTAAAGTGTTTAGTTCTTCTATAGTAAAAAGTTTGATTCCAACTTGGACAAGACCAATATGTATATATTTGTATTTTCGGTTTATGTGTTTTTGTAGGGTTTTTTTGGAAAGAAGCTGGATGATTTCAAACAACTTTGTAAGCTGAATATCTCGTTTCTAAGATTTAATTGTAAAATTTGTTTTGAAAAGATTAAAGGAAGAGTTTTGATAAACCTAAATTTTTTGTACTTTTGATCAATCATCAATGGTCCTCGTAAAATCATCAATTATAATCTATTCACTATGTATTATTCTTTTCTTTTAGAAGAATCAAAGGTAGAATAAGATGGAATAAAAGTGATTCTATAAAAAAAACAAAATCCATAACTTAAAAAACACACGTTACAAATAGGTTGCAAGTTATATGAGTTTGTTGCCTTATCATCACTCCAAGAGACTTATACCATTCAATAATATTCACTTGTCCTCTAATTTTTTCTTTTCTCATCAAGGTTTCTGTAATTTGTATATTTATTCCTACCCAGATCCCACAGTAATATATATATATATATATATATATATATATATATATATATAATTTTGGTGATATTTAGTAATTCTTGTATGGCATGTATGTTGATATATTTTTAAAAAGGTATAAAAATACGAAACCTGATTAATTGTTGCTTTTGGTTTAAGTGCTTAATTGACTAAAATCGGGTTGATTGATAGTTAAAATTGATGTGTTGTGAGAGAATCTAGATATCCATCTAATTTTTTTAATTATAGCCAGTTTGACATGAGAAAATTGAGAGAAAAAATTTAATATTCTGGGTATATTATTGTGATGTTTGAGTGTTATGATAATTGTAATACATTTATTATTGAGTTTGCTTCATAATAAATAAATGAATTGGCCATTGGTTGTTGGTTGTTAAGAGAAGAGAAGTTGGAAGAATGAAAATTGGATAAAAGGGTGATCATTTGTGTCATGTGTTTTGTTAGGTTGCAGATGGGTGGATTAATTTAATAATTGGTGGATTAATTGTATAATTGGGGAAAGTTTGGGGTCTAAGTTGTGAAATTTGATTATGTATAGAAAAATGGTTGATTAATTATAATTGAATTCTTTTTTACGGTTTGAAAAAAAAAATGCAAATTATTTTTTTATTTATTGTTTTGGTATGTGGATATTAAAAAAATATTATTTTAAATTTATACTATCATATGTTAGCAACCGTGACATTTTACATATCACATTTATATAGTTTTGTAAGTTAGGGATATGTAATTAATATTTTTTAATATGTAAAATTAATTGATGCAAGTATTTATGTATATATTATGTAAATTCAAGGTATGTAAAGGATAATAGTATCAATAGTAATCATTATATATATATATATAGATAATAATCATGTTTAAAATCTATTTAAAAAAATTACGAATAATAAATAAATAAAACATTTGTTAATTATTATTATTATTATTATTTTCATATCATATATATAATAATTCAAAAAGTCTAGATCTGTTGTATGTTTGCACTACACAACAAGGGATCAAAAGTTTTTTGAAATGTAAAAAATATTTCTATGTTTCAAGAAATGTTTTTGGCATTATTGTTAGCATATATCCGAAAAGGCCCTTAATGCATGACTTTGCTTTATTTTGTTTTAATTTTTATTTATTTATTTAAAAAAACACAAAAAAACTGATCATCACCAGTAACTTTAAAGAAAATAATCTCTCTCCCAACTCAGATACTTCATTTGAGCTAAGATACAAATTTATCATCACACGAATGAAACAAATAACAGTGACGTGCAATGAAAAAGTCCCAGATAACTATAATTATAGAGCTCTTACATGCATTTTTACAACTGATAAGTGCTGGGACGCCAATTTCTGAACGAGCCCTCATTTAATGGCTGATACACATGAAAGGTCCGAACGAAGCAGCATGAATTTTCCTGCAGGTGCTTCTCAACAAGTAAAAATGGCGTCGGGCATCAGGTAAACATGGCAAGGGGAGAACCACAGCCATGGAAAAACATGATCCATAAGAGAAAGATTGATCCATTGACAGGTCCTGAAATGGTTTTTGCCATCCAAATTTTATTTAGAAAAGTCTGCCAGTCACACACGATTGCCATGATTCATTTTCTATCACTGGAAAGGAAATATAGATGCAGACACACAACAAAATATAGCTTTGTGCTCAACACAGTTATGGAGTGGTCTGTTCATATATTCGGAAACACTTGTATACAAGAAATATTCTTAGCTTCTGAGTCATATCATAATAGGTTAGGTTTCTCATGCCGCAACTTGAACTACAGATATATGCCTATATATATATATAAAAAAAAAAACCTTGTAGATCAGAAGACTTCATCTACAAAGCAGCTAATCTTCTGTGGATCGTTATGGCTTCAATGAAGTTCTTGGGAATAACTTGGATTTTAGTCTTCGTGATGGTTCCATTTGTCCAGGCAAGCACTCGCATCTCACTTCTCCTCAGCTCTATGAACCTCGGACCACCATCACCACAGTTTGTAACTGTCGCAGGTAACATATTCATGTCTTAATTTAAGCTCCTCCCTTCTACTCTCCCCGAAACAATCCAACTTGAGTACAGCAAATAAGAGCTGGCATGTAAAAACAGAAAGATTTTTTTTTTTTGATTCGAGAAAACCTTACCTCTCGAAAAATATATTTTGTGGGTCTAAGTAAGTGAATAAAACTCTGGTTGTCTCAATCTCTTATAAAAAGTACATATCCTGACTCAAACTCGAAACCTACTGTACAGATCTCAAACTTTTTATCATCACGTCATATTCCTTGAGATGGAAAGATGTTTGCATTAATTGACAGAAACAAGATGTAAATCTTGAATGTTGCTTTTAAGGAACTAACGAGGTGTAAACGTTAAAAGATATTGTGAATTTCTAGAGTTCGAAACAGGATACTGATAATGGACTTGGTTCTTCTGCAGGATGTAACAATGACTGTGATACTGCTTGTTGCAATTGTGACATCAAGAAACAGCCACCTCTGTGTGTGCAATGCTGCCAAGAAGAACGTTAGTGGGATTCTTGCCTGATCAAAGATATCTGTTGCTGCTCCCCCAGAAGTTGAAGCAACAAAACCGCACCTTATCAGAATTTTTCTTGTTTAAACAGCTGTACAAATGCAAATTTTATGCTTCCAAGGAGGGACAATTTTATTTTTAATTATAAAAATGTCAAAAAAGCTTTTATATAAATTTGATTTTTTGAAAAATATAAAAGGAAATTAGCCATGAATATGGAGGAAAGTAATCATCATTTTTTGAAGTAATCGATAATGAACATGAACCTAAAATGATAATGTTGTATGTATATGTATATCAACATCGATTTTGCTCACATTTTTACAACTTCAACTAGATCACAAGTTGAGTAGCTAAGTTAATTGAACCTCTTCCATTTCTATATAAACCCGGCACATGCTAACTTGTTAGATCAAAATAGGTTTAATAACACACATCAAGGGAGCATGAATGTTAAATTATTCCATATATAAGGATTGTTTTGTTTCCTGTTATTATATTTGTAAAATAGAACATTAGTGGCTTTACCATGTCCTCTATTTCTACAAGATTTTATTTATATTTACATGGGAAAAGATACCGACGTGGTAGTTCCTTCAGTATCAACTTTCAGTACATTAACTTCCCACATGTTCTGTTCAAATATTTCACCCATCAAAAACTACACATCAAACAGGGCACAGGCTGGAAAGAGCACAGAGAATCACATGAATACGTTGAATGCTGGCAGCAGATACAAAGGGCATTGCCAGTGATTACATTTAATGACCGTTTGAAAATAAACATAGGTGAAGTTGTTTTTTAATTTAAAATGTTTTTATTTAAAAATATATTAAAATAATTTTTTTTAAAATATATATATTTTTGAGACATCAGCACATAAAAATAATCTAAAAACACTAAAAAAAAATTTAATTTGAATTTTTTTTTTTCCAAAATAACTTTTGAAGCTCACTGCAAAACATTCTCCTTTTAACCCCAAAGTCAACTCTCTGGTTCTCACATCAGAATCACAACCATGACTCCGCCAGGCCTTTCAGAGATTTAATGCTAGTATTGTCAACTATGGAAAGTATGTGATAAATTGCTTAATTCAATGCTTACTGAAGAAGGCAGAATAGTGATTGTACAAGCAAAACTTCATTCTCGGTGACCATGATAAATACTAGTATTAGACTATTAGCATCATCAGTTCTCTTGATTGCATAAGCAAACGAAGCAATTATTACATCAACTACATCTCAGCAAAATCACAACAAAAGTTCTTATAAAACCTTGAGAGTTACATGTAGATCTAAGATCTCCTGCTAAAAATAAAAGTAGTAGCATTGAAACTAACAATTGAGTTGAAAAATATAAACAGTATACGGAGGTCATTTCCTGGAAAGGCCCAGGAAAACAGCAGCAGAAGAGATTTGTACCCTTAGATCAGCAATATCTATGTCATGGCCACCTTCAACCAAACCCCATGTGTCAACCTGCAAAGCAAAAAACAGGGGCTTCAACATCAGAAGAGACAACAAAAGGGAGAAATACAAAAAGTTACTCAACTGTTTTTCCGTGTGGGAAAAGAGGGGAGGACGAAGAGGTGGAGAGATAAAGAACAAGAACCTGAAAATCTTCTTCAAGTCTGATAAGCTCAATAGCTTCCTCAATATCCAATTTCCCCTTAACGATTCCAACAGCAATTATTAAAGAGTGTGCTGCAGATGCAATTGCATCAATAACCGCCAATTGACAATCATCAGTTTGCCTTAGATGGTGTTCTATTGCTTTCACCAGACCTTCCTCCTGCTTGCCACCAAAAAGACTAGAGTACACAACAGGCTTAAAGCCAAATTCTGAATTTATCCAACCAATTAAGGGATCAAATTTCTCCACCTGCCGTTCTGACAGGAAAAAAGAACAGAAAAGCAAGTTGTTACAGATATTAAGTGTTATCTAGATTAAACAAATATCCATGCATAGAAACTACAATTTAAGATGATAGCACCAATTTAACTCTAAAAGTCCTTTCTGGATCACAGATAGTTGAACTTTATGCCAAAATAGAAAGCTCGATGATTCATAAACATTTCACTGAACACATTAAAATTAATTTTAGGATGTATTTTCTTGAGAAACTTCAGCAAAAATATCTTCCTAGACAGTATTGGAAACAGCAAAAGCACAGTAGAATTGTCATTTTGATGTAATGAAACAAACTACGATATCTACAGCCATGCTATTGATGTGAACAAAATGGAACAGGTTATTAAACATTCACAGAAAGTACTAGATAGAAGCACAGACAACAACTCTATCCATAAAGAATCACAACAATAATGGAACCGTTAAGTTGCTCTTTGATGGTGAAATACCTACTTACATTCAATTGAAAAGGGAAACATAAGAAAAAAGAGATGGAGTTGTAAAGAAAAACAAAACTAACATTTCATGAAAGAGCATGTCACCTACAGGAAATTGAAGAGACTAGAACTCAAAGAAAAAGCACAAACAAAAAAATGATGAATCAAAACTGAATATAGCATCAGACTCGTGGATGAATAACATACCATAGACACCACTAGTGAGAACATTATCTTCAGGAGCACGACAGAATACTAAATCCTGACTAAATTTCCTCATCAAGTGTTCAATAATCTTCGGCCGGGTGAGTGGAACCCTGTCCAATGCAGTGCATGCAAGTTTCATGAGAGGCATTGTAAAAGGCCTGATCCCATCTGTTTGCTACAACAAGTAACATTTCAGTACTTCATCCAATCATTTACACAGCACAAAATCAAAGAGGGAAAAGAAATGCAACTTTTGAATCGTTCCCATTTGACTTTTGCTGCCAAATGACATAGCAGAATCCCAAATAAAAGGAGCAAGTTTCATATCCAAAAACATACTAGACTTGACCCAGTTCAATAAGATAGAATAAACCCCAAAAATCGAAGGTTGAAATTGCAACTTGCGAAAAAACCAATTGAAATTGAATATCAAGACTCCAAATTGAAGCAATAAAAAGTAGCCCTTTTGAACTACTATATAATACACAGATCAAGAAAAAAAACAATTCAGCTCTTACAAGTTAAAAAACCAGCAACACTCAATTGAAATAAAGCAAACCTGATAATCCCATTCAGCAGCAATAGCCTTGGCAAGAGCTAAAGTGGGCAGCTTTAGAGGCCTTTTAGAAGGAGTTTTAAGAGTTCTATAATCAAGCATCACAGTCCATCCATTCCCGTCATCGGCTTCTCTTGTTGTCACTTGCTTATAAAATCTCTTGCCCACAATTGACCCTGTCATAGATGAGATCGGCATTGTCACCGAAGATGAATCCTTTTCGCCTTTCGAGTTACAATTTGGAGGACCCTTCCTCATGTCTATATTGTTATCATTGCTACTGCTTCTTTTATTGTTGTTGGAGTCAGCGTTAGTGAAAGAGGAAGATGGGTTTTCGGATTGGACGGCGGCGATGGAAGTGAATTGGCGGGTAAGTGGTCTCAAAAGTTTAGGGTTTTTGATTGAGTTTAGGGTTTTGGTTATTAGTGATGTTGCCATTTGATTCTTCAGCTGGAAATGGAACTGTGATTTTTTGTTAAGGTTTAGGGCATCGAATTTGGAGAACCAGAGAGAGAAAGGGGCAGTCGGGAAAAAATAATTAAATTAAATTAAATAAAAAAGATAGAAATAAATCTGGACCGTTTTGTTTCAGAGAAACTATGTTAACCAGCAAAATATAAGTTGACTGAAACAATTCAATGAAAAGCAAATTTAATATTGAAGTATCTATAAACCATCAAAATAATTTAAAAAAAATATATAAAAACTATTTAATTTAACTGGAATTAAAATATTAAAACCATGATTTTGATTATAAGACTAAAATATCTTACAGAAAAAACAAATTTATGAAATTTAATCTTTAACCGATACAATGTTGAATAATGACATTAAAAAAATTCAATTTAAAAAAATAATCCAAGTCAATTTGAATTAATTTGTTAAGCATTATTCTTGAGTCATAAAGATGAAATATCTTAATAGAAAACAAACAAAACAAATCATGAAGTTTAATTCTTATCAAATCAAATATTAAATGATAAAAAAAAAAAGTTAAATAAAATCTGAATCAACAACATTAATGAGTTATACCCATAATCCGTATCATAAGATTAGGATAATGATTTGTATCATAAGATTGCGATAACTCAATAAAAAACAAATCTAATATTAAATGATAATTGTTTTTGGATGAATAAAAGAAATATAAAATTGAACTCAATATTTATTCATTTTTTTAAAATTAATTCAATGATAATTGTTTTTAAAAAATATTAGGATGAATAAAAGAAAGATAAAATTGAACTCAATATTTATTCATTTTTTAAAAATTAATTCAAATCAACATTAAAAGATAAAATAGAAAAAAAAAAGTTCACATGAATGTATTTATCAACTTCATTGAATTTCAACTCATTTAACAACAAAGCCATCCTAAATTTTTCATGTATTTTTTTAGGTGCTTATTTCAAACCTTATATTTATTTGTCAAACTTTTTTTTTTTTCCATTGAGAACAATTCCCTTGGGTTGTTTCATGTTAACCTTCTTATCAAGGGTCATCATTTAAAAAAAAAAAAATCACATCCATTTGATGTATTTTAAGCTTATTAATACATGCAATGGCTATTAATTTTCATATAGAAGTTATTTTTGAGACAGGTAAATGGGTCAAAATAGTCTATAACTTTTTATTACCTAAAACATTTGATAACAAGTCTAACTTATATTTATGAATAATATCATTAGCTTTTGTTTTTCTTTTGAAGATCCACTTATGATCTAATAATTTACTTCTGAGAGGGAGATCCGCTAATTCTCATACATGATTATTCATAATATATTTAATTTTATTATTATCTGCCTTCGTTCAATATAAGGCATCCAAAAAAGACTTTACCTTAAAGTGGGTTCGAGGTTCATATTTTAACATGTAAAAACTTTTAGGCCCCATTGTTTTTCTTCTTTTTTTTATTTTTTTTCAAAGCTCAATTTCATCATTTTTTTTTAATTGATAATGATCGCTTGAGATAATCTCAATCATTTTTTAAGTGAATGATTTTCTCATACTTATTTTAATAAAAACCTATCCTTAAAGAATATAACATTCATTGATTTTATAATAGCATTAAAATCAATATCTTTAATATTTTACTTGTGTACAAGAAATCAATATGCACTACTATTGCATACATATCTTATAAATATACAATTCATAGTATTAAGTCTTAACTTGACCTTTTTATGATAATGTATTTCTACCATTGCAAGAAACCTTTATACTTTGAGGTACGTGTAGTAATATCTTCTATATTTTTATAATTCATACGATGTCTTTTCTATATTCTTAAAAATATTTTGTTAAGTATATAATTGGAAATTATTATCACACATGTATGGCATCACAACAATAATTCTTCTCAAGCAAGAAAAACAAAAATGTTATGAAAGGACAAACAAGTCTAGTCCTTTATCAATAAACAAATAGGTTTACGAATCACCATCTAGTATATTGATTTCTAGAAACTCTAACTCGTCTCAGAGTTCAGGGCAAAGAGATTGGTTGTGCAAAGAGAATGTATTAGCACTCCTAATACAAGAATAAAGAAATAAAGTATAAGAGAATAAACAAAGATTTTGTTATGACTATAATCGATTAGGTTGACCCAAAAGTTCTGGTTCAACCATAAACTTAACAAAAAACCTTGATTTAACATAAAAACAAACCAAAAACAAAATCAAAGAAGAAAAATAGAAAAAACTTGAATAAAACGGATCAAAATAAATAACATCAACCTAAAAATCATAGATTATTGACAAATATAGTCAAAGAAATAATCCAATGCAATGAAATGGGGAAAAATATGTTCTAAATCATAGAGCTAAGACAATGTTCCTCATAAAAACATGAAAAACAACTGCCCAAAAAACACAATAGCATGCTCAGAAAAAACTAGGCATCATCAAGCCTCCAAATTATCATTTTTTTTGCTTTTAAAGCATACTTTTTTTTGTTCCAGCAAGTCATATTTATACACATAAACACATTCAAATTAAAAATACTAAAAAAATAATTAAATACTAAAACTAAGTTTTTGATAACAAAACCACTACCACAATTACCACAGCTAACATAGCTTACACCTTCATGCATGACGAACTCAAAATTGATTTTTCTAAACCTATTTTGTGTATGAACTACTCTAACATGCTAAGGATGAACATCCCTGCATTAACATTCTTATATTGGGTAAATGTGTGTGTGTGTGTGTGTGTGTGTGTGTATAAAACATACATATAACAAAAGAAAGCTTAAAGCAATATTTACAAACATAAAAAAACTTAAAAAATAACAACATAGGAATAAACATCTTAATAACAAAGAGGTGAATGCAACATTATTTTTTAAACATTCAAACCTCTCTTATATACTTATAAACAAGAATTAAACAAAAGGAAAATAAAAAAACAACAAAAACAGGCCATAAAAGATATGCTTTTAGATCAAAAGTATACCTATAACAACTATTTTATTTTTATCTTTTTATTTGCAGTTGAACCACCTTAACATGTTTGAGAGAAAGATACTTATAGGGGTTTTCTAAGGTTTTGAGATGTTTTAAATTCATTTTTGACCTTTTGATCTTGATGGACGTGTTGTAGAATTTTGATAAGAACTACATGATATGCATTTCAATGTGAACAAATAAAGAGCATGTTGGTTTTGTTGGAGCAATTCTCGCATCATCGTCATGGAAAACACCATTAATTGGTAGAGAAGATGCAAACGTTTCATTTGGATCTGACCTTGCTCAATTTGGACGCCTGCAACTCTATATTCATGCATTTGAAATTACCAACTCATTCAACAAAAACTATCAAAGCAAAGACCGAATGACATATCATTCGTCTTCTCTTCTTCAACACTAAATGACATGTTGATTAAGTGAGATATAGTATTTAATTTTGGTTTTGGAGAATTTCAATCGAGTTATTGTTCTTCTAATCCCTTCTAATTGCATCCTTAATTGCCTTCAAAGTTTTAATTGTTTTCAATTCCACTATGTTAAACTCAAGTTCTAGCTCCTAAGTTGATCGACTTTTTAATTGTAAACCTTGATTCTAAATCTGTGCTCTTTAACCTTCGATTAACCAATAAACTTCTATTTTTTTCAATTTAGCCCTGATTCAATCAATTTCGTGCCCTTGTATTCATTTTTTTCTTCTTCGTTTTAGCCTTTAGTTTTGAATTTCTTCAATAAAATCTCTAATTACTTATCAAAGTTTAAATTTTATGTAATTAATCTCCTGATTTGACCCAATAAATTCTAAAAAAATTCAATTCAACCCACATATTTCAATTTCTTTTAATTAATAAACTACTTTTTTTAAATAAAAAAAAAAGCCAAAATAGGGCAAACAGATGGACCTTACTTGAATTACTAGGTTTAAAAGCTTAAAGTTATCAACATTCTTTTTGCCTCGGAGTTTTTTTAGTGGCCAACACATCATCTATAGTAAAAGACAATCCATCTCCTACTAACTATTTTTTTAAATTATGGTTAGAGAATCGTGGGGAAAAAATCTTCGTAAACCAATTGTCAATGTCAAAACATCCTAAAATCAATCAAATAATAAAAATCAATGAATTAAAAACAATCAAAATCAAAAGATTAAAAAAATCAAAATCAACCTAATTTTTTTTTTCTATAACCAAATTGTAAATGGCAACTTTCTCTCCCCTAAAATTTTTGTTTTATGATTTTTTTTTCTTTGTTTTCTTAAATTCAATGATTGAAAAATAAATAAAATAAATTTTTGAAACCAAATAAAAAGTCTAAAAACTTTGAGATTGACTATTTTTTCCTTGTTTGACGTTGTGGTCCATTTACAGTTAATTTTTCAATTCTCTTGTAATTCAAAACTCTATTCCATGAAATTGGATTATAAAGAATTTAAATAAAAAAACTTTAAAAAATAAATTTTAAAAGAAAAAAAATAGAGTTACTTTACTGTTTAATTAAACAGTAAGTATTATAAAAATACTTAAAATATTGTATAGCAATGTTGTCTCTAGCCAACCTCTTGGAACCTCTCCTTCGCCATAGACACGTCGCACCAGTCATGAGGAGAAAGGAATATTTTGTAATCAGTACATCTAAGGACATGGGAGTTTCATAACATGCTTTTGGGTGTCACACGATAAATTGTGTTTCGTTTTGGGGCCAATGGTTCAGATTAGACTCAAATTGATCAAAGGGATGAAAATCATTTCCTTTATTTTAAATTAATAATTAACAAAGTTGTTTATACGATTAGCTTGGTCAACACGATGATCTAATTATTCACCGATCTTAACTCCTTTCTGATACAAAATATTCCTTGCTCTCCAAGTTTCTATCATTGACTAAACTTTTTATAAATTGAAACAGGCAACACCTTGAATTTCATCATCAAGAGATTTTTCTTCTTTTTTTCTTCCAAGTTCAAGCCCACAATCTGAAGTTGGCAAGATGAGGAGAAAGGGACGCCCACATGGAATGGTCAGGACCTATAAGATCTCGCCATCTCCATGGAGCTCTAAGCTTTTAGACAAAAAAATTCAACAAGTTCGATACACCTTCAGCTGCTAGATGATTCACCAAGGTCCCATCAAAGCCAACAAACCGCTCCAAATTCACAGGAAAATATGGCAAGCCACGCTGTACTGGGTGTCACATGCTCCCATCTTGCAAGTCCAAGGACAAGACCAAAAAATTCCACAAGGTAAAGTCATATAATAAATCCACGTCTTATTTTAAAACTCTCATAGATCTTTATGAACAAATCTAGTGTATTTTCTTAGAAGACCACTGACAAAATCCTTGCGAAATAATTAAATGACAAGTCTTATTTTGAAAGGGATTAGAGTCAACATTTGATTTTACAAATAACCAAATTAATAAGTCTCATAATTTTAGGGACAAACATCATATTTTTTGTGAAACAATTATAAATTGAAATTGAAAAGAAGCTAAAAGTGATTAAGATAATTAATGGAAATCAAAAACATAAATTTAGAAGAAAAACATGTAGTAAAAGATAACATTTTACAAAAAAAAAAAAAAAAAGGATGCGGTAAGAGTGAAGTTGTTATTTTCATAGGCATAACTAACCATTTACTTAAAACTCTAAAACAAAGTACTAATTTTTAGGATTTTTAGTTTTCTCTTATTACTAGGTGACAACTCTAAATTTTCAAATATTTTCCCTTTTAATTTTAGGGATTCCAACTGGCATCATAGTGTGATATATTGCCATCTCTTTATAATATTTATGATATAAAGTCTTGTAAAAAGTTGTGTAGTAAGATTGTAAAGAAGAAGAATATTTCAAAATAGGTTTAGTTAATCTTTCCATGTAACGTCTTGGAATGGTTTAACTTTAAGATCCTTCCAAAAATAAAACCCAACACTTTTAAAAATCATACATTTTAAATGAAAAAGATTTGACATCTTTAAATTCAGTAAGGGGATCTAACACCCTTAACAATTAAATGATATAAATTCTTTAAGATTGTCTTATTGTAACATGTGAATATTGTTTCATTGTCATGGGTGACCTACCCACGATGTGAAAATATTGTCGTTATAATGAGTGGTTTACACAGTTGATTTTATTGTAATGAATGACCTACCCAATATATAAAAGATTTGAAAATGTTTCAAAATTATCTTATTATAATGAATGACTTACCTAAAATGTTAAGGATCTAAAAATCTTTCAAAATAATTTCATTGTAATGGACAATTTACCGAAGATATAAAATATTTGGGTTTTTAAAAATAATCTTTTTACAACGAATAGCCTACTTAAGATATGAAAAACATGAAATTTCTTCAAAATGATCTTATGATACCATGTGACCTACCTATTTATATAAAACCTAAAGTTTCTTCAAGAAGTTCTCATTTTACCAAGTGACCTACCAGTTTATGAAAATGAAAATCTAGTTATTTAAAAATGCAACCTATCTAATGGTTTATAAATGATTTACCTAGCTTAAAGATCTAACCTAATATATTCTAATTGCATGGTTAAGTCTAAGACTTTTTTATGGAAGGGTTAGCTTATTTTCTTGATTGTTTGGTCAAAATTGATATTTCTTGATAACAAGGTTCAAAAATCGAGATTCCTAAAGACAAAGTTGATTTTTTTTTTTTTTCATATTAGCAAGGTTAGTTTTCTTGTTTGCAAGGCTGAAACTAGGAATTTCTAATGAGAGGGTTACAATTAAAGCTTCTTGATGACAAGGTCATGACTTTTTTTTGTATCATGGTTTAAGAATAACTTCTTTATTGACTTCGATTCATAAGATCTTTGTTGGAATCCATAAAGGGTTTTTTTCTATAAATTTTATGTAAAAATATTGTGTAGATGTTTTAGGTTTAGATGGAAAATATACATCCTTACCTAATTTGAAATATTAGCCCCCCCCTCTCTTTTCCTTTGCAATCTCTTTTGTTTAGTGGATGGGAATTGGAATTTCTAAGATGATTTTTTTGGTCACTTGACTTTTCAACCCACTTGAGTTTTTCTCATGTGATTAATATGTCTAACTATTGTTTTATTGTGTAGTCTAGACTTCTAGCACATATATTATCTTTTTTGATGGACAGTGATTTCAAATATGATGTTTTTGTATCATTCATATTTATATTTGTTATTTGTCTTAATTGAGAATTAATTCTCTATTAGAAGAGGATTCCCCCCCCCCCCCGCCCAACTAAACTAGTTATGCTTATTTTTTGGCACTCATCAAAATCCACTCACAAGACTATATTTCTATTAGGTATTATGATCATCATTCAAAGAGTAAATTACCCTTCATCTACAAAGATGCTCCTTAATTAGATTGGATTTGATGAAAGGTTGAACACCTTGGTTACAACCATAAAGATCAACTTTGAAATTCTCAAATGTTTAATATAACATTGCTTTGCTTGTTCAATTTTATGAACAAGGTTGTAAAGATCGTAATTTCTAATGTTTTCTTCACTTGTTTTGAAAACTGCAACATATTTTTAATAGTAATAAAGTATACTTTTATGTCTTTTATTTCTTTGAAATAAAAAGATTTTCATATAAAAGTATGTCAATATTTTATTTTCATGAAATCAGTCAAATGACAAGATTTCATAAAATTTGGCCATACTCCGAAATGACTCGGGCAAATAGTATAGGTAATCCCACCTTTTTAAAACTAAAAAAAGAGCACCTTGTCACCCTTGATATTTATACAAATGCAAAGTCTCAAGCTTATCCTTATAAAACAAACAATAAAAATCCATTTCATCCTCATATAAAAAGGAAAAATATTACTAAAAAGAAAATTGTCCAAAATAAAATCAAATGATTTGATGATGATAAATGATGTGCATTTGGGTTGTGGTCTAGCCTATCCCATTGCATGTTCTCTAAGGTTAATCAACAAGTTTTTTTTTTTTTTCTAAAATGAGGCTAACATTTATTAGCGTAAACAAGTTTGGATTTGAAATTTAAAACAAAAAGATCTTTGAGAATTCCTTCACAAATCTAAAAATTATCTTTGTTGTCCTCATTTGAGCTATAAATAATTATTTGTTGAATAATAACTCGTGAAAAAAATCAATTCCATGTTAAGGGTAATTTTTAAAACTCTCTAAAACATGATAAAAATATTAAGGATAAATGCTTAGTCCTTTTTTGAGATTGTGTGAATCCAATTTTGAATCCTTTTCTTATTTATATTTCAAATTAAAAAAAAATCCTTTTTAGGAAATTTAGACAAAAATATTAATAAAAAAAATGACTAGTTCCTTTCAGAGATTGTCAAAAAAAATTTTTGATATATTTCAAATAAAAAAATATGCCTTTTTAGGAAATTTAGTCAATTTTAATAACTTTTATTGTTTGGATAATTTTTATTAAATTTTTATGTGGCTAGAAATAAGCATAAAATGGATACAAAAAACAATTAAAATAAAATTACATTTTAAAAAAACTAATAATATAAAATACATAGTTAGGTTTGATATTAGACCAATAATTGAGAATCACAGGTAAACTTGGAGCATGTGAATTTTAAGGTCATAATTGAGGGTAAATTGAAGAAAACAATTAAAGAAATTACAAGGCTTGGAAGAATGAGGTACTTCCTTGTCATTGAAATGGTACAGACAATAAATAACATATTTATTAGTCAACAAAAGTATATATAAAAAGTGTTGGAAAGGTTTAATATGGATTAATAAAACTGAATGCATAACCTTGTTCCTGGATTTAGACTTACTCGTGATGAAGGGGGAGTGAGAATTCATAGCATGCTTTTATAAGCAAGTGATTAAAAGTCTCATATATTTAAATATTATGTTTATTATAAGTCTAATCTAATGAGTCTCAACTAAAAGAATTTTAGGTTATTTGAAAGGCATTAGTGGTTTTGGAATATTCTACAAGAAGAAAGGAGATAAAGAACTAATCAAGTACACGAATAGTGATTATGATGGTGATCAAGATGACAAAAACAAAATAATACTTTAGGTTATGTCTTTATGATAAATTAAGGAGAAGTTTCACGATCCTAAAAAAAAAAATCACTGGTTAACTTTTTCACTACATAGTAAAGTTTATTGATGTAGTTTCAAGTGTGTAAAGTGGTGTGGTTGAAAATGTTTTAAAGAGTTTAGATTTGAGGCAAATTGGTCTGATTGTGATTTATTATGATAAATCTCTCCCATTAAGCTTTTAAAGATTTAGTAGTGCATGGTTAGAGCAAGCATATAGATATATGGTATCATTTTCTTCGAGATCTTGTCAAATATGGAGTAGTAGAGATGTTACAAATGAATCCACAAATCCAGTAGGAAATGAGTGGAAATGGATAACAATCAACCACCAAACCCCTTCCAAATCAAATTAATTTTGAATTAAAACATGTATATTAGGTAGATAAATAAAATAGTAAGGATCAAGTTATTGCCATTTTTATTATGTAGTAGGGCAAGGATTTGAATCCCTGTATGCTCTTAAGGAATATAACATAACATAACATAAAAGGAGTCATACTTTAGTAACAATTCAAAACCTTTCGTTGTATATATATTCTTTTATCAACTTATTAATTCCGAGTGTTTGGTCATTAGAAGTGCATTAAGCCTATTAATATTATTTTGTTATGGCAGCGGATTCACCGATCAGAAGCTGCAAGATCTGTATCTTGTTTGTGATTTTATTGGTAATGGCAACAGCAACCATTTTGACATCTGCTGAAAGCAACAGCAGGAATGTTCGCCACCACCTGAAGCGCTTGAACAAGCCTCCTGTTAAAACCATCAAGGTCCTAATTAATTTTTATTTTCTGTATTTTGGGTTCTTTTTTACGAAAATAAATAAATAAACAGCCATCTAGATTTCTGGGAGCATAAAAAAATGATGAATCTTAGCGACAATCTTCAATGTATGCCATGTCTTTAACAGAGCCCGGACGGAGATATAATCGACTGCGTCGATATTGCCCACCAGCCGGCTTTTGATCATGCTTTGGTCAAGAACCATACAATTCAGGTGCATTACTGTATGGCTAAGTTCTCTCTCCAAACTGGATATACCTCTCTTGTTTTGTAATTCATCGAGAAGCATGGTTTTGTATTGTTGCATGCAGATGAGGCCAAGTTTCCGTCCAGAAGGGGTTGTTTCAGGCGAGAGTGATGCGGTGTCCGCCGTGAAAGAATCAAGATCTGTAAGCCAGTTATGGCACTTGAATGGAAGGTGCCAAGAAGGAACCATTCCCATCAGGAGAACTAAGAGAAACGATATATTAAGAGCAAGCTCCATTGAAAGATTCGGGAAGAAGAACAAGGAGAGCTCCCCCACCAATCCTCGACTCAGGCCTACACAACCCGGCCAGAATTACAGCAATGGACATGAGGTAAAGCTCATAAAATTACTAGAAGTGTGGTGATTTGTTTCCATTCTTTACTTATTGTCTAAGTAGTCGTCTTTCTTTAGAAATTAAGAGCTTTTCGAACCCTAATCAACAACAAAAAAATTATATATAAGAAAAAAGATTCATTATTTAGAAAGAAAAAAAGGATATGAAATTAATTATTTAGATAAAAAAAAATATTAACATGAATTAATTTCCACATTTTTCATATTTTGTTTTAAAATTATTTAAATTATACTTTTATAGTCTAAATTATTTATATTCTAATTTCTATAAACTAAAAGTTATAGAAAACCCATTATTTTAAATTAAATATATAGTAGAAGGGTAAAATTCATGAAAAAGAATTGTGCAAAAATAAAATCATTAAAAAATATATATATAACAACGTTAACCCTAGTGGCCTTTTGTTTTCTCCTGGCCAACCTCATATAGAGAGAGGGAGCATGTAGGGGCTTAAACTTCATATATATTCGAAAGGATTTGTGATAGTAACCAACTATAATGACAAATCCAATAAGAAGCTGAGTACTTGTAACCACCGACATGCTGTATGATGATCTAATATTGATGCGTTTCTATGCCACGTGCCTTTTCTTAATTTATTGATGAAATAAATTAATTAATAAGAAACATTTTTTTCCTTGTATATTTGCAAAAAGGATTTAAAAAAAATAGTTAAAAGTCAGGTATTTTGTATTACAATGTAAATAGATGATCTAATATTGAATAAAATTGCTAGAAAAATATCAAATAAAATAAAAAAATATTTTAAAATTATCCTTAAAAATGATGAAGTTCACAAAACCCATCTTTTTATATATATAAAAATAAATGTTAAAAACTTCTACAAAAGGGTCAAAAATGTTAATCAACTTGAAAAACAAATATATAATAAATTGGGTTTAAAGGATTAAATTGAAAAATAAATAAAAAATTACAAAAAGGCCAAGAATAAAACTTGGAAATCAAATCAATAATAATAACTGAAGTTTAAATACCAAAAAAAATATATAAAAACACAAATTCTGTCGTGACTACTACGTCCTATAAGAAGATATATACTCGCAACAGCAAAACAAATATTTATTTATTTTTGAAAAAAAATAATATATTATTCTAGTAAACCTTAGACCTGTGTGATTTTCCTTGCCCAAGCTTAGTTAATGTTTATGTCTCCTTTTGGGAGTCTTTAGTATGCAGCAGTTTACGAGGAAGGAGGCACATATTTTGGAGCCAAGGCAAGGATAAATGTCTGGCGACCCGAAATTCAACAGGACAATGAATTCAGCTTGGCTCAAATCTGGATCGTGAGCGGTACTTCTGGTGCAGACATCGAGACCGTTGAAGTCGGTTGGCTGGTATTTTTATTTATTAATTTTATTTCAATTTCTTTATTATCAATCATTTTTCATCTATGTATATTTATTTTCCTTTCATACTCTAAATATATAAAGCAAACAGGTTGATCCACTTCTATATGGAGATAACAGAACAAGACTCTTCACATATTGGACTGTAAGTAATTTGTTTCAATCTTGATTACTTGTTTGGAGAGCAAAAAAACAATTTGGTTCTTCAACTTGAAATTCAATTAATTTGGACCGACTTAATTCAGGTTACAGAAATAATCTGGTTAATGTTTATTTTTATTACGAAGCTAATTCAGATTAAATCTGGCTTTAAATCTAGAAATTAATTATTTTTTTGCTTGCATTATGTTAAAATTTCAGTAAATTAATATTGATTGTGAACAGGCCGACGGATACGAAGACACGGGTTGCTTTAATCTGTTGTGCGCAGGCTTTGTTCAAACCAACAGTAAAGTAGCACTGGGTGCAACCATCTATCCACTTTCCGGCTACGGTGGCTCCCAGTATGATATCACCCCGCTTGTTTGGAAGGTAAATACATAAATCAGGAGGACCTTTCTTTACTTTTACAATCAAGCTACTTTTTAATCGACTAAATATAACAGTGATATTTTTTAGAGATTAAAATGAAGAAAAAAAATATCAAATACTCTAGACCTCCCTCGTGTTAGCCAGTGGTTAAATGTCTGTGCATACACTTTTTGGATACAAATAATGTTTGTTTACAGGACCCAGGTGATGGAAACTGGTGGCTTCAAATTGGGGATCAGGTACTGGGATATTGGCCGTTCTCCCTTTTCTCGCACTTGAAGGATAGTGCGACGATGATTGAATGGGGAGGTGAGATTGTAGACTCAAAAACAAGTGGGCAGCACACAGCAACTGGGATGGGAAGTGGTCATTTCCCTCGAGAAGGCTTTGGAAAAGCTAGTTACTTCAGAAATATTCAGATTGTTGATGGATTCAACAAGCTCATGGAGCCTGCACAACTTGCCACTTTTACCTCCCAATCCAGTTGCTATGATATCCGAACAGACCATGGTCGAGCATGGAAAACCTACTTTTACTACGGGGGCCCTGGTAGAAGCCCCAGTTGCCCATGATCTCATCATATAAACATAAATAGACTACTGAATAGAAGTCAGATTGAGCATCCTTTGCATCTAAAGGGCTTGAATCATGGGAAACAAATATTATTAGTTGTAGACCTAAACGAGAATGTCCCTATAGATCGGGGACCTTTCTAGGTTTGCCCGGAGAAAATCTATGCTCTTCAATAGTTCTATGTCCACAGCCAATAAATTATCGTGTCCAGGGTTCGGCGGAAGCTTCATTCTTACTGTCTGCATTAACTATAGGCATTCATTCAGCTATGAATAAAATGATTAGTTAAGTCCCATATCATTAGTAACGAGCACAATTCCTCTGTTGTTATTAATCAATCTAACAGGCTAGCCATAAGATCAATATAAGATAATTGAGCTTGATGCAATTTTAGATTAAAACTAATAAACCAACAAAAACTCGTAAATAAAATCAAAGAGGCCAAGTCTTCAGCAAGTAAAATCTGGAAGAATCACCTTGCCCTGCACCATCAATCATGGCCTAGTTATATGCCAAATGCAGGATGTCTTTGCCCTGGCAAAAGCAAGTCCCCTTCTCTCATTTGATTTCAAAACAAAATGCTCATTTACATACAAAAATGCAAAGCCATAAAAAATCGGCCTAATAGTACAACAACAAATTTCCTTCTTTGTTTCTGTATTACATTTCACCTGTTAGCAGAGGATCACTTCCCTTCAAAGTTTGCAGGCTTATTATCTGCAGAAACTGATTGCTCATTTCATGCCTCCTCCCATCACAAATGCTTGTACAAGACGCCTTCTAAAATTCTGATGCTTTTTACACGTCCTCAATGTCTATGAGATCGCTTTTTTCTGCCAAAACGTGGTTCTCCCTTCTCCCTGCTCCTCCTATATAAGATCCTCAAGGCACAAGATATGAAACCTATAGCAGCCATGGCATAAAATACTCTGTATGGCACCAAGCCCAAACCAGCAACATAGGAATAGTAGCCGGCGAGCAAGTAGATGAAGTCCAATCTCACTTCCTTCCCAAATATTTCTGGGAAGGAAAACATGGAGATGAACTCAGGCTTTGAATTGAGGATACCATGAAGAATGACACCAATGCAAAGAGCTGAATCAAGGAACCATGGAAGGCTATGGCCCATGCCTATTCTCTGCAATCACCCAAGTTCCTCTATTAAAGACAGGTTAATTTCAACCAGAAGTGCAAGGAGCACAGTGCATACACTATGAAGATCTTGGTGCTTTAGTATCCTTGTGAATTAGAGATGAATTTTCATAAGGTACAATATTATGCAAGCACACAGAATATGCAAACACCATAGATAGAATATCATGCAACAGTAACCACGTAACCACACATCCATGAACTATTTCTAAATTCATGTGAAGCATATTAGATATTTTATTTTTTACTGAAAGCAAACAAATCTAACATACCATTGAGGAGCAATATATTCTATTTCAAACAATGCATGAGAAAGAGAGATGGAGAGGTGGGAAAGCTTAGTTAAAAATTTGGACGCAGCTTATAGTGGCCATAAAATAATGTCTCAGCTTGAGTTGCCAGATCTAAGGGTTATATTGGCTGTGCCAAAGAAAAAAAGCAAAGCAAATGGCTAAACTAAATCATTGCTGAAGTGATACATTCAATTCTCAAGGCCAGTAGAGGAAAGAACACATGATTCATACCTGCAACCAAGCCACAAAAGAGGGGACAAACATTAGCGTTGCAAGA
Source organism: Salix dunnii (assembly GCA_015731905.1). Taxonomy (NCBI): domain Eukaryota; kingdom Viridiplantae; phylum Streptophyta; class Magnoliopsida; order Malpighiales; family Salicaceae; genus Salix; species Salix dunnii. The sequence goes on along the minus strand of CM027674.1, from coordinate 24,664,940 downwards.
AGATGCAGAATCAATAAACCATGCCGGTGATGGAATATCTCTAATTGGGTGTCCCCAAAACTTCTTGAAGAGTCAGGACTACTAGAACTGTTCTCTTCCAGCTGGAAATTCTGGTTGAGTCCAGAATCATGTTTGGATGCAAATTGCTGAGATCTTTCATTCCCAACATCTTTAAAATCAAGCAATTCTTTCATCCGTGCATGGCTGCGAAAGGAAGCCGTAAAAAAACTGTTACACAGACATAGAGAAACACTTAGAACAGGTATCCTTGTTCTGAAAATGAATTGAATGCACAACAATGGTAAGTATAAAGAATTCAAACATGAAAAATACCTGCACAACGCATTATGACAGCACAAAGCATGAGACAAGATCAATATGAATAAACCCAGAGCTGGGTGGACAATGCACCCCAAAGTAATAGCAGCCAGTGCAGTAACAAGTAATGGATTGACTCTAAGAACCCTCACAACCTGCTTTATGATCAAATTAGACCAAGTGAGCAAGCTAATGCATAACCTGTGCCCACAAATTTGGGGAAAATGAATATAAAAAGAGATAAATACACCCCACAACCACGAGAGAATAAAGAGAAATCAGCATGAATAGACACTGAACAGAGTCCTAGAGGCGTTCTGTAAAGTGGAGTGGTTTCCAGTGCAGAGGACTACTTGAACTCTTGTTATGCAGCTTATTATTCCATTCTACATTGAAAATAGAGATGACACGATGATTTATCCCAGTGTACCTTACCTTTAATGAAAAGAAACCAGAGGATAAATTAATAAACCATTGAAGAAATGCCAAGCAAATATTTCCTTCACATTCTTGCCACCTGCAAAGTATAAACTCTTGCTGTTCAGCATCAAATGTGATACTTTAACATATTGATACTAAATGGATAACTAATCTGAGATACAGGAAAGAAAGTAGCAGCTCCATTATGCTATGACAAGGAGAAAACAAGAAAAGAAAATCAATCCCATCTTAGATCCTGTGTGCATCACATGATTATCAGTTTCCATTGATAATCTGCAGAGAAAGGCTAGTGCACCTCTAGGGTAAGGTTGTGGATGGTGATGGTCAAAATAAATTTAATTATGCTATTAGTTATGAGCATATGATAATATTCTTTAATAAGAAGGTCACTTCTCAAAATGTTTCCAAATGCACTTGAAAAATTGTGAGACCCTCTTGCTTTATTTAAGCAAAATAATAACTAATAAGATATGGAATGATAAAAAAGCAATTTTCTTTTGTTTTCATTCTCTCCCTTGCATGCCGGCCCTCCTTCCCCAGGGGGTTCTTAGTCTAAAAGCATAGAAGCATTGACATGTCATCCATATCCACATAGTATTGAGCAAAGAGAAGACAAGCATACCAACCTTGACTTGATGAAAACATGTATGATTGCAACCCCATAGAACACCAATTGTGAAACCAATACTAAAAGAATCACAGATCCATTTGCAAAAACATAGCAAATCGTTGCTACAAAGGCGAAGCTTGCCAATGGTGGAAGTGGTTGAGATTTTAGTAAGGAAATGAACAAGGAAAACAAGATGGGTAAGAAGCCTAGAAGCAAAAATGGCCATGGAATTCTCAAATTGGACTCAACAGCCACCAGCATTGAAGGCATGGGCAGATCAAGATCCCATGCATGTGCTTGTCGCATCAGAGCAAAAAAGATAGCCGCAAAGGAGAAGCCAACTATCTGCATTAAAGAAAATTCATGACGTGATATAACTTTGTTATCCCAAGAAGTAATACTAAGAATCATTAATATAAGCAAGTCATCATAATAGCATTAAGTCATTCCCATCTCTTGGAGCATCTGATTTGACAAATCACTATTTTTCTCTTTCCTTCAGAACAAATAAACACATGTACGCATGTCTCCAACAAGACATAATCCCATGTATGTAATGGCTCAATGTCAGTATAGATAAATTATCCCAGAAGGAAAATAATAATGCATCCACTTCACCATCCAATATTGGCGTTTCTCATGGTTAGATATTCCCATCTTAAGGACCTTTGGATAACCTAAAAGAATTTCTATCTACCTCTGCATTCCAAATTAATCCTGCAACTGCATGTCTTTTCTTTTAGCTGTGTTTTAAAGCAAAAGGTAGCACAACACCATTGCAATAAAGAAGGTTGTAAGCATTAACCACATCCTCCTCCTACTTAACCTTAGGTTTGAATTTTCATTTTATTATTCCGGTTACTCTTCAATGACTTAAATCATACCGAAAGGCCCAAGCAATATCTAACCACAATTGCATGATTAAGGAATTGCCTTTAAATGACATGTTTCAAAGAGAAGCAGTAAAAATAATAGCAAATTAAAAGAAAATGCAAGAAAGAAAAGGCACTTTCCAAAATTAACATTTAAAGTAACAAAAAGGTTGATATTATGCAAAAAAATCACAGGAGGCTCTAGAATCACCTGTGAACTATACAAGAGCAAAAATCTGCTAGCAGCTGCAGTTTCTGAAACAGCAATTCTTGCTTTATACGAACAATGAGGATCAACCTGAAGAAGCATACAGAGATAAAGACCTCTACTGGTCATTTAAAGCTAAAACATTACATCTATATATCTACAGTACAAGAGTACACGCAACCACTGTCATAAGAGTACACACACACGTGTAAACACCATCATACCAGTAACATAATGGTAGTTTTTTCAGACCCCTGGGTAGAACTCCATTGGGCAGGAGAGGAATCAACCATAATAGTTTCACTGAACAAATTTGGAAGGATGTGAAGACCTGATGTATGATCCCAGGCTAGCGCTATTGGTGGGAAACACCGCAGTTTACAAAGCCCTGAATACCAGGAAAGCTAATTTAGTGGAAAAATGAAACACGTGTAGGAGAAACTTCAATCATAAATTACTGCACATGGAATGTGACAAATGATAGCTGTCTACAGATTTATATCATATAACCAAAGGGATTTGTATCCAAGTCAAAACTCAAATTACTGAAATGGGGCCTGGTTCGAGAAAGTTCAAAATCCACAGGTCAAAGTGCAGTATTTATAAATCCATCTGTGAAACTAATTTGAGTTGTGAAATGAAGCAGTGTGGAAATCCATGATATCTTATAGAACACCTCAGACAGATTTGTAGCGATTATGCATGCTTGAGAATTAGAGTATTACATGTAGATCCATAGATATTAAAACAATTGGCTGGCCAGAAATAAATTAAATTCCTTACTACTGTTTTCCATGTCTCCAACCTCTTCTGCAAGAAGGCCAGACCTTTGTATTCCACACCCTGTTGTCGTCAAAGATAAAGAAATGGGCAGAAGGCCTAAGCTAACAGTGAATGATAAATTGAGAGCTAGGGGATGATCCTCCTTCAAAATTAATTCCTGCACAAATAGAAGTTATGAATCTTTGAAGGCCAGTTGTCTTAAAAAGCATAATTTAACTAACCCATTATTTTAAGATTCAATGTCTTACAACCCTAAAAGGTACATGTATTTGATAAACAATAACCTTCTGAGAATGGGTAGATAGAAGCATAAACTGAGCTGATAAATCTCTCTTTCCATCATCTGGATTAAAGAACTGACCAACTGCCATGGAAGCTGCTGGTGGAGGCCTGCCTGAAATTGTCTGACCATCAGAATTAATCACATCAATTACCACCATTTCAAAGCATCAGTGAGCAAGAACATAAAAGCACTATTCAAAAGAATGCAGAGAAGAGAAAAGGCTAATACAAACAGCCCCAGTAACAAGCAGCAGTAACTAAGCTCTTTTGGTTATTGAACTACTGATGGAGATCATACTCTGAATTGCCAAAAATCAAAGCATGTTATTTACATATTAGTTGAACCATTGTTGGTGTCAGAGATATTTTTTAGGTTCTGCAATATTTACTTGGAAGAGCACGTGTATGGATTGAGAAACATGTAGGAGAAACAAAAATAGGACACAAGAGGTCATGGTTGGAATGGGTGATAAGTTGTTGGTAGTAGGGGGGAAATGGGAACCTAAGTTAACATGAAAGTAAGTGGTATTGGAGGATTTACAATCTCCTAATTTTGAGGCAGATTTGATACATGATCATGTGGAATGGTGCAAAGGATCCATATAGCCAACCCCAATTAGTACAGGATTGGTGCTTGGTTGTTGTTGTGTCAAACACAATAGTAGATGAAACTACTATTAAATAACAAATTTATTTGCCAAGCCAATTCATAATCACTCCTCTGTTGAACTGGCAGGCTTTTTCAGTGGACATGCAACTATGATTTGGTATAGGTCAATTGACAACCCTGCTACTGAGCAAAGCCTGAGCTGATCATGAACAGCTTGGAGTAGTTGGAGCCCAGAGTAGTTTCCCTTCCTCCAAAGTTTATGTTTACCGCTATCACTAATTTGACAAAACAAGGCTAGGCATAGATTTCAAATATATGCTCCTAAAATATAACTTTTGAAAGGAATAGAACTTTGAAAGAAAAGTACAGAGCTACAGACTAATTTGATGCAGAAACCATTCATGGAAAAGGAAAAGAAATGAGCAAGAATGGCCAACGATACCGGACGAGGAGCAACTGAGACGGTCAAGAATCTGAAACCACGCATATCTTCAGGACTCAACCAGAGTACAGCAGATGGAGGTGCTTGCTCAGTCTGACTTCCAGGTTCAATCTGATAATATATATATATATATATATACACACCATATTCAGAAATAAGAAAAAGTCTATCACGCACTTAAGAACTAACCAGTCCAGCTAATCTCTAATGGCAAGAGAAACTAGACCTCATAACATTTCATAAATTTCCCTAATACAAGACAGGATATAAATGACAGGTGGCCCCAAACATATTTATGGAAAATATATTTACATAAAAGAATACAATAAACATATTTAGTACCTGTCTTGGTGCTGGTCCTGATGGAATCTGCACCAATTTTGCTGTAACCTCTAGAACCCTTTTACTTGCAGCCATTTCTGAAGCAGATTTCCCCTTATCAGGCCATAAATGAAGTCTAATCCCAAAACATGGAGCAAGATTTGTTACAAACATGAAGTGTCCTTTTCCATCTGACCCCTATGCACGTAAATTGCTAATAAGTAACTCCACATTTTTTAGTGTGGTCTATCAGAAACAAAAGGTCGAACATTAAAAACCACAGAAATATCTTTAAATACAAAAATTCAGAAGCTCGGACTAGAAACCCTAGAGCATTATTCAGTGTGTGTAGATTATTTATCAGATTCTAGGACAGTTAAGTTGGACATGTATTGAGGCTCATTTACATACCAAATTTAAATGAAAATGAAAGGAGAAATATGACCAGGGTGCCAGCCTAAAAACCTTGCTGGAAGGGGGAGATAGGTTGAAGAGAATCAGAAATTAAAACACTTACATGTAGGTGTCAGGTTGAAGAGAAAAAAATATAAATTAAAGTGTTTTGGAACAATTAATGAGAAGCTTTAACGAAGCTAACCAATTTATGTATATCCAACCATCGTCTCCTCCCGTCCATTGCCAAAACAGTCATGGTAGTTGTCTGGATATATAAATCCCTATCAAGGCCATCATCATTCCAGTGAACATTGTTGGGGCAACTGGACAAAGTATGAACTTGAGAACCTGCTAAACAACATGGATACTGTCACTTCAAATTCATAACTAGACATGGTAAATCATTGACAGTTTGAAAATAAAGTCATAAAGTTAAAGAAAAACTTTGTTGTCCACATTATGCAACCCAAGAAAGAGTCCTGCCAGTTATAATCCCAAAACCAAGCACACTCTCCTTGGTCTTATACTACTCATTCTGCTTTCCAGCTGTATTTCACATGATATGCCACTTCTAAACTGCTTGAATGTCATCCAGGGGTCAAACGACATGGAAGAAACCCCAAAGATTTAACAGGTTCCCATTCACACTTATGGAATTCATCTGCAAAACATGATGCTTAAAGAATTTTTTCATTTCTTTTTCCTTTCCCTTCGAAAACCTATTTCAAAGATGGCACCCATCCTTTAATTTCCCCATGCTCAGCTTCTTGGTTAGTACTCATAGTGAAAAGAACCATCTCTAACATGGTATAAGGAAAAAAGAAAATAAAGCACAATCACTAATAAAAGATGGCATCAGTAGGGTGTATGTAAAGGTGGCTGTGAAGGTGATGGCAGCACATTGTGAATGTGATATCATCTCCCTTTTACCACTGCACTAAAAACAGGCATATATCTATCCCTTTACTACAGTACTAACAATGGGCATATATCTAACTATTGATCTTTAATTAACCTTTCACTTGTCTTTGTTGCTAATATTCTGCATTCATGAATTCTTTCTCTTTCTGGTTAGTTCTTTATTTCTTTATCATTTCAGTGAAATGGAAAAAAAAATGAACATTTTAATCCATCAAATATCTCGCTACTGCATGTCACAAATATATATACATTACATAAAAATGATTGCAGAGTTTGAAAGTGGTTCATAAAACACCATCATTTATCTTCTTCAGCAAGCTTTCTTACAGAACTTCCAAAATTTTAATAGATGTCAATAAAGATAATAGACAATACCTGTTGCATTTTTTGATCTATAAGATGACATCCAGTTGAAACTCTGTGGTATCCCACTACGAAGCATCCTTGCAAATACTGCAAGTCTCTTATTAGCTTCAGGAAAGGGCTGGCCTGTTTTGGAGTCTATCAGACTAAGGAGAGTATGTGACACCTACAAGGAAAATGTATATTTCAGCAATAGTTGTGGTACAAGCATGTATTATGGAAGAGACCACACACTTACTTGCACAACTAGCTGGTTACACCACAAAATAGCCTGATGTTCCATTGACAACCAAACATTTTTCATTCCCGTGCTACTTATCAAAAAACCATTGGTGGGTGGCACAATACCATCGAGGGACTCTAACTTCGACCTCACCTGAAAGTCAAAATGTAAGAAGTATACCATGTGATGAAAAAGTAAGAGCATAACAAAAAAGTAAGAATTATGTCCACTGCAATTGATAGATATATTGCATGTGGAAAAAAAAGAGCAGAGCAAAGTACAATTTTTTCAGGCATGATGTTTGACAACTATATTAGTGAAACGTAATAAAAAAGCATCAACTGAATGAACTATTGTCATCAACTGAACGAAGTAGTGCATGCTATGATGAGAAATGTAGAGCAGTGGCAAGCATCTGCACCAGAGTATTTAACAAAAGAATGAAACATACAGTTGATCGTGATAATTCCCTTTGTTTTTCCTCTTCCCTTGGGTATGGAGAATCTCATCATCCACCAAAATAGTGTCCTCTATACACACTATCATCTCACAAGTCATAACTAGCATAGGCCAACATGCACAATGCAGTCCCAATCATTCTATATGGACATGACACTCCTTCACCATGTTAGTGTATGTATGAAACAAGGAAAAGGTTAATAAATATCTTACAAACTTTTGTAACAGTTTTCACAACAGATAATCAATTATAAATCAGCAAGCATGCAGGACTTTGTTGACCAGCTCTATTTTGCTAGCAACATCTAACCAACCTCTGCAGACAAGTGATCCCAAAAAGGAAAAAAACAAAACCTAAATTGAAATCCTCTCACACACTCAAGTAAATAATTAATAAACAAAGGCAAAGAAATGGTTTGGTTTGAAGTATTTACTGCAAATCAAATTTTAAATATTTCCTGTCATATTCCAATTTGATATTACAAAACTTCATCAGAAAGCATATCAACAATGAAAAACAATTCTGATTCCATACAAAGAGCCAATCCAACATGGGGTGAAACTTGAGCCAAAGGCAAAGTAAACAAATGTTCAGACTCAGCTTGGTAAAATATCAAAATGGCTGTTGAACTCAGTCCAAGCTCAAGTCATCTTGTTAAAACTCAGATCATTAGATATTTAGTGGAAATGAGGTCAGCTCAATAGGCTTGAAAACTTTTACAGGTCCAAACTTTTGACAATAAACTATTTGAATCTCCCGCTACGCTGCCATGAGTAGAAGTTGAAATTAATTTTGAACAAATAAAAGAATGTGTTAATATTGTGATGTTTTATTGAAAATCATGTTTTTTTAATTAAGAAATGGGTACTTTTTTTTAATCTAAATGTTTTTGTTTATTTTATTTTGGAGGTTATTTTTTAACAAAAATAAATGAGTTCCATTTTTATAAATACATAATGGAAATAAAGCTTATTTATTTAAATATGAAAGCAAAAAAATAAATATAAATTACAACATTCTCTTTAAGAGATCATCAGTATAAAATTGACCAGCAACATAGTACGGCCCACGTCTAGATACCCTCTTATTCATTAACTACGCTCAGACTCACTCATCTTTTCAATTGAACCTAAAAATTTGATCAAGCTTGATTCACCATCATGCTCTAAGACAAGTCAATCTTAAGTTACTCTGTTCCTTTTACAGCAGTCATCTTATCATATTTCCCAAACAGATCAACGGATAAAAGGTTGAATGAATAATTGGAAATCATCACTAGAGTGAAGATTGGTTTTAGAAATTATTCTGAGATGCAACAGCAAGAAAGAAAATCAGCTAACTCTGGCTGAAGCAGTGCAGAATTACTGATGACTTCTGTAACATTCTGTGTAATTTCACACAAATTAAGAAAACTCAATAAATATCACGCCAACTCACATTTTTTGCCCGCCCTTTTTTGCCCAAACAAATCATTTATTCTGTCAACGCTAAATAGGTGGTTAAAGAGTTTTCCAAATGAGGGAATAGTATGAAATAATGCGATTAATTATATGACAGGACATGCATTTTGTGACAAACCAACATAGAAGCCAAAACCCAAGTGGGGTTTGGTCTAGCGGTAGCAAGCTAAGCCTGCAAGTGGGGCAGATGATGCTGAGATTCTCCTGGTAATAGGAGGTCTCGGGTTTGAATCTCAACTTGTGAAAAACACCCCCTTAGGGAGGAGCCCTACCCAAGTTGCTCTTGGCCCCAGAGTGGTAGCTCACTCTACCACCATTTTAAAAGAAGGAAAAAAAAAAACATAGAAAACCAAACATGCTATGGAACAAAGGGAGTGTGATTATACCTGATAATCGTTATAACCACCAGAGATGGAGACAACAACTACACGAGAGAGTAATGCATCAGACACATAATGTCCTGTCTGAGTGGTTTGGACCTCGTATCCTTTTCTCCATTCTTCATTCACCTGGGAGAAATAGTGACCAAGTGATGGCTGTAATGCCACAGGAGGTGATCTGGATAAACAGGTGAATTAAGTGAAAAACTAATCGATGCAAGAAAATACATAAAGATACATGAATGAAAAGGTTGTGAAGCTCACTGGTGTGGTGTTGAAAGAGTAAGAACAGTCTCAATAGCTGCCTTCCTTAAACGAGGGTGGATGAGTGCAGCTCTAGCAACAAAACCACCCATTGAATGTCCAACTAATATGACACTTTTTGGCATACTACCATAGGCAGCCGCACCTTCTTTTTCTCGGGCAGCACGAGATTCTTCATACTGATCCAGAATCTGCACACGCAACCACTTAATAAGTAATTGTGGAATTGAAGTTTCTAAATGTCAGAGTGCAAGGTATCATAAGGTAAACTCCCATCCCTACTTTTCAGGAAGTAGTGGGACACTATCTCACCCATGTTCACCCATGACCATAGTGGCCCCATTATCTACCAAGTAGTGGGTAGTTTTCCCTCATGATCTCCTATGAACTTAGTGGGTTGAAAGCATTTCCAGCCATGCTTTCACGTCTCCAGCTTGCAAGTATGATTTGGGTTGAGATAGAGATCTAAGCTTGGTGTAGCATGCGATCCTTGTGCATAGCATACATATGGATTTGTGTATAGTTTCCTTTGTTTAGGAGATTAATAAAGTATGGGAAAGAGTTCAACATAAATAAGGCATGATAGAGGTTCATGCTTAAGTGAGGATGTAGAAAGAGAACCTAAACAAGGAATAGTTAGTGAAACTAACACCTTCAAGATCAATAAAAGGTACTTAAATGCATCAATGGCATAAATTGATGGAAGTTCAGTAGATGTAAAGAAGAAACAAATGGATAATTAAACTAATTTGGTGTGCTATTTGCAGGTCAAAATGTAAACACAATAAGCAATACCCTATGGATGGCATAAACAACATAGTCTGTGTGCTCTTCCAGTATCCGACCATCCATTGCAGAATGTTCACCTTCAAGGTCTACAGTAAACCAATCCAGCCTTCTACTATATTGATTAGGTAACTGGAAGCCATCCATATCCATATATTTGCCTCCCTCCTCTGGAGTCAGGGAAGCCTCCTGATAAAATGTCTGTTCAAGTGGACCTCCCTGATACGCCCTATCACATTCTGCAGCCAGGGATCTAACCTGTGACGAGACCAGCATAAAACTATATCTCAATACTTCAAGTGTTTGAATGTGCATTGCAAACAATCCTTACACCAAATAAATGGAGTTGTCATGTATGATATACATTTAATCTTTCCACTTCCATTTCTATAGGTTACAGAATATGCAGTTTATTCTGCCAAAAAGATAGGTATTATAAAAAACCTCAATTGACCTAATGTTAACCAATTTTTACAACTTATTGATTGACATATAACTCAACAGGTTCAAGATTTTTTTATCCGATGACCAAAAACAGATTTTAGACCAGAATCTTCCACTCGTAATCAACATTGTTTAAGTACGGCAAGGCAAGAAACTAAAGCCACATTTCAACAACTCAGCAAGAACAAAATTGAATCCGGTAGTCAAAAAAAGAACCCTTAAAACCCATTTATATTGCTTCAGGACACAAACAATCACATCGATAAAATAAGAGCACGCAGAATAAATTTAATTTAAGCAAAAGAAAAAAAATAGTTCAAGATCTCGTTAAATTAATGCGAGCTAGAATAACTCATTGCAAGATCTCTTAATAAATCAATAAATAAAAGGAAAGCTTACCTGTTTGTAACTGCCACCGTTTCCAGGAATAAAAAGAAGCGGAACGCCATTAAGCTGCTTAAGATGCTGATTAAAATCAATCTTCTTCCAACCTTCATGGTATAAATACAATCCATACTTTGCAGACGACACGCCGCCATTTGTAGAGATTGGAACGTAAGTAGGATACATGTAAGTCATTATGCAGCCATTGGAGATCGGCTTTAATACACCGTACAAAGCAAGGATTCCGATCCATGCTGATACTATAACTACTACTGCTACTCTGATTTTGGATCTCAATCCTTCCATCATCTTTTCATATTGGAGGTTTCCAAAATTATAATATATTTAGCTGATCTGATTTGGAATGGGAGGGTGATCAGAGGTAGATGCACCCACCGGAAAGTTGCTAGATACGGTAGTGGAGTGCTGATAGAAAGTTGCAGGGTAAAGTACGCAAAAAGACGATAGAATTAAATTAGAGTGTCACTGGGAGCTCAGTTGTAGGTTACACTTTTATGAACATCCCTCTACTCTTGATATTTTCTTAATGCGATCTCTTTACATTTTATTATTTATTACATCCCTCTACTCTAGACATTTTTCTTAATCTGATCCCTTCAGTTCGATTCTGACCATTTTTTTCGCAAAGTTGCATGGCATGAGAGGTAAGATTGACACATGGCAAAAACTTATATTTGTAAAAATTAAAGAGATTAGTATAGATTAATAAAATGAAATTGAGAAGCAGAAGAAAAGAAGTTTTACCTTAATTATTTATAAATTTTATAATGCTCAAATTTAGAACTAAAATTATCTTATTACTTTATGGGGCTATAATTAATTAAATTATTTTTATTTAATTTTAGACTTATAAATCTTAATATATATGACCTATTAGGTTTCTAGGAAGGTGGTCCAAATATAAATTCTAATTCTAATTAAATAAATTAACCAATATCAATTCAACAATTATTTAATTTATATTTGAAGATCAAGTAGATTGTCTAGCTACTTGTTATGATCCTTTAAATATTATAAAATTTATTACTAGTTTGACTTAATTTCTTAGTGATTATTTTATCAATTTAATTAATATCCTTCTATAAATAATATTATGATTTAACAATGAAGCATAAAGTATGTCAACTATGTTAAAATCATGTTTGTTCTCTACATATATGTGTGTGTGTGTGTGTGTGTTAGTCTTTAAATCTCTAATAAATATCTAGAGTTTAAAAGAACATTGATCAAAAATATTGCATGACCAATATCTTGATTCAATAAAAATATTATAATTATAATAACTTTATAATTTCTTTGCAAATCATTTTTGTTTTATAGATTTTATCTTTACTTTAGATTTAGAAATCTAGTACTAGATTCATTAATCTAATATTATATAAATATTAAAAATAATTTAAGTTTTTATTAATAATAAATATATATTTATATAAATATAATAATATTACCGATCAATTAAAACATATTATACTAACATTCATGCGAAGCAAAAAAAAACAGCAAAATTAAACAGCTAGTTGTTGTTTCCCGAGGAGAAACTTTAAAAAATGCTAATGACTCCCTCATCCTGCCCCCGCACTAGTCTTTCACAAAAATTGAAGTGAGAAAGGCAAACACGGCATTCCAAGTTGAGCAGCAATCAAGCAGCTGCTAACGATAAGGGGAATGCAGACTCCAAACAGTAGCTAGTAGTGAATATGAAACAAGCGAACACAGTCATAAACTGAGCAAAACGCTTGCAGCGATGTTGTGAGCAAGAGCAAGATGGCAGCTAACAGGGTAAGAAGCTTCCATGAACTAAATACATACTGCTTCATGAATTTTCCAACCTTAACTTTAAATAATCCATCATGATACTTGTTGACATCTCCAATCACCTTATCCAGGAATGGAACTTTTGTCAATCTGATAGAACTACTCATCCCATTCCATATGTTGGCCACCTCTTCATCGTTCTTCAAATGATTCAAAATAATCCCTCTTTCTCTAAGTATTTTTGCGTCCTCCGCGGTATCGATAATCCCATTCATCAAATCGGTGTAACGAGTAAAAACCGTTGGACCTGTTGCATTTGATGCTTCATATGCTACCAAGTTTCTTAAGACTACATCACTATTTACATCCAAACTGATCTTCGGGAGGTAAAATGTGCATGTCTTCTTGTCAAAGTAGATGGTTGAGATGCCACCATTACTAGGAACAAAACGCACCCCACATTTGCAGAGCTGAGTGACGGAAGGAATTGTGATTTCTTCAACCAGTGGTGGTTGTTCAATGCTGGAGCAAGTACTTTGAGATTCAGATAAAGCATCAGGTTGTTTCACCGATCCAAAACCAAGAACATTGGAGAAGATTGACCAAGGCAATTTGAGTATCACTGCAACAGGTGCTGACCCTAGCAATTTATTGATGAATCTTGCAGGATCTATGTTTAGATTTGAAAACAGATTCCAAATCTCAGCCAATAGTTGTTTCATGTAAGTAGAGCCAACTAAAGGTTCTTCGTTTTCTTGTGTGGCTTTGCTGGTAGGATCCTTAGCTTCTTCAGGTATCTTGACAGATTCTTCAATCTTGGGCACGATAAAGTGGTACAAAAAGTCTAGCAAATGGGCATGTTCCGAAACTCTAGCTACTGGCAATTTCTCCATTCTCTTGAATGGAGAAAGCTCTTTACATGATCCCATCAAAATGGAATACAGCATTTCGTCGACGGATTCTAATGACAGAAATCGAAATTCTAGCACCTTCCTCAATATGAATAGTGGAATTTGATTCTCCAGCATCACTATATCTCGAAGATTTGCATTACAGCTTGATCTCCTATTGGAATATTCAAAAAAGTGAGACATTCCTGAGGAAACTTCGCATAGAATTTTAGGGCCACGGAGAGCATAGACTTGTAGGAACTCAAGCAAGAATGATGCATCAATGGCCATCATCCACGCCAGAGTTTCACCGTTGAAGTTTAAGTACTTGTGGTAGCATGCACGAATCTTGGATTCTAGCTTCATTAATTCCTCAACTAGATCTCGAAATTTAAGACTTTGAAGCAGCTTTTGACTGCTTTTTGCCACTGATAGCTTATATCTATCCATCTCATGTAGCTCAAGACGTGAATAATGGTATGGACCAAGTGAAAGCTGTTGTGGAGTATAGGAATGTGGGTCACTAGACATTAGGGCTTTGGGGACGTTAAAAATACAAATGGGAATATTACTGTCATCTTCAATCTCGTCTTCGATTGTTCGACGGATTGTATTGACCCATTGTAGCTCATCGAAGATTAAACTGGAACAAGATGACAGGGCGGGTCGGAGAGAAGACATAGTTGCTTTTGTTTTTTATAAGAAAAACCTACTAATGAACAGTTGCTCGGTGCCAGTTTTTTTGCAGATCAATTTGGTGGCTTCAGTGGGTGGGGGATAGATGCATTTATATAGTTTCTCGTCAACGGTACATGTGTGTTTTTTCTTCTCAAGTATGTTAATAATGTTAAAGCTTAATTAATAATATATACAATGAAGACTTTAAGGAAATAAGATAGACTAGGTTTTGAGTTTGTTTTCAAAAAATCACTAATTCAAGTTTTATATTAGGAAGGATCACTCAAGTTTTTAATTAGTTATTAATTTTAAAATTCAAAAAATTAATCAAAATATACATAAACCAACCCCAACATTTGTATTTTAAAAAGAAAAAATAGTAGTTAGGATCACTTAATATGTAAACCAACCCGAACATCCGTATTTAAAAAAAAAAATAGCAGTTAGGGTCACTTAAGGTTTTAATTAGTTATTAATTTTAAGATTCAAAAAATTAATCAAAATATACATAAACCAACCCGAACATCATATTTTAAAAAGAAAAAATAGATTAAAAATATTATAGTTATATACTTACGTAGCAAAAGAGAAGTTTGTCTGCAAAAGAATCTTGACAATGCAGGGTTGCCATGTTGACTACGTATGTCGTAGTAAAAACATACAAAATCAATAATACAAAGATGAGTAGTGGACAAAGAAATCTCCCACGTTTCTGCCCTAAATTCGTGACTCCCCCCATTTCATATCCCCAAGTCTAAATATTTCACCTTATTTACAAACCCTTCATATATTGTTTAATCTATCAAATAAAAATGCAAAATTATGTGCAAAGACACGTTATTATATATTGTTTCTCTCCATAAACTCATTCCTTATCTGAAATTACTTTATTGTTCCTATTCTCCTACCTTCCAAATTATTACTTTTCTCTATTTTTTGTTGGATTGCAAGAACATGCAAATATTAATTGTTGATTTAAAACCATATAGTTGTTTTCTTATTGAGCCCTTGATTTTTTAGTTCCGGGCAGAGATCTCAAAATGGTTTGAAGGGATTCTCAAATACCAAAAAGTCTTATGAAATGAATTGAGTACAAGCTAGAGAGAGAAGCTGTGCCCTTCAAGGGAGGAGAAAGATATTAAAAAATTGTAGTGACCTAGAAGAAAAGGAAAAAAAAAAAATTGGTGTCAGTTTACTTTCCTTGTAATTAGATACATATATATTCTAGAAAATAATATAAATTATATTTTGAATTATAACTTAATAGTTTAAGTTTATGTGAAATTATTATTTAATATGATATTATAGCCTTAATAATCTAATAGTCATGAATTTGAATCATATTATCTCTATTCTATTTGATAAAAATCAAGTACAATATAATATGAGTCTATATAAATTTTAAATCTAAAAAGTTTTTACTTGAAGAAATATATTAGAAAATAATTTAAATTATATTAAAAAATTAATTAGCAAACGTTATTTTTTTCTGGTGTGAAACGAAGCTGAAACTGACAACGCTAGGAGCAACGAGCTTTCATTTTATGAAATTATGAGAGACTTTCTGAATTGGCAAATTCTTGTTCATGATCACTCGTAGCTGCAAGAAAATTCCACACCGTGTAACTCTCTGAAGATTCAAGAGGAGAGTCCAGGATCTGATAACGCGTACTGACCGGAATAAATTGACTAATGAACAAGGATGGATTCCAGTTCGATGGATCATATGATTGCTGGTATATCGCTATCTCTCTGACTTTGAATTATCTCGTTGACTGGCTAATGGGCAAACGAAATTTCAGTGTGGTCGGTAGGGATGAGCCTTCTTGTCAAGACATATTTTATTAACCATTCGTTCTCCCCGATGTCAAAATTGAACACGTTAAACACGCCCGCTTCTGCTATATGCAACATTTTTTAAAATCTATTTTTACTTGATTATATGCAAAAATTCAATGATTAATATATGTTTTTTATTAGCAGCATGGTTTGTTTAATGAAAATTAATGGGTAATTATAAAAAGAATTAATGACCTGAATTAAAGAATTTATATTTTTAATAGAGAAAATCTATTTTATTATTCATGTATTTATTTGTTTTCTTGTTTTTAGAAGCAACACTGTTTTTTTAATCTTATTATCATCTTGAAATCAAGGTTTAATAAGAAAATTATGAATCAGTCATGTTTATTTTGATAAAATTGTAAAAGGAAAAATTATAATAACATAATAGATATCCTATTCTTATTAAATATTAATAGGCAAATTCTTTATTAAAAAAATACATATTAGGTTAATACGTAATTAATCAATACGAAATTGTTAATATCACCATCTAATGTCGTTGGAAATTGTGATATAATTGGATACTTATTTTTAATAAATCTATTCAAAGGTAATCTCACTCTAAAATCCTTTAAAGAGAGAAGCTAATGATCGGTTAACACAAAAGTCAAGCATTCATAGGATAGGTCTGCGTGACCAAAAGAGCAATTTCTAGAATAACATATGAATTTATAGTGGTTAAAGTTGTGTTTTAAATTATTTTTTGTTTTAAAATATATTAAAATAATATTTTTATTTTTTTAAAAAAATAATTTTTTATATGAAAATCATTTAAAAACATCAAAAAATTTTAATTTTTAAATTAAAAATAAAAACAAAAAAATTTCAATTTTTTTAAAATGTTTTTGAAATACATTGTTAAACACTTCTAAAGTTTGTGTATTTGGCTTTTTTTTTTAATAAAAAATAGAAAAAGGAAACATTATTAGAATAGATGAATTGTTGTCAATGAGAGTATACTCAAATAGAATTGTTGGTTTTTTTTATATATATATAGAATTAGATGAATTTTTACTATATTCAGTGGTTGAAAGATAAGTGTGAATGGTGAGACTACTTGTAACTCTTTTATGCAAGATCAACTCATTGCCATTATAATAATATTTTTTCATGGTTATATCAACGTGTCGAGCCAAACTTTATTTTATTTTATTTTTCATTCAACTTTCTCTCTTTTTCTTCCCCTCTAAATATTTCAAGGATCAAATAATATATAAATTAAAAATTTCAGGGACCAAACTAAAGTTTTTATTCCTTTTGAATAGTGGGGTTTGTTTTGCTTTGCTCTTTTAATTTGTTTTAAACTATAACCTAAAATTTTATTTTATAACACCATTTTTTAATTTGATATTGGAGTTTTATTCAACACTTCACATATGTTACATCAAGTAAAAAAATCAACAAAATAAAATAATGTTGATATAAAGAATAAATATATTTCCTTTATATTATATTAATTCAAATACAATTGATATTAGACAATCTTTTCCCTTTATCTATCTATTATTAATGGGACTTAATATATTTCGTTCAATTTACTCGTGATCTTTGAATGCTATCATTCAATGTACAAAAATGTGCCTTGATTTATCTAAAAGATAATTTAAGTGTGAAATCATATTGAATTTTCTAAACTTCTTTTTTATACTTGTTGATGAGGTGGGTAAAACTTTATTATAATTTGGTATTAAAAATATCCTTTATGTGAATTAGGGCTTTCGCCTTGGATAAAAACACTTAATGAAAACATACAAATGTTAATTTGACCAACAACAACATACAAATATTATGAGTTTTCACCAATTTTTAAATTGAAATATTTTCTTACCGTGTTGCACGAGTTGGGAAAAACTTATTCATCTTTAAAAACATTTATATAGATGTATTCCTTAAAAAATTACTTTTAAACACACAAGCCTATAATAAAATATAAAAGGTTAGATTTATTTACAAGAATAAATCATATTCATCAAAATCTTTAAACCAAGTCAAATGTCATAATATAGCTTACTGCGTATAAGAAAGACTAGGAATGCTAGTGTTTCCCTATTGAGGTTTAAGCATTTGTTGTAGCACGTACGAATCTTGGATTCCAGCCTCATTAATTGTTCAACAAGATCTTGAAATCTAGCTTTTCAAAGTGCCTGGGAGTGTTTGGGAGTGTGGTTGCGATAGCTTTTCAAAATGTTTATCATATTAATTGAAAATGCAAAAAAAAAAAACTCTCTCACTCGGTGTCTGGTTATATTTGAAAAGTAAATATTTGATATGGATCCACACAATAAAATAAAAGAAATATAGTGTAAGAAAAGCACCTATTAGTTGTTTTTCAATTTTTGCCTCCTAACGGGGGTTGATGGGGGGAGAGAGGGTGGAATAATATATGACATATGGTTAGGGTTATGGAGAGGAGAGTGGAATAATATATGATATATGGTTTATTAATTATTATGTTTTTTTAATATTAAAATAATCTAAAAATTTAATTAAAATATAAATAAATATATTAGATGAAGATCACATTATAATTTTTATCTTATAATTCTAATTTTATTTCAGATGATATTTTACTAGATGTTGTTCCTCAATCAAATAGTAAATGATTGCAGAGGTTTTGACATATGAATTTAGTTCGTGATGGAATTATAAGTAATTTGATAACAAAATAAAAACAAGTGTCTAATTTACTTGAATTATTAATTACATTTTACTATTATGATTATTAAATCTATAATATTTAAAAAGAACAATACATACATACTTTAAAGTAATTTTACATGTTGACAACAATATGAAAAGTTTGGTAAACAAACACACGAAATTATTTCTAATTAACCTCAAACACAACTATAATTTTAACCAAACATTTCAATTTTAATTAAGAATTGTAACTAAAAATATTTTTTATAAAATTATTTTTTTAAAACCTCAATTATTAAACAATCGGAATACCAATCATATGCATAGACTACGAAGCAGATCTTGACTTCTCTTTGCCGCGGAGAACTTGTATGTATCCATCTCATGTGGCTCAAGACGGGAAAAATTGCATGGACCAATTGAAAGTTGCTGTGGAGCATACGAATCTGGGTCAGCAGACATTAGGGCTTCATGGACATTAAAAACTGCATACGGGAATTTCACTATCGTCTTCGAGGTGATCTGTTTCTATTGTTCAACGGGTGTTAGTGACCCATTGAAGCTCATCGAATGGTCTGAAACCAGAACAGCATGAAAGGTCGGGTTGCAGAGGAGACATGGTTTGTTCATGGGAAAACTTGGGGGACAGTTCTCAAGCAATCGTTTAATGGGCGTACGTAGCACAACTCTCAAGTATTGGATGCATGGGGAGTGAGGCTTTTTAGGGGGTGTTCTGCTATTCATTTCAAAAATATTTATGAAAAAATCTGAATTTTTTTATTTTTATTTTAAATTAAAATTTTTAATATTTTTAAATTATTTTATTAAAAAAAAAAATCATTTGATGATGCATCATTTTAATTATTTTATTTTCCGAACCAAAAACACTTTATACCTACTACCACAACTGTGACAGAACACTGTAGCAACACGACGATGTTGCTTGCTTGTCTGACCAGAACAAGTTTCTCTTTCGGCCATGACCAGACAATTTTATGTTATTCAAAAACTCAAAATCTTTGATTTGTGGTCCCCCAAAGGCCATGATGCTACTAGTCTTATTTATTTTCATCATCTCAACTATTGCATTTATGTTATTTATAAAATAAAAATGCAAAATTATAAAATAAGCTAAGCATGTCTAGCTAATTATTTGAAGAAAATTGTGGGTGTCAAATAAAGCTAGGATATCTGATAGCTTTCTTGCTGTAGTGTTTCATAGTTTTCTCCACAAACGTAATTTCGAGTCTTTAAGTGATTTCAATATTAATTTATATTATGTAATGGAGAATAATTTTATCTTAACGAATATCTAGATCAATTTGCGTTCTCTTTTATTAATTTTATAGATTCTAAAATAAATGATTATTTATCAACTTTTATTATCACTTAGGGTTATAAGACTCGAATTTGTGATATATAAAGAGCAAACTTAGAGTTAGGCCACCGAGTTGTATCCATTAAGGATTATGATTATATATTATAAGATGTTATAATTCTTTGTGAAATATATATATATATATATATATATATATATATAAAAAAAAAACAAGAACTTTTTAATTGTATTAGAAAGCAATGGAAAAAAATCTAAGCAACTTTGTACATGTTAATTTTGGTTTTTTTTAAAAAAAAACCGTCCCTTTCTCTTGGCAGGCATGGTAACGATAGTTTCATTTGAACGTAAATCGACGACGCGTAATTACAGAACACATTATTGACCTGCGACCCTGGATTTGATGGTGGCTAGCCTCCTCCGGTATACGAGAAATAGTGAACTTTGAATGATTAAAATCATTTAAAATTGATATAGTTTTTTTAATAATATCAATATTTTTTTTTTATATGTGCTCCAGTAAAAAAGACATTCTAACAACTCATTTAAATTATAATATTAATATTATTTATTTATTTATGTCAGAAAACCATTGAGAAAGATTGTGAGGATGAAAAAATAAATCTTGATATAATTTATTTTAATATCTTAGACTTTTTTGATAGGTATTCATTTTTTAATACTGTTAAACGTGAACATTGTTTTAAATACTATAAATATTCAGGCTCTAAAAAAATCCCAAGTATTTGAGTTTCAAAAACTATATATCCCCATGGAAAAAACAGAGTCAAAATTGTTGACCAAGGATTTGTAGAAGATGGGTTTCAAATCCTTGTCATCACACACCTGAAATTCTAAAAGGCCTAAGAAAAACCGGACCTTGGCATGTCAGGAACTGATTCGAAGTTTCCATTAAACCATTAATTACTGATCAATTACTAATCCAAATTGTATTAAAATCCATATTATAATATTAATTCTCTAATAGCATATGCTAATCAATATCCAAATTATATATATATATATAAAAGAAATCATGAAATAAAATAAAAATGATAATATTTTTTTAAAAATAAAAAATCGTTAAAACCAAGAACAGTCCAGGTTGCGGGTTGGTTTCTAATTTGGTCCTTATTCATTGAATTTTAAATTTTTGTATTGATTTTTATATAAAAGGTATATTGGTTTTTAATTTCAATTTTAGATTCAAATTAATAGTATTATGTGTTTTGATTTGGTAAGTTGGTTCTGGGAATATTATCAACTAAAGAGATGGAGAGAGGTTGTGCAGTGCGCACTTAGAGAGAGAAAGTATAGTTAATTGGAGCAGCCCCTTAGCCTCATTTAGCATTGTGTTTGTATCGGTGTTTGTTAAAAAATTGATTTTTTTTATTTTAAATAAAAAATATTTAGAATTTTTATATTATTTTAATATATTGATATCAAAAATAATTTTTAAAAAATAAAAAAAATTATTTTAACATATTTTTAAATAAAAAATACTTTCAAAAATAACCTCAACATCTATACTAAACAAACACACCCCTGCACTATTCCACCTTGTCCTTCACCATCACTTTACCCTTTTGACCAGAATGTTCCTAAAAAGAAAAACCAAGCCGTTGTGCCCACCACCATCCTTTTGACTAAACTTTCCGTTTTCAATTTTTGTATATATGTACGGTAACAAATACATGAATATTATTATACACATGAACAAATATGATCATATAATGACATCATTATGAGATTTAAAATTTTTCTAATTATTAACTTTTCATAATGACATCATCAACCTAGAACTTTTTATCCAATGTTTTTTAAAATTTCTTTGCACTATTAATTAAACTATACATATCATAATCATGTGTTGTTTATTATATTCAAAATATAGTTTTACACATGAAATCACTATGATTTCATGAAACAATAATATTGAAATTAGATTTTATTATTTGACAACTTAGCATTTTTGTTATATAAAAACTTAACCAGGTTCGAGACGGACATATAAATCAAGATATTATGTTATTATCTTAGATTTCTTAATATACACCACAAAAGATGGTGGTGAGATCTTCAATACCAAAGTAGTACTTGCAAAAGCAATATTAGTTAGAAACATGATGTAAATTATAATAACAATTATGAATAATATTTCTAAATAAGTATGTCAACTCTATAATCAACAAGTAAAATAATAAAAGTTGAAATAAAACAGCTTGATAAATGGAAATATTTATATTATGCAAGAGAAAAAAATAAACACTTCTATTTATTTTGGTTCAAATCAAACATGCACTGTATCACAACAATATGTTAAATAAGAAAGATAAAATATATGATTATATCAACAAGTTTCCAAGAACATTATAAAAAAAGATAACAACTCTCATGATAAAACTATAGCCTAAGACACATATTGCAATGAATTGCAATAATTTTTTACCTTGGTGCCCCTCATTCCAAAAATCAATGGTATTATTGTCATTTTCATGGGACCATGGTTATTACAAAATTTATTAGGGCATATTGGTTTTTTAATTTTTTAAGCACAATAAATTATATATTTAACCTTGGCAGAGAAAAAACAAGGAAATAGGATTTAGGGCCTTTTTGGTCTATTACTTAGTTTAAACAAGGTTAAACCACTTCATTACATCCTAAATAATAATAAAAACTGTTAGAGAATAATATAAATCATATCATGGGATCTCACTTAATAACTTAAGTTTTTATTTGAGATAGTTCTTTAACGTGATATCAGAGCCTTATTAACTCAGCGATCACGAATTCGAATCCTACCATCCCTATTCTATTTGATAAAAAAAACAAGTACAAGATAATGTGGGTCTGTGCAAGTTTGAAGCCCAAAAGGCTTTCACTTGAGGAGAAATGTTAGAGAATAATATAAATCATATTATGGAACCTCACCTAACAGCTTAAGTTTTTAGGTGGGATGATTTTTAAAAAAAAAAAATCCCTTGGGGCCCTTTAATATTTTAAATTTAGTTATTTTATAATTACCAAATTCTATCAGGGATGACAGGGTCATCTACTATATAAGATAAATATAAAAAAAAACAATTAAAACATGAGGCACGTAGCACCATCTAGTGGTCAAAAGTTTGCTTCTAGGGTGCAATCAAACCATCTCGGCAATCCTCCCATGCCTAAATGGCGCATGTGATCTAATTGTCTATGGTTTGGCACATGTGACTTTTTCTTTTGTTTACTCTCTCCTTCTTGATTTTCATATTAGCCTTCTGATGTTTCAAAACAACCCTTCAATTATGTTTTTTTTAATATTCAGTTCATATCCTTTTGATTATTATTTGTTTATTTGGAATAATTTATAAAATAAGAATTTTTTCCAATTTCATCCCTTATGCAATATAGCCGTTCTTACCATATAAATATTATTCTAATGTAATTTTTAAAAGGCAACCCCATGTCTTTCCAATTTGTTTTGTCTAATTTTCGTAAGTAATTTATTTTATATTTAAAATTTTTATTATAATTATTATATGAACTACTCTTTAATATTATATTGGTGTGCCCTTTATCAACTTAAAAGCAGTCTTGAACATGTCAACTAATTTTTTTTATCTATTATTATTTCTTTCTTTAGCTTAAAATACATTCTATGAACTCAAACAATATTGTTTTCTTATTGTATTGATTTTATAAGTAAGATTACTAAATCCATTCTAACTCAGATATGGGTTGACGTATTAGTAAATATTGGTCTATTTTTCAACCAATTGTTTCCCTAACCATTAAGCTAAGCATAAGAACGTAGATAAAGGTGGTATTTAGAATTGCAGTGGAGTGGAGATTGTTTTTCAAAATAATTTGTTTTAAAATGTATTAAAATAATATTTTTTATTTTTTTAAATTTATTTTTAATAACAACACATCAAAACACTATCTAAAAAAAAAAAATACTAAAAATCAATTTAAAACAAAAAATTCAAAGAATTTTAAAAACACTTGCTAAACTGCAAAAATAAAAGATACCACTCTCTCAATTTTTGAAGGTTTTGCACGACCACTACACCTTTTGAGTGCTGTTACAATTGACTCAACGTTCCATCATCAGATTGACTACCATAAGCAAGTAGAACAGCCACCCTTATGCCCTAACCCGCTTCCCACACAAAGAAGTAGAAGAAGAAGAAAATGAAAGTGCATTAATAAGATGAAAGGGTCTTAGTTAGAGAGATACATTGTTATTCTTATTTTAAATCGTTTCAATCAATAAAGAAAATGACTTATTTTTTAGTTTGGGAAGGGGCGGACACCCAAAGCGGAGTATATAGGCTTCAGTTTTTATTGAATAAAAACATATCTCGGGAAAAAATATTTTTATTGTAACGAAAAATAAATTAAGAAAAAAAAAGACCAAGTTGGAAAGTGGAAGACTTTTTGTAAATCATAATCAAAGAGATCTCGAATGCTGGGACGTCTGGTATTCTCTTTCTGAATAATGTAGGGACCACTTGCATATTCGAATTCCTTAAATTAAATTACTTTTTTTTCCCCACAACAAATGCCATATAATTTGGCACCGAAGACATTGTAAAAAGTTTACTGGCAGCATCGGTCTTCTATTTACATTAGATAATTGCGAAGACGAATCTCAAACAGTACAGAGGTTACAAAAACAGAACATCAAACATTTCGACCGGTTCATAAATCAGACCTCCAAATTCACTCTGTCGGCTGCGAACCTCTTGATTATCGTGGAGAGGCACAAATGGAACTTCAGCTACCTTGGACACTCCACAGGTGAATCATCAAAGAAAATATATATATATATTCAATAAAAAAACTGAAAATGAGAAAAGAAAACTCGCATAATGATTTCTAGTTTCTGATCTACTACACAATTCAATCCATTGTTATACAAATCTATCACATTCATAAAGAACAATGCCGAAAATTCTGACTCAAAGCTCCATCAAGGCAGTTTCAGTTTCTGAAAGTGGAGCTGCAACAAATTTAAACAAACTTCAAATCAATAACATGTCCCAGTTGAGAAAAAGACCTAGCAAGAAATTGAACTGATTAAAAGCAATAAACTAGCAGATTAAGGGGAATGATGCAACTGTAAGTAAGCTCCTACTCCATTCCCCATAATTAGCAACATTATGACTTTACCCATGATCAAAATATGCAACCTTTGATTCTTAGAGAGAGAAGCCACGTTAAGAAAACAATAAAGTGAAATATTTTAAATACATGTCTTTACTCCTAATACTTGTAAAAGGATCTCTAAACCTTTCAGAGAAAATGAGGGTCTCTAGTTGATAAATCCTTATTAACAAAATATGTTTTTACCTAGATTCAAACAGAACTCTACCACAAAAGAATCTTAGTCGTTGTTGCAACATGGAAACCAAGTGTCTAAGCATCATTAATCTTCGACCCAAAATTAAAGCAAGATGAATAATGGATTGCTGGCCATGCAGCAATGTGACACATGCTAGCTTAGTAGATACAAACACATGTTGAGTTTGAAGCTCTCAGATTATCGTAGTCGATGACATATTAATAACCGACAACATCTAGTCAATCATTCAACAATAACTTGATAAGCACTTAACTAACAAACATATAGATGCCTAAACAGGAGCATTTCACCCAAAGCTACATACCAAGTAAGTCCTCATATAAATCTGGTAAAAGGGATGTATCCAACAGCAAAGGAGGGGAGAATACTTGAGCATAGGGTTCCTCAACATCATTGAAGGACCTCTGACCATCAGGTATTGCACCATTTGAGCCAGAAACTGAGAGGAAGCCATTTACATGATCATAGTCAGTAAGTGGACCCAGATCATTTAAAATTTCCGGTAATTCATTGTACTTGCTTCCAGCATGGCCATCTCGAGCATGTTTCTCAAGCAAAGCAGAATTCATTTGAGAAGCAGAAAATCTTTTACTTCTTGTTGAGACTGCTTTGTTTTCTGGGACCAAAGAAAATCCAGTTGATGGAAGAGGTAAGAAGAAGTGTTCAGAACTTTCATCAGATTGACTGTCCCGAAATGATTCTGAATTGCATGGTTGCATAGACAGAGCAGCTTCTCTTACAGATCTCTTTAAGTTTTGAACAAAATTTTCTCCATCTACACATACACAAAAACCAAGAATCAAACTATCCAATTAAAGCTTTCAAAAACAGAAATTCTTTTAATTGATAAACTGCAAGGACTTTCAGCAAGCCAATTAGTGTGATGCATTCATGGAATGGATAAAGCAGGTGACAGAGAGAATTAGCAAACCTTGCGATGGATTATCTAAGCGATCATTTGATAAATACTGGTTCATAGAGTTTCTTTCAGATAGATTTTCCATTTGGATGGTTTGAGGAGCTAAAGTTTGTCTCTTCTGCAAGTTTGCAGCTTTTCCAGAAGAATTTGGAGTCAAACTGAATAGCTGTGGTAGCTTCAAAGCAGGGGGGCTAGCAGATACCTTGTCAAGCTGAACTGTGGAAATTTTTGATGTCACCTCCACAACATTATTATTGGACCTAGCTTCCTATCAGTTCCGGGTGGAGGAAAAGAAGAGGAAAAAAACCCTCAGCTTTAGATGATGATTTATTCAACTTTGGGCATAATATTTTGCATGAACTTATCATTCATAAAAATTACCAAGGTCCTTCCACTGCTTTGAGCTTGTATAGGTGACGTTGCTCGCCCACGATGCTTGGCCATTGGTGGCTGGCTGGAAGATATATTATTTACTTTCTCTGTACACTCTGATATTGAATTCTGAATAGTTGGAACAACTTCATTAAGTTGGCCAATAAGCCCCTGTGAAAAAAAAAAAAAAGTATTAGAGTGGAAAAAATCCTCAACAAGGCCTCTAGGATGTAGGAAAGCCTTGTGACCTGAAGAAAATAATGCAAGTACTCATAAATGATTAAAAAAGAAGCAATCAAAAAAGGCAATCTAGCATCATTCCATTAAGACAATCGGGTTCATAACATCAGTAATTCAGCACATCTATGCCAGTTTCATTTATATAAGGTAAACGTTGCTATTCATCATTTCAACAGGTGAATACACATGGTTGAGGTTTGCATTAGGGAAAGGTTTTGTGAACAGTCCAGTAAGTTCTAACAATTGGAAAAAGCATGGATCGGTCCTCTCCAATGCTGCACAAGCACGAGTAGAAACTCAGATCATCCATCTAAAAAATGAACAATGACAACTACAGTAACTCACTAATGTCTGCTACAAGAAGTATCCATAAAGCCTGACTATCCCACTTCCATGTTCTTATATCAGAACCAGAAACTCTGGGTCTTTTTGGTGACAAATACAGGGAAGCAGTTTTCAGGTTTTAAAAGTTAATCTACTATAAAATCCTTTAACTACTCTGTTGCAACAAGCTTCAGCTCCTCAGATCTTGAGCCCAATTATGAAGGGGTCAAGATCATCCTGAAGCATGCTAATTCTGTGAACAAAATAAGACATTCAAGGAGGTATAAAAAACTATCTTGTTGTCACTGCACATCACAAGAGAATAAAACGCATGCACACAAATACCCAATATATCCAGAGGAATTAAGCCATCAAGCTGAAACTGAAATTGTTAAATTTAAAGCCAAGAGCTTACTGGTAGCTCACTTCTGGTACACACATTATTTCATTACCTGAAAACTACCCAGGTGTTGCTGATGTTCAGCAAGAGTAGCAGCTAAAGATTCAGCATGGCCACTAGTACCACCATTGAGTGAACCTCTTAATATATCTGGACCTTCTCCATCATTAGCTTTTGCCTACAAAGCAAATGTCGCACAATAGCATTTCACTAAATAATCAATGATAATTGACAAGACAGATCCAATCTACAACTTATAAGTTCTTGGATTGAAAAATGCATGGGCTTCTCTTAATTAATTAATACTACTTATCCTTCTCCTGTATTAAGATATTTTAATGGGATGAATTAATTTTGATAATCATTTTCCATAACATAATACTTTCTTTTGAATGATAGTCTTATCAAAGAGCATTTTTTTCAAATTCTCAAATAATATCAGGAAAAAACAAAGCTGACAAACATTAGAGGAATACTCAAGAAAAGAGTGGAGGTACTCAACAATATACTTTGCACATCTGCTTCCAAAGTAAAAATAGTACGCCATAGAGGCAAGTTCTCACATAAAAAGACACTGTTCTGTATAATAAAAGTATTTAATCTACAAACAAAAGAGAGAACATTCCAGTTTTTAAAAAATAACAAAATGTAACAAAAATTGCTTGCATAAATGAGTCATCCAGAGCAAAATTTCCAAAATCCAAGATTCACTTATGATAATCCCATCCAAGAATGAGATTTTGTATTCTTTTCCAGATCTCCATGCTCTTACAACATGCTCAAAACCAAATTTGATAAGTGAAGTAGATGTAAGTCACAGAATAATCAGGTTGTGTCCATGTTGTAACGAAAATCAACATAAAATTGTAAAGAACAAACATCAAATATGTTTTGTTTTCACCTGGTAAACTCAAACTTTGCAATGCACATATATCTAAAACCACAAAACTTTGCAATACCAAATTTTTAATAGATATCTAATACCACAATTTTGCAACAACACACTTTTATTCATATGCCATATAGCAGCTAATCATTAGCATGTAAGTAATGAAGGCCTTGGCTTGGTATGCAGAAGGAATCAATTTTTACAAATTACCAATTAAATGAAGGAGATCAGACAAAGAAATAGAATACCAGAAGAAGTGACTGTTTATGAACACGTTGCAATGCATGTGTCCAACGCCTTATTATTTCTGCTACGTCAACAGTGGGCTGGACTCTTCCACCTCTATCATCCACTCGAGAAAGTATCTCATCATTTACTTGTAGATGGGATGAATCCATACTACTCTTCGACTTTTCCCCGTTTCCATTAACATAAGATCCATCACTATGTTCTTTGTCATCCGAATGTTTATCTGAATAAGAAACCTGATAGCTCTGATCCATAGCAGAGAGCAAAGATGATCCAGAGATGCGGTATCTGTAAAGGAATAATATGCATGAAGAGAAATAAGATAAATGGCATCTTCAGGGCCTAGCACAATATCCAGTCTTAATTACCTATGCTCCCGATGAGCTATCAGGTCTTCAATTGGCCCTGAAGCAAGAACTTCATGTTGACCTGTAAATAAAGGTAAAAACAATGCAAGTTACTTAACAGAGTTACTGGAATAATAGAAAAGTAGCAGCATATGTACTATTAAAAGGGAGCAGGTATTAGCATCCAATTTTATGAAGCATGCAAATTGATAATAACAGAAATTTTCATCAAGAGGCCACTCATTATTTTGGGTAACAAGTGATTGATAATAACAGAAATTTTCATCAAGAGGCCACTCATTATTTTGGGTAACAAGTGATTGATAATAACATAAGCAAGCAAAAGAGTATTTTCATGTGCATATAAAGTGAAAGCAAGTGCAAAAACACAATTGATAATTTCCTTGTTTGAAACTGATATACAATCATGAACACTTTGGATCTAACTATCTGATACAATCAAACATAAGTGAATGAAGGGAACAACATTCATATAAAGTTAGGGTATATGAGGTCAGATTCCATCCCAGCATTTTTCTTTTCTATGCCTTTTACATATTGGACCATATTATTTAGAATGCTCATGATAATCCAGAATCAGCAATTAGAGTATAGGAGGAAAACTAGTAAACAGACCATTGAAATCAACACAAAAAAAATTAAGAATATTATAAATTTACCAAAAAAGGCAAAAAACATTTCTAGGAAGTACAAGTTATGCCAAGCTGACAGGGATAAATTACTTCTTATGCAAAATGTTCAGAACAAGAAGATAAATATTCCAAATGCAAATTGTCATCCTTTCTGACCGTCCCTAAATCTACTAGCATAAAGAATGATTTCAGAAATCAAGTGTCAAAATCAACTGGGAGTAGATTGAGATAATCAGGCAGTCTTTTTATTTACCTAAAAATATGCAGGTCAAGCCCTAGAGGAACGATAAGCTCGACTGTACACGTTTCAAAGAACAAGTATCATGTCCATGGTAACTACAAATCATCGTGTTATGCATCCAAATGTAAGTACTGAGTACCATCATGATAACAGAGCACTAAAGAGAGAAAAAATGAAATTTGACCATTTGTTATATCATCTAAGCTCGCCATCAAATGGAAACAACTTAGTAGCTACTCTTGTAAGCAGACAAAGGAAATTCATTTCAAAAGAAAATAATTGACCCCCTCAATTATGGTATTATTTCCAAGAATAATCTTAATTTATTTAACCAAACAAATTAAATGGTTAAGATTTTGTAAGAAAATAAAAAAAGAAAATTTCCATAACTAAGACCTACTTTTTCGAGCAAGTATTGAATCCCACAAGCGAGTTGCCTTTGAAACTAAATGTGAATTCTGGCTAGAGCTCGACACAAGATCATCCCACAGTTCACCTTCTAGCTTCACTTTGTTCCGCAAGTCATGTAGTTTTTCCAACTCTTGCTGCAAATAAGCCTGAAATCCAGGTTTTCCATAGGAAAGTGTGAGGAAAACAGGCAGCTGCATCCTAAATCCATCACAAGAAAGCAAATGAGTTTCCCATTACCTCTTCTGCACAAAGACCACGAAACTCAGCTGTCATCTCATGAGCCAAATTTGACCACATAGCCTGCCTCTGAACTGCAGTTTCTGCATTTTTAAGAAACTTCCTTCTTTCAAGGGCTATTCTTGCCTGTTTAAGGAGAGAGTTTCAAATCACTGCTACCAAAATTGAGGCATAGTTGTAATTAAAATATGTCAAAAGAGAAAATAGGGAAAAAGACCGGAAAAAACAGTGTTCCTTTCTTAAAACCTTTCAAGCATTTGAATTGCTCACTAAAATGCAAAGTTTAGAAAAGCAACCTTGAATAGTTCATATTGATAATAACTTATGGTACTGGTAATTCACTCAAAAAGGAAACAAGGACATGAAACTGCAGAAATGAATATTGTCTTAGAAAATCCTTTCCAAATTATGATCCACTTACAGTTTAACAAGGGACGTTTCAACCTTTTCAAAAAATTTCTTTGTTGTGAGTGCATTTAGAAACTCCATAAAAATGAAAGCACAATAGCCATGAATGTATTACCTGATTGAAAGACAAAATAAGTGGATTTAGAAAATTTGATCACAATTTCAAATATCTACTTGCCATGAGAACAACCTGTGGTTTAATAAATTTATAAATAGATGAGAGGGACCATGAATATAGTATTACCTTTGTCACAGGAAGCAATGTAGCTGCATGTTGGAAGGCTACATCAGTTAATGATGCAGGAAGTGGGTTTGAAGCAACATCAGCTGCAAATGTCCGTCTGTGAACCTCTCTCAAAGCATGCAATGAAAGTTGCCACAAGAGTTCAACAAATCTGCACATACATGAGAAACTTTAGCATCAAGCCAAAAAAAATATATCATTAAGCTTCCACACAATTCTATGCTCTAAATGAATGGGTTAAAAGTAATTTTAAAAGAAAAAAACTCGCATGCATTATGAACAAATTCCAAATGTAGCACCTTACACAAGTCAAATTTCTTGAGAATTTCACTAAGATACAAAACCCATTCAGAAAAATATGCATTCACTAACATGCCAAATCATATGAGATCACTATATTCCACTAGGAAAAAAGCGTTCCAAGTCATCAATTTGCTTATAGCACACACACATTATCATCTAGCGCTCCTATATATGAACAGAAAGCATCCATTTTACTAAGAAACCGAAATTTCATAAGACAGCAGAACTTAAAACCAATACTAAATTTAACTTGACCCAACTATTTGGCTAAGTTGGGAGCACTACAAAATGAACACATTTGGTTTATCTCTAGTTTCGTTCCTGTAATTCAAAACTCACTTTTCAATTGTTTTTTTTTTAAAATGACCACCTATCAAAAAAAAATAAAAAATTACCTCGGTCCACAACAAGTAGCAAGGGAAGAAACCCTTGAATTACTCCTTGGAAGTGCCCCTTGCGATTCAAGCTCGCTAATTATCCCTTGCACAACCTAACATTTCAACCGCGACAAACAATCAAAAAAGCAAAAGCAAAAATAAAACACAAAAACAAAATCTAAGCTTGGCGGAAAATTCAACGAAATCACAACAAATCAAATGACTAACCTTACGAAAATCACGTGACTGAGCGGAGTCAAAAATCGGCCACACCTTATCAAAATCCTGACAAGATCGATCGAAAAAAGAAATTATCAACACTTACATTCAAGGAAGAAATCTAAAAAGGAGAAAATGAAAATATTACTTTGGCGGATTGAGCAGGACCGCGAAGAGAGGAGAGGATGAAGTAAAGAAGCTGTTCACCGAGTTTAGGGTTGGAGTGACGGAAAAGTCCGACCCGAGGAGTGCCATTCGATGATGGTCCGAGTCCGATTATACTCGGATCCAGACCTAATAATAAGCAGTTCGTATACATTGCACTCTCTAACTCTATCTCTCTCTCCTTCTCTCTGTCCATCGTCATCTACAAACAACAATCTCTCTCTACCCCCCCCCCCTACTTTTGCTTCTCTCCGATTTCTTTCTGGTTGGTTTTTTGGTTTTTTAAAAATTAGTATTTTTTATTATTTATTTTTTCGGCTGAGAGTTTTCTTTTTTGAATTGAGGTCCTTGAGGAGTTGTTTATTTACGGCACGAGGGGAGATGATGGGTGAATATTATGATTTAGAAACAGTAAAAGGGTTGCTTGAAAGTTTTTATTCGTTTTATTTATTTTTTTTTAAATGGGACCCCGAGAGGTCACGTTTGGAAGAGAATTTGAAACGGACAATGCTGGAGGGGAGGGAACGATGACGTCATCTGATTATCACAATCTAATGAGCTATAAGATTTCTTCTTCTTTTTTCTGTTCATGCATTATCCCAAAAAATAATCTCCTGCCGATTTTATTGTCTCCCAATATATAAATTACTAGTTCTGTGATTATTTAATTTTTAAAACTTATATTTAGCAGCATGTTTTTTTTTCACCCTAACATATAAATATATTTTTGAGAATTTAGGTCATTTTTAATTTATAATAAAATTACTAGTGTAACCCTCAAATAAAATAATTTAATGCTTTTCTTTGTACACTGGTGTTTTTATATTTCCATATTTGATAAAATATTAGAATTTCTATAGAATAGTATAATTAATAGTGCTTTTGTCCAGAATAGTTTCTTTTATTTTGTTTTTTGTTTGTTTTGGATTACATGTTGGTCATTCAAAAAATCATGTTAATCATCGAATTTATTTCTTATTTTTTGATTTAGTCCCCCTTATCTTATATGCAATTATTTTTTTTACATTATTATTTCTAATTGGATTTTATTTTTGGTTTAATCCCGAGCCATTTGATTGTTTTATACCTCTTTAAGAATAATTGAGGTTGCTTCTGAAATGATTTTCTTTTAAAAATTCATCAAAATGTTATTTTTTAAAAAAAATATATTTTTAACATTAACACTTGAAAATAATATAAAAACATCCAAAAAATTAATTTAATATAAAATATAAAAAAATCATTTTTTTTAAATTATTTTTCAAACACGGTGCTAAACTAGTATAATTAATTTTGTCTATGAGGACTAGATGGATCTCCTAACATTGTGCGTCGACATGAGACATTTGTTTTTAGCAAATCTCTAATTTAGAATATGGTGAGTTATTGGGAAATTAATGTGAGCGTGAAATGTTTTTGCGGTTTTCTAATTTTTCAAACTTGTTGAATTAGTGCCTGTATGGTATCGAGATACAGATCTTTGAAAAAAAAAACAGTAGTATTTTTCTGTTTGGTTAAATAAGAAATGCAAGTTTTGTGGTCATGAAACCCACATTAAGTGCTTGTTTGGCACTGCGGTCAAACCGGTATTTAATTGCGGTTGTCTTTTTTTCATTTTAAATGAATATATTTTGATATTTTTAGATTATTTTGATGTGCTGATATTAAAACTAATTTTTTAAAAATAAAAAAAATATTATTTTAATATATTTTAGTATAAAAAACACTTTAAAAAATAACCACATACGTTCTTTAAATTAAGTTGAAATGCAGGCTTGGAAAAAGCACTCATGTGGTTCAAAATTGTGCACCCACCAGCAACACTGTCAACATATCTGCGCCCTCACTAATTATTTAATAACAAACAATTGCTCTCATTTTTCTTTCCAGTGGCTATTTCTGTGAGTAATGTAACAGAAAGGAAGGGACAAGAGAGTAGAGAAATTAGAGGATACAAGACGGGGACCAAATAATTTCCTCCATTTGTCAAACAAAAAATGGCCATTGTCTTGTATATATTTTGTAGAGTAGATAAATAGTTTCCTCCATGTATCAAATAAATATTCAAAATATATAAATATTTATATATTTTGAATATTTATTTGAGATACATTATTCAAGTATTATTTATTATTTAATATAAAATAAAATGTGTTTGTATAATGTTAATATCCAATATGAATATACTATATTGGATTAAAACACAAAAATATTTTATCAACCTCAAATTCAATCACAGTTTTAACCAAACACTTCATTATTTATTTTGAATCGCAGTAAAAACACTTTTTATGAAACTTTTTTTTTCAACTTCAGCCATAACCACAACAGCAACAGCAACCACAATATGAAACGCACCCTTACTTTACTTGTCAATATTCTATTTTTGTGCCTGGTGTTGAGAACCAAAAAAAAATATTTTAATATTTTTATATTATTTTAATGTTTTGATATCAAAATAATTTTTAAAAAATAAAAAAATATTATTTTAATATATTTTTGAATGAAAAACACTTTCAAAAGCAACTTTAATCACACTCTCAAATAAACATTAAGTGTAATTGTTGTTATTTTTTATTTTTTTTAAATACATTAAAATTAATTTTTTAAAAAAAATTATTTTTGACATTAGTATATCAAAATAATTTAAAAATAACATTTTTTTATAATTTAAAGTGTAAAATAAAAATATAAAATAATTAATTTTTTCAAAGTATTCGGTAATGTGTCTCAAAAATAATAAAAAAATAAAAATAAAAATATTTTTATTTTTATTTTTATTTTAAATTAAAAATATTATTTTAAAATTATTTTGATAGGTTTATATTAAAAATATTTTTTTTAAAAAAAATATTATTGAAATATATTGTTAAATTAAAAAAACATTTTCAAACAGACCTAAACTCTAGCTAGCTAGTTGCTCTTCTGTTAGGCTCGGCTAGTGACGATATATATGTATGCCCTCGATCTGAAGACATCAATATCTTTGACGTCACCACTGGCCAGCTCGCAGAACCCTCGCAAACATTGTTAGATAGCATATTATGACCTCCAATTCCTGGCTTGTGTCGGCATCTTTTGTTTCAGCTGACGCATGCATAACCCACGGAACTGAAGCAAAACAGAAGCTAGCTTTTGATTCTGAAACATTGAGGGACAACATGTTATTTCTACGAGCTTCGTGATTGCTCTAGCGTTCTCAAGCTAGTTTTTGGGTTTATAATTTATTTATTTTTCTGCTGCTGACTTTTCCTCACTTTATATCTCTACTTTTGATGCCTTCTACTTCTACTTCTTCTTGATCGTCTCTCTACTTCTCTTCTCTTCTCGCTTTATCTTTTACCTCCATGGTTTTAGTTCTGGTTTCGAGAATGGCAGACATTATTGGTCACCCTCCCATGGATCAACTCCAAGCAACACCTTGAAGACTGCATCGACTCTAACCCTCCTTCGGGCACGTGCCCTCCCCTCTCCTCCTTTTTTGCTTCCTGTTTCTGGAGTTTGTCGGAGCAGCATGAGATTATGGTTTGGCTACAAATGCAAATGAACTGAGATAACTCTACCGCATTATGAACTTGAGAAAAACACACAGGAATGGAGAACACGATTTTTTTTAAAAAAAATAATTATTATTAAAAAAGCACTCTGCTCATTCATCATATAAACGTACTAAAATTATCGTGGATTAGAATAATGAGATGACGGTTTGCGCCTCAAGTTTAATGCTGGAATCAGGGTAATTTAGAATTTTTACATTTTCATACATAGTAAAATAACTCTTTATCCCCTAATAAGATTAAAAAACAAGTTTTCCTGCAGAGGTATCATGGTCCTTACATATTTTTTATGAGCACTACTCGATTTGAGTAACTATCATTTGGCCCCGACAAAAAAAAAATTGATTTGGCATCAGGGGGAGTCTGTAATTTCCATTGTTTCTAATTATATTTTATTCTAGCATGAACAATACCTTGAGTTTGCTAATACTAAAATACCCTAACATAAGACAAGATACAAGAATTGGATGTAGGGGTGAGTCGGTAATTGATCATGTTTAAAATAATATTTCTGACTGACTGTAGTAGGTGCATCCAAAGGATGCACTGCTATTTTTCGGGCTCACGCCCCATTAGTGTGGCACGTGCTGTTTACTATGGCGGTGAAAAATTTTCATCTAGTGTGTCACTCGATGCGCCTTCATGTCCTTCACAGTATGATGAAGTGCATTTCATGCAATAGTGGCCGGAGAAGTTCCATTTAGCCGTTGAACTTTTGTTGCCTCTTTTCTCTGCTACAAAAAAAATGCTCGACAATTCCCGTTGTTGTTGAAGTATTCATTTCAGTCCCTAATCGTTTGATTATATTTTATGGTCCTGATTTTTGGTATAGAAGTTTTGATTTGTTTCAATTTTGTCATTCAATGGAAATTGATTATTTATTGTTTTTTCATTTCGATCCTCAGTCTTCTAACTTCTAGATTTGATTGAAATCACTAATATATATTCAATATCAAAGTTTTGATTGTTTCAATTTTACCCCTCAAAAGTAATTGATTATAAATTTGAGTTTCATTTCGGTTCTATGGCTTTTAATTTCCAATTTGATTTGAAATTCTTTAATTTTTTCAGCATCAAAGTGTAGATTTATCTTAATTGTGTCCTTTAAATTAAAGTTCATATACATTTATTTTTATTTCGACCCTTATACTTTTAATCTTTGATTTTATATTAATTCCTATATATATATAGGAATTAATATAAAATCAAAGATTAAAATTTAATTTGTTTTAGTAATCATTTAAAAAATAATATTTAATATTTTTTCCCTTTTTTTATTTATTCTTCAAGACAAATAATATTTTAAAATGTAATAATTTTTTTTTCATTTGTTTTTTATTATTGCATTTTTGTTAATATTTCTAGTTGTGAAATTTTCTAACTAGGTAAGGTATTAAAAATAATGATAATAATTATTAACAATAATAAAATTAAAAATAATTTCTAAATATTAAATTAATCAATTATAATTAATAAAAAATTAATCAATTTCATACATTAAAAAAATCTAGCGCATCGCAATAGCAAATTAGCTTGCGATGACAGTGATAATGAAACTATATGCACGAGACGACATTTCAGAGCTTTTTTCTTTAATAAATAATTCGTTACCGTTCAAATCTGCATTGATGACTATGTATCTCTCAAATCAATAACTAAAAAATTAAAAAATAGCAAAATTTAGATCAAAATTGAATTACAAAAATATTGAGAGAATGAAAAGATATAACATATAGAGTTTGAGAATTGAAGTAGACTTTCAGTGAAAATATTGAAATCATCACTAATTTATATTGTTATTTTTACTCTCTTTTTTCTCCATCTTTCAATTTTATTCATAGTCAATAAATCTAATTCAATTTTCTTTTAATTTGATAAAAACAAATCTAATCACCAAAAACATTTAAGAACTAAAATATAAATTAAAAAATTGAATAGTGAATTTAGAGTAATTACACTGTACAGAAAGTAACTCGTCCTTTTTAGTGACTACAATATGCGTTTTCTGGAAAAGGTGACGGACTTTCTTTGTGAATACTTTTAGCTTCGAATTTATTTCCAGAAATCAGAACCATGGTCAATCTGTCAAAAATTCACTTACTAGTTATGCATGGATGAAACCCAATGCAATGCCTTCCCATCAAAACCATATGACAACTCATCTCCAATCCCGCATCATCAAGCCACGCACAAAACTGTTACACTCACTCAAAGTTCCGACATCAGATTCGACTAACAAATACAAGTAGACCTGCAGTAGACAGAATGTGGGACGTCTGGAATTCTTTCTGAATAATGCAGGGACCACTTGCATATTTACAACAGCTTTTAACCTAATAGATGTGATCAGATTCACATTCCATAAACTAAACTACTACTTTTTCCGCACAAAAAATGCAATATAATTTAGCACCGAAGACATTGTAAACTGTTCCCTAGGAGCACCGGTCTTCT
Source organism: Salix dunnii (assembly GCA_015731905.1). Lineage (NCBI taxonomy): Eukaryota > Viridiplantae > Streptophyta > Magnoliopsida > Malpighiales > Salicaceae > Salix > Salix dunnii. Next base: position 24,626,442 of record CM027674.1, on the reverse strand, counting down.
ATTTACATTAGATAATTGCAAAGACAAATCTCAAACAGTACATGGGTTCCAAAAACAGAACATCAAACATCTCAACCGGTTCATAAATCAGACCTCCAAATTCACTCTGTCGGGTGCGAACCTCTTGATTATCGTGGAAAGGCTCAAATGGATCTTCAGCAACCTTGGATACTCCAAGGTTGAATCATTAAAGAAAAAATATATATCCAATAAAAACTGTAAAGGAGAAAAGAAAACTCGTGTCATGATTTCTAGTTCCGGACTACTACACAATCAAACCCGTTGTTATACAAATCTACCACATTCATAAAGAACAATGCCGAAAATTCTGACTCAAAGCTCCATCAAGGCAGTTTCAGTTTCTGAAAGTGGAGCTGCAACAAATTTAAACAAACTTCAAATCAATAGCATGTCCCAGTTGAGAAAAAGACCCGGCAAGAAGTTAAACAAATTAAAAGCAATAAACTAGCAGATTAAGGGGAATGATACAGCTGTAAGTAAGCTCCTACTCCATTCCCCATAATTAGCAACGTTATGGCTTTACCCATGATCAAAATATGCAACCTTTAATTCTCAGAGAGTGAGGCCACGTTAAGAAAAAAATAAAGTGAAACATTTTAAATACATGTCTTTACTCCTAATACTTGTAAAAGGATCTCTAAACCTTTCAGAGAAAATGAGGGTCTCCAATTGATAGATCCTTATTAGCACCATGTGTTTTTACCTAGATTCAAACAGAACTCTACCACAAAAGAATCTTAGTCGTTGTTGCAACATGGAAACCAAGTGTCTAAGCATCATTAATCTTGGCCTAAAATCAAAGCAAGACTAATACTGGATTGCTGGCCATGCAGCAATGTGACACATGCTAGCTTAGTAGATACAAACACATGTTGAGTTTGAAGCTCTCAGATTATCGTAGTTTATGACATATTAATAACCGACCGCATCTAGTCAATCATTCACAGTAACTCAATAAGCACTTAACTAACAAACATATAGATGCCTAAACAGGAGCATTTCACCCAAAGCAACATACCAAGTAAGTCCTCGTATGAATCTGGTAAAAGGGATGTATCCAACAGCAAAGGAGGGGAGAATACTTGAGCATAAGGTTCCTCAACATCATTGAAGGACCTCTGACCATCAGGTATTGCACCATTTGAGCCAGAAACTGAGAGGAAGCCATTTACATGATCATAGTCAGTAAGTGGACCCAGATTATTTAAAATTTCCGGTAATTCATTGTACTTGCTTCCAGCATGGCCATCTTGAGCATGTTTCTCAAGCAAAGCAGAGTTCATTTGAGTAGCAGAAATTCTTTTACTTCTTGTTGAGACTGCTTTATTTTCTGGGATAAAAGAATATCCAGGTGATGAAAGTCGTAAAAAGAAGTGCTCTGAACTTTCATCAGACTGAATTTCATGAGATGATTCTGTATTGCAAGATTGCATAGACAGAGCAGCTTCTCTTACAGATCTCTTCAAGTTTTGAACAAAATTATCTCCATCTACAAAAACAGAAAATCAACAATCAAACTCTCGATCTAAAGCTTTCAAAAACAGAAATTCTTTTAATTGATAAACTGCAAGGACTTTCAGCAAGCCAATTAGTGTGATGCATTCGTGGAATGGATAAAGCAGGTGACAGTGAGAATTAGCAAACCTTGCGATGGATTATCCAAGCGATTATTTGATAAAGGCTTGTCCAGAGAGTTTCTTTCAGATAGATTTTCCATTTGGATGGTTTGGGAAGCTAACATTTGTCTCTTTTGCAAGTTTGCACCTTTTCCAGAAGAATTTGGGGTCAAACTGAATAGCTGTGGTAGCTTCAAAGCAGGGGGGCTAGCAGATACCTTGTCAAGCTGAACTGTGGACATTTTTGAAGTCACCTCCGCAACATTATCAGAGCTAGTTTCCTAACAGTTACAGGAAGGAAAGAAAAAATAAAGCTTTACATGATTAGCTATTCAACATTAGCCATAATATTTTGCATTAACTTATCATTCATAAAATTTACCAAGGTCCTTCCACTGCTTTGAGCTTGTATAGGTGAGGTTGCTTGACCACGATGCTTGGCCATTGGTGGCTGGCTGGAAGAAATATTATTTACTTTCTCTGTACACTCTGATATTGAATTTTGTATTGTTGGAACAACTTCATTAAGTTGATCAATAAGCCCCTGTGAAAAAAAAAGTATTGGAGTGGAAAAAATCCTCAACATGGCCTCTAGGATGTAGGACAGCCTAGTTATCTCAAGAACATGATGCAAGTGCTAACAAATGATAAAAAAGCAATCTAGTATCATCCAATTAAGACAATTGGATTCATAACATCAGTAATTCTGCAAATCTATGTCAATTTCATTTATATAAAGGACATGTGTTGCTATTCATCATTTTAAGGGGTGAATATTCATGATTGAGGTTTTGCATTGGGTAAAGGTTTTGTGCAGAGTCTAGCAAGTTCCAGCATTATGAAAAAGCCAGGATTGGTCCTCTCTGTTGCTGCATGAGCATGACTAGAAACTTAGACCCATCCAAAATATGAAGAATGACAAGCAACTCACTGATGCTTGCTGCAAGGAGTATCCATAATGCTTGATTATCTCCCTCTTCTAAGTTATTATGGCATGATCACAAACTTTATGCGGCATTAATGGGATAGCAATATCACCCAAACTTTACGGATACCGACTTGAATGTGTAGGAAATTTTGAAACCCAATTAGGTGGTAAGGTTTTGGATTGGGTATGGATATTGGTCTACCCGGCCCAAACCCAACTCGTAGCAAATAAAAAACTTTAGAGTTCAATAAATTACATGTATATTGTATACCAAGGTAATTATGTACTAAATAGTTGTAAATTAAAGCATTCGAGTTCAGGTTATGGATACACAATGGATACCCAAAACCTGAACAAATTAGGTCCGGGTTATGGATACCTAAAACAACTTGATTGGGTTAAGGTATCAAAAACCCATACCCATTTAGGTTTAGGTCGGGTTTAGATAGTTATTTCGGGTGTGGGTATGAACAGTACAAAACTTGACCCATGGGTATCCATTGTCATCCCTAGTCTTCAATGAGAAATACAGTAAGTGATAAATACAGGTAAGTGGTTAAATCCATGGTTTCAGGTTTTAAAAGTTTAATCTACTGTATGTTCCTTTTACAACTATGTGTGTAAAAAGCATCAACTCCTCAATCTTGAGCCAAACTATGAAGGGGTAGTTATCATTATGAAGCATGCTCATTCTGTGAATGAAAGAGGACATTTATGGAAGTATAACTACTATCTTGTTATCAATGCACATCACAAGAAAACAAAGCACATGCATACAATTACCCAACATGTTCAGCGGCATTAAGCCATCATCAAGCTGCAACTGGAATTGTTAAATTGAAAGTCAAATTTGCAGTACTTCAGACCTTACTCAAGCTCACTCAGGTTCACAGATTATTTCATACCTGAAAACTACTCAGGTGTTGCTGATGTTCTGCAAGAGTTGCCGCTAAAGATTCAGCATGGCCACTAGTACCACCATCAAGTACACTTCTTAATATATCTGGACCTTCTCCATCATTAGCTTTTGCCTACAAAGCAATTGTTGCCCAATAGCAGTTCACTACATCATCAATGTTAATTGAGAAGCAATATCCAATCAACAACTTATAAGTTCTTTGACAATGCATGGACTTCTCTAATTCATTAATACTACCGCTGCACATCTGTTTTATACTTCTCCTGTATTAAGACATTTTAATGAGAAACTGATTTTAATAATCATTTTCCATAACAACCACTTTCTTTCTCTAAAGTGATGTTCTTATCAAAGACAATTTTGTTGAATTCTCAAATAATATCTGGAAAAAACAAAGCAAACAAACATTAGAGGAATACCCAAGAAAAGAGTGGAGGAAGTACTCAACAATATACTTTGCACATCTGCTTCCAAAGTAAAAATAGTATGCCATAGAGGCAAGTTCTCACATAAAAAGACATTGTTCTGTATAATATAAGTATTTGATCTACACCAAATTAGAGAATATTCCAGTTTTTTTAAAAAAGATAAAATTATCATCTACTAACAAATTGTTTGCATAAATGAGTCATCTAGCGTAAAATCTCCAGCATATATGAGTCATCTACAGCAAAATCTCTAAAATCTGAGATTCACTTATGATAATGCCATCCAAGAATGACAATGCGTTCTTTTCCAGATCTCCATGCTCTTCCAACACCCTCAAAATCAAACTTGATAAGTAGACTAGAAGTAAATCACAGAATAATCAGGTAGTGTACATGTTGTAAATAAAATCAACATAAGATTGCAAAGAACAAACATCTAATATGTCTTGTTTTCTCCTGGTAAACACAAACTTAGTATTGCACAAATATCTACAACCTCGGAACTTTGCAGTACCAAACCTTTAATAGATATCTATAACCTCAATTTTGCAGCAACACAGTTTTATTCATATGCCATATAGCAGCTAATCATTAGCATGTAAGTAATGAAGGCCGTGGCTTGGTATGCAGAAGGAATCAATTTTTACAAATTACCAATTAAATAAAGGAGCTCATGGCCAGACAAAGAAATACGGTACCAGAAGAAGTGACTGTTTATGAACACGTTGCAATGCATGCGTCCAACACCTTATAATTTCTGCTACATCAACAGTGGGCTGGACTCTTCCACCTCTATCATCCACTCGAGAATGCATCTCATCATTTACTTGTATATCGGATGAATCCAAGCTGCTCTTTGACTTTTCTTTATTTCCATTAACATAAGATACATCACTATGTTCTTTGTCATCCAAATGTTTATCTGAATAAGAAACCTGAGAGCTCTGATCCATAGCGGAGAGCAAAGATGATCCAGAGATGCGGTATCTGTAAATGAATATTACACAAGAAGAGGAATAAGATCAATGAAATCTTCAGAACCTAGCATAATATCTTATCTTAATTACCTATGCTCCCGATGAGCTATCAGGTCCTCAATTGGCCCTGAAGCAAGAACTTCATGTTGACCTGTAAATAAAGGTAAAAACAATGACAAGTAACTTAACAAGTTACAGGAATAACAGTGAAGTAGCAGTATATGTATTGTAAAAATGGAGAAGATATAAACATCAAAATTTATTAAGCACCAAATTAAGTCACGGAATTTTTCATCGAGAACCACTCATTCTTTGGGTAATAAGTGTTAAAAGCAACACAAGCAAGCAAAAAAAAAAAATCATGTGAATATAAAGTGAAAGCCTGTGTACCAAAGTAATTGATAATTTCCTTCGATTGAAAATGATATCCAATCATGACAATGAGAGAATGAACAATTTGGATCAAACTGTCTGTGACAATCATACATAGGCAAATGAAGGGGACAACATTCATATACAGTTAGGGTATATGAGGTTGGATCCATCCCAGTTTTCTCTGCCGTATGCAAATGTTATTGAAAATGTCCATGGTAACCCAGAATCAGCAATTAGATTATAGGAGAAAACCATGTAAACATATTGTTGAGATCAGCATAAAAAATGATTTACAATTAGCAATTTACAAAAAAATAAACTTTTTAAGTACAAGTTATGGCTAGTAGAAATGGATAAATTACTTTTGAGGCAAAATGTCCAAAATAAGAAGATATAAATTCCAAAAGCACATTGCCATCCTTTATGACCATCCCCAAAACAACTAGAAGAAAGAATAGTTTCAGAAAGCAAGCTTCAAAATCAATAAAGAGTAGATTGAGACAGTCTAGCAATTTATTTATTTACCCAAGAACCTGAGCATCAAGCCCAAGAAGAATGATAAAATAGACCATACACATTATAAAGCACAAGTATCATGTCCATGGTAGCTACATATCATCGTGGTATGCATCCATATGTATGGTAAGAGTGCCATCATGATAACAAAGAAGTAACGAAAAAATATTAATAGTAACCAATTGTTTTATCAACTAAACTCATCTTCGAATGGAAACAACTTACCCAGATGGTAACTACTCTTGTAAAAATGAAAGAACTTAATTGATCGAAATTCATTTCAGAAGAAAACAATTGACCCCCTCAATTATGGCATTATTCCTAAGAAAATCCAAATTTATGTGTTCAAACAAATAAAATGGTTCGGCTTTTATAAGAAAAAAAACTTCAATAATTTTTAATTACCTGTTGAAATCAGGCTCAAAGTCAAGGATTTACTAAGATATTCTTAATAAATATTAGTAAGGGAAATCTGGCATTATATGCCAGATTAATCTTTCCTGGTTTAGGAAAGATTTTGATGCTTTCCTAGTTAAGTTATTTCCTATTTATAAGCTACTCCCTTGTATATATGTAGAAGGATGTATCATGTATGTGAATAATAATAAAATCAATCTCTCTCAAAATCTCACACGATATCAGAGCTAAGTTCTGAAACCTAATTAATTCATACAGCATGGCTGCTGAAAGGCAAAACTCAACCTTTGAGGTCACCTCAAGTTTTGGAAAACCACCAAACACCATCAGCCTTGAAGGAATCGAAAATTCATCCCTTCTCATCACATGTCACAAACTTAATGGGTACAATTATCTTCAATGGTCCACATCAGTCATGATGTTCAAATGTGGGAAGGGCAGAGATGATTATCTCACAAGTGAAGTAATCATACCAGAAAAGAGTGAACCGTAACACTGTAATGTCATGGTTAATTAGCTCAATGACAAATGAAATAGGAGAAAGCTTTCTCCTTTATGGAACAACAAAGGAAATATGGGATGCAGCTAGGGAAACATACTCAAGTTTTGATAACAAATCAGACTTATTTGAGATTGAAGCAGCACTACATGATCTACACCAAGGAGATCTCACTGTCACTCAATACTTCAACACTTTGTCTCGACATTGGCAGCACCTTGATATGTTTGAAATTTACACATGGAAATGCCTTGAAGATACATATCTATAAAGAGGAGCTGTGGAAAAGAACATTCAAATTTCTTTTACGGCTCAATAAAAACCTAGATGAAGTTAGAGGAAGAGTAATGGGCACCAAACCTTATATGAAGAAAGAAAGTTATGATGGGACCTCAAATTCATCGCCATCAATGGAAGGACTTGCTCTTGTCTTTTGAGCCTCAAGTTGGGACAGTCGACAGAGAAAAGGGAGACCCTGGTGTGATCACTATCACGAACCAAGACACATTATAGAAACTTGCTGGAAAATTCATGGCAAACCTACTGATTGGAAGCCATCATAACCAACCAATGACAAAGAAGGTCGAGCCAATGTTGCTACAAATTCATATGACAATCAACAGAAGCAATGCATAATCACAATTTAGAGCCCTAGCACTTGGAATTTGTGAAGGAATGTGGATACTAAGACTACTTAGAGAACTGAAAGTAGAAGAAGAACGTCCTATCAAAATGTTTTGTGACAATCAAGCTACCATAAACATTGCAAAGAACCCTATTCACCACGACAGGATCAAACACATTGAGATAGACTGAAATTTTATCTCAAAAAAATCATTCATCTAGACTGCATCCCTACGAAATTACAGATTGCAGACATCCTTGCCAAAGCACTTCCAAGAACTAACTTTGAAGAACTAAGTCACAAGTTGAGTATGCACAACATCTACAACTCAGCTTGAGGCAGAGTGTTGAAATCAAGCTCAGAGTCAGGGATCTACTAAGATATTCTTAGTAAATATTAGTAAGGGAAATCTGGCATTATATATCAAATTAATGTTTCCTAGTTTAACAAAGATTTTGATGTTTTCCTCGTTAAGTTATTTCTTATTTATAAGTTATTGCCTTGTATATATATGGAAGGATGTATCTTGCATGTGAATAATAATAAAAATCAGTCTCACTCTCTCTCTCAAAATTTCACATTACCTTTTCGAGCAAGTATAGAATCCCACAACCGAGTAGCCTTTAAAACTAAATGCGAGTTCTGACTAGAACTCGACACTAGATCATCCCACAATTCACCATCTAACTTCACTTTGTTCCGCAAGTCATGTAGTTTTTCCAACTCTTGCTGCAAATAAGCCTGACATCCAAGTTTTCAAAACATGGTGAGGAAATCAGGCAGCTGCATCCTAAATCCTTTACAAGTAAAAGAGTTTCCCATTACCTCTTCTGCACAAAGACCACGAAACTCAGCAGTCATCTCATGAGCCAAATTTGACCACATAGCCTGTCTCTGTACTGCAGTTTCTGCATTTTTTAGAAACCTCCTTCTTTCGAGAGCTATTCTTGCCTGTTTAAGGGGAGATTATTAAATCACTGGTACCAAAATTAAAGTAAAGATGTAATTGAAACGCGACAAAAAAGAAACTAGGGAAAAAGACCAGAAAACAGAGTATTCCTTTCTTAAAACCTTTCCAGCATATGAACTGTTCACTAACATGCAAAGTTTAGAAAAGCAACCTTGAATATTTCATACGGATAATAACTTATGATATTGGTAATGCAACCAAAAAGGAAACAAAGAAATGAAACTGCAGAAAAATGAATATTGTCTTCCCATTTCTATCCAAAACAGCAATTATAATACCACTACAGATCACTCTAAAAGGAGAAAAAAATATGTAACTTGGAAATTGTCATTTATGTTTACTTTGTGTCCACATGTGAGATCAACATCCAAGAAAGTTTCTATTGTTTCCTGAGTGAGGGAACCATGAGAGATCTCACCTCTTTGACTCATTTTTAAAAAACAAGGGACCCATAGGAGTTCTGTAAGGGGCTTCTTAGAAAATCCTTTCCAAATTATGACCCACTTATTGCAGTTTAACAAAAGACCTTTCAACCTTTACAGAAGTGTTCTTTGATGTTAGTGCATTTAGGATCTCTATAAAAATGAAAGCACAGTAGCCATGAATATATTGCCTGATTGAAAGACTTTATAATTTCCCCTGGCCTTTGACTGAAATGGCCTGAGATTAGATAATTTTATGCATAGACAAACACCCTGAGTTTAGATAGTTTTATACATAGACAAGGATCATGAAAATAGTATTACCTTCGTCACAGGAAGCAATGTAGCTGCATGCTGGAAGGCTACATCTGTTAATGGAGCAGGAAGTGGGTTTAAAGCAACGTCAGCAGCAAATGTTCGTCTGTGAACCTCTCTCAAAGCATGCAAAGAAAGTTGCCACAAGAGTTCAACAAATCTACATACGTGCAAAAAACAATTGAAAAAACTCAATGCATTATGAACCAATTACAATGTAGCAACTTGTGCAAGTAAAACTTCTTGGTTATTTCACAAAGATACAAAACCCATTCAGAATACATGCACTCACGAACATGCCAAATCATATGAGTTCTCACTAGGAAACAAGCGTTCCAAGACATCAATTTGCTTATGGCACACACACACACACACACACTATCCTCCAGCGCTCCTATATATGGACAGAAAGCATCCTTTTTAATAAGAAACCAAAATTTTCATTAGACAGCAGAGCTTAAAACCAATACTGAATTTAACTTTACCAAACTATTTGGCTAAGTTGAGAGCACTACAAAATGAACACATTTGGTTTATCTTTAGTTTCGTTTCTATAATTCAAAATTCCCTTGTCGAAATTATTTATAAAAAAATACCAAATATAAAAAAAAAAAATACCTCGGTCCACAACAAGTAGCAAGCGAAGAAACCCTTGAATTACTCCTTGGAAGTGCCCCTTGCGATTCAAGCTCACTGATTATCCCTTGCACGACCTAGCATTTCAGCAGCAGCAGCAGCAAAAATTATATAAAAAAAACAAAATAAAAAATAAAACACAAAAATGAGCAAAATTCAACGAAATCACAACCAATCAAGTTTCTAACCTTACGAAAATCACGTGACTGAGCGGAATCAAAAATCGGCCACACCTTATCAAAATCCTGACAAGATCGAACGAAAGTGAAATTATCAACACTGACATACAAGGAAGGAACATTGTATCTGAAACGAAGAAAATGAAAAGGAAAAAGAAATATTACTTTCGCGGATTGAGCAGGACCGCGAAGAGAGGAGAGGATGAAGTAAAGAAGCTGTTCACCGAGTTTAGGGTTAGAGTGACGGAAAAGTCCGACCCGAGGAGTGCCATTCGATGAAGGTCCGAGTCCGATTATACTCGGATCCAGACCTAATAATAAGCAGTTTGTATACATTGCACTCTCTAACTCTATCTCTCTCTCCTTCTCTCTGTCCATCGTCATCTACAAACTACAATCGCTCTCTCTCTCCCTGGTTTTGCTTCTCTCCGATTTCTTTCTGGTTGGTTTTTTAAAAAATAGTATTTTATTATTTATTTTTTCGACTGAGAGTTTTCTTTTTTGAATTGAAGGTCCTTGAGGAGTTGTATATATACCGAAAATGAAGTGAAGAGATGGGGAAATGTTGCAAATTTAGGAAAAGTGAAGGCCTTGTTTGGAATTGTTGTTTTTATTTTTTTGAAAAATGGGACCCGGAGAGATAAAGGAGGTCACGTTTGGGAGAGAGTTTGAAATGGGCAGAGCTTGAGGGAGAGGAGGCCGACGCCCGCTGATTAATTATTTTAATATTAAAGCGAGGCCGCTTCTTCTTGGCCTTTTGGCCGGCCATCTTCACGGAGTTATGGTCGCCATTTTGTTGCCTTGTTTAATTTCATTAAACAAATTCAGATCGGAAAAAAATAGTGATTGTACTTTTTGAATCATTGTTAATGTTAACTTTCGATGTACGGATGGTAAATTCCAAGGATTAATTAATTTATTTTACTGTTTTTAAAAATAATTTTAATATATTTGATAGTGAAGATTTAAAAAAATATATTTTTAATTAAAAAAAATTAAAACTAATAATTTGCATTGCATTACCAGCTCATATATATTTAATTTCATAGAGTTTGGATTCAGTGGTGAATAGTAGCTTTTAAGTTATTATTTGGGAGTTTCATTGTGGTTGTTTTTTGAAGTGTTTTTTTGTTTAGAAATGCATCAAAATTATATTTTTATTCTATTTTAAAAAAAATTATTCTTAACATCAGCACATCAAAATGACCTAAAAATATCAAAAAAAATTTAATTTAAAGTAAAAATTATCAATTATCAATTTTTTTCAAAAAAACACTTTTGAAATGCAATGTCAAACACCCCCTGAGTCTTATAACTCGATTTTAAAAGGTATATCTAGTTTTAATTTCAGCATTGTCATTGTTTGTTTTCTTGACCTCTAGCAAAAAATAAAAATCAAATATATATTTACAATGAAGTTAAAGAAAATTGTTCATTTTGCTTTGAGTGATGATATAGATAAATGAAATAAAAAAATAATTAATTAGAAATTCATAATCAAGCAAAAAACAAATATAAATTTTCTAACATCTTTTATTCAAATTAGTTTTTCATGTTTTCAAAAAAAAAATCAAACAATATAAATAAAGAAGAACACAAATATTACAAGGACCCACATAAAACAGAGATTAAAAGAAAGACAACTGCATAAAAAAGAACATAAAGAAAAAAACAAAACACAAACCCTCATCTTTTATGTTCATAAAAACTATCGATAATCTATCAATTATCTATTGTCGATGTTGGATTTCAACCAACATTCTCTTTATATGTAATATTTTAAAAAAAAAATGTTTAAATAGGAAATAACTACAATGTCCTTGAAGGAATAAACAAAAAGTATAAATGAACGAGGAACACTTTAGTAATTAGATAGAAGTTGATAAATTAAATAGAAAAGAAATAACAAAAAGAAGAAGAAGAAATCAGATTTTTAGAGGAGAAAACCAATAGAGGGGGGAAAATAATGAGAGGGAAAGAGAAAGTTGGAGAAAATAGGTGTTTAAGGTAAGATTTATACCATGACATGTATATTTTTTGTTGTTAGTTATGATTTCAAGTTTGTTAAGATTTGGTGTTTTGAAGTTATGTTTTTAGTTCAACTGACAAGTTAATTGAAATGTTAAGGATTAATTATTAAGGGTTTTTAAAGTGTTAATTAGAGTTTGAAGATCTGTGAGACTAGTGGATTGAGATTATGAAACTCCAATCAATCAATTGATCGATTTATCTAAATCATTTGATTGGTTGACCTAGTAATGAAGGATAAATGATTCTTTTAAGGGTTTTTTGTTTGATAAAGATATGGAATTAATCGGTTAGATATGTTTCTCTTTTATAATTACATTTTGATTTTTAATTTTAGAGCTGTAATCTCTTATGTTATTTGCTTCGAGAGTTATTTTAAGAATATTTTATTTTTTATTCATATACTCTTAATATTCAACATGTCGAACATCAGTAGAATTCCATCGATATTTGTATTTGTATCTCTTTTTACTTTTGAGTGAGGTGAATGAATAATATTCTATTTACAAGAAGAGCAGTATAAATATTTGAATTATTAATATGAAATGGATCTATCTATCTATATATACATATATTATAATATCTTATTTATGGTAAACATGATTATTATATATTGAGACTGATTTCTTAATATAAGATATTATGTACATCTGAATTGATAACTCTTCATTTGATTGATTCTATAATCTCAGCTTTTAAGAAGTGATTGTGTTTGTTAGATTTTGATCCTATGACATACCATTTAGAATACTCGCGTTAACAGGGTAGTGTTAATTTTTGCATACACCGTAGTTTTGAACCTTGGTTGGTTAGGAGAGTCACCAACTTATGGTGACTAATCATCCCATAATCTACAATATCATACTCATTGCATATTTATTTTTAGATGAGTCTTATCTCATGATATTTCTTATTATGACTTACTTAAGGAACTCTTCAGTAAAAGTATAAAGTTAAATTTTTATACATATTCATCATTATTGTATCACTTTGTAGGTGTATATTAAATGTTATTCACTCATTAGGTTGTTTAACTCACCCTTTTATTATTTATCCTTTTGAGGCTTAAATCTTTTTTTGCAAGTTATTTTTATTAGATCTTCATAACCTAATCTTATGACTATAATTAATGTTATTCTATTATGTTTAGTTAGTACCCATAAGCTTTTTTTTGCATTTACCGAATTGTATTAAAGTATTAATTTATATTATATAATTAATTATAATGGCAAATGTTGTGTGAAACATTGATTAAGTTAAAAGAAAAGGATTGTATGTATGCTCAAGTTCGTATAGGCAAAAAACCTAGAGGGAGACATTTTGTATGTATCAGTCATGAATTTGAGAATCAGGTCATGACACCATAAACATCAAATCACCTATTATATTTTTTCTATGTATAGCATTGCCAAACCAATAACAACAACCACATAAAAGAAACAAACCAAAAAAGAATAGTGCAATGTGAATAAGGAAGAGGCATCCATCTTTCATAACCTTAATCTCTCAATAAATGAGAAGTTTATCTACATCATTAGTGAAAGAAGAAATATAGAGAATAAAACTAGTCAATTTGTAAGTCCATGTATCTCTCATCTTTACAATGCATGCAAACGCTCACACAAACCAATAAGTTTTTCAACACATGCAGCTTACAAGTTGATACTATTTCTTTTTGTTCTAGTTCCAGCCAACTCTCATGGATCTTAAAGGTTAATTTTGAATCTCAATATATGATTCATTAATTTGAGGATAATTTATAACCTATTTGCTAGTTTTTGAATTGTGAATTCATATTTAGTTTATATGATATTGTTTGTCACATTACAATGTGTGTGACATTTGCTTGAACTATACTTATCCATTTTAGATAGGTCATGTGGAGTTTTGTAATATATATTTGATTTTTCTTTGTATAAACATATTAATAGGACTATATTTATACTTATATTGGAATGGAGTTTATATGAACTTTATTGAGTAATGTTTGTTAGTTATTATAGACTTGGAGATAGTATAATCTTAAAAAGGTTATTTCCTCGTTATTTGAATTTTATCTTTCAAAGATTGTGATTTCATTAAATAAGGATTTGTACAAAAAAATTTCTCTAATTCTTAAAAAGGTTATATCCTCGAGAAGTTGAGTTTTGTTAGCAAAAAAATAATAACAACCATAACTTTGTTTTTCTTTGAAAATATCTAAGTAACATTTTGTTATTCTGAAATAAAAATATAGATTATGTAATCAATAGAAAAGAGGTAAAAACAAATATATCAATTATCACCCTCACATATCACGTTCCTATGATATAAAAGTGAGTATTTAACTTTGTTGTTAGATTCTATATCATTGTCTTGAGACTCAATAATTTGTTTATCATTAAACACACACACCCCCAACACCAGGCAAACTCATAGTATATAAACACAAATTGATATTTTTATCATTAACACTAAAATGGTTACCTTTAGTTTATTACTCAAAGTGACACGTTCATAATTTATTTCAAGTGAATCAATTAATCATTACTATCTTAACTAATAAATCTTCTTAGTTTGATAATTTAAAACACCAAGTTGTGAAACTATATGGTAACACTAAGTATAAAATAAAATATTTATAATTTTAAAGCATAAATTAAAGATACATAGACTGTTGAATATCTAAAACTATGTTTTTAATAGAGATATAACTTATACCATTGTAATCGAGAACCAAATAATTCAACCATTGAACTAGTTTGGGCTAATGTCAATGAAAAATATGTGTATATTACAAAAAAATTAAAACACGTCAATGTTTCACTATGTCCTTGGACACATATAACAAATCTTATTAACGTGAAACATTGTGAAATTATTATTTTACCCTTCATATCATAAAATTGAACTCCATATATCGGGGGTATTTTAGACTTTTTCATGGCACATGTGTGTCATTGTCAGATTGTTTGGGGGGTTGCGTCTTTTTTGTTTTTATTTGATTAGTGAAATAACTTTTTTACCCATAGAAAATATAAAAGAACAAAGGCATGACAAGGGTATTTTTGGTTCTTTAATCTAACCATGAACAGTAAATTAATGACTTCCCCTCAGGCAGTACAAGAAAGGGCATTGATGGTGAAGGTATTTATTGTTTTTCATATTCTGTGAACAAAAAAGTATTTAAATGCCCTCGCAAACGGAAAAAATAAAGGGCAGGAGTTAGGGTATGATAGTACTTTCATGCCTGGTTTTTTCATTATTATCGCCGGTTATGAAGGTGTTTAGGTAATTTCATAGTTTTTTTAATTTTTTTCCAAAGTAACTACAGGCACGTCCAGTGAACGCGCTGCAGTTTCCTCTCATATGTACCTTTCATTCAGTGCGTGTGGTGTCATTCAGAGGTTGGAAATGTTTGTTCACCGCGTATCCAAATGCGTCGCCATGTCCTCTTCCATATGGTGGGGTGTGCGTCGCCAAGCAGAGGGCAGAGGATTGTCGATGGTTGATTTTTTTTTTTACCCGTTTTCTCTCTTCCGCAGAGGCAAAAATACATGCAATCCCTCTATGTTTACGTGTGTTTCATTTTGGTCCTTTCTCTTTTGATTTCTTTTATAGAAGTTTTAGTTTTTTTTTTCAATTTTACCCTTCAATTGAAATTAATCATATATGTTGTTTTTTTTATTTCAGCCCTTATTCTTTTGATTTTTGGTTAGTTTCTGGTTCCTTTAAACTTTTTGGTATGTAGGTTTTAATTTGATTCAATTATGTCCTCCAACTACAATTGATCATATATGTTATTTTTCAATTCAGGCCTTATTCTTTAGATTTTTTTATTTGTTTTCAATACTTTTAATTTTTTCGGTCTGAAAGTTTTGATTTGTTGTTGTTTTGTCTTCCAATTGAAATTAATTATATATTTTATTTTTCATTTCGTTCCTCATTATTTTTTATTTGGTTTTAATTATTTTGATTTTTTAGGACCTTCTTGAACAATTTTTTTTATTATCAATATTTATGTATCTATGATTTTAGTTTTGATTTTTGATTTTTGTCATTTTTTGTTAGAGTTTTATTTTTGTTTAGTTTAGTCCTAAAATTTTGATTTATGTTGATCTTTTTTTTAAATTGTTATTTCTTCTTTTTTTTCCTTCATTCTTTATTTTTTTTATTTTTTTTTGTTATTCGGATCAAATAATTTCTTTGTGCTCATAATATTTTTTTTGGTCTTGTTGTTTTTTTTCCGATGCTCTTTTGTTAAAGTTTTTGCTTTTTTATTCTTTACGATAATTTGATGGTTTTTATTGTTTATGCAATAATAATGATGAATTTAGTGATTGTTTTTAATCGTTTTCTAATTTGCTTTTTTTTAAATGCTTTTTTTTTTTCTGAGCAATTTAATAATTTTAATTGTGGAAGTCATGATGACAATAATGACATAGCGATACATTCTCGATGATGTTTTCTTCTTTTTATAGGTGAGAAATCAA
This sequence comes from Salix dunnii, assembly GCA_015731905.1. Lineage (NCBI taxonomy): Eukaryota > Viridiplantae > Streptophyta > Magnoliopsida > Malpighiales > Salicaceae > Salix > Salix dunnii. The sequence goes on along the minus strand of CM027674.1, from coordinate 24,610,099 downwards.
CGATTTATTTTTGTTATTTAGTTATTATAGGTGTTTGACAATTTATATTTTATTATTGTGTTTAATTTAAAGTAAATTATTAAATGAATTTATCATAATACAATGAATTCATTGATTCAGGTATCTAAATCTTCTTCTTCTTTAATGGAGATAATAATTTTGTTAAAACCTATTAAACAATTAAATTCTTATTAATTTAAAATTTATATATATTATCAGCAACTCGCAAATTACAAAATGTTTACGTAGATTTATTATTTTATCCAAAGTTATAATATTATAAAATAATCTCATATTTTTAATAATTTTAGCCCCAACAAAACACACGGGTGCATAGACATTCAATGAATACATGTGGGCGTGATGGCCCTTTAAATGGCAGCAACTATTGAATGTTAGCTTTGCTTAGGTGCCAAATAAACCTCCTTGGTGTGTAGCGTGGGACTTTCAAGAAAAGGGAAGTGGAAGAGTAAAAAGAAGGACATGGCGAGAGAATACAAAAGGGAATGTTTGGTGGGGATGGTGCTGTTCATGTAGGGCTTTGAATTATCTTCTCATCATATTCTTTAATTCCCTTTCCCCCCCTCACGTAATCATGTCCAAAGCCCCTTTATGTGCTCCACAAGTTTAGATCAATCGCAATTAAGAAGCATTTTTGCGTATTCACTTTCTTAAGATTTTATATATATGTGTGTGTGTGTGTTTAAGCTTGTTTGTACCGTGTTTGAAACTTATTTTTTTTTTATCTTTTTTATTTAAAATTATATTTTATGTGTTTTGAATTGTACTAATATGTTGATATTAAAAATAATAAAAAAATATTTTAATATATTTTCAAGAAAATGTTTTTTTTATAAACAATCATAATTTTATTCTAAAATACCCCTTTATTTTTTTTATCCAGATATCCGAGACATAATTTTATTTAATCGTACAAATACTTGAGTTTTTAAGTGGAGTTTTATTGAATCTTTTAAAATTGTTGATTTTTTTTGGTTTAATTAGATGAAATTAGACATGATTTTTTTTGTTAAATATATCAAATTAAAAGAAAAATGGTTGAAATATAAAACACAGAAAAAATAACCTAATCCTAGATTGTTGATAATTTCTATTTTGATATGAAATTTTACTTTATTTATTTTTCAGTTCATAACTTTGATGGTGGCGAATTTTTATCTCTAAATATCCTTAAATGTTTTGCTTATTTTTTAGTTATTTTTTTTATTGTTAAGTGGTTTAAGGTAGTTTTTATGGTGTTTTAGAGGTGTTTTTAGATAAAAATAGATTTACAACCCCAAAACCCTCCCCATGATTTTTCAATTCCTATATTGGTGACTAAAATTATGGTTGTAATAGCAACTGCAGCGGTAGAGGCATTTGGAGAGCTAAAAATTCAATATATATATATATATATATATATATATATATATATATATATATATATATATATATATATATTATATATTTACCATTGAAGCACATATCAACAAAAAAACTATATATAAACTATTTAAAAAAATATTTTAAAATTTAACTCTTCAAAATAATTTTTACCATTAAAATTGCCCTGTCCAAGCAAACAAGGTGTCATTTGCTGTAATAAACAACGCATTGAAAGAAAAAAAAAGACAAATAAAAAGTATATAACATGCCATCCAGCCCTTTAAAAAACAAATATAATAATAATTAGGCCTAGGCGTGGGCCTGATCTTTTTTAAAAGCTTAGGTGCACTCTCTCGTTCCGGTAAGGCCTTTTTGCCTAGTATTTTTTTCTCTTTTTTATTCAACCAAATTAATTATTAAAGTTATATTTAAATTTTTAAAATATAATTATTTTTCAAAAATAAAATATACAATATATTCACCACCTGTATGAGCAAATGACTGATTAATATATTACTTAATTAACTTTAAAGAAATATGATTAATTAAATATTTCTTAGATATTAAAAAAACTGAATTATAAATAACTCTTGCCTTGACATTTCAATAGAATGAATAAAATGAAACTTGATTGACTATTTAAAAACACTTGATTCTGTGAAGAGTTTATATCAATCTAATCTACTGTAAATCTTACCCATTTTATTTTATTTTTTCAAAATATAAAAAGGTGATAAGTTTGAAAATGTTTAGCTTCACTATATATTATAAAATACACTAAAAAAAACTTAAGTTTTCTCCCTTTACTTCACTATTTATACGAATAACCAACAATGAAGCACTTTTTCCCCCTTTTTTCCAACTTCATATTTATTTAATTTTCTTTTTATTTAGTCTTTTTATGGCCTAATTTCATGATAAGGAGTTAAATATTAATTCCTCTCTCTTTTGATTTTAAAAGTTTTTTAGTTCATATTTTTAAAATATTAGTTTTTCTTATTTATTTTTTTATAATATTTCAACGGTATTGTTATAGTTTATATTTAATTCATTTATTTTATATTAGACATAAGTAGTAAAAAAAATCTAAGATAAAAAAACCCATATTTCTTTTTAAAAGATTGTTGTTTTTTCGCTTCTAGGAGAGAGATTATATTTTTATTTATATATCTAATTAGCATTAATAAATCTTTCACAATTTATCAATTCATATATTATTATTATTAATTTATATTAGAAAGTGTAAATAGAATTTTTAATTAAAAAAACCCATTAAACAAATAACACGCATCCATAATATTAACATATTCTTCTACTATGTTAGAAATTGATTTGAAATCTTATCTGCAATGCAAGCAATATATTTGCAAAAAACCATGTTTACTTTTTTTAATAAAAAAAAAACCATGATATTTTATAATACATTCTTTTATCAAGTTCAAAATTATTTTATTAGCAAATTTGTAGTGGTTTTCCCTTTTATACTCTTGTGTTCTTCCTTGAATTTCTATGCCCATGATCCATATTTATACCTTCTAGCATTGCTTGTCTCTTGTCCAAGAAATAATGTTTTCCATTTGCAACCTGCAATACCTGGTCATGGAATTAGCTCTCTCATGGGAACACACCCTAGCTTAATGTCATATGAGCTTCTTTCAGGATTGGATCCACCAATGAAATAGGTTGTTTTCTAGCCCACTTGAAACCATTACATTTTTGGGTCTAATATGATTGGACGAATCCATCCCTTGGTATTTTCTTCTTTTTTTAATTTTGTTATACAAAAGACTACAGCTATTTTTTTACAAAAAAAATCTATAAATAAAAGCACTTATAATGTAATTTTTGTACATAAAAAAAAGTAAAATTTTAAAATTTCATGCATATATCTAATTATATAAATTAAGAACTATTTATGCAACAAAAAAAAGAGTTTCCAAACTCAATTTTTACCTAGCCAAAATAAACTAGTCTGACTCATGAACTAAATCATGAATTTAACTTGATTATAGTCTACAATCTATAGTGCATGGTCAACTTTAATTTTAGTAAAAATATTTTTTGTATTTTTAATTATAGTCTTGTATCTTTAAATTTTATCTCTCCTCGATAATTTGGTCCTATAAGGGTACAAAAAAAAATCATTGTAGTAATCCATATTAATTTGTTTCTTATTGAAAAATGATGTGGGGAATAATATTTCTCGCACCTTTTAAAGTATTATTTATTTAGAAAAACACTAAAAGAACCTAGATTTGTGATATTATTTTACTGTTCATATAAACAGTAAAAAACCTCTTTATTATTTATTTTTTAATCATTCCACAACCTTTCCTCTCTTTTAATTTAATCCTTCTTATGGCTTAATTCCATGAGATGAATTTTTTAAAAATGATTTTTAAAACCTATCCACTGTTGCAGGATCCCAATAGCCTCAGCCCATTTCAAGACTCAAGGCCCGAAACAAGATAGGGAATAAAAACACGATCAGGCCTGCTGGGCTGACCTGCATGGCCACTGTTCAACGGCGTGCCGTTTGCCTCTTCTGCATGGTTACTGTTGGAGGCTTGGAGCTAAAACTCTGCCGTTTCGCTCGTACCAAATTAAATACACTGTTGTGGAGATCATGTATCGGGCCAGAATATTTTTAAAACCGTTCCTGTTGCTGAAGTGGCTACCTGGCCACGGAAAATTCGTTGCCGAAAAAATCCGATAAATTAGCAATGAAAAATTCATTGCTATTATCAATTAATTTTTTTCTTTTTAAAAAAAGCTTAAACAGTCTCGCCTTCTCCTCCATTTCCTCATCGCTCTCCTCGACCACATAACTCGTCCAATCGAAATAATTAAATACAACAAATCCTTGTGTTGCCTTTCATGTATTATACCAGGGACGCTAATGTTATCATGTGACACGTGTTGCTAAGCCACGGACCACTATTTTCTGTGACCATCACCTAAAGTTTGACATTTGTACACCTTTTGTGCTATACCTCTATGATTTCAAGTTCGCAGAAAGAATCATGGTTGATTTCCCAGGTTTGAAAGTTTTATTAGTTAGGTTTAGCCTTTGTCATTATTGACACATTATGTAAAGTTATTTTATAATAGTCATTGGTTAATTGTCCACGCTATGTTGTGAGCCGAGTAAATATTTCTTATAATTATTAGAATTTAAATAATTAATAGATTTTGCTAGTTCAAAAATAAAATATAACATCTATACATGCAAGGTATGATATAATGAAACACATTAACATATCTTATTATAATAACAACAACATCGAAGGCTTAACATCTAAAAATAGCATTACTATTATTGCTAAAATAATAAAAAATATTAAATTATTCCGAAGGAACAAATAATTTTTATAATTATTAAAATTAAAATAGTCAATAGATTTTGCTAATTCAAAAATAAAATATAATATTTATACATGTAAGGTCTAATATAATGAAACACATTAAAACATCTTATTATAACAACAACATTATCGAAGGCTTATTATCTAAAAATATCATTATTATTATTGCTAAAACAATAAAAATTATTAAATTATGTCAAGGAGAAAAAAACCTCAAAAACATTAATAAAAGAAGAAGCAAGCAAAAAAAACTAAAATTATTATTATTATTATGGCGCTAATAATAGGAAAAAAAATTCATTCAAAAAAAACAAAAAGTTCAATAACTTTAACAAAAAAAATAAAATTATAAGCAAAAAAAATAATTTGATGTCAAAATAAATAAATATAAATAGTAAAAAACAATAGAAAGAAAGGAAAAAAAATCATAAGTGAAAAAAAATGAAAAAAAAACAACAAAAAATAAAAAAAAAATTATAAAGAAAAACATGAATGCATAATCCGTGTTAGACAGTGGTTGAACACTTGTCCTCCTAAGAAATAGGCGCGTCTATTTTCCACTAAGCTATAGGCCTTTCGCTGTGTCTGACTGTGCAAGAATATTTAAATATGAGAAAAATAGTGAATTGAATGACTCGAATTGAACCGAAAACTGACCAATATTATTGTAATCTATAGTAATTTATCTTGCATTCTATAGTAACTGAACGCTAACTTCTTTTAGTATATATAATATATATAATATATAATATAGTATAATAATATGATAAAGGATAAGTTAGAATCTAAAGAATTTACCAATAATGTGTGTGAGCTATAAAGATTTATTTATGGATATAAATAAGTTTTAAAGAGTTGAAATATCTATTTTCATGAAATATTCAAATAATTTTCATTACATTCGTATATTTCACAACAATATCAGGTCAAGCTTGCTATCAAAGAAAAGTTCGGGCGAGATTTTTGTGTGCTTGAGACGTTTTCTCCGCCACCAAACCAAGTGTCCAGGGGTGGGTATAAATCACCATCAACTCTTACACCTCTTATCAGTAGCAAAACATGATGATTCTCTCACTGGTTTTCTTACATCTTTTTGAGCAGAGGGGATAGATGGCTTCTATAAGTCAAATGCGGAGGACAACACAGAAATTCTGGCCGCAAGGAAGGAGGGAAGGTAAGCCTAATTGACAAGATTATATAATAAAGGAGGGCAGTAAAGTTTTAGCTTGTCCTCTTAGACACTGCAGCAGGTTCTGGAAAGAAACAGTCCCTGTTCTACTGATACACGTGATTCCTTATCTCTTGTGCATATCTGATTTCATTGATGAATGAGTTATACCACTTCGGAAAACATTATTCTTGTTTATCGATCCATGTATTTTAAAATGCCAAATGCAAATGTGGGCTGAGAAATTTTTGAGGATGAAAACAATTCAAGAAGCAAAAGAATCAGCTCACAAGTCAAGAATAAGAAAGGTTCTTGCTCGACTTTTACGTCAATCCTTCATTTTTATGTCTTTACAATAAAATATATATATATATATATATATATATATATATATATATATCTGTGTGTGTGTATTGCATCGAAAAAAATATCAAGACTGGCCAATAGAGTGTGGAATTATCAAATATACTAAAACAGATCGGGGGTTGCACTGTAGCGATAGATCCATTGGTACTGTGGATTGGATATCTTCTCCGGTGTTTCGCGCACATATGTGAGTTTTTTTTCTCGTTAATGAATAGTGTATTAATGAATGTTCTCTTAGAAAATGACAAAAAATACCGCCTAAAATGAGGGGCTCCGCGGTCATTGCACATTTCGGTCTGGCCTGGTCCGTTACACTTCTAATTTTTTCTTTATTTTTTTAAATTGGCTAAATACAAATATAACCCCTAATAAGATAAAAATTGATGACTTGGGCACAAGGGCAAACCAGTAATTAACTATATTTTTTATTATATTTTTCGATATATTGTCGGTGCGTGAGGAGCAGGCAACCAACGGTATTCCGTGCCACTCCCTGTTTAGGTAGCGCTTGAGGGGTCATACGGTGATAGGAGATGGGCTCCAGACGTCTCCTTCGATGAGTCTCCTCGTGGTCTTCCTCCCGGTGCGGCGGGTTTTGACAACAAATGGCGATGGCCTGTTAAAGCTGCTCGACCCATTTCCCTCTCTCCTGCACATAAAAGAGCAGGAGAGACCCCCGGTTTTTTGCTTTTTTACTTCAGTCCCTGTACTTTTAATTTTATGTATGGTCCTGGTTTCTGTTATATAAGTTTTGATTTAGTTCAATTGGCCCTTCGATTGAAATTAATTAAATGTAAATTTTTTACTTCGGTCCTCCTTCTTTTAATTTTCAGATTGAGTTTAAATAACTCAATAAATTCGGTACAGAAGTTTTGATTTTTTTAATTTTATTCTTTAATTGAAAATGATAATTTATTTGATTTTCATTTCAGCCCTTATACTTTTAATTTTTTAATTTTTATCCCTTTATTTTTTATATTCTTGGAATAAACCCTATTTTTGTCCATGTATATATAGGTGTGCTCCAAGCTTTGATTTTTTAATTTTTATTGTTTTCTTATTTGTTGAGGTAATATTTTTTTGAACAAAACATAGCTCTTAAATTTTATTTTGTATCTATGATCATTTGAAAATTGATATTTTTTATTTTTTTTCTCCCTTTGTTCTTTCTTCCAGGTTTTTATTGTTTTTTTTTTCATTATTTTTTTCAAGTTAGATGAATTTTTTTTGCTTGATATTTTTTTTTATTTGATCTTTTGTTAAAGTTATTACGATTTTTTTAGTCTTTTATTTATTTATTTATTTATTTATTTCATTATTAACATAATAACAATAATAATAATAATAATAATTTCAATTATTTTTCTTACTTACTCTTTTGTGAATGTTTTTCATTTTTTTTCTCTAGGGATAATTTGATAATTTTCATTGTTTTGATAGTAATAGCATTAATAATTTTAGATGTTAAGACTTCGATGTTATTGTTTTTATAATAAAGTGTGATAATAATTTTTATTATATTAAATTTTACATATATAAATATTATATTTGAATTTTGCACTAGCAAATCCTATTAATTTATTTAATCCCAACAATTATAAAAATTATTTGCTTAGCCTGCAACGTAGTGTGGTCCATTTTTTTAATTTTCAAGTCAAATGATTTTTTTCTAGTTAATACTTTTATCATTTATTTTATTTTATTTTTTCTTTCTTTTATTTTTTTATTGTTTTTTTTTATTTCAAGTCAAAAGAATTTTTTTTACCGCATAATTTTTATTTTATTTTTTTATTTGATCTTTTGTCAAAGTTATTATGATTTTTTAGTCTTTTATTTTTTTTTATTACTAACACAAGAATAATAATAATAATAATAATAATAATAATAATAATAATAATAATAATAATAATAATAATAATTTTTCTTACTTAATCTTTTGATAATATTTTTCAGTTTTTTTCTCTCGGGATAATTTGATGATTTTTATTTTTTTGACAGTAACTGCAATGATAGTTTTAGATTTTAAGATTTCGATGTTGCTATTTTTATAATAGGGTGTGGTGATTTGTTTTATTATATTAAACTTTACATATATACATATTATATTTTAATTTTGGACCAGCAAATCCTATTAATTTTTTTAATCCGAACTATTATAAAAATTATTTCCTCAGCCCGCAACACAATGCGATAATTTTTTTTTTAATTTTCAAGTGAAATGATTTTTTTTTTCAGTCAATAATTTTTTTTTTCATTTATTTTATTTTTTATTTTCTCTTTTGTTGATGTTTTTAGGCTTTTTTTTAGCATTTGATTTAATTTTGTTTTCTTCCCGTTATTAAAGCAATAATAATATTAATATTAAGAATAATAATAATAATTTTAGTTTTTGTTTACGTGCTTTTTTATTAATATATTTTTTTGTTTTTCTATCAGGTTTGTTGAATAATATTTTTTATTTTGACAGTAATAGTGATGATAATTTTAGAAATTAAGACTTCGATGTTACTGCTGTTATAAAAACTATATTGATCTCTTTCATTATATTAAAATTTCATGTTAAAATATTATATTTTAATTTTAATAGTTATAAAAATTATTTGTTTTGCTCGCATTACACCCGCAACATAGTACGGGTATTTAACTAGCTCCTGTTAAAGGAAAAGTTGTGGGCTGAAGTAAGGATGGTAAGCCCCATTATGATGGGCCTTTAGGCAGGTCTACATGGTAACAAATTTCGGCACCACAGTTTTTGACCTCAATGTTTCACTTTAAGATATTTTTGAAGTAGATGTTTTTGTCTCGTGTAAGAGATTCAGATTACTTTAGGATATTTTTGAAGTTGACAGTGTGGTCATTTTTAAGATATTTGACTTTGCGTTAAAAAAAATTAATATGTCTCTTAAGCATTTTTTTTCCTGATTTAATTACTAGATCATAAATTAAAAAAAAGTTAACATATTTCAATATATATATTTTTGGTTTATTTTGTTATGATATTACCATTAATTTTATTTTTTTAAAAAAAATATTGGCTTTATAGTTTTTTTATTTTCTTTTCAATTAAATTATTTTGATTTTATAATCTAAGTCTTGAATTTTACAAGTTGACTCACTCTTTATTACTCATATTCTATTTTTATCATTTTAACTTTGGGTAACTTGAGCCAAATATTTTTTTCAATATTTATGTATTTTGAAGTTATTTTAAAATAAAATTATGATATTTTTTTATGTGTGATTTTTAAAAAAAATAAAAAGGATCAAAACTGTATATATTGTGTTAGTCTTAAAGATCAAGGGTCTAAGTGTATTTTTCATGCAATCTCCTGCATGTTATCTATGTTCGGTGTCTTTTCATTTCAATTTTTATTCTTGTATTTTTACCATTAACTAATAATTCAGATGTAATTAGCCTTCAATTAGAATTAAATTGCATGAAATATAAATTCGAGGTCAAAATAATTTTTTTAAAAAAATATACTTTTTCATCTATAGAATTCTATGTGTGTGTAAACAATGTATATCCTACTTTAAAAAAATATACCTTGTCAAAGTATAGATGACACCCATAGAAATATACTTTATAGATGACTGCACAATAAATATCCACTAATTTTAGAGTTTTATCTAATTAGTATGAACCATATCTTAATAAATAAGAGTTATGATTCGATCCGTTTATTTTTGTATTTTAAAAATATTTTTGAAAAAATACGATATTTATGTTATTTTTTTATTTTAAATTATTTTTTGATGTTTTCATATTATTTTGATGTGCTAGTGTATTTTGATATTAAAAATAAAAATTATTATTGTTATTATTATTTTTTTTTATTCGAGGAAACCAGACTCCCCGGAAAGCGTATTTTGTGGGCTCAAATGAGTAAATAAAACCCCGGCCGTCTCATACTCTTACAAGAAATGAACGTCCTGACTCGAATTCGAGACCTACTGTGTAGATCTTAAACTCTTCACCACCACACTATATTCCTTGGGGACTTTTTTTTAACTCTAGACTACTTTTCAAATTATTTTAATATATTTCTAAAAAAACAATATAGAAAGGGACACTCCATCTGTAAAGTACACATATTATTTATTTTTAATATTTTCATGTTTCCTTGCTTTGCACACTTGCAATTATTTTCTTTTGAATGACATTATTAAATTGCCCGCAGATATTTACTTTTAAAAAGGGCATTATCTAGATGGTCAAATCCAATATTTTGACTTTGAACAATGGATCAATTCTAGCTGCTCGTTAGCATGCTTTCACTTACCACTCCAGCATAAAATTCCGAGTGAGCTAATCACATTAAATAAATAAATAAAAATAATCTCCTAATCAATGCTGATAGCTCCTACCTATCCACAATTATTGATGTGAATTGCGTTCAACTACCACCAATATTTTCTATGAATTAACACCGTACACCTACCATTAAAACATGGACAAGACGAGTGTCGGGCGGATGCACAGAAAAACAAGGCGATAAACAAAGAAAATGCACCTAAAATAAATTAAATATTACCTTTTAATATTAGGCGTACAAGAATGTAGGCGGGTGTGCATCTCCAGATCTGGACCAATTACTCGTTTAGAAAAAGAAAAAAGAAAAAAACAATTATTTAATAATATAATAACAAAAATAATCCAATGAAAAATAAAACAATACAAATTAAGAAGTTAAATGGCCAATCACCCTAAGTTAAAACGGTAACTTGAATCGCATACATCACTAGGTTTAATAACTGTTTTTTAGAAATTATTTTTTAATTGATTATGCAACAATAAAAATAAATGCTCGTGAACTAAATATTAGGTTATTTATTTGATAATATGACAAACCTATAAAAAAACAAATTATGAAGTACAGTTGAAAAAATTAAATATTAAAAGATGTAATTAAAAATAAATGTCTATTTTTTTTATAAATATTTTGGAGGATAAATTCAACAACAATAAAAAAAAATTGGGCAAGCACACACGCATGGGTGACCTGAGAGGTATTTGAGAATTGTTATGATTGTTTTTTAAAATATTTTTTAATTAAAAATATATATAAAAAAAAACCACTTAATCAATGTTGTTAGCTCCTACCTAATCACAGTTATGGTGGAGAAATGCGTTCAGCTACCACAGAATCACGGTAGCTTGGAGAGACAGGCTTGAGGATTAAGCTATTCTATCTTTGTAGTGTAACGTATGAAGTTTGTTAATTTTGTTTCTGTTGTTATTTTATTTTTTCAATCTGTTTAGGTTGTTATTTTATTTTTTAATTGTAATAAATTTTTTTGGTTTCAACGTGTTTTGACATATGGTTTTAGTATTGTATTGTTTATATATATATATATATATATATATATATATATATATATATAATTAAATATATTAATTAAAAAAATAGTTCAAATTCAAAAATAAAATTATTTAGAATTGTACTATTTAATCTAAAAAAAACATAATTTTTTTTTATAAATAAAATTATGAGCATATATAATATTATGAGAATATCATCATCAGTCTTGAAAGGTCATTACATTCTCTAAATTATTCTAAAATTTTAATATAATATATATAAATAAGTAAAGAGATTCCTTATAAAATTTCATTTCAATCTAATGATCAAATTAAGAAATATGATTGATATTATAAAATTATTTATTATTTAAAAAATACTATTTGACCGAAATAAAATGGAAGGAATAATTTCAGAACATTTTAGCCGGTATTTAATTAAAAAAAATCTAAAATATACTAGAATTTAAATTGAAATAAAAATAATATTATTTTTTTTATTTTTTTTAACTAATACGAATAATTTTGACAGAAATAAAACCGACGTCCCATTACTGACAACCCAGGTACTATGGATGAATAAGACGGGCCGAAAAGGCACATATCTAGATAGTGCTGAACAAAAAACATGGTGGTGATGAAAAAATAAATAACTAAAGCCAGAATTGTGTTTGGTAAGGGGGTGTATGGATTATTGTTATGGTTGTTTTTTAAAATTTTTTTTGTGTTAAAATATATTAAAATGATATTTTTTTATTTTTTAAAAATTATTTTTAATATCATCACATTTAAAATGATCAAAAACACTAAAAAAAAGTAATTTTTATTGCAAAAAAATTTAAAAATAGTACACCGCGTTTTGCCACAGTGCCACACTTCGATAATTTGGGGGTGTTTGGGATTGCTGTTGCGGTTGCTTTTCAAAACTTTTTAAAAAGTTTTTCGTGCCGAAATATATCAAAATGATGTTTTTTTATTTTTTAAAAATTATTTTTGACATCAGCACATCAAAATAATCTAACATACAAAAAAAAAATTAAATTTTATTCAAAAAAAAAAAAAAATTTTTGCACCGCAGCAAACCTGCGGTGCAAAAGCTAAGCCAAACAGAGGCAAAACAAGGGTGTGCAACGCCAAGGCAGTAGCTAAGTTATCCCCCCCCCCCGGGGACTGATATCGATTTTTTAACATTAAAAAATCTGAAATATTTATAATAAAATGCTATTTGATATTACAAAACGTTGGAAAAAGAAAAAATCCGGTAAAAAAATGGCATAAATACAACACGTCTTCCAATATAATAATTGAGAAAGTACCAGATAATTAATAAAAAAATATATTTTTATTAATTTCAGAATTTATATATTTATTAATTTTAGAATTTATAAGATTAATTAATTAAAATAAAATAATAAAAATGGAAGTCTCTTCAAATCACGAACCACAGCCGCAAATACTGGCCCGTGGTCACAGCTTAGTTAATGGTTTTGAAGGGTGGTTATAATTGTTTTTTAAAGTATTTTTTATTTATAAATATGTTAAAATAATATATATATTTATAAAAATTATTCTTGATAATAATTTAAAAACATTAAAAAAATAATTGTTTTAAATTTCCCAAACGGGTACTTAGTTTATGGCGTTGTTAGGTGGTTGGTTACTCTCTGGCCAAAACCAATCAGGTCCTCAATTTTGCTAATATATTTTGAAATCCATGTTTTGCCGTATCAGGACACTCGAATTAATAAGTGATTTCTTCAGTGATATTTATATAAAACTTTCTGAAGATAATTATTTGTGAATTTTGGTGCGTTTCCATCATATATTTGCGTACTATTGGCACGACTCTCTTTTATTTATACATCTTTACATGTATAGATATATAATTATTTTCTTAGTTAACAATAAATACATTCTCGGGTTCATCTTAATCTTCGTATTAATAAATAAAAATCTCTTCAAATATTTAAAAAATATGCTCCCGACATTGATTTCGTGTGTGTGTGTGTATATATATTTAAAAATTAAATAAATATATAATTATGCTTGATACTTCGGGGGTGTTTTGGAAACACCTTAAAAGTATTTTTTGAAAAAAAATAATTTTTTTACTTTAAATAAAAATTATTTTAGTATTTTTATATTTTTTGATGTGTTTATGTTAAAAAAAAATATATTTTTTAAATTATTATTTTAATATAATTTTATATAAAAAATACTTTAAGAAATAATTACAAATTGGTATTGCTCATACCAAATACTATTTTAATATAATTTTATATAAAAAATACTTTAAAAATTCCTGACACTTCTTCATATTGCTCGTTCGAGTCATACCAAATACTCTCATTCCAAAGGCTACCAAGCTCCAATGTACCACAACCACCGCGTGGCTTTTGATATAGTCTCCACCTGCCAATATCTTGGGAACAAATACATGATCAAGATTATGATCCAGATTCCAGTCTTTGGTTTTTTATTTTATTTTTACCACTTAGTAAAATAATATCTATAAACGTACTTGGATTAAAAATAAGGACATAATCGAAATAATTTGTATAAAGCTGGGTACATCTTTGAATACAGCAAAGACAAGGGTGTGTTGTGTAAAGGTTACCAGTACCGGTCGACTACGGCGGCTTATACAATAGTTTCGTGGAAAACGCTCCTTTTGGCTTAGGGTGCATTTTTTGTAAACTATTTTTCGAAATATTTAAAGTATAAGCACGTAAAGACAATCTCTCTCTCTCTCTCTGAATTACGATATAAATATCTTCTCACCAACTCGTTGAAATCTTGGCAGAAAAGTTTAACCACAATCTAGGTCCAAATTTGTCACCTGTTGATCTTTAGCATCTCATCAGATTTGATTCATTTCCCAATTCCCATATTTCAGGTTAGCGTTTCTTTTTAGTGAAGATCACTAGAGTTTTTGTAATGGTTTGTTGATTTTTTTGGTAGTTAAAGCTTAAGATCACTTGAGAGATTGTGTTTAATTGTTTTCTTGATATATTTTTTTGGTAATTAAAGCTTAAGATCACTTGAGAGATTGTGTTTAGTGGTTTGCTTTATTTTTTTAGTTAAAGAATTTGTTTTAATTTCTTTTATATCACAACAACGTTTTGACTTCGATAAAACTAATGAAGGGAACGGAATTTTAGCGTTTTGGTGTTTGGTCAAAACCAATAACCTCGATTACAGGGCCTATGAGAAACAAGTTTTTAGTATCTCGATTTTGTAACCGATATTTTTGTGGTACTGAATCAGATCAGAGAGGGCGGTGCTTGGGAAAGGAAGCAAAGCTTGATATATCAAGGACATGGGATCAGGTCAATGGATGGTAGAGAGGAGATCTAGTTTTGGAAATGATTCGTCTCCAAAGGAACATGAGACTGTGTCTGAAACTGGGTGCCTTTCAATTATTGTTCTTGGTGCTTCTGGTGATCTAGCCAAGAAGAAGACATTCCCTGCTCTCTACCATCTTTATCGCCAGGTAAATAAAGAGAAATCCTTTGCTTGCTAATAAAAGACACGGTTTCTTGTGAATTTAGAGAAGTTTGATTGATTTTTTTTTTCTCGATGGGATGTTGGGCAGGGATTTCTGCACTCAAATGAAGTTCACATTTTCGGATATGCAAGGACTAAGATTTCAGATGATGATCTTAGAGATCGAATCCGTGGGTGAGATATCTTGCCTAGCTTCTGTCTTGTGTGCCTACTTCATCTTGGTGTGCATGTGCTACATCAATTGTGTTCGTTTTTTACTCCGGTTCATTGCGATGGAGTAAATAACGGGCAAGGTACTGGGATTTGTGTAGTTCACATCGAAACATACCAGGAAGAAAGTAGGGAGCACATGGATGTACTTTGTGACTGCGGCTATGTTTTCAGCCATTTTTTATTTTTTTTGGCTAAAGGTTATTGACAAGTATAATGAATATTGCAAATGACTGGGATTGAACAATCATTTCAGATATCTTGGCAAAGATGCGGAACATGTATCAAAGTTCTTGCAACTGGTTAGTCTAGCTCTTTCTATGCTTTGTTTTTTTATTAGTCTTTTCCGGCATGCACTACTAAGACATCAGTCTTTTTTAACTTTGCAGATCAAATATGTAAGTGGTTCTTATGATAGTGAGGATGGCTTTCAGCTATTGGATAAGGAAATTTCACAGCATGAAGAATCAAAAAACAGTACAGAAGGATCATCTCGAAGACTATTTTATCTCGCACTCCCCCCCTCAGTGTATCCACCTGTCTGCAGGATGATCAAAAAATGCTGCATGAATAAATGTAAGAATTGCTGATCTAATTTTCTTTTGTGGCTTCCAATATCTGATAGTAACATTTTTCGGTCATTAACTTTATAAAGCCAAACACTATCTCTTTTACTATATCCTCTTTTACATCTGATATTTCTTGGAAGAAAAGAGGAGGTACAAGAAGAAATTCATTTGCCTGACAGCCACTTTTGGAATGGAAAAATAAAATAAAATAAAGAAGATAGAAAGCGAGAACTGCCCTATCTGTGCATACACTGACAATTAAGTTACCTTATTTGACTGTCTTGCATTTTCTTAAGAATGTCTCTTCACGGGGTCTTAAAACTTACATCCAGATAGGCATAACTGGATGCCTCATTATTATTCACAGCCATCACTGGATCTGCTAATGGTGGAGAATCTTCTTATGTTTTTTTTTTTTTTTTCAGTTTACCCCTCTAAATGATATGATGTTTTCTTGTAGCTACAATTTTAACGTTGTTTCATTTATCCTTGAAAGCTAACTGAACTTGCCATTTTGTTAATCAGCTTTGGTTAGATAAACTGTGCTAGACTTTACAAATCTATAGTTCAAGTAGCTGTATCGATTTTCCAGTGTTGCAACAGACCAGAACTTCGTGTTAATCTTATTGACTGCTGTTCTTTAAATCCTTTCCAGCTGACCTTGGTGGATGGACTAGAATTGTCATTGAGAAACCTTTTGGCAAAGATTTGGAATCTGCAGAAAATCTAAGTGCCCAGATTGGAGAGTTGTTTGAAGAACCACAACTTTATCGTATCGATCACTACTTGGGAAAAGAATTGGTGCAGAACTTGGTAAGATACACAGAAATATTTAACAGTCATTGTTCATCAAGGCTGGCATCTCTTTTTAATTCTTTTTGTTGCTTGTACTTTGTAGCTAGTTCTCCGTTTTGCAAATCGCTTCTTTTTACCTCTCTGGAACCGCGACAACATTGCCAATGTACAGGTGAGTATCTTTTGTTGTTTTGTGCAAGAAAAAAAAAAAATGCTAATGAGGAATATGAAATGATAGTTGATAAGTTAATGGATTGGAAAACACTTCTTAGCTATGAATTTATGGCTTTCAACGATCATCTCAAAACATCAAGTATGAGAGTCTTCTTTGCCAAAATATCTGCTTTTAAATAAAAGCACCAGTTATCATAATTTTCAATCATTATCTCCTTTTTTGCTTTTCCAGATTGTGTTTCGGGAAGATTTTGGAACTGAAGGTCGTGGTGGATATTTTGATGAATATGGGTATGCTCAGTAAACACCAGTTTCTTGTACAGTCTATATAGCAGGATCTCTTACCAAGGAATCACATTGTTTTTTCCTTGGAAAATGCCTGTACTGTTATAACAAGTAGTATATTTATTTTTACTTTCTTTAAGCTCGTTTTTCTTCTAGTTTTTGATTAATATCTTCTAGCAAATTGGCGGGGAAATATTTTCTTGAAAATGCAGTTATGGATTATGGAACCTTTTGTTTTCTGTTAATTTGTATCGTTGAGCTCTTTGGGTGTCATGTAACTACAAAATCAATAAGTGACAAGCATGAATCTTGTTTTTCTGCTGCAGGATTATCCGTGATATTATTCAAAATCACTTATTACAGGTATGGGCAATAGCTTTAAGCCAGACTATTATATGATTTGTCATCTTTTGGGAGTCTTAATAACCCCTGCATATAGGAGAAGCATTTTTCTGGAGCATTCAGATATAAAAATATTGTCTACTTAGAATTTGTCTTTTCACATCAAAATAGCTCAGCCTTGTACTTGGACATATCTTGTAGGTATTCATGTAAACTTGGGATCATGAGCAAGTAGCACCATTCAAGAGAAAATATGAGAAAGGAAATGAGTTTCATTTGTGGCTAACTATTGTTCTATTTTTCACAGGTCCTTTGTCTGGTTGCCATGGAAAAGCCTGTTTCTCTCAAACCTGAACATATTAGGGATGAGAAAGTGAAGGTGAGCATCAATCAGTTTGAGATCATCAACCATCTCATTTTATTATCTCCTGATATTTATATCTGGAACCATTTAAAGATAATCATGAACCAAAATGTTTCAATCTGTTAGTTCCCTGAGGGATGAAAAGCATCAATTATCAATCTTCGTAGGAGTCCATTTAGACCAAAGCATGTAGTTTAACATTAATTTTCTTTTGTGCTGTCATCTGTTCCTTCAGAGGTTGATGCTCTGAGTCTTAAGAGTACCCTTTCTATTCAATTACTTACTGTTCAGTGATATTCAGGTTCTTCAATCCGTACTTCCAATCCAAGATAATGAATTTGTTCTAGGACAGTATGAAGGCTACAGGGATGACCCAACAGTTCCTGATCAATCAAATACCCCAACATTTGCTACTGTTGTTCTGAGAATACATAATGAAAGATGGGAAGGTATTTTTACTTTATAATCCATTTGCTTGCTATTTACGGAACATTTTCACAGTTCAGTGGAAATGATTTCTGAATCTCTTATTTTGGAACCTTAGATATACTTCAGACATCAGATTGACCGAAGCAAAATAGTTTGTTCTCATTGGTACTGCCGTACTTTGTCTCTCAGGGGTTCCTTTCATACTAAAGGCAGGAAAAGCATTAAATTCAAGGAAGGCAGAGATACGTGTTCAATTCAAGGACGTTCCTGGTGATATATTCAAATGTATGACTCTGGAACTTTAGAGTTTTGCATCACCACTTCCTTTGTGGTCCATGTTGATTCCTCTGTGGCTCGGTTTTTAGAAGTTATAATGCTGTTTGTCGTCATAATTTTTCTTTTTGATAAAAAATGTTTACCCATGTAAATAATTGATTCCCTGCCCCTGAATACTTTAGTTTGGTCCCTGTAAGTATCGTATTGCTTGACCTGCGTTTAATTTTGTAGGTCAAAAGCAAGGAAGGAATGAGTTTGTAATTCGCCTGCAACCCTCAGAAGCTATGTACATGAAACTTACGGTACGAGTCTAATTTGGCAATTGTATGCAAAGCCTTTTCCTTAGTCAAATTGCATGAATGCGTTGTCCAGTGAAAGAGGACAGTAGAGCTAAAGAGATTCTGCATTACTTCTCTGAAATACCATCCTATGCGTACCCTAAATTTTAGTTGTGAGCTGAATGCTTGAGACATCATAAATCCCTAACCAGGGATTATTATACACTAGATCTCAGGTATCTTTGTGTTTGCCTCTGAATTTCTCTCTGCCACTCATGCAGGTCAAGCAGCCTGGACTCGAGATGTCTACTGTTCAAAGTGAACTGGACTTGTCATATATGCAACGTTATCAAGGGGTTCCCATCCCAGAGGCATATGAACGTCTGATTCTTGACACGTAAGATTCCTGCCCTTTGGCTATTTTTTGACAACAAAATATCTTTTAGTGCTACTCTCTTGTTGTGAGAATTCATAAAGATGCATAAATTATGTCCAATGAGCTTAGAAGCTTTAGTGTTATCTAAGAATCAAGGATATAAATAACAGAACTGGTAACGAGTATTGATTTTGGTTTTGCAGAATTAGGGGCGATCAGCAGCATTTTGTTCGCAGAGATGAATTGAAGGTAAATTTTGTTTCAGATTCGTAAAATATCTGGACTGAAATGGGATTACCAAAATCTGATTGTTGCTCCATTCCAATCATCAGGCAGCTTGGGAGATCTTCACACCCCTTCTGCACAGGATTGACAATGGTGAAATGAAGCCAAAGGAATACCAACCAGGCAGCCGAGGTCCAGTCGAAGCAGATGAGCTGCTGGCAAAAGTTGGTTATGTTCAAACACATGGCTATATCTGGATTCCTCCTACTTTGTAGAAATGTAGGCTGTACGGAATAATCTGCTTTGCAGTTTCCCTAAGATGAGTATAATTTGTAGTTATGAAATACGAAATGAGGTGTTTTATGTACTTCGGCCTTCAGCTAAGCTTGTCGAGAGAATTTGTTCTGGCATGTGAGCAGTTCTCCACCCGGAATATGTATTTGCTGCGGTGTGTAATAATTACGTGTCTACGTGAGGAAATAAGGAAATAAAATTGCTTTAAGCAATTGCCGGTGTGATGATATTTTAGATTCTCTCTTCGAGGTTTATTAACAGCTTGAAATTCTCTCCATGTTTTTCAACCTGGCAAACTGTGATTAGCCAACACTTAGGCCATCATCAATCAATAAATATTATCAATTAATCAAATATATAATGGATGTAAGTTTGAATGTGTCATATGATTTAAGGCATGCGTGTTATTTATGGTGTGCTAGAATGACCATGAGTGAAAAAAGTAATAGAATATAATATGCCCGTGTACGAGTCAGACCCCCTTCTAACTCTTAAGATTAGTTTCATTGTTAAAAAGACTAAGCATATTGTTAATATATATGATGTTTCATATAAAAATGCTAAGCATGTAAAGAGTTGAAGAATGTTTATTAAACATCGAAAAGATCAAGACAAAACTAGTTCGAGTTCGAGGATGAGCTCTTTTTAACCCAACGAGCTAATGCTGGGGGATTTTTAAAGATATATTATTTTTCTAAGCTATTAGTGTTTATTTTTAAATAATGGTGATTTTATTTCTTCCTAATTTGTTTAGGATTTTTATTAATTTTCAGATTTTCTAGTTTGTTTAGGTTAATGTTATAGCTTATTTAAGAAGAGCTGTAAATCTTTTGAGAGACATATTGTATTATAGCTATTTATTTGATTATCAAAATTCGAATTATAATTATGTGTGACAGCCATTTTCAGCTTCCATTTTTTCTTTTTTAGTCTGTTGTTTTTATTGTGTTATTTTCATCCATGTTATGTTAGTTGGTACTTCAGTAAGTTTTGATTCAAAATAAATATTGAATTTTTTATTATAAGATGTAAAAGAGTAAAAATAATAATAATAATATATTTTATTTATACTAGATCACCTCACACCAAGACGGTTTTACAAAAGCTTATGATATATATATGTGTGTGTGTGTGTGTATATATATATATATATATATATATATATATATATATATATATATTACAGTGTGTTATTCGTGTTTTATAATAGAAATTTTCTAAATTAAAATATAATTTTAATAACTAAAAAAACTTAAACATGGATACTTATTTTTGTTACAAGGACACTTGTATATAATATTTCCTACAAAAACATCAACATCAACATCAACAATCTAACCATTATTATTTTTAACTCAACAATAAACCCCTATTTGTCATTGAGACTGGAACGTTATTTAACTAAAATTTGAATTATTATTTTATTTTAAATGAAAGTTTTTTGATGATGTTTTTAGATCATTTTAATGTGCTGATATCAAAAATAATTTTAAAAAAATAAAAAATATATTATTTTAATATATTTCTAAACAAAAAATATTTTAAAAAATAACTGCAACTATACTCCTAAAAATCCCCTGAATATATCCTCGAACTAACCGAAACTAAATTTCTCTTCAGACACGCCCTCCCTCCATATTGGTTTGGCGAATCCCATACAAGTGGATCATGGGGGAGCTTGAATTAGATAAACGGTGACAAATATTGCTAAATAATTCCTTCTAGGTAGCGAGGATAATTAAGCCCAATTCAGTATTGTAACTGTAGGCTCAGAGGTTGTTGGGACGCACGCCAAGCCCCTCCTCCGAGCTCGGAGCATGGCGTAATGGTATCAAAGTCATCCTAGAAGTTGTTCCGTTGCCCACCAAGCCCCCGAGCTCGGAGCATGACATCACGGGATCTATGTAGATCCTAGCCAGTGCGGATTTACCTATACTGCCCAAGGCTCGATTTTAGAGTTTAATTGTGATACAGCAAGGACATCGTCTCCTCTATATTCGAGGGTTAGGAGGCGTTCGAGTCGGATGAATGGAATGGCTAATAGACGTACAGGCAACCAATAAATTAATTTGAATAATGAGTTGTTTCACACTATATTTTAAAAAATTTAAATTATTTTATTTTATTTTTTATATTAAATTAATTATTTGGTATTTTTAAATTATTTTAATGTACTAATATCAAAAATAACTTTTAAGAATTAAAAAAATTATTATTTTAATATATTTCTAAACAAAAATTATTTTTAAAAATAACATCAATCAAATTCCCATTAATTCAACAAACCGAGCTTCAATTTTAGGCCTAAAAATTATTCAGTGACGCAACAGGCAATAATTCCTCATCCCATAGCGGTGGTCATGAGCAATTTGAATTAGATATAAAAAACGGTTAATGTGAGAGTTCTTTTTTTTTAAAAAAAATTTCTTTAAATACATTAAGAGAAATATATTTTTATTTTTTAAAATATTTTAAACATTAAAACAATTTAAAAATATATATAAAAAAAACCAGGTAAGGGTAAAATCGTCATCGTCTCACAGCCCGAAAGAGAACTCCCTTTCTATTTCTGTCTTTCTCACTCTCTTTTTTATTCTTATTTGGCTTCATAAAAAAAGATTAGGTCAAACCCTTTTTAGTTAACTCCTTGCGAAACAAGGTAGTGTGAGCATCTTTGCCCAGCCCCACTTTACTTACAGTCAACAACCCTCCTTTCGTTGTTACCTATCTCCCATGGATTCGGTTTTATTCTGACCCTTCTTACGTGCAAAGAAGATTGATTTTTCATCTGGGGTTCTCTCTTGATTTATTTTGTTTCGATACTTTTGGATTTGGGTTTTCCATTCAGAGGTTTCTTTTCTTTAATGAATATGGAGATAAACCATTATCACGGAATGAAAAAAGATGAACCAGAAGGGAATGATGCTATAGTGGGTTCTGATGATAGTTTGCCTGTCGACCCTTTTGGCATGGATATCAAGTTCTCTAGACTCACTGCTTTGTTCCAAGATTTTGATGGGGATTTGGTGCCTTCTTTTGCTAAAATTGGGGTTAATGGAGAGGAGAAAACTATGGTTGATGATGGTTTTTTTGTGGGTGTAGATTTGTTTTTTAATGGTGCTTGGAGGTTGCAGCCACAAGAGGGCAACTTGAGTATCAGTGATGCGGTGCCGACTCCAGATCATAGTTTTAGTCGATTTGGGGCTGATTTTGGGGTGAGTGCTGGTGGTTTTTCTTCGGAAACCAATGTCCATAATTGGGCTGATTGCGAGAAAGGGAAAGAATTGGGAGGTGAACCACATGATGCTTTGTTTTTTGCACTTGGTTATTTAGGAGTGAAAGACCTCCTTGTGGCTGAAAGGTTATGCAGATCTTTGCGCGATGCGGTTAGAGGCGATACTCTGCTATGGAGGAGAATTCATATAGATCAACCTTTAAGCGAGAAAATTACTGATGAAGCTCTTGTCAAGTTAACTAGCAGGGCTCAAGGTACTCTGCATTGCTTGAGTCTAGTGGGATGCATAAGAATCACTGATACTGGGTTGATGCAGGTGCTGGAAAGCAACCCAAGGTTGACAAAGGTCAGTATCACTGTGTAATTCTGTTCCTGGATCAATACATATTGTCAACTATGTTAACATGCACTTGTATATGGTGTACACATTGACCAAGTCTAATATGTTCTGCATTTATAATCGTAGATGGTGTTTAATCTGAACAAGAAGTGATAATATTTAACATTAATTATTATAATCATTTACGTGCATACAAGTAAATACTACTAGGATTGGAGTTGGTGTCGGTGTCATTCTATTTATTTTGGTAGCTGTAGTGTGCCATCCAAATTACAATGAAGCAACACTGTCCCTTTCTAAATAAACATTATATTTATTTTATAGATGTTGAGTTGGATTATGCTAAGTTTTATAAAACATTGATGAAGGAATTAGCATACAAACTATCTATAGACAGTTTGGAAGAGAAAAAAAATTTGACTTGTGCATTTGAACTTTGAAGTTTTAATCCTCTCTTTAGGATACATCCTTCTGCACTGAAGAGGTTAAGACCAGTTTAACCTGGGATGACTCAAGACTTTATAAGGAGCAAAGAAGGGGAGGGGTTGTACTGGGAACCTTAGAGTTTGAGGGTGCCATTCCATGGGACTACTTCAAAAATTTAATCAAAATTAGACATTTTCATTAAAAAAAAACTATGGAATTATTTCAAAGCTTTTTTGGGGCCATCCAAACCACTAAATGCATATTTATTCTATTAGACGTTTAGAACTATATATGTGTTATGGAAGTATTAAAAGACAAGGGATTGGGACACTGTGCTGTTTGAGAGTGAATTATGAATTTTTGCTTATCTAACATATATCGTGTCCAAAGTATCAAGTTTCTCTGTCAACTATTCAGTTGCTTTCTTGGTTGGTAATTTAATTATTTTTGTAACCGCTGGCTTCTAAAGAGAAGTTTCTTAAATTGTTCTGTAATAATCATGTGAAGCATCAACTTTGCTCCCAAAGCAATCCTTTATAGATGAGAGCCTTTGCCTCTTTTTGGAGAATTACTAATCTATGACAATTATGTTTGTGATGCTTCCTAAGTGTACATCCTGTAACAAACCTTTCGTACCGTTACCTTTTTTGTGAACCTGCTACTGTATTGGTAGACTTGTTCCAACACTAAACATATTGGCTTTAGATTTTGTAATGGTTTGCTTGTTAAAATTATCAGTGGAATAAATAACATGTTACTGATTTCTATGCGGGTTGTGCTCATATTATCAGTACCCTAATGTCCCGGAAGTTCATTTTAACTCTAGCTGAAATTTCTCTATGATTCGTTTATTTCCCATTGTAATATGATGAAAATCTACTTTTTCATGCAGTTATGTGTGCCAGAATGTGTGAGACTCACCATCGACGGAATCTTGTGTAATTTAAGGATCCTCAAGTCAGCAGGCACCCTGAGAATAAAGCACATAAGAATTGGGGGGCTCTTTGGTGTAACAGAAAATCGGTTTGAAGAGTTGAAGTCCTTGCTTGGCATGGACCATATGCATTCAAGAGCCAAAACCCCACAGTTTCATCGTGTTGGACAATTGTATCTTTCTTGTGATGATGATCGCGCTATTGATATTGAGAAGTGCCCCAAATGCAAGCAACTGAAACTAGTTTATGATTGCCCAGCAGAGAGTTGTCAAGGGAAAGATCAAGTTAATCAGCTATGCAGGGCTTGCACTCTGTGTATAGCTCGTTGTATACAGTGTGGATGTTGCATTAAGGATTGTGATTATGAGGAGACCTTTTGTCTAGACTTTCTTTGTTTGGATTGTTGGAAGCATCTTTTAATTGTCAAGAGAAGCCAGAAGTAAGTGGTGCTTCCTCTTCTGGGCACACAGTTTCTCACCAAGAGATGAAGTATCATTTTTGCCTTTACAGTGAATAGAGAAGATATCGGAAATGCATGTCTTTGGGTTCCTTGCATGCTATGGGTGCATCGATAATATCACAAATAAGGTGTGTCAACCACGTGCTCTGTTGCCTGGCTGTAATCTCAAAGCATTTTGGCAGACTCTAGCTGCTGCCTAATGTTGCAGTCTGTGCTTGGCTGTTGAATTTGACTGACTTCAACTTGGATTCTTCAGCAAGCTTGCTGTTTTAGGTTAGGGTAGACAAAAATAGAAGTGAAAAGAAAAAAGAAAAGAAGGATTGGAAAAGATGTAGAATAAGGGGAAAAAAGGCAGGAGTATTAATGAAATTATTGTCCAACTTGATTGCTTATTAAATAAAATGTCATTGGCGAAGTGGTTCCTGTCCCAGCAAGAATGAGAGGAAGAGCATCTGAATGTAATGGACCAGCTGGTCCATTTGAAGAAACATGGTTGATGATTCACCATCGAAGTTGGGAGACGTTGCAAATTACAATAAGGGCATACCTTTATTGTCAATCATGGTATGGAAGCATTATATATGCTTGTTGTGAATTGTATTCTCTTCCCACTTGCCTTCAGTAGAGAAAATAATGTTGGTTGCGTGCTATAAACTTTATCAATATATGTGATGATTGAAGGATTTGCTCGTTGTAAAGCTTTGAACAACATTTCTAGCTTATTGTTATATGCTTTGCTTGCTGTCAAACAATATGGTGTGACTAGAAGTTTGTTTAGATTGCATCTGGCATTTTGAAATATGTGGTTTTGGTTTCTTCAATTCTAAATATTGATGATTAGGGAATGTTGAGATACACCATATTTAGAGGGTTTTAACTTTTGTGAAGACTATATTATAATAACTCTTGTTTTGTTTATTTTACTAACTTAAGATCAATATTGATAAGAAGGGTATGGATACTCCAGCTCTCGTGAAATTTTACTAATAGAGTTTGTATAGATATACAATTGCAACATCATTGTAAGCTACACCTGATGTGGTTCTGCACTATTGGCAACAACAAAGACATCTCTGGGAGTACGTATGTGCTGTTTATATATATATGTGCTGTTTTATATATATATATGCCAAATAGCTGCTGGCAACTAACTATTGATCTTTGCATTACATGTATACAAGAGACAACACCACACCCTCCTCTGTAACTTGTGGAAATCAAAACCTTCTGTCATATATCATCTCAGCAATATTTAAATAAAACCTTCGACCATTGTTAATTTCCACTTTCAAATCGATGAAAAAGCATGTTAGACCATGTGTTATATAGCTTTTAGTAGAGAAGTACTGTGGTCATCATGGGTAGAACCAAGCCTGATCAGCTTGCCAATTTGAAATTGTTTTCTACAAAATTTTAAATTAATTAGAAATCCTATTTTTAAGTAAATCAAATCAGTTTTAATTAATTAAAAATTATAAGATTTGGAATCTTATAACGGTCAATAAGTTCATCTTATCAAGAGTGTTGATCTCATTAGTGATCATAATTACTTTTTTTTGGATAAAATGTTCTTCATTGATTGTTTTATTAAGGTGCAGGACTCAAATAGAAAAGAAAAATAAAATCTAAGACCATCATAGAAATTTCCATAAAATACACAATTGAACTTATGGTTAATTATCCCTCTTGTAAATATAAGAATTTTGTATACATAATTTAAAAAGGGTTAAATAATAATAAATAAAAGGAAGAAGGTTGAAATAAGTATTCAACAATTAAATGTTAATTAAAATATAGATATAAAACTATTTATGAGATAAAAATATCAGTTAGTAGATAGATTTTATATAATTGAAAAGCATAATATGAAATATCTTTCCATGACAAAGATAATAAGGAATAATAATATGAGAAATTACACTAAATGCATGTACTTGTATATCACTATATTATTAAAGCCATATACTACTACAGGTCTCTCTCTCTCTCTCTAAGAAAGAATGGTGAAAGGATAATAAGATAAAACCAAAAATATATTGAAAAAATAATTTAAAAATGCATTAATTTATTGTGAATTAAAATAATAAAATAACTATTTTATATATTTTTCAAAAACAACTAAGTTGTCTATTAAAGACAATTAGATCTTTTCACATTATTTATTGATCATTTTAGATTTAGTTGTTGGCATTTTAATCTTTTCATATTTTTGCTCAATATCTTGGATCCATAGCTTTTTTGTATTTTTAATTTTTAAAGGCCAATTAAATGACTTAAAATGGTCTTAAGAGATAAAAATTTTTTGTCTTACATTCATGAACATTCTTTTTTTATTTTCACACTATTTATTTTGTTATTATTAGATTGGTTTAGGGATAATTTTTCAATTTTATAAATATAAATATTAATAAAAAAAATTGTTGACACATGTATTGCACGTCTCAACATATGGGCGTTGCATGTAAGGCTATCCAGTGATCAAATGCTACCTTTCATGTTAAGGTTTGAATTATTTTGATGTCCCTTCCATGATGAAGCTATTTCCATGTCAGTCCCTTTAAAATTATAAAGTAGCATTTTAATTTATTAATTTGATCGATTTTTTTTATTATTTATTTTATTTGGAATAATTTTTAAATTATTTTTTAGTTTCATCGCCTTAGAAATTTTTTTATCTTTTAAATTTTATTTTCACTCTTTTTATTCTTATTTCTTTTATTTGAGCCAATATTTTAAATTAATTTTGTTTTAGAATTTCGTTCTTTTAAGGATTCTTTTCATATTAAATTTGGTCATCATTACTTCAAATGCTATTTTTTTTTCACTTTGATAGTTTTTTTAAATTGAATTTTTTATTCAACATTAAATTGGTTGATGTTTTTAATTGATCTTGATTCTTAGATTTCATAAGTTGTGAATTTTAAAAATTAACTTAAATTTAAAAGGTTCGCTTGAGTTTGTTTATTTTTCTTTGTTTGTATTTTTTTCTTATAAAAACTCATGTTTTTAAGTTTTAAAATTTAAAGTTTATTAAATTGGATATTGGAAATCATTATTTTTATTTATTTGCTTCTATATTAATTAATTTTTACAAATAACCCATATCATCTTGATTTTTTAGTTGTCATTCTTTGTTGAATTTACTTTGGAAAATATATTTAAATTGATATTTGTTTTTGTATTTTATCTTTCAAAATTATATTGACAGTAAATTGTTATTTGTTTTAGTTCAATCATTCACGGTTCAAGTTTTTATATATTAGACTTCTTGATTTTATTTAATTTCCTTTTGATTTATTTATCTTGATCCAATCACTAAAACTACAAGTTTGACATATTAGTCTTAATTGACTTTATTTTTTTAGGATTTTTTTTTAGATTTGATTTTTCATGTTTCATCATTTGACAATGAATTGTTTTTGAATTGAACTTCGTAATCTTTTATGGTTCGCTTTCTATTAGGTTATCTTATTTGCATGATTTAGGTCATAGGGTCCAGTACTAGTTTGTTAGTCTTCTTTATCTTTTTTAATTGATTTTTTTCAATTTTAGTTCTCTATGTTTGATTTGTTTAGAATTGAATTTTTCCTTTTTTTTTTGTTTATCCTAATATCATGACTTCGCTTGCATATTGGACATGATATATTAGGTTAGCTTATGTATTTTTTTTTCATTTTATTGGTTGAAATCTTTGCTTAATCATTTTTTTTTGTTTTGATGATTTATATATATATATATATATATATATATATATTGGACATGATCTATTAGGTTAGGTTAGCTTATGCATTTTTTTTTTCATTTTATTGGTTGAAATCTTTGCTTAATCATTTTTTTTCTATTTTAATGATTTATATATATATATATAGATAAATCTATATATATATTATTATATATATATATATATATATATATATATATATATATATATATATATATATATATATATATATATATATATATATATATATATATATATATATATATAAATCTATATATATGGATTTCTATTTTTTTTATCGTTTAAGTCATTATATTAATTATCATTATTTGTTATATTATTATATGATTTATAATACACTTGTATTTTTTTTTTTTTTTGCTCATTCAGGTTTGTGTCAGGAGTCATTTTTTTTTACTTATTTAAAACATTTTTTTTTTGCTTAGTCATCTTTTTCTAAATGAAAAAAATTGCTCCAACTAGGGACATTATGCAAGCCCACAAATATAATGCTATTTTGTGTGTGTAATTGGATCATTTGAAATGAATAAAGCTAAAAAACCCAATTCTTAAACATACCAAGCCACTAAAGCTAGCCAAACTCAATCTAAAATAACTAATCCTTTTCTTATAAACTTATCTAATATCATCTCAACTATTTTAAAGCTTTCTTTTTCATCTTATTTGCTCCTAACCACCCTCAATCCTCCACAACATACAACATGATAAAAACCAAACTTGTGATGAAGAAAAAACCTTACAAGAGAAATTCATGAGATGAAAAACTTTGGAAAAACCTTACACATAGAATAACTCCTCTTGAACTAGACATAGAAATCCAAAATGAGTTGGGCATTACTAACCAATATAAGCTGAATGTATTTTCTTTCTATAAATGGAATATTGATGGAATAATATAATTAAGGGTGAACAAAAAAACCTAGAGAACCGAAAAAAAAATAAACGAGACAATCAAACCATTAAAAAAATCCATTCTAGTTCGATTTTGGTTGTTTAAGGCTAAAATTGATAAACCAAAATTGAACCAAAACGGTTCACATAAAAGAAATTACTATAAGTTTATGTATTCTTCCAGTTCGGTTCAAATTTTTTAGTTTGATATAATTTTGTTGAAATGGAAGAAGGGGAAGACTTAGTTAAAGTAAAAAAAAAAAAAAAGCCTAAAACAAAATTGCACTGAAACTAGTTTTGTTTTTGAATTTGTTCGTTATAGTTGTTTTTATAAATAAAAACTGAATTGAACCGAAAATGATTACCACTGGTTAGAATACAACATCCTTAATATCTTACAACAAACGAGCATGAATATCAATGCTTATAAAACCAAGACTAAAACCTTAGACAAAGACATAATTAAATCTTTAATTGCAAAATCTTATGGTCAAATAAAAGGATAATAATACTATTATCTCGTTGATGCCCAATATTTAGAGATTCTAAAATCTATTTGAATATATGAAGACCAAACACCAATCCCTAACCTATATGACATAATTATTTAAGATGCAATATTACCTTGATATTAACTATTTCTCTATATTTCATAAGAAAACCATCCTATTTAAGGATAAAAATATTGAACTTCTTTCAAATATTAGGTGTAATTACTTCTAATGCTAGAAAAACACCTATTTCATTTGTGTTATGCTCCGAGAAGACTCCAATAAACCTTTATGGAAATATTTTCTTTTGTTTGATTATCTATCCTTATAGGATAGAGAGACAATCATAAATAAAATTAAGGACACCTGAGATAATTAATTTATCCATTATGAACAGCTGACATATAATGAACTTCTTAACTCTATCTAAAAAGATCTAAAGATCCATCAAGATCTTAAGCTCTAAAAACATTTTAAGTGGAAAATAAAATGAATCAGAAAAACGTTATGAAGTTTTTATCAATAGTTTGATGTATGTATTAAAAAGTCAACCTATAGTGGTACTTGTTTCAAACCTTAATCAAAACCTTCTAAACCATTTAAAAAACGATCAACTTATAAATACAAAAATATTTCCATACCAGATCTGAACCACACTATAAAATCTCCAATAAAAACTTCTTAAACCCAAATTTGATCTCAACATTTACTTGTTACAAATATGGCAACAAAGTTCAAACTTTTAAATTTTGACTTGTAAATACCAAACTCCATGAATTTTAAAATAAGAAAAAAAATATTCACTATATCAAGTGTTTCTTTAATTAAAGCCTATACATTAATGAACATTGAGCATATTTCTAAAGATTTTCTTCATGTTTTAACTCAAATTAATTACCATGATTTTTTTAAATGATTTTCAAATAGATACCATCACCTTATTTGATATAGTTGTACATTTAAATTGCATCAAAGAAAATTTCATAATAATTTCTTACAAAGTATTTCTGAAAAATATTTTGTAGCAAACAATACTAAATTAGGAATAAAAAATATAACTCAAGTATCTATCTCAAACAATGATTTTTATTTTAAAATATTTTAATTGTTACAAATTATATCAATCATATTGTTATTCTTGTCATTTTTTTTTTATTGACATGATGACTCCTTACAAAACTAGTCACAAAAGCATTACTTAAAAAATTAATGATTTAAAACTTGTTTTTCTAAAAAAAACTAATTATCTTGATTTAATCAAAACATGTTCTATCTATACTCATTAAATAAAAGCTTTGATTTATAGAAAGCAATTCAGCTGATACATCACAAACAAGATATATTTTTGCAAAAAATAGAACAATAATTACAAAGCCTTGTTTTATAAAAAAACAAATAATTGCTTTTCCAAACCAAAGTAGAATCATAAATTTGTTCTAACTTCACAAAATATATTTTGAAAAACATGTGGTTGATCTCCTCAGTGATAATTTTAATGAAAAGAACCTATAAAAATCAAATCTATCCAAATGAAAGTTAAACTAGAACAACATTGTAAACTTGAAATCCACGATTTACATTCTAAATCTCTTACAAAAATCTAAATCACCTTGGTTATGAACAACTTTTTATGTCAACAAAGATTTTAAAATAGAAAGAGACATGTGACAAGCTATTATAAACTATAAACCTTTAAATCAAACTTTGAAATGAATTAGCTATCCGACTATAAACAAGAAAGATTTATTACAAAAATTACTTTTTATATTTGTATTTTCAAAATCTGATTTGACATTAGGTTTTAAAAAATACAGATTCTTCTAAAAGATTATTATAAAACTATATTTATAGTTCCTTTTGTCCAAAATGAACATGGAATATAATGTCATTTTGATTAAAAATGCTCCACCAAAATTTTAAAGAATCATGGTTGATATTTTCAATCCAAGATTTAAGAGAGAAAATAAATAATTAAAATAACAACTTTTTAATAAAAATAAAAATAAAAACTTTCAAATTAACTTAATCAATTTGGTCAATTTAAAATGTAAAGGAATCCATTAATGTAAGATCCCCAGTAATACGAATGCATACCGCTGATAATAAGGTTCCCGCTGCGGGATGGAATTGGTACAATCGTCATGCCCACATTGACACGAAACTGATCACTTCTTGAAAGTCACGGAAAGAATGCGTGGGTAAATTTTCAAAGTCAGACTAATTAAAAACTATAATTGTTGCTGTGAAATTATACCATAGCTATAATTACACTAAAATATATAAAAAAAATTATTTGGCATTGTAATTCAACTACATTTTTATTTATTTTTACATTTTTTTCATATATGTATGTATGTATGTATTTAAAAATGTGTGTGTGTGTGTGTGTGTATTGTACACTCTCAAACGACCTCTGGTCATATCTAATAAAACACAAGCATAACCAAACAACACCTCAGAAGTACTGGTAAGAGCAAACTACTTTCAACTCGCGAGTTAACATAATACATGGAATTATATTTTCCCAAAAAGTACAAAACCAAATTCTAAGGACTATAAATTCACATTTGAAACAATAGAGTATAACAAAATGGAGCTCTGGAAGTAAAATCATTGAGTAAGTTCCTTTGTCTACTTGACATATCTGGAGTGGGGGAGCCAATGCGCAAGTACTTCGCCACTTTTACTGGTATTTCAAAGGGGCAATCACTGGGATGTGTTGGTTTCAGAGGCAATCTACTGAAGGGACTTTGTTGAAGCTCTAGTCCAGGCACTCCATTTAAAGCCTAAATATATGAGACATCGACATACAAAGTTATATGGACAAATTACCATCTCATCACACAGCTGTAGGGAGACATTTTCAATCATAAAACCATTTGCCAACGTGGGAGAGATGCAACTCCTTTTTCTACTAGCACACATGTATTCCATTTGACATCCCATTGAAATACGAGTCAATTAAGTACGTAAAAAGACAATAACATTGCATAGTCGAACTCACAAGAAAGTCTAAAAGTTTGCTCTTCCAATGTACTTTTAGCAAATTAGTAACATAAAACTGGTGATTTTACTAGATGCCACAAAAAACTCCACTTTCCATTTATTCTTTGAGCATGAAGCCATCGATGCAAGGATTTCATACATTAGCTAGAAAAAAGTTCCAGTATGGATATATCAAACATAAAACAAGTCAAAATGAGGATTTGAAACCACAAATGCAAGAGGGGCGCATGCAGCATAAATGACAGTCATCCTGGCATACCTGGATAGTATTAAAAGATAGTGTGGCAGATTGCACATTATAGAGGCCTTGGAAAAATTTAAGCAAACATTGAGTGTCCCTTCTTTCCTCTTCATATGAAAGGAAAACATCAACATCAGCATGTTGTAGAGAAGGGAGGTTAATTACTGAGAAATCGACCACGTGAGATTCTCTGTAGCTAAAAAATGTAAGTTTTGGCGCAGAAATTTCCACCTTACAGCCCTTGGAGAGACCACCATAAGAGTACCACATCGATCTTATTGTTACATTGAGCAATTGGGGTCCTGATATTTTAAGAACCTGGAATCTAGTAAAGTCACAACCAAGCAGGGATAAACTGCTCAAATTAGGAAGACAGTCTGAAAAATCAAAGCAATTGCTAACGAGAGAAAACAAACAGTGTTTCAGATGCAAAGTGGTCAGTTTTGAGAAACCAAATGATGTAGTGAAAGTAGCATTCTTGAGTTTTATGGTTTTAAGGGTTTGGCAATTGAGAAGTTCTTGCGAGACAGGAGGTCGTTTGCAGCCCATATCAAGAACAAGATGGTCAATGCCATGGGCAGTGGCAAAATAGATAACCCTTTTCTTGAGATAATCATCTATTCTCCCTTGGTAAGAGAAGATAAATGTTCCAGCAGTAGAGTTATGATTGAGTTTATTCAAAACCGCAACCACAAATTTCTTAAAACGACCCAATCTAAGGAAGGAATTGCTGTTCAAGTGAAGCACATGAACACTAGTCCAAAGATTTCTCCATCCCTTAGCAAGCACAGAGGTCTGGACCGCATCCTTGGCATCCAGGAAGGACAGGATGTGTTGGATAATGTGGTTCGGCAAATTACTGAGTCTATCCACGTGTTGAGAGCTGCAAACTTTCAGGCTTCTCTTCCTCATTCTCACTCTATCAATTTAATGTGCCCTTCGCCAATCATCTCGTAAACATTTCATCGAACACTTTCACCGCAAATTCAATAGCTCAAGTTGCAACCCTAGAGATGAGCCAATGAGTTTCGTAAAGACTTCACGGAATCAAAATTGCAAGGTCATACCATAATTACCTTCAAGGAAAAGCTCAAAGAAACTCACCTGCGCGGCACGTCCTGTAAGTGGCCACGCCCAGGGATTGGAATTTTCAAACATAAATGTGGCTGTTTAAAAGGGGGAGCTAAAACAAACCAGCAAGGGAAGGGCTAATCTTTGCAAAAGATTGTTGTGGTCAGCAGTCAAGGTAAAGGACAGGAGCACTTTTCCATTTTGTTGGGGAGTATCAGAGAAAGAAAAATGTGGTGGGGAGGATGTTGTCTGACAACTCACTGGGCTTGTCTTGTTCCTACCATTTGGACTTCATCTTCTTTGCTTTCTTCACTCAGCAACAAAAAGTTGAGTGGGTGCAGTGAAATAAGAGATAAAAAGGCAAAAACTGACCAGAAATCACTTTCCTGGTACAATCAATTTACAGGGAATCATGGGATTGATCGAGATTGGGAATTGAGGGGTTACTGCAAGGTGGCTGGAGCACAGGTTGTTCACTCGGAACAAAAAAATATCAGAAAACAGTGACAAGTTCCGGGATTAGGCCTAAGCATAGAGCACAGGTTGTTCTTGTTTATTCGATTGTTCTATTTCGCCATCTGCCATTTATGCCTAGCTTGCTTCTTCCGTCTCAAAGTGAATGTGCTTGATAGAAATCATAGAATATTAGGATATGGGTGGCCCATGCTATACAGCTCCAGATTTCATAACAAGGTGAGGCAACGTTTGGAATCAAAAAAGAAATCAATTTTAAAAAATATAAAAGAAGCAATTAAAAAATAAAAAAAATGATGTAAAAAAGAGTAAAAGCCCTGAGCCAATTAGAATTAATTTTAGCTACAAGAACATGTAAAATTGAGGGTCTTAATCTTGGCTGGATAATTAAAACTACAATTAAAATATAAAGAAAATAAAGAACCACTATCTTGGCTGGCTTGACACGTATTTCTCCTTTCATACACCACCCCTATCAATTCGCCTTCACGTGCACCGTCGATCGGCTATTACCCACATTTTGCTTCTAAGGGCACCTTAGTAATAATACCATGCTAAGATAGATAGAAAAAACAATGCCTGTGCCTTACCAATTAAGGAAGCGTAACTTTTAAAAGGTATCTTAGACATTGCACTATGCAAACAACAGGTTAGAAAACCGCAGTACCCCCATTCAACCTTATCTTATGATGACAAATGAGTCCTAGGGTAAAAAACCAAATTTGCCCCTGAAAACAAGTTATATAGTTTCAATCATAGTGAGCCATCCACATTAAATTATGTGTGTGCACAGTGAGTTCTTGATTTTTTTAGCTTTTGTTTTAATAAGTTAATATATTTCCTTTCTCATGTTCATTTAAAATTTCATGACATTAAACTATAAGGTAACGTTTGGTTATTATTTTATAACAAAAAAGATAAACCGGAGATGGAGGAGAGAAAACATAAAAGAAGTTGAGGATATAATTGCTTTTTTACTTTAATTTATATGTAATATTCAAATTAATAATATTATAACAATCTTAGTTACAAAACCCGGATTAGCCCTATAAGTCCACCCAAAGACCTAGGTGACTTAGGACCTGTACTTGTTCAATTTAAAAAAATAATTAAAAGAAGGATTGACTCGATCTAACTCGATTAAGAACTCTGTCTGATTTATAACCTAATAGATTCCAAATGAAACATGAGTTGAAACCTTGTGATTTTCTTTTGATTTTTTTGTTCAAAAGAAAGCTACTCTGATTCTTTTCTATCTTTATGTTGACCTAGATCAACCTGAACTTACATTTCCAATCAGTGACTCGAGTTTTGACCTAGATGAGCCATCAAGTTGATTTTTAATATTATAGTCAATTTATTTTTATATGTCTTAGTTGAACAATTTTTGAAATTGAGATTTTTTTACGATAGTATTTCAAAAATAAAAGATAATAAATATTGTCTCTGAAAATATATCTTATATTTACCTCTTGTTTTGAAAATATATAAACTCATTCAAAAATTATCTCTGAATTTTTTTATATTTTTGTCTCCTCAACCAAATACATTTTTGTCTCTAATTTTTTATCCTAAAATAATAATCAAACACTAGATAATAGCTATATATTTACATTAACATAGTAGGGATATAGCAGACAAAATAATAATCATATTTTATTCATAAAAATAATTAAAACTCTCTTTTCTATAATTTTCTTAGTTTTTTTCTTTCATGTTTCTCTCCTCTTTATTTTGTGTCCAAGTATATGTTAGACCTTGTGCATCATAAAAAATCTCCATTTAAACCTAGAGTTCCTCGTCTAAAAGTAAACTTTGCTTGCTTTTGACATTGAAAAGTGTTTTTGTAAAAAAAAATTATTTTTTATATTTTTAAATTATTTTAATGCGTTAATATAATATATATATATATATTAAAAAAATATTATTTTAATACATTTATCATAAAAATCACGTTAAAAAACAATAATTATCACAATACCTATTAGGCTTATAACCTGGGAAAAAAACAAAGGTTTTCCTGACAGAATTGCAATGTGAACTTGTGCGAGTGCCTGACGATAACCTGGGAGGGTTTTAGGATCTTAATATACAAACCAAGGCCAGACCATGGATTCTTTTCCATTGATTGGATTGCTGTTGAGCAATTTGTTTTTTTGTCGTTAATTTTATGTACATATAAAGCCTGTCTGCTCCTCCCTAAACTTGTTGATCTTGCAGCTTTGCAGCTTTGTAGCCTTGTAACAGAGGGACCTTCTGGGCGCTTGGGGATTCCGGGCTAGCAGTATTGAAATCATCGCCCAGCTCTTCTTTGGCTTTCCCCCACATCACGGTGTAAAACCCAATGGATATAATTGTTGCTCCAATCACACTGCAAAATACAGGAAAGAGTTAGCAGCAGTTGTCACGAAATACAGAAGCTTTGTTTTTTTCATGCATATATTTCAAAGTGAACAAACTACGTCAATGGAGATTATGGAGTTGAGTATAATCTAGTTTGTAGTTCAACAAAACTCATCAGTTAATCCTTATAGTTTTGAAAACTATATATTTAATCTATGTTTTTCTACCAAGTTTATCTTCATTAATTCTGAGATTCATTGTAGCAAGCTATAGCTGTGTTACTGTATAGAAATCAGGTTGAGAGATTTGGCAAACCTTCCGAGATAAAGAGTATCACCAAGGAACATGATGCCCATCGCAACAGCAATGGCAATCGACAGTGGCTTGAACATTGCTACAAAGACAGGTCCCTTCAAGTGCAGAGCCCATGTGTGAACAGTATTGTTCAAGCATGATCCCAAGAGCCCCTACACAGCGGGCGCACAAAACACCAATCAAGGATCAGAAACTATATATAGACAACGGCAAGTAACAGCGAATTGTCTGTTTCGCGATGGTCTCTCACCGAGCAAAGAATGGAAGCTAATGCCATGTTCGGCCGCACCAACCAAGCACTGGAAGTTCCTTCTGTAATTAGTGCTACAATCGCCCCTATGATGCTAACAGATAGATTATAAAAGAAAACCACCATCAACTCTGCCGGGTACTCCTTCATTATCTGAGTCTGTAAATTAAGAAACATATATTATCCCCAGATTCTTCACGCAAAGCTAGAGAAATTAATAAAAAACAGAAATGAAACTGTATGATATACCTGAAGAATGTACCATAGAGGAACCAGTATATACTCAGCAGTGAGAAATATGCCACCAACTATCCAGTTGGTGTTCTTCGTCGAGTGAAGATGTTGATGGAGAGTAATGGAGGAGTTTGAAGATATAATTAATGGCGGGCCCTTGTAGAGAGTCACGATAAAAGCACCTCCTATTGACAAGATGGTGCCCAAGAGTTTGGCCTGACTGCTTGTTCTTCCCAAGGCAACGCTTTCCATTCTGTGATAGTAATTTGATAAAGAGCAAAGATAATTGTGAATAAAAGAAGAATAACTTGTGCTGTGTGGTCCTCGAAAGAAACAACTTGACAAGAGGAATCATAAATTCATATTGTTTTTTCAAGTCTACATCCTTGATTTTGGCTCCGACTTGACAGCCTTCATCTTTCAACTTTCGAAAATAATTGAAACCGATACAAAACTACATGTGCAGCAATTATTATACACTTGACAGCTTCCTTGAATGAAGCGGTATGCGACTATGCGTCTCGGCAATTATAATCTATTTGATTATTATATATAAATACGGTGCCTATTATTTGGCAAGAAGATTTTGCAGGGATTGTTCAGATTTGGTTTTTTATTTTGACAATAAAAATATTTTCAAACCAGGTTGTTCATATTATCAAGCACCGTCCTCTATATATTTTAATCCGATGACTCATCCCAAAAGCAGCAGACCAAAATAAAGGAAAAGTAAGAGAGGTAGAGCTCGAGGAGGGGCCGTGGGATCTTCCCAATCAAAGAAAAGCAAGATTCTAACACTAAATCCTTGTTTGTGAACTGGTTCAGAAGATGAAGCTCCACGTTAAAGAAAATCAGAATTTTTCTTACTAAGTTCTTCATGTAAATAACAAAGATTAAAAGAAGAAAGTACCTGAAAATGATGGCAAATATGAAAGTAAAAGCTGGTGTGAGGTTGCTGATGGCTGAAGCAAGAGATGGTGAGCTATAATTGATACCAGTGTAGCCCATGATCTGAGACGAGCTCCTACTCCACAAGTAACCCAACAAATCATTATAAACTAAGAAACAGAGATGAATACTCGCTTGATTTTCACTAAATGTAACGAATTTAAGGCTAGACATGAACTTCACTTCCAGTTGATAAATATTGTGCATCAAGAATATCTATACCCAATAAGCCCAAGAAGAGCAATTTTACTGAGTATAGAGAAGCTCAGTGGAGGAAGCACTCTTGAGCTGCATAAAAATCAGAAAAAAATAACATGCTTACTTAGTCCATGCATTTTCTTTCAGAATCCAACTACATATATATACACCGATTATTATATTTTACTAGGTAATTAACCTGCGGGAAACGAAAGGAGCGGGAAGGAGAACGAGAGCAGCTACTG
This sequence comes from Salix dunnii, assembly GCA_015731905.1. NCBI lineage: Eukaryota > Viridiplantae > Streptophyta > Magnoliopsida > Malpighiales > Salicaceae > Salix > Salix dunnii. The sequence goes on along the minus strand of CM027674.1, from coordinate 24,570,543 downwards.
CATAAGCATAGGAAACAAAAACATGGTAGCTCATTCCTGCCAAAGTAGCTGCTTTGAAAAGTGTGTTTAAGCCCACGTTGAGACACTCCATGGTCACCATGGCTGCGAATGGCAACACCTCCCTGTAGCAGTTCCTTTCTGCCATCTCTCTCTCTAACTTTTGATCAGGTTGATTCTGAGTCCCCAATGAAAACCTCCGGCTCTATTCTTGATGAGGGGTGACTAGGAACACAGAAATATTTGGGTCCTACACATGGTATAATGTAAGACGCACGCAACGAAATAAATAAAGAAAAGTGATGCAGAAGCAACAAGAACAACTCCAAAAAAATAAATAAAAAAAATACACGGAATATCATGATATAAAAATTCTAACTACAAATTCAATTGTCAAATATTTTCCTAGGTAATTTTCTGAAATATAAACTAAATAATTTTGTTTATACAAACTCTACTTGTAAATTGGATAAAAAAAATTAAACGGAATGATTCATACTAGATAAAAAAATAATATTTCAAAACTAAATAAAAAAATTTCACAATAAAAAAAAGTATCATTTTCTTATAAAAAATTAAATTAAACTAAAATAATTATTGACACTCCCTTCAAAATCAGAAGAAATGCATGCAGCCAAAGTAAATAAAAGAAAATAAAAGAAAAGGCATCTAATGGATTTGTTTTAGGTTTATTTTATTTTTAATTTTTTTATCTAAATTAATATTAAAAAAAACTTAATAATTTTTTAAAATATGTAAAGTTATTATGAGAGTACACTTTTAAAGATCTTAAAACAAAAGGCTTGATTTAATAATTAGCACATAGAATCTATCTATAACATTTTATAGCAATGATATTCATTGTGCCAAAACCCTTTAAGGAAAATAAAGGTGTATTTATTTATAAGGCGACATTGTATTTTTTTAATAAATAATTTTTTGATATTTTTTATTGATTTTGATGTGTTGATGTTAAAATTATTTTTTTAAAAAAAAATATTTTTTTAATATATTTTTAAATAAAAATACTTTAAAAATCATTACTACAGTACCAAACAATACCTAAGAAATTTACCTCCTACCAATGCACGAGGCTTGTTTAAAACTATAATTAGCCAAATCTTTTTTACAATCTCTACTTCTTATAATATGTATAAAGGTTAAACTTTTCACTTTAGTAATTAGCATTATTATATATATACAAACAAGTTTTCAAATTTCATTATCAAATATTTTTTTTAATTATAGGTTTTTATACCCAAATTAATTATCAGTTTCTAAAATCTTATTGAGAAAATAAACACTCTAAAAACATAAGACCAAAGTGTACAGCAAGAGGGCAACCCATTCCCAAACTCAAATTCATGTGAAAAAAAAAAACATTTTGATAATTTATTTATATTTTTCTTCCTTTACATTTCTTAAAGGTTTTTTTTGTTCAAAAGTTACTTTTATTGATTTTTTGCTCCTAGATATGAGAGAGTAGAGAAAAACTCAGTATATTACGATAAACAAGAGAGAAATTATTGATTGATCATATTGAATGATAAAAAAAATATTAATTTTAATGTTATAAAGTTCCATTTGACGACATGAGTCCTATTGAAATGTTTTTGAACCATTATCTTACCAAAAAATATAGATCTTGGTTGAGAGAGCATATTTTTTACTAGTTTGATTTAGTGTTCTCGAACTATTTTTATAGGATTTTTAGGTTCATAAATTGATTTTTTTTTTATATATCTTCTAAGAGTGTTTACTAGGTTTTTTAAGTGAAAATATATTGAAAATAAAATTTTAGACCAAAATATAGCCTTATTGACTTTTTAGCTACTATAGTGATGATCATACTCTAAGATAACAAACTTATAATCATATGCATTTAAAAAAAAGGCCAATGACAAACATAGTGGACTAGGTTGTAAGCCATTTAGCTTCCAAAAAAGAAAATTTACAAGGAATAATAGGCCTATAGGCCTGGGCTTTGAGGACCATAAGTCTTTGTTTTGTTATAAATGCATATGCATATTGGTCTATTTAGGTTAAACTTTTTGGAATTCTTTTTTTAATTTGATTTTTTATGAATCTTTTTACCTTCATTTTATTTTCTAAATTCATCCTTTCATATCTTATTGATTTTAAATTTATATTCATAACTTATTTTGATTTATTTTTTATAGGGTTATAACTTTCTTGAACAGTTTTTCTCATAATAAATTAATACTAAATTTTATAGTTTTTTTTTTATCATATAACTAAATAAAAAAACTGGTTTTCAAATGCATTAGATCTAATAGAGTCCATGAATCAAGTCATGAATTTGGCAGATTAAGCAATAAAACTTAGGTCAATCTACTATGTTATCATCTCAATATTTTTAAAATATCATCTTAATTTTTTTTCAGATACAAGCCATATTTTTACAGGTTGTCTAAGTTGCTTAGGTGATGCAAACCCCATGGATATACAAATCTAGAAATCCATAATCAAATCAATTATTTCTAAAAAAGCTAAATTCAAGCTTGCAATTGAGGTTGACACAATAATAACTTATATCATGACAGAAAGACTATAGAAATCAAATTCCCACCCAGTGCCTATAAAGAGATGGAAATGAGAAGTATGAATGATCACGAAACTGTTATATATATATATATATATATATATATATATATATATATATATATATATATATAAAAGTTAGAGTAGTTCAATGAAGAAAATAAGATATTTTTTTCTCACATGTATAATAAATTATTTTGAAATCAAAGTTTATAAGAAAAAAATATGTAGAAGCTATATAACTATATTTGTAATAGGTAAAAAATCTTAAACAAGGCTCTTTAAATAATAAAAGAGTTTTAATAAAATAGAAACTAATATAAACCCCACATCATAGCTTTCAGGTCTTGTTACAAAGACTTATGATTTATGATTGACCTAAAATTTTAATCTAATATAAAAAATACATCAAGAAACTTTTGATAAAATTTTATCTCTTTTCAATAGTTAGAGTGAAAATTATATTTGTTAATATAAAATTATGTTTTAGGAAAAAAAAAAAGCCCCAAAAATCACCTTTAGTTGTTAAAATTAATTAGCCTATAAAGTAGTTAGATCATACCCCCTTATATATAGATTAAATTGTTCAATGTTTGATCGTTGAATATATAGCCTCTTTAAATTTACCTTAATTCAAACACTTTGAATAAGCTCATTAAATGTATCTTTAAGCTTTATTTGTCATTGAACTTGCAATTAACTTATCTGAAACTTCTAATGGATCATTTTATGTAGTTTGGATCACATCATTCAATTTTTTTTTAGACCATCACCTGTGTAAAACAAAGAAAGAGAAACAATATTAAAAGTAACATTAGCACCTTACTCACTTGATAGATTTACTTTATAAGTATTGTAATTAATTCTTTCAAGGATTTATAATGGATCATCTTCTCTTAGCATCAAAATATCTCTTATATAAACTCAAGTTTTTTTCAAAAAAAAAAAACATATCTCTTATATTCAACAGGCCTTTCTTTACACGTATTTATGTATACTTAATCATCAGTTTAAAGATAACTCTTTCTTTTCTTATTAGTTTTGAATATATATTGCTAATTTTTTATTATGTATTTATTGTTGTACACTCTCATAAAAAGCTTTTACTATATTTTTTTTTATTGCCATTAATACTAACCTTTTTATCAATAAATAAATGAATTAAATCCAAATAAGTTATGAAATTAAAGCTATAAATGATTCTTAAAGGTTATTAATCATTACTATCATCATATTAAATTGATTTAAAAAATATCAAATAAATTTAGTTTAAAATATTTTTTTATTTTATTTTTAAAAATATTTGTAAAATACAATAATAAACAAACACTTGCAGGTGAAACTTTTTTTTTTTAGGCTTTTAAGCTTATGTTTTTTTTTATTCGTTGTTTTCAAATGGTCAATTATATTATCTAGTTTTAACCTGAAAAGAATAACCTTAACCGAACCAAAGCAATTTGGTTTATTTTCTTGGGAATTTGCATCTACCGGTTTGATCAAAATTTTAGCCCCAAATCAAATCGAACCGAACCGGGCTGCGAACACCGTACTAGATACCATTGTTTCATTTACAAGCGGCGGTCAAATATCTCCACAACTTTCCTTTTATATGGTACAGCCTGCCGACAACAGTGCATGCACCGTCATCGTTGCAAGTTGAAGGTGGTGAAGTTGGATTTATGCGCTTTCCTGAACTAAGCAAGGAACAGATAGAAAAAAGTAGCCAACAGCAACAATGGAGAACGGTGAAATCCCAGAAAACGCCAATGAACGTAGGTGTTTTTACTTTTTTTTGGTCTTTAATTATATTTTTTTAGGGTTTTAATGATTTAATAGAAAAAAATGGTGTTTGTTTTGTTTAGATTGCCCAGGTCCTCAAGCTGATTCAGCTGGGAAATCCGATGCTTGTCAAGGATGCCCTAATCAACAAGAGTGTGCTACTGCCCCTAAAGGCCCTGACCCTGGTCTCTCTCCTTTCTTTCCTTTTTCCAGCTAAAAATTGAAGATTGGTGCATGTGATATTTGCTTGCTACACATGTTGCCTTGAATTCCTTGCCGTAACAACTTTGTGAAATTGCCTAACATAGGAAATTGAGGCTCTCCTTTGGGTCAAATTGCCTCCTCTTATTTTCGAGCTCTACTGACTTGAATAACCTGGAATTAGCACTTGAACAACTCGTTTCAGTATTGGGTCTTATTTACGTAGTTTCCATCTCTGACATACATGTGCATATGTTGGTTGTCGTCCAGCATCGGTGACATCGATGTAGTTGGTTTCTTAGGTGGCGGACCTCCGTCTTGCAGTTGTTATTGGGCTTCTGATGTACTTTTGGCGATAGGTTCGATGTCAACTGACATGTTGGTTCCTTTTAGTGAATTAAAATTTTAACTATTGCTTTGTTGGTGTCTTGGTGGATCCTAAAATTTGAAATCGTTGACATTGAAAAGTTGTTTTGTGACTGAATGTTAAGATGGCAGTGGTTCTTGAATTCTTTATTGAAGGACTTGGAAGTGTGCGAGTTCCATTTGTTGACTGATTCCTGTCTCTATTGTTTCTCTGGTATAGATAATGAAATGGTTTGTATTGTGGGATAAAGTTCTGATTATCTTAGTAATCTAAATGATAGGCCTAGGATCTTTTTTTCATAGTTTGGATTCTTATTCTTTTCATTTTACATCAATGTCAAATTATAGAGGGGCTCAGTATTTTTTCTTGTAATTTGTTATCTTTGTATTTTTCTATAATTCTTTCTTAACAACTGTATTTGTAAAATCAACGTATCATCCTGGGTTTGAGTTTCTATCTGGATGGCTGAACTTCTATTTGTTGTTAGTAAGGAGGCATTGTAGATTCCTTTGTCCAGATTTTCATTTGATGTGATAAGCACGGGTACCACTTTTATGTTTCCTAGTAGCTTAGGATCCAAGGAATAGATTCTTTGATGAAGCATGACTGGTCCTGATTTTAATGTAGTTTATTGAAGTATTTGAGAGAATTCAATGAAGATAGATTGCAAGGTTCAATGGAGAGATGTTGCTTCGAATATTTTGATGGAGCAAGTCTTTTAGGGATCATTCTCTCTCTCGAGGCAATTAGACTTTGATGGGATAGTTTTCTTTTGGCATTAACATGAGCTTCGGTTGCTGGAATCTTTAGAAGTGTCTTGTGAGTTGATATTCAGTGAAATTGGCAGGCTATTGTGCTTATCTGTTGATTCTTTTTAGTTCTGGAGGGTGCCTTATATCCTCTTTGAATATGTTGATTTTTTCTTTCTAATGTAACTCTTTTCTTTTATCAGGAAAAAAAAAAAAAATCAACACTATTGGTCTCTTGATGTAAGATGAGGAAACAAGAATGATATTGTAGCTTCATTAAATAGCATACATCAACTGCCTTAAAGTTTTACTCTGATTGAATGAGAAAAACAATGAAAAAGTTGGTTGCTAGGCATATTGCAAATTCTAAAACTAGTTGTTTTTGCTCTATGATGGAGGACAGCCTTATTCAATTTCAGAGATTTTCAACTGTCTTGCCAAGAAGGTTTAATGGGAGAACAGTTATGATTTTGTGAAATTGGCTTTTCTGGAAGGGGAATTAGGACTGGGAATATGCTGAGATTTGTTTGGAGAATGGTGAGAAGATCAAGTATAGAAAAAGTAAAATAAAAATTTGCAAAAGAAATATAGGCAAAGACAGATAGAAGCTCTAGCCATTTTGCCCCCCAAACAAACTATCAAACTGATTTTATTCCATTAGCCTTAAAACATTACTCTTAATATAATATTGACTGTTGCCTGTTGAGATTTGAGAAAGCTTGAGATCTCAAACTCAACGCAGTGCGTGCCACTGTTGCAGTTGAAATTTAGTTTTAGTGAGCTGTTGTAGGAAAAATAATAATTGAAGAAGGCCTTTTTTTAGTGGTTTTGATTCAGCGAGTTTTTCCACCTCAAATTAGGGCTTTTGGTTGACATATTTTGCATCTTCAGTTTTGGTTGACAACTCGTATAAATATTTGCACTGGATGAATGAAATCACATGAAACTTAACAGATACTGTTGAAGTTTTTCTTTTTGATCTGTGAAAAGTTAAATTATATGAAGCTTTATTAGCCTAATGGTTTCATTAGACCACACACACAGTGCAATCTCTTTCTTCTAGAATCTCATTGGTTATCCTGTCCCAACAAAATGAAGACTTAATTGTATTTCTGATCTCTAACGTAGGAAGTGGAGTGAATGTTTGTGTGACTTCTGTTAACCTTGACACTATATACTGCATTTGGTTCTAATTCTTTCATTTGATATGAAGCTGGAAATTATAGGACAAAACTCTTCAGATAGTTGTTCTGCTTTACATATTTTGTCTCAACTCAAAATCAGGCCCTTAATATTTGAAATATGGGTTTCCGCAGACTTGGTTGCAATTGCTGAACGTATGGCTACCGTGAAGCACAAGATATTGGTTTTATCAGGCAAGGGTGGAGTCGGGAAGAGCACATTCTCTGCTCAATTGTCATACGCACTAGCAGCTATGGACTTCCAGGTTGGGCTCATGGACATTGACATCTGTGGCCCAAGTATCCCCAAGATGCTTGGCCTAGAAGGTCAAGAAATTCACCAAAGCAACCTTGGCTGGTCTCCCGTCTATGTTGAGTCAAACCTTGGGGTCATGTCCATTGGATTTATGCTTCCGAACCCGGATGAAGCTGTCATATGGAGGGGTCCCCGCAAAAATGGGCTTATCAAGCAATTTCTGAAGGATGTTTATTGGGGGGAGCTTGATTTTCTTGTGGTTGATGCCCCGCCTGGGACTTCTGATGAACACATTTCAATTGTCCAATACCTCCAGGCTACTGGAATAGATGGTGCAATTATTGTCACTACTCCACAACAAGTCTCTTTAATTGATGTGCGAAAAGAAGTGAGTTTCTGCAAGAAAGTTGGAGTTGAGGTTCTTGGGGTTGTTGAGAACATGAGTGGCTTGTGCCAACGATTGACAGATTTTAGGTTTGTAAAGTTGACGGAGAATGGTGAACAAAATGATATTACAGAAAGAGTTCTGGGGTACATGAGAGAGAAAGCTCCAGAAATGCTAGACGTGATTGCCTGCAGTGAAGTATTTGATAGCAGTGGTGGCGGTGCGACACAAATGTGCCATGAGATGGGAGTACCTTTTCTTGGGAAGGTACCATTGGATCCACAGCTTTGTAAGGCTGCTGAAGAAGGTAGATCCTGCTTTGCAGATCAGAAGTGTGGGGTTAGTGCGCCTGTTTTGAAGAGTATAATAGAGAAATTACTAGTGATGAATCAGTGGCGTGAAGAACTGCAGCAGGTGAGAGAATAGTGGCTCATTAAGTTATATATTATAATGATGCCTATGAGACAGATTTTCTTTTCTCACACTTAATTTTTATCAATGCATTTTGTTTTTCGGAATTTATTTGTTTTGCGAGCTCCTTTATATTTATCTCTTATATATTGATCAATTGAGTTATATAAATGAACATCCATAGCTACAACATCAGTTTAGCAACACTCACCTTTTGTAGAGGTCAGGTGCAAGAAATTGCATGCAACAGCTTAATCTCCATATCCGTTTAAATAACCGCAACTATTATTCTTTGGATGCGAATGTTGGCTTTTCTTTTAGAGACTTCTGTCTTGGCTTGTCGTCTTGTTTTTTATTCTCTCTAGTTTTGCTGCTGCTTTTTTTTCAAGGGTAATCTAGCTCTTGCGAAGATTATACTTATGTGTGTTGCATTTTTTTAATGCAACTTTCTCTCCATTTTGGCTTTTACCTCGTGGTGGTGATTGGCAGGAGGTTGAAAGGGGCTAGGTTATTATTAAAGGGGTAGTTTTCGAAAGGTATTATTATTATTATTATTAGGTTATTATTAAAGGGGTAGTTTTCGAAAGGTATTGTTATTGTTGTTAAGTCAAAATAATTGTCTAATAATTACCAATATTTTAAATATTTTTTCTTTCTTTTCACTAATATTTAATGATTTTATTACAATTACTCCTGCAACAATTCTCTCTTAACTTTTTTGTTAACCGTATATCAAACTCCACCTAGATAATTCTCTATGGCTTACCAAAAGAGAGAAGGTTCATCGTCTGATATTGACCAACCCTGGTAGATGTCTATCGTACTTTTGTTTTGCTCTAGCCTTGTGCCCGTGCTGTGCCATACAGCTAAACTGTTTTCTCATACAAAAAATAATATTCCAATATTGTATTTTTTTTTATTTATAAAAAACAGTTATGATGCATAACAGAGAGCTAAGGTGACATGAGAGATCCTTCAAATCCAAATCCAGATTGTATTATCGGAATAATTCAATAAAAAAAAAGAATTATAAGTATTTAAAAAAAAATATTAACTAAACACATGACTTAGTCATTAGATCTTAAGTATCTATTCTAGAAAAAGTATGAAGTTTAATTTTTAATAAACTAGATATTAAAGGATAAAAGAAAAAAACAATCATACAAACAAATTTTAAAAAACAATAATTTTCATAGAAGGATTATTATAATAGTTGTTGTTGTTGTTGTTAGTGGTGATCTTGTTATTATCAAAACCTCGATCACCAATGTTGATATTATTATTATTATTGAAAAAAGAAATATGAATTTGATTTGAATGATAGAATCGAAAACTATAAAAAAATTCTATAAGGGACAGAAAAGAATTGAAAATCAAAAGAAGATGAATCAAATTAAAATCATTATTATCATTGGAAAAAAAAAACATTAGCTTGATATGAAAGATAAAATTGAAAGACATAAAAATTGATAAAAAAAATAATAATTAAAAGTATATGAACCGAACTGAAAAATATCATTTATATAAATTAAAAACCAAGAGTTAAATTGAGAATAAATAAAACTTGACCATAAGGAAAAATGAAAAATAATACAAAAATCAAAACTAAAAGACCAAATCTAAAATACCAATAATAACAAGGACCATAATGTATTTATCTTTGTAAGAGAGAAATAAAAGAAGAAAAATAGAGTCACCAACTCTATTATAATTTTTTGCCTATTATAATTTTTTATATTTTTCCACTAATATATATTTTTTTTGTTTTTCTATAATCAAGGTGTCCAAGCTAGGTTAAGCGCATCACGATTAATCCCGATATCTAATTTTTTTTAATAACTAGGATGTCCAAGCCAACTTATGCGTACCTCAACAATCCCTAAACCCATTTTTTTTCTAAAGTGCTTTTCTACCGGTGCTTTTTTTTCTTCTTTTTTTCTTATACTTTTGTTTTTTTCACTTATATTTTTTTTTATAAACAGAGTCTTCAGGCTAGTTTAAGCACACCATGACTAATTCTTGAGCCAATTTTTTTTTAGAACACAATATGCATTACTATAGTGCTTCCAGGCTTTTTTTTTTCCTTTCACTTATATATATTTTTTATAACCATGATCTCTCGTCCAGATAAAGCTTTTTTTTTTTTTTTTTAACTAGAATCTCCAAACCAGTTTAAGCGCACCACCACTACTCCTTGGACCAAATTTATTTTTTGATAATCGGGGTGTCCAAGCCAGCTTGGGCGCACCACGACTAATCCTTGGACCAATTTATCATTTTTTTTCCTTATACTTTTTTTTATTCACTTATATATTTATTTTTATGACCAGGGTCTCCGGTGCAGCTTTAGTGCACCACGACTAATTCCCAAACTGATTTTAAAAAAAATATGGATTGCTACAATGCTTTCATGCTTATACTTTTTTTTTTCACTTATATTTTTTTTTTTATAATCGGTATCTCCGAGCCAACTTAAGCTTTTTTTTTTTGTTTGTATTTTTTTTCACTTATCTATTTTTTTTTATAACTGAGGTCTATGAGTTAGATTAAGTGCATTATGACTAATTCTCAGACCCTTTTTTATAATCGGGGTGTCCGAGTCAGCTGATGTGCACCACGAGTTGTATAAGTATGTATATACCCCCTATAAGATAAAATCCAAGAGTTGACTATAGGGTGTATTGGTAATTTATCAATTTTAAATTATATTTTCTGTCATGGTGTTGGGAGCGTGTCTTCGAGCGTGATGTCACTTTCAGAGCTCATGAATATTTTTGGATGGCGTGTGCGGCGTCATAGAACTTCTAAAAATATATATTAATTTTTTATATATTCATTTTATTATATAAAATATGTTTAAAATAATATCATGGTATCAGGGGTATTTTTAATTTTTTTTTTATTTCTGTGCATAGTATAATAATCATAACACCCTCAAATAAGACAAAAATAAAAAATTATCAGTGGAGGTGTCCCATTAATTTTACTTTTTTAGTGCACAGTAAAATAACTTTTATAGCCTCAAATAAGATAAAAAGAAAGAGTTACTTGTGGTGGTGTTTCAAACATTTCATGTTGAACTATACATGCATAAGAAAGAGTTTCATTCTCATTTTACACCACCAAAGCTAAACTTACTATGTTTTTTTAATGCGAGTTGCATTTAATATAAATACAAATAACAATAAAAATTAAAAATCTAAACTAAGAGCATAGGTGTATAGATACAAATAAAAAATTTAAAACTATTTTATAAGAACCGAGAAAATTAAGAGATCGAAACTAAACTAAAAAATAAAAAAATAAAAAAATAAAAACCAAAATATAAAATAATAAATTATATGAATTAAAACTAGATAAAAAAAAATTTTAATCTCTATAATGTAGCTCGGGTTTATGGCTAGTATGAACTATAAAAAAGTAGAGTTTGACTAGTCTTCTCCAAACAAAATACTATTCATTTTAATGAATGATGCATCGACTTGCAAGTTAGATACGACATCTGCTTGCCCTTCAGACATTCCTAGCAATGCAAGCATGCTATAAATCAATCTATAAAATATCGTATCTAACTTGCAAGGTCTAGGCAGTACTTTTTTAGCAGAGAGAACACAATTGATGATCCCACTGCCTCACACACCAATTAGCCTTGCACGTATAGTAGGTCAAATTAGAGTAGATTATAACTTATAATAACCTGGATAATTTATTTTTGAAGTTTGAACCTTTTTTTTCTTTTTTATTGAATATCGTTTCGTCATAATGAATAATTTTATTAACCTTTTTTTTTCCAGCTTTTTATTTGATATTGTGATAGTTTATTTCATTTTTGTGATGATAAATAACTTGATATTGTGATAGTTTATTTCATTTTTGTGATGATAAATGACTTGATATTTATATAACATGTTTTGAGGTTTTGAATTTAAAATATATATTTTTTATAAAAATTTAAAATAATTAGTATTTTACTCGTTCATTTGAATTTTTAAAATATGCTTTGAGATTTTATCACATAAAAAAAACTTATTTCAATTAAAAAACAATTTGCATAGCAATAACAAACCCAGAAGACACTAAGACAACCCAAATTGTTTGTAATAATTGGATTAATGCAAGGCCTGCATATCATTAGGTAGAGTGAGAGTAATCTTGGATTGACGTTTGTCTTCAAAGCAAATAAAATTCAAACCATTGAAAATATCTACTCTGTATAGCCAAAATTTGTCTGAGAAAAAATCAGGGTGGGGAATCATTTAATGAATGACTGAATAATCAAAATGTCAAGGATTTGGTGGTACAAACCAAACATCAAAATGTCAAGGGAGAACTACATTCAAGAACTATATTGGCCGGCCTCTAGAATGAATGCTAATGGCGGCTCTAGATGCCATGAGTCTCAAGTTTGCTCTTGCTGTTGAAAGAGAGCTTCCTGATTGCTCATGATTTGTTCCTCCGAAAGCTTCCATAAACTCTTCTCTCTGCAGTCTTAGAGCTAATGCAGCATCCTCATCTTGGCCTGGTATTCCTCTTCTTCTCCTCCCACCTGCTTCTCTGCTTAATATTAGCCGCTCAAGCGCTTCTCTTCTTCGCAATCTTTGCACCAATGGGGTATCCTCCTCGTCCTGGTTCCGCATGCTCGTACTTGTATCTCTGTTTGACACTCTAGTAGAAGGCTGATGAACGCTTGTGTTTCTGTATGACACTCGTGAAGGCTGAGCGTTTCGGCTTATTAAATCATTATTGGTTTTTCTTTCTGAGCTTTGATGCTCTTTCTGGTTTTTCCAGCCCGATTCCTTCTTTGCTGCAACATCTTGAGGGAACAGAAGCTGTATGGTGTTCCAAAGAACTGTATTGACCGTACAAGATCTGCTATTGCTGCAATTCCCACAATACAAACAAGGTCACTGTCAAAAAAATTGTCTAACCACTTCAAAATCCCCCATAATAAATTCAAATATAGTAGCTGAATTCACCCTATCAGCTGTCTGCACTTTGGGCATTTCTTCCCACATTTATCAGCTGCAGATCGCAAACATTTCTTACAGAAACTGCAAACAAAGAGAAACCACTCGATGAATAAGAATGGAAACGATCCCTGATGTACTCAATAATATGCATAAGCAAAGCAAAATTACATTATCACAGTACTGTCCAAACTAATTCAAAACTATAGAATCCTATATTTCAAGCCCTTATCGGAATCAAATAAAGTAATATGCTCTTTTATTGCTCTCTTATAGTAAAACCCACTGGCTAAATGAAGATCCAATTCTACAAGAAAAGCCAAAAAGGTACAGAGATGAATTTTCCGTTTACCTGTGTCCACAAGAAGTGGTACTAGGTTCATAGCAAATCTCCAAACAAATCTGCCAAAAGTACTAACAGCATTAAACCCCAATTGAAAGAAAAAAAAGTAACGAAGAAAACACAGTTGTGTATTTCAGTCAACTAAAGTGAAAATAGAAAACAATACAAGAAAGATATAAACTCTTACAGCACAAGAAAGTTCTTCTCTGAGTTTATCCATGCAAGGAAGAGCCGAGTTTGAGCAAGAAGCGTCAGGATTATCCTTAGCTAATTTGTCTCCTCCTAATTTATATTCATCATCTACAGCGATTCTCGGCTCCTCCTTTTTCTCACTTTCTTTTCACCCAAAACACCAAAAGAATTCAACTTTCTCAATTCTTAGCCTTTAAAACTTGGAAGCACAAATAACCCAATTTCAAGAAGATAAAAGGGAAAGTACCTTCCGTTACAAGTTCCCCTTCTTCATCAAGATTAAGAATAGGTACAGGAACTGAAATCGGACTCTTCTTCTGATCCCTCCGCTTCCTAGCAGTCAAAGAAAATACTAAACTATTTCCGCTTTCATTTTTTTTATATTATATAAAAATATTGAAATAATAAAAATAAGTAGGGTATTTGAAATCAAAGCTAGGATTTCCAAGTCTCGATTTTTCTCATCAAGATTTTCTTGGGAAAAAAGGGGGCACAACTTTAAGAAAATTATTTTTCTTTTTGGTGGGAAATAGTACCTTCTTGTATTGGTTGAAGGTGGAGTCTTGAAGTGCAAATCGGAGCGTTTCTTATGTTTGAACTTTCTTTCTGGCGTGTCTTCAACAATAAGGCTTGCCAAAAGGATAGATTCTTCGTCCCAACCAGCCATGGCAGCCACTGATTTGAACCTGGGACTGAAAAGATTCTCCGTATTTTGGCTATTGTCAACTGGGTTTGATTGCATCCGGAGTCTAGGACTCTCCTTTTGCTCTTCACTCACCATCTTGGTGTCTTTCTTGGTTTTTTTTATTCGAATCCAGAGAAAAGAATGGGAAAAATCGCTTTCCTTTCTTGAGAGAGAGCGCGTGACTGATGGAGTCTTAGAGGTGCCTTACTTCCAACGGTCGAATTGTTTTGAACTTATTTGATATGCAGGCCGTTGCAACGGCTATAATTAAGGGCTTATGCTTATTTATGAAAGGGCAAATCTACCACGTGTCTCCTAAGACGAGTCTTTGTATTCCGCAATCTCTCACCGTCCATTTTGGATTGAATTAAATGGTGCAATACTTTTTTTTTTTTTTTTTAATATTAGTCTTTGTTTTTATATATATTATAATCACACAAATATCAAAATCTCCAATGTAGTTTAAGGAAATAACACAGAATTGAGGTATTTATTGACAAATTTTATATCCTCTAGCCTGTCAAAATCAATTTAGAAGCAAGATATATAGTTTAGTAAATAAAAGAATAAATAATTGTTATGTATTGTGATTGATTGATTGTAATGTGCTCTGTTTGTTGATTAATGATTATTTTAAAGACATGTTCGTTTTAATAATTATCATAATCAAGGTCTACAAAAAAAATTCTTGGTTTTCTTTGTTAACGTCTTTAAAAAATATTTAAAAAAATTAAATTTTTTAATTTTAATTTTTTGTTTTAAATTAAATTTGTTTAATGTCTTTAAATCATTTTAATATATTGATGTGAAAAATAATTTTTAAAATATAAAAAAAATATTATTTTGATATATTTATATAAAAAAACACTTTGAAAAGTAACCTCAAACACATACCTAAATGGATTCGAATTTCTAAAAGTTTTTAAACAATTAAAAGTAATTCTTATGTGCTAAAAGTAATTTCATCGATTTGATTAATATCTTGTTTAGAAATGTGATTGAGATTGCTTTTCAAAGTGTATTTTATTCATAATTTATTAAAATAATATTTTACATTTTTTAAAATTATTTTTATCATCAACATATCAAAATGATTTAAAAACACTAAAAAATTTTAATTTAAAATAAAAAAATCATTTTTTAAAAAAATAATTTTAAAATATAGTATCAAATAAAAAATAAACTATCATACCAATGTTGAGAAAAACATGATAGTTTGGGCAAATGGATTTTTCTTTCGATACCATTGCTTTGAATCGCCTAGAAAAATATTTTAACTTAGCCAAGCACGCATTGCCCCCTGTCTAAAAGCAAAATAAAATAATAGCAACAATTATATATATAATTGATTGGGAATATATTTGAAATTATTTTTAAAAATATTTTTTATTCAAAAATATATTAAAATAAATTTTATTTTATTTTTTAAAAATTATTTTTAAAATTATTACATGAAAATGATCTAAAAATATAAGAAAAATAATTTCAAATAAAAATTGTAATTTTTTTAAAAATACTTTTAAAATATAATATCAAATATTCCTATATAATCCGTATCGGAAGTCGCACTCCATGTATCATATTTTCTTTGTTATTAAGTATTTATATATCTACACAAAAAGAATCGATCTACAAGCTCATCCCTGTATAATTGGACATCATAATTAACATAAAATGGGAAAAAAAAAATTCCCTTTTCTCTTACAGGTCTCGAAGATCCTTTACCCTTCTTCATAGTCGACTGTGTTTGCTGTACGAACATTAATTTCCATGACCTCTTCCGAGTTCCTCCCATGGAAAATGATTGGTCAATGGGTCCATAAACTTATGCAAAACCAGGTCCCTGAGCCCAGTGTCTGTCACTTCACAAAATTTACTTGACCAATCTGGTGGCTCAACAGCTCTAGTCCCCAGGCCCGGGGCTCGATCCTTGGACCCAACATTTTGCTCATTCTGCCAATCAACCACGTAAGTAGCTACCCTCCTATAGAACTTCTCCTTGAACACCTCCCACACTTGATACTTGTAGTGATTGATAACCAAAACTCCTCGATCAGCATTTACATACCTAGAACCCTCGCTCAAATGAAAATGGTGCACCACATTGATCAGTGTGGAATTCAATGCTTCCGGTTTCACTATACTCTTGTGTCTCTCCGGTGCCCCGAGCCGGCACGTATACCCTACCGTCACTCCTTGTGGCGGCGCATGTTTGAGCCCTGACGGCCCAAAACTATAGCACGAAGCACGTATCTCGGCAACATCGTTCCCAGAATCCGATTGATTGCTAATCACATCATGCAAACTTAGCCCCAGAGGTGAGTAGAAATATTCATCTACATCTATGAAGCCAACCCACTCGCACGACTCTCGTGCCCTCAGCGCGCAATGTGCAAACCCTGCTTCCTGGGTCTTGATCCATGGCCAAACACGCCTGGAAATGTTTAAGCCTGCATTGACTAGTGACTCCATAACATCTTCAATGTCATCGTCACTGTTGTTGTCATAAATGTACCAACTTTGCACTCCGATTTGGGCGTGGTACATGACCCATTCTCTTAAGAACCTAGCTTGATTGCGTAGCATAGTGCAGATGCAAATTTCATGTGGTTTTCGTTCCGGTGTACCGGGATGGGGCTTCGACCGGAACCCCGGGCGGGCTATGGAGTGTAATGTTCCTCTGCCTTTCACTCTAATGGATGCCTTGATGGAGCTGTTGACCATTTGTGGGGCACCCAAGATACTCAGTGGGGTTTTGCACCGTACGATCTCTTGAGCCATTGATATGACTTGGGATCGTAACAAAAACTTAGGTCTCCTAAAATCCCAGCCGTACACACACTCAAACCTCGAAGCGTTGGACAGCTTCTCCGCCCGCAGATTAAGGCCCTTGACAAAAACGACTGTAGTATTGTCACGGTCTATCAGAGCTTCGTATACAAGCGAGTCCCACTTGTGAGTGGGTCCCGGATGGATATAGCCGCCCGATTTCAAAGCTAGCGAAACAGAATAGCCATGTGGAATGAGTGGGCACCGTACGATCTGGTCATCGACATCCTTACCGTCTATGTGATTTGGGGGCAGCCTGCGCTGCGACTGGGATGATGATTTATTAGCCGGGAAATAAACGCACAGGAGGTCCTCTTTTGTAAATAACCTAGACGACGGAGGGTATTTTAGGAACACTAGAACCTGGTCCGGGAGTATAACTGTTTCACGAATTGATGGTGCTGTAACCACAGCAGAATCGCCGGAAAGTGCCTCCATCGTCGGCGTCCGCCATGCTGAGACAATATCTGGGTGAAACTTTTCTATTTCCAAACAAAAAAACTAATCAAAATTAACACATACTAAGTAAATTACAACCAAGTAATATACTAAAATTAGCAAGTTCAGTTTTGATTTGGAACGTTTAACCCTTTTTGAGAAATTGATGATGGCCATGCGCTATAATAATCAGGAAAGTTTAAGGAAGACCCAGAAGAAAACTAACGACACACATCTCAATAAAAACATCCCTGAAATCAAAATTTAATAATTAATCCCAATATGGAGGGTGAAACTCAAATCAAGGGGGTGATAATTATTACCTCCAAAGAAGAAGAAGCGAAAAGTGAAGCCAGAGAAGAGAACACAAGAGAAGACGAGAAAAAGAGTGCACCAAAAGAACCTGTTCCATGAAACAACATCTCGTTTCCTACGGTCTTTCATCGCTGTAAACCCTGCTGTTGCTGCTGATGATACCAACAACAATAAAAATAGCGAAGACGATGCGAAACAAGAGCTCCAAGAAAAGCCTGCCCAAGTTGCATATGCTATATCATATGCATATATATATATATATATATAGATATATAAATAAGAGATTAGTGTTTTGGTTTATGGGTGTGTGTGTGCATTCAACTTAATGCTTGAAAGGTAAAGGGAAAGTTATTTTGTGGGAGAGAAAGTGGGGAGAGAAAGAGACGGCTTGCTTCTCTAATCTAAACCTTACTGTTTCAGCCGTTCATGTCGGTTTTTTTTTGCGGTCGTTAATACGATCATTTCTGGGTGCTTTCCACTGTTGTGATTACCTTTTCAGTAGAAGATCAACTGCCAATATCACTCTGCCACTTCATTGCAATCTTCTTCTCTTTTTTTTTTTTTTTTTTTGAGTCCAGAGAAGATTATATTTTCATCGATTAAATGTCCCCTCTACATTAAAATAAAGACAACGGATAGATGTTGCGGGTCCCCAATTCCCGAAGTGACTGCTGATCAATAAAAAGGCAAAAAAAAACAAAAATCGCAATTTCTCATTTATTACCTTTTCGACGATTATTACCGATTGTTGTTGCAATTATTTTTTATTTTTAGATTTTTTTTTAAAAATATATTAAAATAATATTTTTTATTATTTAAAAATTATTTTTTATATTAACATATAAAAATGATAGAAAAACAACTAAAAAATTTTAATTTAAAGAAAAAAAATATTTTTAAAAAACATTTTTAAAACACAATATCAAATCCAGCCTACATGTAACACTTGTAAATGACAATAAGTTGTTAATTTGTGCCGAGGGAAAAGCGTACGTTCATCTAAATAAATAAATAAATAAAACTCATGAGATCTTGGCAGAGCGGTTAGGCGTGCTCCTGCCACTGTCGAGGTTGGGGGTTCGACCCTCTTTCTCGTCAATAAAGAGCCTCATGGGGAGCTCTTGCCACCCGGAACGGGGACTAGTCTGGGCTAAAGGCTTGGGATATCCTGATTAGCAAAAAAAAAAAAAGAAAAAAAAAAGAAAAACATATACCGCAAGCAGATTAATTTTTTTATTATGCTTGGTTATTCATCTCATTTAAGAAGCTAATCAATTAAGAAACTAATCAAGCGGCAGCGGTGGGAGCCACGTGGTTAGGGATAATAGAATAGAAGAAGACAGATCGTTTTGCAGCCGGATGATGATGACGTTAGATAGATAGATGCCTTCCGTGTTAATTAGTGCTAACATCTTGAAAATAAAAGATGTGATAGTAAATTACCACCATACCCCCATTGAGCGAACTCCCCCTCTGTCTTTTTCGGTTTTTCCACCCCCTAAACTGTTCCACGTCATATTAGGATGCTTCTCTGGAACAAAAGAATGAAGAATTCACTGCCCAATCCAATCCTTCTCGGATGTCGACAGGTTGCCTATTTTAAGGGAATGTTGATGGGAGATTATTGTGTTTGGTTATTTACATGTTTTTTATTTAAAAATATATAATAATAATAATAATAATTTATTTTTAACGTCAACACTCAACAGTACATGAATTTGGATTGAGATTCAACCCTTACGTTTTCTTCATTGAAAGACAGATTCTTTTAATTAAATATTCTATAATAAATATTATAATAATAACGTTAATTGTAATAGGAGAACACGTTGTGTTGCGATGTTAAAATATAGATATTAGTATTTTCTATTTAATGACTTATCAAATTTTATTTTATTTCAATTTTTTTAGTGTTTTCAACTATATATATTTTCAAATTTCAATGATCAAAATAAAATTTAAGAAAACACTGTGCTAATCATTAATATACTTTAATCTTTATATTTTCTTTTCATTTTATAACCAAACTAAACTTATTTAAAGAATACTTAATTATTTTTTAATTGTAAAAACTATTCGCGTGCTATGTGATAAAGAATTCAATGAAAAATGAATATAAAGTTTTATTTCAACAATTTGAAGATATCTTCTATGATCATGAAAAAATTATAAATTATATTTTAATAACAAGCATTTAGAAGTTCCGGTTATATATATGGAATCTGCATCTCTTAAATATTAATTATTATACTTTGAATAATAGTTGAATTTTACTCTCGTAGTTTTTATTTTAGTTGAATTATAGTTATTTTATATCATTTAATAACATGAAAAAAATATTTTAATGAGGAATTATAGAAAACGATGTGTATTTATTTAAATTTAGAATATCAAATGTTTAATTTAATTCAATAAAAAAATGAGTTGTTCTTTGTATTAAAACTAACTTAATATGTTAGCTATTAATAAAAATATATATTCAATAATTTTTTTAATAATAAACATGCAAAGCATGTAAAAAACACTGCTATACTTGCAAATTGTAAAAGTAATCAAGGTTCATATTAGGCTATATGAAAAAATCGGATATGGCTCTTCTGTCATAGACTTTCTAATCTTTAATTAATCAATCATAATTAAGTTCCCTAAACTATGGAAAAAATGCTAATTTATAGAAGACGTTGACTATATTTCTTTTGATCTTTTCATTTTTTTTTATAGAAATTTTGATCCAATAAAAAGTAATATTTAAACTATAAATAGAAAATAAATAATTTATTTTTCCGAATGGTATGTATTTTATTTCAATTAAAATCAATATTTAAATTATCACAAAAATATGATAATTAAATATAGCCAACAAGGATTGATGCACGATACTTTTTTTTTTTTTTGTTAATGTGTAAACTTATGTTACTTGGTATATTGATTTAATAATTGGATCACACTGAAATTTTTCTATAAGATTCTACATATTTTATTTTCTATAAAATTAAGATTTCAATATTGTTTGAGATTAGAATGCTTTCAAATAATGCATATAATTTATTATTTGAGATTTTTTATATTTTCCTAATTGACTTAATATACTTTTTTTTTTCTTTTATTATTTCTTAGGTTTATTTAATTTTTTTGGTATATAAATAGCCTAAAAGACCTATAATACCGAGTTTTGGTTAAAGAGGGTATGGAGCAATAAAATTTTGAATTAGAATTTTATAGTGGTGAGCCCATTTAGTTGAATTATATGTTGCCTATTATTACTATCTTTCTTGTTTGTTTCTATCTGTATGAGTTGATATCATAACTTAACAATTCATGATATTTGCTATATGTGTTTTGAATAACCATGATTGATAGGACAAGCTCATGTAATAAAGGATGAGAAGATTCTTATTTGATAAAAAAAAAATAGAAATTAATGATAAAAAAATGTGTAAATAATGATAATAAAATTAACACATTACCTGGTGAAGTTAAAAGCCTAAAAAATGATGAAGAAAATCATCATATATTCATTTCCAACTTTAAAAACCTGTTCAAATATAAAAGTAGAGGAGACAATGTCTCAATTAGGATGAGTTTCTTGGAGATTTAGGGTTTGGATAAAATTTCTTAATGTAGAAAAAAGATTTTATTAGCTTTAGAAAGGGTGAAAGGACTTCTTAGTATAAGAAAGTTAGTTCTATAACAAATAAGGGTAAAGCTAGTAGCTATTAAATTAAAAAAAAAAATGAACTTTTGATTGGTAAGAGTAATTAAAAAATTTTCGAGAAAGATAAAGCAGGTAAAATATTAATGATTGAGAAAAGATGGATGAACACTTTTTTCCCTTCCAAATACACTTAGATTGTATACCAACGACTCTATATATAAAGATAAAGTACAACATTTATTAATTAATATAATGATGATTTCCACCAACTAATGATTAAGAATTATTTGTCATAAATAAAAGAGTAGTTGATTGTCAACTATTTAAGTGAGTTATGGTAGTCCATGTAGGACATGTTAATTTTACAATATTTATTGATAATTTCAAAAACATATTAAAAGGCTTTGACAGTGAAAAAGTAACAAGCTATAAAGAAATAATAGGTTGATGGTGGTAACTAACAAATATGACTTATGATTTAACGAGAATAATAGAGGGGTGTACGTTAGATAATAGAAATTTTCAATTCAATTTGAATGAGTAGCTAACTAAATCATAGGTTAGGATTTTGTTTCTTGTTTTAGTTTTTGATGTGGTGAGTTTGTGCATTAAACTCCTAAATTCCACAAGCTAAAGAGTCATAAGTATAAAATATCATTGGTAAAAGAACATGATGAGAAGACTTCTTATAGAGTTTTTAAGAATTCAAATAGTTATCATAACCAAATTTTAGGTTTCCCTCACAATCACTTTTTTCCTTTTAAATAAAGGTAATGAAAAAAAAATGATAGGTTGAAAAAAGACTCAAGTACAAAATCAGAAGCTCAATTTCATCATTAGAGAACCTGAATATGAAGAATAATGTAGATTCAAGGTTAACTTGAGTGAATATCAAATGAATTTTCATAAAACTTAGACTTAATTAAACTTTTAACATGTCAATTAGATTTAATTTGGGGCTTAATTATAGATCTGATTAGGTTTAAGCATTAATTATATCAAATTAAAATAATTAATTAAGTAAAAAAATTTAATTATATTTTTAATGGATCAAACTAATTTTGATTAATGATTTAATTTGAGAGAAAATAAGTTTGAAAATCTAACTCAAGCTTGATTAAGAAAATTGAAATTTGAAAGACCAAATTTAATTCTTACAAGCCCAATAAAATGAAATTAGTGGTAACATTGCTAGAAAATCAAAATTTAAGGGTTAATTACGAGCCAAATTAAAGAAATTCAAGGAAAATATCCAAGACCAAGTATCAAATTGAAAAAAAAAAAAAGGGTTTTAAAAACAATTCAAGGGTACATTTGAATTAATTCATAAAATCAGAATTCAATTAAGGACCCAATTTAACAAATCGAAAGATTGAGGATTGAAATCAAAAGAGAGGTTTATGACCTAATTCAATCTAAAGTAAGTCAAACTGAAGTTGTTTTATTTAAGTGAAAACAATGTTTTTTTTTTTTAATTATTAAAATGAGATTTTTTTGTTTTAAAACAACTTTTTTGTTATTCAACATAAAGTCAAAAACAAAGTAAAAATCATATGATAGTTCATTTAAAATTGTTCATAAGAACCCTAAAAACTTCTTCTAATGCTACATTTCAGGTCTTTGTCTTTTCTCATCCCCTCACAAAACAAGATTAGAAACATATCACCTTTATATCCGGACATTTTATTACCTCTTTATATTTGTCCTTATTTGTTTATGGTCCTATAGCTGCTACAATAAATGGCCAAAACTCCTAACATAACTAGCCATAACAACCTAGTTTTATAGTGCTAAATTGTTGATTTATAGCCAATAATTAGGATCCATTCTAAGTAATTTAGTAGTCAGTCCGAAAAAAAAAGGATGAGAATGGATGAAGCTCAGGTGAAAGAAAGGATAAGAAAATCAAAGCAAAGTAGAGGGAGAGAAATATATATAAAACAAAGAAAAAACAATTACCCATTTTTTCTCTAGAAGAAGAACACCAAAATCAAACAACTCTTACCTTTTGCAACTAGGTTCAACAAGAAACCATACCCCTTACAATAAAAAACCATAACTATCATTCTCTATCATACACCAACTAAAAGTTACACAAACAATTATCATTTAACGCCAATGTTTCCCTTCCCTTAGCAACATCTCCACTATAAATCACTAATAACACCAATAAGACAACTACCACCAAATGTTTATCCCTCGTGCTAAATAACTATTTTTTTCTTGTTTTTTGACGTCACAAAACCTTGCATGATAATTTGAAAATACATGAATAAACATATAAATTCTTACTATTTATTTGTCTATTGTGTTTTGACAAATGGTTAAGCCTTTAAAACCTTTTAGGACTTGGGCTTCAGTTTTAAGCCTAACATGTGAGGCTCGACTAATTTTTTTTTAAAAAAAATTTGGGTTGTTTATCAACTCAATAAAATTAGGTTGGGCTAGGTGTGAACCCAACCTGTACATGTAGGGTTTGGGTCGTAGACCCAATAAGCTCATTTCTTGTGGCTAGACTAAACCTAACTTTTACTTGAGAGTGTGTTTGGCATGCTCTATTTTTTTTCAAAGGATTTTTTTTATCCTTAAGTCATGTTTCCCAAATATAATTATAAGATGTTTTCATGTCTCTAGTTTTATGATAAAAACATGTTTGTCGAACACACCTTATTGCTCTTTTTTTAGATTTTTGTTCATTATTTTATTATCTAGAAACACACTCTCTATTTTTTTTTTAAAAAAAAAAACAAGTTCATTTTGAAATTAATTTTGGCCACCTCTCGTGTTTTTTTACTTAATATTAGGTTGTATACTTACATTGCAAGATACTAATATTATGTTAAAAATATATTTTTCATCTGAAATTATTTAAACAATAAAAAATTAATAAACAAACTCTTTATTTTGAAAATATAAAAAATGTGTTTTTTTCAAGAACTTCACTTAATATCGGGTTGTAGATGTACATTATAAGATACTAATATGATAATAAAAATACATGTTTTTCTTAAAATTTTAGAAAATTCAAAGATTTCTTTTAAAATCCTCATTTTAAAAACACAATCTATATATATATTGAGGGTATACAAACAAATTCTAAAATTCTTTTGTGCATATTTTTTTTTAAAATAAATTTTTATCATTTTTTTAAATAAAAAATGAGTATTGTAACCAATTTATAATTAATCATTATGATTTAGATAAAATTTCAAAAATATCACAAAAAATCATTTTCTTAATTAATATTTAGGGTATAATTTTTTGAGTGTAATCCATGCTTTCATTATCAAATTAAATGAATTAATAACAATAAATATCAAGAACTAGCTGTAGACTTTATTATTTAAAGGTATAAAATCACATTGTATAGTATATCCTCATAAATTAAATATATAAAATAGGAAAGAAATGCAATGCTAAAATATAGGCTTAAAATAATTAGGATCTAACCCATTAAAATAGAAACTTCTTCACGAAAAGTTATTTTTCCTTTAACCTTAGATAAACTAATACATAAAAAAGTAATTAATCAATAATGCAATGTACCATAGGTAGGTTGATTTGGGGATTATATGTTTTTTCCTTGAACAACTAATCCTCTTGTCATATTCTTGTAGATCATTAGATTTTCTAGTAACTATAATAATAGGTGGTGACTCTTTAAAATTATAATATAATTATTAATACTATAACTCTTTCTATCTAGGAGGAAAACTCATCATTCAACGTTATGCACACCATGACAATGGTAGTGAGAAAGTTTTGTAAGGTGATCGTGGTGCAATATTAGTCATATAAAAGTGTTTTGTTTCTTCAAAAGGATGATTTAAGTAATGATTGGCTACATACCAATCTTTTTTATTCAAGATGTGCCATCAAGGACAGGATATATAATCTAATAATTGATAATGATAACTATATAAATGTAGTGTCGACTGAGGCAATAAAAGAGTTGCAACTTATTTTTTTTTTGGTAACATGAATAAATTTTGTTATGATCATTTCATCAACTTGGAGTTTTCTAAGAGTCTTTATTTTCTATAACATTATAATTTTATAGGAATTTGATACTAGAAAAGCCTTCAAATAAGGTTTAGAAATTGCTCTTTGAAATTTACCATATTATCCTAATTGATTTAAGGTTATTTTTTGTATTTGATTTATGATTATTTTGTTTTATTTTTATCTTTTTTAGGATGTTTTTCTTAGTGTATAAGAACCATAAAAAATATGCAATGTTGAATCTTTATTATAAATAATAATGAGTAAAAAAGTTTCAAATAAAAGTATTATAGAGGTGATCTTATTTGGTAGAATTTTGTATTATTTACACTTTATTTTTTTGTATCGCTTTCGCTTTCTTTTGTATTATATGATAATGAGTAGGGTTTTTGTCCAATCCATACCAAAATATCTAACTCCATTACATGCTTCTAACTTGGGTGTAGTCAAGCAAATGATTTTTTTTTTATTAACATGGGTGTGCAGGTCAATTTGCGTGTACCTCAACTAATTTTATAGGCTCTAAAGTTAACAACTATGTAAGCAAACCTCTTAGTCTCAAGCTCTTATTACTGGTCCACCTACTAGATGGTTAAGTAAGGACATTTCTTAATTTGATGAGTGTTGGACACCTAACTAAATCCTAATTTAGTTTTTAATTATAACCTATAAAAATTATCAAAAAAATATCAAATTTTATTTATTTATATAAAATCACCAATCAAATTATTAATTTGATTCATTGATTAATATGTTTTGAAATCGCACCACATTATTAAATAAATTTCGTTATTTAATTTCATGTTTTTCAATAAAAGCACATAAAAACGATTCTTTTAGTGCATAAATATTTACTATATTAGTTTTAATTCGGCTTTCTCAAATGAAAAAGTTCTTTCTCTTTAAAAACAAATTATTGGATTGGATATGACAAGGCCTAGATGACGAATTAGTGTAAAAGGTCAGTTTCTAGTAGCAAGGCTGATGATGTTATGGACATGTTCCAAGATGAGTCGCAAATGGGTTTAGGTGTTGAGCACGCTGAGTCAGATCCATATGGAATAAGAAGCTTTGAAATGGACTGCGTTTCATGATCCTACCCACCAAATCAAGAGCTAATTTTGTTATTTATAGTTTAAGAACAAAGAAATAGTTTTGAAAAACAATTTATTTTTTTCTTTATTATCTTTGCATGCTTAGATTATTTTGATGTGTTGATGTCAAAAATAAATTCTAAAAAAATAAAAAAACATTTCAATGTATTTTCAAGTAAAAAACAACCTCTACTATAATACTAGATGAGCTCAAATTAAGTAATTTTAAATTATGAAACATAAAAAGTTATCATATCTAATTGGCATATTTTTAATTATAAAATTGAATAATTAATAAAAAAAACAAATTGGATGATGCCACGTCACTCCATAAAAAATTATAGTAAAAACATCAATAAACATTTAAGCATTATCCAATCTATATAATACAATAGTAAAAGACTTTATAGCAATAAGAATGAGGGTAGGAATTCATTTTAAATGGCACAAATTCATTTAAAGAATATGAATAATTTCTATGAATATAGAAGCCCAACTTGAATATAGGAATCATTATTTAGAGGAAAAAGAGAATTATATTATAAATTTTATAGGATAGGAATTACTTTTAACTGCATAATAATAATAATAATAATAATAATAATAATAATAATAATTTTAAATTTGAGAAAATACAATTTTAACTGCATTCCCAATCTAACCCCTTAATCAATAGAGATTGAGTTGGAATCCACGAATCCTTCAAAACTCAAGATCTCTAAAGTAGTTATTTCATATAAATTATAATATTCTATAAATAATATTTAAATACATCTTAACTCATGATCATTTTTTAAATGTGCAAGTGATCCTGGCATATTTTTTAAATGGAAAACTATTTGGCATGCACTTGAGTAGAATTATAATGATATTGATGTTGAAATAATTTGGAGGTGTCAAATTGATGAATATTAATATTATCTTGTACCGATTATGCTATTTAAGTATTTTTATTGAACCATTTGTTTAATAGAAAAAATAGCTCCACCAAATTATTGCTATTTAATATTTTAAGAAAATTATACTCTACATGTCATTTGAACGCCTTTTTCAGCTAATAGATTGGCAGTTGTATTGGCTAACATCGAAAGTTATGTTATTAATTTAACTAAAACGGGCCAAACAAGCAAACCTCAAACTACGATCATCAGCTCCTTTATGGGTCCGGACTAGACGTTCGAGCCGGTACTTGGCATGGCGGCGGTTAGACAAGAGTACGGCGGAGCAACCCATCCTGAAAAGGTAATTAGAAAGAAGCATAGAACGGTCTCGGCCTGGATACCAATTATAGCCCACCATCGCAGTGCTAACCGCCACAGCATAATTATTTGGGTTAGCTTGTAGCCTGTCACGGGCTAAATCCACAGCTATAATCCCAGCACTGCAGCCCATGCCACCAAGATTAAAGCTTAAAATGTTACCCCATTTTATGAGAGCAAGTTAGATAGAAAACATGCTATTTAAGTATTTTTATTGAACCACTTGTTTAATAAAAAAATAAATTCATGAAATTACTGCTATTTAATATTTTAAGAAAATTATATTCTACATGTCATCCGAACGCCTTATTCAACTAATCGATTGACAATTGCTTTGACTATTTGCACTGGTAGGATCAAGACTGTCAGTTTTGCATTGGTTGGTGTTTTGTTTTTTTAATTAGAATGAAATATTTTGATTTTGGAGTGTTTTAGTATGCCGTTTTGAGATTGTACTGTTCATATATAATTAATTAATTATAAATATAAAAAATAAAAAATTAAATATATATATATTTTTATAAAATCAAAGTTGACGCAACAAAATATATATATCAAGTATTATAAAATTAATTTGATGTTGCATGGAAAAAAGCAAAAAAGTTAGGTCATATCAGTGACCCACAACAACAATTTGTCCAAGCGGGAGATGAGGTGGCGTGGGAGATGATTTTTTTTTCGCAGCCGAAATGGCAAGACAAAATAATTCCAGCACGTTTCGGCTGGTATTTAGCTGAAAATTTCAGAACAGGTCGAAATTTAAACCAAAGACAAAACAATGTCGTTTTGTCTTGTTTTATAACTGGTACAAAACGTTTCGACCATTTCGGCCGAAATGAAATTGAAAACTATGAGTATGATGAATATATGGATATTAGTGGTCCCATTGACATTTTTCATATGATTGACCTATATTTTCCAGTTCGGATAATACAACAATTCAATTAAAGATTACATATTCAAATAGACATTGACATGAGTGATGTTTTGCACGTTATACATCATTGGGGTAAAACTAATGATTATGGCTGGTCAAGTCATCATGGAACTTATGAATCTTGGCGGGATGGAAAGAGAAATGAAACACACACACACACACCCCAAATCAAATACTTCTCATTTGTAATCACAATGTACATACATACATACACACATATATGTATACATATATATATATATATGTGTATGTATGTATGTACATTGTGATTACAAATGAGACGTATTTGATTTGGTATGTACGTATCATATGTCGGGTCATTACTCTGAATCCTGAGCAGGTTCTTCTTCCTAGATACATACAATACAAACAAAATGTCTTACAGATTCAAAAAATCATAAGTAATTAAATCTTTTTATATTGAGTTTTTTTTTTTAATTTAACAATTTTTTTATCAATATTAGGTTGGCTTTATGCAATGAAAGGGTCAAAAGGTCTTATTTGTGCTTTGTTATACTAGCAAAGAAACTAAAGGATACATTTGTGTTTCCTAGTGGTTTAATGATTGTTGTAGTTGACTTGATTCTCTTGGAGAGAGGTTAAATCTTAATGATATTATGGTAGAGGATGAGCCCACTAAAGCAAGGGCATAAGTTGGATTCAATCATACTATTGATGAGCCTAAATTATATAAAAGATATAAATATATACATGAGTTATGGTGATATATTTTAGGATTTTAACTACTGCAATATTGTATTATTGAAGTGTTTGAGATTCATTTTCCATGTATATGTGTGTGTGTGTGTGTGTGTGTGTGTATTTGCATTCTCTGGGCCATTTGTAATTATAAAATGTGAAAATTTGTTGAGCTTGATTATTGTTATTCTTTTTAGATTTTCTTAAACGAGATAAAATTTTAGATATAGTTTCTATACAGGGGAAACTCTATCCAAATTTTGTAAAAAAAATAATTATAAAATCATTAAGTAAATTAAATTTTATATTAACAAATTAAACAATAAATTTCATATGAAATATTTTTATTAAATTTAGATATTGAGAAAATTTGGTGGTAGAAGGTTACTAGAATTTAATCGATGTCACGGTTTTGAACAATGATATCTATTAAATATTGTAATTTAAAATCACATATTTTACCAAAGATTTTCTCTGTTATGTTATTTAGTAATTTCTTTTTATTTGTTTGCTAATTTTCTAATTTTTCTGAAATGATCTTTCTAAATTCCTATTCTTTCCTAACTACATCAATAATAATAATAATGATAATAATAATAATGATAATAATAATAATTTTCTCCCATCCATTAGAAAAGCATTAATCTAGTTGAATATGTGTTTCACTTGACATCAACTTGAACACCAAGACAAAATAAGGTTCCTCTCCCGACTTTGGAGGGCTATAATTTTCATTTTTAGTGCTATCTCTGTATTTCATCATTCATGTTTCTGTGTGTTCTGGCAATTGATAGGTGTTTTCCGCACCTAGTGGTTAGTCTTTCAATTTGTCATTTATCATTTCAGCACCATGTAAGTGATTGGCAGGATCCTCAATGCTCATCAGACGGCAGTCTTGTCGGCTGCAAATGGTGTAGGCCTTGATTTTTCTGGCCAATATCGATCAAGAACGTCAATGATCTTCAAGTTGCATAGCACTTCCTGCTCCTAGTACTAGACAAGAAGAAAATTCGATTCCAGCAGCAATTTTGTACACAAATCTTGACAAGTTAGAATAGGGAAAGAATCAAAAGTTATAGATTCGGATTAAATGATCATAATTTTAAATTCTTGTATCAAGAAATTGTTTTTACGACAAAACTAGACCACATATTAATTTTTTTTAAAGAAATAAAAAAATTTAGGACTTGAGTCACTTATTCAAAAACGTTTAATAAACTTGGTTAATTTAATAATATAATTAGAAAAAAGCCAATGATAATAATAATAATAAAAAAACAATGCAATGACTAACAAAAAAAAAAAAAACAAATATTAGTCAACTTAAATAAAAACAGGATAACCTTGTAAACATAAAAATTAAAAAAAAATATTTACAAACGACTCAGATGTTGTTGAAGAATGACTTGAAAAAAAAATCAATTTTAAAAAGTGATAAAGAAAATCTTGACTCTAGTTAGCATGCCAATCTTGGTATGAGATCAAGCTAACTCTATATAAAAGAATTTGAATAAAAAAATACAGATAAACTTCCAAACAAATTAAATGATAGAAGACAAAACTAAGAAAAAAAATGAACATAAACATTCATAAAAACATGAATCAACTTGACTAACTTGCATATCAAGATATAAGATTTAAATGATATTATAAAAAAAAAAAAAATTCATGAAGATAAAGACCTTATAACCTCGAAGGATGAAATTCATCAAATTTTTAAAAAGTTATATACAAAATAGTGAAGTCAAATCAAGCTAATCTTCGAAGCACATGACTTGGGTTTAAGGACCAAGATTATCTCAATGAAGGCAAGAGAAAGAATATCAAAAAGTAAAGTTCCTAATCATCCTAAATTTAAAACAAATAACAATCAAAACAATGAGGATAAAATTTAATAAAAATAATAATGAATTTTCCATTAACTTTATATATTAGAGATGCATCATAACATGTAGATTGAATTTTTATTTTATTTTTACACCTCTTACATGGACATATAATATCGTCACCACCACTATTTTTTGGATTAAATATTGCATAATTAATAAAACCCTTAGTTTCATTATAATAATTTATCTTACACAATCTTCTAGGTGAAACTAGATACATCCAAAAACTATCATCTATTACATATATGAAATATATAAAAAATATTGATGATAACATTCATTAATTAATGAAATAAATAAATTATTGGTGTCCAGCTAATTATCTATCACTAGTTTAACTTAAAATTATTCAATCTATTTTAATATTGCCCTTGATTCATTATCAATATTATCTAAAAGATCAAATTCCTCTAAATTTAATAAAAAATATAACTTAACAATAAAATTGATAAAAATATAAAACATACTCATTAAACAAGCTATTATTTATTTCATTTTAAAACACCTAAGTTACAAATATAAACTCAATTTCATCAAATGACAAACAAATAAGAGATATGATTGATATTATAAAATTATTTATTATTTAAAAAAAATACTATTTGGCCATTGGCCATGACGGAACGGGCTAGAATTTAAACCGAGGTAGAAACAAGGCGGTTTTGTCTTATTTTTTAATTGATATGAAATATTTTGGCCGTTTCAGCTGAAAAAGAACAAAATAGACAACAATGGTTTAGATAGAATGCAATGACAATTTGGAAGTATTTGCCATGGTGGATTTGTGCTAACTTGTGGTATTCAACCATTACTTCAATTTTTTATTTTATCACCTTCAATGATGCAAGTAATATGCACTTGTTTCTTGGTTTCTGTTTAAAATAGGCCGATGCAAAATGTGATTAATTTGGAATTAGGATGAACCAGTAGGAAAATCAAACCAGTTCATTAGCAGTAGAAGCTGCGTTGTGGTTCAATTGCAGAAGTTTTTAGCCAAGGTTAGATTGGTTCAGACATGTAACTAACGTTAATGGCGTAGACAGTATAGAATATTTATTTCCATGCACTTTCATTATCTGGGTTACGTGCATTGAAGGAACGTTTTCTCCCCATGCTTTCATAGCTCTCGATCTTATGCATCCTGAAATTTCAGTACACTTGGGAAGCTCCAATTTCCTCTCCTTTTCAAGTTTTTCCAGCAGCTATTTTTACACCTTCCCGCTGATGATCGACTCTTTCGGTTTCATGCTTGGGAAAATATGGACGTGAATCTATGCACATTCGTTTGTATATTGAACTTAACAGCTTCATATATAGACCGCTTCTGCTTCGACTTCTGCTTTGACATTCCAAGTTTTTTCAGAAAACAAACTCAGTTTGAACTCTCCTGTATTTTTCTTCTCTTTATTTTCCTTGTAAACCGTCGTTGGATTAGACTTTGTTTCGTAATTGAGATCCAACCCTCATCGTAGCACATATGAATTGAATCAATTTAAGAATATTAAGCTTTTACATTTGAATTGAATCTAAGTGTTTGATATTATAATATATGGTGCTAAAATTATTAAAAACATCTAAAAAATACAAATAATATTAAAACAAAAGTCACTACAATGCCGTCAGGTGGAGTTCATAAAACTTGTGGTACAAGTAACCTAGCCTGATGGGATCACCTTTCATTAATAATAAAACACTAAAAGATAACATTTTTAATCACATATTAGCGGTCTACTTCTATAGATTCTTTGGATACTTGACTGGTGATCACTCTTAAATATTAATTATTTTGGATCGAGAAAAATATTATGTTATCTTCACCCCGACAACAAGGATATCGAAATAAGTTTCTGCGAACCTGATGGAAATAGAAGTATTCTCGTATTGCATATATATACATGAACCAGAAGGAGATTCTATGCTCTTAAAATTGTCAGAAATACATAATTTCATCATTTTATATACCTTGTAGCTAGGAGGTTCAATGGAAATGAAAATATTCCATTACTTTCTAATATTTATTAATCCGTAATTATTGATCGGAAACTATTGAGTTTCATTAACAATTATTGCTAACATTGTATAGAGCTGAAACAAAAATTTTGTCTACAAATTGTTTAAGCAAAGAGAAACTGAAATGGAACCTTCAATAGAAAACGTGCCCCTTTCCCCTTGTAATATTGTATTTCCTTTTCGCTGAAGATTGCTTTCTTGGTGTCCAAAGGTTGTGCTGGAACGACTGCTTTCATGATTTCTGCCCTTGGGATTTGTATCTCAGTATCATAAGTGACCCGTGCTGTCTCCTACTCGATAAGAACAGTGATGATATTGAAGGACTGCCCTGCCCCCTCTGATGCCTGTCTCCATTTCCATCAGGTTCCCGATATTCCTTTTGGACCCTTACTAGTGGGTTTTTTTTTTTTTTTTTCTTTTATCATTGGAAGGAAAAAAAAACCCAAACTCAAGATATCTTGAAAGAAGACATTGATGTCATTAATTAGTTTATATATACTTCAGTCTTAATGAACACATATCCGCTGGTTTGTATCAGGTTGTATACTAAAACCATGGAATTATCACCTCAAAGTATTATTTAGGGTGAATTTGGTATCCAAGAACATATACAATATATATATATGACTTGCCATTTAGCTAAGTCATATCAATTCTGTAAATCCTCTAATTTTGTATCCAAAATTTATAATCTCGAACTTTTTTTCTCTCAAGGGAAACATTAGGTTTCTTACAGTACCAGAATATTGTATATTATCGAGGGAATATTATGTTGTTGTTTAAAATTGATTCAGTTGGAAATATTTTTACCGATGGAATTGTGGACAAAAGATATTGCTGATAAGCATATCATCGGTGATGTTTATATATCGATTAATCTATCGGTAATATAATTATTAATTAGTTTAGAAACAAAAATAACTCTCCAAACAAAAGAAAAAAAGTTTACTAGCATGTATTCCATCGGCGATTATGTTATGTTACCGATAGAATAAGTCATTGGTGAATTTATCAGTGATCATATGCATATTATCTATGGGATTAAATCATTAGAGAATTACATCTAATAGTGGCAAATA
Source organism: Salix dunnii (assembly GCA_015731905.1). NCBI lineage: Eukaryota > Viridiplantae > Streptophyta > Magnoliopsida > Malpighiales > Salicaceae > Salix > Salix dunnii. Next base: position 24,536,262 of record CM027674.1, on the reverse strand, counting down.
ACATAACTTTTTTCCAGCTCTCTCTATAACTCTTTAAGAGACTTAGTTAAAAACCAGATTTTTATTATTATTTTAAAAATTATTATTAAATATATCTCATGCAGTCTCGTTTTATATGTTTTTTGAAAAAAAAAAAAAGAGTTAACAAATTAAAAAAAAAAACAATAGTAAAAAAAAAAGAGTTAACAAATAAAAAAAAAACCCAATAACCTAAAAAAAACTTTATTGGTCATGCATAACGTTTAAGCATAATAGCCTAGAAATCAAAGCTACTATTAGTTAAACATTTTCATATACTGCAACATTTTTTTTTAAAAAAAAAGAATTATCACAATTTGAATTCGATCTTACCAAATAGCATTGTGAATCCCTCACACTCTCCTAGCAATAGTATTGTCAATCTGCTCCCAGTAAAAGTTTTTCTTACACATCAATCTCATAAAATAATTAGTTTGTTAAAATAAAAAAAAAAATTAACCGAAACTAAAAATTAAAAATAATATTTTGTTATTATTTATCGATAGTATTTGTTTTTCTATTGGTATTTTCGTTTATATTTGGTAACTTTCTAATAGTAGTGTTAGAATTGCCATTTGTTGTGATGTCATTTCGGCACAGCACAAGAGAATGGGTTAGTAAATGGTGCTTAAAATCTGATTGGATATGCAAGCAAGAGATCCATATCCCTGGTTGGGCGGCGAATGATGAAGGTGTTGAACATGAATAATAATAATAATAATGCCACCAACTCTTGTTAAATATATTAAAAGGCAATTATTATATTGAGCATCAAATTAAGGTAATGATGTCGTTGTTTTCTTTCTTAATCATGTGAGGAAGCTTCAAAGCTAACTGAAGATTCAATTAATGGACTTTATTTATACTATATGTTGTGTCTTATTACTATTGTCTCTTGCTTAGTTTCTCATTACACTAGCTAGTTTTAAACAAGCAAACATTGACCACCGAAGCTATCCGTGTCCTGCTTGCCAATCTACTTAGCTATCTTGGTCAAGGTTGCAAGTTGCAGCTCGAGGAATCCATCAATGGAATTTTATGACACTTTCACACTAAGAAGAAGGCATCCCCCCCCTACTCTCCTCTCTCTAGGTTGAAATAGTTGCCCCCAACGACAAAAAAAAGCCAGCTTTTAAGGGGACAGAGAATCCCTCAAGTCTTGTTATTTTTTAGGGCTTAACCAGATGAAAACCCAATAAGAGAAGACTTTAGCATCAAAATTAATTAACTTTGTCAACGAAGACGACCCACGTCTGGTTATTCTTTCCTGTACAGTTTTTCATGCTCATCATGACCCTTTCCATTGTCTCCTATAAGGGTGGCGCTGGTGGCCATTTTACAATTATGCACAACCTCAATTCTTTTTAAGAGCTCTCAGCTCCTGTAAGCTTTTCCATTCAATCATTTCTCTCCTCCCCTCAAACAACACCCTTCTGTTTTTTTATGTCTGAATGAGCTGGCGAGCATCTTTTCTTGGATTATAAGTTCCTATCTAAAAAGGGTGGTTTCCCATTTAACTTTTTGCTCTCGAATAATCTCTCACGAGTCAGGACTAGCTTAGCTTGACCATCATCACTTCTGGTTGGCAAAAATGGGAAGGCAACCTTGCTGCGATAAGGTTGGACTAAAAAGAGGTCCATGGACAATTGAGGAAGATCATAAGCTCATGAACTTTATCCTCAACAATGGTATTCAATGCTGGCGAATGGTTCCTAAGCTTGCAGGTGTACATCTCTTTCGTTTTCATTCCTTTCTTTCAAGCTTATAAGTGCTGATGCATTTACTTAGCTACTTTATTATAGCCTTGACTAAAACGGTAGCATTTTGGTGCATGGTTTTTGAAGGTTTGCTGAGATGTGGAAAAAGCTGTAGACTAAGATGGATTAATTATCTGCGGCCGGATCTCAAGAGAGGTGGTTTTACAAAAATGGAAGACAATCAGATTATTCAGCTTCATTCGCGTCTTGGCAACAAGTATAATATTAATGCTTTCTTTATTTTTCACCTTCCCTCAAAATTACTTTCAAGAAACCTTAATGCAAGGTCATTAATTAATTATTCACTTGTTTAATCACTAAGACGTTTAGCAACTTAATTATTATGTGTAGGTGGTCTAAGATTGCTTCACATTTTCCCGGTCGCACGGACAACGAAATCAAGAACCATTGGAATACTCGGATTAAGAAGAAACTGAAGGTTCTTGGGGTAGACCCTGTGAGCCACAACCCCATTGAACAAACAGAAAAAGATGTTAGTGGTGAGGAGAATGAAACAACTCAAGAGTCTATCTCCTTAATAGAGCCAGAGGAAAGCATGGAGGTGAGGTCAGAGGATCATGATCAAGCCAGGAGTGATTTTGTACAAGTAAAAGATCAGAAACTTAAGCAAGATGAAGTGGGAACAACGGATGAAACTGATCTTTTGAAGAGCTATGAAATGTTGTGCGGGAGCTTGGATGTGGGTTCATGGATTAATCAAGAAACCAACACATCAACTTCTTATAGCTCTCAAGAATCTAATAACCTTTCAGCTGGTGAATTCCATTCCATTCAAGAAGACTCGTTAAGTCAATGGATTGATAGCGTGGACTCTTTTCTCCCATGGGACAGCTTCAATAATCTAGATGAAGATCTTTTCTTCCTGGAAAATAGCCAGTGTAATTACATGAAGCATTCGGTTCCTAAGTGCCTCTAATTTCATGGCCACTCGAGCATTTTACTCGCATTAAAGCTATTCAGATGGTGTTAGTGATTTGAGTGCTGCCTTATTTAATATGGAAACCATTTATTTTAAACTCAAGTTGTTCTTATTCTTTGCCCTCATTTCCCTTTTGTTCTTTCTAATGATGAAAAACTCAGTGCAACATGCTTTTGTTCACCGTTGTTTCCTTGTTCATTCATCATCACAGAGACATCTGAGATTGCGACATCTGATTAGTGAGGCAAAAAGCTTGATCCTTTACCGTAGCTGTTATGAACTAGGTTAATCACCTTTTTCTTGCCTCCTATACATGCATGCAACTGTAATAAAAGTATCATTGGAGTCATATTTCTCATTGATTTCTATGGGATTGGATTTCCTTTTCCTTTTCTTTTCTTTTCAGAACTAAATTCTTCTTTTGTTGGATTTAATGATTAGCATTGATTATTATTGAGCCTAATAACCAACCCCATTGTGGATAAGTAGCTTAAGAAACCAATTGAAAAGAGATTTAATTTCGAGAGAAAAATCGTTTTAAAATTAAAACCCAATTGTGAAGATTAAAAAGCAAATTAGGTAAACCCAACTCATGACATGATTTCTTTTTCTTGATAGTAAAAAGGGTCGACTTTTAGAGTTAATTTAAAATTCAAAATCCCATCATTATCATCTACAAAATGAAAGCAAGGTCAGGCTTGTTAATAGTCAATATATTTTTATATATAAATTAAAAAATTTGTTGAAGCAATAATTCTTTGACTTGTACTCTGTCTAATTACATAATTTCTTGCAACTAATTAAACAAGGTCAGATTTGTGAGTTCACAACTACGGTAGAAAGCAACCCTGCGCATTGCACGGTATCTCTCTCCTTTTTATCTGATACTTGATATAAATTAAATGTTTACTTGCTACGTGAGAAAATATATTTAATGGCAACATGGTATATACAATCCTCCTCATTCGGAAAAGGAAAATATATACCATGTACAGGTCCTATATATATTCATGCAAGTGGATGCCGTATGTGATGTGAAATATATATATATACATATATACATACATGGAAGAATTAGTCCATTTTCAAAAGAGAACCTTGAAAACTATCTATCTATCTATCTATTTATTTGTAACTTAATTGATCATTGTAAATGGTTGATCTTCACAGAAAATTTTTATAGGCAACTAGATAGAAGGCATCAAATCAATCACTATATCTATATCTATATCTATATCTATATCTATATACACGATGCATGGTAATGCTTTGTTTTTTATATATCGTTTTCACCATATACTAGACTATATTTCTACGTAGTCTTAGTTGTTTTACCATAGCAATTGATGTTGGGACCAAGATCATTGGAGCGTAGATCGTGCTACGCACTGAATTAAGATGAAGCGAATGGATCCCACCTCGATGTTCTTTAGGCCATATATATATATATAAAAGTGCATGAATCTTATATATATTGGTCAAGGGAACCTGGCAGATCAAATTAATCTGAGGGGGAAAGAGCTTGCCGGCCCCACGTTATACGCCGATGCAATCTCTGGCCAGCTTTGTAATCGATTAAGTTAATCATAAATTTGATTCCTTTGTTTTCTGTCTCAGGAATTTAAGAGTAATTATATTTCCTGGATTTAATTATCAGCAGTTCCGATCGAATGGCTAATTAATAATTTTTCTGAGTTTGAGAAATTAGACTCTTCAAGTATTGTGAATTAAGCCCTCATCAGAGCGGCGATGATATCCGGCACCTACAATCACAGCAACACCACGTTCAAAGAAAGATCATGCTGCAATTATTGAACAAACAAAATCTCAGTATATTTGCTTTTGTTATTAAGCAAACTCTCTTTCCTCTAATTGTGATCATGTTTCATTTTTTGCATTTATTTTTTGTTCTATATTAAAAAATCAATTCAATTTCTTGGTAAAAATTAAATAAAAAAATGAAATATCCCGTTCGGTCGCTTTCGTTGATTTTGTGTTATTTTTTAATTTATTTTATTTTAAAAAATAAGGAAAATAAATGGAAAAAAGAGCATTTAAGAAAAATACTACAAAATGATCAAGAGATTTAATTTAGTTTTTAAAACTAGAGCAACTATATAATTCATAGTTATTAAAATCAAAGTCCTATAAGAGTACGTTGACGAATGGATGATGCCAACAGTTGATTAACCTGATGATTTTTCTAGAAAGTTCTGAATTGAAAACCTTATTATACGTACGATTCATAACATGGTGAACTTGTATTTAAAGCCTGCAACCAGTCCTCTATTCTTTGATTAAGTAGTTAAAAACTAGATGTGGATCCGGCGCTAGATTCTGTTTTATTGTAAGAAAAATATGTTTTAAGTGATTTTAGCGTGTTTTGAAAAAGTTTTTAAAAAAAGGAAATCCACAACTCTAAATAAATTAGTTTTATTTTAATGAAATAAAAAAAGACAGTGATAGAAAATTGATCAATAATAAAAACAAAGTGATCACTACAACGTTAAGAAAAAACAATACAACTCAATTTTCAAATAATTAAATATAAAAAACAAATATCATCATGTAACAAAAGGAAAAATAGTTTGATTTAGCCCGAGTTAACATGATAAATTTATAATTCAGGTAACAAGTATCGATCAAATCCACAAACTAGGTCATTAAATCAGTATAACCTCATAAAAAAACAAAAAAAAAACACGATCTATTTTAAAAAAAAAAATCAAATGATGAAATTGGAAAAGAAGAATAATTAAAAAAAATGTGAATCCAAGTTAACTTTTCAACCATGAAATCCAATTTTTAACCAATCATATGTTGAATGTTGTAATGAAAAAAAAAATACATAATGATTAAAAACCAAAAAAACAAATTAAAAGAAAGAATAATAAGTGTTGAAGATTGAAAAGCAATTTTAATTCTATAAAAGGACCCAAAAAAGAAATCAAAAGAATATGAATCAAATTAAAAAAAAAAAATATCACAAATTGAAATCGAAGGAAGAAATTGAAAACAAATCAAAATTTTATAAAAAAAATAAAAAAATAATAATAAAGACCACAGTTAAAGTCTTAGTATGAGGACCACTAAAATTTTTTGAATGACTAGTGTGAAATTTGAGAGGATGAGAGAGAAAAGAGCAATAAAAAAAAGATGCATGCATCACCCACTAGGAAATAGACACCATTTTGATTTCAATGACATATTGGAAGCAAATGTTTATCCATTAAAAGATGATGCATGCAAAAAGATTGTGGGTGCCTCTCATATGATGTTGTATGCATTACAAACATTAGCTATTTTTTAATTATATTTTATATTAATTAAAATGTTAAAATACCTTTAAGTCAACTTGGTTATAATTAAAAAAAACTATAATGAAAATACAAAAAAAAAAAATCAATGGACTGTAGTTTAAAGTTTTCTTTTTCTTTTAAAGGTAATTTAGTCATTTTAATGTGTTTTAGAAATATAAAAAGACTTATTTGTCCTTGATTAATATGATAATGGCCAGTGAGCCTTGTGAAAAGACCATATTGTCCTAATTAGCCAATTCAAAGAGTTTTCATATGAATGATAAAAACATCATTATATAGTTCTAGTGAATAGTGATTGTAAGTATATACGATGAGTGTTTTTCAAAACCATTTAGTGTTGGTTAATTGACTTGTCCTTGATTAATATAATAATGGCTAGTGAGCCTTGTGAAAAGACCATATTGTCCTAACTAGCCATTTCAAAGAGTTTTTATATGAATGATAAAAATATCATTATATTGTTCTAGTGAACAGTGCTTGTAAGTATATACGAAGAGTGTTTTTCAAGACCATTTAATTTTGGTTAATTGACAAGTGATGTTCCACTAGTTGATGTACATTTTTTATATTTAGTTGTTTAAAAAAAAAACTTTGGTCCATATGCTGTAAATATTTAAAAAAAAAATTAGTAATTGAAGAAAATCTAGTCATCATATTTTATTGTAAATATACTCTCCTTGATTTTTTTTTCATTTTTTCAATTAAGTTCCAACATGTCAACTTGTAAATTGGATTGAAATTAAATAAAGATTTAAATGGGATGATGAAAAATATAAAAGAAGTTAAATGAATTTAAATGGATAAACATGTTTAAAAAACAAAACTCTTATTTCATAAAATTTACTACATCTTTTTCTTAAAAAAACAAATCCTTTCCATGCTTTTAACCTAAACAATTGAGAAAAGAAATAAAAAAAAATAGTATTACTATTTAAGCTTAAAACTCCCACTCATGTCATGATTTTCATATAAATTTTGCTTTGATATAACCCAATCAACCTAGGAGGTCTCAAGACAAAAAAAAAATGCTTCACTTGAAAAAAATACAACTCATATCTTCTTCTTCTTTACATTAAAATGATGACTTATTAGATCAAGGTGAGTTTGCCTAGACTAACTTACCAAACATGGAGTCTAATTTGTTGATTCTATCGTATCAATAATATTTTTAAAAAAATAAGAAAAATAAAAATCAATTCAAAATTAATCTAATATTAAAAAAATCAATGTTAAAGATTTAACAAAGAAAAATATATTAGACTATATGCGTGAACTTGAGTGGCCGAGCATATCCAGACCTTTAAAAAGAGTTATCATCATTACCCTCTCCTCATCTAATGGGATTTATCAATACCAAGATAACTTTTTTATTCATTTATTTTTTTCTCTTCTCACCATTTTTAGACTAGTTTCTCTCTTCTCTCTCTAACTTATAGACTATAAAATTAGAAGATAAAAAAATTCAGAGTTAGCCATGAATTTTCTACATGTTTTATAATTGTGTCTCATATCTCTAAATATTGTGTTTTTACATAATTCAAAGCCTAATATCATCTACTTAAGCTATGGAAGGGTTTGGTTGAAAAGAATAAAAAGCTAAAGTGCGCTGCATGGTTAACATTATCTTTTAATTTTTAGTGTAATATTATAGAAATGAATTCTATCTCGACGTCATAGCTTTGATGATTATGGATGTGGTATTTCTTCTTTTTTTTATGACTGTATTTGATTTCATTGTGCCAAGAAGGAAAAAAAGGGTCAAGCTTCCAATTTTGACCGCATGAACCTCGATATATATATATATAAGTTGTACGTAGGAGCACATCCCTTGATTAATTAGGTTCATCAACAAGTATATTAATTAATTAAATCAACCAGAAAGTTCGAGTTCAACCTAATACATATAATAAAAGGAGTAATCAAACCGAGAGAAATAATAAGTTTTATCACAAGATTTTTTCCTCTATGATAAATAATACGTACTTGACATGGTTTTGGCTTCATTTGCCTGTGAGAAATATTAATATTTCATGTATTAGCTAACAAAATAATTCAATTCCCACCTGCTAATTAGATTACTGCCACTAGCTGCTGTGGAGTGTCTTATCAATCAAGCAATTTAGCACCAACTTGACTTAATTACAGAATAATTAAGCTCAACTAATTATCTAGCTTACGAGGTTCTGCTGCTTCATTTGTCAACTCAAATTCTACTTAATCGATGCCCCTGCCTTGATCCAATCATATCCAGTTAATTAAACTAATATTTAGCAGCTGTGAAATATTAACTTCTTGTTAATGAGGTTGGTGGGGCAGGTGGCAGCATCCGTCATCACTCTCCTTGTCATTGTCGTCACCACTGCCTATCAACATAAGGATTAGGAAGATAATTGTAGATATTAATCTATTATGAGCAACTAATTAATTATTATATATCATAGGAGGAAATTGCTGTGGTCTTTTTAACTAGCCAGGTCTCTTCTTCGCACATCATTCAACTTTTATTCAATCTGGATAGTTAAGAAATAATAATAATATATAGGGTGTCCAAGAAAATTAGAAGAAGAGCTTGTGAATTAATATTAATTTTAGGTAATCATGTTTACTGAAATCAACATCTTAATTACGTAATTCAATGTCAATTAGGTCCATTTGGAATGAGGGTGGTGAATAGTACGTACGTGGAGGAAACAAAATATTTATAAATTACCTTAATTATGTAATTTAGTGTCAAGGCAAGTTAGTTGTCTTATTTTATCATATGATAAAATATTCACTTATATATATATATATATATATATAGCTTGTCTTCAACCTAGTGATAGCTGAATTTGTACAAAAGAAAAACCAAGTTGTAACTAATTAATTTATAACTTAACGAAAATGGACTGCGCAAAAAAAAGAAGAAGAAAACAAGAAGAATCTTATTCAATATGTCTTAAATTATAGTTAAAATAAATTATAACCTCTTGAAAATACTCTAGCTTGTTCAAGAATAATAGCATTTAATTAAGATTGGCAAGTCTTGACATGTTTCCGAGAGGACTTATTTTTCACTAATACATTTATTAAAATAATATTTTTTTTATTTCTTAAAAAATATTTTTAACATCAACACATCAAAATAATTTAAAAACAATAAAAAATATAATTTCAAATAAAAAAAATCATTTAAAAAAAAAACAGTGTCAAACATGCATTTTTGTTAAATTAACTAAAAGATCCAAATAATACAGTTAATAATTATTAGCATATATAATCTTCCTTTCCATTATATAAATAAATTAATCCATGCAAGTTATGTTCTTTTTTATATAATTTGTTTGGTTGCGTTGTTTTTTTTTTTAAAAAAAAAAACCTCGATGATGCAAAGATTATCACAAACCAATGAGTTGATTTAAGCCGTGAATAAGAGGCTACCTATATTTCTTAAGAGCAATTGGGATTTAAGTAGGTATAAATAAGTCTTACAAAAAAATGAGATTCTGATTCTAACACACACACACACACACACACACACACACATATATATATATATATATATATATATATATATATATATTCTAATTTCATATGTGAGAAAATTTTAGTTAATTAATGTTACAAAACTCATGGATGTTTCTTAATTCCATGAAATTTACAGGAGAGAATCAAGTTGCATTTCATCGATTGAATTGATAAATCCCACTGAGATAAATATGAAAAAATAAAAAACTTTTTTTTTGTCCATTTGACTTTAAAAAATAAATCAAAAACTATAATATAAAATGGAAAAAACATATAGAATTATGCTTTGATTTTGATATGTGAACTGCCAAGAAAACGTTCCTTGTTTGGGATGATCCTTATCATAAAAAATAAAAAATAAATATATAATTTACTGCTATAAAAATAAAATATATTTTGTGAAGTTACCGAATAATTCATTTCATTTTAAATTATATATTTTGCTTATGGCTAAAACAAATTTACCTTAGACTAATTACCCCAACGGACCAGAAATAGCTCAGTGGGCCAAATAAAGAACTATACATGGTCCAGGCCCAATTCAGTTATCAGCAGAAAGAGAGCACTTGAGATTCTTTTGAGCAGAAAGAAGAGAAGAAATGTTAGCAGTGCAGAAAGCAATCAGGAGAATCCATACAAGCCTGGATGCTCCACGACTCACAAGATTTACTCTCCAAGCACCCAAAAATGTAAGGGGAAAAAACCCTTTTTTTTTTCTTTTCCTTTTGCAACTTTTTTATGTGATTTAGTAAATTCATTTGTTATTTTTTTGAGGTTAATATAAGATTGAGTAGTTTATAGAAATAGGTGCCTTTGTGATTTTTTAGTATCTTTTAAATGTTTTATAAATTTGTGATGGGTTTGTTTAATATTGTGGAAAAAGGGAAACTTTGAATGTTGCAAGCAAGAAAAATGCTTACAAGATGTGTTTGAATGTCAATTTTATGGAGCCAATATGGTGTTTGTATGATAATTTAAGCATATGAGTTTGCTTATGAAGATGGAGGTCAAAGTATGGAAAAGGGTATTCGAATGGACGCTTTATGAAGGCATCTTGTGGTCATTCGGTATTCATATCTTATGTTTATCTGATTGATGAGGAATGTTTAGCTTAATAAGCACTGAACTGACATTATTATTAACTTAAGTACATATTTACTGATATGTGAAGAACAACTTTAACACCATTGTCTGATTTCGTTGCCTAGACACAACATGGCTGAAAGTGAAGTTTGATCCTTACCTAGGTGATTTGTTTTGTAAAGTCTTTGATCACAATGGTCACCTGTGCATTTGAAGATTTGCTCTTGTTACTTATTCTGGATGGCAGACAATGTAGCATAGAGAGAATACATTTTGCCTGACATGCTATGTATGTGGGTGATTTCTAAAACGATCCTAAGGTAGTGCAAGTGTCTTTTGAAAACAGGGCACGTCGTTAGTTTCCTTTCTATGTTAAATGTTTCATGATATCAAATATTGATTTGTGGACATTTAAATTCAATACTAACTCAATATCCTTTGATTTTGCTTAAGTTGTGATATCTTTCAAGGTTTATTGTGACCATGTCATTTCTTATAATCTGTCTACCATATAGCTCAGTTGTGTTTATGTTCTATTTGAATCTCCAGGTAGAGGTGGAATATGCTAATGGTAGCAAGTTTAATCTGACAGCTGAATTCTTGAGAATACATAGTCCAGCTGTTGATGGAAAAGTCAGGTCAGTTGGGGGTGAGAAGGTAAAAAGCTTTTTTTATCTTTGCCTCGTTATAAAATTGATGCTCCACCCAGGTTTACATGCATGCATGAAAAAAAGAAATCCTATTGTGTATGCTCTACAATCAACATTATTGATCATTTTTTTTGTGAGTTGCTTTTCATAGTCATTTGAGTGTCTTGTGATTAGAAAAAAAGTTGCATTTCATATTAAATGCTACAGTACAAGATCTGGATTTCATTGAAGTTGTGTACTTCAAAAGCTAATTATTTTGGCAACATAATGAGCTCATTTATTCTGCTTTTTATCCATCCCATTCCATCTTTTTGAATCTTGCTTGTGTTAAACTGGAGAAACAATAATATGGTTTCTTCTTTGTTGTGGATGGTCAAGTACAAATTTAGTAAACTTTGATGGAGTTTGGAAGCTCACTAGTACACTAGATCATATGTTTCCAAATGAACAATTTTTCTTCCTATACTGGATACGTTTTCATTCATAAATGTTAAGCTGTCTGAATGCTTGATATTCATTAACCAGGTGATAATTGGGCGGCGTCATGTTGGCATCATGTCTGCTGAACCTGTAGGAAACTATGGGGTAAGGTACTTAAGGCTTAAACTTTGTGTTCATATCTTCTTCTTTTTTAGTTTATGTTGATGCAGACTTCTCACACTAACATGCTCATAATGTAAAATATGGTGATGGTGTGATTTGGGTGGGTGATTCAGGATGATTTTTGATGATTTGCATAAAACTGGAATATATACATGGGATTATCTCTACCATCTTGGCAGCAACAAGTTTACGCTGATGAGAAATTACATCAAAACACTAAAGAAGCATGGTCTCAGCCGGGATCCACCTAGAAGAAAATGATGGTGGCTTTAGTTATCATCCTTGCTGGTTTCTTAACTGGTGCTCCACGGTGAGAAATGAGCATGGAGGGAACTCAAACTTGATTAAAGATTCCCTTTTTCTCGCTGAAACTGCAAAGTTCATATCACACCAGATGTTACAGCAATAGGTCAAACAATTGCAAATGTTGTTTACGTACTCAATTTAGGTTTAAAAACATGAATGGTTTTATTTTGTTTGTGAAATAAACCCCACAAGATACTTTTAAGATGTAACACATTGTCCGATTGAACATCCTAAATCGTGTACGTCAGAAGCCCTTTTGCACTCTGTTCCACGCTTTGCTTGACAGGTTGAAGGAATTCACAGAGATAAGACATCAATAATTTCTGTTTAGAATTTTGCAAAGAAACATTAATTCCATTAACCTTGGACATTCCTTTTTATCTCTCTTTTTTTCCCAGCAAGATTCTCTTCAGCGTCATGCTCTAAATTTTTGTATATTTAATGAATCCTTCGTGGACAAAACAGAGGATATCTCTGTCGGGAAGAGAACGGGAAAATCCAAAGCAAATGGAGCGCCACCTATGGTTAAAATTAAATACTTTTTATTATATTTATTTTTTATTCATTTAGTAGGTTAATTATCCAAAAAAAACTTTGAATTATTAATGTTAGTACTTATCAAGGTTATATTCTCATCCTTGTATGACCTTGTTATCCTTAATTGACTTTTTTTCCGAGGATGTTTGGAAATGTGGCAATAGTTTTTTTATTATTATTATTTAAAAATACATTAAAGTAGTGTTTTATTATTTATTTTTAAAATCAACATGTGTCAAAATAATCTAAAAATATAAAAAATAAGAGAATTTATTTTTCAAAAATATTTTTTAAAATTCAAAAATAAACATGCCCAAAACCAATTTTCTCCTAACATCAAAATCTTGGTCCATCCACTTCTTAATGTGGGTCAATAATATGGCTTTTATTATTCTTTTCAAGGACTCAAATACCCAACTCATATATCGGACATGAACACCTGTTCCAAGGATAATCCATATAAAGTTTTTTTAAAAAAGAAACTTATCACAAACTAGGCAACACTTGTTTTTTTTAGACTCAAGAAAATTTTATTTGAAAAATGTATTTTATGAACCTAAATAAGCTAGTAAAATCTTGATTGTTTCAGGGTTTTATAAGAAATATACATTCTGATTCAAACTCGAGATCTGCTGTACAAATCTTAAATTTTTTATCATCACATCAAGTCACTTGAGGACAAAAATTAGGTAACACATGTTAGAGAATAATATAAATCATATTCTGAGGCCTTACCTATCAGCTTAAGCTTTTAGGTGAGATGGTTCCTTGACATGGTATTAGAGCCTTGTTGACCTAGCGGTCACGAGTTCGAATCTCACCACCCCATTCTATTTGATAAAAATCAAGCACAAAGTAGTGTGAATCTGTGCTTGTTTCAAGCCCAAAGGGCTTTCACTTGAAGAGGTGTGTTAGAGAATAATATAAATTATATTCTAGGACCTTACATATCAGCTTAAACTTTTAGGTGAGATGGTTCCTTAATAACATACATGTAAATAAAGCTCAGAAGCAATCTATCTCTAAAATTAGAAACTACAAGTGAAGAAGCGCACATAACAATATTGAATTAATGATACATTTGGATAAATCTTGATGAACAATTTTGGCTTAAAAAATGACTTTTAGCTTTCCCGGATGGTAGTCATTTACTAAGGCCCCGTTTGTTTCCCGGAATTCACTTTCCGGGAAACCACTTTCCAAATTTTCCTGTGTTTGTTTGTCTTCTGGAAAGTTGGTCAACGGAAAACACTTTCCGGTCAACGGAAAATACTTTCCAGTCAAAGAAGAATTTGACTTGGTTTTCAGGAAAGTGTTTTCCGGAAAATTTGGACGGAAAACACTTTCCGGAAGTTGTGAAAAATTTAAAAATGTCATTATTTGCTGATTATATCAAATTTGATCCTCAAACTTTTGATTGCTATATATAATTTGTTTTGAATATTTATTTTTCAATTCCATATCTTAAAATTTAATTTTTATATTAATTTTGGTTCTTATTTTTATAATTGCTATTTGCTTTTTTCTTATCATTTTTTTATTGAAATTTTTTATCTATCAAATTTGGTCCTCATTTTTTTATTGTTACTTATTTTATTTGAAATAATTTATGAAATGTTAATTATTATTATTTTAATTTATTCACCTTTTATTTTTTTTTAAAAAAAATTTAGATTTGATCTCTATTATTTTGATTATTATTTATTTTATTTGAGATAATTTATGAAATTATATTTTTTTTCAATTTCATTCTCATTCAACTTTTTAATTTGTAAGATTTGTTCCTCATTATTTTAATAAACTTGAAAAAAAAATTAATTTATTAATAAATTATTTTCCAGATCATTTTCCATAACATAAACAAACACTGGAAAGTGTTTTCCAGTTCATTTTCCATAACACTGCCAAACATCGGAATTCACTTTCTAGGAATTCACTTTCCAGGAATTCATTTTCCCCGGAATTCACTTTCCAAAAGGAAACAACTTTCCAGCAAACAAACGGAGCCTAAAATATATTTGGTAATACAGTGCACATGCTTTTTTAATAACTAGTAATTAAAATAATGTTCTTTTATTTTATTTTCTAGTTTTGATATGAACACATTAAAATCATCAATAAAACATCTAAAAATATCAATTTAATAATTTTTCAAATAAAAATAACACTTTTAAAAAAGAGTTTAAACCGAATTACCAAGCACAGCCTTATTTTTACAGCTAATTGGCTGGCGTACAGCACAGTGCCCATGAACAGTGGCAAGAACAGTGCCTGAACATTGACAATGAACAACGGACTAAACTTATGAATGGTGAATTTATGTCTTCCTTGAGTAAATAATTTGCTAATTTAGATTACATCTCGAATGCTATTCTTCAATATCTTCCAACAAGCCAAACAGCTCAGAATTTTTTTTATTATATATCTTATTAAATCTTGGTTCAAAAGTATGATTGAGGTTGATTTTTAAAGTATTTTTTGTTCAGAAAAGTATTAAAATGATTTATTTTTTAAAAATAATTTTATACATCAGTATATTAAAATTATCTAAACACATAAAATTTAAAAAAAGATGATGGACAGAAAGGAATACAACATGAGGTTGATATTCCTGGTATGACAAAAAATGATGTTAAGGTGTCTGTCTAAGAAGACATGCTATTAGTGAAGGCAGAGAATGTTCCTGAAAGGGGCACTAATGTCGAGTAATTCTGATGAAGATGCTGGTGATAAAGAGTGGCATCCCATGAGCTATGGTTGAGACAGCTGTTGAATCACCTGATCAAATATGGGAATTGAGAAGGCAGCAGAGATGAAAGATGCAGCCGTGCTTATTATCATTTCTAAAGCAGAAACCACCGACAAAGACATGTATAGATTTATTTTACAATTCCTAAAGGAAGAATCACCAACAAAGTCATGGATTTATGCGTGGCAGAAACTAGTGGACATTGAAGTGCTGTAAAATATCCCGTAAAAACATCAATTTATAAAGCAGTTTTATTGAAGGAAAATGATGGCAAATGTACCGTATTATTGTTGAACTATCTCTGTCTTCTCTAAACTAAAATTTAGGGAGTGCATGAATATCACGCTCAACCTGTAGTGCAGAACAACTTTGTATAAACTAAAGCACCGTAACCAAGATTACATTAAAAAAAAAAGCACCGGTTCTCAAGACCTTTTCTTCTGTCCACTTTTTGAGATGTGCTTCAGCCCTTGGGAGCCCCTTTTTATTCCCCTACAGCATAAATAAGCACAGTATAAGAATATATATGGTACAAGAAATAAATGAGTGAAGATTAGAATATAGATTGAAAATACCTCTGGTATAAATACATGAAGATGTAGAAAAGTGCCAGAAGCATCAAAACCAGAACAGATATTACAACACGCAGTGTGCTTGTCTCCCTCTGCACATGCAAAACGACAGAGATATAATGCACATCGTAATCAACAAACCTTAATAAAAAAGTGAACTTTAAGTTCATAACATGCTAAATAACGCAACAATCTTAATGTGATGGCTGCAAGCACACATGACAATAAATGAAACCTGAATACAGGATGGGTGTCACAATAAAATCTTATATTTCAAGATAAAGCAATAGACTGGCTCCATTTGCATCGACGGAAAGAGACTTGAATCATTTGAAAAGAGGCTTGAATCATTTGAACAGAGGTTTCTCTTACTAGACTTTTAACCTAAGAAGAAATGGTGAAAAAAGAAAAAAAGAGAAAACGCAGGATAAAAGGGCCCAGTAATACAGAAAAAATTGATTTCCATTTCCTCAACTTGTCTGCTTTTTTCTAGGCTCAAGTTTCAATTATAGGATTTCAATACCACCTCTCAATTGCTATTGCTTGAATCAACAAGAATAAGCTTTCATGCTACCTCAGATAGACTCAGCAAAGGACGACAGCTAAAGGCAAGCAAAGAAAGGGCATAAAATGTACCTTCCCCCCTTTAGAAAATGGCTTCCGACCTCCAGAGCAGGTATGGGCATCACAAAATTGGCGCAAGAAGAACTCTGCGAATTGAAAAAATGTCAATTAGAAATATCATAAGATCACCAAGTTACTAAACATGTAGCAACTTCACAATTACAAAGAAAGTGAATATTACCGTTGAGATGGAGAGCTGAAGGATCCTCACTGACTGGGAAACAACTATCAGCAAGACTCTGGACACAATTATCATATTGGTGAGATAAAGACCGATTAAATAGATAAAACACAAGTGTCGTTGAGAGGCCACCTCACACAGATGTTTATTCCTTCCTATGGCAGCAGGATTGCACTTGGTCTTGTGTGGCGCAGAATCCAGCACAAGATCACAATGCAACGCGCCACATACATCTGCCAAGCACCTGCTATGACTCTGGGTTCAGCACAAGTGTTCAGTGTTTCAATTCCTTAATAATATTGTGAAACTGCGGCTGGCAATATCCAATAGATGCATATTTATCCATGCAGTAAGAATATAACGGATGTAAAACTAAATCCATAAAACTTGAACAAACAAATACAAAATTGGGCAGGCAAACATATGACACCTCTCAACTTAGAGTGTGACAATGTATTATGACCTTTTGGACATGGAATCCCGAGAATTTCCCAGCAAAAAATGCAAAAACACATGCCCAGTCAGCTGGCATTTTTCCTAAGACACGCTCTCAATGCTCACCAGAGAAGCATTCCAAGATGAGTTAGCAATGATGAGCACGTTGTTACTAAAAAACTTATTTTTCTCAACTAAAGAATACATCTAGGACATCTTAATATGCAGGTCCATTCAACATAACATCTAATCGGAAACCAAACTTACTTTGGATAACCACCAAAAATCTGTTTTCAAAAAATTACAGGCTTGTTATGAGATCCAAATCAATAAAGATAAAATTATCCATTAACACTTACCACATTCAACAGATCGTAATGTCTATTATCAAAATGTTTATCAAGGTACTTCTCTTCATAAAAGGTCTTCTTACAGTATCCACATCGCCATTCATTTATATCTACATGCATCTTATGTTGTTCTTGATCTCTGTACACGTCATTCTCTGGATGAAGCCTACACCTACTCGAGATCTTATATCGTTCTTTCTCCACAAAGGGCATCAAATACTGCATCAAACATCAAATACTAATGCATTAAGCTCACTCCCTTATCAAAGCACTAAATAAAGCATTTCAAATTAAAATGGTAACTCTCCAACACCTCGTCGATTATTTTCCATGCTGCCTTACTCCTTTCTCTTGAACAATGCACTCCATTATCATGCTCCAGGCTTCTGATTGTCAACTTCACAAATGTTAGCTATAACTGGAATTGTTTAATAAAGAAAAAAAGAGCAGCAATTCTACAGCAAATACTGAAACAAGAAGGAAGCCAATCATAGAGGTGGAAAATTCAAGGCACTATATTTTGATCTTAAAATCTCAAATCTTGCAAAATTAAAGAAGCCCAATTCAAGAATTCAGCGAATGAAGTGATTGTGAAGCAAAAAAAACTGCTAGTTTTTGGACATCTAACAATCTAAGTGAAATAGTGATATATTTATTACCTTGAAGCTGCAGTTTCCATTTGACCCTGAAGAAATGAAAACGTAGGAATCAATAAGTGATTCATTTGAAGAAAATAAAAGAAGGGTCCTTCTTGATGGAAATTGAAGGAGTGAAATGATATTGTTATGTACCTGAGGTGAAGTAGAAGAGGAAACAGAGATCAGTTGCAGAAAAACTGTAAAGCAGAGACGGAGAAAAACAACATTAAAATGTTTTCTTGTCATTCCCATTTCTTCTCAAAGTTGATTGATTGATCGATTGACAGTGCTATGAAGGCTTGGACTTCTTATATTCATTACAAACGAAAGGTTGGCGCCTGAGCCCGAAGGAGAAAAGGTAAACGAAGCCAAGAATGCTAGAAACATTACATTCTCACGCTTAACTTTAAATTTAATATTAATATATCAAAATAATATAAAAATATAAAATAAATTTTTCTTTCATTAAAAACAGCTTCAAACAAAAAAAATAAACTGCCTTTTCATTTAACTTCTTGCGTGTAATGTATGTAATGTCTTTTAAAAATATTTAATATATATATATATATGAAAAAATTATAAATTCCTCAACTTGGGGTGTATTTGATATTGCAATTATTTTTGTAGTTAAGGTTTCAAAAAAATAGTTTTATAAAAAACACTTTTAACTGCGGTTCATAATTAAAATTGAAGTATTTGGTTGAATTTGTGGTTGAATTTGAACGAAAAGCAGTTCCATGTGTTTAGTTATCAAATTTTTCATATTATTGTCAACATGTGAAATTACTTTAAAATGTGCGTGCATCTCTCTCTCTCTCTCTCTCTCTCTCTATATATATATATATATATATATATATATAATTATAGATTTAATAATCATAATAATAAAGTAATTAATAATTCAAGTAAATTAGACACTTATTTTTATTCTCTCATCAAACTACTTGTAATTTCATCACGAACTAAATTTATACGTGAAGGCCTTTGCGATCCATGATCATTTGATTGAGAAACAACATATGGTAAAATATCATCTAAAATAAAATTAGAATTGTGAGGCAAAAGTTATATTGTAATCTCCTTCTAATATATTTATTTATATTTTAATTAAGTTTTTAATTTTTTATATTATTTTAATATCAAAAATATATTTTTTATTAAAAAACTTTTAACATAAAATATAATAACCCCTCACTCCCTGTAAAAATACTCCCCTCTCTCTCACTTTTTTAGGTTTTTCTTGTTTGTGCTTGTGATGTGTGAAGAAGAAGAAACGAGGATTTGATTTGGAATTAAATTCCAACAACAATTTCTGTGGTGGTGATAAATTTATTGGTGATGAAAAGCAATGAAAAGTAGCTACAACTAACAGGTGAGAAGTTTTAGTGGTGGGCCTCATACAAATGTGTTGATGCTTTTATAGATAACTAAATAACAATTCAATAGTTTTTTTTTTTTTCAAACGTGGTTCAAACCACAATACCAAATGGCCACTTAGTTACTTAGTCTGGCCAGGTAAGAACTGGTTACATCTGATGACTTTTCATTTCAAATTAAAGGGAACAGGCGGTACAATCATATCTCGTTACTGAAAGTTTCAAAACCACTGATGATCATTATTAATTTCCTCTATTTATCTAGAAGCAACCATTTGTCTTTTAGATCTATTTATTTTTATTTTTTAAAAGTATATTTTTAAAAAATATATTATTATTTTAAACTAAAGTTTTTTATATTGTTTTAATGTAATGGTATTAAATATATTTTTAAAAATATATTTTTTTCAAGAATAAATAGTTTTCGTTACTTTGATTGCTTAGAATAAACTATGTTTTGGGGTCTTTTTAGAAAGAGAAAATAAATAGTAGATTTTATGATTTTTAAGGTAGAACAATTTCAAAACTCATAAGTGAATAAGTTAAATTTCATTGTTAGTAATTTAAATCATGTGTCTATGTTACAAAATGGCACATAAATACTTTTACATGTGGATTTTTTTTAAAATAAATAGTTAGATGGAAAATAATATATATATATATAGATAGATAGATAAGAATGTATAGAAAATATAAAAAAGAAGTAATTTTTATAACAATTGTAAAGTTTGTTTATGTAAGAGAGTTAATTCTCATAGTATCATTAAATATGAATCCCAAAATTTATTTTTCTTAATATTAATTCTTTGAGACTTCAAAAATTCATTTTGTTAATTATAGTAAGTTTTAAAAGCTTTTTTATACTTGATGCTACATATGAAGTAAGGCTAGTTTGATCAATCCATAATGTTATGGATTGGGATTAGCCATTATTAGAAGGGATTAAAAAATCATATTACTATATAGAAGAGAAAAACAAGATATAAAGTTAGAAAACTAGATAAAAATATTCAAATTAGTAAACTTATTATAATTTTCTATTTTTATATATCTCACTTCTTTTGATAAAATTAAATTATATAAGAGTTGTTATGTTTTGACCTGATCAGTTTCATAGTCTTAAGCAATCCAACTAAAAAATAAAAAGCATTTAAGAATGAAATTGACAAGGGAAAAAACTCATAATTCATCTAGTTTAGATTTGAAAATAAATTGTACGTGAGTTACTCTGACTTAGTCAATCCTGACATAATATGTCTGATCAATAAGAAAATCAAAGAAAATTAAAAAAAAAAACTATCAATTTGATTCCTTAATAACCTTAAATTTAAAACTAAATCATGTAAAAGCTATCTTGATATCATTTAGTTGATTTGGCTAATCTAGAAACAATCCTAAATAGAAGTTAAAAAACACACTTAAAGATGAATTTAATAGAAGAAAAAAAGATAAAATTTAAAGGGGGAAAGGAAAAAATAAAAAAAAGCTTACTCATAAAAAAAAATTTTATTTTTCATAATGAAATTCTATATAATAGAGCGAATATTTTATCAGAGAAAGGTATTGGAGATAAAATTAATAGTTTAAAGAAAAATATATAGAGCAAGCTCTTTGTATACTAAACAAAGTTTTTTTACACATGTTACCATCTCAATTTCCTCAAACTAGTGATATATTACTATATATATAAATTGCGTCAAGGTTTCACCGTATATGTTTATTGTGGATTTCAATTATGAAATTATTATTTCACCCATAGAATTGAAAAAATTTAAACCTCAATATCGGGGGTGTTCTGGTCTTTTCAATATTTTAGGCACATAATGAAACTATCTATTTATCCCTGAAAGCTAGCAAAAAATTGAAGGCTGGCGAAAAGTATTTTAGATTTTTCACATATTTGTGCATAATACAATTACTTACATACCCTTTTGAAAAAGACAAAAAAGAAAGGTCTATGGGCGAGGGCATGGTTGTACGTTCGCTCCTAGTTTTTCATAGTTATCATTAAGTTCAAAGGAATTTAGGTGATTCTATATTTTTTTTAATTTACTGCAGGTACGTCGTATGGACGCGCCATCGATTTTTCATGTGAACGTGCCTTTCAGATGGCTTGTGAGGTGTCTGTAGGTGGTGAAAAATATTTGATAATCGTGTCATGCAATGAGCTGCCATGTCCTCTTCATCATCGTGTGACGCGTGTCGTGTGAAAGTGATCGTGAAATCGTCAGTGGATGATTTTTCTTTCCTCCCATTTTCTCTCTCTTGCGATTAGAGAGTATATTATAGTCCTTCATATTTTGGTAGTTTTATTTCAATCCCTAGTCATTTGATCTCGTTTCTTCAATGAAAAATTCAACTGTTTTCAATTATATCATTTAATTGAAATTAATTATATATTGCATGCTTCATTTCAGTCTTTAATCTTTTAATTTTTGGTTTGTTTTGGTTCCTTTAATATTTCTGGTCTACAAGTTTTAATTTGTTTTAATTTTATTCCCTAATCAAAATTGGTCATATATGCTACTTTTCATTTTAGTCCTTATTCTTTTAATGTTTTAAACAATTACACTACATGTTTTTTTTAATCTCTTTATTGGTTTTTAGTATCAAGGTTTTGATTTCTTGTAGTTTTGTCCTTTAATTGGAATTAATTATATATTTTGTTTTTTATTTTGACATTTATTTTTTAATTTCTTATTCAGTATTAATTCCTTTGATTTTTTCAATTGTTCTTGGAAAATATTTATTTTTTATCCATATTTATGCATTTATGTTTTTAATTATTTTTCATTTTATTTTTGTTAGGGTTTGATTTTTATTCGATTCAATTCTAAAATTTTAATTTATATTGGTAATTTATTTTTGTCTTTGTTTCTTTTTAGTGTTTTCTGTTATTTTTATTTGTTCTTTATATCATATGATTTTTTTATTCTCATAATATTTATTTTAGTTTTTATCGTTCTTTTTTGTTGTTTTTGTTTGCTCTTTTGTTAAAGTTTTTTTATTTTATTTTTTTGAGATAATTTTATAGTTTCAGTGTTTGTGCAATAAAAATGATAATTTTACTGATTGTTTATTTTTTTGTTTTCTTGCTTGCTTTTCTATAAAAATGTGTTGCTTTTTTATTCTTCGGGATAATTTAATAATTCTAATTTTTTTGGAAGTAAAGGTGATAATAATTTTAGTTGTTATAGTCATAATAATGATGGTAATTTTGCAATGAATTTTCAATAATATTTTATTTTTTATATAGATAAAAAAAATCAATTATTTATTTGTGTTATTTAGTTATCATAGATGTTTTCATAATTTATACTTATAATTGTATTGAATTTAAATTAGCTTATGAAATGAATTAATCCTAATATAATGAATTCGATGATTCAGATATTCGAATCTTCTTGTTTTTTTTAATGAAGATAATAAGTTTATGTGGGTGATTTTGTTGAGACCTGTTAAACAAATAAATTTATATCAATTCAAAATTCATATATTTTATTAGAAAGTCGAGCTCCATAGAAATTCTGCTCAAATTGATTATTTTGTCCAAATTTATAGTATAATAAAAAAAATTCCCACAGACTTAATATCTCATACTCTTAATATATTTTTTTATGTGAAAAATATATAGAAAAATACATTAAAAAAGTATATTTTCAGCCGCGATGAAGGACTAATAAATGACTTAGTATATATATATATATATACTAGCTAACTGCCCGCACTACGTTGCAGGTGTAGTGCAGACGGAACAAATAATTTTTACAATTGTTGAGATTAAAATATCATATTTCAACATGTAAAGTATGATATAATGAAATATATCAACATACACTATCATAATAATAGTAACATTGAAATCTTAACTTCTAAAATTATCATTACTATTACTGTCAAAACAATAAACATTATTAAACAAAACGGAGGAAAAAAAATTAACAAAAAAAGCAAATAATAACAAAAACTAAAATTATTATTATTATTCTTAATATTAATATTATTATTGCGTTAATAATAGGGAAAAAATTAAATTAAATAAAAGGCTAAAAAAATACCTAAAAACATTAACAAAAGAGCAAATAAAAAATGATAAAAAATTAAAAATTATTGATTGAAAAAAAAAACTCATTTGATATGAAAATTAAAAAAAAAATATCACACTACATTGCGGGTTGAGTAAATAATTTTTATAATTATTGGGATTAAAGATATTAATAGGATTTGCTAGTCCAAATTTAAAATATAATATCTATATATGTAAAATTTGATATAATAAAACAGATTACTACACCCTATTATAAAAACAACATCATAAAAGTTTTAACATCTAAAACTATCATTGTTGTTACTGTCAAAACAAAAAAATTATAAAATTATCCTAAGAGAAAAAAACTGCAAAACATTAATAAAAGAGTAAGTAAGAAAAATAAATAAAATTTTTCTTCTTCTTTTTCTTCTTCTTTTTATTATTACTATTACTATTACTATTACTATTATTATTATTACTATTATTATTGTGTTAATAATGAAGAAAAACAAAAATAAATAAAAGATTAAAAAATCTAAATAACTTTAACAAAATATCAAAGAAAAAAACTAAAATAAAAATTATGAGGTAAAAAAAAATAATTTAACTTGAAATAATAAAAAAAACCAATAAAAAATAAAAGAAAAATAAAATAAAGAAAAAAAATGATAAAAAAATTAAAATTATTGACTGAAAAAAAAAATTGACTTGAAAATTAAAAAAATAAATTTTTATAATTATTGGGATTAAAGAAATTAATAGGATTTGCTAGTTCAAAATTAAAATATAATATCTATATATGTAAAATTTAATATAACAAAAAATATCATTACACCTTATTATAAAAACAGGAACATCGGAGTGTTAATATATAAAATTAGCATTGCTATTACTATCAAAACAATAAAAAATATTAAATTATCTTGAGAGAAAAAAACTGGAAAACATTAACAAAAGAGTAAGTAAGAAAAATAAATGAAATTATTATTCTTATTCATATTCTTATTCTTATTATTGTGTTAATAATGAAAAAAACCAAAAATAAATAAAACGCTAAAAAAATCTTAATAACTTTAACAAAAGATCAAACAAAAAAATAAAATAAAAATTACGAGGTAAAAAATTTTTATTCGACTTGAAAAAGAAAACATAAAATAAAAGAAAGAACAAATGAAAATAAAATAAAATAAATGATAAAATAGGAAAAAAACTATTAAATGGGAAAAAAATCATTTGATTTAAAAATTAAAAAAATGGACCGCACTACGTTGCTGGTTGAGCAAGCAATTTTTATAATTCGCGGGATTAAAAAAATTAATAGGATTTGTTGGTTCAAAATTAAAATATAATATCTATATATGAAAATTTTAATGTAATAAAACAGATCGTCACACCCTATTATAAAACAACAACATCGAAGTCTTAACATTTAAAATTATCATTGCTGGCAAAACATTTTTTTACTGTCAAAACAATAAAAATTATCAAATTATTCCGGGAGAAAAAAAACTCAAAAACATTAACAAAGGAGTAAGTAAGAAAATAATAATAATAAATAAATAATAATAATAATAATAATAATAATAATAATAATAATAATAATAATAATAATTATTATTATTATTATTATGTTCATAATGAAAAAGAACAAAATTAAATGAAAGACTGAAATAATCCTAAAAACTTTAACAAAAGATTAAACAAAAAAAAAAAATCATGAGGTAAAAAAAATTCATTTGATTTGGAAATAATAATAATAAAAAATCAATGAAAAACTAAAGGAAAGAACAAAGAGAGTAACAAAATATCAATTTTTAAATTATCATAGATACAAAACCAAATTTAAGAGCTAATTTTTTTTTTAAAAAATATCATCTCAACAAATAAGAAAATAATAAAAATTAAAAATAAAAGCCAATAGCACACTTATATATACATTGACAAAAAAATGATTATTCCATAAATATTAAAAAATAAAAGGATTAAATTTTTTTTTAAAAGTATATGGTTCTAAATCAAAATCAAATATAAATTGTTCAAATTCAAAAATTAAAAGTATAAGGGCTGGAATAAAAATAAAATATATTATCAATTTCAATCAAAGGATAAAACTGAAAAAATTGAAACTTGTATATTGAATTTATTAAGGTATTTAAATGTAATTTGAAAATTAAAAGAAAAATTAAAGAAAGGGGACACAGAGCCTAGAGGAGCAAGTTGTGTAAAATGAAAGCAAAAAAAAAAAAAAAAGAAAAAAAATATTAAACAAATTGAACATGTAAAATGGCACAATAATCAAAAGCAGTTTTTGTATGAAACAGAAAAACAAAACAATTTGAAAAAAACGAGAGACGTGGCACAACAGCCACCACATGACAAAAACAAAAAACAACCCGTAATCGAAACACCCATAAATCCAACCAATCCCATAAAACAAACGGGCTAAAGCTATTCAAATCCATAGTAAAATTGGACACATTGCATAATAACCATATGATATATTTTAATATATAGGTTAATACAAGCTCTCTATATACTAAACAAAGTTTTCGTGCACATGTTACCATCTTAATTTCCCCAAATTATCCATCCATTTATATATATTATATGAGTTTTATAAGCATAAGCGATGCTGTCAAAGTCCATATCAAAATCGAATTGCTAATGGCAAATGATCACAATTTTCCAAGCTTTGTGATTCTGAAAATGACCACATGAAACTCTGTATTCTAACAAAGAAAATTATATAATGACTAAGAAAATAATGTTTTATGACAATATTTTTTAATTATATTAAAAAATAGTTTCAAATCTTAGATGTTTTTATTAAATAATATGATCTTAATTATATATACACATTAACTTTTTAATTCATGGTTACAATTTTTATTAAGTATATAAAAAATATAATAATAACACATACATGTTAATTATTTTGTACTAGAAAAAAAATTATTCAATTTGTATCTAGACAAGTCAAATAAAAAAGTTAATTTTTTTTTATATTTATTTATCGGAACAAATAATATTTAATTTCTTTAATTAAATTCAATTACAAACTTTTTAATTTAGAATTATGATATTTTTGTTAGAAAATATATATGAAAAGCTTGTATATTTATTTTATATATATGAAAAAAACTAGTGAATAGCACTATTTTATGTTATATTAAATAATAAATGGTAGTGGTCCAATGCTGATATGATTATTTGAAACGTTATTGATAATGAAGATAACATAAATATAGTAGAAATTTATTGAGATCCTTAACTAGAAAGGTCTAGCTATAAAAACGAGGTCGTTTCAATCATCCCCGGCAGCAGCGGTCGCACAGAAGATTTCAATAATTAATTAATCAAGCTTGGCCTTTGACCAACTGTGAATAAATAATTTAATACATTTCGTTGTCGTTGTTAATTAATTATTCCTGCTAGCCACCACTCGCTGGCCATCACCACCTACTCCTCCTGCGTTGAGACGAGAGGGAGAAAGAGAAGACTTTTTCTTTTCTTTTCTTTTCGATGTATGACTTGTCAAATTCGTTACATAATCAATGAAATTTAGATCTGTGAGAAAAACCCATTTGAAATCAAGGGTTGAATTTGAGCTCCCATGGCTACTCTCACGGTTTTGATGCTGGTGGGTTTTTTGTTTTGGATTGATGGCGGGTCGGGTTTGGAGCAAGAGGCTCCCTATAGGATCCATACTTTGTTCTCCGTGGAGTGTCAGAATTACTTTGATTGGCAAACTGTGGGGCTCATGCATAGTTTCAAGAAGGCCGAACAACCCGGACCTATAACTAGATTATTGAGTTGTACGGATGAGGAGAAAAAGAAATATAGAGGGATGCATTTGGCACCAACTCTTGAAGTTCCTTCAATGAGTAGACACCCCAAAACTGGTGATTGGTGAGTTTTTTCTTTTCTTCATTTCTTGTGTTGATTCATAGAATATTTGGATTTTGTGGATTTCTCATTGTTTTTTTTTCCTTGTGGTTGCTTAAACTGTTATCATGTTGTTTGTTTCTTTACTTTAACATTTCAATGCATGCTTTTTCTTGCATGAAATTTGGAGCTTGTTTATTGTTAGTAGTTGGCATTAGGAGTTGGATCAGCATGTTATTGTCTTATTGTTATAAAATGTTGATTTGAACAATGGAGCATTATGCTCATCTAGTCTTACATGTCTTGCCTGAGATAATCAAAATTGTACAGAAAATTATATAAAAAAAAGAAAAAGTACAAATAGAAAATCAGTATGCTCACGGGGAAAAGTGAAGGGGCTAGAAAGGATCTTGTCTTGCAATGATTTGTCAAATTTCTGCATTAGACAACATAACAGTCTGTTATAGATCCTGGAATAAAACTGCACAGCAGGAGTAGTGATGAGGATTGCGATTTTTATCTGCTTTTTTAATTTCTGGATTGTTTTAAAACTATGTTTCATATTAAGTTTGGTTTTACCTAATATTAAAAAAAGGCATGTATTTTTCATCACGCAACATTCCATTGCCAAGAAACCACGTCGGTTGTAGTTTTCAGAATCAAGCATTATGCTAACCATATAATGGGTGGGCTTAAGATGAATGTTCACTTGAAAATGGGTGGCACTATATCGCTGTTCCCTTTTCCATGTTTCTTTCTGTTGATTTTTATTTCCTTGTGTAGATAAGCTACTCCGTAATTTTCTGCGCCAAATTTTATCATTCTCAGTAGCATTTTGATATTATCATACATAAAGAATATGACTTTAAGATTATATATGCAACATATATATTTTGTTAAATCTTAGCTAATTTTCTCCTTTTTCTCTAGCATTGTACTTTCTTTTAGTTTTTCTTATTCAGGAAAAATCTGAAGCTCGTCTGGAATCTCCTCATACCAAATAAAAGGAAACATAAAGTAATGTGTTTTTTATGTTTCTCCAGGTACCCTGCAATAAACAAACCCGCTGGAATAGTCCACTGGCTTAAACATAGTAAAGATGCAGATAACGTTGATTGGGTTGTCATTCTAGATGCGGACATGATCATTAGAGGTCCAATTATCCCTTGGGAACTTGGTGCAGAGAAAGGCAGGCCTGTTGCTGCATATTATGGGTACTAGCTTGTATTTGTCAATTAAATCTATTTTTGCTGGAAATGCATATCCTCTCTCTTCATATCATGCTATAATGAAGTTGCTATTGCCTATAGATAATGCTCTTTGTAGAAAATTTCTTGCCACTCTGTTTGCACTTACCATGGCTTGTAAAAGGCACCTTTTTGGAATTTGAGTGATTATTTGAATTTTAGATGATGATCTGAAGTTGAACCCTGTGTTCTGAATGTCATGGATCATGTCTTTATCTTCTTGTCCATCTTGATATGAGTGATTGTTGATATATGATGCATATCTTTTCAGATACTTGGTTGGATGTGACAATATTCTAGCTAAATTGCACACAAAGCACCCTGAACTCTGTGACAAGGTTGGTGGGCTTTTAGCCATGCACATAGATGATCTTCGAGCATTAGCACCCATGTGGCTTTCAAAGACAGAAGAAGTGCGTGAAGATAAAACTCACTGGGGAACAAATATTACTGGCGACATCTATGGGGCAGGATGGATAAGTGAGATGTATGGCTACTCATTTGGTGCAGCTGAAGTAAGTTGCTTTGTTGGCATGGCTTTGTAACAAGAGACAATAAATGTTTTCCGCTGCTGCTGCTGTGCTTGAAACATTCAATCATATGTTCTGTTTTGTTATATTTATATTCAGGTTGGACTTCGGCACAAGATCAGTGATGACCTGATGATCTATCCAGGCTATATTCCACGAAAAGGCATTGAACCTATTCTTATACACTATGGCTTGCCATTTAGGGTGGGGAATTGGTCTTTTTCTAAATTGGATCACCACGAAGATGATATCGTCTATGATTGTGGTCGGCTCTTTCCCGAGCCTCCTTATCCTAGAGAGGTTTGTGAACAAAGAACTAAATAATTTTATTATGTGTTTTAACAAAACTATGTGTTTTCAGAAGAAACCTGCCCAGTTCTTTCCAAATCACATATTGTGCAGGCCTCTTCTGTTTAGGGAACTATAATCAGTAGCTTCTATGGTTGTCTTTTGGATAAGCCCTAACAAGATGTTTCCCTAAACTAAAAGCCTGACTGTGTTTTTTTATTATAGCACATTACATTATCACCAGCTGAATGTTTGTTTTACTACATAGCACATTACAGAATCATCAGCTGAAGTATCAAAGTTTCCTTCATAATATGTTGAAACACTGCTATATGATGGATTCATTGTGGATGCAATAATGCCATTCTCTTCTTTTTCAGGTGCGGTTGATGGAAACTGATTTTAACAAAAAGAGAGCCCTGTTTTTAAACTTAGAGTGTATAAACACTTTGAATGAGGGACTTTTGTTACAGCATGCTGCAAATGGATGTTCTAAGCCTAAATGGTCAAGATACTTAAGCTTTTTAAAGAGCAAAACTTTTGCTGATCTAACTCGGCCAAAATTTCTTTCTCCTGGCAGTATAGAAACCAAGGAGGTTGCAAACCAAGGTGGAAACCAGGATCAGGCCGTTGATGAACCTGAGAAATCACATCCAAAAATTCACACCATATTTTCCACAGAATGCACTCCTTACTTTGACTGGCAGACTGTAGGCCTGGTCCACAGTTTCCACCTGAGTGGCCAGCCTGGAAATATAACACGGCTTCTCAGCTGCACAGATGAAGACTTAAAACAATATGCAGGTCATGATCTCGCTCCCACCCATTATGTTCCTTCCATGAGCCGGCATCCCCTAACAGGCGATTGGTATTACTCTTATCCTGACACTTGTTATCTCTTGCCTCTGATTGTCAGCATTCTGTGTTACTTTTGGCTGTTTCCAGCACTTGTACATTTCAGTGTCATGTCATATAATAACTTATAACTTACCCATCATGTTCATGCCATTTATATACTTGCTGCTAATGTCAAATGCTGCTTTGTAAGAAATCTGAAGATCTTACCCTCTCCTAGGAGATTGCTTTACCTGTAAAGATGGACTGGTTACCTCAGAAGTTGACAATTGAAAGTTTGCATTAATGAAACTGATAAATGCCCATTCATCTCCTCAAGTGGCTAGACCTGCTGAAGCATTTACAATCTAGACTTGCCCTACTTTTTAGCATTCATGCATGTAATTGCTTCTCTCAAGTATTAAATCAGTGTCCTTGTGTTCACCTCCCTGAGATTGTACCATCGTGTACCCCCCTTTCACATGAGCATCTTTCTAATATTGGAAAGAACATATTGTGAAGTTCACATCCAATTATAAACATTGCCTTTGTCATGGTCAGGTATCCAGCAATCAATAAACCAGCAGCAGTCCTTCATTGGCTAAATCATGCAGATATTGATGCTGAGTTTATAGTTATTCTTGATGCTGACATGATTTTGAGAGGTCCAATTACACCATGGGAGTTCAAAGCTTCACGTGGCCATCCAGTTTCAACTCCCTATGAGTAAGTCGAGGATTTTTGTCCCTGGCAGTTTTAAGTGTCACAAAGAAGTCATGTGTGATCTTGACTGTAGCTGCATCTACCCCCCTTCTCTTTGTTCTGGGATTGATATTTATGGCTAACAAACTTTATAATTTCTGCCTGTTAGCTACCTAATTGGTTGCAACAATGAGCTTGCTAAACTCCACACACGCCATCCAGATGCTTGTGACAAGGTTGGGGGTGTGATCATCATGCATATAGATGATCTCAGAAAATTTGCCATGCTATGGTTGCATAAATCCGAGGAGGTGCGGGCTGACAAAGCTCATTACGCTACAAATATCACTGGGGATATTTATGCATCAGGCTGGATTAGTGAGATGTATGGTTACTCATTTGGGGCAGCAGAGGTATTGCAAGTCCTTTGAATCCCTTCTGTTTCCTATTTGATGGCCTCATATGCTATGCAGAAAAGACCCTATGGAGAAACTTGTTTATTTAGTTTCTGAGAAGTGACTTTGATATCCTGGCAAGGATGCATGCCTCAAAATTCTCTAAAAGAAAAAAAGGATACACACTCAGTGTCCATTAACTATTTTCATTGGTTTCTAAGTATGCAAACTTCAAATGAATCATGTTTTCCTGTTTCCTGTACTTCTGTTTTGTTCTGGTTCTTCATGGATTGGTGGATTCTGTTGCCTTGTACTCATTTATTCTTTGTACTTGCAGCTGAAACTGCGGCACATCATAAACAGTGAGATTTTAATATATCCAGGTTATGTCCCTGAGCCTGGTGTTAAGTATAGAGTATTCCACTATGGCTTAGAATTTAAAGTTGGGAATTGGAGTTTTGACAAGGCAAATTGGAGAGATACTGATGTGGTCAACAAATGCTGGGCTAAGTTTCCAGATCCACCTGATCCTTTAACACTCGATCGGTCTAATGAGGACATCCTACGAAGAGACCTACTCAGCATAGAATGTGGAAAGACACTGAATGACGCGCTAGAACTGCATCATAAGAAGAGAAATTGCCCTGATCCCCACTCCTTATCGACCTCAAAACATGATACAGGAAAGGAAGATTCAAGTTCAAGGAAATTTGGCAGGTTTGATGGAAGTAATGCTGTAAGAAGCAACCCTGTGCCCACAAAAAACTCTGAGGAAACATCTCCGCCTGTTCTGAAAGATAGGCTATTTGGTTCTGTGAGGTTCTGGGTTGTTGCTCTCTGGGCGATTTCAGGTTTGGGTTTCTTGGCTGTCATGCTCAAGGTGTTTTCAGGCCGTAAAAGCAAGGGAAGTAAGAGTAAAACTTATAGAAGCAGAAGAAGATAATCGTGCTTGGGATTCATGGATGTGATCCGGTTCTTCGCAATATTGAAGCATCTTTGTAAGCTTAACTTTTGTGGCAGGGGGGTGATGATTTATTGAGGTTGGCAAGCTAGAGCATTTCTTAAGGTAAATCTCGTGAACTTGCTGTGTCAACAGAAAAACTGATATTTAAAGAGCAGTGTATATTATTATGTCATCAGAAAAAAATGATCCTATTACAGAAAAGTTTTGGCCATCATTCCTTCGATGTTGCAAGCTGTAACTTACACCTTGTAACAATTTTTTTTTCCTCTTCAAAAGTTAAAACAATGTAATAGAAGAAACAATTGAGGGCTATAAACTATTTTTTTGCTGCTGCTGCGTGTTTTTGCTAGTGCAAGCTTGTATCACCCTGCATATTACTTACCAAAGCTGCTCCAAAAGTTAGCTGGTGATCAATAAATAACTCCTTTTTGGGTATTTTTCGTTGCGAATCTTTCATTATCTGAACTGTGACATCTGAGCCCCGATGATCGTGAGCATTCATGGCATGAATTAACAATTGACTCCCATTTTTAACTATAAGCAGCAGGTGCGGCGAGGATAACATTCGGACAAGGTGCTGTAGATTATACTTAATTATTAGCCACATGACCATTGCTTTTATCAGGGAAGATAGTAGTTGTGTTAGCTAATTAAAATGTAGCCGGAGGTTTCCAGGCTTCCCCTCTGCATGTACTTTTCTTGTGTGTTTTGGCAACATCCCCAGTAAAATAACCATTCGTCAAACATCAGGTGTTAAGAGTGACAATATGTATATAATATATTTCATATCACCATAGAAATTCATCGTTTTAAGCACATATAATGGGACAAAACTAAATAATTAAATAAAAATCACATCATTTTAAAAAACTAATTAATAAAAAAAATTTCATCTCTTAATAACCATGAAATTAGGGCATTGTATAAAATGATTAAATAATTAATATAATCATCAAGTAGAAAATGACTAGTCTAAGGCATATGCCATGTCAATTTCTGGTCATATGATGAGCACGTCAATTAATTTGAAACCGCCTGCTCATGATAGCTGACATTAACTCAATTTGTTTTTTATATATAAATTTATATTTGGTAGGTTACGAAAGCTTATCTAACGGTTTTTCTCAGCTTAAAGATATAATATTTATATTTAATTTTTTTACAAAAAAATAATTTCTATAATAAACATTTTTTTATTATCGAAACTGCCCGACAATATCCATACATCTATTGGATTAATTCAAATTTTGTGGGACATTCCAGCATGTCACCTATTATTATCATTGAATTAAAAACCGGTAAAATAAATAAGTGGTTTATTATGATGAAATTCCCGGCTCATGAAAACTCCATTCATAGTCAATAATTACTAATATAGCCTGTTGTTGCCCTAATGATTTTATTAGGTTAAACTCTAAATCAAATTGTTTTTGAAAAAGGGCTAGTTTTTGTTTTTCAAAATATTTTTCTGTTAATAAGTTTATAAAATATTATTTTTAAAAAGATAGTTTTTATACTAGCACATTAAAAACACAAAAAATAATTGAAAATAAAAATAATAATATTTTTTAAAATATATATATTTTTTTAAAAAAACATGTATGATAAGTAGATAAAATATTAATAAAATAAAAATGAGAGGCAAAAGAGCCCGTTTGGGAGGGCGGCCAAACCGGCGGTTTGGTGCTTTTGCCCCTTTTTTTTTTTTTTTTCATTTCTAAAAACTGGCGGTTTGGTATTTTAGATCATTTTGATGTGCTGATGTCAAAAATAATTTTTAAAAAATAAAAAAAATATTATTTTCATACATTTCGACACGAAAAGTACTTTCAAAATCTACCATAACCGCCCTCCCAAATACCCTCAAAGGTAAAAATTGTCAGTTTCTTTTCCAATGCAAAGTTACTGAAAAGCTCTTGCCAGGGCACAGTGCTGCTGCTGCTCTTTTACGCCATTAGGAGCAATGTATGCTAGCAAGTTGGAGGAGAAAATGTAAGAAAAACTCAATCCAATCAGATTGGATAAAGGTAATTAATGTTGTAAAAGAACATTTGAATTTGAAAATCCAATGAGAGCTACAAGGGCAAGTTTTTTTTTTTTATTTTTTTATATAT
Source organism: Salix dunnii (assembly GCA_015731905.1). NCBI lineage: Eukaryota > Viridiplantae > Streptophyta > Magnoliopsida > Malpighiales > Salicaceae > Salix > Salix dunnii. Next base: position 24,501,627 of record CM027674.1, on the reverse strand, counting down.
ATATATATATTTTATATATATATATAAAAATAAAATCATTTAAGTGATTGAAATAATTTCTGCAATACAAGTTTGAGAATTTAGTTAAATTTACTTTTCAAATTATTTTTTATTCATAAAAATATTAATTTTTTTTATTTTTAAAAATTATTTTAAACATCAATATATAAAAATGATATAAAAAATTTAAAATAATATATATATATATATATATATTTTTTTCAAAAACATTCTTCAAACACCGCACTAACACAGGACATTAACGTTTAGCTTGGTGTTTCTAAAACCCAACAGTAGTTTTCAAGTATTATGGATAGAGAAACTGATCAGATGACAAAATTTACACACTCCTATCTGGGAGGTGTGCTCAAAGGGAATGCAATGGATACTCGAAGTTGCTTCCACACAGAGACCAAGAGCTCATTCGGCACGTGGCCAAACCAGCGTTTTGGCCATTTTCTTTTTTTTTTTAAAAAAAAAACTAATGATTTAATGTTTTAAATTATTTTGATGTGCTGATATCAAAAATAATTTTAAAAAATAAAAAAAATATTATTTTAATATATTTCAATATAAAAAATACTTTTAAAAACTACTTGCTCTCTCAGACACCGTCCAACGTCTGAGCCCCAGAGCCTGGAGCCTGTTTGGTGTGTACTTCAAATTCAAACTAGCCAACATTTTCGGACGTTGAAGCCTTGAGGAAAGGGCCCCACCAAGTTGGAAAATTAAAGATTCTTGCCCTTTCTATTTTCCAGACATAGTTTTAGGAGACCCGACCCCACTGGGGACAATAATAAAAGAAAGTTGCACCATGCTTTTCTCTCTCTCTCTCTCATGGATACTGCCTTTGCCTGCTTTTTCATGGCATGCATGGACCCAGTATATTTGCCCTTTTCCATTTGAAATTCAAATTCAAACGGTTTACTTCTGCGGGGACTGGACTCCATAAACAGCACTAGTAAAGTACGTATATATAGATACAAAACCAAGGAGATCGAAAGTTTGCATCATTTTTGAGGTTTTATCAACGCTACCCTGGTCATGGGGGACACCACTTGTGTCATGCAACCATTCTCTTACACTGCAGGCATTTCTAATGACGCCAAAGAGGTCAGTTCATCAAACTGCTTTCTGCACTTGCTCTTGTTTTTGTAATAATTGGCTACTAATTATTTACTGAAAAAAAGTGATGGGTTAGTGATTTTATTCTGTCCCCATTTAATTTGATACTACTACCATCACCACTAAATCTAGTTTCTCGAGGTTTCAGCGTTTGAAGTTGGTGTTATTTCTCCTTTTTATTCGCCCCAAGTTGAAAACTCAAGGGAAGAAGTGAAAATCTGGCTACCAGTTACTACAGTATTTGCTGCATTAGGCTAATTTAAGTACCTCGCGTTTCACAAGAAACTGAAAGAGACTCAGATTTTCTGCAATGGGTTTCTTCAAAAAGATTCACTTGCTTTCTTGTCGTATAGCTTCATTATTGTTTGTTTCTGTATTCTGATGGGCTAAATTCTTATGATCTTCATACTTTAGAAAAACTTGGTTTTCAGAATTCATGAACTTTATGCAACAGGGGAACCCAATTCATGCGCTTGGACAGTCGATCTCGTTTGGGAGGTTCATGTCAGATTCCTTATCTTGGGAGAAATGGTCAAGCTTCTCTCATAACCGATATGTTGAAGAGGCTGAGAAATTCTCAAGACCTGGATCAGTCGCGCAGAAAAAGGCGTTCTTTGAGGCACATTATAGAAATCTTGCTGCAAGAAAGGCCGCAGCGTTGCTTGAGCAAGCAAATGCAGAAGCAAACAACGTGCAGGAGCCTGAAAATGAGGATGGAATTCCTGATAAGACAACCCAAGATTCACTAACAGTGACCACAAACTCCCAAGAAGTTGATGATCGGGAAGAGGTACATGTCCAACAAGCAAATTCTGAAGCAAGTTTTGTTGCTGATGACAATGCTTGTACCTCTAATGTTGATATGGAAAGATGTGAAAGCAGTAATGTGGGAGAAGTTGAACCATCAGCTGAAAACGAGATTCTTGTGGAGAATCTTGTTAAGATCGAAACTTTAAACCAGATTGTGAATGTCGATAACAAGGAGGAGGTTAAAGAAATGGAGCTTAGTGTATCAAAACAAATGGAGAAACCTCTATTAAAGGTAATGGCATCTTGTAGACAACTCTAGTTCTTACGTTCAAATTTCTGGTCATTAACTGAATTCCTTTGCTCATTAGCAGGATTTCATGTCTTGTAAAGATGATTCTGAATCAATGAGCAAGAAGAAACCAGCGGTCTCTTCCTCTAAGCCATCGATTTATGATAAAGCATCTAAGCTGCCATCCACTCCAGCTAAACCTGCACCTTCAGTTCGTGCGAAAAAAGAAAACACCGCTACTCCAATCGGCAAGAAGTACTCATTAGACTCAGTGGAAAGAAAAAAACCAACTCCAAAGCCAACTCATAAATCGATGAATTTCACTCCTTCCAGAGAATTCAATAGAATCACTTCATCAATTATCAGGAAGATTGATAATTCTAGAGTTGGTTCTAATTTCAAGTCATCTAAAGATTTCCCGACTCCTTCAAGAACTCCAACGATGGTGCGTTTCTCTTTGTCCTGCTACTTCTGAACTACACTCAGTTGCCCGAGTGATTTTCAACTTGGAGTAACCAATCATGCATCCTAAAATGAGATTCGTTTTTTACTTCAGGTATCTATTGCCGAATCAAAGCATCCTTTAGCCACCCCTCAGTCAGAAAAAAGAAGGTACCTCGTGAAACTCCGTTAGAATGACAAGAAAATTGGTGGTTTTTAATTATCTACAACCAGTTAAATATACTTGTGCTACGTACAAATTGCAGGGCAAAAACACCACTTATCCCCTCGACATCAGGAAGCAAAACAGTTCGCTCAAAATGGCATTTCCTCCCAAAAGAGTAATTAGTTTGATATAACTACACAATCACATTACACATATAGTTAATTTTACATATGATGCTGGCTACAGGTAACCTATTTCTACGGGGAAATTTTTTCAAGTACCTGCATACGATGCAAGAAATAGAACACAAGACTAAAAAGTCATTGACTTTCTTGATGGCTTTCCATATCATACAGCTTGCTATAGTTCACTTTACTTATTTCAGACTTCCAGTCTTAGGATAGAACCGCTGTGTCCAGTTCATGTATCTACAGCATCATTAGTTAGCTAAGATGGATTTTAATTTCGGCATCCAATTCTACCAGTGTCTTTAAATATTCTGCAGTCGCCCAAGTTCAATCAAATGCGTAGAAGAAATTTTAGTACATCTGATTATTGTTTTTTCATGTCAGTTGTTCAATGTTTATGACTTCCAGCAGAAACAAATCACAGTCCCCAAGTGCATCTATACCCTTTAGCTTCAGGACTGAAGAAAGAGCTGCAAGAAGAAAGGAGGCAAGTAGTAAAACTATGATATTTTGTTTTTTGAAGAAATTATCGTGCTTCTCTAGCCCATAATATTTGTTGTGGTTAAGCCTTCACTCATTTTTGTCTCCTCCATGCTTTCAGAAGCTGGAAGAAAAATTCAATGCCTCTCAGGCACAAAAAGTGCAGCTACAAGTAACACTCAAGGTAAAACACCCCATTTAGCTATATCTTGAGCTTACCGAGAAATTACCTAGGCTATATTTCCAAGAAATAACGCTAATCAGGCAAAAGATGTGCTGCTGCAGACAACATTTCGTGAAAGGAAAATGAGTCGAATTATAAACGATCACTCAAATTTTTAGTGATTTTGTTTCTCACACGACGTTCATTATAAATTGAGCAGGAAAAAGCAGAAACAGAACTTAAAAGACTGCGACAAAGCCTTTGCTTCAAGGCCAGGCCGCTACCTGATTTTTATAAACAGAGAGTAGCACCAAACAATCAGATGGAAAAGGTTACACTTTCAGAATCCATTCTTAAATTCATATCCATAGCTTGTTATGTTTTTCAACAGTACTGAATTTTCTTCTCCGTTTACCCCTTTCCGGCTCACAGGTTCCACTGACTCTTTCTGAATCACCTGGGCCTGGAAAAAAAATGACTCCCAGCAAGATACGGAACACCTCTCAACTTCCTCAATCACTCAGGAATAGTGGTTCCAAAGATGCAATGCAAAAGAAAAGTGATAACCCTCGTTCTCTAGCTTCACGACTCAAAGCAAGTGCTCATGAGAATACATCTCCAAATATTCAGCATGAATGAGCTAAGCGGTGGAGTTGAGCTTGAGAGTTCATGCCAAGTTAATTTGCGAAGGAAATGAAACTTCACTTCAAATCTAGCAAATTCATAAATGTGTGCAGAGTACTCTGAGATTACAGAGATTAGATACTGTAAATTTGCTGTCTACCTTAACTATTAATTGCATAAATGTAGGCCACGCTGAGCCTAAATTTTAAGCTTCAATTCAGATTCGTTAGGGGATAGAACACTAGAATAATTACATCTATAAAGATTGTGAAAGACAGATTCAAGAATTAGCCACTAGGCTGGATGCAAGTGCAGAACAGCAACGTTCACCAGTTCTTGTCAATTAGAAAGGTTAAAAACGATAACCAATTATGATATGAATCCAGTCACATGTTAATTTAACCTTCAAATATTTATTTATTAGTTTTGCAATATCAGACAAATCTCTTAAATTGGACTGATCTCAAGGATAGTTGTTGATCTGACAATTCATCATACTCATGTATTAGTGGGTCAAGCGTTTGACCAAGCTTGAAAATAATAGAATTGATAACCTTCTAAATCCATGTAAACAAGGCTCAATACTTGACAGACTGTGGAGATGTTGAATTATCACCTCATATTTGGTTTGTTTTAAAAAAGAAAATCTGGGTAAAAAACACAAACGTTGATCCATCAAAATAGTTCCTTGAGTTAGCAATAAAACCTCCACTTAGTTGAGCATTCTCAATACCAGCACACAATAATGTATCTGGCATAAGCCATAGACCATTTCTCTATTTCATTGAATTTCTCACGCAGAAATTCATTTTCCCACAGACCATAGACAAAATCCCCATCCTCGTGATCGAAAACGCAACAGCTTGAATCATTCACAAACGAACCTGAGCCCAAAAACATGTGGTTTAGCTGTTTAAGTGTATGTTGATACATGTCTCTGGTAATGCTGAATCAATTGCTTCAGCAATTGCAGCATCTTGATCTGTGAGAATTGTCCCCAGCTTCTTTCTAGCCATGGAAGTTTGGAAAGACCCCTTGCAAGATTCAACGCTTTCATCATATAAAAGGGAAGCACAAAAAACCACCATTTGCTTCGTGATGATTCCCCCAGGGAATGCAAAAAAGGCCGGCAATCTATGTGCAGTCTGTCGGTTGTGTCAAAGTATACTATGGTAGCATTTAATGTTATAGTTGCCTTTTAAGAATAGTTTCAGCTTGGAAAAAAAAATAATATATATCTGATTTTTTTAAATTTGTTTTCAACATTAGAACATCAAAAATAATAAAAAAACAATTTTGTTTTTGTCAAATGATGTTTATGATGCATTTCCAAACGCTACCTACATCACCAAAATCACAATCATCCACCACCATTTTTTTTCGGCCCTAGATTTTAGTTGTCTCATCTTCAACTGCTTGCTTTGAAAATGTTGTAGCAGGTTCTGCTTCTCCTGCTCTGATTCCTCTCATCCATCAGACTGATTCTGGTCTCCAACTGTACAAATTCAGAGACTGATTCTATCTGCAGCTTAGAACAGTCTGTTGTATTTCCTTCAACAAATTGGGCCACAGAAAATCTCTTCTGTGACCATAATGTGCAACCTCTGCACGCGGCAACAAGATCATGAATGTGATTTTCGTATTTACCATACGAGCCAAGTTTTGGTACTCCATCTATCTGAGGGCCATTACATAATTCAGCCTCAGCTGCTTGCGCAGAATCCAACATCTTCTGTGATGGTAAGAAATGAGCAGCAGCTGAGGTACCAAGCTCATGATTGCGCTGTGTTTCAAAATGGGTGACACGAAACCTTCCATTAGGCAGGTGCTCAATGGTCATAATCGCCAAGCAACCAGTTCTTGTTTCCTGCCTTGGTTTCCCCTCATTTGCGTTGTGCTTAGCCTATAACAAGTGTATCGTCTGCATACTAGGGCACCATTTATCCTACATTTGCGTACAAAATCTTTTCTAATGCTGAAAACTCATATCCTGATCTTCTGTTTCAAACTCCATGGAAACTTTGGGTATCCCTCGTCACAGTAACAGCATCCCCTGACTTGACAACATTTGAAGCTAAAAATTGTTCAAAAAATTAACAAACAACTAACGAGGATTCACTGCAGCCCCCCTTATATTTTTCTACTCATCACTATGCGGTGTAATGACCAATTTGGTCTTCCCATAAAAAAATTTCATATTCTGACTTGTTTGGAGAATGTGATTGCGTGCTGGAAGGTAAACAATAAAAAAATTTATTTTGCTATCTCCGTCTCTTCTTCTCCGTCTCTTCTTCCATTAAAGGTTCACATGTACTCCAAATGTGGTCGACGTATCGCCAATGATATCCTTTTCTTTTTCTTCCCTCATTTCTCTCTTTTACTTCGGTAAATACACCATTGTCTTGATTGTTTTTATTTTTTTCAAATTCAATCCTTTTAGTTGTAATTGATGTTTTTTAGTCATTTCCCCTTTTATTGAAGATTTGTATGTTTTCAATTTAACCCTTAGTTTTTAATTTGTATATATAAGGTATTTCAATTTGGTTCTTCTACTTTTAATATCTTTTTTTTTTTCTCTTTTCCTTTTTGTCAAAATTCTCATGTCTTTCAATTTTATACTTAAATCAACTTTATGATTTTTTCATTAATAATAATGATTTCAATTTAATCCCATTTCTTTTGATTTTTTTTATTGTTTTTCTTGTTCATTTGTCAAATATTTTATAGTTTTAAATTCTATCATTCAAATCAAGTTCATGGTTTTATTTTAATAATTATAATAAAAACAACAACATGGTTTTATTTTAATTATTATAATAAAAATAATAATAACAACAACAATAATAATATTCAAATGGATGAAAAAAAGAAGATGAATTGCCCCGATTGCGATTTCAAAGTTGTTATTGTGAAAGAGCAAGTGCATAGTTCCTAAGAGGCATGATGTGATGAAAGAGTCCGAAACGACCAGAGTTTTATTTGTTTAATTTAGACTTGCAAATAGTAACTAAAAGATAAATAGAGTTTTCTCGAATTAAAAAAAAAAAAGTTCATCATTATAATATTCTAATAAATAGTAATCTATGTGCGTGAGCACAATAAATTTTCTAGGAGATATGTATATTTTCAAAGTTTTTTTTATTGTATATATATTAATCTCATAGGAAGTACATCTTCAAGTTGGCTTGCGTGACGAAACTGTAAATTCATATTAAAAAATGGAAAAAAAACGAAAAAACAGAGAAAAGAAGAAGCACAATCTACGTATTGAGTGAAGCAGGCTAATAGAGCCCAGATAAAGCAGTCGGCCCAAAATATTACTTTGTTTGGAAAATGAGATATGCCTCACGCAGGTTTAGAAACTCCTCTCAAACTTCCAGCTCGAGTCTTGTTATCAAGCCGAAGCTCCATTAAATATTTTGCAGAGGAAAAAATCAAGACAAGATCTAGCCATCTATTTATCGAAACAATTAAGATTGAAATCTCTCCACTAACCTTCTGAAATTTGATTCATACACTTCTCAGAGGCATTTAATTAATGTTTCAACTTGTACAAATGACAGTTATTTTAATCAGAAGAAATTACTGTAGAAAAATGTCCACGATAGGTATCACCCTCATCGGCAATGACATTGCATCATGACTTCTCTGCCACCAAACACCACTCTTCATCTCCTTCAGCTATGTCCACCTCAAATCCCACATCACAATAACTCACACCATCTTCTTCTTCTTCTTCTTCTTCTTCAATATTCTTGGTATTTACATAGTCACCGATATAATTTTCATCGTCATCATCTACAAACTCTTGATCATTTTCATCTCCCGAATCATCTTCTTCATCATCTGCATAGTCATGGTCACCAGTACTGGCCAACTGGTTCAGCATTCCCGTGGCAGAAAACCCAGAAAGATTCGAGCCATGCGGACCATTCACAACCCGCCAAGTAATAAACTGCGCATTGGAATTAGACAAAAAATCTTTTGATTTTACCTTATGGGATCCTTTGGTCTTGTGCTTGGCCTTACAGCATGGTTGCATGTGACACTCTGAGCACCGTGGCTTGCCGCATTTTCCGGTGAATTTGGAGTGGTTTGTGGGCTTTGATGAGACCCTGGTGAAAACTCCGGCTGTTGTGGGTGTATCGAACTGGTTGAACTTTTTGTCTCCTCCAGGTTTAGGGTTCCATGGAGATGGCAAGAGTGAATAGGCCCTAACCATTCCATGTGGCCGCCCCTCTCTTCTCATCTTGCCTGCTTCCGATTGCGGGCTTGAAAAAAATTAAATAAAAAAAAAGAACAAAGAAAGAGTCTTGTTGATGAAGAAGATGATACTCTGGTTGTTTGGATTTATAGGAATTTTGAGTCGGTGATGGGAAAAGCGTGGGAAGAAAGGTACCTCCAGTGAGCCTTGTGAGCCAAGCTAAATAGCGATTGATAAGTCATCTTAACCGAGTATTAAATTAAATAAGAAGATGAGCATGACACTTCCTGCCCTAATTGACCTTTTCTCTTTTGATCTTGTAATAGATATAATGGTTTTAATTAATTCATGAACTATAATCGTTTCCTTCCACTTAATTAATAGAATCTCTTAGTCTTTAATTTGGAGATTTTATATATTCTCATTCATTTAGTTTATGTAGGGCAAGGAAATAAATTTCATTGAAAAGTGATTAATATTAATGAGATAATTATATCATATGGATATGGGAGATTAATTAATTCCATCAATACTAACAGGCAGCATGTTCTTCCAAATTCACTTAAGAAAAATCTCCCAGGCCCAGTAATTATAAGATTTTTGAAGGGGGGTTAAAAAGTCTTGCTCAAAATTATCATCACTCTTATAAATCTGCTCCATATAGATATTTAAATGATTATTTAACTTGGTACATGTTTAAAATTTATTTTTATTTAATGTTATAAAAATAAAATTATTTAACTTATTTTTTCAGTCAACATCTCCTTTCATATCCATGTATTTTTTTTTTTATATATATAAAATACATCCTTTATAAAACAAGGTTTTTTTGACGTGAAAACAAGTTAAAATAAATAAAACCTCAATAATTTCAACTCAATTGCTTGAAAGAAAATATGAGAATAATTAATTTTAGAAAGTTATATAAACAATGCTTTTTATTTTCATTAAATAATCCAGTGCAATATTTTAAAGTATTTGTATATACTAGATTTATATATAATTATTCAAGGAGAATTTAATTCTATTTTTTTTTATATAAAAAAAAGTTATGAGAAAAAGAATCATGCCTAAGCATGCTTGGGTTTACAAAGTTAGGCTCGAGCATCCAGGCTTTTAAAACATGAGGCTTGCACGGCTGGATTAAAAGGGATAAGTCCAAACCTGCGTGCTTATTTATTTATTTATTTTTAAAATGACCTACAAAATATTTAATCACCAAAAACAAGTTTTAAGATTTAGAACCTTCAAATCCTACATAATTTTTTATAATATATATTTTTTTTATAATATTCCATTTATTTACTCGTATAAACTCATGTACAATTAATAATATTCTTTTTTATTTTAAATTTTCACAATTTTAGTTCCCAATGTATTGTACCAGGAATCTATATCTATATCTATACATCTATCTATCTATCTATCTATCTATTTAAATGGCATTCATTCTTTTATATTTAGAATCTGACATTGCATCAAGAGCAAGGCAAACAACTTTGATTTTATTCTGTACTTATTTTGTTTTTCATCTTATCGACGGGGTGACTTTAAGCTGCCCTGGTCACTTTAAACCTCTATATTTTTAAATATATTTATTTTCCATCTAATAATTTTATATCATTGTTTTTTAATGATAAATCAAATTATAATTTATTGATTTTTCTTTCTATAAATCTCTATCGTCAAAAATAACTCCAAAATCTTAATGTTATGAAAACCATCATTATGTTTTTTGCAGCTCTCTACTTTTTATTTCATTGAAGTATGTAAGAGTGTGGATTCGCTAGAGATAATTTCCCGACCTTGATATTTCCGTGTCTGGTTGGAAGGCCGAGGAATCACAAGATGGAACAACAATCGAAGAACATGTGAAATCTAAGGTTATGTTTGTTTTTTAGAATTTACTTTGCGGTAAATTATTTTTTAAATTTTTTTGTATTTGTTTGTCTTTTGAAAAGTTAATTAACGGAAAATACTTTCCAGTTAAAGAAAAATTTAGCTTGGTTTTCAGGAAAGTGTTTTCCGGAAAATTTGGGCGGAAAACACTTTCCGGAAGTTATGAAAAATTTAGAAATGTCATTATTTGCTGATTATATCAAATTTGATCCTCAAACTTTTGATTGCTATATATAATTTGTTTTGAATAGTTATTTTTCAATTCCATCTCTTAAAATTTAATTTTTATATTAATTTTGGTCCTTATTTTTATAATTGTTATTTGCTTTTTTCTTATCATTTTTTTATTGAAGTTTTTTATCTATCAAATTTGGTCCTCATTTTTTTTATTGTTACTTATTTTATTTGAAATAATTTATGAAATGTTAATTATTATTATTTTAATTTATTCACCTTTCATTTTTTTTTAATTTTTAAATTTAATCTCTATTATTTTGATTATTATTTATTTCATTTGAGATAATTTATGAAATTATATTTTTTTTCAATTTCATTTTCATTCAACTTTTTAATTTGTAAGATTTGTTCCTCATTATTTTAATAAACTTGAAAAAAAAATTAATTTATTAATAAATTATTTTCCAATTCATTTTCCATAACACAAACAAACACTGGAAAGTGTTTTCTAGTTTATTTTCCATAACACTATCAAATATTAGAATTCATTTTTCAAGAATTAATTTTCCAAAAAAAAACCATTTTCCAGATAATGTCAAAATCACACTTACTGTCGTATGTTGGCAAGTTAATGCTCCTTTTCTCTTTCTTTTTTCCTGTTCGATTGAATTGCTGGGGAGGCTTCTGCAGACTTCGTCACGCAAGCCAACTTGAAGATGTACTTCCTATGAGATATATCACTCCTGTAAACAAAGAAACCATTCAGAACTGGGATGATATGGGTCATGTGCTGGGACCATGCTTTGTACAATGAACAGAGTATGCATCCAGTGCCCTTCTTTTTTGCCCCCCCACCAGAATCTTGTTCAAGTTCGTCGTTACTGTGTTTTGTGTATATGGATCATAACTAGCTCTGTTCTGCCTTCTCTTTCAACTGGTACAACCAGTAGAGTGCAAGATTTTTTACTCACAGACCTGCTTTTTAATCCCTAAAAATATCGAATCATTCACCTTAATTGTTTACTATCTGATTTTCGTTTCTTTCTGCAGAAATGATCTTTGTCTCGCAGTCTCTGTTTTTTCTATCTTCTATGATTGCATTATAAATGATGATTTTGTTGTCTCTGTCTCACAAAAAGCACTGGAACAATTACTGTTTTGGATGCCAGTTTCTCAATGTTCCACGCAGTTTGTAGAAATGATTAATTAATCAAAGGCTTAAAGCCATGTCTTGCTCTTGTGATTGGAAGTGTCCGAAAGCATGATACTTGGCCTTTTCTTTCCAGGTTCCCGCTGCATGTTTGTGGTTATTCACTCCCTCATCTCACTAAGCCACTGAACGTATAGCAGGTCGGCACATTACGTCCAATCTTGTTGATTTAATTTCACGGAGAGGGTGAGAACCAAAATTCTTGTTAAATAAATTGTATGATGAATACGATAGATTCAACCTTTTTTCACTAAATGATACGATCAGTTTACTGGAAAACCCTACTACTCTATTTCTGCAGGCACGCAACGAATAGGACTCTTGATTTTGAGACTGTCTGGGTAGTCAAAGAAAAACTCTGATATCTAAGGTGAAGCTTCAACGTTATGCTGCAGATGGGTTAGTGCATTATGATTCAGTGCTAAATTTATTTTTAAATTTATTATCCACAATTATGACTACAAGAGGGAGTATGAACTGGAACTTGAGAACCCCATACAGTAGGTTGAATCTTATGATTATTTTTCGTTTCTGAATAAGTGGGCATTTATTTTGGGTTTACAAAAGATGCAAGGTTGTAGCTTGTGATATTATTCTCTAACATACCATGTTAAAAATCAACTCATTTAAAAGTTTAAACTATTAAATAAGGCTCTAAATTTATATTATTCTCTAATATATCTCATGTAATTTAATGTCAGCTTAATTGTATGTTAATCTATTTTGTTATTAACATACAACAATAAGAGTTCATGCAACTTTACAGAATGTCTCTCTCAGGCTATGATTTCTCGTAGTTATTGATTTCTGAGATTAGAAATGTTCCATCTTTTTTCCTATTTCAGTTTCTTCTAAAAATCTGTCCAGTGTGTTGTCTTGTTTATTTTAGCTGTGCACATGTCAAATCATCTCCTGTACTTGCTGCAGTATTCTGTGACTACGATTTTAGAATCCCTTTGACTCAATGCAATGAGTCCATGAAACAATCTAATGGCTAGCAACAGGAATGGGGGTCTATATTGTCTCTAACCCAGAAGATTGATTATAAATTCAATCCATTTACACAGGCTCGCTTTCTTCTTGCATAAAAAACCTCACTTGTTCCAGCTATGTTTTACTCTGCTTTTAGCATGCATTTTTTAGATTCATGTTTACATTCCTGCCAGCATTGGTAAAAGTTTACAATTGCCTGGTGTCATGCAAGAAGAAAATGCCACGAAATGTGAAATGGTGTCTCATGGTAGCTGCTAATATGATTATTGATAGTACTTGGTGCTAAATTATGCTAGAATTAACATATCGGGGCTGGCAATAAGTCTTATTTAACAGAAACTGTGATTGAGAATTGAAGACTCACCTCGAAGAAAACATATGGTCTCCCTTTGGTGGTGCAATTCTCGTACCCCCAAGCTTCTATCTCTCTTGAAACATCGATTTTATATGTAAAACGGCTCATGACTTTTTCCCACAGTAGTTTAAACTTCTTCTGCTTTAAAGTGTTGCTTACTTCTTAAAAAAACTGAATTTTTTCGTTGTATTTTCTTGAAAATCTTGTTATATTTCGACTAAGGTGTGAGGCTCCTGGCTGATTGTATTTGCTGATGCTAGTGCTTTGATCTGTACTTGTGAAGGGTTGAATATAACACGAACTGTCTTCAAAGAAATGCAAATAGTTCTGTAGCATCTTTCAATTTCTTTCCTAGGCTGATTGTATTTACAGATGCTAGTGCTTTGATCTGTACTTGTGAAGGGTTGAATATAACACGAACTGTCTTCAAAGAAATGCAAATAGTTCTGTAGCATCTTTCAATTTCTTTCCTAGCATAATTAAGCAAAAGATTGTAGCGTTTCTGTCAAGTCTAATCTGTAATGTTGACACATTAGTTAACAAATAAACTCAGAGAATGGATTTCTTCTATACATCTCCTCACAAAACACTCTGTAATATGTAATTGAATAGTGTTTTGTTTCCTCCTCTCTTTTTTTCTTCCCTAATTTTTTTTTAATTTCATCTTTTAACTTTATTTTTTTTTTGTTGAAGATTAATTTTTTTTTCTATTTTTTTTATAAGATTATTATGGTGTGATGATATGCACAATAAGTTTAACAAGTTAACTCAATTCACTCAAGTTTTCTTTCTCTTTCCTTTTTTTCTTTTTTCAATTTTAGTATCTAATTTTAGGTTGGTTTGAATTCGGATTGATAATTTATTTTGATTTTTTTATAAGGTAATCTTTATCTAATAATTCAAGGCACAAGTTTGGAAGGATAATTCGAGTAGACTCGAGTAGTTTTTTTTGTGTTTCTTTAATTGATTTTTAAATTTTAATTACGTCCTTCAACATTAATTATTTTTATAATTGAGCTTCATAATTTGTTTCATTTTTTTTATTGGGTTATCCCAATCTCATGATCTCAGTCGCATGTTTGACCTATTAACTTGGATTTTTTTAAACTATATATTTTTTTTAAAATTTTATCCTTCAATATTGAGTTTATTAAAAATTAAATTTTAAATTTTGTTTTGATTTGTTTTTTCTAGAGTTATCATGTTCTCATGATTTAAAATGTAGATTTGTGGATGAACACAAATTGATCCAAATATATTGTGATTTCAATATTTCTAAAATAAAAATATCATTTTCAATACATATTGAGTTAAATCGATTGGATATAACGTAGAAGGTACACCCTTAAAATCATCTAAATGAGTAACTTTGTCTTGATCGATGTTTGAATTGGCCTACGATACCCTCATCGTCAAACTAAAAAAAAAGACATGTCTATATTTTCACATAATTTTGTATAAAAAATAATAAAACCCATACTTTAGGAGGATAATCGATATCATTTTAATTAGTTTGGCTAAATATAATGACACTAGAACATAATAAATACAATTCTATATATATATAAGCTTGTTAAGAAGTGAGTTCTCTCATGGTCATCAAGTTAAGTCTCTTAAGGCTACTGAAATTAAGCTTGTAATTAATCGTTCACTTCAAGATTTGTATGATTAATCAAAATACATATTGATTCGGACACTGATATTAAAAAAAATCAAGTTAAGTCTATAAAGAAACGCGAAGCAAAATGGTTAGAAATCTCTTAATAATTGTGTAAATGAGATAGCAGCCATCATTTGACTGCGAAACTGGAAAGCAGAAGCACAGAAATTCGTTCACTCGGCAATTAATTCCCTGCAAACCGATGTGGAATAAACACAAACTATGTAAAAATATTATCCTTAATCTAGAAGATAAGGCTAGCTTTTTCGTTTGTAATGCATTGTATGTCTCATAATAGGTCTCGTTCTTCTACCCATTCCCGGGAGTCGATGGCTATCCATAGCTATTACCTCGACACCAAAGAAGAGTTCGACCCAATGCTTTATTTCTGTCCTAGTTGATCCTGATTCGACATTAGAAGTATATTGATTTTTCAACAATAACCGAATACTTTTGTCTTTACGACGAAGTTTACTTGCCATGGAATTCAAAAGAAAAGTCTGGCCAGCTTGAGCAGGCAGCATCTGTCACCCTTAAAATACACAAGGCGTCAGGATCCTGACCAAACATAACAAAGTCAACAATGTTTTTTCTACAACATGAGAACAAAAACTACTTAAAACAACAGGCTTCCTGACAAAGTGATAGTCCTGAAGACTATATATACATACAAACTTGCTGGAGATGTCGATGTTGCTTCAGTTTCCTGCAAACTTTCAAGAACACAGGGTCAAGAAGACATCTTGTTTCGATAGTAAGATTCATTGGATTGCACTTGCTAGCTCAAGAAATTGTTTTCTAAAGTTGCCTGACTTCTGAAAACCATACATGCACATGCACGCATAAATGGCTCGTCTTGTCATTGTTATTGGTATACATGAATTTGACATTTTTATCTCATTTTGCATGTAAAATTCCACATGTTAGCGTATCATAGAAACCCCATTTGTCCATTCATTCGAGTGGAAAAATAAAATAAAATAAACCTCGAAAAGAAATTAAAGATGGTGAGATATGAATCAAAAGTTTTGATACCATATCATATAATTATCTCAATATCTAAAATCTAGGATTGAATCCATATTATAATTCTAATACTCTTTATTTTTCATAATCACCTTGATTAGTTTTGACCACCAATTGTCAGCTTTTTATATTATTAAAAACATATGTAGAAAATAAAAAAAATGCAAGTGCCACCAAAAGACTTATAAATAACCCTAAATTTAACTGAGTGGCACTGAAAGCCAATGAATTTTCTTTTTGTCGATTATAAAATTTAATGATTTCCACAATTTAGTATAATTGTCTTTGTCAATGCATTGAATCTTGATCTGAATTTGAGTTTGATGTAGGGGGTGTTTGTGAGTGTGATTACGGTTGCTTTTCAAAATGTTTTTCGTGCTAAAATACATTAAAATGATATTTTTTTATTTTTTAAAAATTATTTTTGACATCAGCACATTAAAATGATCTAAAAACACCAAAATATATTCATTTAAAAAAAAACCAATTGCAGCTAAACACAAGTTTGGCCGCATTGCCAAACTGACACTTAGTTAAATGGATTTGATATACAATAATAGTCTTCTTTTGTATTTATGACTTGTGTACTAAATAGATCAAATACAAATTAAACTTGGTTCATTTAATAATTAATTAAGTCCTAATTAATAGGAATAATATTATTTTAATCAATAAAATATATTGTGATTAATTTGAAGTTTAGGGTTTATTACCTTTTAAAAAATTCGTTTCTAAAATAATTAAAAGTTAAACATTTTTTACATCCCTCTCAAATCAATTTAGTGGGAAAAAAAACTAATAAATGAAACGAAGATTGCTATCATTTCCTCGAGTTCTATCATACTCTCTCCGCACCTTGGTTTTAATTATTATTTTTTAAGAATATTATTATTATTATTATTATTATAATTAATATTTGATTTCGTACTTTTGAATGGTGTGTCTCCATTAAATCATAAATCGAATGCAGTGAAACTTCAAAACAAAAATGAATAATAAATCAAATAGATGTAGGTGATTGAAGTTGTTTTTTAAAGGTATTTTTTATTTATAAATAAATTAAAATGATATTTTAATTTTTTTTAAATTATTTTTGACTTCAACTCCTCAAAATAATGTAAAAATATTAAAATATTTAATTTAAAATAAAAAAAAATTATTTCTTTGAAAACGTTTTTAAAACACAATGTTGAATAAGATAATACAGATTCATGGGTCAATTTAGACCTGGTCGTTTTTCACGAGTAATAGTTTAAGGATGTAATAAGCTAATTCTACTTCTTGTATCAAGAACCTATATATTTGCTCATTCTCATGATTTTGATAACGATGCCAATAATTCGGTGATTTCTCAAAAAGTTTTTAACATTGCTATTTTTTGTTATACAATATGTCATGTAAGTGTTCAAAAACATTTCACTTATAAGAGTTTAATATGTTATGAAGTTGTTTTCAAGGGATGTTACATGGTGGTAAGAAGTATAAACTCTATATTGGAGATTTCGAGTTTAAGTTAAGAAATATGTACTTTGTAAGAGTTGGGTTTTACTAGTTTTTTCGAGCCTCCAAAATATATTTAAGGGATGAGATTTCTTTGTATAAAAAAAAAAAATGTTAGATGGAGTTGAAGAATAATAACTTAATCTATACTCCAATATTTAAAAATGTATAGTATATAAGCGTATATATACATATTAGTAAATTATGATTTTATTCAAGAAAAAAAAAACATAAAGATACATTAAGAGATGTTGACCAAAAACCTAAATTCCAGCCGACCAGTTTTCATTTTCTGTCTTTTCATATATAGCATGAGCTTCATGATCATATATACACGCATGGCATTAATTACTGACCGATTAAAAATTATAGTGTAAAGTCTTCATTACTGGAAGAAAGGAGGCTGCTATGATTCAGAAAGCACATGCAGTCATCTGTAGAATTTTTAGCGCTCTTTGCCAGGGAAAGGGACAACACCACTTGGGTGGCACAGCACCTGCATGTGTTTCTTCCCAGTTGGAAAATGGAAAGCAAGAATTTCATTTGTCAAACGCAAAGGCTTTTCTACGATTAAAATAAATTAAAGCTGCATTATTATTCCAAATGTCGCCTGCACCGCATAACCCAAGTAATTTCCTGCGTTTTGATTTCTCTGCGTTTGAGACTTTTCAGATTTGATTTGATTTATTGGAGCCAATTTGAATAAACTCCTTTGTCATTGCATTTTAAAGAGCATTTTTATTTTTTTTATATAGTTCTTAATAAAAATTAAAAAAAAAAACCAATCTTAATTATACTCCCAAACAGTTATTAAAAATAATTGAAATTTAAATCTAAGTTTGATATCTTTTAAGAAAATAAAACTCGTTTAATCTGTGATTTGAGTCTTGCTAGCCTATTGAATTTAATAATTAAAACAGAAACATTATGAAAATGGCATAATTTCATGAACTGTACCAGTAATTTCCTCAAAAGATATCAGGAGCAGATTAGTCGACCAGTGTGCCCAAATGAGTGCTAACATCACTTTCTGCTAACATCAATTTCTTCAAAAGGAACAAACATGTCATGTTAACCTAGCTATAAGATTAAGACGACGGCTAAGAGCTGGCATCGTTTTTTTTTTGTTGTTTTTTTAGATAAAACCAAACCAGTCTTTTGTTAGTCTAGCTATCGGAGAAAATGGTGGCTACAAGCTAGCATGTCTTGTTAATTAGTCTAGCAATAAGAGCAAAGTGGTGGCGGCGTGCCTAACAACGTTGAGCCTGGAGGTGGTGGATGATCGCTACTGATCCTACTGATCGCCAGCAGGATCATCTGCATCCTGCTTACAAATTTCCAACGTGCTTTATGAAGCCATCAGCTCAAATTAATATAAAATAAAATAAAAAGTCACCTTCCTGTAGAACTTCTTCGTTCGCTTCCTGGGTGCTTCCCTTGTCACACAATGTGTTTGACCAAACAACATATACTGTTTTGTCGTCACTAAATCGATATTGATATATGTTCAAAAAGTCTAGTTTTGTTAGGGTTTTACACTCATATCTCTTTTTATTTCATCCCCCTCTTTTTTATCCCTAATTCTCCAAGAACACCAGTAAGTTTCCTTGCTTTAAAAATGACCTAATATACATATGGTATAAGTTATGGACATGTACAAGTTTCAGATATTGTCCGATAAGAATCAAACATATGAGAACATAGCAACAAAATATATATATATATATATATATATATATATATATATATATATATATATATATATATATATATATATAAATTTGGATACGTAGAGAAAACGACCAAGATACATTACTGGGATGTATAAGGGATACCAGGGGTTTTTTTATAATTAAATTTGTAATTTAAGAAAAACAATTGGTTCATACATTATTTTTTAAAAAGAATTATAAGTTAAGATACTTAACACAATAAAATAAATAAATATAAAAAGGGATGTATATTTTATTGTATAGTATATATATATATCCTTGTCTATGCTTCATAGCTAGAAACACAAATACTAAATTATAGGTATATCAATATTTTATGCTTGACTGTATTTATATTCATGAGCATTTGTTCATCAGAATTATAACATCAATAGTTAAGTGTTTAGATATTTACTTCATATACTATTAAAGTTTTAATAACCAAACAATATGATTTTTTAATTCTTCAAATTATATTAGAAAATGTCAAATAAATATGCCACGGTAATTAAAATACCAATAGTGTGAACTCACTAAAATATCTGATCTTACAAGTCAACGTAAGTCTTAAAAAAATTACTGATGCTTTCATCAACTCTACCTTGTTGTTCATTAAAAAAAAAACAGAGAGACTCTATCTTACTGTGAAGGTATCCAGTCACACATGCATTATCGATAACCTAATATTATTTTTAAGAGTCTTTGGTATTAGTTGAGGTGGTGAGTGGATACATATAATTCTCATAATTATTTTATTTTACGTGCATATGCTTCAATTCATCTGCTTGAAATCATTGACAACACAAATTAATACTAGCTAGCGGGTGAAGAATTAATTATACATTGACTCGTACGAAAAGACACGGTATAAGATTGTGGTCAACCTATTATGTATGGGAACACGGGAATTCAAAGCTCCCTTGAGCTATATGGGAACACAGGAATTCAAGGCTATCTAACATTTACGTGTATATATATATTGTTATAACTATAAGTATATATTTTCTTGAATTTATTTATATATATAACGATGCAAAGCCAAGTCGTGATTAATATAGAATGGTATATGGTAGGTTATATTCATTACTTTTTAGTGATCATTGAGTAGTGTTATGCGGGCTATCATCATGCATGCAAAAATTATTTCCCTTTCACCTACCAAGAATGTGTACTTACCCTTTTCCCCCCATCAAATTGAGAAAATTATTTAATTTCCAAATGGATATTTGAACTCGAAACCTAAAGTTAGAGAAAGTGCTATTCTGCCAAACATTTTGGCTACAAGTCTTTTCCCCAAAAACAGATGAGCTTTTAAACGAAACAAAAGTGAAGGTAGCATGAAATTTACAGCTGGTTTTGAAGACAATAATATGGCTAGCTATCACATCTTATGCATTGACCAAAATCAAAATGACACTAGCTAACATGAACTACTACTATTCAATGAAGCATATATATGTATAAATATACTCACTTAATATATATATGCATATATATTACGTAACTATTTACAGAAAAAAAAAAAAGGAAGGAAATAACAAACATGGTCACTTAAATAAATTCCTCGCATTTGCAGGAAGAAAAGGTCAACTCCTCCAGCCCTATAAAAAGGATACAAAACTTGAAGTTCCAACATGCCAATACAAGCTTTAAAACCTAGCTCTAGCTTATATATCGATAATCATACCAAAATGGCTTGTGAGAAGAACCACATTCAGTGTTCCAACAAAGTTGGGATCATTGGAGCAGGTATTAGTGGCATTGCTGCCGCTAAACAGCTTCGACATTACAGCCCACTGGTCTTTGAGGCCACTGATTCAATTGGGGGAGTTTGGAAACACTGTTCTTTTAGTTCTACTAAACTCCAAACACCTCGATGTGATTATGAGTTTTCAGATTATCCCTGGTCCGAAAGGGATAATGCAAGTTTTCCTTCCCATGTTCAAGTATTGGAATACTTGTACAACTATGCTACACATTTTGATGTGTTGAAATATGTCAAGTTCAACACCAAGGTGGTGGAGATTCGGTACGTTGGTGGCCGTAAAACCACCCAACTTGACCTGAAACCAGAAGAGTATGGATCTTTGCTGAATGGCTATCCTGCTTGGGAGGTAGCTGTAGAGACCAGCCAATCCACGAAAGTTGAGGTTATTTTCATTTTCTAACAGCTACTACTACATATATACGTGCTTTGAAGAGTGTGTGTTTCATGTGCTTTGCTAATCGTCTTAATTTCCCTTTTATTTTCTTAGTTTTATAATAGAAAGTCTCGAATTCAAGCCATCGTAAGAGATATGAACACCCTTACTTAAATGTTATCATTTATTCCTCATTTATTGCTTTATATATGCTATATAATAATATAAAACGGTCTTGAACTTATCGATTACTTCTCAAAAAGAAAAGAAAAGAAAGGCCTCCTTGAAAAGTTGAGAGATATCGCATTCACTCTATTATTGGAATTAAAAATATAAAAAGGTTCATTAATAAACCCTGGTGTGGTTTTGAACAGTGATGGATTCTGATTAAATGATGATTATATATAGTAAAAATTTATATTTGTTTTGATGACTTGATATTTTTGAGCTATATCATGATGGTCTGACTTGTGGAAATACACAGTGGTATGCCTTCGAGTTTCTTGTGGTATGCATCGGAAAGTATGGAGACTTGCCAAGAATGCCAGTATTTCCACCCCGTCGAGGTGAAGAAGAATTTCTCGGCAAAGTCTTGCACGCTATGGATTATGCTAAGCTCGACGAAGATGCTGCTCATGAGCTTCTCAAAGGAAAAAAGGTTGCCGTTGTTGGCTACAAGAAATCAGCTATTGATTTAGCTGTGGAGTGTGCAGCTGCAAACCAAGGTATATATCTAATCAATCTACTACCACCACCTGATAATTAGATTCTCATGAGTAATTTTCTTTTGTTAATTAGATTCAGAAGAGCAGTCAAAATGGTCACGAAGTGGGAAAGTTTGACTTCCTTGACCTTTATCACTCAAGGAACAAATTCCCCATCTTTTACATATTTATATAGGCAGTTCGTACGTTGAACGTTTGGGTAGAGACAGTGAAATAAAAGCGTTTTTTTATCACTTCAGTACATTTCCAAACAAAAAAACATTTTAAAGATGTAAACATACCCTAAGTCTCCTCGCTCATTAATTCCTAATAAAATTAATGCGATTAGGTGGTTGACTGACTCTACTGAAAATAAATATTGTGTGTGATTGGTTTTGTGGTTTGGTTGAAGGACCAGAAGGACAACCGTGCACGATGGTGATAAGGACTTTGCATTGGACGGTTCCTTCATACTCCATATGGGGCTTGCCATTTTTCTTGTTTTTTTCAACGAGGTCCTCTCAGTTTCTCCATGAAAGGCCTCACCAAACCATGTTCAAGACCATTCTGTGCCTTCTTTTATCTCCCATGGTATTTATATATTGATCAGCTTTAATTTCTCCCTTCATTAATGATTTGATTATGGTAATCAGCCATGTTTATCCTTAATCAATTTCCTGAGCAGAGAAGAGGAATCTCCAAGTTCATAGAGTCTTATTTGGCGTGGAAGCTTCCCCTAGTAAAATATGGGTTGAAACCAGACCACCCTTTTGTGGAGGATTATGCATCTTGCCAGATGGCTATCTTGCCTGATAATTTCTTTGAAGAGGCTGACAAGGGAAATATACTGTTCAAAAGAGCATCAAAATGGTGGTTTTGGAGTAGAGGGATTGAATTTGAAGATAAAACCAAGTTAGAGGCTGATGTTGTGCTTCTTGCGACTGGTTATGATGGGAAAAAGAAGCTCCAAGATTTATTACCTGAACCCTTTTCTAGTCTTGTTGTTGACTCCTCTGGGATCATGCCCCTGTACAGGTAAATCATGTTGGCAGAATTATTTAGATCATGCTTAAATGATTCCACACTGAATACTTTCTAGAAAATGATGATTCATTAGCTGATTAAATGGATAATTTATTTATCTGGCAGGGGCACAATTCATCCATTGATTCCGAGCATGGCTTTCGTGGGATACATTGAAAGTGTATCAAACCTGCACACGGCGGAGCTGCGGTGCATTTGGCTAGCTAGACTAGCAGATGAGAAATTTAAGCTTCCAAGTGTTGAAAAGATGCTCGAACAAACAAATGAAGAGATACAAGTCATGAAGAGGACTACCAGATTTTACAAGAGACATTGCATTTCTACTTACAGTATCAACCACAGTGATGATATTTGTGAAGAGATGGGATGGGATTCTTGGAGGAAGAAAAACTGGTTCTCAGAAGCTTTCAGCGCTTACAACAGCCAAGACTACGAAGAAAAGAAAGAAAATTAGTAGCATCATAATTCATATGCCTAGAATAATATATATCAAAATATCTCTCCATATTTTGTTCTCAAACATGTTCTAGTAAGAAAATATAGTGTAATGTGTGTGTACTCCTGGAAAGTGGAAACTACAATCTGCGTCCTTGAGCTTCCTGTAACTTGATTAATAAATGATAAAATAAGGTTCTGTTGCAAATAATTCTTCATAAAGTATCCGTTATGTAATGGTACATTGCTCCTTCGCTTACCTCTAGGTAAAATCCATGAAGAATAAATTTTATAAACAGTATATACTGTGTTTTAACCACAGCTATCAAACCATTTTCTGATAGATTGAAGAACATCCACCTAACACACCTAGGCTGCCAGCACAAATTGTTTGAAAAACTTGGTGAAATCTACCAGTAAAAAAAACGTAAAAGCCGTCTTCAACAATTTATTGCTGTTGAATTTCCTCCACTTCATCAATAACTTGTGTTATTGTTAACTTATGAACCACTTCAGACTGCTTGCTCTTTTTAACTTTTTTCTGGGCTTCAGTACTGCTTGAGATATTTTTGTCATCTTCCGGTCCTGCTCTTTCTTAACACTTGACAATACTCTGAACTTTTTCTGTGATTCCTGAAGAACATGTTGTTGTTTCTGGGTTAGCAGGTCATTTCTTTCTCTTCTTACTATAACCAGAGGCTGTTCTCCAGCAATCAAGTCAGTACCAGATTTCCTTCTTTATTAGATGTAGATTCGCCATGAGGGTGATAAGAGTTGTTAACACATTGGTCTTCAAAATATTTTATTGATTTATATTAATTTTTATAGAAAGAAAACAAGAAAAATATAAAAATAAATTTTTATCACCCATGTAAAGAAAATATGGGTATGCATCGTAAGCTCAATATCAATGGTGGATATAAATGTTTAGAAGATAGTGCAGTAACGTGTAACATTCTCAAACATAAGCAATATTTTTTAAGTTTGAGAATGATAAAAGCAAAAATAAATATAATATCAGGTTCAATGGATTTAATTAAAAGCTCTACAAAATTTGTATAATGCTTTATAGCGGAATAAGATTTATTATTGATAATATTTTATTCTCTAATAAATCAAAGAAAAATTTACTAGTTTGTAAAATATATAACTTAACAGGTATCATCATATTGGGACCATCAAGGATACTGATATAGAATATTTTTATATCATATCAAATGATTATAAAAAAAATATATTTTAAAAATGATTTATTATTATTGTTGTGTATATTGATAATTTAAATATTTTTGAAATTCATGGAAAGATATCAAGGACAATAAATTATTTAAAGAAAAAAAATTAAGATGAAATATTTAAGAAAAGTATAATAACATCTGGTCTTGTAAATCAAATATTTAGCAAATAAAATTTACTTTTATTTATCAATTTATATTTATAATTTTTTTTAAAAAAATTATAAGAATAAAGTACCCCAAGGTTATTCAATTGATCCTATCATTCCTCGGTGCAATTAATACGCTAACATGCTAATACTACATTACCTGATAGATAAAATGTTTTAAAAAAACAATTAATATCCCGTGTTAAACGTCTTGACCGTAGTTATAGAAATCAACGGTGCATGATCCTCTCCAACTTTAAGAAATTATGTGGCATCACGTGATCACCACTCTACAAGTCCGATCAACCCTAACAGATTCTTTTTAAGATCGCAAGAATCGCTCCTTAATCCCGTTGTATAATATTTATATATAAAGAGGAGCAACCCTGCTCTCATCTCTTCATCTCACTGTACTCCTTTTCTTCTTCATCATCATTATCATCATTATAATGGCCAAGATCAAGATCGGCATCAACGGTGAGCGATTCAACGTCATCGTCGTTGTTTACAGTGTTTTTATATTATTTTTTTAGATTTAAATTAAATTAAATTAAATTAAATTAAATTAAATGTAGGTTTTGGAAGGATCGGACGTTTGGTGGCGAGAGTTGCTTTGCAGAGAGATGATGTTGAGCTTGTCGCTGTCAACGATCCTTTTATCACCACTGATTACATGGCACTTACTCTCTTTTTTATTTTACTTGACCTGTCGTTTTCTTGCTCTTTGGAAATCTTACATCCTGAATGACATGCTGTCTAATCCGCTAAATATATATATTACACTGACTGTTTTTGTAGACCTACATGTTCAAATATGACACTGTTCATGGGCAATGGAAGCACGGAGATATCAAGGTCAAGGATGAGAAAACCCTTCTTTTTGGTGACAAGCCAGTCTCTGTTTTTGGTGTCAGGTATGTCTATCTCTTTTTTTCTTTTCTTTTTTTGTAGAATTTTTTAATCAAAGTACTTGCACTACGAGGTGGTTTGATGTTTTGTTTCTACTTGTACTTAGAAACCCAGAGGAGATTCCATGGGGCGCTGCTGGTGCTGAGTTTGTTGTTGAGTCCACTGGTGTTTTCACAGACAAGGACAAAGCTGCTGCTCATTTGAAGGTGTTTGATATTTTCTATTTTCATATTTTACGATATGAGTGTCTGAATAATAATGATTATATTCTCCTTGAATTTTTATTTTTTTTGAAATGCACTATTTCTAGTAAGTTTTTATGATTCATTGAACTTCGTGGGTCTTTCATCTGCCATTTCCGAATCCTGTCAGATTCAGAGAGATTTATTCAGTTTTTTTTCTCCCTTTTCATCAGTGTATTACTTGTCTTCGACACCAAAGACATAAATCTTGCCAAAACACAGTCATTATCGTGTCAAATAGATTGTTCATTAAAAACCCACGTTAATTTTCTCTGAGAAATCCAAACTTTTCGTTAAATCCATCTGACAAGGACACCCTCATGGAGTTTGTTGTTGAGTCCACTGGTGTTTTCACTGACAAGGACAAAGCTGCTGCTCATTTGAAGGTGTTTAATATTTTCTATTTTCATATTTTACGATATGAGTATCTGAATAATAAGGATTATATTCTCCTTGAATTTTTATTTTTTTGAAATGCACTATTTCTAGTTAATTTTCTTCAAATTTTGACCTATGTTTTCAATCATTGTAACTTTTTATCCTGTTTTATTTGCTGTGGGTTTGTAACGAGTAGTGTAAAAAATGTACGTTCTAGGGTGGAACAGGTTTTGTATCTGTCACTTGAGTGTTTTCTTGGGAAATCGTCCTCTTATAATAGGGTGTGAGTGAAGTTTCTATTGAGTTTTTATTTTCTTGGGAAATCGAATAAAACTGAAAACCTCAACTTTTTTTTGGATTGTTTTGTGAGGTTTGGTAACTTTTACATTTTGAAGGATTTGTTAAAATGCATGTTGGTTGTAGTGCTGTTAGTTTTAGTTTCTGCTTCTAATATGTTTATTATGAATTGTATTGTTATCTTACTCGGTTTTATGTTTCGATCCCAGGGTGGTGCAAAGAAGGTTATTATTTCTGCTCCTAGTAAGGATGCTCCCATGTTTGTTATGGGTGTTAATGAGAAGGAGTACAAGCCTGATCTTAACATTGTTTCCAATGCCAGCTGCACCACCAACTGCCTTGCTCCTTTGGCCAAAGTGGGCTCTTTTCTTTTTCTCTTATTGTAAAGAGGTGACAGTAAGTTTTTCCGGTTTGTACTGACATCTTTCTTGTGCGTGTATTCTTGCAGGTCATTCATGACAAGTTTGGTATTGTTGAGGGTCTTATGACTACTGTTCACTCCATTACTGGTGAGTGTGCTATGTTTATGTTTACTCCAATCCAATTGATGTAGACATTTTCTCCTTGACTGATTCTCTTATGTTCTATGTTATTCAGCCACACAAAAGACTGTTGATGGACCATCAATGAAGGATTGGAGAGGTGGTAGAGCTGCTTCCTTCAATATCATTCCCAGCAGCACTGGAGCTGCCAAGGTACTAATGACTGGCATCAATTAGTTCACCTTCCATTGCTTTGCATACTGCAAGCATTATTTTCAGCAGCAATGGTTTCTTATAGAAGTGAGATAATAATTGTCCAACCTTTGATTTTTGGATTTCTCAGACGTCTCAAGTATCCATTGTCCAAAAACCACTAGTCTATTTTCACCATCAATCCTACCATATTCCATGTTTCTCTCTGTGTCTCTTTATGCCATGAAGCAAAGATCAACAACCTCCTCATAGGATACCACTCTTACGAGTAACCCTGCTTATCTGGATTTCTTATTTACTTTTGTGTGCATGTTTTCGCAG
The DNA here is from genome assembly GCA_015731905.1 of Salix dunnii. NCBI lineage: Eukaryota > Viridiplantae > Streptophyta > Magnoliopsida > Malpighiales > Salicaceae > Salix > Salix dunnii. Next base: position 24,474,115 of record CM027674.1, on the reverse strand, counting down.
CGCTTTCTATGTGATTATAGATGCATGATGTTGTGTTATTTTCCTGTCATTGATGTAGCTAACTTGTCTCTAATCCTGAAAGAGGAACCCTCTTAAAGATTTTTGTTGTTTTTATCTACACTGAAAATGAATGTTATTTAAGTCATTTACTCAGTTATTTTGTTAATGACTCCTGGTTGTCTATGAATAAAGCACCTAATCTAATTTTTTGGTGGGGCTTTAGTAAAACTACACCTTCTCAAATTCTCTTCTCTTCTCTTTCCTACTCGTCTGGCATCAAATTTCCTTTTTAATCTGTGTCCTATTGTGATTGTGTAGGCAGTAGGGAAAGTTTTGCCTGCACTCAATGGAAAGTTGACTGGAATGGCTTTCCGTGTTCCCACAGTTGATGTCTCAGTGGTTGACCTCACTGTGAGAATTGAGAAGAAGGCTACATATGACCAAATCAAAGCAGCTATCAAGTAAGGGTCATAAACCGTAAACCCTCTTCTTTTCATCTGTAATTATCTTCATCCTTTTGGTTTTTGATTTCTACCTTGCATGTTGTTGTTGGAGCTTTGAAACCTTTGAATACTTTCTAATGAAAAGATCACCAACCATATAATTTTTTTTACAGTGATTGAGTGCCAGTCTATATAGAGACTTCAAAAATTATAGTTACTAAATTATTCAAAGGGTAGCATTAGACGATTTACTATCCTGTTGAAGTCTCTGATTGCTCATGCCTTGTGTCCTTTCTTGCTGTGCGATGCAGGGAGGAATCTGAGACCAATCTGAAGGGAATCCTTGGTTACACCGAGGATGATGTTGTCTCAACTGACTTCATGGGTGACAGCAGGTGAGGAGATTTTGAAAATATACAATTATGCATCGACTCCAAGTGACAACATGGTTTGCCTTTGCAAAGAGAAAGTGAGGGAGTTCGCTCTGTAAACAGGAGAACATATCCCCTCGATACTCCTTTTTTTTTTCAGAAAAAAAAGAAGAAATAGAAAGAAAAAAGTTTTCATTATTCTCTTATAGGTGGATTTAAAATTCATGCTTACTTTTCAATGGCTGGAATTTGACAGGTCAAGCATATTTGATGCCAAGGCTGGAATTGCACTGAATGATAACTTTGTGAAGCTTGTCTCTTGGTATGACAATGAATGGGGTTACAGGTAATGGTTATTTCCAGACCTATTCAAGCTAATTTATACTTGGCTGATTTGTCGCATCTTTTCTATATCACCTTGTCTTTCTTTATTTGATCCTTAATGTTTTCTTATTTTTTTTATTTTTCATGCAGCTCTCGCGTGGTTGACTTGATCTGCCATATTGCCTCTGTGCAATAAGCAGCTCTATAGTTCTGGCCTGATCTTGTGACGGGGAGCCTCCTCTTTTCGGCTTAGCATGCAGTTTAATATGATTCAGGGATAGGAGATGTTTTGGAAATAATTATAATCAATCCATATTATTTTTGGGAGTGGTTATGGACACCATCTTTTCACTTTCTTACTTAAGTCCTCTGTTTTCTCCTCTAATTCCAACTGGGAAACCACCACTACTATTTTCTTAATTCTACGAGTTAATTCGGGTTTCGCTCGCACATCCTCGTTCCTTCTATCCTCTCCTCCGGCAGGAAAGGCCTTTCCACCTGTTGTTTTAATGAATAATATGGCTGTGGATGACATTGTTGATAAATTCAGATAATTTCCTGCTAGTTTTTGCCCTAGGTACGCCATGACTGTAATTTCATCATTCATCATCACAGGCAAAGAATGACAAACATTGCATGCCACCTGCTAAATTCTATGTATGATTAACAAACACTTATCTTTCTCCACTTGATCATAAGAAAGGAAAAAATGCCCGAAGAAAAGAATAACATAGCCATATCATACCTTACCTAGCATTAGCCCTTCAGTTAGAACAAACTTAAGACTATAACATGACCTTTGTTAACACCTTTCTTAATATCAAAGAATTTAAAATCACCAATCCCTGCAAATTCCTCCATTCAACTCATTGAAACTCCTTTCGATGGCTCGAGCCTCTCATAGCCTGCCTCCTGGCACTGAAAACACCGACTCTATTCCTTACCATCTTCTACCCTATCTTTTCTTCAGAAAATTTGAGTAGCTAATGGCAGCAGTGATCCGTTCTCTGTGTTTCTTCAGAGTGCTTCCTGAATTGATTGATGCTGATGGGATTTTGATTAACACAGTTGAGGAACTTGACAAGTTTGGATTGATGTATTTTAGGTTTAAACTAGGCAAGCCAGCCCTGTCAATCCGGCCCGTTCCCTAGTCTATAGAAGCCTGGAATTACACCTGCGCTGTGTGGAAACTGGCTTGATTCAAACCAGCGAATTCAGCTCAATACAATTGGTGATCACATAACACAATATCCGCATTACAAATGATGTAGTTGGCAATGACATTGGAGGCTGGTGGGAAGAACTTCTGGGTAGTTAGGCCACCTGTAGGCTTCGACATTAACTTCAATTTACACAATTTCAGTTTTTAAAATCAAAATCAAACCAAACCTAGTAATTTTTATGGTTTTCAATTCGAATCTTTCATATTTTTTTTCAATCAGTTCAGTATTTTCAATTAATTTTAATCACTTTTTAGAGATTACTCGGTTCATCAGTTTTTCTAAAACGGCCTTAATAGTGAGTGGGAATTCAAAAGAAAAAACAAGACAAATACTTATCTATGCAGACTGAAAGGGATAGGTGCTGAAAGATTGGAGTCAGTGGTATTCACTAGCTAAAGTGGTAAACAATATTATATAGAACTTCGTCAAATTTTAAATTATTCTACTTTTATTCATGCCAAAACGGAAGGCTATCATGAAAGCGATATAGCAACTGGGACCATTAAGGCCCGGTTAAATTTTGCAGTGGCTACACTTCAGCAAAAAATTTGAATTGCCTCAATTTTTTTTTTTCAAAAAAAAAATTAAGACAACAAATATGCTGATATTAAAAATATTTTTGTAACAAAGTAACATTATTTCAATACTTTTTGAAGCAAAAATAACTCTTAAAAGCAACCGCTACTGCAATTCCAAAAAGAAATGCAATGATTAGTCCCTGCAAAGATCAGAAACACAAAACATGTTCAATTATATCTTAATAATCAATCCGAGAAAAGCAAAGATTCACTGCTAATATTAGGATTAAAATCAAGATTGCATTTTCGAGTAAAAGGATGCATGCTTCACACTTTCACAATATGTAATATACTGTAATGGAAGAAGTGTTTGTTCATCACCTTGTGTTGTATCAAACATATAATTATTGTATGGTAAATGCTATATGTTATTTACCTTCAGCAAAGACAAAGTGCAGCATCCATAACAGTCATCACAGGCAAATCAATTATTATTAAACAGAGAGGGGCAACTTGTATTGATAGACATTTTTTATACTGTAGCCAAGAGCATTACGCCCACACATAAACACATAATAGCTATTCTGCATTACAAATGAACATTCTCCACCATGCAAGCGATAATGATGTTAGCCTCTGTAGATCATCCACATACCAGCTCAATAGCTATGACTACCAAAACCTGTGACCAATCCCTCTCTATAACAGTAACGAATATTTCCATCTAAAATGCCATGTAATCAGATGTTAGAAAATCAAATCTCAAGTTCGTATCATGGCAAAGGCCATTGTATCTCAAGCATGTTCAACCAGAAAAAGGCCAGGAACAAGCACCACGTTCATTCACCAAATTTTAAGCACACAAGTATTCAAATCCTTGTGAGTCATGAAATAGCTTAGCATAGTCATATAACAAAAATCCAAAAGTTTTCCCTTCAAATTGACATCTTGCATTGCTGAACTCTAAGCTTCTGAATCTTAACAGATTCATATGATATATGGTCTCTACAAAATCAAAGGGTTTATACTAATAAAATAAGTAATACTCCAGCAATTCACAATCAGGTAATGCCATCACATCATGCCAGAATACCCTGCAAAAAATATAAAAGTGAAATCAAGAATTATGGAAACAGATCTACATGTGGAGGTATTTGATGACAATGTGAAGTAGTGGAATTAATGGGCTGCGATCCATAAGCTTATTAAGAATAGCTTGAAAGGAGATTTGAGTGGAGGTATTTGATGACAATGTGAAATGGCTGAATTATTGGGCTGAGATTCATGAGCTTATTAAGATTAGCTTGAAAGGAGATTTAATTACCATGTTTTACAAGGAAATAAGGTGGATGAGAAACAAAATTGAAACCACAAACAAGCTGACAGGAGGATTTCAGGGTGAGGTGGGGAGGCAAAAGCAATGGGAAAGCATTTACAGTTATAATCATGCAGCAGCGGTAGCATACATCCATTGCCAACCCACATGTTCAAATGGCAAAACACCAAACATCATTCCAACTCCCACATTGAAATCCAAGCACCCAAATATAGGTACAAAAAGCATTTATATTAATTATACAAAGCAGCATCAAAAATTTTTTGTTAAGCCATAAATTCAAGTGGTGAACAGCAAAGATCAATTGCACTCCCGCAGGCAAATTCAAGCAACCAAACATAGCGGAAAAAAACATTCATACTAATCACCAAGCAGCAGTATCAAATTCCATTGTCAACCTATAAATTCTAGTGGAAAACACCAAATATCAATCAAACTCCCATTACTAAATTAAAACACTCAAATGTAAACATGAAAAGAAATAGAAATACCTATTCACCGGTTTGCATTCAGTGCCAGAAGCATGTTGTTACCACCAGGAAGGTATGCCACATTGGGTGACTTAGCCAGAGTTGCAGCAATTTCCCTTGATGCTTCAATCCTTCTCAATTCAATCAGCCCCATACCAGCTTTTGTTGTCGCCTCAGAGATCAGCTTTGCAGCATCACTCTCACCTTCTGCCCTGATAATTGCAGCCCTTCTCTCCTGGTCAGCTTTCATGACAACAAACTTGGACCTCTCTGCCTCTTGTTGCGCAACCTGTTTCTGCTCTACAGCCCTTGAGAACTCTACTCCATAAGACAAGTGGGTAATAGCCACATCATCCATCACTATGTCAAAGTCCCTTGCACGCTTGATGAGTGATTCACGGACCAGAGCTGACACCTGGGGACGCTCAGTGAGGAGCTGATCAGCATTGAACTGAGCAACCACAGCCTTCAACACCTCATTGCCAATCGAGGGGAGCACCTTCTCATCATACTCGAGCCCAAGGCGTTGAAAGATATGAGGCAAACGTGACACCTGCTCAAATAACCATTTTCAGTCAATTATACACAGCAAAAAATACAAGCATACACATTAACCATGTAAAATCCTGATTCGGTCAGATTTTAGTTAAATAGGAGTACAAAAAACCCAGAAGACTTCATTCCTCACTCAATTTTCAGAACCAGAATCCCAATTCATAATTTAACATCCCGGCTAAACAATACACTGAAATGCTAAATTAGTCTCTGTTTCTTTTTGCGAGCAATCTGAACTTAAAAACCTATCTCCCTAACTTTTGTTAGCTCACTAAACTATAGGAAACGCATTTTTAAAACAAAACAAAAGGCCTCGAAAAACTCATCACAAAGACAAACCCAACAACTAAGCAATATGACAACCACAGAGAATTCATCTCCTTTCTGTGCTCAATAGCTAAACCAATTAAAACCCATCTCAAATTAACTTCACAATTATACTACCTAACTAAACCAATGCAAAACACAAAAAAACCGCCTGAAAATTACAAAGAGAAGCAACATAACAATACCTTTACAAAACCATCAAATCTAGCAACACCCATTTCCGTTCAATTCAGTTAAAAGAAAATGATTTCGTCATTACCTCAGGACGAGAGAGAACACGGAGGGTTAGATTGACCATCTGAAGATCCTTGGTACCAGAGACAGAAGAGAAAGTGTGAGGACGTGTACGGATATCAAAGATAAACGGCTTTTGAAGCCAAGGGATGAGGAAATGAGTCCCTTCACCAATGGTAGTATCGATGACTCCGCGGAATCTGTCAAAGAGAACAGCGCGTTGGCCTCCATCGACGGTGTAAAGAGAGGAGTTGAGAATAGTGGCGGCGGCACCAAGACCGAAAGCTGCGCGAGCGACGTTGTTTAGGAAGGAAACTGCTGCTTGGCTGCTACCCATCGTTGAAGACGCGAGGTGGGTTTTTGGATGAGGTGGTGGGTCTTAGGGTTTATGACAGACGTGACTCTGTGGCGAGGAGAGGTTTAAGCATAAATGAAAGGGGCGGGTCAGGTTAATTTGGTTTGGGTGTCTGCTTGCTGGGCAAGTTAAATAAAAATATATGTATGCTTTTTTATCCTTATTTATTTAATTATTTATGATATTCGCATGGGTTTCTTATCGCTAAGATGTCTTTTATTTTTATTTAAAAGTAAAAAAAATATTATTTTATTTTAGCACATAAAAACTATTAAAATATATTATTTGATTTAAAAAATAATAAAAAATATATATTTGATATTTTTTTAAAAATATATATTTCTAAAATATACTCAATTTTATAAAGTGCACTCACTGTTTTTTAGCATGGGGAGGCATTTAATATATATTAATATTTTATTTTATGGATAATGGATAACAAAAATACGTCTCTCATTTAGCAAATCAGTCTCGCAACAAGTTGAGGCCTGGGTTCGCCTATGATTAGAAGAGTCAGTGTGGGCTTCGTAAGCATAGTGAGCCCAGGTTAAACGCCAGCAAGCATCAAGAGCTGGTTAGGGCTTCTTCTCTTCCTCAGTCACCCTATCGGCATCAACGGCAACTCTGTCAGAAGATTTCGATCTCATTCACTGGCACTACCAGGTTCTACTCTAACTTACTGCTGAGTTACTTAGATTGGTGTCTAGTTATTATGACCTTGTGTTTCTCAGCTTTCTAAATGAATTTTGATGCTTGCTAGAGATTTGCTTGAGATTTCTATGCTAGTAGGAATGGAATAAAAAAATAAAAAAAATCTTAGGAAACTAAAATGTGGGTTTTATTTTATCCAAGCAGCATCCTAGCTAAGACTTTAGAATTGTGTTGTGTGATAAAAGAAAAGGCAAAGAAAAATACTGAGCAGCCCTTTCTTTGTAATTCCATAGCTGCAGTTTGAATATAACGTCTCTCTTCTTTGCAACCACTATGAATGTATGCATTAGTAAAAAGGTGTAATTGGGGCAGCTATAGACTGTATTTGATCAAGGGAAATGACCATTTTTAGAGAATCCCCGTTTTTTGTTCCTTGTTCTTTGTAATTTGATTTTTTTTATCTGCTTAGAATGTCCTCTGAGCTCCTGTGATAGTGTGGGAATGGGGTTTACACTCGGATTTCATCACGTATTTAAGTTGGTATCTTTTGAGTAAGCAATAACACATTCAGTAGAAGTTGGAGATGCTAAGTTGTTGTTTCGTGAAAGTGTTTACTTCTATATGAAAGTGAATGTGATCTTATTTGTTTGGGTGTTTTGCTCTGTGTATGTGAAAGTTGGTGTTGCAGGTTTAAAGTTATGGCAATGAACTGCATTAAGTCTTTGAGAGGTATCGTGATTACTAAGGAGGCATTGGGGATGGTGGATCGACGAACATTTTCTGCTGGGGCAAAAAAGAAAGGGGGCAAAGGAGGAGGAGGAGCTGATGCTCCAAAAGTGTCATCGCTGGGTAAAGAAGTCAAGTCTACAACTACTGTTGGTGCCAATATTCTCAAGGACGGAACAGATCCCAAGGTCCTGGAAGATTCTGAATACCCTGTTTGGCTGTGGCGATTGCTTGATAAACGCCCAGCATTGAGTGAACTGAGAAGGAAGAATATTGAAACTCTCCCTTACGAAGATCTCAAACGCTTTGTCAAGCTGGACAACCGGGCAAGAATCAAGGAAAATAACTTTTCCAAGGCCAAGAACTGATAGAAATAAATCTGCAAGATATAGTCTCTTTGTTAAGTGTGATCCATCCTTCTCTTCTTGGATTCCTTGATGTGATGGAGTTGCATGTGCAAAATGTTAAAATGGAACATGATGGATGCATAATTTTTTTAACATATGTATGTAGTTCCTGCCCTGCTACTTTATCTTTTTTACTCACCATCTTTTCATTGGAACATTTTATGCTGTTTAAAAGAGCATAATCCATCATATTTAATGGATAAAGGATTTTGATTGTTGACTCGCACTGTTACAACTTCTACCATGGTTTCTCTTTTACTTGATTGCTATCATGAGGTTTCTTCCTGAATAAACGGAAAGAAATTACAATGAGACTACTGTATGTTGGCTTTTAACTCTTTCACCAGACCACTAGTGCCGCATTGCTTGGTCAGAGGATTGCAACCTCGACTTTTAACTCTTTCACTTTATGAAGTGATTGCCGCATACCGTGTTTCGGTTAATTACAATGTGGGATGATGGTAATTATGCAGTACCGTGGCAGGATGCTTTGCAATTCAGCCGAGCCATGGACATGCATTATGAGTTTTTTTCACATGTATCATCACATTCAATTCGTGGCATGTGTGCTTTTGTAGTTTTTCTGAGCAGGATCCATTAGGCATATGGCATGTTTAAATTGCGATCAAGTTTGATGTTCAGATTGTAGAACACTTCCAAAAACGTCTTGCTCTGCTGAAATAGTTTGAAGTAGGGCAGATGTTTTGGCCTAACATGCTGAGCCACCCTTTCTTGGTAGCAGATGGGAAGCGGTAGCTTTCATCGGTTGTTGGGTTCCCATCTGTTTGTTTCTGCATCGACATATAAAACCGGAGTAGAGGTTGCTTCAACCCATGCAATTCAAGATCATTGATTTATACAGTTGGGCCCAAACATTGCCATTGAACTTGATAGGTGGAAGCCACCTCTTGTCGCCTCCTTGCCCAGCTTAGCAAAGGTGATTCTATCCTTTGTCTATGAACTTATATGCTGTGTGGTGCATGCATATCCCTTTTCTCTTGAATCATTAACTTGGTGGCCCTTCTTTGATAACGAGTTGGTGTACGACAGTTGGGATTTTTATTATTTGCCGAACTTTTCCTGTTGCATAATGTAGAGAAAATTGTGATATTGGAACAGGTAATTATGATCACAATAATCCTTTAATCTTTATAATCAAGTGGCCCAGGTGTGTCGTTGGCCCTTGTAACTTTTATGTTTGCTGTGGTTCAAAATTGTATTTAGCTTAAAAAAACATCAAATTAATAAATAAAAAATTATATGATTTTTATTTGTTATATATAAAGACAACATGTAAAAAATAGTCTGATGCATTGCTATCTGCCTTGTAAGATACAATTCCCCAGCGCGGCCTTGAACTGGGGACCAGGCTGGCTTGCGATGCAATGGAGATTGGCATGCCATGTGAAGATGAGGGGTTCGCTGCTCCCACTGTATCGTAGACGACGTAAGATCAGATAAAAAAAAAAAGTTCGAGGAGCAAGAAAATGATACTAGCAGGGGACTGATATTTGACAGAACATGCATTATTGTGGTTAAAGATGGCAGCCCACATTCTATGCAGACTTTTGATAATGGCACTCCAAAAAGTTAAAGCTGCCTCCCTCACATGGCCATCTTCGCTTTTAGAGCTGAGTGATTAAGTAGTTGGACTTGGGACTTTCAAGGAATCTAGCCATTACAGCTCACCAAATCTTATGAGAAATCTCTGCATGCGCTGTCCAAACCTCAACGAGATTTAACTGGGAGTTAATCGTCAACCCTAAATTCCTAAGTGGGCAATTTATCAGCACACACCGGTCCCCAACCAGACTCTCTGCTTACAGGGCTTCGAAGCTGGTGGATGGAGTGGAACCATGAGCGATGAGATTCTGGCTGAGAATGGAGAAAACATTGAGCAAGAGGGAAGATAAAGAAATCACCAAAGATCAATCAGGGGGACAAGAATATCAGTGGTGGTGCAATCAAAGGCATGGATCAAAATCATGACTTGTACCTAGAAGACTAGAACCTCTCACACGGATTCCTTTTGGAAATACTTTTTGAGGATCACTAATTACGAACAATAAACTATATTTTTTGTATCCCAGAAGCATCATTTCAATTGAACTATTTCCTCCAAGCCTGTAATGATTCATCAAGTGGTTTTCTCAGGACAACCAGAAATTCCAAGAAAATAATAGGCCAAGCAATTTGATTGGTCGTAGGTATACCCCCTTGTGGATGTGAACTCTGGATGCTTTGCATTTTCTTTATTTTATTTGTATATTACATGATAAAGGAAGGAATATTGCATAAGACCTTTCTATTAGCTATTAAACCTAACTTGATATTCACCCGGCGTAAAGCTGACGTCATTAAATAGGTAAATTAATCCAATTTTGATCTAAATCAATTAAAAATAAAAAAAATCAAAATAATATGGTTTTTAAAAATCAATAAATTGCTCAAGTTAGGTTTTATCAAATGAGTCAAGTTGATCTATCAAGTAAACCAAGTCTAACAATTTATTTAAGTTTTTTATCATTTGATCTATAGAAAAGGGATGTTTACATCAGGTTTTCAATCGATTCATCATCTTATTCTGAGTTTAATAGCAATGATTTCATCTAAATTTTAATTTTTTTTATAGGATATAATTGGAATTCCATTTTGTTTAATGAAAACATAGCCATTTTCATATTGTTGTGCCAAATTTTTATGCTACTCTTTTTAATTAGATATTACCACCACATATGATGATATTATTATTGAAAAAAAAAATAATTAGTCCAACATGATTTATCTGTACACACACAAACATGATGTATGTAATTTCTTTATATTTTTATAATAATTAAGAATTGTTTTATAAATTCCATTTATTTTTGTTTTTTTCATGTTATTTTACTTCAATTCCTTATACTTTTGTCATATAATTAAATTAATAATTATTTTTTTAAATAAAACCATAAAGGGTTAAGCCATGCTTTTTATAAAAAGCCAATTATGTTACTTGTAGATTCACAAGGTCAATCAAGTAGATTTTCTCATGGTTTGATTCAAGATCCAAGCTAGGTAAGGATTTGGAAATCAAGTGGGAAGGGTTAAAGAATGACCAATTGAATCAATTTGATGGCACATACACAAAACTTCATGCCACAATGCACAATAATTTTATTATTCTTATGTTTCTAATATAATCCTCTTTAAATTATTAGGATTTTTCTTAAAAGCAAAGCTTGATCTAGAAATAATTACCAAGAATTCATTTATTTTTGCATTTCAATAACATTATTTTTAAAAAAGTTGATTTTTATTTTTTATATTTAAAATTAGTTTTGTGTATTTTTAGATTATTTTAATGTGTCGTTGTAAAAAGTAAATCTTACAAATAAAAAATATTATTTCAGTATATTTGAAAGAAAATATTTTTAAAAATATCCATTACCAAAATATCTAATAAACTCCGAATTAGTATCCTCTCTCCTCCAAAATTGATTTTTTATATGTATAAAAAAATGTGGATTTTCTTACTGAAATCTTTTAGCAGTAACATGAGATCGACAAAGCAATCTCTTACCGAAACTGAGATTAACTAGACTAGTTGATCCACAAGTACCTCGTCCTTCTAGGCCTTGAGGTGACCGTACTTTCTTGTTTATGAATTCGAGACCTTGATTGAATTTTATAAAAAAATAAAGGTGGAATTAATCCAGTAAAATAACTTGAATTACCATCCCGAATTGGATATAATTAATTACCAATGAAATTTTGAAGGAATTATTAATATATTTTTGTAAAATACATCAAGATTATGACCAGGACCTTAACTGATAACTATCACTTCATCTACCTCCTGTCCTGTCCTGGCAGCGTAATCAACCATACGAAGACGATAAGAAGAAGTAAATTACAAGCCTCTTTTGCTGTTGATATTTCAAGATTTTTCTTCTTAACATTTTCTCTCACGTCTTGTTTTTCTAATGATTGAATTAATTCTTTTCTAATCTGATTTTAAAAGTAAGTCATTAATCTTGAAATCCATGTATTTCTTGAATCATTCATTTTGACTTGTGTATTTACAGGAAATTAAAGATTTAAATCCTAAATAATAAAGTATAAATCCATATTCCTGGTGTAAATAAGCTAGGATTTAGCTTAGTTTAGCTTTATTATTATTATTATTATTATTATTATTCTATATGTGTACGGTAAAAGTTTCATTCCATTGGTTAAGTTTGGCACCGCCATTATCATCGCTTCAAAGCCCGAAGAAAAAGCTGCAAAAACCTCTCTCTGTGTGCCCATACATCGCAGTCATCATTATGATAATACTCTTTTGGGTCTAAATCTTTTTCTGTTTACCACCATAAAAAGTTCCAAGTTCTGTCGAAAACACCATATGATCTCTGTCTTGTTGTCTTCCGAAAACAGTTTGGTATGTTTTAGGCGTTACCTTTAATATCTAGACTTGCATGTTACCTTTTCTGGGTTCTCTTCGTGTGAGGAATGATTTCTGTTTCCCTTCTTGTATAATCTTAGCTGGTTAGTAACTATTGTGATAGGTGCCCTCTGTTTTCTTTCCATGTGGCTCTTTTCTTTTTCCGGTTCCTTGTCTTTGTCAGACTTGTAATGAGTTTTGATGCATGTTGTTCAACTGCTTGAGATATTGTTAAACAGTTCTTCATAGCCCCTGGTTAGGCTTTGTAGCTGCTTTTCTTTTATCTTTTTTTTCTTTTCTCGCATGTGGTTATTCCCTTCTCGTTTCTTAAATTTTAGCTCTCCCAAGTCTGGTTAATTCATAAAATCACTTGCTGATCTATGTTCTGTTGCCTTTAGTTCAGCAGATTCTGTCCTGTGCTTCCAGTCTTGAGTTGAGGTTTTTTCGTTTCTGCCTTTGAGGTACTTTTCCTGTTTTACTACTCTCCTCAGATTCTCGCAGTGTGATAAATGTTTAGCTGACAAGACAGCTCGTCGCCATTTTAAGCTTTCTTGAATTCTGTTTCATAAGGGCACTGATCAACTTCCATAAAATTCTGTCTTTCCACAATAATCTTATCAGCCTTTCATTTGTGACTTGATTGTCAATATGCCTCCTGCATATTTTCCTCTTCGATGGGAGAGTACAGGAGACCAGTGGTGGTTTGCCTCTCCCATTGATTGGGCAGCTGCCAATGGTCACTTTGACTTGGTAAGAGAGCTCCTTCGAATCGATAACAATCACCTTATCAACCTTACGTCTCTCAGGCGGATTCGCCGCCTTGAGTCTGTGTGGGATGATGAGGAACAGTTTGATGATGTTGCCAAATGTCGCTCTCAAGTTGCAAGAAAACTTTTCCATGAGTGTGAGTTCAAGAAGGGGAAGAACTCTCTCATCCAAGCTGGCTATGGTGGCTGGCTTATGTACACAGCTGCCTCGGCTGGAGATTTGAGTTTTGTTCAAGAACTTCTTGAAAGGAACCCTTTACTTGTTTTTGGTGAAGGAGAGTATGGAGTTACTGATACATTCTATGCCGCTGCCAGGAGTAAGAAGGTTGAGGTTTTTAGGCTTATTTATGATTTTGCTATCTCGCCAAGGTTTTTGACAGCTAAAGGAGAATTTGAGGAGCACATAGGGGAGATTCCGTCTCTTTACAAGTGGGAGATGATGAACAGGGCTATTCACGCTGCTGCTAGAGGAGGGAGTTTGACCATTTTGAAGGAGCTCCTAAGTGATTGCACTGATGTTTTGGCCTACAGAGATAAGCAAGGCGCAACGATCTTACATGCCGCCGCCGCCAGAGGGCAGGTTGAGGTGAAGCTCTAACTCTTGTGTTCAAGTTGAAATTTGTTATGACATTTATTAAACTAATTCTGATTACAGTCTTACATTGTTAATTGCAAGCTGATCTGTTGTTTTTCTCTTCCTATGAAGTGAAATTAGAGGCTCCACACAATTCATAACCTTGTATTGCTATTGACATCAAATTTATACTTTTTGTGAAGTTTCTTTTCTTTCTAGTGGACTTTCTGTTGAAGTTTTAAGTTGTATTTAGTATTCAAAATGGCGAACAAAAAAACATGTGAAATTGAAAGGCTCATCTAGATCCTGCCTATCATTGATGTACTTGTCCTGTTAATTTTATTGTTGATTGAGAAGTATGGTTTATTTCCCCTTTATCCATGCTTAGTGTCCCAAGATGAGGCATGGAAGAAGTACAACATACCTCTGTTTGATCTCCCATTATTATCCCCTGAAATTATCTTGTGAAAATAATAGCATTGATGAGATCATGATGTGTTTTGTTGTGAATGAGTAAACTCCAACATTCAATTTGGCAACTACTAGATCTTATAAGCATTTCTGTTCTTTATGCAGGTAGTTAAAGATCTTATAGCATCCTTTGAAATCATTAACTCCACAGACAATCTGGGAAACACAGCATTGCATATTGCTGCTTACAGGGGCCAATCATCGGTTGTTGAGGCTTTGATCGTCGCATCTCCCTTATTGACCTCTTCAATAAACACTGCTGGAGAAACTTTTCTCCACATGGCAGTGTCTGGCTTCCAGAATCCTGCTTTTAGAAGATTGGATAGGCAGATTGAGCTGATGAAACAGTTGATGGGTGGTAAAGTTTTCAAAATGGAAGATATCATAAATGCTAAAAATAACGAGGGAAGGACTGCTCTTCACATGGCCATCATTGGGAATGTTCACTCTGATCTAACAAAGTTCCTGATGTCTGCAAGATCTATAAATGTCAATGTTCGTGATGCAGATGGCATGACCCCGCTTGATCTCCTTAGGCAACGGCCACGTTCTGCATCATCAGATATACTAATGCGGCAACTCATTTCAGCAGGTGGAATATTTGGTTGTCAGGATTATACTACAAGAAGAGCCATTGCTTCCCGCTTAAAGATGCAAGGCAATGGAGGCAGTCCAGGATCTTCATTTAGAATCTCTGACAATGAAATATTTTTGTACACAGGCATTGAAATTGCCTCTGATGCTTACGCAGATCCAGCCACAGCAGGAGTGAGTCCATCCTCATCTGAATTGAGTCACCCTGACCAGACCAATGACAACCACGGCTCAACACTTCATAAGAGAAGAGATTCCTTCAGTTATGCAGCTCAGCAGTTGAAAAGGGTTCTCCAATGGCCTCGGCTGAAGGATAAAAAACCAGAAAAATTAAGGAATTCAATCGATCAGGGTTCGGTGGCTTCAGGCAAGAAATGCAGTGGTTCAGAGGAAACTCCAACTCCACTTCGTCAGCGATTTTCAAATGCTTCATCAATTCCTAACAACAAAAGGACGCTTTCTGTCAGGAGTAATCAGTCTAGTCCAACAGCCAAGAAGAAGCTAGCCTCTGGAGTAATTCAGGGCTTACCACAAATAACTATTCCAGGTCGATCACGCTCGAGTTCATTTTCAAAATCATCCCTTTCTTCTCCAGGTTCATTGGACAAACAGAAAGGTGTGTTTATTGAAAGTGACGTCGCTGGGCCATCTACTTCCAATAGATTATTTGATGATGGAACCCCAAAAGTGAAAGAGAAAGAAGGCACAAACAGTAAGAAGTTGAGGAGCCAGTATTTTTGTTTCGGTGCTGCAGGTCTGTCCGTGAAAACACCAGTGAGCAGGCACCGGAACCAGGGTTCCAATCCCTCTGTTCTTTCAGTGGCTTGATCAAATCAGGTAGCTCAGTTGTTGGCCAGATTAATGCAAGCACAAAATCAACTAACAAGGAAGAAGATTAGTAAGTCCTCTAGCTGGTTCCTGTGTGCCTTTCGTCGTAGAATGTTTCCTTGTTTGATAAAAGTAGGTTATGTAAAAATTTACTTGAGAAGAACAGTCCCTTTGAACTACATCTCGTGTTGTATCTGCAGCAATTTAGTGATTAAGAAATCTGACGCTTTTGAGTAGTTACACTTTCATTTTCTTCTGGTAGCGAAGTAGGAGCAGTTATCATTGTCTTCTGGGATTCAAACCATTTCTTTCAAGAAGATGACAGAAAGAGAGGTTGGCTTTGTTTCTGGCCATCAGAAATATGAAAAGGGAGAGAATGCAGGATTTAAAATATGTCTAGGAAAGCAAAACCTACCGTTGATTTTATACATTTGTTGTGTTGTCATTTCTACTCTCAAGTTATTCAAGTAAATCGAGCTGTTAGTCAAGTGATTGAAAAACAGCCTGAATTTATAACCTAGAAGCCTTACCCCGATGAAGAACGTTGCCGCATTTATAAGATTCAACAAAAACCGCTTTTGAAGACGATGGGCAATATCCTCAAGTCCAAGATCTCTTGGTTTTCTATGCATAGACAAACTGGACCGTGACCGCGCGGGATGACTCGAAAAAGATGTGCATGGCCAACGTCAACTAGATTGGGAAATATTGTGCATTGACAGATTCAGGACAATAAATAATAAGAATGAAAGCAAGAAAATAAATAAGCTTTAGAGAAAGAAGAGAAGAAAAGGGATTGGAGATATGAAAATTCTGTAATATTTTCCTTGAAAATCAAAATCGTCTGAACATTTTGAAAAGTGAGATATAAATACTAAAGCCCTAACTAGAACAAGCGATTGGGTCTATGGTCCACTATATAAAATACCCAACAATAATTAAATTAACCTCAATAAAAAAAAAATCAAATTAATTAATCTCAACTAAAAGTTCATATAAACTAAACCCAAAAACATAAGTTAAAAGCCCAGTTTCTCAATGGTTTGGGCTATCTTTCATCGTCTATGATCATGTGTGCGTAAATATTTTTCTGATTCAGTGTTCTCACCAATTCTCCTGAGAGGAGAACTTGACATCGTTGAGTATAAGTCAAGGCCATTCCGGTAACGCTCTCAAAGATAAGAATCAAGCTATTGTGATATTTTTTTGATAATCCAAATATAGTTTAAATCTGATCTTCAAGCCTATATGTTGGGATTTGTTGAAGTTCACCATTCTTGGTAAGAACATCATTTATATTCAAATTAGTATTAATATGTTTTTTTTTTTCCAAAATAAAATTAATGAGGCAAAGGTTATATATAACATAAGTTAAAGCCCACTTTATCACTGGTTTGAGCTATCCTCCATTGTCTATGATCATAGTCATGCTTAAATAATGTTTCCATTTTACCCACCACAGAGTCTTGAAATTTAAATGGAATGGTGCAATTTAAGGGGAAGTGGAACCTGTAGACCAGATGGAATCGGGGCAATATTGGGCGGCAATACGTCTCTTGCAGCAGAGTTGAACCAGGGCTGTCCAGAACTCCAATTGTGCTCGAGCACCTTAACTGCATAAATACTGAAGACAATTTAACTAGCAGTTTTACTTCTGGAGATCCCACCAAGAATAATGCTAGAAAGCTTGCCAGTTCCTCGGGTTTTTTCCCTGTTCTTTATTTTCTGTTAATTACAAAGCCCATTGTTAATACACTAAAAATCTTACAAAAAAATAAAAAACTTCAAATGTACATTATAATATCCTCGTGGGTAAGAGAATGCTTGAGACAACAAGCATGAAGGGTTGACTCCCTGTTCAAACACACGCAGATACACAGACAGACAGATCATATGTATGTGAGAGCACCAAAGAGTTAAATTATCGGAGCACCCAGGAGCTATAATATTGGAGGTTTGGCCTGCAAACAGTTGGATCGACTCCATCAATCCAAAACTTGGGCTGTTTTTTTTTAAATTATGTTCTTGTCCAACATTATTGATGCCCTCGAATTTTCATTTCTGTGATGCGAAGATCCTTTCTTTCCTTAAGAATGGCTTGAGTTATTATTATATCATGTAAACGGGCAAACCCAATCTCAAAGACGATCTCTCCAACGCAGATCTACGTATTTATAAAGGCAAAAGGGACCAAAACGTGCATGTCACCAAGCAAATCATAGTTAAGATGGACGGGTTCTCGCTTCTTAGTAAATTGTCAAACCCATTGTTGAAAAATATACTTTGAACAATTAAAATTTTAATTATCTTATATTTTCTATAAAAAATAAATATTTAAATTTAAATTTATTATACAAATTATAATTTTTTTATCATCATATCAGATCATCATACAACTCTGGGACTTGTGGGTCTCCTTTCCTAATCACAGAAAATCAAAGTTCATCCTAAGCTCCACGTCTGTTTAAGCTCTGGCTGGCTGGGCCTACTCTCCATCCTAATTATGATTTGGAATTTAAATTGATGAATCATAATTTAGCATGATAAATAAATAAAAAAATCAACTCTTTATTATTTGTTTCTCTCACTTAATCCAAAAAAGAAAAGAAAAACTTGAAACCAGCAGGGAGAATCCGTTCATGTTTACTCCATGTCAGGTAAACATGTACTTGCCACCAATATAATCATTGCAGTAAATTTTATTTATTTTGGTAAGGTTTTTCAGATACCGAAGGCCTTGTGGTTCGTTGCCAAGAGTTGATTCCTTTAATCAAACATTTAATTTAAATTAGATCAAATTAATTTCTTTAATTTAAAATAAAATATGTGTATAAAAAAGGCAATTAGAGAACCTTTGACAAATGCTGCCATGCATTGTTTATCTGACGGCATCAAACCTAATTTAGTGAATGTTATGTTGTCAATGGTCTATTATTCATGTGTTTTTTCTTCACTTGTTTTATATACCAGTGATTTGATATATTTTTAATTTAAAATAATTTTTACTTTAAAAAATTAAAATATTTTTTATTTTTTAAAATTTATTATTGATATTACTAAATTTAAAGTATTCAAGAGCACTGAAATTAAAATAATTTAAAAACTATTTTCAGATTGGCTTGTGTAGAATTTTTGTGATCTTCTGGATGACACGATTAGTCTTTCACTTCCATGAACTAAAGACACCACAAGTCACCTCTGACTTCTGATCAGTTGACCAGCATTCTCTTCCTGTGAAAGAACAACGCTAACCTAGCAATGTAGATGTTTTTGCCTTCGGCATGGATGTTTAAACTAAAAGCATATTATGGTAAATATATTTTTTATTGACGTGCTCTGAATGGAAGATCTTTTATATATATATATGTGTGTGTGTGTGTGTGTGTGTGTGTGTGTAAGGCAGTTAGAGAACCTTTGACAAATACTGCCATGCATTGTTTATCTGGCTATTTAATTACTTGGGAAGTAGAATTATTTTTTTTATAATGATAGGGCAGAATTTTACCAGTATAGATATTATTAGTATTAAAAAATATTATTTGACATAAAAAAAATAAAATTAATTAAAAGGATAAAAGTAAAAGTATTGTCTTTTTTTTGTTTTTCATTATTGTCCTTTTTTTTACTTTTTAATTTGATTTTGATTTTTTTTTAATTTTTTCTATTCTTCTATGAAGTCCTTTTCTATAGTGTTTATGCATCTATAATCTTAGTTTTGGTTTTTAATTTCTATTATTTTCTTTTTTATTGTGATTTTATTTTTATTCAATTTAGTCTTAAAATTTTAATTTATATTGATAATCATTTTAAAATTGATATTTTTTTCTTTTTTTTTTCTTTTTTATTTGACATTATTTTTATTTATTTATTAAATAAAATGATTTATGCTAATATGTATTTATTTTTATATATTTTGTATTATTTAAAATAATATGTATTTTGGATTTATCATTTATGTTGATTGTTTTTATTTGCTATTTTGTTAAACTTTTTTTTTTAAGATAATTTTATGGTTTTCATTGTTTACACATTAATAATAATAATAATAATAATTTTAGTGATTTTGTTTTTTAAAATTTTTTTCTTAGGAAAAAAAATAATTTTCATTGCTTAAACAATAATAGTAATGATAATGATGATAACAATACTAGTAACAATAACTAATAAAATCATATTAATAATATCAATAATAACACATTAAACATTTTATTGTAATTTAAATTATTATAATAATTATATTCATAATGATAATAATACTATTTTTTTTTGTTTTTTTAATTTTTACTTTAATTATTTTTAAACTTTTATTAGATAAAATGATGTTTTTAAATGTTACTAATATTTATTTTTGTTTTACCTTCAATCATAATAATAATAATAATAAGAATAATAATTCAGACAATTTATCATCTAATATTATATTTATTAATAATTAAGTCTTGTAATGTCTTTATATGTAATTTTTAAAATCCAATATCTCATATTATCTTATTTCTTAAAAATTATAATACTTAACATCGAAATTAAACTAAAAAACTTATCCTTCTTGGATAGTTCCTATTTTCTTTTATGTTTATGTATCTATATTTTTAGTTTTGATTTTTAATTTATATTGTTATTTATCTTATCCATTAAATGCAACTTGCGTTAAAGAACAGAATAAGTTTAGATTTGACGGTGTGAAATGAGAGTAAAACTATTTATTATGCATGTATAAGAAATATTTTGTTGTTAGTGGTCTATTATTCATTTGTTTTTCTTCATTTGTTTTATCTACGTGTGACTTGATATGTTTTTAGTTTAAAGTAAATTTTACTTAAACAATAAAATATTTCTTTATTTTTTAAGGTTTATTATTGATATTATTAAATTTAATGTATTTAAGAGCACTGAAATTAAAATAATTTGAGATAAAATAAACAAACAAAAAAAACCTTTTAGTTCAGTATTTGATATTCTGGTAATGCCTCATAATGATAATAATACTAATTTTGCTTTTATTCTTTATTTTTATTCTTTAATTATTTTTATTTATTATTCATATCAAATAGTTTCTTTTCAATGTTGCTAATATTGTTTTCTTCTACTTTTAATTATAATAATAATAATAATAATTGGAATAATTAATCAAGTAATTTATCATTTGGTGTTATTATTATTAAAAGTTAAGTTTTGCAACTTTTGTATGCATAATGTTTCAATATAATATCCTGGATTAATGATTTGAAAAATGTTTGTTCCTCGATATTTTCTTTAATTTTTTTTAAAATTATATGACTTAATATTAGTGTTAGAAACAAAAAATTGTTTTCTTTAATTTTGGTTTCGTATTCTGGCACTTATTCTTTTAATTTTTTTAGTCCTTCGAGGACAATTCATATTTTTTATTTGTATTTATATATTTATACTCTTAGTTTTAGTTTTTAATTTTTATCATTTTTAATTTTATTGGGTTTTTAATTTTATTGAATTTAATCTTGAAATGTTAATTTGTTTTGATCATTATTTTAAAATTGATATTTTTTTTTATTTCTTATGTTTGTTTCTTTTTTTGTTTGATTTTGATTTTGAATTTTTTTTCAAAGCAAATTATTTTTTAAATGATAATAATATTTATTTAAGTTTTTTTCATTTGTTTTGATTGGTTTTTGTTTGCTTTTTTGTTTAAGTTTTTTGGTGTTATGTTTTGTTCATCAAGATAATTTATGGTTTTCATTATTTACACAACAACAACAATTATCTTAGCAATTGTTTTTTTTTATAATTGTTTTCTTGCTTAATATCTTGTTGCACTTTCTATTTTTTTCTATTAGTTGGGATAATTTAGAATTTTCATTATTTAAATAGGAATAGTAATGATAACAATAAGAATAATAATTTATTATAATGATTATAATGCTTATGGTATTAATAATTTTGGTGATGATGCTAATAATAACAATAACCCAAAAAATAATATTAAGAATACCAATAAATTTTATTTGTAAATTAAAAAAATTAAGAAAAAATCAGCAACATTACAATCCAGTATGGATTGTGTTTTGCTGGACGGTAAAATCAATAACTCTTTGAATTTATTTTAAATTTAATTAGTTTAATAAGCTGAATTTTGCAAATCGAACAGCTACCATCTTCTTCAATTTCCAAACATATTAAATTTTCTCTCATAAAAAACGTCACGAGATCTTCAGTGATTCGTATGAAAGTTATCTTTGCACTTGAGATGGTCCCCTCTAATCAATAAAAAACCAAAATTACTCCATCAAATTTCTTCAATGTTAACATCACATGCATATGCATACACACACATATATATCTATATATAGATATATAGATATCTATATATATATATATATATATATATATATATATATCCAAAATGACTACATCCAAGCAAAAGTTTCCACAGCTGCGCCGGAGCTGGGCATTTTAAATTCCACAGTACGTAAGAATCTGTCCCTAGCAACCATTCGTTTCTTGTGCTTTGACATCATGCTTTGAAAATATTAGATGTCTGTTCATCATTTTCCTGGATTCAGTTGAAAACAATCCCCCAAGCGGTTTCGATTATCAAAGGGTCTATTATACAATCAACAAGTTGAGTGTACGGAGGCTTCATGGACTTTTCTGGCACCCTAAAATAGAAATTGACTCTTTTAATCCAATAAAGGGAACCCAGAAATATATTTTTGTTCTTTGTTTGGCGTAATAATTGACTGCGATCTTGAGGGTCGTAGAGAAATTTCATATGATCAGTACTTGTTTCAATTTCTGGTTGGATCGTATACAGTTTTTGAGATGGTTTTTATTTTTATAAATAAAACAAGGATTTAAAAGAATAAAAGTGCTGTTCACCAATTGATAAATCTTT
The DNA here is from genome assembly GCA_015731905.1 of Salix dunnii. NCBI lineage: Eukaryota > Viridiplantae > Streptophyta > Magnoliopsida > Malpighiales > Salicaceae > Salix > Salix dunnii. The sequence goes on along the minus strand of CM027674.1, from coordinate 24,451,647 downwards.
AAACATATTAATAAGAAAATGTTTTTCACCATTTTGCAGACTTTCAAAACGATGAAGCTAACCGCATCGCCATGGCATATAGCGTTGACGAGGAATCTCAGTCCAAGTCTTCGTGCGGCAATGCATGATTTTCCACAGGCTGTAATCCTGTGGCTGCCATTGCATGTTTTTTTCTTCTTCTTATGATTTGACGTGTTTGAGAGGGAAAGAAATAGTGGGTGAGGTGGCGAAAACCCACTTGAAGATGAACATTATTCGACTGCCAATTAAGATTGAACAGCTTTCACCACAATATAATAATATTTAACAAAATCATACACCAGGCTTCTCTTTTTTAGATAGACGGCTCATAAATGCGACTTCAGGTATGAGATTTGTTCATTTGCACTGTATATATTTAAAAAGTGTTTTTAAAAATAAATGATTTTTAAAAAAAAATTAAATTAATTTTTTTAGTATTTTTAAAATAATATTATTGTCGAAAGAATTAGTTAAATGGCTTAGTATATGTGTGAGAGTGTAATTGATATTATTTATATATATATATAACTTTGAAATTAATCCAGATTTACTCGAATCAACTGGAATACATATATTGATTTACCTGTCAAGACAGGTAAGAATTAACAGCAACTAGGATTTGTAATAGGGTTCTAACACATCAGCTTAGTTGTGGTCGGACGAATGTTTTTATGAAGAAAAAAAACTCTTCTTTATCCTCACGATTTACTTTCTTGTTCAAATTGAAGATGATAACAGCTTCATGTGTCCATGGTAATGATCGAAGTCCACAGACTGCAAAATCTGGAGTGCAAGAGCATGGGAGATTCAGTGTAAACGCAGCTAGGAGTACTCATCACATATGCAGTCGTTGACCGCAAATAAATTAATATGCGGCTCGTTGGACCGCCTCCATTAAATTAATTTTCTGCTTTAATTATTCGAAGGAATTGATTCCTAAAAAGTTTAGGGATGGCGAGTCAATGATTTCGTTCACATGGTTTCTGCACCTGCTGCATGCGAAATCAATTTTGTACAGCTAGAAAAGGTTGAGATATTTCAAGGAATATCAGTCCAACCATCCAATAAAGGTCCCTTAGAAAGCAACGACGACTCCTACATGCGTAGTACTTTTGAATTATCTAGTTGACAAGTTGGAAATACATACATATAGTTTAGTTTAGTTTGGTGTGTTGGATATAGTTTTTTTTTAAAATATACACACACATATATGTACACTAAGATTACAGTGAAATCTAGTAAGTTATTGGCTTGCGTTTGATTTTTATCAAATGAAAATAGTGAGATTTAAACTCGTGACTGTTAGGTTAATAAAACTTTCATACCATATAAAAGAATTATCTCATTAAAAAACTTATATTTTGTAGCAATTTAATCTATTTTTTCTCAATGATTTTGATTGCAATAACAAACGGACACTAAAGAAAACGCCTGTAGTGGCCTAAAAAGAGTATATAGTTTGGACTTATTTACGTTTAGACATTGAATGTGTGAGCATGTGTTGCTGGGTACAATTTGGAGTGGTTATCATCGAAATATTTGGAGTCATTGTCATGGAAATGAGCAAGTTCTTTTCAAGGAAATTACAAGCTCTTTCTATGAGAAATCAAGATATGTATTTTGCAGTGGGGAAAGAGCACAGGCCCTTGACTTTTGGTGCAGTGACACACAAATTACTCCAACACAACTTGGATTAGAAATAAGGATGATAGAAACATGGAAAATGAAACGACAACACACACACAAAAAAAAAAAATTGAATGAAACGACAAAGGAGTCTCCATCTCTATTAAACTGTCGAATATGCTCTGAGTTTTGATCACTTATATATGTGTGTGTGTATATTCTTGGAAAGCATTAACTTGTATGTCATTGTATTTTAAAAAATAAAAAAGATATTATTTTAATATAATTATAAATAAAAAATAACTTTAAAACAATCAGAAAGCAAAACTCATTAGAAATTCAATGGGTTATTTTCTTTTTAAGCCGAGAACGGTGCAAGGAGTGGATGCAAAGAGATGCTTAGGATCTTAAAGTCAACATAATTAGATATACTAATTTCATTTAATTTGTTTGCACTCAACCAAAAAGAAAAAAACTTGAAGTGCATACATCAGCAGAGGAGCTTAGAGTCTCACTTTAGATTACCAAAAACTCCCACCGTTGATCAATCACTAAATTAGATAGGTTGACTCTCGTGTGGTGGTGATGTTAAGAAAGTGAGAGTGAGGAACACATTCAAAGAAAAAAAATATACAAACTTGATTATGAAATTAAATTAATTTTTATTTAATTTCACATTTGTTTATTTATTTTAATGTTTTTTCTTTCAGGGGGTAAAGTGAACTTAACCACTCTGTTTTATAATACATACAGTTCCTTGGAAATATACTTTGAATTTGATGGTCAATGAATTGTATGTTTACCCTAATCTGATCCATGTAATTAAATGGATTGGACTTGCATGTAATTTCTATGAATAAATGCACGGTAAAGGAACGGGCTTGGAGCAATCGGTGATAAAAAAACCCTGTTAAACTTGATTATAATATGGTTTATAATCTGAATTTGTTCATTAAATAAATTAAATTTGAATCTATCTCAATCCCATATCAGAACATATTTTATTAAATATTATGTGGCTGAAACTCATTTTATATCAAGAAATGGTTTAGATCTTTTAATCCAACCAATTAAATGATAAGTATGTTTAATATTCAAATCCGATTTCAATCGAATCTGGATCGACAGTCCATGTCTACAGAAGGGTAGGAGATTTAGAGAGAAATTGAGTCGAAAAGAAGCAGATAGAAAATAAAAGAATTTATATGTATTCATTTAAAAAAAAAAACTTGTAAGAAAAGAAAGAAATGTCAAGAAGAGGGTAGGGTGGTTTAATTGTACTAAAGTATTTTACTTTATTTTGACATTATTGTAAAAAAAACATGAATAATAATAATAATAATAATAATAATTAAAAAAAAACGACCAATCGCTCTCCAACTAATCTCAAACAAATTTGTGATCAATTAATTATTTTAGATGAACAGCACAGGCACTAATCAACACAGTTTCGCAGCATCTACATGGCATTTTCTTGCTCCAACTAATCTTAAGCAAATATGTGATTAATTAATTATTTGGGTCTCAATTTAGTTGAGCAGCACAGGTACTTACTAATCAACACAGTTTCACAGCATCTACATGACATTTTCTTTATTTACTTAATTTTATGGCACCCTCTCCGATTTCTAAGCTGAAATCCATGGATGTGGAATGGCTGAGAAGCTGAATCCCAGCCTTGTTCATGTTTCAAGTGTATTTTTAAGAATTTTTTTTATTATTTTAAATTAAAATATTTTTATATTTTTAGATTGTTTTCGCGTGTTTCTAATATTAAAAATAATTTTATAAAAATAAAAAATATTATTTTAATATATTTTTAAATAAAAAAACACATTTAAAAACAATACAAATCACTGAATCCAAACATGCACCCATCCCTAGATATGTCCAGATTTTTTTGTAGCTAAATGAGATTCTTCAAGATTCCCATTCCAATCATGCGAGTCCAGCTCAAATTCTGGCAACATTAAGAGCTAGCATGTGGATGCTTGCTTCCCAAAACGATTCCATAAAACCCTCCCAGGCCTCCCCCATCTCGCAAGGTATTTGTATTATAATCTGCTCCTCGTAACAGTTAGCAACTTTAAAAGTCTGTAATCAATGGTGGAAGCGGAGCAATCACTCCAAAATTCTGAGCTGAGGCAACGAGCTTACATGGATTTCTGGAGCTAGCGAAGCAATCCCTTGATGGGTATCTCTCCGTTGACATTTGACAAGAGGAAGGAAAATACTTGCAGCCATGTCTGCCAAAACTTCCGCTTGTAATTTCCTATCTCTTTGTTTAGACGCCAGGTGGTATATATTAAATTATAAATAAATATTTTAATCAATGTATATGATATTTTCAGCATTGGTTTTGTAAGAATCCATCTATATCATGACTGGAATCTTCCTAATCGATTCAGTTCATAGGTAGGTTTTAACGAGATTATTAGAAATCAACACCTCTAATTCACGACACTGAAATGATAAATTAACATCATAACTATCTTCCTAAATATCACTCATCGCCCTGTTTTTAATTTTTAATTTTCTTATGTTATAGTGTACAAAGATATTATTAAAAATATCACTATAACATATCTAATATCACTTATGTTATAGTGTACAAAGATATTTCAATACATGTGCTAAGAATATATATATATATATAGCTTGAAAGTTATCTCAAATGTCCTTAAAATATGTTATGTGGTATGATGACAAAGAACTTGAGATCTGTATAGCAAATCTCGAATTCAACTCAGAGCATGTATATCTTGTAAAAATCTAGGATAATTAAGGTTTTACTTACTTAAATTTACCCATAAAACTATACTTTTTAAAAATAAAATTTTCTCTAATAAAATAAAATAAGAATTTCTCTCATATGGCATATCATGAATTCGTAGAATTTGAAGATAGTTGGCATTGCACTTTGTTTCACGTGTAACATAATATGGCATAAAATTGGTAATGTCTTGGGAAACTTAACTAGTAAATTTAAAAATGGGAAATATATATATATATATATATATTCAACGCTATCTTAAATTTCATTCAAAGATGTGATGCAATAATAAAATATTTAATATCTGCATGATATGTCTTAAATTTGAATTAAAATATATATCTTTTGCAAGAGTTTAAAACAATAAGTTTTATATGATCATTTGAGATCATGAAATATATCTTTTGAAAATGAATTTTTTAAAAAAACAAAAAAAACAAAAGAGAGAAGAAGTTATCTCAAATGGGCATGGGCATAAAGCTGGTCTCCATGGCATATCATGAAATCGTAGAATTTAAAGAAAGTTGGCATTGCACTTTGTTTCACGTGCAACACAATGTGGCATAAATTGGTGATCTCTCGTGAAACATAACTAGGAAATTTAAAAATCTTACTCTTTTTTGATGATTAATAGAGACAAAGCACTATAAAAATACAGGGTTCCATTAAAAATAAATTATATTAAAATTTTCACTCAAGATTTTATTTATTATTCATTTTTTTTATTTTTATTTTCAGGTAGTCTGCTTCTCTAAAAGATTTATAATTTCTTAAATTAACCTAAATAAGTTAGAGAATTTAAAAAAAAAAACCAATAAAAGTTTTAAACAAACTTGAAAAAAATAAAATAAAGTATTTATAAACTAAATATAAAAAGAATCATAAACCAATTAAAAAAACGATATCTTAATATAAAAAAATAATATTTTATTCATTTCAACTCGATTCAGGAGTTGAATAAAACAATATATCAATTATAATATTCATAATCTGCAATAATGCTGGAGGAAGAATAAAAAAAATGAAAAAGTAGCATGTGATATAACAAAAAAAAAAAAAAAAATCAAATCATCATTAAGCTTGGAGGTGGTGGGCTGGTGTCTTTCCACCATTGTGAAAGGGCTTCGATCGTGGTCACAATGGAGCACCAGCACATAGCTGTCGTTGAAGGGATTGTCAAAGCTTATCCCAATTAAATAAGCCAATTTCGATTATTAATTCCCTCCATTATAGATGCATATGTTGATTTATTTTTTTTATTAATGTAAATATCCAAATTAACTCATGTATATCTTAACTAATCTTATAAATCTTAAAATTAATAATTACATAAAATTTTAATTGTTAATAACCAGAAGAGTTGACTCTGAACTCTATCTTAAGCTCCTGATCTTGATGATTAATTTCCTCCATTATAGATGCATCTGTCGACATGTTTTCTATAATTACTAGCACAATAATTCTTCCATATACACACACACACACACTCAATTTTTTTTATTATATACTTAGATTTTTTGTTTTTAATTTTACTTGAGTCGTCAAGTATATATTATTCCCAGCTGGATGGGACCTTGCTTTTATTTGACGACGGAGTAAATAAAATATAATCATACCATAAGTTTAATTATAAATTAATAGTAATTTGATTTAGGAGGATTCTATGGAATCCAGTCCTTTTCAAATACCTACAACACATCCGATTAATATTATGAAAAAATATTTTAAAATAAATTATTATAATTTAACTGAATAAATTAGAATTCTAATCATGGAAGGATTAGGATTTCTCGTCTCTTTCGGTAAAAATAAACTCCCTGTCAAGCCTATAAATAAGCTTAAGAGTAATAGTTTCGCCACCACGGCTACACGTACAAGAGCGGCAATGGATCCGTCTTCTTCAGATTGAGAAGGCTATTCCTCTCTTCCCCCCCAAAAAGAGAAAAACTTGTAAAGTATTTTACAGAATTATGTTTTCAATTTATTATTTTCTGCTAAACTTATTTGCTGTCGCCTCGTGATCTCTTTGAATTTTGACGCTAATTACGGGTGATAAATAGAATATATGCATTGTTTTAATTGACTCCGAAATATACTGCGTAAAAAACGATCGATGGATTCGTTGGATCAAATTGAGACTGATATATAATTGAGGACTGAATTGAAATTCTAGTATAGCAGGAGAAAAGTACTAAAGAAGCGTAGATGTAAAAACGACTGTGTTATACTGTGATTGTTTTATCATGTACTGGGCTAAGCTTACTGGTCCGTACTATATTGTCTTCTTTTCTTTTTTCCTACTGTAATTATTAAAATTGAATTTATTATAATAATTTAAATATAATTTAACGTGTTTTCGAACGAAGAATCACTAAATGACGTGTAAGGAATGCAAGTTCGTGGAATTTTCAAAAGGGTAAGGCAGGAGTATGCTTTAGAAATCGACAGTGGTAGTCCCTACAAAGACTTCGAGAAGTCAAACAAAAAACCTTAACTCGTTTCGCCTCCTGCTGTTTGTTTTTCCCCTTATAAATTGAAGGAAGGAGAACCGCTTGTGTTCGTACAAAGCACGTTGATGCAATATTTCATTCTCTAGCTCTTCATCTTCTTGAGCTTCTCCGCGTGTCATTCTCTGCAGATTGAAGACATGGGTGCTGAGACTGCTAACAATGATCATGGCTACACCCAGAAAGAGGTGAGCCCTCTCTCTCTCTCTCTCTCTCTCTCTCACTTTTTTTTCCTGTATATTGTTAGTTTTGCAGAGCAAAAAGACATGAAAAGTGATTACAACTTTTCCAAAATGGTTGGGGATTCTGTCTTTAGTTAGCCTTTTTACTTGATTCTTGCATCATTAGCCTCTCCACTTAGCACTTTTTGTTAATTATATATTAGTATCTCTTTTTCTTATCTCCTGCCTTCTTCTTTTTTTTTTTGCTTTTGGGGCAAAGTTCTTCCTTCTTGGCAGGCAGAGGAGAAAATGAAAACGAAAACGAAACGTTTCAGCTTAATGATTTTGTTTTTAACCATTTTTATAGAAGCCAATTAATTTAATCGAGAATGTTATTAGAAACAAGAACTCACTGTAAACGTTCATGTGCTCTCTGCCTACAAATTAAGTGGTAAATCTGTGTGCATCATGTGCTCAAGAACTGAGGGCAACACAAAGAACAGCTCTCTGCTTATGTACTCACTGAGAGATTCACGGTGTCTTGCTTCTCTTTTTCCTTAAAAAAGAAACAGAAGGGCATCTACATTTTGTCTCTTTCGATCTCTTATACCGCACCAGTCCCTTTAATTTATTGCAATTTCATCAAGTTGGGAATTTTCATGTTCATAGCCTGTGTCCAGTCTGTTTATTTTCTTCTTCTAATTATTTTGAGGAATTCTTATGCATACGAAATGATTGATTCAATAACTTCACCATGGATCTCCAAATATGTCACAGGGTACGAATTGAGTATATGATAGTGATGATATATATAAATAATTGTGTTTATTTCTCCAATTAATTTCTCAAAACAGTAGTGGCTTTTAAATTATATTTTTTTCTTCTATTTATGGATACTATAGACTTCATCTTACTGCTTTAGAACACGTAATTGCCATTAATATGTTGACTCCAAATTTAGACTCTACACGCACATCCACTATTTCGATGTTGTTTGTTTTCAAATATATCTTTAAAAAATATAATGAAATAATATTTTCATATTTTTTAAAATTTATTTTTGATATCAATATATCAAAACAATTTGAAAATATAAAATATAATTAAAAAAACAAAACTTTTAAAACACACACAAAAAAAGGGACTCTTCGGTCTTCTTGCTAATTTTTCCAATCCTAACATTGATTTTGGAAATTTGTATCCACTTGACCTACCACTATGCTTCTCTTTTTCTCTGCCATATTCTAATCTTGCATGTGAACTAGCAAGCTAGGTCAGTAATTCAAATTACTAGTTTTCAGTCTTTTTCTTTGTTGGCTCTCAACTTTATACAGTATATTTGTTCTAAAAATAAGAATAAAATAAGACTTATAACTATCGTCATCATCCATGGATTTGGGGGATTCTAGAGTAAAAAGAAATTGGTTAAAATTTTTGATAGTGGGTGTACCAAAGAATTAACACCTTTTAAGATACCAGCACCCTTTTTCTTGATGAAACTCTAAGATACTACCTTAGTTGTAGCCTTGTATGTGTATACATACCACCTCATAAATGTTCTACAAATATAATTTTTCCTTTTCTTTTATGGGATGATTGCGGTTTTTACTCTTCATGCACATGGTGGCTATGGTTGTTTTATAGAGAAAAAAAACTTGAGGATAAGAGCAGTATGTGTTGGAGAAACCGTGTTAGATCAAGAAGGACTTGAGGAAGAGTAGATTATTATTTTTGAAGTCTTGAATGGTGGCTATGGTTGCTTTATATTTAGTACAGGGACACTGGACCCATTCCCAGAAATGATAGTCAAAGTCAGATTAATAGTGGTGGATGGGTGGTGTGTAAACCAAACAATTGGCTGCTAGCTAGATTCCAAAAGTGCGAAGATTAGAAAAACTTTGGAAACTAAACTACTAGACAGTGGACAACTTGACAAATGATCTAGTGTTTGCTACTCCAAAGGTTTAGGGATATCTAGATTCATAGGACCGGAATATTAATAAACAAATATTGAAAAGAACTAATGGGTGCGCTGAAGACTTTTATGAAAGCTTTGTTTTACAGAATGAACTGTGGTGTCAACTTGTAGGATAAAAGGAGGGAAATAAATGTGTTCAACTCTTTTGCTCTCTCTGATATCATTTTCTTGAATTGTAGTCTAATTCTGTTGCTGATTCAATAGCAAGAAACAGCGATTCTGTTGCATTATTCTGTATGTTTTGCTGTTAAAATTGATGTAGAAATGTGTAATCATGGATGACAGGTTGATGAACAAGCAGCAAGGCAGAAGGCAATCGATGATTGGCTTCCAATTACCTCTTCAAGGAATGCAAAATGGTGGTACTCAGCTTTCCACAATGTCACTGCCATGGTGGGAGCTGGTGTCCTCAGTCTCCCTTATGCCATGTCAGAGCTTGGATGGTACGTTAATCAGCACATTTTTTTAAAAGGAAGAGAAGACATCTTCCCATCTGCGGTCCATTTCATTATGACATTAACATCTTTTTTTTTGTTTTTTTTTTAATCGAAGTAAGTTTCTGTCTGTTATATTCAGGGGTCCTGGCGTAGCTGTGCTAATCCTGTCATGGGTGATCACGCTATACACACTATGGCAAATGGTTGAGATGCATGAAATGGTGCCAGGAAAGAGATTTGATAGATATCATGAACTCGGTCAACATGCTTTTGGTGAAAAGCTTGGCCTCTACATTGTTGTGCCGCAGCAACTTATTGTTGAAGTTGGTGTGTGCATTGTGTACATGGTTACCGGGGGCAAATCATTGAAGAAGTTCCATGATGTTGTGTGCAGCACATGCAAACCGATCAAACAAACCTACTTCATTATGATTTTTGCCTCTGTTCACTTTGTGCTCTCCCATCTCCCCAACTTCAACTCCATCTCTGGTGTTTCTCTGGCAGCTGCAGTCATGTCCCTGAGGTAACCCTACACTTCCAGGCCTTCACATTCTGTGTGCCAAAATCTGTGATATTGAACCCCACAGCACAATTAAAACATAATAAATAAAAAAGAAAATAAGAGAAATTTAAGGGGCTAGAAATTGATATGTTTTTCTAACATTCTAGGTCTTAAGAAACTATGTTGTCATCTATAAATCTATGAACTTCAATAAAATTGATTCACATTTTCGTTTCAGTTATTCTACGATTGCTTGGACGGCTTCTGTTGACAAGGGTGTTCAACCAGATGTGCAATATGGATATAAAGCTTCTAGCAAGGCAGGGACAGTCTTTAACTTCTTCAGTGCCTTGGGTGATGTGGCTTTTGCTTACGCCGGGCACAATGTGGTCTTGGAGATTCAAGCAACGATCCCATCTACACCTGAGAAGCCATCCAAAATACCTATGTGGAGAGGAGTCATAGTTGCCTATATAGTGGTGGCTTTGTGCTATTTCCCTGTTGCTCTGATCGGTTACTGGATGTATGGAAATTCAGTCTCTGACAACATCCTCATCACATTGGAGAAACCTGTGTGGCTTATTGCAATGGCTAACATGTTTGTTGTGGTCCATGTTATTGGAAGCTACCAGGTGCAAATCAAACCTTACCTTATCTTTTCCTCCTCCCTTCAGATTGATATTTATTGCAGATTTTTCAACATTATTTTTTTTCCACCATGCAGATTTATGCCATGCCAGTGTTTGACATGATGGAAACTCTGTTGGTAAAAAAAATGAATTTCCGGCCAACCATGATTCTTCGTTTTGTTGTACGCACTGCTTATGTTGGTAAGAGAACTCCCAAGTTATTAAGTTGTGTTTTTGAATACAAGGTTCTCATGTGAAGTCAGGTAGATCGAGTTTGAAATTAGATTTATTTATCTGCTCTTGTTTTCATTGCAGCGTTCACAATGTTTGTTGGCATTACCTTCCCTTTCTTTGGTGGACTTCTTGGATTTTTTGGAGGATTTGCTTTTGCCCCAACTACTTACTTTGTAAGTGGCTCTATTTTATTTCAGTCTAGTATATGATTGAGAAAACTACTATGTGATTGGTCTATAAAAAGATTTTGCACCATTGCCTAACCTCACTGTTCCATTCTTCAGCTCCCATGTATAATGTGGCTTGCCATCTACAAACCAAAGAAGTTTGGCTTGTCTTGGTGGACTAACTGGGTAAGTTGATGAAGATCCACGCTTATTTATTTACTTTCTATCTAAATTCACTTGATCTTACTTAATTTATTCAACTGCAGATCTGCATTGTCTTCGGCGTTATCCTGATGGTTGTATCACCCATTGGAGGGTTAAGGCAAATCATACTTCAAGCCAAGCACTACAAGTTCTACGATTGAACAGCCTTCCAAACCTGCATGAAGGGGATTGCTATAAAGCAAAAATCCTCTTGTGAAGAAACCAAAACGGTGACAGAAACGATGGCAGTGGACAAAACTAGAGCTTTAAATAGGGCTTATCCAATATTATTGAGACCCCAATAGCCTAATTTGGAGCATTGACGTGCTTCTTGATAGTATAAGTTTGAATGGTGGCCGTAGATTCATGAGAGGGTTTCCTACATGGCTATACTTTGTTCCTTTTTTTTTTTTTCACCATTTGTGTATGCATATATATCACACCGCCCTTTCATGTCTTGTTTTAGCCAGTCAATTTGGTTTGTCAATTTCCTTCTTCGATTACTGAAATGAATACAGATATAAAGTTCTTAATTTGCATTTAAGGTGAATATGTTTGTGCATAGATTACCATCTTGTTATTCCACGTCAGAAAATCTCTTCAGCAATTTGCCATTTCCAATCATTGTAACGAAAAGTCTTGTATCTAGTTGCCTGAAATTTGCTCACAGAAATTTGGAATCCTCATGTTAGAGCTATCAAATAAAGAAGACAAGAGTCAAGAATGCCTAACAAGAAATGCTTTCGCAGTTTGAATAATCATAGCAAAAAAAGACCACTCTGTAACCAAAAAAAGATCACTTCGCAGTGGCATCAAATGGCAAGCATTACAAAATAGACTTCGCTAAAATGTTGCTATGGATATCATAATAAAAAAAATAAGATAAAAGCATATACTCCTAAATCCTAAACAATAGTCAGAATGTTTATCAGCTTTTGTATGAACCATACCTCCAACAAAAGCTGCAGGAGGGTATAATAATAGGGGGGGAAATCCTGCCCGTTTTACACCAGCTGATGTTAAGGGACAGCAAAATGATATTGTTATCATCGTTTTCATCCAGAAAAAGGACATGAAACAGTCTGCTCAACATCATAAACACAAATCTAACATTAAAAACCACTTTTAAATAACTAATCAACACATATATTTAATTTAGAACTTCAAATTCACGTATCTCCCAAATTCAGCAATAATTAGGTGTTTATGAGCTTTCATTTAATAATGATCTTGTTTAGTAAGTTCATTAGATTATGTGCGGTCGATGTTTCTCTTTCTTGTCACTCCTCTCTTTCTATTTCTTGTTTACTTTTTTTATATTTACATATGCAAAAATATTCTTGTAAAAGGTCTCATTCTTGATATAAAAGAAAAAAACAAAAATGTAGTGAAATTACTTCTCATATCCTTTCTCCAAACCCCGCTACTAAGAAGGATATTCAATTCTTACAATATCTCATATAAATAAGCAGGAACAATGGAAGGGGTTTGATTTATCATGGCTAACAACCTTTGCACATGTGTAAGCATAAAGAATATTTCATTATTACATGCTAGTTTGAATTCTGGGTGCAGACACAAAAAGAAAAATGAAAATGCTAAGAGATTGCGAGGTAAATCAAGAAACTACAGGCTGTTCTAATCACATATATATTCTTGGTGCAGACACAAAAAGAAAAATGAAAATGTTAAGAGATTGCAAGGTAAATCAAGAAACTACAGGCTGCTCTAATCATATATATATATATATATATATATACATATATATATATAAGAAACGGGAGAGATATCAATGAAGATTCGATTCAAAATGATGTGCTAGCAGACATACTGCTGTTATTTACACACCAGCAGGTTCGCCAGTATTCCTAATATTATAACCTTAAAACGTTTGGTAGCTGTATATTTCCCAAAGATTCCACCATTGCTATGTTTGGCGCCATGTGTGAGATTCTTCAGTGAAATATATTTAAGCATGATATATTAGATCAAACGATATAGGCAGGATATATACAAATAAAATTGAAGCTTGACAGTTTCAAGGCCTGCATGCCACTTTGCCAAAGGCGTCTTTCAGATATTCCTAAGAAGGTGGCGATTCCTTGATAGGAAATATCACCTGCAATATTGCAAATTTGCAATGACAATAATGGGAATCCTTTGTTTGCATGGAAAGCACTTGGGATCCCCAGCTGTTGCCAGGATTTGATGGTTAATTTTACTTGAAAAGTAAAGGAATAATAATGACGATCTTTATAGTTGGCCATTGTTAAAAATCTTCTCTTTGTGGGAAATTCAAGCAAATTGCAGCATCTAAATGCTTCTTCTTTTTTCATCTTGTTTAGCACAAGGCTGCGAGAATAAGCTGCATGAATGCCGACCAGCATCATTAGACTTGCAATTTATCAACAAGACAATGTACAGCATGCCCACTTTGACCTAAAGCGCTTAGGGTGTGTTGAAAATGGCTTCTTTTTCTTTTTTCTTTTTTCTTTTTATAGTTTTCATTTCCTCTTTTAGTTTTTCTTTTTCAATGGAAAATTGAAAACGTTTTGATGTGTTGAAAAAAACATTCTATGAAAAAAAAAAAGGATTGTAGAATATTAATTTATTTTCATTACATTACAATTATTATGAAAACATTATTTTTTAATTAAAAAATCATATATTACATTTATAATAAAAATTAAATTTACAGTACTAATTAAATATAAAAAAAATAATTATATCATTTGAAAAAAAGTGAGAAATTATATTAGAAAAATGAAGAAAATACTCTAACAAAATATTGTACTTTATTAAATAATATTTTTGTTTGATTTCGATTCAAGTAATATATTAAATAAATAAATAAAATGAATATTAATTTATAGAGATTTAAACTTGCAAAGCCAAGATATTCACGCAGGGTAAAAACTGTGCCAAAAACAAATCAGAATAGAATATTTAACAAAAAAAGGAAAATTGAAAAAAAATAATAGAATGGATAATCGATACAGAAAAGAATTCGATGGTCAGTAAGGGTTTCTGAAGATAAGTACGATTTTTTATTCTTAATGAAGATGACGTTCATGTTTTCTGCTCTTTCCATTCTAAACAGATTCATTATATTTAATTCTCTTAGACCATACTGTTTGTCATCAAGCTGGCGAACGGTATCCCATTGAAGTCATCGTCAGTTTCGGTATTTCCTTAATTCAAAATTCCGAAATATATATTTCTATTTCCAAAGATTCATCATTCACAGCTCTTAATTATATATTTCTGTTTCCAAAGTTCACTATCATCTTCATTTGTCACAAAATTCTCAGCCTGCACAGAAATGGGTACCCAAGTTCCTGATGATCAAAAACCTGATGTTTCCGAGGAATTATCAGAAGTATGTCCCTCTTCTGCCCTATAAAACAACATGTTTTCATCTGGATTGATAGTTAGACCTACCTCTCCTGTCCTATACACCAGCATGTTTTCATCTTGAATGATAGTTAGACCCTGCTGTGTGAAGTTACAGCAGGCCTTGCTTGTCTTTGAAGATCTTACTTCTTCTTGTAACAGAATTATTTCTGCTGAATTATGCTAGGATGCAGGAATGCTAAGTTATTAGAGGTAAAAATAGGAGGGTATTTTACACACAGTATGACTTGGGATAGTGAAAATCACGTAGGCTTGTAGAACCAAGATCCTGAGTCTCTGATCAATCAACAAATCATAGTCGTGAACCCTCCCTTTTTTTTCCTGGAATATCTATCTAGCATGTACTTGGAATTGGGCATTCAATTTTTATCGATGCAGTATTGTTATTAAAAGTAACAAATAGACGTGATATCGTGAATGACAGGCAGCTAGAAGGAAGAAGGAAATTGATGATTGGCTTCCAATCACTTCCTCAAGAAATGCAAAATGGTGGTATTCAGCTTTCCACAATGTTACCGCCATGGTTGGAGCTGGTGTCCTCAGTCTTCCATATGCAATGGCAAATCTTGGATGGTAAGTGTCTTCGTGAGCGTCATCGTGAAATCGCCTGATTCATATTTTTCCTTGAATCTTTAATATTTTCTAGAAAATGGGATTAATCTTAAATCTGTAACAGCATGATTGGTAATTAGATCTTTTCATCTTTGAATCCAGGGGCCCTGGTACCGTAATTCTTGTGCTCTCATGGACCATCACTCTGTACACTCTATGGCAAATGGTTGAGATGCATGAGATGGTTCCTGGGAAACGATTTGACCGATACCATGAGCTTGGCCAGCATGCCTTTGGTGAAAAACTTGGTCTTTACATAGTAGTGCCCCAACAGCTTATTTGTGAAGTAGGGGTCGACATAGTCTACATGGTTACTGGAGGAAAATCACTTCAGAAGATCCACAAGTTAGTGTGCAAAGACTGTGCACCGATCAAATTAACCTACTTTATCATGATCTTCGCCTCGGTTCATTTCGTACTTTCTCATCTTCCCAACTTTAACTCCATCTCTGGCGTTTCACTGGCTGCTGCAGTCATGTCTTTGAGGTATGTTTTCTGCGAGTCAATTCACCACTCTCTTTGATTTGCAATACAGAATTCTAAATCCTCTGCTGGAAAATTGAAGAGGATAGGACGGGAATGAGAGGGATTGATTGATTAAATGATTTCTTGCAAATAATCAATGAGGTCACCGTTTAGCATAATCCATTATGAATTCGAAAAATAACGATCAGCTTAGCCAGAGACTGCAGCCCCCGGTTTTATAAAAGAACAGCATTCCTGCAGGGTACAGCTAATGCAACAGAGAGTTCTTAAGAGTCATAGGAATCCATGTACTTCTTATTTTGTAGTTTCTAATTGCTGATGATCTTTTGCAGCTACTCTACCATTGCATGGTCAGCTTCTGTCCACAAAGGTGTTCAGCCAGACGTCGAATATGGCTACAAAGCCTCGACAACTTCTGGAACGGTCTTTAATTTCTTGTCTGCCTTGGGAGATGTAGCTTTTGCCTATGCTGGGCACAACGTTGTGTTAGAGATTCAAGCAACAATTCCATCTAAACCAGGCAAGCCATCGAAAGGGCCAATGTGGAAAGGAGTGGTGGTTGCCTATATAGTTGTAGCTTTGTGCTACTTCCCAGTTGCTCTTGTAGGGTATTACATGTTCGGTAATAAAGTCGAAGATAACATACTCATATCGTTAGAAAAACCAACATGGCTCATCGTAGCAGCTAATATGTTCGTCGTTATCCACGTTATCGGAAGCTATCAGGTTTGATTTGATGCAGTTGGTCATATCCCATGAGCAGTTCAAGCACAATAATATCAAAACTAACATAAATTTGTCGTGCTTTTTTTTTATATATATTTTTGTTTCTGCTGTACGACAGATATATGCAATTCCAGTATTTGACATGCTAGAAACGTTGTTGGTAAAGAAGTTGCATTTCAGGCCTTCCAGAAAGCTTCGATTCATCACACGCAATCTATATGTTGGTGCGTAAATTTCAGTGCTGTCACTTCGGAAGTGTTTTGTTTCATTTGTATAAACTGAGACTTCCATTTTGATTTCAGCGGCTACAATGTTCGTTGGCATCTGCTTCCCTTTCTTTGGTGGTCTTCTTGGATTCTTTGGAGGATTTGCTTTTGCCCCAACAACTTACTTTGTAAGCACCAGTTTCTTGTCCTGTGCAATAAAAAAAATGAAATTTAGTTGCAGAAACCTTTGGTTTATTTTGTGGACGTTTCAAGGGAAGCTTCCGTTCCAATTCCTGAATCTCCTTCCTTTCATTTCCAGCTCCCTTGTATCATGTGGCTGGCCATCTACAAACCCAAGAGGTTCAGCTTATCATGGATCACCAACTGGGTATGCTCAGTGCTTAATTTTCCACATCACATTTTGATATGCTTTTCATCTCCTTAATCTGACCCTGCTTTCTTCATTTCAGATCTGCATTATACTTGGCTTCTTATTGATGATTTTGTCACCCATCGGAGGGCTGCGGAATATCATACTTAGTGCCAAGGGCTACAGATTTTTCTCTTGACCAATTCTCACACCACTCAGTGTAGATTCTGAGAACTATATGTAGTTGTATTAAAAATAAGATGTCTTTGACAATGAGTCGGCCTCGGTCTGTGCAGAAGTCATTGTTGATCGGTAGGTATATTGTCCTTTGCATTGCCCAGCAATGTTGTTTTCAAGCCTCGTCACAGTTTGTGCTTTAGTTGAACCACAGTTGCCCTGCATTTTCTGTTTCGGCAGAACATAATATTATTATTACTACTTGTATTTGTTTTTGGTAAACAAAGTCTTTGTTTCCTATGAAACGCCAAGGAAGGATTCTGTATATCATCAGCATTTTGCGCAGGTCTTGCAGCTCATAATTCCTCACTGTCACTCTCATAACTCATCACCTCTCACAGTTTTCGAAGAGTTTCGTAGACATCTTAGTTCGATCTCCACTCTACAATTTCTCTGAACCATGCTTCAAAATCGTTGCGTAGTTTAGGAATTTTTCTCGGAAAAAGCTACTATTGATCTCGTGTTTAATTCTTAGTATATAGTTGTTAATTGTCTGCACTACAATATGGGCCGAACAAATATTTATTATGATTATTGGTATTGAAATAATTAATAAATTTTACTAGTTTAAAAATATAATATAGCATCTATATATGTAAGGTTTAATATAATGAAACAAATCAATACATTCTATTGTAACAACAATAATATCTAAAGCTTAACATCTAAAAATATCATTACTATTTTTTCTAAAACAATAAAAATTATTAAATTATTCCGAGAAGAAAAAACTCGAAAACATTAATAAAAGAGAAAGCAAGAAAAAAAACTAGAATTATTATTATTGTTGCGTGAATAGTGGGAAAATAAATTCAATAAAAAAATAAAAAAAAGCCCAAAAACTTTAACAAAAGAGCAAACAAAATAAAAATAAAAAAAATAAAAATTATTAACTAAAAAAAATCATTTGATGTGAAAATAATAATAAAAAAACTAATAAATGAACCAAAAGAAAAAAAATAAGAAATATCAATTTTTAAATGATCATAAACACAAACTAAAATTTAAAAACAAAATTTTTGAAAAAAAATATTATCTCAACAAAAAATAAAATAATAAAAACCAAAACTAAAGGTACATATATATAAACATAGAAAAAAATAGGAACTATTTAAAAACTATAAAAAATTAAAATAAAAAATTAAATGTATAAGAGCCGAAAATATAACCAAATATATTATCAATTTCAATCAAATGAAAAAATTATAAAAATCAAATAAAATATAACATCTATACATGCAAGATTTGATATAATGAAATACATCAACACATACTATTATAACAACAGAAATATCAAAGCCTTAACATTTAAAAATGTATTTATTATTACTACTAAAACCATAAAAATTATTAAATTACCCTGAGAAAAAAAATAAAAAGCATTAATAGAAGAGGAAGCAAGAAAAAACACTAAAACTATTATTATTATTGTTGTTGTTGTTGTTGTTGCGTTAATAATGGGGGGAAATTCAATTAAAGAAAAAAAAGAAGGGCAGTAACTTTAACAAAAGAGCATACAAAAAATGAAAAAAAAATTATAAGAGAAAACAATAATTTGATGTGAAAATAATAATAAAAAAAACTAATAAAAAACAACCAAAAGAAATAACAATGGAAAAAAAATGTATAATTGAAAAAAAATAAAAAAAAATTATAAGAGAAAAAAAATGATTTAGAGGAAAAAAATAACATAACCAGGCGCGCTAGACAGTGATCGAACCAGTGACTTCCTGCTTAAGAAACAAATGTTTTATCCACTGAGATACAAGCGCTTCATCATATCTTATTATACAAAAATAAATAAATAAAAAGATGAACCAGATAAACCGAACTAAAAAATAAATAATATTATTATAATGTGCAATAATTCTACACACTTATACAGTGACTCACTTTGATCTCTTTTAATATATTAGATAATAATATACTCTGCGGCCCAGATCAAAAAATTAATCTTTTACGCCAAAAAAAAAAAAAAACGAGTATGAAAGTGTTTTTAATATGTTTTGTCTCATCCATTGATGACTCGTTCATGCAATAAACTAAAACAAAAAATATAAATGTTTAAAAAAAATGAGAGTTAAATGCAGTGGAAGATACCTCATCTCATGTTGGGGGAGCAATTTAGTTAAATACAGTGTAATTCCTCCTCCTTATCAAGCTCTTTTTTTTCGACAAATTTGTTTTATCTTTTAACTACTTAAAAGCAATTACAATAAATATTAAATATAAAAAAATGAACGATTTGAAATAAAATAAATATATATCTCTTTAATTAAAGCCCTTTTATCTTATTAATATATTCCTTTTATTTTAGAATTTTTAATAAGAAATATTATATATATATATATATAGCCCTTATAAAAAAAAAAAAACAAGTGCCTGATTTCTTTGTCAGATTCATTATAAAACAATTGGATGATTTTGTCAATCGCTTGTTATACAGTGAGCAACGCACCAAAAATACCCATCTTGCAACCCATTCTTCACCAAAGAACCTTAAAAACCTAATTTTAACCTTAAATCATCTCATTTAAACAGTCACAAAAACCTCAATTCAGAAAAAAAACAATTATGAACCCTGACAAGTTGAATCCGATAAGATAAAAAAATAATCAAAAACACCTCAACACCAAAACTCGTTGGTACTGAGATCTTATTATTATTATTATTATTGCTAAAGTTTGACCACCTTTCAGTGATGACTTCCTCTCTTTTCAACTCAGTTTCCAAAACATGAACGAAATGAGGCTTCTACCAAAATTAAATATATATTTTTTTGGACCGAGTAAATTTATCTCTGAAAAGCATATAATATGATCTAGATGTATGAGGAAAATCTTAATTATTTTAGATTTTTATAAATAAAAAATATATTCTGATTCAAATTTAAAATTTACTGTATAAATTACAAGTCTTTTATCATCATGTCATGTCCTTTAAGTATAAAAATAGTCAACACAAAACACACGTATAAAGATGCACTTTCTCATGCGAGTCTTAGTTAAGGCATGCTGGTTTTTTTCTTTTAATTGTGCATTCAATACATCTCGTTTGAAAATCCTTTAAATATCAATATTATACAAGACGAAAAAAATGCCAACCCACAAAAGTGTGAACAATGAGAGCGTGCAGAGTGCAAATTTGTCTTGTTTTTGCCTTGGTAATTATAATGCAATCGTATTTTTAAATTGTTATGTGATGTTACTTGTTTTGTCCTGAGATCAACCTCCTGAGTCCTCTAGACATTACCGGCCAACCATCTCACAGCAATATCGTGTAATAATAAGATTCATACTAGACGACAGAAAAGCTTTACCACCGCTATGACTCCAAAGATTACAACTATTTCAGCTATGAATTCTATAGAACAAAAGGCCGAAAAGATCACAGGTTGGTTGCAAAAAGCCAGCTACACTTACCTGCTTCCCCTTCGACACAAGCGATCTAAATTATCTATTCCTTCCCCCATATGACTAACAGCAGAAATGATCCCGTCAGCAATTAAGTACCTGTACAATTATTTTCCCAGACTAGATCAGGCGAGTTCCTAGCCCAAATATTCCAACTGCTCTAATTCAGTTCTGCTCTTCTTTTTCACTCATCTAATTTATTGCAAAATGATATTCTATGATTCATTGAAATTTCTGCAGCCAAAACCGTTCTTAGCAACTCAACTTGTTTCAGCTGCCATCGTATCACTACTGGTTCGGTCATGTAAAAGTGGGCATCCAACATCTGTCAGCCTAGCACCTGACCCATTTTGAAAATTTGAACATCAACATAAATGCCGTGCAAGGAAGGACAAGACCGTGCAACTGCAATTTCTAATTTGCCCATGCTCAACCCCATTTTGAGGAAAATTTCCCAAACAACCACCTTCTTAAAGTCTGGGCCTGCCACTTCTACCCCATCCATTAATCTGTACAGCTTTCTTGTTCACCAGTTCCAACACTATAGTACACTTTATTAGAAAGAGCGAGATTAATTTTTTCAATATTAGCCACGAATTGCCCCTGAACTGCTCTCAAAATTACTTGCTATAGAGCTACAAATCAATTAACCTTGTGAAGAATCGATATGTTCTCTTCGGTAACTAGGTTCATGAATTAAGATCAACAAAGCATACAGGCTGCAAGGTACATTGGTCAAAGTTTCATGACTACATTTACCTGTAACTATTCCATATCCTTGTCAAAAATTAATCACATTGGAGCGTTTCAGCGGTCGAATCCATTTTGATTTGCTTGTGAAGTGAGTGTTCGTGAAAAAATAAATCTTGTCTTCACACACTGAAACAAAGTCCGTCAAGAGTTGCATTCACTAGAAATGTTTACAGATAATTACTAGTAAACAAATGAACTTAACCACTTAGAATCCTACAGATAATTGCTTCATAAATCATCGATTGCTTGCATTGAAAATGCAACATGAGGGGAAATCTCTTAAGCCAAAATGAAGAGCTGAAAACATAAATTTTGAGTTTATTAATTTATGTCGATTTCTTTTCCAATTTAGCACCCCTTTCTTTGTACAATTGAACCCACAAATTAGTAACCCATAAAATACTAACACTAATAGCAGTTACAACAACACACAACCAAGAAACCCAAATCCATTTAGGAATTATACCACCATCAACCCCACTAATAAAAAACACTCCCATTTGATACACAAAATAAGGCCCCAAAATCCCTCTAACGACAGAATAAAAAGCATAAAATGGCAGAGACAAAAAATCATACACTTCGGCAGCAAACTGCACATCAATTCTCCTTGCATTGGCAAGTGTCCACGCGTTCTGACACGCGCTAGTCACCTCTGCAAGAATCAGCAGCATCAGTACAGCGTAGGCGCCGCGAGCGACAAGGTAACGGCAAGTGACGAAGACAAAAAGAGTTGCCAAATGATGCCCAATAAAAAGGATGTCGCTTGGTGAGAAAATAAGGTAGTGAATAAGATCCATTAAGAAGTAGGAAATGCTAAAGTCAAGGACCGAGGCTTCCGTTTTTGTGTTTAAGGAGGAGAAACCTCGGTTTGGGTTGGTGAAGAGTGCATGCGTCGCTAAAAACACCGCCGGCGTACCGTGAAATATAGAGATTAAGCAACTGGCTGCTTCGGGTCGGATCTTGGGACACCAGTTACGGAAAACAAGAAAATGGGCAGAGAGGTAAATGGTGAGGAAGAAGGAGAGGAAGAGAGGGAGGTCTGGGAGTGATTTGATTAGGGTTTCCATTATTTTTTGAACCTTTTTTTTTATGAATTTAGAGTGATTTAACACAAGAAAAAAATAGAAAGAGATTTTATAGGGGGGAGATGATTGATTTGGTGATGGTAGTGGTGGTGTTAAGGGGCCGTTTGGTGAGACTCTCTCTCTCTTATTTTGCCCTTTTCATGCGTACTTCTCGTGAATTTGAGAGCTTCAAGGTTTAAAATGGATTTGTGAAAAGGGAATTAAAAAACGAGGTCGTATAATCGTTCTCTGCTATTTTAGAGATAACTGGAAATTTGACCCGTGCTGTACGTCAAGTATAATCATTTTTTTTTAATGTAAGAAAATAAATATATATAGATATATATATTATTAATATTTTTTCTATTAAAAACATAATTTTAATCATACAAGAATGATCTGTTTAATTTGATAAAGTCAAAACATTTAGGATAATCAATAAAAATATAGTTTAATTAAAAAAATATTAAAAACAAGATTTTTTTATAAATATTTAGATGGAAATATTAAATTAATTCAAATCAATCTAAATTAATTTTATGATTTACCTGATCATGATATCATAATAATCTCAACAAAAATAAATTAAAAATTTTAATTTTTAATAAATTCAATATTAAAATATAAAATTAAAAAAAAACTGAATAAATTATCAAACAAGTAATTTGATTATAAAATTATGATAACCGGGTAAAAATCAAGTTAAAACAAATTCATGACTAAGATATTCTTAAATAAAATAAATTTTAGAAAAATATATAAAAATCAATTTTTAATTATAATTAAAAAAAACTCAGTAAACTAATAATAAAAAGAAATAGTTGTTTTGCCCATAAATAGAGGTGATTTAACGGAGACTCTTCTTTTCCATAAATATAGGTGATTTAAAAGCGAAGAAGAACGTAGACGAACCTTTCACTTGCTTCTTAGAGAAGATAATAATGAAAATAATAAGTTTTCACAGCATGCTTGATGGGGACTCGCATGTTTTCAATATTATTGTGCATGCTCGAAATATATTTTTTTAATATAAATAAATCAAAACCATTAATAATAATATTAAGAAAACATACAATTTAATTTCGGAATCTCTTGATTATTTGAGCACACATCTTTTATTCCTTTTTTTTCCATGAGTGGACGATATTTTTTTATTATTTTTCTCGTTGACCCAAGTTTTTTTAAAACAAATTATACCGAACTCGCAACAAATATGATGATAGCTATCGTCCAGCGGAAGACATGTACAATAAAACAAACACCCTCCCCCAAGACTTCAAGAAACCAGCTCAACATACAAGCATCACCTTACATAAAAAATTTAGGCCCTTCTACTTGATCAGGCCAGGAGCCAGAAATTCCAAGCTGCTCCTCCAAATGGTCAGTAGACTGAAATTCTGGCCACTCGATGAAAACAGCACTTACAAGCATCCCCATATAACTGCAATCCCCTGTCCATTGACATTACACTGAAATCCCTCACAGTATCACATTCAAGGCATCAGCATCCCCCCTCCGGATCAACCAGACTTTGATCAAAAACCTGAAGGGCATAAAAAAATTTGTTCGCATAACCTAAAAGCAATAGAGCAACTGATAATAAAGATCAATTACGCCACCATTAGCTTCGAAACACAATCTACCAAATGAGATCCCGTCACCTTCAACCACAAAATCCCAGCAACACTTCTTACTTCGAGAAAACAGAATTCCCAATAAATTGCAAGGTCACCCAACGACAGTATCTTATAGTCTGTAGTCATGAGATATCATTTCGGGTTCACATGGTTCCATACTTAGCTCTCTCTTGGATAAAACAGAGTCTCAACAGACCTCTCTGCGGCTTGGCAACAAAGGTCTTTATTCTCTTGGGCAGACGAAGTGCACCAGATCAACTTTCCATGGCCTACCCACAAACTCATGTGTCAGGGTAAAATTCCCTGCCTTACATGAGTACCCTATTTATACATCCAGGCTGTCCATGATCCTGTTCGCTATCCAAGAGACCATCTTGTAAAGAAAAGGATTCTGATGGCTTGGCAGCCATTCAGGATTGCCTAGGCAGTGATTTTTTCCCCGTTAAGAGGTCAAAGCATTGCTTCTTGATTCATTATGACAAACAAAGTATCACAGTTCAGTCAATCTCTCCCTCTTCTACTTCATTTAAAGGATTTAAAACATTTAGTTGTTCACCCTCTTCCTCCTCGTCATCATCTTTCATGAACAAACCAAGTCGTTCCAGAGGGTTACAAGCCCCAAACTTGAACCCACCCAAGCCATCTTGTGAGGGATCCGGGCTCGTCTCATCTACAGAACTTGGTACATGCTCAGCAGGGACAACGCTAAGCATTTCTAAGTCTTCAAGAAACTGAGAGTTCTCATTAATGTCAACGGTCTTTTCCATCTGCACAACAAACATACTCCAATAAAAGACAGAACACAGAATGATGAAGCTACAGTTCTGAAGCATGAAGTGATGGTGAAGCTACAGTTCTGCGGCGTGAACTTCATGCTTTTACCTTAAGCAACGCCTGCCGTGCTGCCTCTCTTTCAATCTCCCTCTTCTCTCTAGCCTCAGCTGCAGCTGCTGCCTCAGCTTGCCTTTGAGCATCTTCAGCAGCTTTTGCTTCTGCAAGCAACCTTGCTTTTTCTGGACAGACAAGAATGCATCATCAGCTTGAAGATGCTAAAAAATTAAAATATACATCGATATAGTGTCCACCACATGTTCACCAAACATGCAGCCAAGAGAATTCACACAGAACCACAGACATGAAGTGAAAAGTTCAGAGGCAATTCAGAACAGAACCTTTCTTTTTATGCAGTTCAAGTTCCTCCCTCTTCCGCTGCAGTTTCTGAGGATCCCCCTTGTCAACCTGATTCCAGCAAGATAAAATCAATGAGATAAAATCCAAAAAAAATATTACCCTGAACATGAACAAATAGGTCAACTTTGAAGGTAGGAAAAACGTGTCTGACCTGTGAAAGTGTCTTCTCTTTTGCTTTTAATATGGTATCAACAAAACGGTTCTTGATCAAAGCATGCCTAATACGCTTATCAAGAGAAACCTGGCTATCACTTGGAGCACTTTCCCCTAAGAATTTAGATGTTTATGGATTAATTTGTGATACAATCCCCAAAACATAAAACAAAAAGAAAAGTTCTATCCTCTTATACTCACCATCTTGTTGGCAATCAGACTCAACAGAACTCAGCTTTTCCCGGGAAGTCTGTTCAAGCTGATCCAAACCACTGACAGATTCTGTAAAGGACCCCAATTAGAAAACTCTAAGGATAAAACAGGCAAGAAAATTTGCAGCACTAGACCAGGAAAAACCACGTCAAAATTTGAGGGCATGCAAGATGCCTTCAATGAGCTCTGCAAGATATTATAGAAATGTAGCTCAACCTTGTTATTTTTCTCTCGATGAAAAACTGAGAATATCAAGTGCAGAGTTCAGTACAATTGATTGCAGCTTTTTAACATTTTAAAGCACAATTCAGGTATACCTAAGTTCAAATAGAATTTGCATCAGCTTCCAATTTCAGAACAAGCCAAAAAGAAACTGAACCTAATAATGGTAGAGTTCAATTTCCTTTCCCTAAGAGAGCTTGCATCAGAACAAGAATGAAGGCTAAGCATATATATAAATTATCTCTCGCCTATGGACTATCAAATGATAATAATGATGTGGAAGCCTACAGCAAGGACATGCATGATATATTCCAGAGCTCAACTTTTCTCTTTGAGACTTGTCAACAAGAACCATTAAACATTGAAGTGTTATTTCTACTCTCATTTTGGAACATGCAAGAAAGCGGGATTTAGTAACAAATACTCACGATTCATCTTGATCTGAGCAAAAGCATTTGTTTTGTTACCTAATCGAGCTCCACAAACCAAGGTTTCAGAAACCTAGAGTTAAAAGGGGAAATTAAAATCCATTTTCCATAGAGCAAATAAAACAAGACAGGCTGATCTATCCAATCATGAATGTTTAACAAGCAATTCACCCTTGGTGCATTTGTTGGACTTGAAGCTTTTGCAATATCTGATTCACTTTGAGAAGAACAGTCTGAATCTGAAAAGAATTTGGAGAACAAATTACAAAGCTCTTTCATATGACTAAATAGACAAAAATAACCTGTATTCTTTTGTAAGAAAAATTATGTTCCCTTTTAATTTAAACAAAAATCATCTTCAGAAGTTGAAATGATTCATTACATGAGTAGACTTTTGCATGCAAGAAAACATTCATTTTCTTACAATATTGTTGCATTAAGTTTCTGATATGACATCACTGCCGGTCAATGTATGAAGGAAAGCCATTTCCTTGCCAAAATCTTCCATTACCACAGTGGACCGTCAGAATTACATTTTTTTTCAATCAATACCATAGGTAAATTCCTGTCCTTAAATTACTCATACACATGTAAAGATAGATAGCGGATTGCGGATGGTAGGAAAATCCCAGGGGGATAAATCCAGGAGCTAAAGTACATTGAAAGATGATTCTAGGAACTAATTCAATTAGATTATCCATAAACTGCTGACAGGAAGAAAAAAGGGGGATAAACCATAAATCTCACTGAAGTATATCTATGAAATAATGAGGTTAGACAACTGCAATTTCTGTGACCCATATTCCAAGTTAGTTTCCTGTTCCCATCCCTCTTCACTAAAAGTTTCAACTTCACAAGTTTTCTCCCCGGTATCGAAAAACATCAGTAAGAACATAAATCTAATAGGAAAGAGATAAAACATGAAGTGAGCAAGAAAATTGGACAGAAGATATTTAGAACTCTAAACTAGTAACTCATGAACATGTTCTCTTCCAAATACACAGCAATCGTTCATATTCTTTCATCTTTGTGGAGATTCTTAATTTTGGATATAAAACAAAATTTTCGAAGCACAAAAAAAACAAAAAAAAACATAGAAGGGCAAACATTTTTTTTTACCACTGGAGCTATCTGAGCTGGTTTTGCTGCTCTTATGGCCTGAATCCTTTTCCTTTTCTATCTCCACAGGTTGATAGCTTGAGACAGGAGGTTCATTGCCACCAATGTCAATGTCCTCATCACCCAGGTCATTCCCTAAACACAGCCCACCAGATTCGAATGAACAAAAGGTTCCAATGTACAAGCCTGAAAGCCAAATTATCATCAACTGTGACAAAGTGTAATAGAAAATAACCTTTTTGCTGGTGCATTGATGAATTGCTTGGCCCAGATCCATTCAACAGCTGTGACAAAATAGACAATTGCTTTCATACACAAAAAAGGCAGTAGGAGAGTTCTAGTTAACCAGTTGGCCAAGAGTAAGATACCTCTATTTCACAAGGTTCCCCTCTGGTTTGATTCTTTCGCTTCTCTTGCAAATAGTCATCTAGGAGCTTCCGCAACGTGGACAAGGTGCCATCACTGAGTTCATCAATATCTATCTCAATTTCCTCCTCTCCACCATTCTTACCACTTGAACAATGCTCCCTCAAGAAATCAATAATATTCACAGGCATTTCTCCCAACAGAGACTCCAATTCTCTACCTAAATTGAACCTCTCTTCATCTGTCATTCCCCGCTTTCCAGGCTCTGGCATAATGTCATGCTGGAAAGAGGATACTTTTCTCTTTTTTGCAGGAGATGTTTCAGCAGTTTCAAAGTATTCATGAGGCCCTGAGTTTTCCTGCAAAACTTCACCACCAGCCCTTGGCAATTTCTTCTCGATACTTTTCCATCTCATTTCAAAAAATTTATTAAGAGTATCCGCCATAATGTAGGCATCAGACCCCTGTGGATTGTATACCATAGCATTTTTGAAAGTAAGCCTCACGTCAGCCATAAACTCCAAGGGGCTTGAGTATGCACTGGAAGATATCTTACTCTTTACGGTTCCCAAATCCATTGGATTCTTAATAATAGTGTAATAATCTGGGATGTTCAACTTCACAATATCAACTGGGCTGTTGAAGATCCAGCCATATTGATGAGACATCAACCGTTTCAACAGTGTCTCACACTGTTTCATCAATATTATATTTGGAGTGATCGGTGTTGTTTGTCTTGAAACTTGTTTTGCAGACTTAAACCTTCCTGAATTACCCCTATTCCATACACGTGCCTGTCCTGTCGGATTCACTTTCTTCCCAGGCCCAGAAGTCATAACTGAAGACTTCCTAAAAGTTTCTATCTGAGGCCTATTTGTTCCATTGCTGCAGCTAAGAATGTCACTGGAAGATGACAGTGTAACACCATTTGTTCTCTGTAAATCAACTCTCTTTTGGAGATTCCTTACTTGTTCAAGTTCCCATCTCAACCTTTGTTCTAAATCCTTCCTTTCAGATGGTGACAGGTGCGATGGAGAAAATATCTGCACAGGGACACCAAAAGTGTCCTCTTTGTTAGAATTTAACTTGCTAAGTTTCCGCCCAGGCGCACTAGAACCCTCAGAAACTGTAATCTCCGTATCAATCCTTCCTGAGCTAGCAGAACCCTCAATTTCACCTGCAGTGTGAAATTGACTTCCACGATACCTTCCACTGAATTTACCTTTCTTTCCCATCATCTTAGCCAATAACTAAATCCAGTACTTCTTTTGTTCACGGGTTGGTTTAATTACCCAACTCTGCATAAATAAATCACGCGAACATAATTATCCCCCGAGACTTTAAGAAACTGTCATTATTTACTTGTACTTCTCAACAATTACACAATTTAACTCCAAAAACAATTTTCTAAATTAAATTACTTTATTGGGTTGAAATATTCATGTCTTGAAAAACTATGAATCAAGAAAAAGTTTTTTGCTTCGCTTTCGATTACCCCATTATTCCCAGCAACAAAAACATGGGTAAAAATAACCCTAAATAACATTTAAACTCACTCAAAAAAGAAAGCGCAAAATTAGAGCTGATTAAAGTTCAAGTCAGTAGATATTTCAGTACAATTCAAATTTATCCATTCAAAATTACAAAAAAATATAGGAGTTAAAAAAACCCTAAATCCTAATTACAAGACCAAACATAAAAAAAGTAGAAACAAAACCCTAATAACACTAAAAAGACATTTACCAGTTGCTATCTCTTCGCTGCTCAATGAACGCAAAACGATTCACCGACACAACCTCCATTGGAAGCCAACGATATATACTAATTAACGAAAGATTTACAGATACTAATCATAAAAACATAACCCTAGATTAACGAAACCCTAAATCTAGCCAAATCGGAGAAACTAGAAGAGTGACTTTGACTGACTGAAATCAACGGCTGAAACCAGATCACGAGTCGAAGAGACGACGCTTTGAAAAAACCTAGAGGGAGAACATTTTTCTTCTTTTTTTATTCTAGAGAGAAGAAGAGCTTGTTAAGAGCTTGCTTGTTCCTGCCTACTTATTAATAGTATCAGGTGGACATATAGCGGCCGTTGGATTTTCTGTTTCTGTAATTGGACGGTATTGATGTTCTTATATCTCACCCGCCTGATCTAAAACAGCAGTTAGGATGGACTATAGATTAATTAAGAGATAAGAGATACTCTAGAAGATGCGGAGAAAATAATGTTTCTCACTAAACTGTTTACCGGAAATAAAACAATGTGCTACCATGATTTATTTTTTTATTACACTCTTGTAAAAGATTAATTAAAGAAAGGAATAATAAAATTTAAAGATAAAGGACTAAAATAATTTAAAAGAAACAAGAGAGTTTTTTTTTTCAAAACAGGGCTAAGAGTATATTTTTGTCCTTCAACTTCTTAAAGTATAAGCTTTAATAATATTTTATCCATTAGAACATCTCAAAAGCAAAAGGCTATATTAATATTATTTAATATTATCTTTTTAATATATATATAATATTAATATAACTATTTATTAATAATAAATAACTAATATAAGTACAATCAAAATCATTTTTTTTTGCATAGAAATATATTAAATAATTTTTTCTCTTTTGATCGAACATATAGAAATAACTTTTCAACATAGATATAATATTTTAGCTCTTCAATATAATTTTTCCCTTGAAGCTATCAAAATAAAGAATGAAAGTTAATTTTTTTTGTCTTTTTCCTTTAGCTTTTATTTTGACACTTCCATTGGAGCTGCTCTTACAATTGCATTTTTCTAGTTTATTTTCTTGAATTTCATTAATTAATATTTTTATTATTATTAATTGATCATTGTAATTTATTTTGATTTGATTTTTTTAACCACTTTAATATTTTATTAGTTCATAAATTTTTTCTTAAAAAACATATGAAGCTAATTATATATTTTGATATTTTTTAATATTAACACATTAAAATATATATAAAAAATAAACTAAGCTTTTTTGAAAAAAAAATATTAAATTAATTCAATCTCAGTATTCTAATATACTTTTAATATAATAATATCATGAATAAATCTTGAAAAAATTTATTTATTTTTATATAAAATCACTTTAAACTAAAAATATATCAAGCCATATATGGACAAAAGAGATGAAAAAAATCTTAAAGATAACAAATCATTAACAACAGAAGATTCACTATATATGTATAATAGAGAGTTTCACTCTCATTTCACTCCACCGGAGCTAAACTTACTCTTTCTTTTTAATGCAAGTTGTATTTAATACAAAAACAAATAGCAATAAAAATTAAAAGTCAAAACTAAGAGTATAGATATATAAATACGAATAAAAAATTAAGAACTATCCTAGAAATACCGAAAATATAAAGGAATCAAAATTAAACCAAAAAATAAAAAAATAAGAATTAAAATACAAAATAAAAAAAATATATGTGTTGAAATGAGATAAGAACTTTTTTTGTTGCAGCAGAACACTTGCCAATAACTCGTGTGTGTGTGTGTGTGTACATAGGAATAGGAATTTGTAAAAAAAAAATATAGGGATAGGAATACAACACGTTGTTGTTAGTTTTTGGTAATGAGCAATATTGAGTTGAAATGGTAGTGATGATAGCTTCTTCTTTTTTTCTGTTGTCTTTTTATTTTTCTATTTTATATACACACACATAATCCATTTATCCGTGTTTCGTCTCAAAATAATACATTTATGTAGAATTTATTTGATGCATTCATTAATCCTTAATGAAAAACCCTCAACAATTCATTGAAGCTAACCATTTAAATTCTCATACAATAAGACAACATCTGAAAGCCTCTTACGAGACTTTTAAAATAAGGGTGTTCCCCAAACAAAAAATGCAACCTCAGCAACAAATGAACTATAAAAGCATAGGTGCAAAACCAAAGCATATTGTTCTGTTTTTTTTAGCTTTCTTGTTAATCAACAAATGGATCAAATATTAACCATATAATAGGTGGTCCAGTGGTAATAGATTGGGACAAAGGAGTTTGTTTCACTTGTGGTTTTAGATTCGAGTCATGTGGTTTCATATTCTGAGTCATGTGGTTATTAATATGATGGACACTGAAGACTTACATGGCCGTTAACTTCATGATTCGTAAGATTAGTTACAGTGCATGCAAGCTGGCTGGACATCCACATTAATAAAAAAAAACAAATGGATCAAACATTAAAGTGTAGTTCAGTGGTTTGTTTCCAGATAGCATAGTAAACATGGATGTTGTAAGAAGAGGAAAGGGCGACACCAGATCATAAACATTTAGAGCTGAAAAAAGCAATAAATAACTAGGTAGTGCAAGATAAGAAAAAGAAAAAAAAAAGAGACTTTACTACAAGAAATTTACTATGGTGATAATTAAAAAAAGCAATAAATTTACTGTCGTGATAATTAAAAAAGAAAAAAATAATTTGGTTGTCTTTAAATTATGTTTCTTAGCAAGCTAAACCACATTGTTTTTTTTTTAAATGCCAATTGGATAATTGTAAAATTACTATATCACCCATAATTGAATGATTTTTAGGGCAAATTATGTATTTTACCCTAAAGTCTGAAATAAAACTCATCTCTAACATCTTTTCACCTTGGTTTTTTTTTTATTTTTTAATCTCACTCTCTCCAATAAGAGCTAAAAAAAAGAAAAGAAAAAAAAGAACAAGGTCCATCCATAGTGTCTTGTGAGAGATTCATAATATATTTTCTGTAATGAATTTTCCATATCTTTTATATATACCTATATTTGTTCAGGAATGTGGCACAATTTGTGTTCTTAGAAAATAAAATTTTAAGAATGCAAGTTATATTGCATTCCTAGTCAGACACTAACAAATAAATAAAATCCTAGTTTATTAAACCTAACCTAGCCTCATTGGTGGTCAACCTATTAATATGTTAACTTAGAGCTTAGTTTGATCATTGATCAATAAAAAAATCTAGTACTTTTTTTATTTATTAAAATAATATTGTTTTGTTTCTTTAATATTTTAAAGGTCAAAGATTTCACCCTGGTCAACACGATTTATGACCAACATCTTATAAATAAAACTATAACCACTTCCAGTGTGGTTTCTAATGTTAAGAAAAAACTCAAATTGGATTTGGAACTCCATAACTCATTGAAGCTTTTGGAAAATCAAAACTCGCTTTCAAATATATTGTAAAACCTAGTTTGGCCAACATAGGCTGATTTGATACTCCAATGACTTTGAGTTTTAACTAAGTTTTTCAAAATAAAAATTAGAGCTGTAATTCATCTAATGAAAGCTCGATTGATCTGCTAAATCGATCTAGAATTAGAGTGAACTAGCATAATTTAAGTGAACTAGCACAATTATATATATATATATATATATATATATATATATATATATATATATATATATATATATAATTGAGGTGTGCCTGAGTTAGCTTAAGCGCACAACGATTAACTCTCAGATCTAATTTTTTTTATAACTTTTATATATATTAGTTTTTTATAATTAGATTGTCTGGGTTAGCTTAAGCGCACCATGATTAGTTCTGAGATCCAATTTTTATACCTTTTTCTTTCTTCTTCCTCATTATATTTTTTATTTCATTTTTTCCATGAAACATATTTTTTGTTGATTATATTTTTGTCATTTTTTTTTCTTTTTCCAATTTATATAAATATATATATATATATATATATATATATATATATATATATATATATATATATATATATATATATATATATATTATTTTTTATGCATTTTGTAGCTTAAACGCAACACGATTAATCCTCAAATCTAATTTTTTTTTTATAATCAGAGTGTCCAGACCAGCTTCTGCGTACCATGACTAATCCTCGGACCCATTTTTTTTTAAAGTGCTTTTTTGCTGGTATATTTTTTTTCTTTTTTTTCTTATAGTTTTATTCTGTTCACTTATATATATATTTTTTTTAATCGAGGTCTACGAGTCAATTTAAGTACATCACGACTAATTCTCGGATCGAATTTGTTTTTTAAAAAATATGGATTGCTACACTACTTTCACACGTATATTTTTTTTTGTTTTCTTTAACTTATATTTTTTTTTTTATAATCATGGTCTTTGAACCAACTTAAGTTTTTTTCTTCTTCTTTTTTTTACTTATATATTTTTTTTATAACTATTATCTCTAGGCCACCTTAAACGCACCATGACCAATCCCTGAACCAATTTTTTTTTTGATAACCAAGGTGTCTGAGTTAGCTTGAGCGCACCATGTCTAATCCCCAAACCAATTTATTTATTTTTTTTTTAATTTTTTCCCTAATACTTTTTTTTGTTCACCTATAGATTTTTTTATCTTATCCCCGAGCCATTTCTTTTTTATAACTAGGGTCTCCGAGTCAACTTAAGCACACCACAACTAATTCTTGGACTGAATTTTTTTTAAATAATATGGATTGTAAATGGTATGGGGAAAGCACTGTAGCTCCTTATATATAGCATTGTTGATTGCAACAATGCTTTCCCACTATAGTGCTTTTTTTCCTCTTTTTTGCTTCTTTTTTTTTTTTGCCTTTTTTTTCCTTATTATGTTTTTTTTTCATTTTTTTTCTTATTATATTTTTTTATCCCCCCCTATTTTTTTTTGCATGTTATACTTTTTTATATTTTTTTTTTCAACTTATTTTTTTTCTTTTTATATAATCGAGGTGTCCAAGCTAGCTTAAATGCACTCTAATTAATCTCCAAATCTATTTTTTTTTTATACCTAGGGTGTCCATGCCAACTTATGTGTACCACGACAATCCCGAGACCCACCTTTTTTTTTTCTTTCTAAAATGCTTTTGTGTTGGTATATTTTTTTTTATATTCGAGGTTTTCGAGCCAATTTAAGCATGCTATGACTAATTCCTAAGCCGAATTTTTTAAAAACACAATATGCATTGCTACAGTGCTTTCACGTTTATATTTT
Source organism: Salix dunnii (assembly GCA_015731905.1). Classification (NCBI taxonomy): domain Eukaryota; kingdom Viridiplantae; phylum Streptophyta; class Magnoliopsida; order Malpighiales; family Salicaceae; genus Salix; species Salix dunnii. Next base: position 24,416,815 of record CM027674.1, on the reverse strand, counting down.
TTTTGTTTTGTTTCACTTATATATATTTTTTATAATCATGGTCTCTCGGCCAACTTAAGTTTTTTTTTTCACTTATCCATTTTTTTTAACCAGAATCTCCAGACCAGCTTAAGCACTCCACCACCACTCCTCAGACCAAATTTGTTTTTTGATAATCGGGGTATCTAGGCCAGCTTAGGTGCACTACGACTAATCCCCAAATCAATTTATTATTTTTTTCCTTATATTTTTTTTATTCACTTATACATTTTTTTATGATCGAGGTCTCTGGTACAGCTTAAGTACACCACGATTAATTCCCAGACTGATTTAAAAATAAACAATATGGATTGCTACAATGCTTTGATGCTTATATTTCTTTTTAATTTTTTTTCACTTATATTTTTTTTATGATTAGTGTCTTTCGGGCCGACTTGAGCTTTTGTTTTTTTGTTTGCTTTTTTTCCCCATTTATTTATATATTTTATAACCAGGGTCTCTAGGTTAGATTAAGTGCACCTTGACCAGTCCTTAGACCCTTTTTTTATAATCATGGTGTCCGGGTGAGCTAATGCGCACCACTAGTTGTATAAGTTCGTATATACCCCATATAAGATAAAATCAAAGAGTTGACTATAGGGGTTTATTGGTAATTTACTAATTTTTAATTATATTTTTGCGCTGTGTTGTGGGCGTGACGTCAATTTCATAGCTCATACACATTTTTGGATGGCGCGTGTGGCGTCATAGAATTTCTAAAAATATTTATTAGTTTTTTATATATTTATTTTATCATGTAAAATATGTTTAAAATAATATTATGGTATCAGAGGTATTTCTAATTTTTTTCATTTTTGTGCACAGTATAATAATCACAATACCCTCAAATAAGACAAAAACCAAGAATTATCAGTGGAGGTGTCCTGATAATTTTACTTTTTTAGTGCACAATGAAATAACTTTTGTAGTCTCAAATAAGACAAAACAGAAGAGTTACCTATGATGGTGTTTTAAAATTTCATGTTTAACTATACATGCATAAGAAATATTTTTACTCTCATTTTACACCATCAAAACTAAAGTTACTATGTTTTTTTTAACTCGAATTGCATTTAATATAAATACAAATAACAATAAAAATAGAAAATCTAAACTAAGAGCAAAGGTATATAGATATTAATAAAAAATTTAAAATCATTTTAGAAGGACTGAGAAAATCAAAAAATCAAAACTAAATTGAAAAATAAAAAAAATCAAAATCAAAATCAAAATATAAAATAATAAATTATATTTATTAAAACTAAATATTTTTTTTAATCTCTATAGCGGAGTGCGGTTTATGACTTGTTTCAGGGCCTGTTTGGTATTGCTGTTGCTGCTGTGAGTTATGTTGAAAAAAAACAGTTTCAGAAAAAACGCTTTTATTGAAATTAAAAATAAGCAGTGAAATGTTTGGTTAAAATTGTGGTTGAGCGTGAGGTTTAAAAAAAGCAGTTTTGTGTGTTTGGTTGTGAGTATGGTTGCGGTTGGTTTGAAAGTGCTTTTTGTAAAGGTTATAATTAACAACAACAGCAACCACAATACCAAACACACCCTTATAAGTGACGACTCCTGAATTATATATTTATAATTTTATGATTATACCATAAACTTTTTTTCTACAATTTAAGAGGTAGACTTGTTGCTCATGACACCATGCACATCACAACAATGCTTTTAAAAAAATTATTTTTTTAAATTATTTTTTTATTATGTTTTCAAATTATTTTGTTGTACTGAAATCAAAAGTATTTTTTTAATATATTTTAAAAACAAAAATATTTTAAAATTAGAATCAACCATATCTGTTTGCAAAATTTGTCACACTAATTTGTCGTTTCCGAACCAATGGAAACCAAGGCAAAGTAATAATTATGTCAAATATTGGAGAGCTAATGACTTTGCACATTCATGGTTTCTAGTGATAACAAAAGAATTATGATGTGGTGGAGTGTATTTTTTAAAGGTATTTTTAATTAAATTGTAATTTTAACTAAGAATATTAAAATGTTATTATTTTTTAAATATTTTTTATTTTTAACATCTACAAACGAAAATAAATAACAAATTATTGCAATAACATGATAACTAAACTTAAAAAAAACAAGATTGATTAAAAAATCAATATATACTCTGTTTTTTTTAAAAGACACAGAGTTATGAAGGCTCTTAAGATTTTCAAGGAGGGTACAAGGGAATGGAATTGTTGGTATGCCAATAAGTAAAAGATGAGATAAAAATCTAAAAAAACAATAAAAACAGCTTCAACCTGCTGCTATGAACACATGGGTTGAAACGCTGAAATGATGGGGTCTAATTACTATTCACGTGGTTTAAAATCAATTTTAAAATCAATTTTTAACATTACCAAACACTCAATCACTTACTTATTTTTAAACATGATATAACCTCACATCCAAACGGGCACTCAATCTGATCGCTATCAACGTAATATCTTTTTATATCAATTAAATACAATCTGTTAACACTTCACATACTCTCCCCCGCTCAATATCAATTAAATAAATAAAAGAACAAATCAAACTAATTAACCTTCTAAATCTCTCTTCTTCATCTACTGGCCGCCGAATCCAGCTTCAATCACGCCTCCTCTCCTCAGATCTCCTCACGCAACCGTTGATCTGCCCTTTCCTGAAGTTCACAGGTAAGTCTCAGTTCCGTCTACTGTTCTTGGGTGTCATGAAAACAATTACTGTGGGTTCTTTTGACCGGCGGCAATGTAAAATTGGCCAGAAAAATGGAAGTGTTTATTGATCACAGTGCCAAAGAAGGGTTGCTATTGTCGCTAGGGATTTTGTTCAGTAGTTTCAGCATTGGGTTTTTTAAGTAGAAATGATCAATTAATAAATCGGGCTCGTCTGGGCTATTCTGCCATTGTTAACAATAGACCCAAGCTATCGTCCTCTTCACGTGACCGTTCAGTCGAAATGAGAAAATAGGTATACTTTGATGGAGCATCTTGTTGTTTCTGTCGAGTGAGATTTAATTGAAGCCCTTTGTGCTTATTGTTTTGTCTATGTTTGATAGCATCCATTTGCTACTGTGAACGCAAAAGAATGAATAAGTGGAAGTGAAATGCACTGTTCAAGTCTACAGTAAAATGAGCGTGTATGAACAGTGATTTCACGACCTCATTTAGCTATAGTGTGATAATAATGTCATGCTTGGCAGCTCAACCCAGAATCCAAAACCTACATTGGGTTGAGTTAAAGCAAAAATCACTTAGGAATTTGATCAGGAAAAAACCGATCGACCAGGGGCCAGTAACCTGAGCAATACTTTTTTTTTTCTTCTAAGGAAAATGTTACCATTTTCAATTATAAATTAAAAAGCCACTCATGAAGCTAAGCAGCCACACCAAAGACAAAAGAAAACCTAATTTGTCCTACCTGCTCATCCTTTTTTAACCTAGGCCAAATTCTTTTACTGAAACCATACCAGTTGCAGTGCAGAAGAAATCTCTTCTTCCTAAGCCACGCACAAAAACTTCAAGGCAAGCTTGGATTATCTCTCTGTTGCTCGCAGTCCTGACAAAGCGTAAGGGCATTTCTCAATACTTTCCATGTTTATTTTTATTTTTTGCTGGTTTCAAGCCACAATCATGGCATTACCAATTTAGAGCATTGGATTAGGAGATATATTGTGTTCTTGGATTAATTTCATGGCCAGTGGATGTCAAAATAGCATGCAGTAATGGCATGTTTGCTTGCAGCTTGAGAACTGTTATGCCGCGTTAATTGAAAAACTCAAAACTATTTGATTTGCTTGCGAATATTTTCCTAACAAGCAACGATGTCTTTTCTTTTCTTTTTGAAATCTCTTTTAGCACCTCAACATTTTAATCTTTCATTTTGACAAACACCAAGGTAAAGGACACATTAATAATTTAACACAAAGGTACTGATTAAATAAAATTATCATGAATCAATTTGATTGATCAACTCAACTGATCAATCGGTTTATAATGCCTGCATGATTTTTTTATTTTTTTGGAACAACTGCATAAACAGGGTCATTGTTAGCTTCCATCTGCACAACATTGTCCTTGCTCTTCAATTTGTAAAAGCTGTGTATTGAATCCTTTGGAGTGTTAAAACAGCTTAGGAATTCTAGACGAAGAATGTCAATGTCATTTTTAGGGGTTCACCTGTGACCCGGTCATTGTATATGGTCGAGCACTGGGTTAAGTTTAAAAACTATGATTTCAACCACTCAGAGTTGTCAACTGTTTCAAAAGTAAATTACAACTTAATTAATTAAAGCTTACTGCAGGTAAATTGCAATCCTTTTCTTAATTACTTAATCTTTGCATTTCTATTTCTGGGAAAACTGCATGTTGATGTAGGGCATGAATTTTCCTTAAATTTCCCTGATTTCAGTTTGAACAAACCATAGATAAAGGGAAAACGATTAGGGAAATAACTAGCATGTGCTTACACAAAACATGGGGAAGTTGTCAACCATTGCAATTATTAGCAATTTGATAGTTTATAAATTATATGTTTGATTTAGCCATTGCATGTTCTAAATTAAAGTTTCTTAAAACTTGAAAAACTAAACTTGATTTACAGGGTAAGGGCAGAAAATATGTTTATTGATCAGTAGGAAAGGATTAAACTTCAATCATCATGAACCCGGCTATTGCATTCCTTGTTTGTTTTGCAATACCCATCTCCAAACCATAATAGGCTAACTTTCTAGTTTGGTTTTATGTACTCTGAAAGGCACGAAGGAGACTGGAAATGAGTGATATAAAATTTCATCTTCATTTTTCTGCTCAACACGATATTGATAGATTTTTGACTCGGACTAGATTAGAACAAAAGAAAGTTAGAGAGTAATCTCTTGTTAATCAAAAGTTTAGAATAGTTTTTATTCAATTAACCTCTTTATTTTTTTTCTTTCTATTTTCCTAGGTTAACCTAGGATCCAACCACTTGGCCTGGTCAACCTCCAGCTCGACCTCCGGGTCGGGTTTAACAACCATGTCTCAAGGTATGCCTTTTGATCTTTGTTTCCTTTAATTTCATTTCAGTTTTGTTCGACCTCTCACTCTAATTAGGTTTTTATTCATTTTAAAGCAATTTATTACTTGTAATTTTTGGATATGCTTTGCTTCCTTTTCATTTGCAGGCTAGGCTCAACTCCTCTCTTAAAGCTCTTGATCTTTCAACCATGGGCAACTAAAATTAAATCAGGTGCTTTTAGATCTAAAAAGATGGAATGTTATTTTACGCGTTGAAGGAGGAATACAGCGTGATTTGAGATTCATTGCCTTTATTCAGCTAGTGATTCTACTTTAAACCCATTTTTTTTTTATTTGCTTTGTTGACTGTATAGGCTATTAAGTTTGGAGGGACATGATACATGCCTGCTCTTTTACCAAGGGTTTGTATGTATATTTTCTCACCCAATTTGCTTTCCTTTTTTCCTTTCTTGTTTTAAGTTATAAAAGAAACTGCATTTGTTTGGGATTGAAACTTCTCCTTTATTGTCAATATGCTGTTGTCTAACCTATATTTACATACATTGCACAGTAGAAATTTGAGGGCTTTAACAGCAAGGAGGTTATTGAGTTTTGGCCTTGACCATCCCAACAAGTGTTGTATTAGCTCAGTAAGAATGGGCTCCAGTAGTAATTGCAACCTGAGGGCTAGCAGCAGTGAGTCAAGAGGTGCCTTGATAGTTCTAGAAGGCTTGGATCGTAGTGGAAAGACTTCACAATCTAGTAGATTACTGTCGTACTTGGAGGGACTTGGGCATTCGACTGAATTATGGAGATTTCCTGATAGGAGTACTAGTGTTGGACAAATGATATCTGCTTATCTTTCAAATAAGTCACACTTGGATGATCGCACAATCCATCTCCTTTTCAGTGCAAATAGATGGGAAAAGAGGTATGTTTTATTATCACAGGCTGTATAGATTGCTTACATTTATGAGAATTCAAGGTAACCTCTAGCTTTTGGTGCTTTTTTTTAATTTGGAAGGGGTTAATCAGTTAGCATTATACTCTCTTGGTTTCTCGAGGCTAGCTGGGAAATTCTTAATGTGCATCTCAAATTCTTTTGCAATTTTGTACTCACCTTGGTTTCTATTAGGGGGCTATCCATTGTACAAATCTCTTTCAGCTTAACAAACATCAATAAGAAAATGCATTTGCAAGCGTGTTTCTTAATCCCCCCTCCTAATGTTTAAAGAGTTAAATTCCACGAAATATAACTGCTGAATGGCCTGTTCTCCTCAGTCGAAATAGGCGAGTAATTGAAAGAGGAAAAAACCAAAGACTTCAATTAGTACTTTTGATTGAAAAATCAATCCAATTCCCCCAAGACCCTCTTTCTTTCCAATTACTGGCCAAGGCAAACATGGCCAGTCTTCAGCTTACCTGCTTCCCTTTCCAGCCTATTTGTTTTTTGCATGTACCAATTGAAGTATTTTGATATAAACTGAAGCACTTTTCTTAGCAGTAGACAAAAAACCAAAAAAATCCTCTTTTGGTGATGGTGAAATATTGGAGATTTGTTATGTTGAGCTTCCTTGAAATCACAGGGGGATGCCCAGAATTTGATCAAATAAGATTTCATTGGAAATGTGTTCCGAAAGTTTTGCATAATGGCTTGTTTGATGACACAACCATGTTCTTGAGGCTTGGATGATGATTTGTTTTGCTGGTTAGAGTAACTGTTGAGGTTTCACTTTACAAGAATTTTGACTACCAGAAGTTTCAAGTTAGTGTTAGAAAAAAATCAATTTGAAGTGAGTTCTGGATTGTCATTGATTCAAGTTGAGGTTTTCATTTCAGGATTCCAATGAATTATTTTCTAGATCTGATGGATTTACTCAAATGTCAATTTCCTTTTGATGCATATTTCATGCTAGCAAGCCCTTATTCATGAAAGTTCACTTGTATCTTCTTAAAATTTTTATGGGTAAAAGAGTGGTACATGTCACCTAAACATGGGTTCACATAGCTTTAAAACATGTATTTGGAATGGTTTTGCAGATCATTGATGGAAACTCAACTGAAAAATGGAATCACTCTCATTATTGACCGTTATTCTTATTCTGGAGTGGCCTTTTCATCTGCAAAAGGACTTGATATTGAATGGTGCAAGGTGAATTCAAAATTGATTTTTTTTAAATGTGCTTTATCTTTTGTGGTTGTCACTGAATGAGTTAGATCGTCATTTGCAGGCACCAGAGGTTGGCTTGCTGGCTCCAGATATTGTTTTGTACCTTGACATACCACCAGAGGTGAGTTGTAGACCAGAACCATGTTTTTTAGACGTGGATTACTGCCAAGGCTTAAAAGTGATCACTCTGGATGCCAGAAACAGAGTCACCCTTAAGAAAGCAGACCTTATCTTCTAGCAGGACTTTCCTGCTGAAAATTAACTGGCTTTGAGGGTTCTAATTGCAGTTGAGTGGGTATAGCTATATAAAAAAATATCATGAGCATTTGTGTGGCCAGTGTGATCATTTGACACAAGATTGGTTTGGTATATTTATGTCACACACACAGATCATCTTCGAGGGAGTCATGGGAAGTTACAGTAAATGAACTCAGAGGACACTAGGCATAATCAATGTTGTAGATAAACTGGTTTTAAATGGTGTTTAACTGATAGGAATGAAGTTTGCCTGTTTTACTTCTGGAATATGGATATTAATATATTGGTTTCCTTTCCTCCATCTAGAATTATGGACTTAAAACATGAAATTAAAACCTTGTTTCTTTCATTATTAAGGTTCAGGATTTGGGCTTATGTACTTGGTGAACTATCTTTTTTTCACTGAATAATTCCTAAAACTATGATGTTATTTTCAAAATCATCAGAAAGCTGCTGAAAGAGGTGGCTATGGAGGTGAAAGATACGAGCAACTTGAGTTTCAAAGAAAAGTTGCAAAATGCTATCAGGCCCAGTGCGACTCCTCCTGGAAGGTCATTTTCTTTTTACTGTAATAATCAAACCTGCACAGTAGCTTCTTGAATTTTGGTGCTATCGGTTATGTCACCTTCAATCCTTCTCACCTAACATGGGTACTTTAGAAGTTATGATGAAGTTCCCAAGCAATGCGTATAACTTATAATTACAGTGGGCTGACCACCTTCGAACCGTTCTACAACATGAATTCTCTCTCATTTTCATTTCTCTAGCGCCCTTTCCTGGACAAGTTGTGGCAATGTAAAAGCTAATTCTGAACGCTGAATGTGGGCATGAAATGATTGCAGGTCATTGATGCTTGCCAACCCATTGAAGATATTGAGAAACAACTGCAAGATGCTGTACTGGATCATGTTATAGCATGTGAAAGAGGGAGACCCCTCTCCTATCTCTGGCCTTGTTGATTTTTATGGAGGATGATTTTAAATGGTTATTTAACAAAAGCAACTCAAATGTTCGATGATGTGTGGTTAGTCGTGTTTTTTACAATTTGTGTTCAAAAATTGTTTTCAGCCTTAATTTCCCCTATATATGGATAATGGATGGCATTATAGTTTAACGACATCCTGTGCTAGTGTCTGGTAATATAGATATCCCCTCTTTAGCTTTATGTTAAGTTGATCAGTGAAGGCCTTCCTGGTCGTGAAATGATTAACAGTTTCCATATGGTTTTGATTTGGGTCCATTAGTTTCTGCTTTGAATAACTAAGCTTCGTAATTCTGGATCTTAAAGTCTACTTGTCAATTTCCTGACCCCCGTCTGTCCTGCCCTTACAATAATCAGGGCCCCTATTGGAATGCCATCCAAGTGTCTTCTAAACAATCTGTGTATAAATTAAATTAAATTAATTTTAATTTAAAAGAAAACTAAAACATCTCACATCATGAGTTTTTTCTCTCTTCCAATTCTATCCTCTTTTACATTAGGTTTATTTAAGGTTGGGTTTTGTGATTTATTTTGATTGGCTTGGTATAGTATTCTCGCAAAATATTTATGTCCATTATAGCTTTTCAAGTTCAATTATAGCCTTTTAAATATCATTGTTCAAATTGTGTGAATAGTTCATCTTAAGGAGTCTGATCCCACTTCTCTGACTAAAAGAGCATCACTGCGTGAAATCTGCAATTACTTGCTTGTGAGGTGGGGAGATGAGCACTTTCTTGTTAAAATAAAAACAAGAGCGAACCATTCAGGATTTGCTGGCAAGCGAGGACTATGAAGAAATATACAAGTAATATTAGTACTATTTAATTTTCACATAATAACTAATGGAAAAGTTAAAAAAATGTAATTTATCGAATGATGGACTTAAACTCGAATTCATGAAAACTTTGATTCATTCGTTATCAAGGGTTGGGATTTGGTCCCCCACCCCAGAAAAACTCCAAAAACTACGATTTTACATCTGAATCACTGCAGAGAGAGGAGGCCAGGAATGGTGACAGATACAAGCAACTTGAGATTCTGAAAAAAAGTTGCAAAATGCTATCAGGCCCTGTGCGATCCCTCCTGAAAGATAATTTCACTTTTACAGTGATAATCGAACTCGCATAGTGCCCCCTTGATTTGGAAGCTATCGATCATATCACTTTCAATCCTACCATGAGATGATGGCATGAAGCCTTTATTTAGCACAAGCTTCCGTTATCCTTTGCCACCTCTGTATTGCGTTTTCTAAAAAAAAGACTGTCCATTCGCTACATGTAACTGCAGCTGCCCCGAGCGTCTCACCATTTTCATAATTGTGTAAAATATAAATTTTGTCCCTCATTTTCATTTCCCTGGTTATCTTTCTTCGCACAAGTAGCTATGTAGGCAATATAGAAGCTTCTTCTGAGCACTAAATGTCGTCATGATGCAGGTCACTGATGTTTGCCAACCTATTGAAGATATTGACAAACAAATGCATTTCTCCTTCTCTTACACTGCTCTCAAGGGTTCAATTTCACTCTCCGATCTCCTCAAACACACTGTTTGGAAGCTGCGTATCCATGTTGATAACTGATTCATGTTGAAATGACCAAATTGTTTCCGTGATTTGTGTTTTAAATTCCTTCTTTTTGAAATGTGTTTTTATATTCTCCGAGCCGAGAACTCTTACTAGTACTACACGGTCTTTTATTTTAAATAAAATTTTTTTAGTGTTTTTAAATTGATGTGTTGATGTCAAAAATAATTTTTAAAAAATAAATAAAAATATCATTTTAATGTATTTCTAAAAAAAAACACTTTCAAAAATAACCACAACCATAACCACACTCCCCAACACCACCTTCATCTACCAGATTTCTTTGTGGTTTAGTTTGTGCTGCTATAGGTTCTGTACACGAGAATAATATGAAAGTTTGCATAATGTCGCCGGAAGACAGAAAGATGTCTAAGATCTAGCCAGCCGGTCAAACAACCAATCAGTACTCCATGACTTACCAGCAGAGCTGCAAGATGGTGCAATATGAAAACAATAGTGTAATGATTTTGATTATCGTAAAATGTGTACACAGTTTGTACAAAAAGTGCTATTAAACTGTCATCTAGTTAGAAAATCATCAAGGAGAGAGGATAAATTGATGCGTTTTCAATTGTAGGAAGAAGGCAATGTCAAAATTGAATCACAGGTGCAATTTGGTTCTCCACATCTCTCCAATGACTTTCCTTGGCTGTGGATTATCTGGTCCTCTGTCCCGCTGCCCTGATGTAAAGTACAACCAACCATCCCAAAACCCAGCAAGGGTAGTCTTTATTCGGAAAGGAAGCTTTCCGATCACTGACCATGTCTGCAATTCAAAATGAACAGAAATTTTCAAACGTTTGCCCATTGTAATAGCCATCCCAAAAACCAGCATGCGTAGTCTTTATTCGTGGTTATTTGGCATTGCTCATTTTATGCGAAATGCCATTGATGACAGATGACACCATTGCTTGCAGAAACCATGATCCTAAACCCTAAACCTGAACATAAAACATGATCCTTCTTAGGAGTGGGAAAGGGAAAGATAAGTACCTGCGAGTCCAAGTGAAATTGGAACACCTCTCCAACCAGCATCATCCTTTTGGTATTCGGGTGCTTTTCTGTTGTACCTCCAGTGATGATAATTGAGTTGTTGACAATTACCCAAGCACACTCAATATGGGAGTCGGGTTTTGGCATTTCAGGCAAAGTTTTCCACTTCATTTCACCATCTAGCATATAAACGTCTCCATAAACTACCTGAAACATTGCAGAGTCTAGAAGCTAAGAACATATACCACCAACATTGACAAAGAGAGAGTACAGCTTGCTATAATCCAATATGGTCTAATAAAAACAAAATCAACCTGTATACCTCTTTCCTTCGAGAACACTTGAAAATTGGTGACCCGGGTTTCGCCATGAAATCACCCTCTTGACCCCCAATGACCAGAAGCCGATCATTGACCACGACACAGGCCCTGTAAACGAAGCGACATTCACGGTTAGAGTACAGAAGATAATCGCCACATTATTAGAGTTGGGCGTGAAACATTTCCACAGGTGATGAATGGTCGAGGCGAATTAATCCTCAGAACAGAATCCTGTTTCCAATTTCAAACATAAATGAAGGCAGCAAGCAGACCTATGTGGCCCTCCACGGGGAATAGGTGTCTCAGTGCGCCACTCATCCAATGCTTTTCCATTTTTTACTGCAATACTCCAGTGCTCTAGTCCAGGCGTGTGGCGATTTTCCTTGCTGCCACCCATCACATGCAGCCTGCCTCTCCATAATTGAGTTGCAGGAGCATACCTGGAAACTCATATGATTAATATTCATTCAAGGCATTGAGCACATAGCTTTGAAATATTCAGCTTTGGATAGACTGCTAGTAGTTAACACATCTCCTATTTCACTGTTGCAATTCTTTCATGTTTAACGTCAATGCCAAACTAGTTTAGGTCCAGCTAGTACAGAAAGAATTTTGATCCTTCGAGATCACAACTGTTACCTAAGCAATCAAAAGCTAAATCCAGCTTTGATGTTGCTATGCATAAAGGAGTTCATCCAGACAAAGGCCTATTGTGGTACCAAAACTAGCGCAGCTCATTATAAATATTAAAAATCAGTTAACAGTAACCATCCATCTTATAGAAACTCCAATACAGAATCAATAGCTAAAAAATGGCGAGAAAAAGATGATAAATTGGTGTTTCGGAGCAGTGTTACGATGGAATCAATCAACCTGCATAGATGAACATGCACATCACATGAATATTTGAGAGAATCTGATGATTACAGGCTATCAGATTTTCCCGGGAATGGGATGACAACACTTGTTTTCTCTATATAAAAAGATCAACAACTCTCTACACATGACAAATTAGCTGCGAAGGTAGTAAACACACAAATACAGGTACACGAAAGGGGTTCATTTGTCAAAACACCAGAAACAGGAATTAGATTGACAATGAAACGGATTTGAAATAGGCTGTTGAAACGTGTAATTCCCAGATTGGATAAGAAAGTAAGTTCAACATTCATGGATTTCCTGATCAAGTCAAGTACCTTGGTGCCGGTAATGGAGGCAATCGGTGCCATTTCCTTGTCTCAGTGTCCAATGAAAAACAATTAGTTATGGCTGTCCTGCATTGAGTACCGTTTTGTCCCGAGACAATGTACACGTATCTCCCATCTGTTGCCACTCCCAAATGTGAATTTGCCATGTCTTTTGGGGTATCAAATCTGTCACACCATGTATTATCACTGAAATTGTATACATCAACATGAGAGTGTACCTATTAGATGTAAACATCCAATCAGACAAGAAACAAAACACAAAAAGTAAAAATCTTTGATTTTAATCACAAAACTCCATTCCAATGTTAATTACGAATTATTTTTGAAATCTAATCTTCAATTGGACTCAGAGGTAAGAGAACATAGTAGATCGGGAAAAGAAAGAAAGATTCTCACATGGTCAAGGTTGCTATATCCAACAAATACATAAAAGAGGTTCTTGATCTGAACTGAATAACCATCAAGACGAGGCACTGGTGCTGATGGCATCTGCTCCCATTCTAACTCTGGTGCTGGTAAATCAGCAACAGTAGCAGGTGAGACTCTCCCTTCTACCCTGCCATTTTTATGTTCAGAGCCTTCTTTCTAAAGGAGAAAGAAAACAATAATGAGCATTCAATATCAATAACAAAGATCATCAAATCAAACAAAGATCAATATCCCAGTTGATAACTTTGCACACTAAATAAAATTCAAAAGTAACAAAAAAGAAGATCAATGGACTGGTAAGTAAAAGAAATGGAAGAAGAAGAGGTCCGAAGAAAGTGGGCAAAGAGAGCGATTCCTACAAGTGTTGCAAATGACAGTACAAACACTTCATTAAACCATATCGCTTGTTATTCTGTCCAAACCCTAACTTAGACATCTTTGTCTGAATTCAAGAAACCAAAGAAACGCCATTTTTACAGCAGCACGTAGAACTATAGAACTTTTTTAGCAATCGATGGTCCAGAGAGTTTCGGCGCCAATGGTTTTTAGTCAAAACGTGTGTTATTGTTTTTTCTCTTTATGGAAGTAGAAGGAATGAATGATTATTTTAATTTATTTAAAAAAGTAGAAAAAAAAGAGTAAATAATATGGGAAAATTCATGAGAAAGAAGACATTATTTTAGACTATAGTGATATTAAATTTAACATTATTTTAGAATAAAGAATAATTTGTAATTTACTCTTTTTTTATGTTACCCTGTAGACTAGTGAAGACGGGATTTTTTTTTAAATAATAATAATAATAATAATTCAATCTCTTTATTTTTAGTATTAAAAACCATAACTTACTCGAGTAATTGTCTATTACTTTTAATCCTTTAAAAACTATGTTAGTGTTTTTAAAATGACCAAACTGTCCTTAACTATTGTCAGAAAGATATGGCGGGAAGAAAAACAACTAAATGTGTTTAGGAGGGCTTAGAAATGTGGTTAAAATTATTTTTAAAAATGTTTTTTTTCTTTAATTATTCATGATTTTTATTTCTTTAAAAACTATGTTAGTGTTTTTGAAATGACCAAACTACCCTTAACTGTATTGTTAGAAAGATATGCTGGGAAGAAAAACAACTGAGTGTCTGTTTAGAAGTGTAGTTGAGGATTTTTTTTAAAGTGGTTTCTATTTAAAAATACATCAAAATAATTTTTTTATTTTTAAAAAATAATTTTTTACTTTAGCACATTAAAAAAATCTAAAAACACCATTTTTTTTTTTATTTAAAATAAAAAATAAAAGTAAAAAATTTTCAAATTCTTTCAAAAATACTTTTGAAACACAATGCCGAACACCACCTATATATAGACATTTCAACATCTTATCTTATTAATAGAAACATAATAGAGGAACTAAGTTATATATGGAAATTAAAAATAAATAAATATAAGGATGTAATATTTGAATTTTTTTAAACTATAGCTATAATTTTGCTAAGATTGTATTTGCAACAAACTAAATTTAAAAACTAAAACATACCCCCCATTACCATGGATTTGTCTAAAATCACCATGGATGAAACTGATTATTGTATATTATTATTTTTTTCTACAACTTTTTATTGTTGAATTCCACCCATTTACTTGGTGTTCACATCAATTTATATGCCATCCAATTTATGTGCCATGATTTACTTTTATTTGCATTTCATCACATGCTCAAGATCTACAGGGGTGTTCTATGTATAAATTAGCCATCAATTTTAATGCAGAGAACCTTGATTTATTATTGGCGAAAAAAAAAGAACAATGATTATTATCTTTTTAAGAGAAACAACCATTTTATTCACACTATTCAAGGCAAAATAAATTATAGTTTGGCCATTGAGTTTTTATTTTTTGCGTATTATCTATAGAGTTAAATCAGCTCGCGGTTTTACTATTCATTCAACATTGTTTATCTAGACTTAATAGTGAGATTTCATATTAATATAAGTATTACTTTTATACTACAACAGCATAACAAAGTCAGTCGGCCGAGTGGTTAAAGCGTGCGTCTAATGTTTCCCCGCGGTGAGAGTTTGAATCTCTTAGGCAACAAAATAATTTTGGATTTGGCTTTTAACAAACTTAATAATTTAAGTATTATTTTTATACTACAACAGCATAACCAAGTCCTTTGGCCGAGTGGTTACGGTGTGCACCGTTTTCCCGCAGACGAGGGTTCGAATCTCTCAGGCAACAAATTGATTTTCGAACATTGCTTTTAAAAAACTTAATAATATAAGTATTATTTCTATACTACAACAGCACAACCAAGTCCTTTGGCCGAGTGGCTAAGGCGTGCGACGTTTCCCAGCAAGCAAGGGTTCGAATCTCTCGGCCTAAAATTTGATTTTCGAACAATAATGAACAGTGTTTTCACTGTTAAAAAAGTGCTTTTTTTTAGGCTTTTTTTTTTATAACCTGTGTGTCCGAGCCAGTTTACGCATATCATGATTAATCTCTAGACCCACTTTTTTTTAACAAATTTTTTCCTGTTTTTTTTCAACTTATATATTTTTTTTTGTTTTTCTCATAACCGGAGTATCCGAGTTAGCTCACTCGCACAATGATTTTTTCCCTGCATATACATTTTTTTAATATCTGGACCCATTTTTTTTAACATTTTGTTTCCTGTTTTTTTTTCCACTTATATATTTTTTTTTGTTTTTTTTGTATAATCGAGGTGTCTAGGCCAGCTTACACGCATGACAATTTTTTCCCCACATATATATTTTTTTGTTTTTGATAACAAGAGTGTCCGGGACAACTTACGCACACCATGAATAATCCCCGGACCTACTTCTTTTAATATTTTTTCTGTTTTTTTTTCTCACTTATAATTTTTTTTATAACCAGGGTATCCGGGCTAGCTTACGCGCATCACGACTATTATTTTATAGAATAGCTAAAGGAGATCGCAATTTCAAATAGTGATAAACAATGATTTCAATAGTGGTTTATGATGTTCATTACTATTTGAGAAGGTGAATTGAACTGTGGTTTTGGTGAGAGATGGAAAGGGTGTTTGGGAATGCGTTTGGAAAAGTTTAAATATTTTTATTTTTATTTTTATTTTTATTTTAAATTAAAATAATTTGTTGTTTCTAGATAATTTTGATGTGTTGATATAAAAAATAATTTTAAAAAAATTAAAAAAAATATTATTTTGATGAATTTCTAATCCAAAGGCTAAAGGAATTATCTATAAAGCTAAAAGAGCTCACGGTTTTAAACAATGTTTTACACTGTTCATCTACACTTAGAAGCACTGTGGACTTGAATAGTAAAATTACATAATAATATAAGTATTATTTGTATACCAGGACAGAACAACGAGATTGCTTGGCCAAGTGGTTAAGGCGTGCGAGTGCTAACGAAGGCGAGAGTTCGAATCTGACAATCGACGAAAATAATTTTGAATAGGTTGCCCATTTGAATAATAATGAACAATGATTTTACAGTTCATTTCTGTTACATAAGGGGCTTTTCATGTTTTTTTTTTTATAACCAGACTTTTTTTATTTGTTTTTTTATAACCGGTGTATCTGTGGCAGCTTACATGCACTACGACTAATCTTCGGACTTATTTTTTTAACTTTTTTTTCCTGTATTTTTTCCACTAATATGTTTTTTTTTCTTATGACCGGTGTGTCCGGGTCAGTTTATGCGCACCATGATTTTTCACGACTAATCTCTGAACCTATTGTTTTTTTTACATTTTCTTTCATGTTTTTTTGCCACTTATATGTTTTTTTTTGTTTTATTTTATAATCATCATATCTGGGTCAGTTTACGCGCACAATGATTTTTTTTTTCTCATTACTGTTTGAAAAGGTGCTTTCCCCATGCAGTTTTTTTTAGCCATTTTTTTAATATTTTTTCCCTGTTTTTTTGCCACTTATACATTCCTTTTGGTTTTTTTTTATAACTGGGGTGTCCGAGTCAGCTTACGCGCACCATGATTTTTTTTTCCATGTATATATTTTTTTTATAACGAGATGTCTGGGCTAGCTTACGCGCGCCATGAATAATCCCAAGACCTTTTTTTTTTTTTACATTTTTTCTACCTTTTTTTCACTTATATAATTTTTTTATAATCGAGAAGTTCGGGCTAGCGTACGCGTACCACGACTATTATTATTAATAAAAAAGCTAAAACAACTCGCTCAAACACTGTGCACACACTCACAAAACACTGTGGATTACAACAGTGTATTAACGATTTCACCCCTTAGTGCACCTCAACCCTTGCCTTCAGATTAGGGGTATTTTTGAATTTTTCACGGGACCGGTTGACATTACTAGATTGTTTTGGGGTAGTTTTATTTTTTGCCCATATTTTTGCACAGTAAAATAGCTATGAGGACAAAAATTCACAGGAACCGCCGGGGGCATTAAGGTTATTGCACATATTTTTCTAAATAGCTAAATACAAGTTTATCCCCATATATATATATATATGACCTGTTTATTATTTTAAATAAATGATAATTTACTATCATTATTCTAAAATATTTTTAATATAATAATACGAGGAATAAATTTTAACAAATAATTTTTTTTAACAACAATGATGGTGTCATCGATAGTATGACCAATAATAATTAGAATATTAATTATGTATAATAATATTTATAATAACAACTATAATAATTGTGATAAAAATTCATTGGTCAATGTTATTTTTGTGAAAAATAACTTCCATGTTTTTTTTATGTATAATATTTTAGATCTCATATCACGAAAAAAATATACGAAACCATACGTGGATAAGACAGGTAGATGAAAAAAATATACGAAACCACACGTGGACAATATAGGTAGAAAATCATGCTAAATTATGGCACCAAATTTTTTAACATGTAACAAAATTGTTAATGGTCCTAAATTTTTATATATATTATTTTCTGGATTTTTTCCTTAAAAAATTGGAGAAACTAATTATATATTGTGATATTTTTTTTTTCATATTAACGTCTTAAAATATATATAAAAATTTGAACTGACTTTTCTTTAAAAATATCACATTAATTTAAACTCAGTGTTTGAAAATTTTTTAATATAATAATAAATCAGAAAAAGTCATATTTGATAAATTTTAGCAATTTTATTTTTGTTATCTATCAAATAAATTATTCGAAAAATATTTAAAACATGCCCAACAAATAATTCGTATGTTGCAGGCAACAAATAATATATCTTTAGTCAATTTGATCAATTGTGATTTTGCTATCTACCAATTAAATTATTACCAAAGTAGTTAAAAATAAAATCATCAATCAAATTATTTGCTGTATAAAATAAATCACTCATCTGTGCTACAATTCAACGATTGTAATTTTACTATTTGCTAATAAAATAATTCATGAAACAAATAAAACATACACAACAATCAGAATTTTTTTTTTGATTTCAATTGTACAATCTATCGATTAAATAATTATCAAAACAATTTTAATAATAACAACATTCAATCACTCTTAGGCTGGAAAAAAAAACTCATTTCTAATAGATTCTATCAATTAAAATTTTACTAATTACATATGAAAATAACAAATTACAACACGCATAAAATCAATTAGTTTCTTACATAAAAAAAAAACCCAGCACAACACGCGGGCAAATTCGCTCGTTGGATTCCTATTATTTGAGGATTTTATGTTTAGATTCTAAATTTTATTTTATTTATGTTTTGTCCTCTATGTGGTCAGTTAGGAGAGAAAAAAAGTTGCAAGAAGATAGAGAGAGAAAACATAAAGTTGTAAGAAAGGGGGAGAAAATGTTCAGTTTCTCATATTCTATGTATTTCTTGTTTCTTGTTTTTAAAAACCTATCTTGGTGCTAATGTGTTTGTCTTGAAGAGTGTAAATGGATATGGTTTGAAACTTTTATTTCGCTAAAAAAAAAAACTAGATCTAAGTTCTAAAGGTTTTTTTTGAATATTTCAAAAAAAAAAAAAAATTAAACTGATTTCATGGTCTTTTAGGATTAAAACATATTTATTTTATTTTACAATTTTAAATGAAAATAAATTTAAAATAGATTTTCTGAACCCTAAGAACTCAAAACTTAACCTTTTGACCATCACTGGTTGTCATAAATTGAACCACGTGATGATGCATTGTCCTTAAGATTTAAGAATAATTGGATTAACAATATAGGGTTGTATTGTAGTCCTACGAGTACCAAGGCTCTTTTTTTGGCCAAAATAAGCAGCCCAATTATCCTAGGACCAACAATTTTATTATATATAAAGTTATTTATTAATTAAAATAATATTTACCATGTTATCCAATTTCAACATATTTTTCGAATAAAATTACAAGGCATTTTATCCATTTTGCAATAAATTAGTTTAAAGGCAAATCGATATCAACAATCCAAAATTGAAAACGCTTAGCCTACTAATTGTTAACAAACTTTATATCCTCTACCTTTATAGTGATAAGGGCATCATCCTCGGGTGCCAGAGGCAATCCTTCTCTCCCTTGAAGTTCTATAACAGTAACGAGGAAAGAAATCATGCAGGGAAAACTACTTTCCTAATGCTAAGGATGGATGTTGGGGTTTCACCCGTTTTAGTTATAGGGTTCAATCTGACGAACCTTTATCCCCTACTTCTTCCTTTTGTCTCAAGTCAAAATTTGAACTTCTTTCCAGTGGTAGTAACATTGTTATTCCTATAATAACAATTTTTTTTTTTTTTTTGTCTAGAGTAAAGAAGAAATACAAAGTTTTGGTAGGAAAATACCTATAATAACAATATCTTCCTAAATTAAGAAATAATTTTTCACCCTCATTGTTGGATGAATGACCTTTCGTATCATCTCAAATCTCTGGAAGTCTATTAAATTGTTGTATTGAACACAAGTCATTGTCTTGTTTCATAATGGACACTTTCTTTAAAAGATAAGGTCATTTGGTCATCTCCCTATAAAATAACCCTTGCAATTTTACAAAGACAAGTATTGCGTGAAAGCCATAATTAAACTTGATTTTATGAAAATTTATCTAATATTCACTTAAATCAACCTTGAATTTGCATTGTCTTTCACATTTAGATCCTTCAAGAGTGCAATTGAGTTTCTAATATTATCAAAGATCTAGTTTAGTCCCTTTTTCTCTTATTTATGCTTTTAGATTTCTCATAAACTTGTTCTTGCTAACAAAGTCACTTGTCCTCCTATATTTTTTTTTTCAAACCTTATTATTATTATTGAATAATTTTAGGGAACCTAAAATAAGGTTATCGCATATCTTATGAAACAAGGTTATTTGAATAATATCAATGAGTTTTTTTCGTTGTCATTTGATTGTGCTCTTTGTAAACCTGATAAAAACAAGTCTTTACCTTTTCCCTTGTAAGGTAGTTGTGATTCTACATGTTTTTAAATTATTTATATTGAAGTTTGGGGCATAGGTGCTATTATTTTTTATGCTCAATACAAGTATTTTATGACATTTATTAACCATAACAATCTTTTCACATCGATATATTTTCTTTGTTTTAAAGTTGAAGTGTTCTCAACCTTCTAAACTTATGTTGCTTATATAGAAACCTATTTATCTACATGTATTAAGATCTTATGCTTAATTAGGGGGGAATACATGTATCATACTTTTTAATATTTTCTCCAATAAAAAGACATTCTCTTTTAGCATTCATGTCCTTACATTCCTCAATAAAATAATGTTGTTGAGCTTGACGATCACAATTTTTTTGATGCTCATACTTTCATACTTAGATCTTCAGTTCCTTCTAAATTTTAGATAGAAGCCTTATCTATAATTGTATATTTGATTAATCATTATGAATTATGGTGCTACTTCTTTTATTTTGCATTTATATTCTTGTTTGTTTGTGATAGAGTATAAATACAGTATAAAAATGCATATATATATATATATACATACATTTTTATACTGTATTATATATATTCTAGAATATATGTGTATGTTCTAGAGTGTGTAGAAGTTTGTTAGAGGTAAATGTGAGAAGTGTATAAAAGGAACAGTGGCTCACAAGTTTAGTATGCAGAATATATTTGAATATACAACAATTTGAAAATTTCATTTTCCCTCTCGTTTTAACAACCCGGAATTTTTTTTTTATTTTTATATATATATAGGCTCTATGCACTTTGTTACTCAGATTGACAAACATGATTACCCCTTATCATCTTAATACTATTTAAACAAGCAACGATTCATTCGAAAGCGACACAAACATAAAACATAGTCTTATGGTTGCATGATTTACAATACCATATTTAAAATATATAACATAAACATGGTTTTGCATTTCGATTCTACAATTAGCTATTTAAAAATTTACACAAAAAGGATCTATTAAAGGTTATGCTTTCATTACATCACTTAATACAAAATACATTGGGATCTAATTTCATCTACACGATTCCTTGCATAGTAAGTTCCCATGTAATGGGCTCCTTAGGCATCTCGTGAATGTGGCGTTCCTGTTGCAGTACAACAATTAAGAGAAGGTAATTACCTAGAGTTAATAATAATATTAATGATGGTACAATCTAACAATTGGAACTGATAATGTTTATTATTATACCATTCTTTTCTAACAACCATAATCTTAGACTCAGTCATCCCTTCGGATGCCATTTGCCAAAACTAATAATTATTTTATCCCGGCCATCCCTTCGGATGCCATTAGCCGAAGCTAATCATTATTTTATCCCGGCCATCCCTTCGGATACCATTAGCCGAAGCTAATCATTATTTTATCAGCATTTCATGTTTTTCCATTTATTATAAAACTCCAACACTATAAGACGATATTCACATTGTAATTTTTCCTTATATTACGAAAAGAAAAAGGATGTAAGGGTCTCCTACCTGTTCCACTCGTGGGCTGTGCTTGTCTTGACGATGATCCAATCCTAACCGCAGCACCTGTGACATCAAGGGTCAAAAATCAGTACACTTGCATATTCGACCTACATCCGTCACTGTACTCATTTCAAGAGGTCATATTTCCACATACAAGTATTCCACATTTTACACCCACATATTCTGAAATTGTTACTAGCATTTTATTTGTTTCTGTACAGAAGATTTATTGTAGGACTCAGCAATGAAAACCTGTTCATGGTTTGATTCGCGAAGACTGCTCCGCGCAAACTGCTCCGCGAAACTGGCTCACGAAGTTGATTCGCGAAAACTGACTCGCGAAACTGATTTCACGAAGATTGCTCCGCGAAACTGGTTCGCGAAATTGGTTCGCGAAGACTGCTCCGCGAAGACTGCTCCGCGAAACTGGATCGCGCAAACTGCTCCGCGAAACTGGCTCGCGGAAGCTGATTCGCGAAACTCATTTCGCGAAGACTGCTCCGCGAAAACTGGTTCGGCAGTGATTCACAACTCGCTGCAAAACGCATTCACAAAATTTTTTTTGACGACGAACGCTACGTTGCTGCCGTCAACGCGACTTCGACAACAAGTCACAATTTGCCGCAAAATATACAATTCGGCACACAATTTCATCCACCGAATTCCAATCAAAACACATATGCACACTCTCAGAAAAATACCCAAGAATTTCCAGCCTAAAACAAACATAAATTTCCAGTTCAACACACTCAATTTCCATCACAACTCACAAGCCGAACCTATACATTTTTGTACACTAAATCCTTCAACAGATTTCAACCAAAACCACACGAAATTCCTCAGCAAACACACATCAATTCCAGCTTAGATTTTTCAGTTCAACACACAAAATCTTCCATCACAATTCACAAGTTAAAAATCATTAATTTTGACGCACAACTCCTTCACCCATTTCAGCCAAACCCACATGCGATTTTTCAGCAAAATATGCATCAATTCTAGTATAAAAACAGCATAAATTTCCAGTTTAACACACACAATTTCCATCATAATTCGCAAGCTGAAATCATACATCTCCACACACGAAATCTTCCAACAAGTTTCAGCCAAAACCCATATAAAATTTTCAGCAAAATACTCATCAATTTCACCTTTTATTTCTGTTTTCTTTGAATATCTAAGCTAAATTTCAGTTTCCCTCACCATTTACTTAGATCATGGGTTAATTAAATTTTTAGGGTTTCCTTCTTAAGTTTTGAGGAGAAGAGGAAGGGGTTTTTTGTTTTTATGCTTCTTACCTTTCGGATTTAACAAGTTTTGAGGAGACTTGACACTTCTCTTCTCTTTTCTTGCTGGGTCTTCTCTTCTTTCTCTTCCCCCTTCTTCCTCTTCGTGTTTTTTCTTCTTCCTCTTCTCCTCCCTCACGTTTTTGTTTTTTTTTCACTCTCTTCTTCTTGTCTAGTCTTCTCTCACTCTTAGCTTTTTTTTTTCCTCACTCATTTACAGGGCACACTCACACTCTCTTTTAGGTTGAATTTTCGAATTTTGCAGGGAGAGAATGGCGGGCTGTTGTTCTGGAGAGATCAGCCCTTCATTCTCTCTCCTCATTTTATTTATACCTCTTACAATGTGAGGGGTTGTTTGGGATTAGCTTAGATGTATTCTATCCTTGTTTTGTTCTATCCTGAACTGATTTTATCTACTCTCACCCTCCCAGCCCAACTCCTTAATTCAATAAATAACAAAAATTGTGTCGCTGCCGATCTAAAAATCGGCAGCGAAAACTGCGTCGCGGCTGGTTTCTTGACAGGTCGAAATTCCACGAAATTTACCCGGTTGATGGGAATTGCTAATTTAGGAAGAAGTCAGGGCATAGGCCTTGAGCTCCACTGGTTTTTGGCCAAATTCCTTCGTTTTGGCCTCGAAATTGTCATTTTTACTATTTCAGAAAAATCTCATTTTTACCATAACTCTTGATTTAATTGTCCGGATCAACTTTCGTCACTTTATGCTCATGCTTAATTTGGGTTTGTAGACTTATTATATTTTGGGTTTATCACAATGTTGTCACTCATGTAAATTTTATGGTTTAGTGACGTTCCCTAACCATCATGTACTAAGTTAAGGTTTTATATTACATATCGTAGAAATGCCTCTGATCGAGTTTTCTTTTAATTGTGGACTAAAATCTTCTAAATCTTTGTGATCTCATCTCATTGCGAGTTAATTATATAATGTTGTTATTGGTCGTATTCCTTTTTACGATTTTCTGTTGCGTCGCGACGCCGGTAGCGAAATTTAACCACAATTTTCTCATGGGTGTTTACACTCGTTCTCTTCTTCACTCTCTTTCTTCTCTTTCAGCTCATATGCAGAATTCCTTTTCTTCCTCTTGAATTTATCTGATAAACACATAATATTTCAATCTCAACATGGTATCAGAGCTCATCAATACTCACGCAAACTGATTGATCCAATTTCACTGCTTCTGCAAAATCAATTTTTTAAAAATACTGTTCATCTGCTAAAATTCTCCCATATCAATCCGTGATCAATTCTTACTGATTTAAACTCTATCTTCAACAAAACTCTCTACAATCTCTTGATTATACTAAGCGATTCACACAATGGTGACAACTGCTCAATTACAGATCCTTCAGTCTCCAATTGCAAGCCTTGTCTCCACCATTTCTGCATCTGTTAATGTAAAATTAGATGATTCTAATTACTTAAACTGGAACTTCTAAATAATTGTTGTTTATAAGTCAATAAGTATGATATTTTTTTAACCTTTATAAGAAACAAAAATCCTTAAATATCCATACTGGAATTTTCATGTACAATTTTCATTTTCCTCTTATTGCTGGAATTGTTTTTAAAAAATCATGTCCATGAATAAGCAAAATCCTATACAGCTTTATTTAGCCAGCAAGGTCTCAATGCTTCAACAGAAAAGGCATGCGAAAGATTTCGAAGTGACCTTGTTGACATGACGTGGACATCGCATAATCTGAATGTTTATTGGAGGACATAGGACCCAAATTACTGGACCAGATGAGCCCAACCCATCACAACGATAACGACTTTTCCCTATCACAATATCTTTCCTAAGATCCGATTCGCCATCAGACCATCCACGCGTCCTCCTAGTACAGATGTCGACTTTAACGAGAAGAAACCTTAGCCCACCCTCTGACCTAGTGCGTGGACCACCCTTACATCATAATGCTGCTCCCTCACCATACGCCATAGCCAGGTGGTACACATCATCATACTTTTTAACGAAAACTTTTGAAAATCCATGCTGCTAATCCTATTTTCAGCTTGATAACCCAATACCCAATAGGATTCTTTAAGACTATATTTACAGAAATTGAAAAAAAAAAAATTCTCAAAATTATTACTGTAATATTTCTCAAAATCTTTTTTTCTTAGATAAAAAAACTTCAACTTTTCAGAGAAATTCTTCTTTCAAGCAAAACGCCCACGCGCTAAATCGAGAGGGTGGAGGAGAACAAAAATAAAGACCAGCTGTTTAAATCTAAATTACTTGTCCAACTTCCGAGCTAGTAAGATTGAAACACGTGTGCAGCTTCTCGAACCTACTTATGAGAAAATCCAATTCCAGCTCCAGCATTATCTTTTTATAAATAGCAATTATTTTTTAAAAATATTCTTTATTTAAAATAATAATAACCCGCATGTCATCTTCTTTCCAGAGAACATCGACACGTCGTCATCTCTTATTGGTTGATTCAAATGATTATTAAAGAAACGTCGATGTTTGTACTTTCTAGGTGGGTCCCGTGGAAAGAGAATCAACCAATCAGGTATCTTCATGGTACACGTGTTGCATGTAGACTTATCCACCCTGATGCCCTTATATGATTATCATCAGAGAGGTAACCTGCTCACTTACAGTCAGAAAGATAGAGAGAGAAAGAGAGAGAGAGCGATACTGCGATAGTGATTATCTGAGAGAGTGGAAGTGGTGATGGAAGAGGTGATATATAGGGTGGAGATAGGTGGCTCGTTGAAGCTTGCTCCTCCAGACTTAAAGAAAAGACGATAAACAATAACATAATGATAAGATCCGAGCCGATTGGTGTTGCCTTGTGCAGGGAATGAATAAAAGATTTTTCTCGTACTTATTATTATGTACATAAATTTACTCTATTTTTTTTTTATTTACTATTATATATCAAGTTTTATTATATAAATACTTGATGAATTTTTTTTTAAATATAGAATAATAAATCTTATATATACTCTTTATATCCAAAAATTTAGTTGTGTTTTATATATAGGGATCGACTTTTAAAACATCATAGTGTTTGAGAATTCAAAATAGTAATCATATAAATACACAAACAAGTAGGGCGCCCTGTTGTCTTAACTTTACCATTTAGCACTCACAGTAGAGTTCAGGAGATAGGCGTGGGGTGATCAGAATTTCCAAAGGAGTCCTCTTAGGTAAGCTTATACCTAACCCTTCAGTCATGTCCACTGGTTCACCTGTTGGTGTTCTTATGTCAAAACCCTGAAGCAATCTGGCAACCGTCAAATGGAGCACTTGCAATGCAAATGTGATACCAGGACAAGACCGTCTCCCCGAGCCAAATGGAATCAGCTCAAAATGTTGACCTAAAACATCTACATTTGCTTGATCTTTGAGAAATCTTTCTGGCATATATTCATCAGGATTAGACCACAGATTCGGGTCCCGATGCAGCTTCCAAAGATTTGCAAACATACGAGTGCCCTTTGGTATGTGATATCCGGCAACACAAAAATCTTCTGTAGCCTCATGTGCTGCTGCCAAAGGACCTGGTGGGTACAGGCGCAATGTCTCTTTAATAATGGCTTGGATGTACACCAAGTTCTCAATATCATAGTCCTCTGCCCATCTTTCCCTGCCAACTTTGAGGTCTAGCTCTTCTTGGGCAAGTTGCAATGACCGTCTATGGTTCAACAAATTGGATAAGATCCATGTCAAGGTGATCGATGTGGTATCGGCACCAGCTATGATAAGAGTCTACACCATAAAATTAATGCATCATGAAAACCAGGCCATTTCTGACAAATTGAGGAGTGCAATTTGCAGCTAGATTTAACCTGCTCATGTAGAAATAACACTATCATGGTCCTGGACACAAGCAATGAAATTTACCAATATCAAAACCAAGTTTTACTTCATTACAGTTGAGGGATAATTTTAGTGGGACAAGGAATTGTTTCTCTCAACCCAAATTCAGTTCAATGGTTTCGCACGAAGCAACATCATGTTCTTACACAACAATGATAAAAGTACTTGCTTCAGCTAAACTCATGGACCTGTAATTCGAAGAAATCATGCTATAGCAGTTTGCTATCCAAAAAAAGAAAGAAAAAACAGAGCAAATTGTAGCTAAAGAAGAAAGAAAAAACAGAGCAAATTGTAGCTAGAGCTGAATGCCAGCATATGTTAGAGACCATACCATTGCTGTTGCCTTGATAATTGTTTCGCGAGAATAGCCAAACATGGAATCATCCAGTAGGGATAGCATCACATCTATGAAGTCGTCGCCTTCCATTTTGTTAGTGTTCTCAGTAGTACTCTCGAGCCTCTTCAACTTATGTTCTTGAATCCAACTTTCCATAAGGGAGTCAAGTTCCCTCGAAAGACGCTTCATAGTTTTCACCGGTCCAGGAAAATTGTTAATCCATCCAATAAATGGAATTAAATCCGAAGGGACAAAGACACCGGAAATATACATGTACTCCCTCATGAGTTTTCCAATACGTTTCCCATCTTCTTCCTTTTCAGCTTCCGTACTCCTGAAATATCTCTTTCCTGCAATCATTCTTGTGATCGTATTTATTGTCATTCGCTCAAAACATTCACTAATGACTATCTTGGCCGAGCCTTGGTTACTTCTCTTACAGAGCAAGTACAAGTCATTGATCAGTGTATTCACCTCTGAGACCTGAACATGCTTCAAAGACTTGAGCCTGTGGCTGGAAAGGAGTTGAATCGAAACTATCTTACGCATTTCACGCCAGAAAGGACCCGAATTCGTGAAGCCAAATGCTGCAAAATTGTAACTTAGGTACTCCCCGTGAGATGATCTTGGCCTGGATGATAAAATCCTATCATGTGTTGTGAAGCACTCCTTCATTGCCTCAGGATTGCTGACCACAACTGTAGGGTGCTTTCCCAGCCGAATTGTGAAGATGGGACCATATTTATCTGCCATGGCAGCAAATGTTCGAGCAAGCGTCATTTGTGCCCCCAATAGATGGAGATGGCCTATAATTGGCAACGCACCAGATGGTTCAGGTGCCCGCAAACCCTTTTCAGTTTTGTACCTGCTCTCTCTCACTCGGCGTAAAGTGTACCACAGAACTACTGCTAAAACCGTTGAAATCGCTAATATCTGAACAGAGAAATCCATGAGAGCCAGCAGAGTGTTGGAGATTAAGGGTTATGATTTCAGTGGTTAAATCACCATTTCAAAATGCAAATAAAAGAAGGAAAAAGACTTGTAAGATGTCTGGTAGCCAGGCCCATTTTCAAAAACAGGAGTAAGCCTCGCCGGTCAAGTTTGATTGGACGTTATCAAGACTTCTGAATCCTCCTGTGGAATTCATGGGTTCAATTGTCGATTTATTAATTGGCTGTCATTTTCATGACTTTACCTTCTTACCTTTCCATGACGCCATTGGACTCTGCATCAAATAGAAGAGCAGTTAGACAAGGCTCTGAAATATGTGCTATTATTTTTCTTTTGTCAAAATAAAGGTTGTCAGAATCACAGTTTTAACATGATATAAAATTAATTTTTGAGCTCAGATTGTTAAATCAGATTCTAAAATTATAAAATCATAAGTAAAATATCTTCGTATAAAAATTATAAAATCACAGCAAAAATCATGCAGGTAGAAAAATCATAAATAAAATATTTTTGAATATAATACAATATAATTATAGCCATAAAACTTCATTAGTTAAGATTCATACATGATTTAAAATAACTTAAAAATACATTACAAAACAATTATGTCCATAAATTTCATTAGGTTAAAACTAACGAATTTAAAACAAATATTCTGCTAGCGTGCTATATAAATTAAAATTAGTCTCATTACCATCATCTTTGTTGATAATGTATATATGGCAAGAGATCACAAAATTTACAGCATATCTATAATATATGGAAATCAAATTGTAATAGTAATATATGACATTTATTGTAGACTGTAAATTAGGGTTTTGTATATGTATTTAGAAGATGAAATTCCTCCTTTGAAATACAAGAAATCAGAGAA
The DNA here is from genome assembly GCA_015731905.1 of Salix dunnii. Classification (NCBI taxonomy): domain Eukaryota; kingdom Viridiplantae; phylum Streptophyta; class Magnoliopsida; order Malpighiales; family Salicaceae; genus Salix; species Salix dunnii. Next base: position 24,387,662 of record CM027674.1, on the reverse strand, counting down.
TAAATTATACAAAAAATTGGTATTTGTGACATGGTATCAGAGCCAATAATTCTGATCTAAATCTTCACTCTTTTCTTTGATATTTTGTGAATTTTTTTGTATGATTCTAGGATGTCTGAAGAGACTTTTCTCACTCAATTCAATGATAAAAATTATGCTAGTTGGAAATTTCAATTTCGGATGTTTGTGAAAGGGAAGGAATTGTGGGGGCATCTTGATGGATCATCAACAACCCCAATAGATCCGCAGGAGCTGATTGCTTGGTCTACCATAGATGTCAAAATTGTTTCCTGGATACTGGAGTCTATTGAACCCCATATGATTAACAGTCTCGGATCATTTGGCACAGGAAAGAAGATTTGGGACTACTTCCGACGCATTTATTCTCAGAATAATTCGACTCAAAAATTTCAAGTTGAATTGAGTATTGCCAACTACAAATAAGGTAATATCTCAATTGAATAATTTTATGCAGGATTCATAAACCTATAAAATGAATATACTGGTATAATTTACTGTAAAGTACCAAAAAAAAGCTTAGAGGCACTGCATCTTGCTCATGCCGAAAGCTAATTCTGAACGCTGAATGTGGGCATGAAATGATTGCAGGTCATTGATGCTTGCCAACCCATTGAAGATATTGAGAAACAACTGCAAGATGCTGTACTGGATCATGTTATAGCATGTGAAAGAGGGAGACCCCTCTCCTATCTCTGGCCTTGTTGATTTTCATGGAGGATGATTTTAGATGGTTATTTAACAAAAGCAACTCAAATGTTTGATGATGAGTGGTTAGTTGTGTTTTACAATTTGTATTCAAATATTGTTTTCAGCCTTATTTTTCCCTGTATATGGATAATGGATGGCATTGTAGTTTAACGACATCCTGAGCTAATGTCTGGTAATATAGATATCCCCTCTCTAGCTTTGATGTTAAGTCGATCAGTGAAGGCCTTCCTGGTTGTGAAATGATTAACAGTTTCCATTGGGGTATGGTTTCAGTTTGGGTCCATTAGTTTCTACTCTAGATAACTAAGCTTCGTAGTTCTGGATCTTGAAGTCCACTTGTCTATTTCCTGACCCCTGTCTGTCCTGCCCTTACAATAATCAGGGCCGCCATTGGAATGCCATCAAGTGTCTTCTAAAAAATCTATGTATAAATTAAATTGAATTAATTTTAATTGAAAAGAAAACTAAAACATCTCACATCATGAGGTTTCTCTTCCAATTCTATCCTCTTTTACACTAGGTTTATTTAAGGTTGGGTTTTGTGATTTATTTTGATTGGCTTGGTATAGTATTCTCGCAAAATATTAAGCAGTCTGATCCGACCTCTCACTGTAAAAGAAAAATCACTGCGTGAAATCTGCAATTACTTGGCATGCGAGGGGGTAAGTTGAGCACTTTCTTGTTAAAATACAAACAAGTGCGCGAACCATTATGGATTTGTTGGCAAGCGAGGACTGTGAAGAAATATACAAAGAAGAGCTTTTCATTACATTGAAATGCCCCGGATACAACTTGAGATTCTGGAAAAAAGTGTTGGCACAAGCTTTCGTTATCCTTTGCACCTCTGTATTGCGTTTTCTTAAAAAAAGAGAAACGAAAAAATGAAAGGTCTTAGGAGCAAATGGAGTGCAAGTTTCCGAGCCATACATGTAACTACAGCTGCCCCGAGTGTCACCATTTTCATACTTGTGTAAAATATAAATTTTGTCCCTCATTTTCACTTTCCCGGTTATCTTTCTTCGCACAAGTAGCTACATTGCAGGTCACTGATGCTTGCCAACCTATTGAAGATATTGACAAACAAATGCATTTCTCCTTCTCTTACACTTCTCTCAAGGGTTCAATTTCACTCTCCAATCTCCTCAAACACACTGTTTGGAAGCTGCGTATCCATGTTGATAACTGATTCATGTTGTACTGACCAAATTGTTTCCGTGATTTGTGTTTTAAATTCCTTCCTTTTGAAATGTGTTTTTATATTCTCCGAGCCGAGAACTCTTATTAGTACTACGCGGTCTTGGATCCATTTCATCTACCAGATTTCTTTGTGGTTTAGTTTGTGCTGCTATAGGTTCTGTACACGAGAATAATATGAAAGTTTGCATAATGTTGAAGGAAGACAGAAAGATGTCTAAGATCTAGCCAGCCGGTCAAACAGCCAATCCGTACTCCATGACTTACCAGCAGAGCTGCAAGATGGTGCAATAAGAAAACAATAGTGTAATGATTTTGATTATCGTAAAATGTGTACACGGGTTGTACAAAAAGTGCTATTAAACTGTCATCTAGTTAGAAAAACATCAAGGAGAGAGGATAAATTGATGCGTTTTCAATTGTAGGAAGAAGGCAATGTCAAAATTGAATCACAGGTGCAATTTGGTTCTCCACATCTCTCCAATGACTTTCCTTGGCTGTGGATTATCTGGTCCTCTGTCCCGCTGCCCTGATGTAAAGTACAACCAACCATCCCAAAACCCAGCAAGGGTAGTCTTTATTCGGAAAGGAAGCTTTCCGATCACTGACCATGTCTGCAATTCAAAATGAACAGAAATTTTCAAACGTTTGCCCATTGTAATAGCCATCCCAAAAACCAGCATGCGTAGTCTTTATTCGTGGTTATTTGGCATTGCTCATTTTATGCGAAATGCCATTGATGACAGATGACACCATTGCTTGCAGAAACCATGATCCTAAACCCTAAACCTGAACATAAAACATGATCCTTCTTAGGAGTGGGAAAGGGAAAGATAAGTACCTGCGAGTCCAAATGAAATTGGAACACCTCTCCAACCAGCATCATCCTTTTGGTATTCGGGTGCTTTTCTGTTGTACCTCCAGTGATGATAATTGAGTTGTTGACAATTACCCAAGCACACTCAATATGGGAGTCGGGTTTTGGCATTTCAGGCAAAGTTTTCCACTTCATTTCACCATCTAGCATATAAACGTCTCCATAAACTACCTGAAACATTGCAGAGTCTAGAAGCTAAGAACATATACCACCAACATTGACAAAGAGAGAGTACAGCTTGCTATAATCCAATATGGTCTAATAAAAACAAAATCAACCTGTATACCTCTTTCCTTCGAGAACACTTGAAAATTGGTGACCCGGGTTTCGCCATGAAATCACCCTCTTGACCCCCAATGACCAGAAGCCGATCATTGACCACGACACAGGCCCTGTAAACGAAGCGACATTCACGGTTAGAGTACAGAAGATAATCGCCACATTATTAGAGTTGGGTGTGAAACATTTCCACAGGAGATGAATGGTCGAGGCGAATTAATCCTCAGAACAGAATCCTGTTTCCAATTTCAAACATAAATGAAGGCAGCAAGCAGACCTATGTGGCCCTCCACGGGGAATAGGTGTCTCAGTGCGCCACTCATCCAATGCTTTTCCATTTTTTACTGCAATACTCCAGTGCTCTAGTCCAGGCGTGTGGCGATTTTCCTTGCTGCCACCCATCACATGCAGCCTGCCTCTCCATAATTGAGTTGCAGGAGCATACCTGGAAACTCATATGATTAATATTCATTCAAGGCATTGAGCACATAGCTTTGAAATATTCAGCTTTGGATAGACTGCTAGTAGTTAACACATCTCCTATTTCACTGTTGCAATTCTTTCATGTTTAACGTCAATGCCAAACTAGTTTAGGTCCAGCTAGTACAGAAAGAATTTTGATGCTTCGAGATCACAACTGTTACCTAAGCATCAGAAGTTAAATCCAGCTATGATGTTTCTATGCATAAAGGAGTTAATCCAGACAAAGGCCTATTGTGGTACCAAAACTAGCGCAGCTCATTATAAATATTACAATCAGTTAACAGTAACCATCCATCTTATAGAAACTCCAATACAGAATCAATAGCTAAAAAATGGCGAGAAAAAGATGATAAATTGGCGTTTCGGAGCAGGGTTACGATGGAATCAGTCAACCTGCATAGATGAAAATGCACGTCACATGAATATTTGAGAGAATCTGATGATTACCGGCTATCAGATTTTCCCGGGAATGTGATGACAACACTTGTTTTCTCTATATAAAAAGATCAACAACTCTCTACACATGACAAATTAGCTGCGAAGGTAGTAAACACACAAATACAGGTACACGAAAGGGGTTCATTTGTCAAAACACTAGAAACAGGAATTAGCTTGATAATGAAACGGATTTGAAATAGGCTGTTGAAAAGTGTAATTCCCAGATTGGATAAGAAACCAAGTTCAACATTCATGGATTTCCTGAACAAGTCAAGTACCTTGGTGCCGGTAATGGAGGCAATCGGTGCCATTTCCTTGTCTCAGTGTCCAATGAAAAACAAGTAGTTATGGCTGTCCTGCATTGAGTACCGTTTTGTCCCGAGACAATGTACACGTATCTCCCATCTGTTGCCACTCCCAAATGTGAATTTGCCATGTCTTTTGGCGTATCAAATCTGTCACACCATGTATTATCACTGAAATTGTATACATCAACATGAGAGTGTACCTATTAGATGTAAACATCCAATCAGACAAGAAACAAAACACAAAAAGTAAAAATCTTTGATTTTAATCACAAAACTCCATTCCATAGTTTAATACGAAATATTTTTGAAGCATTTTTGAAATCTAATCTTCGATTGGACTCAGAGGTAAGAGAACATAATAGATCGGGAAAAGAATGAAAGATTCTCACATGGTCAAGGTTTCTATACCCAACAAATACATAAAAGAGGTTCTTGATCTGAACTGAATAGCCATCAAGACGAGGCACTGGTGCTGATGGCATCTGCTCCCATTCTAGCTCTGGTGCTGGTAAATCAGCAAAAGTGGCAGACAAGACTCTCCCTTCTACACTGCCATTTTTATGTTCAGAGCCTTCTTTCTAAAGGAGAAAGAAAACAGTAATGAGCACTCAATATCACTAACAAGCTTCATCAAATCAAACAAAGATCAATATCCCAGTTGAAAACCGTACACACCAAATAAAATTCAAAAGTAACAAAAAAGAAGATCAATGCATTACCAGGTGGTCTTGGCTGTCACTGGCTACAATATTAACTGCAGGTTTCTCAACAGCCCGGTTGAGGGATGCAATGGACTGATAAGTAAAAGAAATGGAAGAAGAAGAGGTCCGAAGAAAATCGGCAAAGAGAGCGATTACTACAAGTGTTGCAAATGACAGTACAAACACCAACTTCATTAAACCATATCGCTTGTTATTCTGTCCAAACCCTAACTTAGACATCTTTGTCTGAATTCAAGAAACCAAAGAAAAGCCATTTTTATAGCAGCACGTAGAAATACAGAACTTCTTTTAGCAATCCATGGTCCAGAGAGTTTCGGCGCCAATGGTTTTTAGAAAAAAACGTGGGGTATGGTTTTCTTTCTCTTCGTGGAAGTAGAAGGAATGAGTGAGTATTTTAATTTAATTAAAAAAGTAGAAAAAAATTAAGTAAATAATATGGGAAAATTCATGAGAAGGAAGACATTATTTTAGACTGTTGTGATATTAAATTTAACATTATTTTAGAATAAATAATAATTTTATAATATACTCTTTTTTTTATGTTACCCGGTGGACTTGTGAAGACGGGAATTTTTTTTAAATAATAATAATTCAATCTCTTTATTTTAGTATTAAAAATCATAATTTACTCCTTTTAATTGTGCATGACTTTTAATTTTTTTTAAAGGTATGTTAGTGTTTTTCAAATAACCAAATTATCTTTAACTGCCTTTCTATTAATATATTGTCAAAAAGATACGATGGTAAGAAAAATAATTAGATGCCTGTTTAGAAGAATAATTGAAATTATTTTTAAAATTATTTTTATTTTATAAATATATCAAAATGATATTTTTTATTTTTTTAAATTATTTTAATATCAGAACATCAAAATGATATAAAAAACACATAAAAAATATAACTTAAAGTATAAAATAAAAATATATTTTTTTATTTTTTTCAAAAATACTTTTGAAACACATTGCCAAATATCCTCTAAATTAGAGACATTTCAACATCTTATCTTATTAATAGAAACATTATAGAGGGACTAGATTATACATGGAAATTAAAAATAAATAAATAAATATAAGGATGTAATATTTGGAATTTTTTAAACTAGAGGGACGGACTATAATTTTGCTAAGAGTTGTATTTGCAACAAACTAAATTAAAAAAAAACTAAAACATATCCCCCATGACCGTGGATTTGTCTAAAATCACAATGGATGAACTTATTATTGTATAGTGTTTTCTTTTCTACAACTTTTTTTTTTGCAATTCCATCCTTTTATTTGGTGTTCACATCAATTTATGCGCCATGATTTGCTCTTATTTGCATTTCATCACATGCTCAAGATCTACAGGGGTGTTCTATGTGTAAATTACTCATCAATTTTAATATAAAAGAACCTTAGTTTATTATTGGGAAAAAAATAAAAGAACAATGACAATTATTTTTAAAAAAGCAACCATTTTATTTTCACTATTCAAGGCAAAATAAACTATAGTTTGGCCCATTGAGTTTTTTTTTTTTTTTTTGCGTGTTTGATCCCTATTGTTTGAGGATTTTATGATTAGATTCTAAATTTTATTTTATTTATGTTTTTTCATCTATGTGTTCAGGAAGGAGAAAAAAAAATTGCAATAAGATAGGGGAGAAAAACATAAAGTTGAAGGAAGATAAGGGGAGAAAATATTCAGTTTCTCATATTCTAGTGACAAAAAAAATTGATCGTGGTACAGATGTGTTTGTCTTGAAGAGTGTACATGGACATGGTTTGAAACTTTTATTTTGCTAAAAAAGATAGATCTAAATTCTAGATGTTTTTTTTAATATTTTTTTGAAAAAATTAAATTGTTTTTATGGGCTTTTAGGACTAAAACATATTTATTTTATTATACAATTTTAGATGAAAATAAATTAAAAATTGATTTTTTGAACCCTAGGAACTCAAAACTTGACCTTTTGACCATCAATGCTTGTCATAAATTGAACCAGGTGATGATATGTTGTCCTTAAGATTTAAGAATAATTGGGTAAATGATATAGGGTTGGCATTGTAGTCCTACGAGTGCCATGGCTCTTTTTTTGGGCCAAACATGTAGCCTAATAATCGTAAAACCAACAACTTTATTACGAATCAAGCTATTTATTAATTAAAGTAATATTTAGGGCAAGTCCAACGCTGACGCTATATCAAGAGCCAAAGCTAAAAATTTATCTTTTTAGTTTTTTGAGTCAAAAATTTCAACATAGGAGCCATTTGAGTAACCAAAATGACTATTTTGATTTTCAGTAGCTATTTCTACATGTTTCAGGGCAAAGAGCCAAAAAATAAAATAATGTTTCAATAAGAGATCACGGTTGCTTCAGGAAAAGGTCTCAAAGATGTGAACATTATCAGCAAGATAGATGTCTATTTTGTTGTTTCCATCAAAGGAGATCCACACAAGTCTAAGCAGAAATAGAAAACCAACTTTCATCAAGATTGTGGGCCTAAACATCTTTGGAATTTCCCCATGAAATTCACCATTGATGAAGCTCCTGCTCAACAAAATCACTTGCAAATCAAGTTTAAGCTTGTAGCCGAGCAAATGATGGGAGACAAAGATGTTGGAGTGGAACCCAATACCTGTAAAGGAATTGTTGGAAATTACATAATGTGCCCCTCATGACACACCCATGTTCTTGATCATGCAAACCCATGACCATAAAGATAGGTCATGGAGATAGGTCATGGAGTTTGATCATGGGGATCAATTAAAGGATCATGGCTAATTATCTCCTTGATGGAAGGAGAAAATTGGAAAATAAATTAATAAGAGGGGTCCCTAATCTACCTATAAATAATAGCTTGTGTACTCCATCTACGGCTAATGAAGATAGGCATAGATTAGAAGACTCCTCTCATAAAATATTTTATTATTTTGTTATTGCTTTGGGAAAAGCTTTGTTGCTGCTGCAATTTGGGAGTTCATTCATTTCGGTACTTGAGCAATAATGGCTGGAGGTATTTATAATCTAAATTTCCGCTGCTATATGTATTTAGCATTTTGATTATATAAAGTATGTCTAACATGTGGTATCAGAGCCTGCCTTTATGCTATTTTGCTCAGTATATTCGTTAATGATTCTTGTGTTTTTGAATCATTTATTCTGATTTTCAATTATGGAGTAACATTGTTATTTTACGTAAACTGTTGTAAATGACAAAGTGTGTAACCAAATTGTTGTTAATGACAACTTGTGTAACTCAAAATTAAAATTGAAAAATTGGAATTGACGGAAGGAGAGGCAACTGGCCTCTCCCCGTCCTCTGACCGGCGACCCATAAGGGTCGCCGATGAGATCAACGACGGCCCCTGAAGGGCCGTCTGTCACACGGGAAGGCCAGTGGCCTCTTCCCAGTTGACAGAAGGAGAGGCCACTGGCCTCTCCCATTTGTGACCTGAGTACCAGCGATCTGTGAAGATCGCTGGTTACTCAAGGAAAAACGGCGACCCATTGGGTCGCCGTGAATGGACTGGGCGGCGGCTTCTGTGGCCGCCGCATATGGATCCGTTAACCGCCGGTCGGTGACCCTATTTTCGGTGCATGAGGGAGCCGGTGCAAGTTTGAGTTAAACGGGTTATCGGGTCATATATTCGGGTCGGGTTTCTTCAAACCCATAAGGAACCGGGTCAAAATGGGTCATTAAGTGATTGGACCGGTTTGGTCCAACCCGGTGGACCGATTTGGTCCGACCCGAGAAAATGGGTGACCCGCCCGTACAATAATTATATTAAAAAAAAAAAAAAATGAAGAGGGAATGTGGGTACAGGAGGATTCGAACCCAGGTCTTACAGATTTCATTTTTGCAATTTTTCCACTAAGCTATGCTTCCTTTATGGTTACACCATGCATTTGTTATTTGTTTTAAATTATACTATATAGTTTATTCTGCTTACATTCATTTTATGCTTACATGATGAAGTATTTATTCCTTTTAATTTATGCTTATGTGATATAATTTAATTCCTATTATTTTATGTTATGAGGTATTAAATTAATATATTGCATTAAATTAGGAATATATTCTGTAATTTATATTATTGAAATATAAATTAATTAATGCCTAGAAACAAGAATAATTAATCAAACCATAAATGTTAGTGAATTTTATGGTACTATCCATTTTTCAATGTCTAGGAAAGTTCTGTCTAGGAAAGTCTTGGTATTTAAGCATATTTATTGAGACCCACCTCACTTTCTTGGAAACTTACATGGTTGTAATTTAAAAAAATACTGTTTAATTCATATTTGTTTATTTGATTCCTAAGTATCTTATCTAGGCATTGATATGATTATTAGATGTTAATGAAATAGTAATTATCATAATAACTTTAGAAATGTCACAATGTCTGATTTTATAAATCATAGTTACATCAAGAAAATATATGTGAACTTCATAAGGAAAATTCGTACCGGGTTGTAATTAACTCATAAATTTAATTGCTAATCCCCAAAGAGATTTTTTTATTTATATGACTTAATTAGAATACGATAGTAAATTTAATATTTAAAAAATAAAATTTATCTTAGGCCTACAGGTACTGAAATATTTATTTATTAATGTTTAAATTTATTAAACTTATTAATAAGTAGTAAATTTCATGCGTGATGCAACCTTTGCCCATAAATAGGTTGAAATTTATTATTAAATTGATATTGGTTAATTTTAATAATGTTATTTCATAATAATAAAGTAATTCATAGTTTCCTTGATAATTGCAGTTATTCCTTCCACTTTCATTGATATAGTTTCAATGCTAAATGATAATAATTATTCTGAATAAAAAGAAAATTTGCTTTTTATATTGCGGTGCATGGAACTTGACTTGTCGCTCCGTGAGGACGAACAATCCGGCCTAACAGATTCCAGTACGACACTAGAGATTGCTAAACATGAACAGTGGGAACGATCTAATCGCTTAAGTCTCATGTTTATGAAATCTCACTTCATTAAAGACATTCGGGGTTCAATCCTAAAATGCACCAAGACTAAGGACTTTATTATAGTTGTCGAGGAATAATTTTTCAATTCTAATAAAGCCTTAGCGAGTACCTTATTAAAAAGGTTGGAAAGCAAAACTTTTGACGATCCTAGAAGTGTGCGAGAGCACATCATGGAAATGAGGGACATGTATGTTCAATTGAAGTGCCTGGAGGTTGATATTTGAGTCATTCTTGGTGCATTTCATACTTAACTCTCTCCCATCTGAATATAGTCCTTTCAAAATTTCTTACAACACACATAAGGATAAATGGTCAAGAAATGAACTTCTGACCATGTGTGTTCAAGAAGAGGAGAGGTTAAAGCATGAGAAGCCTTTAAGTGTTCATATGGCTACTCATGATAAGGGAAATGCCAAGAGAGGCAATCATGCTCACAAACTCAAGAAGAATAACAAGTTGTCAATAAAGAAAAATGACAAGAAGGATGCTTGTTTCTTCTGCAAAAAGAGTGGGCATATGAAGAAAGATTGCCAGAAATACAAAAATTGGCTCGAAAAGAAAGGTAATATCATATCTCTAGTTTGTCATGAATCTTTTTTTGTTGAGGCTCCTAGTAATACATGGTGGATTGATTCTGGTTCTACAATCCATATTGTTAATACAATGCAGGGTTTTCTCAACACAAGGAAACCAGCAAGCCATGAGCAACGAGTATATTCTGGAAATAAATTGTTTTCTCAAGTTGAAGCAGTTGGGACATTTAGGTTGATTTTGAAATCCGGATATGTTTTGGATCTGGATAATGTATTTTTTATTCCGCATTTTTCAAGAAACTTAATTTCTGTTTCAAAATTGGATGTTATTGGTTATGGTTTTTGGTTTATCAATTCAACCTTTAGTATTTTTAAAGGTGAAAACCTTGTTGGTGGTGGAATAAAAATTGATGGTTTATTTAAAATTGATTTAGATCCCAACTTTGAGAATAATTATTTATCGTTACATACTCATATTGGCATAAAGAGGAGTCTTATGAATGAGAACTCAATTTGGTTATGGCACAGGAGATTGGGACATATCTCCATAGAGAGAATCAAAAGGTTAGTAAATGATGGAGTTTTAAAAACTCTTGATTTTACTAATTTTGGTACTTGTGTGGATTGCATAAAGGGAAAGCAAACCAACAAGACCACTAAAGGTGCTAAAAGAAGTTCTGAGATTCTTGAGATCATACATACTGATATCTGTGGACCTTTTCCTACTCCCTGCTTAAATGGTCAAAGATATTTTATATCTTTTATTGATGACCATACACGGTTCATGTTTCTTTATCTTCTAAATGATAAGGCTGAGGCATTAAATGCTTTCAAGACCTATAAGGTAGAAGTAGAGAAACAAAAGGATAAGAAAATCAAGATCGTAAGATCTGATAGAGGTGGAGAGTACTATGGTAGGTACACAGAAAAGGGACAAATGATAGGTCCATTTGCGAAATTCCTTGAAGAGGAAGGCATTGTTGCTCAATACACAATGCATGGTACACCACAACAAAATGGTGTGGCAGAAAGAAAGAATCGCACATTAATGGATATGGTAAGGAGCATGATTAGTAATTCTAATTTACCTTTATCTTTATGGAGTGAAGCTTTAAAAACCGTTGTGTATTTATTAAACCGTGTCCCATCCAAGGTTGTTCCTAAGACACCTTTTGAATTGTGGAATGGATGGAAACCAAGTTTAAATCACTTACACGTATGGGGTTGTCTGAAGTGAGGATTTATAATCCAAACATGAAGAAATTAGACCCAAGGACAACCTTTATTTTATTGGCTATGCAGTAAACTCCAAAGGATTTAGGTTTTATTGTCCTTCTAATAGTACTAGAATTGTTGAGTCTATAAATGCAAAATTTTTAGAGGATTCTGAACCTAGTGGAAGTGTTTGTCCTCAAATGATTGAATTTAAGGAAACACAAGAGTTGACTGAAACTCCTTTACCTCAAGGACGTTTGATTGTGCTCAAGGAAATCCAAAATGATTACCTTGAACCACAATCAATTACAGAACAATCAACTCATGAGGAACAAGTTCAGATTGAACCTACTCAAACTCTGCCAAATACAGAGCAAGTAGAATTAAGAAGATCCTCTAGAATAATTAGACCTGCAATTTCTAGTGATTATGTTGTATATCTCCAAGAGTCCGATTTTGATGTTGGGCCTAAAGATGATCCAAAAACGTTTTCACGAGCCATAAGTGGAGAACACTCCACATTATGGTTTAATGCCATGAAAGAAGAGATGGAATCCATGGCTAAAAATCAAGTCTGGGATCTCGTCGACTTACCAAAGGGGGCTGTAGCCATAGGCTGCAAATGGGTTTACAAAACCAAAACAAATGCTTCCGGTAATGTTGAACGATATAAAGCTAGACTTGTGGCCAAGGGTTTCACTCAAAAGGAAGGCATTGATTATCATGAAACCTTCTCTCCAGTATCTAAGAAGGATTCATTTAGGATAATCATGGCATTAGTAGCTCATTTTGATCTAGAGCTACATCAAATGGATGTGAAAACAGCCTTTCTAAATGGGGATCTTGAAGAGGAGGTTTACATGAAACAACCAGAAGGTTTTGAAGATAACAGTCAGAAAGCTTGCAAACTAAGGAAATCTATTTACGGACTAAAACAAGCCTCCCGTCAATGGTATATCAAATTTCATAAGGTCATTACCTCATATGGTTTTATTGAGAACCTTGTTGATCAATGTATATACCTTAAGGTCAGTGGGAGTAAAGTTATTTTTCTAGTCCTGTATGTAGATGATATTTTGCTTGCAAGTAATGATTTAGGTTTGCTACACGAAACCAAAGGTTTTCTCTCTCAAAACTTTGAAATGAAGGATTTGGGTGAAGCCTCTTATGTCATAGGCATAGAGATTCACAGAGACAGAAAACAAAGAATATTGAAACTGTCTCAAAAGGCCTACATTGAAAAGGTTTTAGAGAGATTCAGATTGAAGAACTGTAACGGTTCTGTAGCACCTATCATTAAAGGGGATAGATTCAGTAATGATCAATGTCCTCGAAATGCATTGGAAAAGGAACAAATGAAGGATATCCCATATTCATCTGCAGTAGGCAGCCTATTGTATGCACAGGTCTGCACTAGACCTGACATAGCAATGGCAGTTGGAATGTTGGGTCGATATCAAAGCAACCCAGGTTTGGAACACCGGAAAGCTGCAAAGAAAGTTATGCGATATTTGCAAGGAACCAAACATTACAGTTTGACATACAGACATACTGACCATTTGGAGGTGGTTGGATATTCGGATTCTGACTTCGCGGGATGTGTAGATAGCAGAAAGTCTACTTCAGGATATATCTTTCTTCTTGCTGGAGGGGCTATATCTTGGAGAAGCAGCAAGCAGACTATAGTTGCTACATCTACAATGGAGGCAGAATTTATTGCGTGCTATGAAGCTACTACACAGGCACTTTGGTTGAAAAATTTTGTTGGTGGTCTCAAAATTATCGATTCTATAGAGAGACCAATCAAGATCTTCTGCGATAATCGTGCTGCTATATTCTTCTCAAAGAATAATAAAAGTGGAAGCAGAAGTAAACATATCGACATTAAGTATCTTCGTGTGAGAGATAATATCAAAAGACATGAAGTGTTTATTGAGCATATAAGTACTGAATTGATGATTGCGGATCCCATGACTAAAGGTTTACCGGTAAAGCTATTTAAAAGTCATGTGGAACATATGGGATTGATTGATTCATTTTGTACTTAGTCTTAATTTTGTATATATACATCAAGTTATTGTAATAAAGTTTGTGCACATTTATTACTATATCCATGAGGATAAAAATAAAGTTTGGACCCGAATAACTTATAGGAAGTTTATTCATAAAGTTTTTTTGAATGCCCATATAGTACTTATTTAAGGGATATTTTATATGTAATACATGGAAGGGACGGCTTATTAAATAATGGTCTTACCGCCATGATTCATGTGTAGTATTCCTTAAATGAGTGGGAGGATTCCATGATCATGTTAAAAGAACATAACATAATAAAGAGTATGTGTCATAAGGGCCAAGTGGGAGAATGTTGGAAATTACATAATGTGCCCCTCATGACACACCCATGTTCTTGATCATGCAAACCCATGACCATAAAGATAGGTCATGGAGATAGGTCATGGAGTTTGATCATGGGGATCAATTAAAGGATCATGGCTAATTATCTCCTTGATGGAAGGAGAAAATTGGAAAATAAATTAATAAGAGGGGTCCCTAATCTACCTATAAATAATAGCTTGTGTACTCCATCTACGGCTAATGAAGATAGGCATAGATTAGAAGACTCCTCTCATAAAATATTTTATTATTTTGTTATTGCTTTGGGAAAAGCTTTGTTGCTGCTGCAATTTGGGAGTTCATTCATTTCGGTACTTGAGCAATAATGGCTGGAGGTATTTATAATCTAAATTTCCGCTGCTATATGTATTTAGCATTTTGATTATATAAAGTATGTCTATCAGGAATTACTAGATTCAAAAGATGGAAAAGATGGTCTCTTGAGCTATGTTGTCAAGACCCCATTTGGGAAGACGAAAGGAATGCTGAATAGAGTTTCAGTTTCGGGGAGAAGGGAAAGTGTAGTGTGGATGTGTGAATATATATATAGAAGGGAACAGGTATGTGTGTGTATATTAGAAAATAATATAACTATATTAAAAATATTTATTTTTATTTTTATTTTTATTTAAAAATACCTCAACAAGAAAGTAAAAAAAATTATAAACAAAAATAATAATTATATTGTTGGAGGGTTTTTAAAAAATTCAATTATTTGATAATATAACTTAGTCCTATTAATTTTATAATTAATTGCATAATTAAACTTCATACAAAATAATTACACTATATTTAAAATAATATAAAAATATAGCTCTCTAAAATGACTTTTATCATTGGAATACACATCAACAAAAAAACCCATATAAACACTATTCAAAGAGCCATTTTAAGAATTTAGCTCTTCAAAATAGCTCTTGTCATTGGACTTGCCCTTACAATGTTATCTAATTTCACCATATTTTTGGAATATAATTACAAGGCATTTTATCCATTTTGCAAAAAAGCAACTCGTAATAAATTAGTTTAAAGGCAAATCCATTTCCAACAATTCCAAAATTGAAAACATGACAAATTAGTTTATGAATATATTAACTTAAATTAATAAATTAAGTTAATATATTAACTTAAATTAATATGTTTTTCTTTTGTAGACTTCGGAGAACATGAATGTAACAAAATATATAAGATATCTACCCATTTTATATTTGAATACATAATAGAGAAGATTAATAAGTACAATAGACATTGTTTGATGAAAAACAGTTATCAAGATTCCAGCCAAATTAAGCTTCATCAAGAGAAAGTTGAGGGAGGCCACATATAGATAATTGAAGAAGGAATGTTATGGTACAACAACACATAATTTATCCATGCTTAACAGAGTAATATAAACTTAAATTTTGGTATTTTATTTAATAATTTAACCTTTTAAATTGATATAGTTTTTAATCATGTATAAGAGTTTTAATGACAAAGTGGTCAAGTTTGTAAAGTTCAACACCTTTATTCTATCAAATCAAATTAAGCACAATATAATGTATTTAAAAGGTGTGTTACAAAGTAATGTAAAATGATAATTTAAGATTTCATTTAATAACTCGAATTTTTTGAATTAAAACTAGAAAAAGATTGCAATTTGTTATTATGGTTACAATTACTTTTCAAATTGTTTTTTTCGCTTGGAAACACATTTATATAATTTTTTTTTAAAAAAAATTATTTTTGACATCTACACGTTAATGATTCAAACACAGACACATTTTTTCCCTTCCAAATGATGTTTTGACCATGTTTCCCAATGCTAACTAAAAACATATTGATGTTAACATGTCCATTACAACTCATTATCAATGACATCACCCTCGTTTTTTAACATGAGGAAGGCTTCCTATAGGTTTTCTTTCACGGCTCTTGTGTGTTTGATGGAGAAAGTAAAAAACTGATACATGTCATTACTACCATTAGTATCAATAACCATATGGTAACAAGTCCTAAGGAAATAAATTATAGGCTCAATTCCACTAGCCTAAGAAATTTATCCAAGGTGAATAAAATCATTCACTTGCTATATTTCAACTAGGACAGACTTAACTGATAGTATCTAAAAATTCCTTCCATAAATTATTGGAGATAAAATATGTACCCCAATGCATCCATATAAAAAGTAGATTTTATTTCAATTTTATCTTGGGTAGAGAGCTCAATGCCAATTGACTGATAAACTTAGCTTTGTGGGTATTTGAGTTATGCACTCTCTTGCCTACTGATCGCTAACAAACTTAATGTCCTCTGCCCTTATAGTGATAAGGGCATCATCCTCGGGTGTTGGAGGCAATCTTTCTCTCCCTTGAAGTTACATAATAGTAATGGGGAAAGTTATCATGCATGGAAAACTACTTTCCTACTACTAAAGATGGATGTTAGGGCTTCACCCTTTTCAGCTATTGGGTTTAATCTTACGAACCTTTATCCCCTACCTCTTCCTTTTGTCTCAAGTCAAAATTTGAACTTCTTTCCCGTGGTAGTAACAATTTTTGTTTAGATTAAAGAAGAAGAAAAAAGTTTTGGTAGGAAAATATCTATAATAACATTATCTTCCTAAATTAAGAAAAAAATGGCTTAAGATTTTTTAGTAAACTATTTTTTAGAAATTACAAAAAGTACAAGTAAGAGAAAATATTGAAGTAAAATTAACTATAATTATAACAAAAACAATTTTTCACCCTCATTGTTGGATGAATGACCTTTCATATAATCTCAAATATCTAGAAGTCTATTAAATTATTGTATTGAACACAAGTCATTGTCTTGTTTCATAAGAGACATTTTCTATTAAAAGATAAGGCCATTTAGTCATCTCCCTAAAATAAAGATAAAACATATAGCCATAATAACCCCAACAATTTTACAAAGACAAGTCTCAAGTGAAAGGTAAGAAATCTCATTAATTGGAAAAATAACACAGGTAAAAAGACTTACATTAAAATTGATAACCTTTTCAAATCTTTGCATATTAAATATGCATAGACTTGGGAGGCTATTGGTGGTTAAACATGTTTTATACATATTATTTTTGCCTAAGATCTATGTTTAAAATAACCCATCATCTTTAAACTTAGCTACATGCTGAGCTTAAATAAATGTAGGTATAACAATTCAATAGACCTAACATTTAGGTTGCATACTTGATTTTTACTAATTAAGTCTTTAATAAATTAATTAACCTATTAAAATCCTAATTAAGTTATTGTATATAGTTAATTCTTTTAATTCTAGAGTGAATTAGTTTTAAAAATTAATTAAATATTTAATTTCTCATAATTAAATAAAATTAAATCTATTAAAAAAATCTAATCAAGTCATTAAACTTGATTTTGTGAAAATTTGCCTAATATTCACTTAAATCAACCTTGAGTTTGCGATTTCTTTCACATTTAGGTCCCTCAAGGGTGCAATTGAGCTTTAATATTATCAAAGATCCCTTTTAGTCTCTTTTTCTCTCATTCATGCTTTTAGATTTCACATAAACCTGTTCTTGCTAACCAAGTCGCTTATCCTCCTGTAGTTTTTTTTTCAAACCTTATCATTATTATTAAAGAAAATGACAATTTTAAGGAACCTAAAATAAGGTTATGTCATATCTTATGAAACATGGTTATTTGAATAGTATCATTGATTTTTTTTCATTGTCATTTGATTGTGTTCTTTGTAAACCTAACAAAACAAGTCTTTACCTTTTCCCTTGCAAGGTAATTGTGCCTCTACATGTTTTTAAATTATTTATATTGAAGTTTGGGGTACATGTGCTATTATTTCTCATGTTCAATACAAGTATTTTATGACATATATTAACCATTACAATCTTTTCACATGAGTATATTTTATATATTCTAAAGCTGGAGTGTTCTCAACCTTTTAAACTTTTGATGCTTACATAGAAACCTATTTATGTACATGTATTAAGACCTTATGCTTAATTACAGGAGAATACATGTCTCATACTTTTTAATATTTTCTCCAATAAAAAGATATTCTTTTTCAGCGTTCATGTCCTTACATTCCTCAATAAAATAATGTTGTTGAGCTTAATAATTATAATTTTTTTTATGCTCATACTTTGATACTTGGATCTTCAATTACTTCTAGATTTTAGATAGAAGCGTTCTCTATAATTGTATATTTGATTAATCATTATGAATTACAGTGCTATTTCTTTTATTTTGCATCTTTATTTTCTATATTCTTGTTTGTTTGGCGTTTCTTCTAATTATAATTCTCTATATGGTTTTAGATATGTTTGTTTTTTCATTTCCCTCCTATTAAAAATCATAAACTTGGTACTCAATATGTTCAATAAGATTTTCCTAGCTATATAACTCTTATAAAAAGGTTTATGAGTTATGATGAATGCTATGTTTTGTATTTCTTAGATCTTTTTTAAAAAACATTTCTTTAAATCTTGTCCTAATTTTGTATCTTTCTCTATTTGACTTCCTTTTTAATGCACATGCTTTGCCAATCTATAAGGGTTTTCGTACCCTCAAATTGGTATAGTCTTATTCAAAGGATTATACTTAACCGTACTAATACTAAACTATATTGGATGAACTTAAGGCTCTTTAGGATTATCATACATAATTCCCTTGTCATATTAGAGTTAAACTCATTGGATGAAAATAGATATACATCATCAAACTATATGTTGATGGCTCTATCCAGTGATACCAATCTTGTCCAGTGGCACTTGAGAATTGATATGAGTATAGGCTTGAGAAAATGACTATTTTCTACACTATTTTAACCATTTTTGTTTTCAAAGGATGGTTGCTTTTTTAGATGGATGTTAAAAATTAATTTTTACATGGTGACCTAAAATAAGAACTCTTCATATTTCCTCTTGCAGTTTCTTTTCTTTTCTATATAGTTTGAAACACACACCATGAGAATGGTTTAATAGGTTTCATACTACTTTACTATATTTTTACTTAGAGATGGTATGATTCTATTTTATTTTCTTGCTTGATTTCCCTTAGGATTGTTATACTTTTTGTGTATATCGATGATATTGCAATCACTAGATTTGATCTTCATTTAATTGACCACCTCCAATAACACCGATAATTGCAAAATTTACATATATTTTTATTCATTCACAATATGTTTTTCACTATGCTTTGAGCTTATTGGATGATGTTTTATGAGTTCGGCATGCCTAAGTGACTTTTTAAATTAATTGTTAAATTATAAGAAATTCAACATTTTATTTTTTATTTTTCTAACCCTGCTTCTAGTGATAAGTTTTTCACCAAGTTAGAGTTACATAATATGAATATGGGCTTAATAAAAGTTTAAGTACACATATCCATCTTTCTAATAAGATATTATGGGTGAAATATGATTTTGTTTTGATCTCAACTTAGACTTGCAAAATCAGGCCAGAATCTTCCTTTGTAGTAAGATTCTCTACTTTCGTACTAAATATTCAAATGACCATATCTTTAATATCAATTATTGAAATCAGGCAAATCAACAGCTCAAATTCATCTAAACAATTAGGCATACAACTTTATAAGAAATTCAACATTTTATTTTTTATTTTTCTAACCCTGCTTCTAGTGATAAGTTTTTTCACCAAGTTAGAGTTACATAATGTGAATATGGGCTTCATAAAATTTTAAGTACATATATCCATCTTTCTAATAAGGTATTATGAGTGGAAATATGATTTTGTTTTGATCTCTAATTAGACTTGCAAAATCAGGCCAAAATCTTCCTTTGTAGTAAGATTCTTTACTTTCGCACTAAATATTCAAATGATCATATCTTCAATCTAAAATATTGAAATCACGCAAATCAAAAACTCAAATTCATCTAAACAATCAGGCAAATCAAAAGCTCAAATTCATCTAAACAATCAGGCATACAACTTTTATAAAGGATTGAAGGTTAGAAAAAATCATTTTGTAGACAAAAATCTTGTTGCAAGTTGGATGACGAGTTTTATCTCCTAATCTAATGAGAAACTAACGGTTTAAGAGTCTTATCTTAAGAAAAATTTGATTAGGTCAGATGGATTTTATTTACATACTATAACCTCCTAATATTTACTCTTAGTATTTCATCATAAAGGCTGGGATAAAAAAATAGTGGGAGGATGTTCTTTGTAACTAGTAATTTAAGGACCATGAGTAAATAATTCTCAATTTTAGTTAAAGGGTAATAAACACCTTCACCATTCTCAATTTTGATGCCCTTTAATAAAATTCTCATTCTGAATTCTCTTTGGTATATGTAACTCTTTAATCCAAGTTAACAAAATTGAGATCACCTTCAAATAATAATAATAAAAAATCAATGGACATTGCCCTATCAAGAGACATGCAACAGAACAGAGACATCTTGCCTTTCTGATGGGTTATATATGTATTCAAGATGCTTGAAAATGGTCGTCTTTCTCTTGATTGGGAATATTGTTCCATCATAATATTAACTCTAACATGGTGTGCTGGAATGTCCTCTTTCTCCTGGTGCGGTGCGTGTAAGGTTATGGTGGCCAATGAAGCTCCGGTGGACGAGTTTAAGTTTTTTCTTACTTTTCTCTCTCCCGCGACTCGAAAATACGCTTCAGTCCTTGATATTTGTGAACTGTTTATTTGGTCTCTAGGCTTTTGATTTCGCTTTTATCATTGTTTTTTTAATATAGTTTTTGATTTGTTGCAATTGTGCCTTTAAATTGAAATTGATTATATATGTTGGGTTTCAATTTAATCCTTATTCTTTTGATTTTCTATTTACTTTTGGTTGTTTTAATTATTTCAGTATGCAGGTTTTAATTGCTTCTGATTGGGTCCTCCAATTGAAATTTATCATCTATTCTATCTTTCATTTCAGTTCTTATTCTTTTAATTTTGTAAAAAAATTACAATATTTTTAAAATATCTTTATTTATTTCGGTCTAAAGGTTTTATTTATTTCCATATTGTCCTTTGATTGAAATTAATTATATAGTTTGTTTTAAAAAATTTTATTGTCCTCCAATTGAAATTAGTCATGTATGCTATTTTTCATTTCAATCCCTATTCTTTTAATGTTTTTAACAAAATTACACTGCAATTTTTTTTTAAATATATTTATTTGTTTTTGTCCTATTTTTTTAATTGTTTCAATTTTATTGTTCGATTGTAATTAATTATACATATTTTTTTATTTTGGTCCTTATTGTTTAAAATTTTTATTTGCTATTAATTTTTTTTCTGTCATTCTTCGACAACCTTTATTTTTTATCTGCATTTATGCATCTATGCTTTTTGTTTTTGTTTTTAATTTTTTTTATTTTATTTTTTTATTATGAATATATTTTTATTTGATTCAATACTGAAATTTTAATTTATGTTGATGATCATTTTCAAATTAATATTGCTTTCTTTTTCTCTTTGTTCTTTCTTGTGTTTTCTGTTATTTTTATCTATTCCTCAGATCAGATGATTTTATTGTTTGTGCCATAATAATAATAATTTTAATGATTATTTTTTATTTTATTTTTTTGTGAAAATATTTTGCTTTTTAATCTTAACAGGAATTCTACAGTGATTTAATATTTCATAGAAATTTATATTATAATAACTAAAAAATGTCACATATTTAATGTTTTTTATATTGAAAAAAATATGATACTGCCCGCTGTCATCACCCAACTTCTGGGTGATTCCCTAAAATATATAAAAAAAAATAATAAATAAATAAATTAAAAGGGGCTGGTGTCGGCAGAAAAATCAATATGGAAATTTTGAACGTTTTCGGAAGCCCGATCGTACTTCCTTTTTACCCAGAAATGAAGAAAAATGCAGATTCGAGGCGAAGATAATTTATTATTGGATAAATCTGCATAAAAGTTAGGTCGTAAGACATAGTTATATTTTTATGGGTCAATTTGATTTAATCGTCGGCCGATGTAAAGTGTAATTATGCTTCGAAATTAATTGAGAGCCCAATTGAAGGATTTAATTTAGCGCAAGGGCTTAATTATACTTTAAATGGGTCAAGTTAATTTTATTAAGGGCCTAATTAGAGAGAAATTAAGTTTCAAAGCCGAATCTGGGTTCAATTGAGAAAATCGGCATTTTCGGTGACGAAACTCTCCGGAATTAATTGAGAGCCCAATTGAAGGATTTAATTTAGCGCAAGGGCTTAATTATACTTTAAATGGGTCAAGCTAATTTTATTAAGGGCCTAATTAGAGAGAAATTAAGTTTCAAAGCCGAATCTGGGTTCAATTGAGAAAATCGGCATTTTCGGTGACGAAACTCTCCAGAATTAATTGAGAGCCCAATTGAAGGACTTAATTAAGCGCAAGGGCTTAATTACACTTAAAATGGGTCAAGCTAATCTAATTGAGGGTTTGATTGCTGAGAAATTAAATTTGGAAGCTTAATCTGGGTTAAATTGAGAAAATTAAGATTTTCGGTGACGAAACTCTTCATGATTAATTGAGTGCCCAATTGAAGGATTTAATTTATCGCAAGGGCTTAATTACACTTAAAATGGGTCAAATTAGTCTAATTGAGGGTTTGATTGCTGAGAAATTAAATTTGGAAGCTTAATCTGGGTTAAATTGAGAAAATTAAGATTTTCGGTGACGAAACACTTCAGGATTAATTGAGAACCCGATTGAAGGATTTAATTAAGCGCAAGGGCTTAATTACACTTAAAATGGGTCAAATTAATCTAATTGAGGGTTTGCTGAGAAATTAAATTCGGAAGCCAAATCTGGTTTAAATTGAGAAAATCAAAATTTTCGGCGACGAAACTTTTTGGATGAAATCAGAAACTAAAATTGAAAGTAAAAACATCATTCTTCCTGTCAAAAAACTCTTTATGATAACCCGTTTTATTTTATTCAGTATATTTTAAATTAAAAAAAAAAGGTCGAATCAGTTCTGAGTTGACTGGACAATGGCATTGCCGGCTGCCATACCTGTGGCATGCCGGCAGCCATGCCCTGCAAACCACTCCCTGAAAATGCCATGCTGTGGACATCAATCCCATACTGCAAGTTGCAAAGATTAGCCTATAAATAGAGGAAGATTGTAGAAGAAAAACAAGGAGAAAACCGGGGGGAAAAACGCTGAACAAACGGAAATTGCAGTAAAATCACAGTCAACCGGTGCAACAATCACCTTCTCCTTTTCTGGTCGTCGGCAAGGCTGCCTCACCAGCTCACTTGTTTTTCCCGTCACAGCCACCCTCTCTTCTCTTCCATATCTCTCTCTCTCTCCTCCAGCGACGGTTCTCTCTCTAAAAACAGCAGCACCCACGGCGGCTTTCCCTCATCTCCACGGAAACCGACCACACACCTAGCACCACCATCCTCTCTTCCACAAGTTTCTCCACCTCGTAAGCCACCCATAAGTGGCCTCCGGCAAAGAAACAGCAGCAACGGCGAAGTGCAGAGGCGACCACCAGCAAGCTTCCAGCCCTCATTCCGGCCACCACAGACCTCCGTTTCTGATGCCACCATGACAGGAAGGACGCCCTCGATCCCCTCTACACGGCTGCATCATCAGGTAACCCTCTCGTCAAATTCGACGAATTACTGTTCATGAACGTGAACAGTGTTTAAAACAACACTGTTCACGTTCTTCTCGGTTTCGTTTTCTTCTTTCTATTTAATTTTTTTTTAAATTTGGGTTGGGCTGGGCCGAACTGACCCAGCCCAATGTTGTGGGCTTCCAGCCTCTGAGGGCTGGAAGCCCAGCCCACTTAGGCCGGGTTGTCAAATAAAAACATAAAATAAATAAATAAATAAAAAATACAAATTGACAAAAAATATATAAATATTTTTTTAAAAAAAAACTACTATTATTACTAAAAAAAATACATTTAAAAAAAAAAGAAAAAATATAAAATATTTTGTTTTCGTGCATACGGCCGAATTCAAAGACTTTTCAAGCATATTTTTCGTAAAAAAAAATATTGCATCTTTTTCATATTTTAAAACAAAATTGGATATCGTAATCAGTTCACGATTATCCGTTGGCATTCGGCCAAAATGTCAAAAATAATTTAACAATTATTTTGTTTTAACTTTCGTGGTGTAAATTTACATTGTAAAATACACTCGCAGATAAAAAGAATTTTTTTTAACTACGGTGTAAATTTATATTGTAAAGTACATCCGTAGATAAAAAAAGAGGTTTTTAACTACAGTGTAAATTTACATTGTAAAGTACACTCATAGATAGTTAAAATGTGCCTTTCAAAATATAGTGTAATTTTTTTTTTTTTTTAGTCTTTCAAACCCGCAATGAGGTAGAGATTCTCTCACGAAGAGAAATCTACATCGAATTTTAGGAAGACCAGTAAGAATCAAGCTTAGAAAAAAAAAACAATCAAACAACAATGCAGCTTACGTTAGGTAGGGTGCACTGGGGGTGACGCGTCTTCCCCTTGCACAAAAAGTCCCTTACCCAAGACTCTCGCAGACCATTAGGTTCCTAGTGACCTTAATACTAGGTGGCGACTCCCAATATTTATAGTCGTAATTTTTACGGCTATAAAACAACCCCTTATTTTTACCGCGCGCCGTTATCTCTCCAAACCCGGGGGGATGGCAGGGCGCGAAGAATGAAAAATCACCGTCGCGACACCCGCGACGAGGCGCGGGGTATTGGATAGTATATATATATAAAGAAAGTGTAAAACCATTTTGTGAAAACACAGGACGGAATTCCTTTCAGACAGCGCAGCTGCAGACAAGGTAGATCATGTTGCCTCAACTTTGCGTTAC
This sequence comes from Salix dunnii, assembly GCA_015731905.1. Lineage (NCBI taxonomy): Eukaryota > Viridiplantae > Streptophyta > Magnoliopsida > Malpighiales > Salicaceae > Salix > Salix dunnii. Next base: position 24,362,720 of record CM027674.1, on the reverse strand, counting down.
CAGGATCATGAAGAGTGTGTTCGATAATTCAAATTAGCTTGTAATCATATAAATTATATCTGAGGATTAATCGTGGTGCGTTTAAGATAGCGCAAACACCCTAACGATAAAAAAAACAAATAAATATATAATATATATGTTTTTGCTGGATATATATTTTTTATTTTTTTTACTTATATATATATATATATATATATATATATGGAAAAAAATAATTAGAAAAAAAACATAAAAAAACAATAAAAAAATTTAAGGTCAACCCAAATAACTTATTAAACCTCTAACCTAGATCATTAGACTGCTATAATTTTAGAACAAAAAAAAAATGAGATTATAATAAATTTATAGAAAGTAAATAATTTTTTTATAATGCTCCACTTCCAACAGATCTAGTATTGAATGTTGAAATTAAGAGAGAGAGAAAATTAAATCCATGAAATCCATACATAATCCAACATTAAAAAAAAATTATAAAGTATAAATCCCAAAACAACCTAATATTGATGGATTAGTTTGAAATATATATATATATATATATATATATATAACACAAAATAATATTACAATAAATAGTGTTGTGTGGTCTTGGCTACACAAATTTAACCATACCTTTGGTGTTTTATTAATAACAACATTATCATTATAATATCTATGATTTTTAATATTTTACATGAATAAATTTTTCATAAAATTTTTTGGTTAAATAAATATATTTTTACTTGATACTAATACTAGTTGACTTACACGTTATTGATAAATACTTTCCTTTCATTCTAAATGATGTTGCATCAAAATATCAAAAATTTTAAATCTTATGTTCTAGGTTCTACCATAATAAGGCAGGAGAATAAATCAATGTGAAGACGTTAAGTGGCATCAAAATATTAGTGGTAACATTGTGCTAGCACGATTTAGTTTGCATGTTCAGTCAAAGTCCAATGAACTAAAAAAATAAAACTCAATAATCAATCCAATGCTCTAGATTAGAACGTAAACAAAGTGGTGAGTCATAGATTAAAAAAAAAAAAAAATAGAGCTATAATTAAAAAATTGGATATATACGTCTTGAGGTTGCTATTCTTGGATACATGAGACGAAAAGCTAGGGCACAATAATTGCCAACATAATCGGGAATTCATTAATGATGCTAATAATAGATATAAAAATGGCACAAAATATAAATAAATGGGGCTAATATAAAAATTGGGTCAAAGATTATATATACTCTTATAATTTTTATAAAGGGGCTAAAGCAATCATGCTTGGTGATTTATATGCCAAGTTAAAATTAAAAAGAGTTTTAATTGACCACCTTGATAAGTGCAAAATTTACATATATTTTTATTCATTCACAATATGGTTTTCATTGTGTTTTGAGCTTATTGAATGTTATTTTATGAGTTTTGCATGCCTAAATAACTTTGTAAATTAATTGTTAAAAGTTAAGAAATACAACATTTTATTTTTTAGTTTTCTAACCCTGCTTCTAGTGTTAAGTTTTTCACCAAGTTAGAGTTACATAATATGAATATGGGCTTAATCAAAGTTTTTGTACATATATCCATCTTTCGCATAAGGTATTATGGGTAGAAATATGATTTTGTTTTGATCTCTAATTAGACTTGCAAAAACAGACCAAAATCTTCCTTTGTAGTAAGATTCTTTACTTTCGCACTGAATATTCAAATGACCATGTCTTCAATCTCAAATATTGAAATCAGGCAAATCAAAAGCTCAAATTCATCTAAACAATCAAACATACAACTTTTATGAAGGGTTAAAGGTTAGAGAAAATCATTTTCAAGACAAAAATCTTGATGCAAGTTAGATGACGAGTTTTATCTCCTATTCTAATGAGAAACTAACGGTTTGAGTCTTATCCTGAGAAAAAATCTGATTAGATCAGCTGGATTTTATTTACACACTATAACCTCCTAATATCTACTCTTATTATTTGTATTTCAAATGCTTGAAAATAGTTGTCTTTCTCTTGACTTGGAATACTGTTCCATCATAATATTAACTATAACTTCTTTCCATATCAACTAAAAAATAAAAGCCATCCCACTTTTACTTTGTACTTTGGTACTATTCACACAGACTCAGATTATTATTCATTACGACAGTTAAATTATTATTTTACCCTAAATACCGAAAAATTTTATCCCCCGGGACTAGGGGTATTTTTGAATTTTTCATGAGACATGAATGATATTTCTGAATTTATCATAAAGTAAAAAAATGACAATAGCCCCCATAAACAACAAAATAAGGCAACCAGAAACAGGGGTAGTTTAGTAATTTCCAGGGGACATGGATGATATTCCTGAATTTGTTGCACAAAATAACTATGAAATTAACCCTCGAAAATGATAAAAAATTAGCGTCGAACACGGGAGTATTGTTGTATTTTCCATGGTGGCTTTTTTATGGTTATCAGGTAGGATTAGGGGTCTATAGGTAATTTGTCCATTATTTTATTATTTCTTTTCGAAAATACTACAGGCGCATCATACGAACGCGACTGCAGTGTATCTGGGGCACGCGCCTTTCATGAGACGTGTGCACATGCTTACGGTAATAAAAAAAAAATCAGCTTCTACCGTCTAACATGGTGCACCAGAATGTCCTCTTTCTCCCAGTGCGGAGCGTGTGAGGTTTTGGTCTCTAGGCTTTTTATTTCGCTTTTATCATTGTTTTTTTAATATAGTTTTTTATTTGTTGCAATTGTGCTTTTAAATTGAAATTGATTATATATGTTGGGTTTTAATTTAGTCTTTATTCTTTTGATTTTCGGTTTACTTTTGGTTATTTTAATAATTTCACTATGCAGGTTTTAATTGCTTCTGATGGGGTCCTCCAATTGAAATTTGCCATCTATTCTATCTTTCATTTCAGTTCTTATTCTTTTAATTTTGTAAAAACATTACAATATTTTTAAAATATCTTTATTTATTTCGGTCCCAAGATTTTATTTATTTCAATTTTGTCTTTTGATTGAAATTAATTATATAGTTTGTTATAATTTTTTTTACTGTCCTCCAATTGAAATTAGTCATGTATCGTACTTATCATTTAAATCCCTATTCTTTTAATGTTCTTAACAAAATTACATTGTAATTTTTTTTTAAATATATTTACTTGTTTTGGTCCTGATGTTTTTATTTGTTTCAATTTTATTGTTCGATTAAAATTAATTATATATTTTATTTTTCATGTTGGTCCTTATTGTTTAAATTTTTTAATTGCTATTAATATTTTTTTTTCATTCTTGGATAACCTTTATTTTTTATTCGTATTTATGCATCTATGCTTTTAGTTTTTGTTGTTTTATTTTTTATTATGAATTTATTTTTATTTGGTTTAATCCTGAAATTTTAACTTATGTTGGTGATCATTTTCAAATTAATATTGCTTCTTTTTTCTTTTTTTTGTGTTTTCTTATATTTATTTCTATTCATCGGATAAGATGATTTTATTGTTTGTGCTATAATAATGACTATTTTAGTGATTATTTTTTATTCTTTTTTTTGTGAAAATATTTTGCTTTTTAATCTTAACATGAATTTTGCACTGATTTATTATTTCATCAAAATTTATATTATAATAAATAAAAAAATATCACATATTTATTTATTTTTTTGTTGAAAAAAATATGGTACCGCCTGCGACGAGACATGGGGGCATTGGCTAGTATATATATAAAGAGAGTGTAAAACCATTTCGTGAAAACACAGGATGGAATTCCTTTCAGACAGCGCTCTCCAACTCAGATTAGCTGCAGACGAGGGAGATTATTTTGCCTCAGCTTTACGTTAGCAGGATCATGGAGAGTGAGTTCGAGAATTCAAATTAGCTTGTAATCATATAAGTACACAAACTTCAATCCAAATAGTAAACATACAAACACACAAACAACTAGGACGCACTGTTGTCTTAAGTTTACCATCTAGCACTCAGAGTAGAGTTCAGGAGAGAGGCGTGGGGTGATCAGAATTTCCAAAGGAGTCGTCTTAGGTAAGGTTATACCTAACCCTTCAGTCATGTCCACTGATTCACCTGTTGGTGTTTTCATGTCAAAACCCTGAAGTAATCTGGCAACCGTCAAATGGAGCACTTGCAATGCAAATGTGATACCAGGACAAGACCGTCTCCCCGAGCCAAATGGAATCAGCTCAAAATGTTGACCGAAAACATCTACATTGGCTTGATCTGTGAGAAATCTTTCTGGAATATATTCATCAGGATTAGACCACAGATTTGGGTCCCGATGCAGCTTCCATAGATTTGCAAACAAACGAGTGCCCTTTGATATGTGATATCCGGCAACACAAAAATCTTCTGTTGCCTCATGTGCAGCTGCCAAAGGAGCTGGTGGGTACAGGCGCAATGTCTCTTTAATAATGGCTTGGATGTACACTAAGTTCTCAATATCAGAGTCCTCTGCCCATCTTACCCTGCCGACTTTGAGGTCTAGCTCTTCTTGGGCAAGTTGCAATGACCGTCTGTGGTTCAGCAAATTGGATAAGATCCATGTCAAGGTGATGGATGTGGTATCGGCACCTGCTACGATAAGAGTCTACACCATAGAGTTAGTGAATCATGAAAACCAGGCCATTTCTGACAAATAGAAGAGTTGCAATTTGCAGCTAGATTTAACCTGCTCATGTACAAATGACACTATCCTGGTCCTGGACACAAGCAATGAAATTTACCAATATCGAAAACCAAGTTTTACTTCATCCTAGTTGAAGGATGATTTTAGTGGGACAAGGAATTGTTTCTCTCAACCCAAATTGAGTTCAATGGTTTCGGACGAAGCAACAACATGTTCTTACACAACAATGATAAAAGTACTACATGTACTTATGGACCTGTAATTCGAAGAAATCATGCTATATCAGTTTGATAGCCAAAAATATAGAACAAAAAGCAAATTGTAGCTAAAGCTAAATGCCAGCATATGCTAGAGACCATACCAATGCTGTTGCCTTGATGATTGTTTCGCGAGAATAGCCACACATGGAATCATCCAGTAGGGATAGCATCACATCTATGAAGTCATCGCCCTCCATTTTGTTAGTGTTCTCAGTAGTACTCTCGAGCCTCTTCAATTTATGTTCTTGAATCCAAGTTTCCATAAGGGAGTCAAGTTCCCTCGAAAGACGCTTCATAGTTTTCACCGGTCCAGGAAAATAATTCATCCATCCAAGAAATGGAATTAAATCCGAAGGGACAAGGACACCGGAAATATACATGTACTCCCTCATGAGTTTTCCAATACGTTTCCCTTCTTCTTCCTTTTCAGCTTCCGTGCTCCTGAAATATCTCTTTCCTGCAATCATTCTTGTGATCGTATTTATTGCCAGTCGCTCAAAACATTCACTAATGACTATCTTCGCCGAGCCGTGCTTACTTCTCTTACAGAGCAGGTACAAGTCATTGATCACGGAATTCACCTCTGAGACCTGAACATGCCTCAAAGACTTGAGCCTGTGGCTGGAAAGGAGTTGAATCGAAACTATCTTACGCATTTCACGCCAGAAAGGAGTTGAATCTATGAAACCAAATGACGCATAATTGTAACCTAGGTACTCCCCTTGACTTGATCTTGGCCTGGATGATATAATCCTATCATGTGTTGTGAAGCACTCCTCAATTGCCTCAGGATTGCTGACCACAACTGTACGGTACTTTCCCAGCCGAATTGTGAAGATGGGACCATATTTATCTGCCATGGCAGCAAATGTTCGAGCAAGCGTCATTTGTGCCCCTAACAGATGGAGATGGCCTATAATCGGCAACGCACCAGATGGTTCAGGTGCCCGCAAACCCTTTTCAGTTTTGGACCTGCTCTCTCTCACTCGGCGTAAAGTGTACCACAGAACGAATGCTAAAACCGTTGAAATCGCTAATATCTGAAGAGAGGAATCCATGAGAACCAGCAGAGTGTTGGAGATTAAGGGTTATGATTTCTGTAGTTCAATCACCATTTCAAAATGTTAATCAAAGAAGGAAAAAAGCCCCACCCATTGTCAAAATCGGAGTAAGCCTCGCCGGTCAAGACTTTTGAGTCCTCCCGTGGAATTCATTGGTTCAATTGTCGATATAGTTGGCTGTCATTGTCATGACTTTACCTTCTTTCCTTTCCATGTTATCATTGTATTATGTTAAAATACAACTGTTAAAATACAACTGTTAAAATATAATTATTAAAATATAGCTATTAAAATATGATAGTTAACTTTTAGATATAAAAATTATGTAAAATAAAAATAAAATAATTTTTATTTTTAGTTAAATTAGTCTTGTAATTATTCTATAAGTCCATTCTCAATTGCAATGGAAACATAACTCTAAAATATACAAATTTATACTTTTAACAGACTTTTTCATCAAATTCAAGAGCAGTTAGACCAAGCTATGAAATATTTACTATTATTTTTCTTTCAGTTGTCCAAATAGTGATTTTGATAGGATGTGTAATTTTTTTTTGTGGATCATAAAATTAGATCGTAAAATTATATATAAAATATTTTTGTTTAAAAATTATAAAATCACATTTAAAATCATGAAAGGAGAAAAATTGTAAAATCATAAATAAAATATTTTTAATATAATAAAATAAAATATAATATAATTATGGCTATAAAACTTCATTAGTTAAGGTTCATACATGATTTAAAATAACTTAAAAATACATTACAAAACAATTATGTCCATATAATTTTATTAGGTAAAAACTTACAAATTTAAAATAAATATTATGCTAGCATGCTATGTAAACTAAAATTTGTCTCATTACCGTCATCTTCCTCGCTATTTCTAATATATTTTAAAATTCAAATATAATATTTATATATACAAAATTTATTATAATAAAACAGATCACCACACCCTATTATAAAAATAGCAACATCAAAGTCTTAACATATAAAATTATCATTGCTATCACTTTTAAAATAATACAAATAATCAAATTATCCTGAGAACAAAAAATTAAAAAACATTAACACAATAGTAAGCAAGAAAAATAACTGAAATTATTATTATTATTATTGTTCTTATTATTATTATTATTATTATTATTATTATTATTGTGTTAATAATGAAAAAAAAAAATGAAAGACTAAAAAAATCCTAATAACTTTAACAAAAGATCAAATAAAAAACATTAACACAATAGTAAGCAAGAAAAATAACTGAAATTATTATTATTATTATTGTTATTATTATTATTATTATTATTATTATTATTATTATTGTGTTAATAATGAAAAAAAATAAATGAAAGATTAAAAAAATCACAAAACTTTAACAAAATTAAAATTATAAAAAGAAATCAAGGGATTAAAAAAAAATTCATTTAACTTAAAAATAATAAAAAAGAACCAATAAAAAAATAATGATAAAACAAAAATAAAAATTATTAACTGAAAAAAAAATCATTTGACTTAAAAATTGAAAAAATTGACCGCACTACGTGGTAGGCTGAGCAAGTAATTTTTATAATTATTGGGATTAAAGAAATTAATAAGATTTTCTAGTCCATAATTAAAATATAATATCTATATATGCAAAATTTAATATAATAAATCAGATTATCACACCTTATTATAAAAACAGCAATATCAAAGTCTTAATATCGAAAATTATCGTTGCTATTACTATCAAAATAATATAAATTATCAAATTATCCTGAGAGAAAGAAAGAAAACTCAAAAATATTAACAAAAGAGTAAGCAAGAAAAATAACTAAAATTATTACTATTATTATTATTATTATTATTATTATTATTATTATTATTATTGTGTTAATAATGAAAAAAAACAAAAATAAATGAAAGACTAAAAAAATCCTAAAAACTTTAACAAAATATCAAAGAAAAAAATAAAAATAAAAATTATCAGGTAAAAAAAAAGTCATTTGACTTGAAAATAATAATAAAAAAAAAACAATAAGAAACTAAAAGAAAGAACAAAGGGAGAAAAAAAAAATATCAATTTTCAAATGATCATAGATACAAAATAAAATTCAAGAGCTATTTTTTAAAAAAGAAATATCACTTAAACAAATAAGAAAATAACAAAAATTAAAAATCAAAGCTAAGAGCACACTTATATATACATGACAAAAGTAGGGATTATTCTAGAAAATAAAAAAAATAAAGGGATTAAAATCAAAAATTAAAAGTATAAGGGCCAAAATGAAAATCAAATATTAGGGGATTAAAATCAAAAGGTATAAATATAAGAGCCGAAATGAAAATCCAATATATTATCACTTTCAATCAAAGGACAAAATTGAAAAAAATAAAACTTTTGTACCGAATATATTAAGTTATTTAAACTCAATCTGGAAATTAAAAGAACGAGAACCGAAGTGAAATATTAACATTTTATAAATTTCAATCATAGGACCCAATCAAACTAAATCAAAACTTATATAACAGAAATCAAGATCATACACAAAATAAAAAGTAAAGTGACAGAAGTGAAAACGAAACAAAACAGCTTTAACTAGCCAGTGCCATGTTCACGAGCACCATGTGACAAAACGCACCTCACCGGGAGAAAGACCACGCAGAGGTGCATCGAATGAGATACTGGTCGCCTATCTCCGTCGACTCGAGCACCCCTCACTCGCCACCTTAACAGGGAGTGAGGTGGAATACTATCGGTCGCGTGTGACAAGCACCAATAGTATTTTGGAAAAAAAATTGGTCAATTACCGGTCTACCCCTGTTCTCAAGTCATCAATTTTGTTGTATTAAGGGTTATTTCCATATTTAGCCATTTTCAAAAAAATAAAAAGTACGACGGACTAAACCGAACCGGACCGGACAGAAAATATGCAATTACCGCAGATCCCCTCCACCCATACCATTCTTTTATCTTTTTCGAAGGATAAAATTGCTATTTTACTATGCAAAATCGACAAAAACCAATAAACCAGCGAACCAAACGACCCGAAAAGCAAACAATATTATTGTAATCCACAGTAAAAACACACACGCAACTGTAATGACTCCTGATCTCTTTTAGAATATTAGATAATAATTATATAAAATTTGAAAAATATTATTATTAGAGGTTTAATGATTTTTTTTAAAACCCAAAAAGAGAAAATGAGCTTCATTTTTCATGCAATGCTCATAAGCAGTTGTTACAGGACACACTGATCTTTCTTTAGTACAATAACTAGATTATTGATTCACATTGTGTTGTACATTAATTAATTTTCTTAATGTAAAATGATGTGAGTCACATTATTTTTTAATGTAAAAAATATTGTCCAAACATGGATAACATATTTTCTAATAAAAATAAAATAATCATAAAATCAAAATAGGATGCATATTAGATGATATATTTTCAACAAACTCAATATTGAATAATGAGACTGTAAAAAATATCACGGTCAACCCAAATAACTTATTAAACCTTTGACCTACATCATGAGACCACTATAACTTTCTACAAAAATTAATGAGATTATAATAAATTCATAGAAAGCAAATAATTTTTTTATTAGCTCAACTTTCAATAGATCTATTATTGAATGTTAAAATTGAGAAAGAGAAAAAAATAAATCCATGAAATGGATACATAATCCAACATAAAAGAATAAAACAAATTATAAAGCATAACTCCCAAACAACCTAATATTGATGTATGCGGTTGAAGAATATATATATGGTTGTTGAAGGGTTAATTTTTTTTATAAAAAAACACAAAACACTATTACAATAAATAGTGTTGTGTGGTAATGACTACAATGATTTTTAACCATACCCTTTAGTGTGTTATTAATAATGACGCAACAGAAAATGAAAAGGGAATACGACCAACGTCAATATTCCGTAAATTAACAATAACGAGATTAAATCTCAACAAAACTCAGTGTTTATTCAATAGAATGGAAGATAAGTCGGCTGCAGGGTTTACAAGGGTACTTAAAGCATAAAACCCTAGCCTAAATCAAAACAGAAAAGGAAAGGACATAAAACATTAAATTTGCCATAAATGGAAAATTTCTGATAAATGCAGAATGTGAAATGTCTATGAATTCTAAGGGAGTACCAATTGACCAAAGTCAATTCGGACTCTTAAATCAAAAGTTATTACGAAAAAGAAACTTTCCTAAAATGGCAAAATTGGCGATTTCGGGGACGAAACGATGGAATTTGGCCAAAATCTGGTCGAGTTCAGCAGCGAAGCTGCTGATTTCTTCCGTAAACGACGAAACGCATTGACTGGGTGTTTTATTAATAATAACATTATCATTATAATATCTATGATTAATATGTGACATGAATAAAATTTTCATAAGTCTTTTGGTTAAAAAAATATATTTTTACTTGATACTAATACCAGTTGAATTACAGGTTATTGATAAATACTCTCCTTTCATTCCAAATATTGTTGCATCAAAATATCAAGTTTTTCTTGTTGTTAAAATATTATTAAATGAATTAGAAAATTATGCATATATGTTTAGTTTATAATCATGCAATGTATAAGATCAAAGTAAATTTATAATCATGACAAAAGATATAAACTTGTATGAAACATTGGAATACAATCTCAACATACATACTAATCAGACATAGAATTATACATGAGAGAATTAAAACTAATTAAACTAACTCCTAGCATACATTCCAAGTGTATACTTGAACAAAACCAATAAAAAATATTTACGTATTGAAGACCTTAACATATATCCAATTTGAAATTTGTTATTATTGTCAAAGATCAATAATTTATCCTTGAGATTTTATTAATCATCACTTGGTGTAAAAAAACTAACTTCAATAAGTCTTCTTGGATACCAACAACTCTTTAATATGCAAGTGTATTTTTAAACAAAGTCCAATAAACTAAAAAATAAAACTCAACAATCTATCTACAAAGACTAAACCTAAGCTCTAGATTAGAAGGCAAACAAAGAGGATAGTTATAGATTAAAAAAAGAGGAGCTAAATTAAAAACTTACATGAAGAATGAGGGTAAAATTAATATATGAAAATAATAATTTACTTAAGAGACAATCCCCGAAAGCTTAAGAAGAAGATTATAAAACAGATGGTACATCTTCACAATATAATAAGAACCACCTGATTACAGATTAGGATGCCATGTTGGAATTTAGTAATTCAACATATCTCTTAAGCTTGGGTTATCCATGAACAGGCTGTGTGGATCAATTATTGGATCGAAGAAAGGACAATTTCATAACATGAGTGTGCTTAGATGTCAGTCTTTCCTTCTGGTTCTAATCTTGAGAAGAATCAAGATATTTGACAATTTCAGAGCTTATCTTGTGTTAGAAAATAATATAAATCATATTTTGGAGCCTTACCTATCAGCTTGAGCTTTTAGGTAAGATGGTTCCTTAACATAGTATCAGAGCCTTGTTGACCCAGCGGTAACGAGTTCGAATCTCATCATCCTATTTTATTTGATAAAAATGAAGCACAAGGAGTTGTGGGCCTGTACAAGTTTCAAGCCCAAAGTGCTTTCACTTGAAAGTCATATTCTGAGGCTTCACCTGTCAGCTTGAACTTTTAGGTGAGATGGTTCCTTAACATCTTGAACTTAAACATTCCTCTGACTTAAAGCATTTATTGCCTAAACTCATAACTTCATGTTCTAAAAAACCTGTAGTAGTTATCAGTTAATATTACAATCCAAGACAAACTAGAAGAAATATAAGATTGACATAATTATATTTATAATAGATCCTAAACTGCTCAAGAAAAAACCAGTCGCTCAAGAAATTTTAATTGTCTAAGGTCTATGAATTCGGTCATAATTGTCAAAGTTCAATTTATAGAAATAAAGTCCATGTCATATCAAGTCCCTGTGGTTATTTAAACGGGGAAAAACCTCTTACCCTCAAAGAGGCTATAATCTTCCATTGAAGGCATGTTCAGGTCTTAGAGGTGATCGTTAGTGAATGGCTCGGAGGACTTACAATAAATATGATCACAAGAATAATTGCAGTTAAGAGATATTTCAAAAGTGCTGAAGCTGAAAATGAAGGGAAACTAATAGAAAACTCATCATGTGTTCTATATTATTTCAATGACTTAGTTCCTTAAGATTTAATCCCATTTCTATATAAACATTGGAATACAATCTTAGCATACATACTAATCATGCATAGGAGAGTAAAACTAATTAAACTTACTCCTAGCATACATCATAAGCATTTATTGAAATATACTTAAACAAAACCAATAAAAAAATATTTACATGTTGAAGAACTTAACATATATCCAATTTGAAATTTGATATTATTGTCAAAGATCAATAATTTATCCTTGAGATTTTATTAATCATCACTTGGTGTAAAAAAACTAACTTCAATAAGCTTCCTGACTATCAACAAGTCTTTAATATTTAAGTCTATTTTTAAACAAAGTCAAATAAACTAAAAAAATAAAACTCAACAAGCAATCTACAAAGTCTAACCTATGCTCTAGATTAGAAGGCAAACAAAGAGGAGAGTTATAGATTAAAAAAAAGGAGCTAAATTAAAAAACTTAGATGAAAATAATAGTTTACTTAAGAGACAATCCCCTAAAAATATCCAATGAAAGCTTAAGAAGGAGATTATAAAACAAATGGTACATCTTCACAATATAATAATAGTAATAAGAACCAAACATAAAATAACTAGAATCTTAATCAATATTTTATTTGTGGCTAGAGCATGCATATATACATCTAGGCCACAATAATTGCCAACATAATGGGGAATTTATTTATGATGTTGATAATAGATATAAAAATATAAATAAATGGTGGACCAATTCTAGTGCAACCTAAAAGATGTGATTATTTTAGGGGACTTGTGAATCGCCAAATATAATTTTTTAGTACAAGGAGAGGTCTAGTTGAAACTCACCTTTCATGAAGAAATTCTTGATGTCTAGTTTTCTATGTATAGCATGTATGGCTAGCTAGGGAGTCAAAGATCAAATTTTAAGTAATCTCTGTAAATTGATGCTTGCGAAAGGATATTTATCATGTGCACTGTCATCGTGAACTCAACTTTGTGCATGCCTTGATGCCTTTTGACCTCGACGTGCCACGTGGTGATTGTTGTGTATTAGGGTCTCAAGGCATGTTGCATGTGAGTTAATTAAGATCATCAATATTTGATTTTCATGGCTAAATCACAATTAGCTTGCTGCCATGCATGCACACACAGCATATATAATTTCTTAAGCCTTCTTTTTAGAGCAAGGAGAGGTGTGGTTGAAACTCACCTTTCATGAAGAAACTCTTGATGTCTACTTATCTTTTTAGTACAGGGAGAGGTCTAGTCAAGTAACATGGACAGACCAAGTCTAGAGGCATAAACATCAAGACGAGATGGATTCCATTGAGGAAAGTTGGATTCATGAACATAATTTAAAGAGGCTCCCGAGGACTGACGACTATAACAAAATGGACTTCATGGGCGATGCTGTCGATGATGGATGATTTCATGTTTGGTCGTATATATTATCAAGGCAACAGCAGGTATAGTATTTTTGTGATTAATTGTGAAAGCAACTTTAATCTTAGCGGTGGTTGTTTGGAGTTGCAGTGCAGCCTGTTTTTTATTAAATTGATTTTTTTTATGTTTTTAAATATATTAATATTTTATAAATATTATATTAATATATTTTTAAGTGTGAAACACCTTAAATACCCTTAGCATAGGTGTTCAAATCATGGGCCACGTAAATGCAGTCGCTTACCCTGAACGAAGCAATGCTAACTTAAGAGAATGGATGGCTGAGCAATTTGCATTTTGTAGGATAGCTGGTGGAATCTCTTTTCTGATGATAAAAATGAATGTCTTATCTCTTGCAAAGCTAAATGCAGCAACTTCTTCTATTATAGATCTAAATATGTTTAAAATACAGGTGCTGGTCGAGAAAAATATTTAGCTGAAACTGGGGTGGATGAAGAATTCCTTGCCTATCGCAAAACCCATTATTCCTCAATTGAAATGGAGAACAACAGTATTTTTGTAAGTGTGGTATAGTTTGTTTTACAAAGTCTTTCTTACTTAAAAATACATCAAAATAATATATTTAGAATTTTATAACAAAAAACACATCAAAATAATATATTTAGAATTTTATAACAAAAAACACATCAAAGGAAAAAAAAATTAAGCTAAAAAACTTAAAAGCACAATTAGACCACTAAACAAATCCTGAGTTCACCGTTGTTTTTATGTTGGTTAAAGACTATTTCGTGTCAGCAGGTGTTGTTTCTCTACATGAACAGGTTAAATCTAGTCTGAGAAGTCGCTGCTCTTATGTTATGTCAAAACAAAATCGATTCCTATAATGTTCTATGTGCACTTTGCACTCTCATCTCTCACCTTTACATGGATCTTATCAAATTTGTTGAGCAATAGATGGGCAGAGGACTCCGATATTAAAAATACATCTAGCAATTGTTAAGCGACAGACCCACCAGCTTCCATGTCTAATATAAGATGGTTGCATTGCCGAATATCACATGCCACAGGGCACTCGTCTATTTGTGAATTTGTGAGACATGTTTCTCACAGAAACAAATTTAAAGGTTTTAGGTCAACAATTTGAGTTCATGCCCCGTTCATGTAGTGGTATCACATTTGCACTACAGGTGTTCCACCTGACACTTGCCAGATTACTTCAGGGTTTTATCATGACAACGTCTATAGATGGGCCAGTGGATATGACACAAAGATTATGTGTAAGCTTGCCTATGGTCCCTTGGAAATTCTAATCTCCTCACGCCTCTCTCCTGAACTCTACGACTGCTAGATGGTTCTCTTTCATGTTTGTTTCAGAGGTAGCATCTTATGACCACATCATTGAAACAAAGGATCAGCAATAGAAAATAAGTTCTTTATCAACTGCTAATAATAAAAGTTGAATGCCATACCGATCATGATATTCCTAGCACTTTCATCGCTGGTGTCACCCTAATTGAAGTGCATAATTCCACCTCCAAGTTCATAATTTCACAGTAATGGAACACGAAAGAAAGTGTAACACCATTTTGTGAAAACACATGATGGAATTCGTTTCAGACAGTGCTCTCAAACTCAAATTAGCTGCAGACGAGATAGATTATGTTGCCTCAGCTTTGCGTTCGCAGGATCATGAAAAGTGTGCTCGAGAATTGAAAATAGCTTGTAATCATATAAATACACAATCTTCGATCCAGATAGTAAACATATAAATACACAAACTTCAATCCAAATAGTAAACATATAAATACACAAACAATTAGGACGCACTGTTGTCTTAACTTTACCATTCAGCACTCAGAGTAGAGTTCAGGAGAGAGGCGTGGGATGATCAGAACATCCAAAGGAGTCCTCTTAGGTAAGGTTATACCTAACCCTTCAGTCATGTCCACTGATTTACCTGTTGGTGTTTTCATGTCAAAACCCTGAAGTAATCTGGCAATCGTCAAATGGAGCACTTGCAATGCAAATTTGATACCAGGACAAGACCGTCTTCCCGAGCCAAATGGAATCAGCTCAAAATGTTGACCTAAAACATCTACATTTGCTTGATCTTTGAGAAATCTTTCTGGCATATATTCATCAGGATTAGACCACAGATTTGGGTCCCGATGCAGCTTCCATAGATTTGCAAACAAACGAGTGCCCTTTGGTATATGATATCCGGCAACACAAAAATCTTCTGTTGCCTCATGTGGAACTGACAAAGGACCTGGTGGGTACAGGCGCAATGTCTCTTTAATAATGGCTTGGATGTACACCAAGTTCTCAATATCAGAGTACTCCGCCCATCTTTCCTTGCCGACTTTGAGGTCTAGCTCTTCTTGGGCCAGATGCAATGACCGTCTATGGTTCAACAAATTGGATAAGATCCATGTCAAGGTGATAGATGTGGTATCGGCACCTGCTATGATAAGAGTCTACACCATAGAATTAATGCATCATGAAAACCAGGCCACTTCTGACAAATAGAAGAGTTGCAATTTGCAGCTAGATTTAACCTGCTCATGTACAAATAACACTATCCTGGTCCTGGACACAAGCAATGAAATTTACCAATATCGAAAACCAAGTTTTACTTCATCACAGTTGAAGGATAATTTTAGTGAGACAAGGAATTGTTTCTCTCAACTCAAATTCAGTTCAATGGTTTCGCACGAAGCAACAACATGTTCTTAGACAACAGTGATAAAAGTACTTGCTTCAGTTAACTACATGTACTTATGGACCTGTAATTCGAAGAAATCATGCTATATCAGTTCGCTAGCCAAAAAAAAAGAAAAGAAAACGCAAATTGTAGCTAAAGCTAAATGCCAGCATATGCTAGAGACCATACCATTGCTGTTGCCTTGATAACTGTTTCGCGTGAATAGCCAAACATGGAATCATCCAGTAGGGATAGCATCACATCTATGAAGTCATCGTCCTTCAATTTGTTAGTGTTCTCAGTAGTACTCTCGAGCCTCTTCAATTTATGTTCTTGAATCCAACTTTCCATAAGGGAGTCAAGTTCCCTCGAAAGACGCTTCATAGTTTTCACCGGTCCAGGAAATTTATTCATCCATCCAAGAAATGGAATTAAATCCGAAGGGACAAAGACTCCGGAAATATACATGTACTCCTTCATGAGTTTTCCAATACGTTTTCCTTCTTCTTCCTTTTCAGCTTCCGTACTCCTGAAATATCTCTTTCCTGCAATCATTCTTGTGATCATATTTATTGTCAGTCGCTCAAAACATTCACTAATGACTATCCTGGCCGAACCTTG
Organism: Salix dunnii; assembly: GCA_015731905.1. Taxonomy (NCBI): domain Eukaryota; kingdom Viridiplantae; phylum Streptophyta; class Magnoliopsida; order Malpighiales; family Salicaceae; genus Salix; species Salix dunnii. Next base: position 24,345,921 of record CM027674.1, on the reverse strand, counting down.
CTTTTTTTTCTTACAGAGCAAGTACAAGTCATTGATCAGGGTATTCACCTCTGAGACCTGAACATGCCTCAAAGACTCGAGCCTGTGGCTGGAAAGGAGTTGAATCGTAACTATCTTACGCATTTCACGCCAGAAAGGACCCGAATTTGTGAAACCAAATGATGCATAATTGTAACTGAGGTACTCCCCGTGACTTGATCTTGGCCTGGATGATAAAATCCTATCATGTGTTGTGAAGCACTCCTTAATTGCCTCAGGATTGCTGATCACAACTGTAGGGTGCTTTCCCAGCCGAATGGCGAAGATGGGACCATATTTATCTGCCATGGCAGCAAATGTTCGAGCAAGCGTCATTTGTGCCCCTAACAGATGGAGATGGCCTATAATTGGCAACGCACCAGATGGTTCAGGTGCCCGCAAACCCTTTTCAGTTTTGTACCTGCTCTCTCTCACTCGGCGTAAAGTGTACCACAGAACGAATGCTAAAACCGTTGAAATCGCTAATATCTGAACAGAGGAATCCATGAGAGCCAGCAGAGTGTTGAAGATTAAGGGTTATGATTTCAGTGGTTAAATCACCATTTCAAAATGCAAAAAAACGAAGGAAAAAGACTTGTAAGATGTCTGGTAGCCAGCCCCATTGTCAAAAAACGGAGTAAGCCTCGCCGGTCTGGTTTGATTGGACGTTATCAAGACTTCTGAATCCTCCTGTGGAATTCATTGGTTCAATTGTCGATTTAATTGGCTGTCATTTTCATGGCTTTACCTTCTTACCTTTCCATGACCCCATTGGTCTCATCATCAAATTTAAGAGCAGTTAGACAAGGCTGTGAAATATGTGCTATTAATTTTCTGTTCAAAACGATTGTTGTACAACATTTCACCGCCGTCTCATGTTTTCTTGATAAATTAGCCAATGGCCCCGCACTTAATCGTGGGGGCACTATACTTTTTTAATATAAAAAATATTGATTATATGAGATTTTTTATTATAATGTAAATTTAATTAAATAATATTTTTTTGCAGAATTTCTATGAAGTGTAAATTTTCTATAAAATAAATTAATTTTAAATTGATATAAATTTATCTATTTAGTAGGTTTAAATGAAATAATCAGCATAAAATTATCATCATTAAAAAACATAAGAAGATTCGGATGCATGAATTATTGAATTCACTATATTAAGATTAGTTTATTTTATAATTCAATATAAATTAAACACAAAAATAAAATATAAATTGTGAAAACACCTACAATAATCAAATAAAAAAATAAGTAGTTAAATTTTCTATCTATAAAAAGAACACATAAATTGAAAATTCATTCTCATGTTATCGTTATTATCATTACTATAATAGTTAAAATTATTATCAACATTACTGCCCAAACAATTAAAATCACTAAACTACCCAAAAAAACAAAGCGAAATATTTTTGCAAAAAAAATAACCACTAAAATTATCATTATTATTACGCAAATAATAAAATCATAAAATTATCCAATCCGAAGAACAAACTAAAATAAAAAAAAATACAAAAAAAAAGAGAATAAAGATGCAATATTAATTTTAAAATGATCACCAACATAAATTAAAATTTCAGGACTTCACCGAATAAAAATAAAATCTCAATAAAAAATAAAATGACAAAAATTAAAAACAAAAATTAAAAGCATAAATGCATAAATACGTATAAAAAATAAACATTGTCTAAGAATGACCAAAAAAACCAAAGAAATTATATCAAATAAAAAATTCAAAGAATAAGGATTGAAATGACAAATAAAATATATAATTAATTCCAATAAAAGAAAAAAAATTGAAACAAATAAAAATATTAGGACCAAAATAAATTAAAGTATTTTAAAAAAAAATGTAATGTAATTTCTGAAAAAAAATTAAAAGAATAAGAATTGAAATGAAAAGTAGCATATATGACTAATTTCAGTTGAAAGACACAATTAAAACAAATCAAATCAAAATATATAATTGATTATAATCGAAAGACAAAATTGAAACAAATAAAAATCTTAGGATCGTAATAAATAAAGGTATTTTTAAAAAACAAATTGAGTGTGATTTTATTTAAAAAAAAAATAAGAGCTAAAATGAAGAGTAACATATATGATCAATTTTAATTGGAGGATACAATTAAAACAGATTATATATAATACCAATTAAAAAATAAAATTGAAACAAATAAAAATTTTAAGATCAAAAATAAATAATGAGATTTTTGTAATGAAACAAGAATGATTGCAGTGAACATCTTTTTGTAGTGCTAAAGCTGAAAATGAAGGGAAAGTAATGGAAAACTCATCAAGTGTTCTTTATTATCTCCAGTGACCTTGTTCCTTAAGATTTAATCCCATTTCTAGGCTGGGTGGATAGTTTTTTGGATTGGTGAAACTACTAAACAACTCTTTCTCTCTCTCTCTCTCATACACACACATGTAGATTTTAGATAGAAGCCTTATCTATAATTGTATATTTGATCAATCATTATGAATTATGGTGCTATTTCTTTTATTTTGCATCTTAATTCTTTATATTCTTGTTTGTTTAGTGTTTCTTCTTGTTATAATTCTCTATATGGTTTTAGATATGCTTGTTTGTTCATTTCCCTCTTATTAAAAATCATAAACTTACTACTAAATATGTTCAATAAGATTTTCTTAGCTATAATAACTCACATAAAAAGGTTTACGAGTTGTCATGCAATTGCTAAGATTTGTATTTTATAGATTTTTTAAAAACATTTCTTCAACCTTGCCTTAATTTTGTATCTTCCTCTATTATACCTTTTTTTCATGTATGTGCTTTGCTAATCTATAAGGGTTTTCGTACCCATGAATTGGTATAATCTTCTTCACATGATTCTACTCAAGAGTACTGATACTAAACTATACTGGATAATTTTAAGGCTCTTTAGGATAATCATACGTAAGACATCTTTCCTTTTCCTATTAGAGTTAAACTCATTTGATGTAAATAGATACACACCATCAAACTATATGTTGATGTCTCTATCAAGTGATACTAATCTTGTCTAGTGGCACTTGGGAATTGATAGGAGTATGAGCTTAAAAGAGAGGATGTTTTATAGTCATAAAATTACGACTATAATTATCAGGAGTTGTCACCTAATATTAAGGTCAGTAAGATCCTATTGGTCTGCAAGAGTTTTGGTTGAGAGGACTTATTATGCAAGGGGAAGACATGTTACCTCTAGGGCACCCTACTTAAAGCAAGCTGCATTGTTGTTTGAATGTTTTTCCTAAGTTTGATTTTTTTTGTTGTCTTTTCTAAAGTTTGACGTAGATCTCTCTTTGTGAGATAAATTTTGAAAATCACATTTTTAACTATCTACGAGTGTATTTTACGATGTAATTTTACACCGCGATAGCAAAAACAAAAATAATTTTTAAATTTTTTTATGTTTTTTCCAAATTCCAACGGATAATCATAAACAGGCTACGATATCCAATTTTCGATTCAAAATATGAGAAAGATGCAACATGTTTGTTTTTACGAAAAATATGCTTGGATAACCTTGGAATTTGGCTGTGTGCACGAAAAGAACACTTTTTTTTTTCAAATGTAACTTTTTTGTTTTTTATTTTTTTTATTTAATATATATATATATATGGGTCTGACCCAACTAAATGGGTTGGCCCAGCAAATGGGCTATTAGACTTGGGCTACGCCGAGAGCAGTCCAGCCCAAGGAATGAAAACAATAAAAGAAAGAAAAAATAAAAACAAGTTTCCTACTATTCACATATTATGAACAGTAACAAGGTGGTCAGCCGACCATGACGAGAGGCTCACCTGCCACTGCCACCGGGTAAAGAAGGCTGGGATGGTTGTCCCTGTAGTGATGGCATCAAAAATGGCGGTCTATAGTGATCGGAATGAGGGCTAGAAGCTGACTAGTCTGTTGTCCGGAGATGGAGAAAAAGATGGTATGTCTTCAAGTGATGCCTCTGGCATAGGGCTGCTGAAGGAGAGAGAGGTTCGTGGTGGCTTACTGCTGTGATAGTGGCTGCTGCTACTTGAGAGAGAAAGAGACCGTCAGAAAGAGAGAAAGGGAATTTACAATGGAGAGGCGAGAGGAGCTGCAATAGAGGGAGAGAGATGGTGCTATTGGAGTAGCCTCACCAACGACCAAGAAGGAGGAAAGTGGAGGTTTGGGGTCATTGAACTATAATTTCACCGTGTCATTGTCTTCCCTGATGGTTTGCTCAGCATTTTCACCCACCGTCCGTTCATGGTTTTCTTCTACAATTTCCACCCTATTTATAGGCTCATCTTGCAACTTGTAGGTATAGAATTAATGTCCAAAGCATAATGTTTTCAAAGGGTAGTTTGTAAGATATGGCTGCCGGCATGCCACAGGTATGGTTGCCGCCAGCGCCACTGTCCAGTCAATTCAAAACTGATTTTTTTTAAATGTTTCAACATTCAAAAAAATATATGTTGAAATAGTCTATATTTATTTATTTTTATAATGAAAAATAATTATCCACCTTGACAAAGCATAAATCAAGATAACTTACCCCTTAGCATATATGTTCAAATCACGGGCCATCTAAATGCAGTTGTTTACCCTGAACGAAGCAATAATATCAAGATCTGATTTAACAATGGTCAAAACAATTGAGGTACAACATTTCACCGTCATCTCACGTTTTCTTGATAAATGTTTGGCACATGCATTATTCAATTACTAGTTAATTATCCGCACTACGTTGCGGGCAAAGCAAATAATTTTTACAATTGTTGAGATTAAAATAAAAGATTTTAACATGTAAAGTTTGATATAATGAAATAAATCAACATACCCTATCATAACAACAGTAACATTGAAGTCTTAACTTCTAAAATTATCATCACTATTATTGTCAAAACAATAAACATTATTAAACTAACCCGAGAAAAAAACAAAAAAAAAATTAACAAAAAAGCAAGTAAGAACAAAAACTAAAATTATTATTATTATTATTATTATTATTATTATTATTGTGTTAATAACGGGGAAAAACAAAATTAAATCAAATGTTAAAAAAAAACACAAAAACATTAACAAAAGAGCAAATAAAAAAATAAAAAATGATAAAAAAAATAAAAATTATTGCCTGAAAAAATATCATTCGACTTGAAAATGAAAATAATTTACGGCACTACGTTGCGCACTGAGTAAATAATTTTTATAATTGTTAGGATTAAAGAAACTAATAGGATTTACTGGTCCAAAATTAAAATATGATATTTATATAAACAAAATTTAGTATGATAAAACAGATCACCACACCCTATTATAAAACTAGCAACATCAAAATCTTAACATATAAAATTATTATTGCTATTACTTTTAAAATAATAAAAATAACCAAATTATCCTGAGAGCAAAAAATTAAAAAAACATTAACACAAGAGTAAACAAGAAAAATAACTAAAATTATTATTATTATTATTATTATTATTATTATTATTATTATTATTATTATTATTATTATTATTATTATTATTATTTTAATAATTAAAAATAAATAAATAAATGAAAGACTAAAAAAATCCTAATAACTTTAACAAAAGATCAAACAAAAAATAAAATAAAAATTATTAACTGAAAAAAAATCATTTAACTTAAAAATAATAAAAAATTGACCGCACTACGTTGTGGACTGAGCAAGTAATTTTTATAATTATTGGGATTAAAGAAATTAATAGGATTTGCTAGTCCATAATTAAAATATAATATCTATATATGCAAAATTTAATATAATAAAATAGATTATCACACCCTATTATAAAAACAACAATATCAAAGTCTTAATATCGAAAATTATCATTGTTATTACTATCAAAACAATATAAATTATCAAATTATCCTGAGAAAAAAAAACTCAAAAACATTAACAAAAGAGTAAGCTAGAAAAATAACTAAAATTATTATTATTATTATTATTATTATTATTATTATTATTATTATTATTATTATTATTATTATTATTATTATTATTATTATTATTATTATGTTAATAATGAAAAGAACAAAAATAAATGAAAGACTAAAAAAATTCTAACAACTTCAACAAAAGATCAAACAAAAAAATAAAATAAACATTATGAGGTAAAAAAAAATTCATTTGACTTGAAAATAATAATAAAAAAAAGCCATAAGAAACTAAAAGAAAGAACAAAGGCAGAGAAAAAACAGATATATCAATTTTCAAATAATCATAGATACAAAAAAAAATTAAGAGCTAATTTTTTTTTTAAATTATCACCTAAACAAAGAAGAAAATAACAAAAATTAAAAATCAAAACTATGAGCATACTTATATATATATGGAGAAAAGTAAGGATTATTCCATAAATATAAAAAATAAAGGGTTTAAAATCAAAAATGAAAATTATAAGGACCGAAATGAAAATCTAATATATTATCAATTTCAATCAAAGGGCAAAATTGGAAAAAATGAAACTTTTGTACCGAATATATTAAGCTATTTAAACCCAATCCGGAAATTAAAAGAACAAGAAACGAAGTGAAACATTAACATTTAATAAATTTCAATCAAAAGACCCAATCGAACTAAATCAAAACTTATATAACAGAAATCAGGATCATACACAAAATAAAAAGTGAAGGGACAGAAATGAAAACGAAACAAAATTGGGGGTCTCTCCTATACTTTTACGTGTAGGAGAGAGAAAAACAGGGAAAACAGCTTTAACTGGCCACTGCCATGTTCACAAGCACCATGTAACAAAACGCACCTCACCAGGAGGAAGACCACGCAGAGGTGCATCGAATGAGATACTGGTCGCCCATCTCCGTTGACTCAAGCACCCCTCACTCACCACCTTAACAGGGAGTGAGGTGGAATACTGTCGGTCGCGTGTGACACGCGCACTAATAGTATTTTGGAAAAAAAATTTGGTCAATTACCGGTCGACCCATGTTCCCAAGTAATCAATTTTGTTGTATTAAGGGCTATTTTCATATTTAGCCATTTTCAAAAAAAAATAAAAAGTGCGACGGACTAAACCGAACCTGACCGGACAGAAAATATGCAATTACCACGGAGCCCCTCCACCCATACCATTTTTTTTATCTTTTTCGAAGGATAAAATCGCTATTTTACTATGCAAAATCAACAAAAACCAGTAAACCGGCGAACCAAACGACCCGAAAAGCGAGCAATATTATTGTAATCTACAGTAAAAACACACACCCTACAGTAATGACTCATGATCTCTTTTAGAATATTAGATAATAATATATATTTAATTTTTTTATACTAATTGTTTTGGTTTCGTAAATGAAATTATCTTTATTATAAGAAATATATATAAGTCATTAAACCTCTAATAATAATATTTTTCAAATTTTATATAATTTTCTTGTGAGCATAAATAAAAGTCAAAACTTTCTTGTGAGCATAAATAAAAGTCAAAACAATGTTTTTCAAATCATATTATTATTAGAGGTTTAATGACTTTTTTTAAAACCCAAAAAGAGAAAAGGAGCTTCATTTTTCATGCAATGCTCATAAGCAGTTGTTATAGGACACACTGATCTTTCTTTAGTACAATAACTAGATTATTGATTCACATTGTGTTGTACATTAATTAATTTTCTTAATGTAAAATGATGTGAGTCACATTATTTTTTTAATGTAAAAAATATTGTCCAAACATGGATAACATATTTTCTAATAAAAATAAAATAATCATAATAAATAGTGTTGTGTGGTAATGACTACAATGATTTTTAACCATACCCTTTAGTGTTTTATTAATAATAACATTATCATTATAATATCTATGATTAATATGTGACATGAATAAAATTTTCATAAGTCTTTTTGTTAAATAAATATATTTTTTACTTGATACTAATACCAGTTGAATTAGAGGTTATTGATAAATACTCTCCTTTCATTCCAGATATTGTTGCATCAAAATATCAAGTTTTTCTTGTTGTTAAAATATTATTAAATGAATTAGAAAATTATGCATATATGTTTAGTTTATAATCATGCAATGTATAAGATCATAGTAAATTTATAATCATGACAAAAGATATAAACTTGTATGAAACATTGGAATACAATCTCAACATACATACTAATCAGACATAGAATTATACATAATTTAAAGAGGCTCCAGAGGACTGACGACTATAACAAAATGGACTTCATGGGCGTAATGCTGTCGATGATGGATGATTTCATGTTTGGTCATATATATTATCAAGGCAACAGCAGGTATTGTGAGTTGTGAAAGCAACTTTAATCTTAGCGGTGGTTGTTTGGAGTTGCAGTGCAGCCTGTTTTTTATTAAATTGATTTTTTTTATGTTTTTAAATATATTAATATTTTATAAATATTATATTAATATATTTTTAAGTGTGAACCACCTTAAATACCCTTAGCATAGATGTTCAAATCATGGGCCACGTAAATGCAGTCGCTTACCCTGAACGAAGCAATGCTAACTTAAGAGAATGGATGGCTGAGCAATTTGCATTTTGCAGGATAGCTGGTGGAATCTCTTTTCTGATGATAAAAATGAATGTCTTATCTCTTGCAAAGCTAAATGCAGCAACTTCTTCTATTATAGATCTAAATATGTTTAAAATACAGGTGCTGGTCGAGAAAAATATTTAGCTGAAACTGGGGTGGATGAAGAATTCCTTGCCTATCGCAAAACCCATTATTCCTCAATTGAAATGCAGACCAAGAGTTTTTTTTTATGCGGTATAGTTTGTTTTCCAAAGTGTTTCTTACTTAAAAATACATCAAAATAATATATTTTAGAATTTTATAACGAAAAACACATCAAAAGAAACAAAATGAAGCTAAAAAAATTAAAAGCACAATTAGACCACAAAACAAATCCTTAGTTCACTGTTGTTCTTATGTTGGTTAAAGACTATTTCGTGTCAGCAGGTGTTGTTTCTCACATGAACAGGTTATATCTAGTCTGAGAAGTCGCTGCTCTTATGTTATGTCAAAACAAAATCGATTCCTATAATGTTCTATGTGCACTTTGCACTCTCATCTCTCACCTTTACATGGATCTTATCAAATTTGTTGAGCACTAGATGGGCAGAGGACTCCGATATTAAAAATATATCTAGCAATTGTTAAGCGACACTATACCCACCAGCTTCCATGTCTAATATAAGATGGTTGCGTTGCCGAATATCACATGCCACAGAGCACTCGTGTATTTGTGAATTTGTGAGACAGGTTTCTCACAGAAACAAATTTAAAGGTTTTAGGTCAACAATTTGAGTTCATGCCCCCGTTCATGTAGTGGCATCACATTTGCACTACAGGTGTTCCACCTGAAACTTGCCAGATTACTTCAGGGTTTTATCATGACAACGTCTAAGGTCCCTTGGAAATTCTAATCTCCTCACGCCTCTCTCCTGAACTCTACGACTGCTAGATGGTTCTCTTTCATGTTTGTTTCAGAGGTAGCATCTTATGACCAGGTCATTGAAACAAAGGATCAGCAATAGAAAATAAGTATTTATTAACTACTGATAATAAAAGTTGAATGTCACCAATCATGATATTCCTAGCACTTTCATCGCTGGTGTTGAAGTGCATATTTCCACCTCCAAGCGTTTCATAATTTCACAATAATGGAACACTAAAAAGTGTGCCTTAATGCCGTAACATAGAAACTTTGAGGGAAGGTATCAACATGCTTAGTATGTTATCGACAAACATAGGAACAATAATAGCAGAATATGTCATTCTGAGAAGAGCAATTCATCAAGCACAAACCCCTAACACAAAATTTAAGCCCGGAAGCTTAATATTTTGCACCAAACTTCTGATCTAGATAGTTCGAGCATTTTTTTCCATACTAAAGATACAGAAAACAATTTCATGATCAAGCACAAAAATAACATTCAAGACAATATACTGACACGTTAAAGAAACAGCTCAGTTCTTTGGTGTGTTGTTCTCCAATTCCTTCCTCAACTGCAGTGAGAAGTCATCATTGACATCATCATCATCCCAATCATCCTCCCACTGCTGTGTCACCTCTTTCTCTTCCTCCTTCTCTTTCCACTCTGTCATTTATAGTTATCATCAGAAAGGAAACAATAACCCATAACACAGACAAATAACACTACTACTATTCTGAGATCTTTGTTTTTTAACAAATCAAGACTGTATAAGTACATACATCATACAAAGAACAAACAAAGCCAAGAGAATTGCTTTATTTCAATCAACTGTGATGGCCAAAAACACAGATTATACACACTCATAGTTGTTTTCCAACATTAAGATATGCGAAGAGTAACATCAAGCGACAACCAGCTTCCTAACTCCTCAAACAGCTAATTAACATTGGCAAATAAATAATCACATCATAACAAACAAATTAAGAAAAATTTCTGCTTTGTATTTAATAGGATACCTAAGCAACTTATTTCATCGCCTTCTAGAACAATCTGCATAAACATAAACAAAAAGTCCAGAAAGATCTTAATCATGTCCTTATTCGTCAACCTTGGCTGTAAAAAATCCATGGACTTCTCTACTAAAGTTACTTCAAATGTGAATGATTCGTTAATATCAATATAAATCCTCGAGGCTTGACAATTTGGAACGATATAAAAGAAACCCAATAGAGCATGGTCTTTTTAATTGCTTTGATCATCAAAGAGCAAAATAGGGAAAGGGTTAATACCTTCATCGATTTCAAACTCTTCAAATTCATCATCATCCTCGAACAAGTCAATCTTCACATCCTCGGTTGCCGGTTTCGGTTCAGTTGCCATTTTTTCCGATGCTAAAAGGAAACAGATTTCTTACAGTTTGAGAGATATCTTGTCGAAACCCTAACTTGGAAACAGGGGGAATTTCTTTGGAGTGAAGGTTGCAGAGGATTCTGGGTTAATTTATATAATTCCAAGGAAACGAAACGACATCGTATTGATGGCGGCAACACAAACACACGGGCTACTGAGTAAGATTTTTTTTTTATTTTTGCAAGAGGGCCTTTAGGCCCATCAATAAAGCCCCCCTAAACACCATTTCCATTCAGGGAAATAAGTTTTTCCAACCCTAACACAAACAATTAGTACAAGACAAGTATTAATATTCAAAAAACAATTAAATTAGATACAGAAGTGGGATTAAAAGCATTTTAGATTTTTTTTTTTTCTAATTGATTTTTATTTTTATTACTTAAGGTCGAATGTTATTTGCAAATGCTATTTTCTTGTTTTACATTTATTTTCTTATATTAAAAAAAAAAAAGTTAAATTAACATTAACGTCCTGATATTTAAAGAAATCTCAAGTTTTGAAAATTTCCAAAATAAAATGAGCTTTGTTTTGAAATTAATGTTTTTACTTAATTAAATTTCATGTTTGAGAGAGCTTTTTTTTTAATTATAAAATTTAATGATGAAACTTATACAATAAAGGTCAAAACCCTTGTATTTGTAAAAATGACATACAAAACCTATAAAATGATAATGTTGACTATTTAATTATTTGTTAGAATGTATAATGATTAATTCAGCTATGTTCTTGCTCCGCATAAAAATAAGGTTTCTCTAGTTTAATAAAACTAGGCAATTGTAAGGTGAAATCATCATGCCGAAGTAGATTTTGATGGTCTGCTCCTCTCCTTGTCTTGGCAGCAATTTTACACACAAAGAGTGTTTGTTCTTATTTTTAATACTCAGATAATAAAAATTGTAAACCCTTTATCTAGTTGATTTAAAGAATATTTTTTATTATCTAACATACTAAAAAAGATTAGAGTTGTTATTGTAGCATGTATGTATTTTCACTATAAGTTACAATAGTGTTGCTCAGTTTTCGGTTCGATTTGTTTGGATAGTCGGTTTGCTATTTTTTTTCAATTTTGTACAGTAAAATAACGGTTTTGTCCCTCGAAAAAGATAAAAAAGAGGTTATGGAAGGAGGGGTTCTACGGTAATTGCACATTTTCATATCGGTCCGGTTTGCCACATTTTTTTATTTTTTTATATTTCTTTGCACGTTTCGGACGGCCCGTAGGGCTTCCTCCGACGTCCAAAAATACCCTACCAGCCTTTACAATAATTTTTCGCCATGCTCTCTTCCACATGGTGCGGCGCGTGTGGCTATATGATATCCGGAGACGTGTCAATGGTCATTTAATATTTATAATGACTTACTCAAATAATTTTTTAAAATCAAATAATATTTATTTTTATTTTTATTTTTTTTATTTATCTTGTTTTAAAATTTCTTTTTTATTAGTATTGTTAGGTTTTGAATTTTCTAATTATTATAGATAAGACATTCAAAACACTAATCATTTGTTATTTTTATTTTCTTTTAGATATGTCAAATTAATTAAATAGTTGTATATTTATGTAATAGTAGCGTCTATGTGTGTGTGTGTGTGTGTGTGTGTGTGTGTCAAATTAATGAAATATGTGTGTGTGTGTGTGTGACCTAGATTTTTTTAAAAAAAATATCTTTAGTCCATATCATCGATTGTGGTTTTGTTATGCTAAAATTCAATAATTGTAATTTTATTATTTGCTAATGAAAGAATTCATGAAACAATATATGACAATCAATCAGTGTTATACGGAGCCCAGGGCTCATTTCAACATAATTTTTTCGATTCCAACTATATAATCTACTGATACAATAATTATCAAAATAATTTTAACGACAATAACATTCAATCACTTTTAGGTAAAAAAAATCTTTCTAACATATTCCATTAATTATAATTTTACTTATTAAATAGTAAAATAACCAATTACTACGCTTATTAAATCATTCAATATCCTACATAAAGAAAAGACTAAATAAAGTATTCAAAATAATGATAATGATTATTTCAAAAAAAAAATCTTATACATATGTGAGACTAATTATATATATTGATATTTATTTAAAATAATCACCTAAAAATATATATAAAGAGAAAAAAAAATGACCTAGGATTTTTCAAAAAAAATATTAATATCAGTATTCTAAAATACATTTAATATAATAATATGATGAATAAATCTAATAAGGAAAAAAATTGGCTTTTAATTTTAATTTTGTTCTCTTTTGTGATAGTTTATTTCTTAAAAAAAACCTTATAATATTTTAGATCTAATATTACAGCAAAAAAAAACGACAACTCAAAAAAAAATAGGTAGACAAATTTACTTAGGTTATCTGCAATTAAAAAACTATATGAACCACTTCCCGTTTCGATGACATTATTCCTTTTAGAAGAAGAAAAAACATTTCTAACATACTTCATCTATTATAATTTTGCTAATTGAATATTAAAATAACTAATTATAGCATGCAAAAAAAATTTAAGTTTATTTCTTCAAAAAATTACAGTAGTTTTTATTTATAATATTTCAGACCTAATATTAATGGGGGGAAAGGCAACTCATGAAAAAAACAGGTAAACAAATTTAGTTAGGTTATCTACAGTTAAAAAATATACAAACCCCTTCCCATTTTGATCAAACTATTCCTTTTAGGAGAAAATATTATCTATAACATATTTTATCTATTATAATTTTACTAATTAAATATTAAAATCTAATAACATTTGTTTTTGTTTTGTCATTTATTTAGTTTTTAATTTTTTTTAATATTGTTAGGTGTTGAAATTACTTATTACTATAGACAAGACATTCAAAATAATGATAATGATTATTTTTTTTCTTATAAATATGTAAAACTAATATATATATATATATATATATATATGACCTATTTATTATTATTCTAAAATATTTTTAATATGAGAATATTAGCAATAGATTTTACAATAAGTTTCCTACATATGAAAAAAAATCATTTCTAACAGCTTTTATCAAAAGAGTTTTAGCAGCCACATCATTCAATCCCTTTTTAGTGGAAAAAAACTCGTTTCTAATAGATTTTATTAATTATAATTTTACTCATTAAATATTACTTCAACAAAATACAGCACACATAAAATCAATCAATTTTCTATATAGATAAAAAAGTTCAACGCAGCACGCGGGCTAATCCTCTTGTTAAGTATAAACTAAAAGACGATAGAGTTTTACTATATCCCTTCCTAACAAGTTATATTATTTGAATAATGCTTTGGGTTTTTATTTTTGAATTAATATTTTTTTTTAAAAAAATAGATGTTATAATTTTTTTTTTTATTATAAATCACTAGTTTGACATTTTAACTTTGTTTGACAGATTAAATTGATTGGCTCAAGTTTTTTTTTATTTAACATTTTTTATTTTTATCACATAACATTAAGTTTATTGAGAATTAGATTTCATGATTTGTTTTGTTTTATTTACTTTATATTATGTTATTTCAAGTTCATTACCTGCGAACAATGCTTAATAGGTTAATTTAAGTTGTTTTTTAAATATATTTTTTTTATTTCATCATTCAACAATCAACCAGTTAAGAATTGAGTTTTATAATATATTTTCATTTAATTTTCATTTATCTAGCATTTAGTCTCTCTTTTTTTTTTGTAAGAAGTTATCTCAGTCTCATCACTTAAGTCATGAGTCCTTTAACGTTGGGTTTTCTTTTTATAGGATTGTCCTTGTTTCATGGCTCGAGTTACAAGTTTAGTGTGTTAACTCGTTTGACTTGCTAATTCAATTTTTTTTAATTGACTTTTTCTCTTAATTTTATCGTTTAATATTGTGTTTAATTGGGGATTAAACTTCATGATTTATTTTACTTTTTCTTAGATTATCTCAATCTCATAACCCAATAATAGTGCCCAATAGATTAACCCAAATTGACTTGACTCATTTTTATGTCAATTGTTATAAGTTTATCATTCAATATCGAGTCTAACAAGAGTGATTAAAAATTGAGTTTTATAATTTATTTTGATTTATTTTTATAGAGTTATTTCATTCTCTCAACTAGAGTTGTAAATTTAGCATGTTAATCTTGGCTAAATTTGTGCGTATTTTCTATTTTTTTTCTATGACATTATCTTGATTTAATTACTTGAATAATGAGTTTTGTTGATTAACTTGGGGTTGGTTATTATGTTGTTTTTTAATTGATGTTTTAATCATATCATTTGATATTGGAATAATTAAGGATTGAAATTTATAATTTGTTTTGATTTGGTTTCTTTGAAATTATATTGGTCTTATGACTCAAGTCGTGTGTTTGGCATTTTGACTTATGACTTTTTTTAAGTATTTTTATTAAATTTTATCATTTAAAATCAGGTCAATTGGAAATTAGGGGTTGTAAATTATTTTTATTTGTTTTTTATAGAGTTATTATTGCCTAATAACTCACGTTGCAAATTTTATATGTTAGCCCGAGTTTATCCAGATCAATTTAATATATTATTATTTTAATATTAAAAAATATCACCTTCATATATTTTTAGTCAATCTATATTTTACAAGTTGTGTATGTTGTTTTTGAAACCATAAATGAAATCAATTACATCCGATCAAGTCTCATATAATTAAGATTTAAGATATTTTGTGTTAAAAAATTATAATATGAAGTGTTGCCTATATTAATAATATAATTTTTGTATATAAGTGAATAAGAATTATATATTTTTTTTAATTTTTATAAAGAAATATTTAAATATATATAACAGCGTGCATAAAGATGAAACTTTATATATGTTCTCAAGGAGCGAGGCGTGGTAGCAAAGGGTTTGAGATCTGTACAGCAGGTCTCAAGATTAGGTCAAGACGTGTATTTCTTATAAAAATCTAAAATAATCAGAATTTTATTCTCTCACTTGAACCATAAAATCTATTTTTAAAATACATTTCATAGAATCTAAGAAAAAAAACTTAATGTACAATTGTCATTTTCCTCTTATTGCTGGAATTGTTTTTTAAAAATCATGTCCGTGAACTATACAGCTTTATGTAGCCAGCAAGGTCTCAATGCTTCAACAGAAAAGGCAAGCGAAAGATTATCGATGTGACCTTCTTGACATGACGTGGACATCGCAGAATCTGAATGTTTATTGGAGGACATAGGACCCAGATTACCGGACCAGATGAGCCGCACCCATCAAAACAATAACGACTTTTCCCTTTCACAATATCTTTCCTAAGATCCGATTCGCCATCAGACCATCCACGCGTCCTCCTAGTACAGAAGAAACCTTAGCCCACCCTCAGACCTAGTGCGTGGACCACCCTTACATCACAATGCTGCTTCCTATTGTTTTTTAAAATATTTTTTTATAAATATATTAAAATAATATTTTTTTTTATTTTAGTATTTAAAAATTATTTTTAACATCATTATTATAAAAATAATTTAAAAACACTAAGTTTTTTAATTTAAAATAAAAATAAAAAAATTCATTTTTTTTAAAAATACTTTTGAAATATAATGCCAAATATTTACAGAAATTGAAAAATAAAATTCTTGACATGATTTTTTAAGAATTTTTTACAAAATTAACATGTTTAAAAAATTTGAAAAATATAATATTGGTAGAAATTATTTTTCAAATATAACGTAGTCAATAAAAAATATAATATTTCTCAAAAAAAAAATTTCTTAGTTAAACTTTTTGGCAACTTTTCAGAATTATTATTCTTTCAAGCAAAACGACCACGCGCTAAATGGAGAGGGTGGAGGAGAGCAAAAATAAAGATAAGCTGTTTCCTTACTTCTCCAACTTCCAAGCTAATATGTTTGAGACACGTGTGCAACTTCTCGAACCTACTTCTGAGAAAATCCAATTCCTGCTCCAACATTATCTTTTTATAAATAGCAATTATTTTTTAAAATATTTTTTTATTTAAAATAATAATAAAACAGAATATGTTTTTTTATAAAAAAATACTTTTAAAACATAAAAAATTATCATAAATACAATCGACATGTCATCTTCTTTCAAGAGAACATCGACACGTCGCATCTCTTATTGGTTGGTTTAACATGGTTAATAAAGAAACTCTCAGATGTTTGTACTTTCTGGGTGGGTCCCATGGAAAGAGAATCAACCAATCAGTTATCTTCATGGTACACGTGTTTCATGTAGACTTATCCACCCTGATGCTCTTGTATGATTATCATCAGAGAGATAACCTGCTCAATTACAGTCAGAAAGAGAGATGGACAGACAGGGAGAGAGAGAACGATATTGTTTACAGTTTTTTTGTATTTTTAGATTATGCTAAATGTGATATCAAAATTAAATTTTTAAAAATAAAAAATGTTATTTTAATATATTTTTAAATAAAAATTTATTTTTAAAACCAACTTAATTACACTCCTAAACGTTCACGATATGGTGATGAAAGATAAGACGGTAAACAATCAGATAATGCTCAGATCCCAGCTGATTGCTTCAAAACCGGTCAAAGGAGACTGAAGTTCCGGTGAATGGAAGTCAGAGACCAAGAATGGATTGGCTAATAAAAAAAAGAGAGAGAGAGACCTACGCTAGGTTAAAGAAGAATAGTTTGGAGCAGTATCAGCAGACAGGAAAGCAAAAGATAATACCGTTTTAATCAATTCAACAGAAACAGAACATCATGGTCTCGATAGCTATCGTCGCTATTGATTTCTGATAAGAAAACTACTGATCCGATACCAGAAAAACGATGTTCGTCAGATGGTACTGTTGTTGCTCTTTCAGTCCACGCTCTCCGTCATAAAACATGATGAGGACTTATCATTTGGCGCCAATAATAAGCAGTTGCTTGATGATTTAGGTTGTTTAGAAATATAAGAACCGGCGACCAAGAAGAAAATAATGACGCAGATGACAGTGGAGTGCATGGACATGATGTGATCGGGGGAGTACGGACGTGGTGAATATGAGAACGACAGGGTTTATATAGGGTGATTTAAACAGGGTACAGTGAGTTAATGGTGCTTAATTACTGCAATATAATGATGGTGAGCCAGGCAGATGACAGGAAGTGACTGGAGGTTACTGCAGATTTGATGATTAAAGGGAGGTTTTTGCTGTAACTTTGAGCCTGTGTGTTCGGAGGTGCAACTGCTGTTTTACCTTTTTTTTATTTTTTTTTTATGAATTATTTTTAGTGATTTTAGATCGTTTTAATATGTTGATGTTAAAAATAATTTTTAAAAAATAAAAAATATTATTTTAATATATTTCTAAACAAAAAATACTTTAAAAACAACCACAACCACACTCTCAAACACCCTCTTTATCATTCTGCATCGACGTGCTAGGTTAGATTACTATATACGTGGCAAAAATTGAAATGCTTACTATTAAAATTGTTAAAATCATGATTTTAAAACGACACAATTCATTTTTGAATTTAGATCGTAAAATTGAATCATAAAATTATACATAAAATATTTTTGTATAAAAATCATAAAATTATAGGTAAAATCTTGTAAGTAGAAAAATCATAAAATCATTAGTAAAATATTTTCAAATATCATATAAGATAATTATGGCCATAAAACTTCATTAGTAAAGGTTCATACATACTTTAAAATAATTTAAAAATACATTACAAAATAATTATTTCCACATGATTTTATTAGGTAAAAACGAGCAAATTTAAAACAAATATTTAGCTAGCGTGCAATGTAAACTAAAATCAACCTTAGTTTCATCTCCCTCGCTATTTAAAAAAGAAAACTTATCATTTCAAATATACTTCAATTAGGCTCCCATCTAGAAAAATTACAAGTCAACCGTTGAACTCGAATTATAAGCTGTTGTAGCTCTGGATATATAAGAATTCCACCATTTATAGCATGGATGAACATCCCTCTTTTGATGAGAGGATGATCTGGGGAAGAGAGGGGCGAGTATTGGAGTGATTGGACAACTGGTTTAGTGACAAGAGGATGGGGATGAGAACTGAGAAGAAGTGATCAAGTGAAAGAAGAACTGGGGATTCGGGGAAAGGAAAGGAAAGTAATTATAGGACCGATTATTATCCTCGATTATAAATTCGAATGGATCTAATCTGATTTTATAATTTTGACCGATTTTAATAATTATACTTTAATTTTAATAAAATTTGATTTTTTAATCTGATTTTGTCATGTTTATTTTTTTAATGTGTAAAATTATGTGATTTTAAAAATTAATTTGTGGTTTTGACAAGCATGCTAACAGACGGTACCAGTGACGTGTGCATGGAGGCTTGACGTTAAGGCTGCTCTCTGCTTGGATCTTAACTAAGTAGCGATAGCATGGGATTGGGATTCGGCAAAGGCCAAAGTGATTGACAAACAATTTCGATTCCCGGTATATAATATTTCTTCTTGCCACGAAGAGACGAAGGCAAGTTCTTATCGGCCAACCTTTTGTTTTTCTTTATAAAAAATAAAAGTAATTATTAAATGTGATTAATCTAAAAAATGGTTGAGTCATTAGGATCAGCTTACGTGGTGACTGGATAGGAATTTAGGCATGTAACCATTGCGTGCATTCTATGTATAAATAAATAAGTTCACAAGCGGGAATGAGTGATCCTCTCACACTTATTATTATATTATCTTTTTTTTTATGAAAAGGAGAAAATCATTCTTTGAAAAATTCCTGATTTATTAATCCGAGATGATAATAAATGGGACCAAATTAGAAAAACAATATTTTTAATCTGAGACTAATTAATTCTTATCCCATTGAAATTGAAGCTCTGAAAATCAGATTTTCCAAGCAAATACAAAAAAATAAAAATAAAGAATATACACTTCGTGTTGTTGGTTGATAAATTAAGAGGCTGCGACCCTCAAATGAAGTATATATCTTTAATTGCAACACTAAAAGTTAATTAAAAAAAATCTTGTTCAATAATTGTCTACTATTTCTCCATATATGATGGAGACATATTAATAGTTAATTATAAATTAGAGTTTACTAGTGTGAAGAATGTGAATGTTTCATTTTAAATTATTATGAAGAATTTTTTTTTGTTGTTGCTCAAGTAAATTTACATGCATAGCCAATTGCTTTCCCTACTTTATTAATTGTTGGACTCTTTTCTTATTATTTTTTTTATTAATTTCAGCAATTGAGTGTACTTTTTTTAAAAAAAATCATGGTTATTCAAGTAAATTGATAATCAACCCTGTATATATCAAATAAAAACACTAATCAATATACTCGCATCTTTTTTAGGTACAAATTACTTTAGCAATAAATATTGTCAGACTAGTAAAATTTAAAATATATTTAAAAGAATATGATTGATGTTATTTTTTAAAGTATTTTTTGTTTATTAATATATAAAAATGATATTAAAATGATATTATTATTTTTATATGTATATTAAAATGATGTAAAAACTCTTTAAAAATTTGATTTAACATAAAAATAATTTTGAAATTTAAAACACAGACACTTAAACGTGGATTTGTAGGTGCAATAACGAAGGCAGCCAATCCGATCAATGCATTTGGCCGTTGCCCTTTAAGAAAGAAGATGGCACCACAAATCTTTTCTGCGTCCTCTTCTTACAGTACTCTTCACATTCCACTCCATCTCCACACCGGCTGGCTGGCGCGTGATACACAAAGAAGAATATATATATATGGTGGAGTGTGTTGCGCTCTACGGTTGCCGGAAATATATCAGTTGTCAATTGAACTACCCCTTTCCCTATCTCCTGCAAACGAAGGTGCTCGGAAGTCCATGATCATTTTGGTGTTTTCATTTCAATCTTTTATTTTTTAATTGTGTTGTATGATCCCTTTTTTGTTATAGAAGTTTCAACATGTTTTCATTTTATTTTTCAATGAAAATTAATTATATGCATAGATTTCAATTTGGTCCTTAAGCTTTTAATTTATGGATTGGGTTAAAATCACTTAATATGTTCGGTATAAAGATTTTGATTTTTTTCAAGTATGTTCTTTGATGGAAATTGATTATATATTCTGTTTTTATGTCAGCTCTTTTTTTCAATTCTTTGATTTGTTTTTGATATTTCTAAAATTGTCCTTATTTTTATCTATATTTACATATATATTCTTAGTTTTAGTTTTTAGTTTTTATTATTTTCTCTTTTGTTGAGGTAATATTTTTTAAAATAATTTAAATCTTAAATTTTAGTTTGTGATTGTGATCATTTAAAAATTAATTTTTTCTCTTTGTTCTTTCTTTTAGTTTTTTTATTTGATCTTAATGTCAAATGATTTTTTTATTGTGTATATATATGAAGCTTATACATGGATATTTTTAAAACTTATATGTATTGAATATCATTAGAAAAACAAATTGTTGCTACATGCTCGTTGACCCTCATAATATTTGGACAATGCATGTGTGATCGTCTGACCACCAAATATCACCTTTTACGATAGCATTTTAAAGATCCCTGTTTCCTTGACACAAAGTAGTAGGGTGTGGACCAAATGTGCCACTGGTTCGGCATTGTGACTTTTTTTTCTCTCTCTCTCTCTCCACCTTGAATTTAGGCTAACCCCTTCAAAAATTCATACCAACCCTTTCAATTTATTTTTTCTTTACATTTAGTCATTGTCCATTTTATAATTATTTTTTTAGATTTAAATAATTTATAAATATTTTTTAAATTTCCCCTTATGGTTTTTTAATCTTTCAAATATAGTCCTTGTTCTTTTTATTGCTGCTTGTTTTGTTTAAGAAATTTTTTCATTTTTTTATTTAATCTTGCCTTTTTATCTAATTTTATCCTCCTACATTTTATTTCTATTTTATTTTCTTTTGCATTTTATTTTTTATTAATATATTTTTTCACAATTTCATCATTGAAAATTAAATTAATTGAGAGTTGAACTTCTTAAATGAACCTGTGTCTAGAATTTCATGGGATATTAATTTTAGAGATTAAACCAGATTTTGAAGGTTCACTCATTTTTCTTCTTTTTTTTAATATGATGGGTTTTTTTTTTTTTTAAAAGTTGTGCTTTGTTATTTTTTTATGTTTTTCTTTTCATGAGGTTAACCTCAATTTCATGACGAGAATCACTTGTTCCAAAGATTAACACAAGTTGACTGTTTTTTAAGTTGACTCATTTCAATCTTATCATTCAAACTTTTTTCTATTTTTTCTCCTATAAGATTATTCTAGTTTTATTCCCATGGCAGTGGAGCTAACAAGTTCACTCGGTCGAGCATAACTTTTTTATTTATATTTTTTTATTTGTTTCTTTATTTATTTATATATTATTACCTTTCAATATGAAGTTATTTGATAATCTAAATTACCTCATATTTGGTTTGTTTTACATTTATTCATTGTTGGTTTTTTTAGTTTATTATTGTTACTTTTATTTTTGTTCATATAATTTATTTACCCTACCATTTTTTTTTTTTACATAAAAATAGTTGCTGTAACTTCATACTAAAATCTATATAATAACATTTTTTTTTAGCTAACTAAAACAAATTAAATTTAGTGTTTGTTTTACAATATGATAATAATTGTTTTTTAAAGCAATTTTATTTTAGACTATATTAAAATAATATTTTATTTTGAAATGGATTGTTTTGTAATATATTTTTTTTTTAAAATCAAGGCTTATTTATAGACACCGGCCAGTCAAGTACCCGGTGGGGTTAATCAGAGGCAGGAGGGAGAGAGCGCGTGAAGGAATTAAATTCTGAACGAATTTTTTTTTGTGCAAGTGAAATGCTAATAGATGCAAACCACGTGTGCCCATTCTCGAACCTAACAGAAATACCTTTTTGTGGCATTTCAACTTCAGTTAACAGTGACCCTACAATCACAGCCTAGGTTACGTGTAACGTGTCCCCATCCTTTCGGCAATGCTCTACACATTCCCTTCTCTTATTGGTTGCTTGGTCTGGGACCATCCTCACGCTCTCAATGACGCTTCTTTTTTTCTCCCTTGCTGGACCCACCTGTCCCTGAATTTCTGCCCAATCACTTCTCCTAAATATTTCTTCCTTGCCCTAACACGTGTTGCTTTTACACTTCTCACCGTATAATCTACGACTATCGCCTGAGCCAAGCTACCTCCACAGACGAAGAGAGAAAGAGAGAGACAGTCTTTTTTGCAGAGAGAGAGGGTAGGAAATGGATGGCTGTAATGGCTGGCATGTGATAAGAGGAGCTGCTGCTGGTGCTGAAGCTTGTGATCGTGCTGGTGCTCAGGATAAAACGATAATCAACCGGATACTGCATAGATTCCGACCGATTGCACCTAAGCCGGCTACAGGTACTGATCTGGATTCTAGCTCTTCAGTGATTGACATAAAAAAATTGTTAGCTTCCAAGACATTTAGAAGAAAGAGAAAGTATGTCAGGACTTGTAAGAGTAATAAATTGAAGAAAAGCAAAAGGGTGCCAGGAGTCCCATCGTCAGATCAAGAAAAGGAAGGAGAAGGAGAAGGAGAAAGAGAAGATCTCAGCAGTTCTGTTACTTTACAGTTATTACCAGAGGGAAGTGAATCGAAGGATGGGGAGTCACTAGAAAGAATTGGAAAGACACGGTACAATAATGATAATTTTCAAGATCTTGCAGCAGATAAGATGAAAGAATATGTTGATGATCAAGAAAAGCATGAGCACCTCATGTGTTTAAAGTTCAAGTTAAAGCAGCCCATGTTCGAGGGTTTTGGTAAGCCAGATCAGATGTTGGTGATGCTTCCTCAAAAGAGGGAAAGTACTGTAGTGGAATCCTGGGTTACAGTAGAGTGCGTGACAGATATATACAGTACATGCATGGATGAACGAGCTGTATTATTAGGGTGTACGGACGTGGAGAGAATGAGGCATCTGGAGGAGGACACGTGTCCCGGATTCATATCGGACGGTTTGAATCACGTACAGTGGATGAACGGGGCTTACAAGAAGATGGTGGAGATGGCAACGAAAGAGGATAGCAAAGAGAGAGCACAGCTGTGTAATACAGCACCAGAAGTAATGGTCAGGTTGGTGATAAAGGAAAAGTTGCTGCGTTTTGTGGACCGTGCCTCTGCGTTTAGCTGCCGGGCTAGGTTACAGAATTCGTGGCAGAAAGAGAAGTGTTCACAGACGGTTGTTCCTTGTGATGTTTGGAGAATGGATTTTGGAGGGTTTGCATGGAGACTGGATGTCGATTCTGCGCTCAGTCTGGGCCGTTGATGAAGACTACAGATCAAACATCGACAAATAACCAGGTAATGAATGTGTGCCCCCCCCTATTAAAGGACTTTAATTAGTTATAAATGGAGCACAAAATGAGTTCAATATTAATAAAACAAACTGTCATCATTTAATTATCGCTAAAAAGTGCTGATCAATCAGAGCAATATGGAAAACGAGAGGGGGTAGGAGAGGCCGGGAACCTTAGGCCCTTAGCCAAACATTCCTATATTCAAATAAAGCTGAGATGAAAACAAGAGCAACGACAAAATTAGGTACAGGTGGACGAGAGCTTTGGCTCTAACAGCAAAATTAAGTGATTTAGCTTGGAAACAACAATAATTAAATCCAACCGAGAAACACCACCACGGGTTCTTTCTGAAGAAATAAGAAAACTACAGTTCCAGTGTGGCTGTACTTACAGCATGTTTTCTGCTCCTTTTCAGGTAATTTAGAGCCTGGGACTCAGCTGGCCCACTCTTTCCACCTTTTTATTCCTCGAATTACCTACTTCCTAGGATGAGATCATGCATGCGTATGCTTACATTACATAAATTAACAAGCCAATTATCTCTTAATATGCATGGAGGTTTAATTTCCTGCGTGAAATATCCCTAATGTGGAATCCCTTACCATTATTAAAAATGAAACAAACACACATTTATTTAACCGAAATTATTTATTCTCATTTTTCTTATTATTTTCAAGGTGAAAATGTTCGAAGAATAAATTAAGTATTCATGAACCCTTCCAAGATAATAATTGTGATATAGTTTTACATCCTAGGTGTATAAATAATAAATATTTTCTCTAAAAACTGAAAACCAAAATCTTATTGCCCCATTACCCAAACTCCTCGTCTACATTAAAATATACACATAATCACTATGGGCTGTAACAAAATGCAAAATTAATTATTTAAAGTTTGTTTGATATTGCAATTATTGTAGTGGTTGAAGTTAAAAAAATAGTTTTATAAAAAAAAAATTAATTGAGATTCCTAACCTGAAATTGAAGTGATTTTAATGAATCTGACTGTTGTAAAAAAACTATGGTTAATCCTAATCAAACACTTTGGCTCTTTAGTTAGTTTTAATTATAAAAGTTACCACATAGCCAAATACCCACTAAAATTGACACAAAACTAAACATTATTTTGTAATAAAATGACTTAAAAAAAAAAAACTAAAATCAATATATATAGACTCACGTGCATGCATGGATAAAGGGACACTAATGTAGTAAATTAACTCCCTAGTGACAGTATAGAATTTAACTTCTCATGGCCTTACGACTTTTCTAGTATAATATAAATTAACCAATGTCCATGGATCACTATAGTTTTTTCTCTCTCACTATGTTTACTCTTGTTTCAAACTTAATTTATTTATCTCCTCTAAATATTTAGGTTTATTTTTATATTATGATTTAAAGAAACATTATCTGGGTCAGGGGCGAAACTAAATTGATTGATGGGGGCATAGAAACACCAAAGTTTTAAAAAATATTACATTTTAGTAATAAAAATCTAGATTCTTTTAATTATACCCTTCAATTTTAGATGTTATGCATCCTCAAAAATCAATTGTTCTCTTATTCGCTCCAATTCTAGATTATTGGTTCCACCACTAATTCGAGCTGTAGGGTGTATTTCGGCTTTACCGTTCTATTCATGCAAGTTTTTCTCCAAGAGTAAAACTTAAGGTCTATTTAGGATTAATATCATACATCTTGGATCCCATTAAATTAAGAAAACACAATCCTTGTTAATTAGTGCTAGGCGAGGTAGGTGTCAGCTGAATTTATATATTAAATATAACGTAATTCTATAAAAGAAGACATTTATATATATATAATTTTCAACTCTAAAATAAATAAAAAACTTCAGTACCAACAAATAAATAGATAGATTTAATTAATTATTTAAGTTTATGAAGAATAAAGAAAACTCAATCCCTTTAAAATCTTCTAACTCTCCACCTTGAATCTTTTAACAATTTCTATCTTTTCGCCTTTATACGTACCAAACCCACAGCCTGGGAAGTGAATCAAATATATATATAAATATACACACACATATGGTACTCGATATGCTTGCAAGCATCAACACATCTTTTAATACAATTATTCCACCAAATTGAAACATCTTTTAATATAATTATTCCAGCAAATTGAATTCTTCCTGTAGGATAAAAATATTAAAAAAATTATCTCACCTAAAAACTTAATTTATTTAGGTTTGAAATTTGATTTATATTATTCTCTAACACCCCCCTTAAAATGATGATAGTCAAATTCGAACTCATAACCACCAAGTCAACAATACTTTGATATCATATTAAAAAATTATTTTATTTAAAAACTTAAATTATTATGTGATGTTTTAGAATATAATTTATATTATTCTTTAACAAAGAAAAAGAATGTTGTGAGTAGCTAGCTGACGAAGTATTCTATATTGAGCATATTTAACTTGAGAAATGATACATAAAGCTTCCTTTTTAATTCGTTACACCCCACCCTTTTTTATCCGACATTTATTCTACATGTACATTAACTATTTTTTAATTCATGTTCTTATAAAAACGATTAAAAAAAAATTACTTTTCTGACTGTGACAGGAAATTATTAACTATGTAAAAGTCATGAAAGTGTGTATATATATACACATGATCTGCACTGTAGTTGCTGGAAGAACAACAGCCAAGTGACTCCAAGTTCAAGTTCGATGATAGAGCTGCATTAACGTCATGTAAAGATCTGCAGCTAACGAGAAACGTAGATCACAGGAGGGTACGCAGAGATCTTCAGACAATGCATGTTGATATAGTCATATAGTAAATTTGTTGGAATTGAAGTGATTGTTAATACAAAATTCATGACAGCATGTCTTGGAACAATATATGCATCATGTGTGTTTGAGACTCATATGTAATTCTTCTCAGAATCTCATAAAACAAGAAGTTGAAGTTATTAGGTTTAAATGATTTTTATTAGAGTTTTAACCAAATGATCCAATCTTGCTATCTTATTTTAATTAATAAATTTAATATGAATTTGTGCAAGTTTCAAATATATAATTTTTTTATTTAAAAGAATGTGTTGAAAAATAATATAAAATTATTCTTAAAACCGCTTAAAAACTTAAATTGTTTGGTTAAGATAATGTTTTGACAACATGAAATATCCCCTTCATCTATAATTATGTGTTTTCATGCTTCTTGTCATGAATTCAATGCAAGCAAGATAAAAATTGTTGGATAAATATTTTTCCTTCTTATAATATTGATGTGCCCACGCATGTGAGAACATATATGTATATTGATTTAAATATAATTAGATTATATGAATCAACAGAAGTAATGAAATTGGTTATATTTGATGAATCCATCTTATGTGAATTATAGATGCTTGAGAGGGTATTATTTTTATCTACAATCATCTATGAAATTTGAGTTCTAAAAATTTGTGTATAATATTTATTGGAATTGAGGAATGAGTCAATTATTAGATTATAATAGAAATTAAATCATAGAATCTGAATTTTTTGGCAGTCCAGTTCTTTGCTTATCTATTCTTTCCCTTGGTGTCATAGTCTCCCCTGCAAATCCCATAAGCACTGAATCAGAAGATTTTACACCAAATCAGTTCAAGATTTTAAAACTCAATTTCATTTCAAATTTATATATTCATTATTAATTGATTGTCGAAATACGAGTTATGTAACAATTTATAATTAAAATCGCTTAAATTCAATTTTTGTGTCTTTTGATCAAGGATTTATTATTTAGTAGGCCAATGTTTTCAATAAAGAAACTTTTAAAAAGTATTGACCGAAGTATAAGGCAATTTAAAATTATTTTTCAGTATTAAAAAAAGTATAAACAATAAAGTTAGAGTTTCTAATAAGTCAACATGTTTTATTTTTATTTGAATCCTTATTTAAGTGAATTAGATGTAAGGTGATATACTAATATTTTTGACCTAATCAAATCCTAATCCCAAGCATATATAGTTTGACCAAGTTATCAAACTCAACATTTGTTGGCTTAACTAAGCACTAAATCCAGGTATGTATCGGTACGATGAACTATCAGTTTAAATAACCTTGAGCTCTACAAAGCATTGGGTCCAAGTGTTAATGGGTCAAACCCAATATTTTTAGTTTTAACCAAGCAATAAGCCCAACCATGCAGGGGTTTGATGAACAACTCTATGTTTTGCTAGAGCCTCCAATACCTAACTCCTCTCAGCCATCCAACATTGTTTGGAATGAGTGCAAATCATGAAAGTATGTTAAAAACAAGTGTTAGAAACAATAACTTTAATACCAAACTAATAAGTGAAACAAGAAAACCCTTGTATTAAAGGTCATTTGTCTTGTTAAGATCAAATAACGACTATAACTTTCATTAAATATCATTGAGATATCTGATAGAATGGTGAAGATCCTCTTTAGTAATTTTACCACCTCAATACTAATCTACCTAAAATTTAATTTCAATCAATGGTCTTCATAAACTACCCATCTTTCTTAATTAGGGTGAAGAAACTGAAAGGATCTCAACTAAAAAATAAGTTTGACAAAAACTTCCTCAAATTCAATTTTTTTTATGAATAGCTCAGATAGAGGATTTAGCTACTACATCCTTTAAAACAAAGGTTAAAAGTTAAGGCATAGGGAATGTGATCACAAGAACCTCCATGGCTGGGGATGGAACACCAATCTTTATAGAGGTAAGGATATTTTTTTTTTCTCTTGAAGTAGATAACAACTCCCGTAATTACTTTAAGATGAGCTAAATTTGTTTGATGTCTGTTGAAGGAGTATTGTTTCCTTTAACTTTATTTGTTATGAGTGCCCTCACTCTCACCACTATTTATTTTAAAACAAAAAATTCACCAACAATGATAGGTTCATCCTCTGTCACACTTTTGTTCTTCCTCCAGTCAAGTCAAAAGACAAACTTTCTTTATGAACTCTTGTTTATAAACCTTACTATTTTTTTTTCTTTAGTTGTTAGGCCTTTAAAAAAAATAGCAATAAAATTAGATGCATATAAAACAAAGAATAAATAAGTTGTATAGATATGGTTTGATAATATCATTTGGTCATTTCAATTTTTTTTTTATAATTTTTTTATTTCACCATTTAATATTAAATTAGTTGGGATTTGAGTTTATTAATTAAGCTCATGTCTAGGATTTCAAGAGTTATAAATTTGAAAGATCATCTTAGGTTTAGGTGATTCTCTTAGGTTTTGTTATTTTTTTCCCTTTTTTTATCTTTTTTTTTCAATTTTATCATTTAACATTTATTTAATTAGAGATTGGATTCCATTAATTTTTCTTTACTTGCTTTCAATTGGATTTTTCATTGATTTTTAAAAATAACTTGAGATATTTCACCTTCAATATTAATTTGATTAAAAATAAACTTCATAGTTTTATTCAATTTGTTTTCAATGAGACTAACTTGGTGTCATAACTGGTTGATTAGTTTGTATTTTGAATTGGGTGGGCTCTGGCCTATCTTTTAATCTTTTTTGGATTTTTTTATTTAATTTCATCTACAAGTATTTTATTTACTATAAATTGAGCTTCTAGTATTCTTCATTTTACTTTTCATAAGGTTATCACATTTTATTTGATATTTTTCTTCATTGTTTAATAAGATCCTTCAACATTTATTTTTTTATTTTAAATTTTAGCCTTCAACATTTTATTGATTTAGAATTGGTTATCGTGCTCTGATATATTGAGTTTTATTTCTAAAAGGCTTGCCCAATCATATGATCAAGGGTTTAACAATATAACCTAATTCAATTTAATATTTTTTTCCTTCAAAAATCATTTCAACCCTCTAACATTGAGTTGTTTGATAATTAAGCTTAATGACTTTATTTATTTTTCTTTCAATAGGGTTACCACTATGTCATTATCACATTGTGTATTTTGTGTGCTAACCTATATGGGTCGGGTCATTTTTTATTTATTTTTTTTTGTTATTTGTTTTTCACTTTATATTCCATCATTGTTTTTTATTCATGTTACTAAATTAGCCAAGCTTTTGTAAATCAATCAAGTCAATAACTAGAATCTCATTTTTGTTTTTGCCTTTAAAATAACACTAGCATTATATATATATATATAGAGAGAGAGAGAGAGAGAGAAAAGATTAGATTGGCTCAAGGCGTAGTGTGGGCTACTCATTTAGTTAATAAAGCTAATCAAGATACTAGAGTACTTCATGATTTCAATCAGGAATATAATTTGATCATTAATCCATTTTATGGATATGATAAAATATTTTTTGAACACAAAAAATTCATTAAATATTGCTAATGTTTTTTTCTAGTGTAAAAAAGATAATTGATGTGTGGTTAACTCAATATGACATGATTTGCTTGGATGGTCCAAATATAACTGGAATGTTTGATAAAAATATTGTTAGGTTAAAACAAATCAAGATGATATATTTATTGTAATAAGGTGATACCCGAGTTAACATATCAAATATATGACTAAGGTTAGGAGATCATTATAGCCTCATAAAAAACAAATCAAAATAAATTATAAATCTCAATTCTCAATCAAAATGATATTGAATGATGAAGTTGAGAAAAATCAATTAAAAAACCCAAAAAACAAATTAAGTTAATTTGTCAAACTCATGATTTAAGTCATAAAACTGAGATAACCTCACAAAAAATATTAAAACAAATTATGAAACTCAATCCCCAATCAACTTAATGTGAAAAGATTAAATCAAGAAAAATCAATTAGAAAAGGAACATAAAGAAATGACCTAAGTCAATCTACCAAATATATGACATGAGTTATTAAACTAAGATAACCGCACAAACAAAGACTTAGGTTAACCTAACATAACCCCCATAAAAAGTAAATTAAATGAAGTTCAATTCATAACCAACCCAATATTAAATTATGAAATTTGAAAAAATTTTATCAAAAAATAACATAAAATCAATTTGATTCAACTTTGTTTAACTTGTTAAATATTATTCTCAGGTCATGAGGTAAAGATTACCTAATAAAAAAACAAGTCATAATAAATTATAAAGTTTAATTCTCAATCAAATATAATATTAAATGTTAAAATTAGAGGAAAGGTTAATTAACAAAATGACAAAAAAAAATCTTAAGCCAATTGGGTTAGTCCACTTAACTTGTGACCAAGTTCACGAGGCTAAAATAACCTAATAACAATAAAATTCAATGTTTAAGCAATCATAATTCAGGTCTTGGGACCAATATAACCTCATAGATAAAAAAATTAAGAAAAAAACAACAATAATTAGATTTAACCTTGGTTAACCACTCAAAACTTATAACCTTAGTCATGAAATTATGATAACTCCATGGAAAGAAAATCAAAATAAATTATTAAGCTCAATCCTTAATTGACCCAATATTAAATGATAAAATGAAAAGAAAAAATCAATTAAACAAATGATATGAAAAACTAACTGAGTTAACCCAAGTTAACCTACTTAGTATTATTTCTAGGTCACGAGACTAGAATATGAAAACTTAATGTTCAATCAACCCTCAACCTGATATTAAAATATAAAATTGAAAAAATAGTCAATTAAAAAAATAGTCAATTGAAATAAGAAAAAAAACCTAAGTTAACCAAGTTAACCTACCAAACCTACAACTTGTGTTATGAAAGTTGGACAAGCCAATGAAAAACAAATTCAATGTTAGAGAATGAGTTTTTTTTTTTTAATAAAAAATATTTTCTAAATATATAGTATTTGTGAAGAAAGACGTAGTGAAATCCCCTTCTCTTTTATGTTTTTGTTAACTAGTATGGATGCATGTGCATTGTTGTGGTGGAACTATGTCGTGGTATTATTAAACTCAATATAGCCTAACATGTTAATATAAAATGAATGAATAAAATAATATTTTTGATTGACTTTGAGTCAATAAATATTAAAACCTTCCACTAGCAACCTAGGTCATAAATTTAATTGAGTTTAATAACTTTGTTTTTTAGAATTTTTTATTTGATCATTCAATAATAATAATAAATATTCATAAATAATTATTTATATAACTGTTATGATCATGAAATTAAGAATCAAATAAAAAATAAAAATCATGAATAAGTCATCTTTCTATAACTATATGAAAAGTCACGATAACAATAAATTTAAAAATATATTTATATTTTAAATTAAAAAATGTTATATTGTCATTCAATATTAATGACCATATTAATATAATATTATTTTCATAAAAAGCTATTACATAATTATATATAAAGCAACCAATATTGTCATCATAAACGAATTTTGATCTTGAAAAAAATGCCATTTTTTTTATTACTAGCATTGTTTTTTTAATAAAAAGAAACAACAAATAAAATAAAGGTTTATTTAAATTTTTAGTCATTTGAGATAAGTTGTAAAAACATATTTATTTATTTATTTAAAATTATATTTCCTTATTAATGCATTTTTTTATTTTTTTAAGCATGTTTTCTAAATTATATATAAAAAAAACTCAACTTGTTTTCACATTCACGTTTTAATATAAGAGAAATGTCACAATAATTTGTATGTGATTGAAAACAAAAAATAGTTAATGTGATAAATCATTTTATAAGTTTATCAAAAAAAATATTAAATATACATGATATATATTAGGTATATAAGAAATAAACTCAAGAACTATGGCAAAATTAAATAATAATTTAATTATAAAGTATTTGATTAATATTGCATTTATAAAATTACAGAAACCTTTTAGGTGCTAGACATTTTTATTTTATTTTTTAAAATATAGGAGACAATGTGTCATTTATTAGCCTAGATTCTAGCCATTGAAGAGGTTGTTGGAAAGTCCGACTTGGATTATATGGATCCAAAATCTATTTTCCATATATTTTCACTAAACACATCAAATTAGTACTCTATCAAGTTTAATAATTTGAAAGTATTAATTTAGAATAAAAAAAAATTGAAAGTACTCTATCAAATTAGTACTAAATATTTTTTTTTTCAAAAACATTTTCAAAACTCAATATCATATTAATCAAATTAAATGGAGTGTCAAACAGAAAATTTGTCCATAAATTTTTATAGTTTAGAACCTAATCCTATATTCTTCTAATCATGAATTATGGCATTCGGGAAACCGCTATCTCCCTCTTCAGCCTTTCGATTTACGAGTATCAATCACTCGTAGTTTAAAGCAATTATTTTATATACTGGGATTAACCAAATTGATATGTAGCAGATACTCGTTTTTATAGCTATGAAATGATATAACATTATTTTGGCGATTCTTTAAGTTTTTAAATTAATTAATTTCTGTATATAGTAATTGATTGAATGCTCAGGATTGCTCTCATTCAACCCGGTTGATACTTGATAGAGATGAGTACTCTTTTCATCTAACCTGCATTATATAATGAAGGGTTATGGGCTACCTGAATCCACTGGGGCAGAGTCCCGGTCCAATGGTCCTGAAGAAGGTCGCCGCCGGGGCTCTGTAGGAAAGCTCACACCTGGCGGTGAAGCAAAAAATTGTTGATCCTGATACAAGTGACAGCTTGCCCCCAGGCGAGCAAGGAGAGCTTTGGATTAGAGGACCCGCTATAATGAAAGGTAAGACCTTGGATTTGCATTAGGAACATGAATGGCTTTATCTGTGAAAGAGTTTAAATATTTTTCCTGATGATTCAACTAAAATTTTGCTTATTTTTAAGCAGGGACTCGAGCCTTATTAAGACTAAGATTTTGCGATGTCGCCGCAGGCTACGCTGGAGAACCTGGAGCCACTTCTGCCACCTTGGAACCAAATGGTTGGTTGAGGACTGGTGATCTCTGTTATATTGATGAGGAAGGTTTTTTATTCGTG
This sequence comes from Salix dunnii, assembly GCA_015731905.1. Taxonomy (NCBI): domain Eukaryota; kingdom Viridiplantae; phylum Streptophyta; class Magnoliopsida; order Malpighiales; family Salicaceae; genus Salix; species Salix dunnii. The sequence goes on along the minus strand of CM027674.1, from coordinate 24,311,934 downwards.
GTTGACAGGCTGAAGGAACTGATCAAATACAAGGGATGTCAGGTAAACTCTATAATATCGATCTCAGAGTTTCTGGCTCGGCTCAAAGTATATCAAGGAATAAGAATTAAGCATGAACTGGATTCAGCAAACAAATGGAATTACTAAACATGCAGGTTGCTCCTGCTGAACTAGAGCAATTGCTTCAGTGCCATCCAGAGATCGCTGATGCTGCAGTGATACCGTTACTTTTCGCTGCTTTGAATTTACGGGGTTCCTCTTTCCCTTTTCCCCTTATCAGATTTAGAGTGAGCAATTGATTCTGTGCTGCATTTATGGAAGGATTAAGGGATTTGTTGGACTCTGTTGCGCTGTCTACTTATCATGGTCAGACTCTGCATTCTGATATACTAAAGAATTTGCAGATACCCTGACGAGGAAGCCGGTCAGGTGCCCATGGCTTTTCTGGTGAAACAGCCTCAGAGCAGCATCAATGAAAGAGGCATAATGGATTTTGTTGCCAAACAGGTTTTTTTTGTTTAATTTTGTTGAATGGAGCAATTATCTGCATACTGCTTCGGTGCTGTGTCCTTGAATATCACAGAGATAAAGAAGACTTGCAGACATCTGCCTGCCTGCCTGCCTTCATCTTTGTATGCATTAAAGATTCTAACTCATAAACCTGGTTAATGCTTTGCTGACATATTTTGCACAAGAGCAGGTTGCACCTTACAAGAAAATAAGGCTTGTGTATCCTTTGTCAGCTCCATACCCAGGAGCCCGGCATGAAAAATATTGAGAAAGGATCTGATGAACATGGTTTTCCCAGTGCTGCCTTCATCGAAAATGTAACTGAACAGCTGGTTTCAAGATGTTAGGAAGTGTTAAATCTTTCTCACAGCACGATCATCATATCCTGTATGCTTCCAAGGATGACTTCTTAAATTAAATGCTTTTATAGCTGAAGAAGACAGGAGGAGACTGTAACATACTGATTAGCACCAAGATAAAATTATTAATTTTCTAAAAAGGAAATTACACTAAAATACTCTTCATTATTTATTTTTGGTGAACAAGCTCAAGCTCTGCATTGTGAAGCTTGATATTTATTACCCGAAGGCTTATTAAGTGCTAGTTGACATCATGGGATAAATAATTTTAAGAGAAAAACATTAAATAGTGGTGTTTTTTTTTAAAGATGTTTAGTATGGTAACAAAATAATTTATCTTGTGTTTAATATATTTATTTATGAAAATTAATTTGTAATAAAGATCGATGAACACATAAACCCTATTTATTGAGTAAAAAAAAAAAAAACTATGCAAAGTTGAATGTATTAAAATTTTATAAAAATATTTAATCTATATAAAATATATTATTATAGATGGATTATACCATCATATGCAAAATAAATAAATTTAGCCAATATAATTAAAAGATAATTTTTATTTAATAAAGGCTAAAAAAGCCCGAAAAAATCATAGAGCAGGAATGTTAATTAAAATATAAATTTTAAAATTATTTAAAAAAACAAACGAAAAAGCTATTGATATAAAAAATAAAAATTTTGAAAAAAAAAAGAAGTAATGAGTGAATTCCAGTTAAAATTAAAACAAGAATTTGAGCCAGAGTGAATTCCCTGCATGTTTTTTCTGTTAATCTAATAATAATAATTAACATAAATCAGTGGAAGAAATGACAAACGACATGTCGTTTAACCAGCCTATCACCAGCTTCCCTCCTCACTCAATTCTCAATAAGAAAAGAAGACAATGGAATCAAAATTCAACAAGCAACGTCCAAAATCACCCAAACGCACTCTAACACTGAAAGAGAATTGAATTCCAATTCTTTTTATAAAATACCTACAATATGGACATTCTCTACGCTCAGATCCAAGCAGACCTCCGTTCAAATGACGCTCTCCGGCAAACTGGCGCACTTCTCCAAGCTCTCCAACAATCCGCCGCCGGTCGCGACATTTCTATCCTCGCCAAATCCGCCGTTGAACAGATCGTCGCCTGTCCTGCCTCTGCTGTCTGTAAAAAACTCGCTTTCGACTTAATCCGTTCCTCTCGCCTCACCGCCGATCTCTGGGACACTGTCCTCTCTGGTATCCGCTCCGATCTCCACTTCCCTGATCCTGACGTCACTGCTGCTGCTATATCCATCCTCGCTGCCCTGCCTTCTCATGTTCTCTCCAAGCTTATTACGGATTCCAATGCGGAAATTTCTGGCTGTTTTGATTCGCAGAGTGATAATTTGAGATTCTCGATTACTGAAACCCTAGGCAGTATTTTAGCACGTGATGATTTGGTTACGTTGTGTGAGAATAATGTGAATTTGTTAGATAAGGTCTCGAATTGGTGGGTGAGGATTGGGGGGAACATGTTGGACAAATCGGATGCGGTTTCGAAAGTTGCCTTTGAATCAGTTGGGAGGTTGTTTCAAGAGTTTGATTCAAAGAGGATGAGTCGGTTAGCGGGGGATAAGTTAGTTGATAGTGAGAATTCATTGGCGATTCGGTCGAATTGGGTGTCATCAATGGTGGATTTTGTGTGGAAGAGAAGAAATGCTTTGATCTCGAGATCACTGGTTTTACCAGTAGAGACTTTTAGGACTACGGTTTTTCCACTTGTGTTTTCGGTGAAGGCAGTGGCATCTGGGAGTGTGGAGGTGATTAGGAAGCTTTCGAAAGCAGGAACAGGTAGTGGTGTTAATGGGAGTGTTGTGGACTCGAATGCTGAGAGGTTGGTTGGGGTTTCGGATGTGGTCACACACTTGGCGCCGTTTTTGGTGTCATCATTGGATCCAGCTTTGATTTTTGAGGTGGGGATTAATATGTTGTACTTGGCTGATGTGCCTGGGGGGAAACCAGAGTGGGCTTCACAGTCTATTATTGCAATTTTGACACTTTGGGATAGGCAAGAGTTTTCTTCTGCAAGGGAGAGTATTGTTAGAGCTGTTGTTACAAATCTGCACCTACTTGATCTTCATATGCAGGTAAGATTTTTATTCTGATGTTTACAAATTCCGTAAGGGAGCAATGAGGCAGAACAACATCGATTAGCGCTCAGTAGCTAGTACATAGTACCCTGAAAAGAGTGAATTGAGTTTGTTTAGACTTCATTTGCTCTAATGGAAGCAACGTAGGATTAAGAAATGCATTGCTCAACTGATGTTATTTTTTAACTACATGGCGGAATATTTTCTATAAACGAGCTCAAAGAAGATCCTATGAGGAAAACCATTGAGTAATATCTTGTCTTTTGTTAACTAGTTTTGGTCCTTCATTGATGTTGTAAATTTTAATGCTTGAAGGTTTCGTTGTTTAAGAAGCTGCTGCTTATGGTGAGAAATCTGAGGGCTGAATCAGACCGTATGCATGCTTTAGCTTGCATTTGTAGAACAGCACTCTGTGTTGACCTTTTTGCAAAAGAAAGTGTTAGAAGAGGTCAGAAACCTCTTGCTGGCACTGACATTGCCTCTCTTTTTGAGGATGCAAGGATAAGAGATGATCTCAATAGCGCGAGAAGTAAAAGCTTATTTAGGGAGGAGTTGGTGGCATCACTAGTGGAAAGTTGCTTTCAGTTGTCACTACCTTTGCCCGAACAAAAGAGCTCAGGAATGGAGAGCAGAGTTATTGGAGCTTTGGCTTATGGAACTGGTTATGGTGCATTAAACTGGACAGAACCAGCCTTGGAAGTGGTGGAAGTTTGCAGGCCTTGTGTCAAATGGGATTGTGATGGCAGGACATATGCAGTTGATTGTTATTTGAAGTTGCTTGTCAGGTTATGCCATATATATGATACCAGGGGAGGAGTGAAAACTATTAAAGATGGTGCTTCTCAAGATCAAATCTTGAATGAGACAAGGTTGCAAAATTTGCAACGTGAACTTGTGAAAGATCTACGAGAGGTATGCACTCTTCTTTGAAAATCATCCAAATTTGCTTAAATCCTGAGGTGTTTGCCATGCATGCATGTCACATGAGTCACAGCACACTTTCCAGCTTATAACATTTAGTGATTTTGCAGCTGATAAGAAGGATAGTATTTCTATCTAACAAATTGGTAAACTTGATGATGTATATGTGGACTAAACAACAGTCTGGCTTTTGGAAACCATTGCCTTAAGACTTTTATGTTTCTCTGAATTTTGTGCAACACCATGCTTGTGCAAGCTTTCTGGTTATATGTGATAAAAAAGCTACTTGCTTGATGTTCATCAGTGACACAAGAGGCCTTTTATTAACAAAAGTAATGCTATAGTAGCTAGCTCTTCTGTAGCTTTCTGTGATGCTACTTAATTTCAACTATCAGTATTGTAGCTGGTTAGCAATGTTCTCATGCAACCCGTTTCATACTCTGTTGATGGTGCTTGAAAATTCTGTGGCATGGAATAACGAGTTCTCTATTCATGTTTGGAACTCCAAGTTCTTGATGAATCAACTACTGTTATTTGTGAGTGCTTTCTGTGACTGTGAAATGATTTTTCAGGAGCTAAAGAAACACTCATTTGGATAAATATGTTGTTAAAATCAATGTCATATGTTTGTTATTTCTCAGTGGATTTATTTTCCTTGATGCTAAACTCTCTTGATCATGTTTTTTTTCTTCTTCCTTTACTCCACTATATTTTCATGTTCAAAATGCTGATTTTATTCCAAGTTGACAGGTTCAATGATCACCTGCTATCATACTTCTCTGTCAATTTAACAGGTAAACACCCCAAGAATACATGCCCGTCTTATTTGGGCTATTGCTGAACACATAAATCTAGAAGGTTTGGATCCACTTCTAGCTGATGATCCTGATGATACACTGAACATTATTATATCAAATATCCACAAGGTTCTATTTAACGTCGATTCGCCTGCAAATACATCAAGTAGGCTTCAAGATGTTCAGGCAGTTCTTTTAAGTTCTCAGAGATTGGGATCACGAAACCTTCGGGCTGGCCAGTTACTCTCTAAAGAGCTCGAAGAGTTTAGAAACAATGGTTTGGCTGATTCAGTCAACAAGCACCAATGCCGCTTGATATTGCAGAGAATTAAATATGTTCAAAATCATCCTAATAGCAGGTGTGCATTTCTCCTTATTACCATAATTTTAAATTTGAGAGTTGCAAAGTTCTGGTATTAATCTTTCAGAATTTTTTTCTCAAGCCTTGCAATTATTATTTTTTAAGGTATTCAAAGGTGATGTTCTTCTATCTGTGATTTACGTATTTAAACATTGAAGTTGGAGTGAACTATTTAGGATGGGGTTCCACATACTCTGATATTTAGTTCTCATCTGTGTGTGGTCACTTACACTTGTGTGTGTGTGTGTGTGTGCTTGCCATTGCTTTGGTGCTTCAAATGCAACTTTGTGCGCTTCAATCAATGTATATGCAGGTTGTATTTATTGGTACATGAGAAGACCTGTGCATGTCTTCTCAATTCCCATGATATTCATGCCATAGAGGAAAGAAAGATATTTTGGGAATTCACAAGCTCATGTATCTCCTCACCTTCTCCTTTCTTCTATTTTAGCAATTTGTTAATTTGTAGCATACCCCGGCCTTTCTTCTTACACACGTGTTAATAATTTTGTTAAGTGAGCTCATTTTTTAACAAAAAAATAAAAAGAAATTCACTATGCATAGAATTGAGATATGACATTTCTCTCTCAGGTGGACTGGTGTTAGCGAAGCCAGAGGAGACTACCCATTTAGTCACCACAAACTTACCGTTCAGTTTTATGAAGCAGCTGCTGCTCAGGACAGAAAATTGGAAGGATTAGTTCACAGGGCTATTTTAGAGCTTTGGAGACCAGATCCAAGTGAATTAACTATTTTGTTGACAAAAGGAATTGACTCTCCACTGCTCAAGCTTCAGCCTACTGCGCATACTTTGACCGGTAGTAGCGATCCTTGCTATGTTGAAGCTTATCATTTGGCAGACTCAGGTCATGGTAGGATCACTCTTCATCTAAAGGTTAGAGATTTTTCATACTCAAGCAGTCTTGGATGCTTTTGTCGACCAGTATAGCAGTGTTTTTTTCCTGTATAATATGCCATAGAATGAACTGGTAATTAAAAGCTTTAAGTCAAGTACTCCTATATCATGACACCACAGCACTCCTTATTCAAGTACTTCCATAATATGACAACATAGCTCTCCTTATCACTAAAACGAGGAATCATATGAACAAAATAAATGGAGTGGTGGATAAGAGCTAAGATGTAACTAAGATTTCACTTCTTACAGATTCTTGGACCCAAATTAATGTTTTAAAGAACATGTCTATATTAGGGTTATGCAACACCATAGTTTGTTTCTCAGGAACTCTTAACTTGATAGAGCACTTGTGCTTGTGCAACAATATTTGATTTAATGATTGCATCGAAGAAATTCCATGCATAATCCAATCCCCTCTTGTCAACATTAGGGTTGAAGGTGTTAAGTTGTGTTTGGATCACTTTGTCAGTAGTTTGTGACAAGTTCAATTGATTGAGAAGTCTAGCTTGCTTGTATTCTAATAACATTTGCTATCATAGCAACTTACTAATATTGCAGTTATTATATAAGCTAAGATCACAATACCTTGGAGGTTAGTTTCTAGACGTCAGAGAAACCACAAAAAAAGAAGTTAAAAGCATAGTAATCTCTCACTTTTTTCTGATTTTGCTACGGAGATACATTCTTTTTTTGTTGATGATACTCATTCTGAACTCTATGCAGGTTTTAAATTTGACTGAACTTGAACTGGATAGGGTGGATATTCGAGTTGGGTTATCTGGTGGATTATATTTTATGGATGGATCTACTCAAGCTGTGCGACAGTTGCGTAATCTTGTTTCACAGGTATCTTTTTGTACCATCTCAAATACATGCTCTTCCTAAAATTTGAACTGTTTCTTTTCTGTGTGGCTTTGCAATGCTGTTTTCTTTCCTTTTTTTTACCATTTGATAGGCAATTTTTTTTATATAAAAATATCAAAGAAAATTTATAAATGCTATTTATTGGGTATTTATTCTGGAAGGATATGACCTTTTGCCACTAAATACCTTCTGGGTATCTTTTTGTCAAGGATTATGTAGAAATGACTTTCAGAAAAGTCTTTGACTATGTTTCTGAAAATTATGGTTGAGTTGTGTAGAACTTTAGCAAGAAAACTGTTGGTCAGAGGTGAAATGATGATCTTTCTTGAATTTCATTTCATTTCATTTATTTAAAAAAAAAATGAATTTCATTTTGTAGAATTATTTTTTAATTTTTTATTATTATTATTTTGGGGGGGTGGGGGGTGGATTTTGTCACGAAAGGGTTTCTGCTCATAAATTTGTGCCAATGTATGCTATTCCTCTTACAGTATTGTTAATACTGTTTGTTTTCAGTGTTTTTTTTATTATTGCAATGCCTTCACTTTCAGAATCTTTGATCTATGCAACTGATTCTGTGCACAGGATCCAGTACTTAGCAGTGTTACATTGGGCGTGTCCCATTTTGAGAGATGTGCCCTCTGGGTTCAAGTCTTATACTACCCATTCTATGGAAGGGGTGCAATAAATGATGGTGATTATGCTGAGGAGGATCAACAGATCATGAAACAGAAGAGAAGCTTGAGACCTGAACTAGGAGAACCTGTGATTTTGAGGTGTCAGCCTTACAAAATTCCATTGACTGAACTTCTTTTGCCACATAAAATTTCGCCTGTTGAGTTCTTCCGCTTATGGCCCAGTTTACCAGCTGTAGTAGAGTATACTGGCACATACATTTATGAAGGAAGTGGCTTCAAGGCCACTGCTGCACAGCAATACGGTTCTTCTCCTTTCCTTGATGGACTAAAATCCTTGTCTTCCAAGCCTTTCCACAAAGTTTGTTCACACATCATCCGGACAGTGGCAGGATTTCAGGTAGGAATCTCTCTATGCTTTGAGGTTTTAACTATTAGAGTTGAGCTCTTTCCACTAGACCTCGTCCCTTTCCCATTGGTTATGCTATACAACTCACTCAGTTACTTTCAATTTTAAATTGGCCAGTTTCTATCCTATTTCACCAGCTTGTACTCAAAAAGAAGTCACTGTTATTGTACCTTGTGCATTTTTTTTTTCTGAAACTATTCAATGTGTTCTGTTAAATAAAATTTGAAGTCCCCTACTGTGTGACAGCTTTGCTATGCTGCCAAAACTTGGTATGGAGGCTTCTTGGGCATGATGATATTTGGAGCCAGTGAGGTGAGCAGGAATGTTGATCTTGGTGACGAAACAACAACAATGATCTGCAAATTTGTTGTTCGAGCATCTGATGCGTCAATCACAAAGGAGATTGAAGCAGACTTGCAGGGCTGGTTGGATGACCTTGCTGATGGAGGTGTGGAGTACATGCCCGAAGATGAAGTGAAAGAGGCTGCTGCTGAAAGGCTTAGGATTTCAATGGAAAGAATAGCCTTGTTTAAGGCAGCCCAACCACCACCCAAAACTCCAAAATCTGATGACGAAGAGGAGGAGGAGAAAGAGGATGATGAGAACAAGAATGAAAATGAGAATGATGGCAATAAGAAAGAGCCCAAGGAAGATGGTAAAAAAACTAAAGGAACCCTGTCAAAATTAACTGCGGAGGAGGTTGAACACATGGCTCTTCAAACAGCCGTGCTCCAAGAATGGCACGTTCTGTGTAAAGAAAGAAGCTCGACAGTAAATTAATGACATTCTTTTGCCATGATTGTGAAGAGTTAGATAGCATTCTTTGTACCTGTTAGAATTCTAGGTTTGACATCTGCAACAAGGTTAGTTGAGAATCTGGTTACCGAGCGTCTTCTCATTTTTAATTTCCCCCTTCTGTTACGTGGATACCCGTGTACAGCATCATGCACCGGCCTGTCAATGTTTCAGTGTTTGTTAGATATTAGAGATGAGAGTGGTCCTTCGAACCATTTTGGTGTTCATCGTGAGAAAATAGAGATTCAGAGTTTTCCATCGAACGTTTGGCTCCTTTCTGCTTTGAAACCCAGATTATTTTGTACTCTCTTTTCATTTTCGTGAAAAAAAAAAAGAAAATATGTACGCTTTGGATTGAGAAAGATGAAATTTTGTTTTGATGACTTGATTAGTTCCAGTGGCACCAGTACCTTTACTTTCTGGTTTATCTTGTGCTATTACGGGCATCTTCCCAGTGGTGGTAATGATATGTCCGATTATTGAAAATTGGAGCACCATAACCCCAGTTGATAGAATTGATCGAGGGAAAAGATTGGAGTCATGCTGGAGTAACGAGAGATTGCCTTCCAGTTTTGCAAATGCTTTCTCTCCAGATTATATATGTGTCAATTCCATTCAAGAGAATTCAGTTCTGTTAATTTCTCAGCCTGGCAACAAATACTGGGTGGAGGCTAACTCGACAGTGTATCGGGATTATTTTCATCCCCAAACCTCCACATGAAAAATATTAAGAAGACATGCAAGATGGTCTAATAATTATCTCGGACAGAGACCATACTTGTGCATAAAAATTAGTAACTTGAAATGAGTTGACACTGAACTGGACCTCTGTTTTCAAGAAAAGGAATGTGGCAAAAAAAATTTTGACATAATTTATCCCTTTCAATATGAAGTGAAACAAAGGGTTTAATTTTTCCATCTCTTTGAACATAGTGTTATAGGCAGTAAATTGGCATATCATCCTCAATTAATACCACTTGTATTCGAAAATCCTCCAATTTACCCTATATGTTGAATTTCTGTGGAACAGAGTCAAAATCATCGAAGTCAAATCTCTGACGCTCTCTTCCAACCTAGTCAAACACAAGAAAAAACTTAGTGCATACTAGATCTTAAACAAGCTCAGCTTAAATGTATTAAAGGAATAATGTGATAGGCTCACCTTTGCCAAGTACAAAGGATCGTATGATATGAGTTCATCCATTGCGGTCAGCTTCTTTGACAGTGTCATTATCCTAGTATAACAAACATGGTGGAAGGTAAGGAATTACCGAAATATTCAACCAATACTCAAATGCAGCTACAACCTTGTAAATAGTTTTGGCTGGTTATCAAAAGTCATTAATCTCGTCATTTATTACGGTGAAAATAACATTATGCAGTTTATATTTATGGGTACCGAACCATCTGATGCAAAGCACAAATAGAGAATTTATTATGATCTATTCAAATGTCAAACAGTATACTTTAAGAGAAAAAAATTTGGGCTTCAATCCTGTTTTGACAGACATCCAGATAGCTCTTATGAGCTTAAGTTGATTTATGAAATTTTGTTCCATTATTACAATTCCTCCAAGGTATAATACTGTTCACTGTAAACAGATGAGGTACGCGGTTATGGTTCCATTGAAGGGGAAATTTTGAGAGGGTACTTGCAGAGAGTCCAATTTTCATAACATGGGCATGATGTAGCTGTTCACAAGACTCAACCTGCACCCTCAGGTTGCAGGTCTAAGACTATTGACAACGATTGTAGCATTGCCTGTTAGAGCAGGTTTAATTTTATCCCCAAATAATTTTCACTGGAAACTTCTGGTAGAATTAAAGTTTTTCACTAATAAATAACAGTTTAAAAATCCAGCTACTGTACCTCTGAATAGAAGAATCAATATGTTCAATCATCTCGCAAGTTTTATATTGCTCTGGATCCTCTAAGAATCTAACCATACCATCCCTTTGGTTGATTGTTGCATATATCTCACCATCTTGGATCTACAATTTGAAATAAAAATGTTAATTTGTATTGTGATATAAGATATAGTAGTGCACTATTAGTGATCTAGTTACTTTCAGTATCAGAGACAATTGCTTGAGGTCCTACCATTTGAAGCACGTGCATTTCTGCCTCTTTAGGGCTGCTGAGTTGCACAGTGTTGGCGATATCTTGGAGGGAAAGAGTCAAATATGTTTGGGTCAATCTCTGAATGTTTCTCTTATACATTGATGATACAACCTGCTTCACCAGTCCAAGATTATTGTCCTGAAAAAGAAGATAGAGCCAATTTTAGATGATGAAGAGATCTTAGATTTGTCTTAGGAAGTGAAAATGTGATGTGTGTGCTTGTAGACTCACGCTGTCAAACTTTTCCCTGTTTGTCTGAATGTATGTCTCTAATTCTGAAATTTTTCCAATGCTATAAGTATTTGCCAATTCTATATAGAGCTGCTCAAAGGGTAAAAATAAATGTGTAAGACAGTAGAACACAAATAAAACTTCAAATCTCACCTGCATATATCTATATGATTGCAAAACAATTTAGCGCACAAAGACACAAACACTATTGATGGTGTAAACAACAAATATTTCACTAAGAAAGAAAGTGGTATTTCCATTTATTTCATTTGATAGACATAAGATAACCTCACAGATCAATATGGAACATGTCATCTCTTAAAATAGATTGAACCAAGCATATGCATGGTGAATGCAGCTTTCATTAAGGCAAATTAGACTACAATTCTATCATAGGAAGCAGTGTAGTCATGATAAGTTTAGGTTCATGAGAAAGGTCCTTTTTTAAAAAATGCATACTTTAAAAAAAAAACAAGGTGCTTACTTTTCACATCCACTATCCACTCACACATAAAACAGCATAACTGTGGTTCTGATGTTTTTGCAAGCTATGTTACAAATTCAGTTAAAACAACTTTCAATTTTTTTCTCAAGGATGCGATGACCCTGGCTAATTAAATTATTAATGCAAAAACTATAAATCAATTAAAAAAACATTCACAGCAATGTACAACATAAATTTGTAATTACCTGACATAAGGTCTTTAGATTCCTCTGAGCTGCTGAAGAAGTGTACTTGGGTAGACTGGTAGAGAACTGCTAATAAAAGAAACACAAATGATGTTTTAAAGAAATTAAACAAGAAATGAATTAAAGATGATCTTGGGGTGTCAAAGCTATCCACGATGCACATCCAGGCCAGTGAAGAATAATAATGGAGTAAGAAAAACATGACCTTAGAAAACTAATTACTTGTAATCACACAAGCATTATTCAATTTCCAAGAAACAGATCCTAAGAGTGTGAAATCATGAGCACATATTGCTGAATAACCTTGCGTACCAAATTCATTTAGTAAATGCCAAAAGAACAAGGCACACCTGTCCATTGTAAATAAGAGAAACCAGCACATATTTTTTGAATGCTTCAACAGCTATAGCATTTATAGAAGACATAGGAGCAGTCACGACCTGAAATGAGTTAGATGCAATTAGGAACAGTAACAAAGTCAAATTATTGAATAGCCAAAGTGGATGAACAGATGACAACTAGATCACACACATTGTGTAGAAGCTCCAGTGCTTTCTGAAAACGCTTTTGACCAATGCATATCATCCCCCTGTCATGATGTCAAATGTCAGATACACTCAGAAATTCCTCGTCTATACAAGAGATAACAAATTGGCTGCGAGATGCTTAATTGATTTGCATCTGGGAGAGGTTAAGGCTATCTAACAATCAAATACATGAAACTCCCATGTATTTCATGTCTGCTTATTCCCTGTGAACGAAGAAATTCTTGATTTCACCATTTAAGGGTTTGGACACCGGCAAACCCATTAAAGTCTAAAAAGGCTCCAAGGGAATTAAGATCCAGGCCCCTGCATGGGAATACACCTAACACTCATGCAGATGTTCTAACCTTAGCTTAGCTAAAAAACAATCATAGCATGGCTGAATTACATAATTATCAAAAATAGTAAAAATGCTAACTATTCTGTAGACAAACACAAATTATTGTGTTTAATGCATAAATAAATAAATAAGCGTAGCATATGCATCCATTGATTAGTTTAAACAAAAAATGATCTCCAAAGTACGAGCTATATGAACAACAAGAAATCCTATGAAGCTAATGACTATCACTTTAGCGCAAAGCAACTATAGATTTCACAAAGGAATAGAAACTGGACACAATAATAATTAACTTAACAACAGGACGTCACAAGCAAAGCAGCTTAGCTTAATGAAAGTAACAATGGCATCAAATGAAACAGTACAAAGAAGGTCTAGCAGCCAGTCACCCATAATAACAATAGAGATAAAAATCCCTTGGTTGATCAACTTCAAAAATATCATCCTCCAGAATGGAAAAACCAGTTTTATAGCACTTTGCCAACAAACAAATTTGAAGAAAATCTGGATGCAAAGTAGTCAAATGTTCGGAGGAGCGTAGCTTTTTCACAGCTTCCAGCAAAGGGACCACACCACGGATAGGTGCTTCAAGCATCAACACTTGGTCTTTGAAACTCTTGCAGACAGCTATGACTACCACCTCAAAAAGATAACTAGCATCAATTAAGTGCATTGAAAAACAATTCTACAAACAATACACACTATTCAAGCACATTTTAAATTTAATCCAGAGTGAAGAAAGATCGGTACACTTTTCAGGCGCCAAACGAATCTGATCTGCAACACAAGATGTGAGAAACCTGGAGATGATCAGTACTAGTCTTCTCGCTTGCTCATTGGTAACTGGCCCAGAAGTGCATACCTCTCTGCACCCACATACATACAAGTTCAAACAAAAAATCCCACAAAAGTAACTCATTCTCTACACTAAATCAGCATAATATTAAAACCTTTTTTTTCTAACTGTATGAACTAGAGTAAAGAATTTCATCTTTCTTAGATTTCAACAACCATCCAATTCTAACGCAGCGAAAACACAATACTTTTTAAATTTCCCTTTTTTGAGCAGTGAAAATATCTCAGAAACACACAACAATATTACATGCCCACAAAACCCTAATAATAAAAATATTAATAATTTAAAAAACTAAAACCCTAAACATATCAGAGTGCACAAATTAAAAGAAAAAAGAAAAGAATAATGCTGCTACTCACAAAATATAAAGATAACCAAGAGAGTGAAGAGTCGGGTCAAGCTGTTCGAGAAAAGGCAAAAGCCGAGTAGACTCATTGTGTAGAAACTCATCTGCTTGTTTCAAGTGAGTCAGCAACAAACTTAAGTCCCCAGCGCTGCTTGATAGCCCTTGGATTTGCGCCACCAACGATTCTACCGTATACATCTTCTCTATCTGTTTCTTCGTTTTCAATCAATTGATTAAAAAAACCAAGCATAAAAATAACTGAATTTGGGAGAAATTTTTTGTTTTTTCGTTTTGTACTGGAGAGAGAGAGAGATTCAAAAGGCAGGCAAGCTTGCATTCAGTTATTTAGTGGTGGTGTTTCGAGAAAAAAAAAAAAAAAGCATTTATAAATAATTTTAATATCATCTAAATAAAAAATATTTTTAAAAATAATTGTAATTACAATTCTAAAAAAATATTTATTATTAACATTAATAAATAAACAAAAAAAGTGTTACAGTAAAGTTGCGGATTCGATCTTTCTATATCTTTAATATCTGTTTAAGAATATAATTAATATTATTTTTAAAAATATTTTTTTATTTAAAAATATATTAAAATTATATTTTTATTTTTAA